>CM077594.1:47740928-48973892 GCA_039654915.1 Aquilaria yunnanensis
AACCTTCCTAGACAAGTCTCCAACTACAGCCTGCAAACTTAGCTCATAAGCCTCGGCCAACCATACATATAAGACTTGTAATGAACCTAAAACGATAAGCCAAGCACACATTGGAACATACCTTGGAAACTAAGCAAATTAGTGCAAAACACAAGCAACAAGCAAGCTAGCACTACTCAGGCCGAATGTCCTTGCCTGAAATAAAAGGATGGGCAGTGAGTAGAACTCAGTAGGATTGAGTTATGTATATTCAACTCTAAAAAGAGTCTATTTAGTTAAGCTGAGTATTCACTCAAAGCTTAACCTCCCATTAGCAAGCTTTACCTGCAAAACAAACACAAGACAAAGAAACCAAGCATATACATATACAAGATAATTAACCATAGCAAATAATCCATAGGTGGGGTTAGCAAGCACATGGAAACACAAAAGCACACAAGTACACACACACACTCCACATGTTTGCTCTCGGTCATAATGAACCATACATGTACCCAGGTGCACAATGCACACAATTCACCATCAAACAACTTACTTCCACATAGAGCTCCAAAATGTCAAGCAAACAGGCCACATTTACTTGCATTTCTAGAACATGTACACTAGTCGATTAGCTAATCAACAATTCAACCGAGTATAAACTTTAAAGCCCATCAAGCAACTAAGGTCATTTGGCAAATTTTAACCATCACTTAGCCACTCTAAACACTTGAACCATGGCACATTACCAAGCAACATCAAGTGTTAGTGAACCCTACCTCAATAGCTCTCGGTTACAACCAAGCTTCAAGTATCCAAGTGTTCCTCAATCACAATGCCACATTATATTCTAATCATCAATGAATATCATCCATGGCATTATTACCAAGTAACCAAGTGAAATGCACCATTTCACACTAATCCAAGCTTTGGGCCGAAATTGCCCATCTCACATAACAATGTTCTTTATCAAATTAACTCAATCCTTGATCAAAACCATCACATGAAACTTGTTCATAGCACATTTACCATGTAATCAAGTGATCAACACCTAATTACACTAACTCATGCTCTCGGCCATAAAGCCCAACTTCACACACTATTGTTTTTCATCATTCTAATTCATCATGTGCTCATTGAAGCTTCATTAACCAATAATCATGGCACTAATACCATGTAATTCAATGAGGAACACACCATTACCTCAAAATGCACCTTTCGGCCAAACTTCCACTTGTTCAACTTGATGTTCTTTACTCAAATTTTGCCTAGCACAAGCATAAATAGGCAACAACAACACTTAGTCATGGATTAATTTCCATGGAATTCAAGAAGAACACCAAGATTACTTAACCATCACTCTCGGCCAAGACTAGGTTTTCCACAACAACATAAACAATGCTCAATTCACTTAGTTTAACAACATTTGAGCACTCAATATCCTTGTTCATGGAAGCAAATACCATGGATTCAAGGAAGATAACAAGATTACCTTAAACCTAGGTTAGTTTGGCTCGGCCTTTCTTCAATCTTCAAGAACAACGTTTGATTCCAAGCAAACAAGAGCCGAAACACTCTTCTCCAAGCTTGAATCCTTCAACGCCCTCAATTCTCCTTGAATCCAAGACCAATTATGAAGGAGCTCAAGAACAAGCTCTCAGCTAAACAAGAACAAAGGCAAGCTCGAAATGAACAAAATGGTTTTGACTTGGATTTGGCCGAAAGACATAAGTCTTTAGTTAGCTAAAATGCCAACTTTTACTTCCATTTCTTTGCATGGTGTAATGTAGCCCTTAACTCCACATGTACACAAGGCCGCCACCAAAACTTGTGTTAAAATGGACACTTAAGCCCAACATGGCCCATAATGCCAAGCAAGTAACAAACACAAGTACCAAGATGTCATAAACACCCATGCATAACCGGCCATGTAACTAAAAGAAAGACTAATTAGTTTAACTAGTAACTAGTGAATAGTACTTTAGTGGTAAACAAGATTTTGACTAGCAATCATTGTTGTCTCCCACATTTGGTCTAGTCTTGCACTTGCCACCAAAAAAGTTTGCATGGCCGAAAATGCCAACCTTAAGTTTATGGATTAAATTGCACCACCCATCTCAATGTACAATTTGATCCCCTTTCTCTGTTTTCTGTCAGCTTTCCCATAGTCCAGTTTCTATGTGCAGTTAAGGTCTGAAGGTTTCTAGTTTTGCACATAGGTCACTGTACTAGTTTCCATAGTTCCCCTCACTCTTCCTTTTTATTTTCCTTGTTTTCCTTTGTTCTCCTTGGCCTAAGCCAAGCACTTAGGAGGTGCCTAACATGGTTGACCGACTAATGACTTCAGAAAAAGGGAAAAAATGATTTTGGAAAGATGACTTCGGAAAGCAAAAAGAAAAACAAAACATCGAAGGAACTCTAGAAGTCAGAACCCACCGAAAGTCTTGCCGAAGTTGGGGTTTGAGGACGCCGTCGTGAAAGGTTGCCAGAAATCGCTCCGTCGCTAGGACCCCCGCACAAAAAGGAGAAAAAGCAAGAGTGAAGCAAGCGCAAAGTGAGAGCAAAAGAAACACAAATCAAGAGTATGACAGGAGGAAGGCTTATATAGATCGAGGAAGGGCAGCCAAAAAGGCGTCGTAAATGTTAATGTTGTGCCCAAAAGCCAATCATGAGATGATTGTATTTTTTGCACATTGAGTCATGATATTTTATTAAGGCATTAATCCAGCAATTATGTTTGTTGTTTTGTTTCTGTGTAACTTAACAAACATAATTGTAACCCTAGAATAATGATATTCTTAAAAGTCCCTGGTCTAGTATTATTGTGGAGCGGTTTGCAATAATACATAACGACTAGCATATGTGGAGACAAATATGAGATATGTAGTCTACATATGGGTACAAGTTAGAGAACTTGTGTACTGGACCGACCCACAATGAGAACACTACATGGATCATTATATGAGTGTCATAAGTGATTCTCATAGTGATCATGGTATATGTAGTCCTTCCACCTAAGATCATCAAGGTTCCCTACATGTGAGTCACATACATTAATACTTTCCTTTGTTGCTCGTAACTGAGTGAACTTGAAGGAGGCCATTGGGTATGTCACATATCATGCGGAGGGATTTGTATGATCAAGATGGGATTTATCCCTCCTATGTAACGGGAGTGATATCTACGGGCCCTTTGATAGAGTATGACTTAGAAAAATGCATGGCCATGCTCAGATGAGTTGATATACGATATCAATGTCATCAGTTGAAGTTGGTCTACTCGGTAATCAAGAAACCAAAGATTGGGCTATATGAGAGTGACATATTCCATGTCTCGTGCTTAGTCTTGATATCTTGGACAAAGGGACAATGGCATATATCGGTGATGATCATAAAGGTTTAGTCGAATCATCGACAATCTTGTCACTTGGGTAGCAATGATGTATTGCTAGACACCGCTCATTGCTTATGATCATAAATTTGATTTATGATCATTGCCAATGTGATAAGAGCCTATTGGGTCGCACACATAGAGCCATTTGGATCATTAGAGTGCATGGGCTAATTATTTGGGTTTTGGTTTCACTTTAATTTCGTATTAATAATGGGCCCGAGAGTTGAGCCATTATTAAGCCCGAAATTAAATCCTAATTGGATTAGGGATTTCAAACCCATTAGGCCTGAAAGTTGAGTCTCACTATAAATACAACTTTTAGTGAGAAATTCATAGGTCCCCTTGCCCTAGCCTCCCAAAAGGACAGCCGCACTCTTCTCTTGCAATTCCTTGGAGGACGCAAGCTAGCACTGCGAGCGCAAGAGAAACGTATCTGCCGGGATGTGGTGGAAGCGTGGTGATCTCGAAAGGCTCGTGTGGATACCATTGAGAGCTTGAACACATCAACTGTTCAGGTTTTGTGATTCGACTCTACAGTTGAGTGAGAGATCTCAACCGAAAATTAGGTATGAAAATTTTCGAACACCCAGTTTACCCCGTTCACTTGGATCCTTGAGGGTTTCTGTTAAATTCCGCTGCGCTGTTTGGCTCCCGAAACCTAACAGTAATAGTTGCGCGAAGGTGAAGCGTCGCCATGATTATCCCTCACACATGAAAAGGCGTGCCCATCCCAGCTAATGCCTGCCACATGTCGCCCGTCATGAGAAACTAGGACACGCTTTCTGGCATCCAAAAAACCTGGGCACATGGCTCGAGACTGACACGCCTAGTTTCAAGACGCGACGATTCACTAGCCTATTGCGGGAAAAGTGAACAAGTTTGGAATCTCAAGACCACCAAAGGGCGGACAAATGACACCTATCCGAATAAGGTTCATCACCTAGGTGGCGAAGTGCCTCCCAGCCGACGTCACACTTTGGGTGTAAATCAGGTCCAGGGTTCAAGGCTCCGCGCCACCCTGTTCGACCGAAAATGGACATACTGCAACGCGGGCCTCCGGGAGTCCACAAGGTTGTTCTGTCAAAGACTGCCAGTTAAGCGATAGACAGATGCCGAAAAAGCTACTTGCCGAAGTCTTCACTTTAGCTTTCCAAGGGGGGCATGTGATAGCTGAAGTGTTATCACCCTGGTCAACCACCGACCATGGAAAAGGATTCCGGAGTGAAGGAACTCATACACTTGAGGCACTCGACCTCAGTAGCTTGAAATTTCCAACTTCGGAAGCCAGCGTAGCACCTCCTTCTGAACGCCGGTGAAGTCACCCTCGGGGAAAAGGACCGACCACCCCCTACGGGTAAAAAGTCCTCCGAACAAGAATAGACCGAAGTTCTAACCAGTTCCCCCAAAATGAGACATCGACCAAAGGGACCTCGGTTGTACGGCAAGAGCCATTAAGGAGTCTCTGACACTCCGCTTACACAAAGTCATCAACACGCCACCTCCAGGCACGCTCTGGCACGAGCTCACTATCCAACGTCCTGTCACATACGGCAACACCTACTCCGGCTCACAACCCGAAGAGCCTGTAGATCACTAGGGGCCTCCACGCTTAGAAGTACGAACACCATCTAAAGCATACACGTGTCGAACACGTGTGGTCATCTGAAGTGCCTCCTCAGCCGACGTCACACTCTGGGTGTAAATCAGGTCCAGGGTTCAAGGCTCCGCGCCACCCTGTTCGACCAAAAATGGACATACTGCAATGCGGGCCTCCGGGAGTCCACAAGGTTGTCATCCTCTTCCTTTTATAAAAGGGAAGTCATCACAAGGAATGGGGGCTTCTGAGAGGAGGCTTCCGGGAGGAGGTTCTCGACCTAACCGGAGGACCAAAAGGACAAGAGGACGTTCTCCTCTCTCCGCCTGAATACTCCCCCTTCAGCCCTCAGAAAGACACGCCAGGCAAGATTCCCTTGTGCTTATTACTGAGTATCTCTCATTCTCACAGCACTGACTTGGGCATTGGAGGTTCCCCCCCGGAAATCCACCCCGGGGTCCTCCTAACCCTTGTTTTCTGAGTGTTTCAACCAGGTCTCCCTGAAGGATCTTCGCTCCGGGTTCTCTCCTGTGCCGGGAGCCTTTCCCGTCCTCACCAGCCACGGTATCAGAAGCTGCTGGCCATCACTTCAGGTAACCCTCTCAGGGTACCTCCGTGTCCATCCAGGAGTCCCTGCTGCCCACACCTTTGCACAACAGTAAAGATGCTGGCTCCGCCTAACTGGACCCGCATCATGCGTCATTGTGGATATGCTAACCAAATGTGCCCACTTCTTACCTACAAAACTCAGAGACTCCTTGGAGAAGTTAGATCATATCTATGTTCAGGAGATAGTGAGACTACATGGAGTGCCAAACACCATTGTATCTGATAGAGATCCAATATTTACAGGTCAGTTTTGGAGTACTTTTCATAAAGCGCAAGGAACCAAAATCCATTTGAGTACTACTTATCATCCTCAGACAGATGGGCAATCTGAAAGGGTGATACGGATACTGGAAGACATGCTTAGGAGCTATGTGTTGGATTTCAAAGGTTAATGGGACCAACACTTGCCGTTGGTGGAATTCTCATATAACAATAGTTACCAAAGCACCATTGGCATGGCACCTTATGAAGCATTATATGGAAGAAGGCGCATGACACCCCACTATTGGGTGGAAGCCTCAAATAGGCTAGAGTTGGTCCCTAAAATTATTGAAGAGACTACTCCCAAAATCAAGAAGATTTAGAGAGATTAAAGGCAGCCAATGAAAGGACCACAGCCTATGTCAACAAAAGAATGAGAGACTTGGAATTTGAGGTTGGTGACAATATTTGGCTGAAAGTTGCACCAACCAAAGGCACTGTCGGATTTGGTAGAAGAACCAAGTTAGCGCCAAGATACATCGGTCCTTATGAGATCTTAGACAGAGTTGGCAAGGTAGCATACAGGCTAGCTCTACAGCCAATCATGTTAAGTGTTCATAATGTTTTTCACATCAGTATGCTTAAGAAGTGTCTATTGGACACCAACCATGCTATTGTAGTGGAAGAAATACAATTGGAACCTAACTTGACATATGAAGAGAAACCTATAGCTATCTTAGCCAAGGATAGCAGAAGGTTAATAAACAAACATATTCCCATGGTTAAAGTTTAGTGGTCACCCAACTCTGAAAGACAAGCAACCTGGGAAACTGAGAAACATCTTATAGAAAGGTATCCTAAAGAATACCCAAAGCTAAAGGCTATTTTGGAGGACCAAAATTTTTAAGGGGGGGAGGATTGTTACCGCCTCACAAAATCGGAGAATTACAAGTGTGTCATAATGTCTAAAAACCATTATATTGTGTAATTCTCACAATAGTGATTGAAGTGTGGGGGGTAAAAGGCTTGATCAACACCTCCTTAAAAGTGTTCCAAGTTGGTAACTTAGCCCTCAAGAAAATTCTAAAGTATTGCTTATTTGTCAAGCAACCTATAGACTTTTTTGTAAGGTTTTGGAAATTCGGGTACTCAATTGCAAAACTCTCAAGAAAGAGACTTGGAGAGTTATGGGAAGGATATAAATGTTATGAAAGTGCTATTGGAGGACCAAATTACTCATGGAAGACAAGTTTGCACAAAGGAAACACTAAAGGCAATAAGGACCTAAATGTCCTAGTGTAAACCTTAAGGTGTTCAAGCTTTTGACTGAAGTCTAAAGGTGGAATTGTGGGGTTATCCCACCATGGGTAGGCAGCCAAGACTTGATAATTAGTCAAAAATGTTTGGCACATGTGTACCATTGAGTTAAAGACAAAGAAACCATAATTAGTGAGAAAGAAAATGACATAAAGCAAGGTTAAGCTTGTTAAGTGTGTTTTGTGCCCTTAAGCTCATTTAAGCCCATTTAAGTGGCCAAATCACTTATCCCTCTCTCATTTTTGTCTACCCCCAGCCCAAGAACACAGCCATACTTCCTCCATAGACACCACACATTCAAACTTGCAATTGATTGTAATTGAAGGCAAAAGGAAGCAACTGGAAGCAAACTAGAGCTATTTCTTGGATACTTCAAGGATCAAGCTTGATTTTCGGCCTACCCACTTTGGTAAGGGTTCTCTTGCTCACATGGACTATTTTATTCAATTTTCAAACATCCATGGAACTAGGGCTAAGCTTGGAAGAGAGCCATCTGCTTGATGAACCAAGCTTAGTGAGGGGAGTGCACTTATTGAAGGTTTTGTGACATAGTGTGAAGTGCACAATGATGGCAGCAAAGTGAGGGTTTCTAGAGCCCAAAGTTAGTACTAATTAGTGTTAAAATCCTCCTAAGACCAAGCATTAGCTTGAGGAGGGCTACTATAGTGATTTGGTTATGTTTATTATGTGTTTTATGGACTAACCTATGGTATATGTTGCTGCCACATTTCATGTGTTTGTTGTTCGTGTTTGGATGCTGCATTTGGTTTCTATATCTTGTATATATGCATTGTGGTTTTTGTGTCTTTGGATTCAGGTTTTAACGATGGTTACATTGCCTATTGAATCCAAGTGCTACCCCTACTAAGTTTCTTAATGAAACTTACTCCCCTAAATTCTGTCATTTCAGGTCCAGCTGAAAGATCACATTCAAAATAACCTTTGTGGTTTCAGTTTTCATCTAAAATTTTTAGGTACATGAACATCCATATGTCTAGTTATGATCTGGAAAGTTTGGTGATTTTAGGAGAGCATTTGGAGTTTTTAGTGGTGGTACTTATTGTGTTGTGCAGCAGCTGTCCAGCATCCCATTTTTGGAGTCCATTGTGTCTCAGGACCTCCTGTAACCTAGGGTGCGTATTTAGCTGAGTTAAGACCATATTTTAGTGTATGTATGCATTTACATGTAGTGTATGTAAAATGGGACAAGTATTTGAACATTCGAGAAATGTTTTGGCTATGTAAGTGATGTGGTGCAAAGCTGCCTAAGTGTGAATGATGGGCTGCTTACTTGTAAATTCTGTTTTAGCTGCGTAAAGTTGTTAAAAGAAAGGAAATGTAATTTCTATGTGTAATGGACATATGGGATATCCTTGGAGGTGTTTCCCCTTGTGAATGAAGTGTTTGCATGGTTTGGAAAAATTGTATCGGCAAAATGGTCCAAAAGTTGCCAAAATTTTGACTCTGGACCTAATGTTTAATATCTCCCCGTGTAGAATGATTCTTGGTATGAAATTTTGACCACACCTAGAGGACATCTATAAAGTTAACTGGGTTTTAGAATTTCTAGATTTAGAGCCCGGTAACCAAAGATATGATGTTGTAAAGTTGGCTTAGTTACTGTTCATTTGATCAGAATTTTGTAACCAACTTAAAAAATCCATAACTTAGTCCATAGGTGGGCTCTTGATGTAAAAAAAAATTCCTTGCTTTTCTATAAGTCTCTACTTGATAATGGATTAAATAAAAGATGGTGTTATGTTGCTAGAATGATACATTTTATTAGTGGAAGTTACAGGTGCAGTAGCTGGTCACTAGAACTTAACAAGATTGCCTAATGTGTGGAAGCCAAAACTAAGGATTGTGCTAGTGTTTTCCTTCTTAGCTGCCATAGTGTGCATAAACGTAAATATGTGTGTTATGGTTAGACCAATATGCTTGTATTTACATAGTGCTCAAGAGGGTCACTTGAGTATGTAGACTAGGGTTGTTGTTCTGATGACCTACCGGACACACCAAACTTGGGAGTTTAAATGCATAGTTTTGGCACCATAACTAGACTACCCCGGAGTGGGTAACAACCTGAGTCTGTACACTAGGGGTGTTCTTCTAATGACCTACAGGACACACCAATCCTAGGAGTTTAAATGCACAGTTTTGGCATCATAATTGGATTACCCCGGAGTGGGTAACACCAAGCCTAAGAAACTCCGCACTTCCGTAACTGTAGTTGGTCTCTTCAACTCAACTACCACCTAAACTTTTTCAGGATCAACTGATAGACCATGAGCACTGATGATGTACCCTAACAATTGAATCCTTTCAGACCAAAACTCATGCTTAGACAACTTGGCATAATACTGGTTATCCTTCAGCACTTGCAAAACTGACATAAGATGCTTCTCATGTTCTGAGGTAGTTTGTGAGTACACCAAAATGTCATCGATGAAAACTTCAACAAACTGATCCAGAAATGGTTTAAAGATTTGATTCATAGCTTCTATGAATACTGCTGGAGCATTAGTCACACGGAATGACATAACTGTATACTCATAGTGTCCATACCTTGTCCTAATGGCAATTCTTAGGATATCTTCCTCCTTAACTCTGATCTGAAAGTATCCATACTGGAGACCAATCCTAGAAAATACCTTTGCTCCTTTGAGTCTATCAAACAAGTCATCGATTCTAGGAAGCGGATACTTATTCTTGACTGTTGCTACTTGAACTTTCTATAGTCGATGCATAGCCTTAAAGCTCCATCCTTCTTCTTCACAAATAACACCGAGGCTCCCCATGGTGATACACTAGGCCTTATAAAGCCTTTCTCTAGCAGTTCCTCCAATTGTGATAGCCAAAGGCTATCGCCTCTATCTGGCCGAACTCCCTGCCACAAGAATGGCCAGAAGAAACTGGCGCTACCCGAGAAAAAGTGGGATCATACACCTCGGGAGATAGCCGAAGAGCTCCGAGCCCGGCACGCCAGGAAACTTGAGGATACTACTAGCCCCCGAGGTTGTAAACAGATCGCCTTCGGAAAAGAGGCACCAGCTATTGCGGGCCGAACATGATCTCCCCGAAGGCAGAACTCCCTGAAGCTGGGTACCCCCGAACTGAGGGCGTGCTTCCCGAAGAGGCACCGTCCGTACCAAAGGATGACCTCGCCCAGGGACCTCGGGAGTACGGCAGGAGCATTTAAGGAAGCCTCTGACACGTCTTTTCACAGACGTCATAAAGCCGCCTCAATAGGCACTCTGACACACTGACACCATCAAAATCACATCATGGCCTATCTCAGCACAAGGCTCAAGGCAACCTGCTACCTGCTATCTGTCCCCTACGCCCAGAAACTCAGGGAACATCAGACCGAACATGTGTCGCGATCTGAACGGGCTAGGTACTCCTATAAATACCAGGAAATAAATATTTGACAGGGGGTTGGTTGGCAAAGGTCTGACTCCTAGACTCTGAGAAAATCACCAGGCGAGACTCTTCAGCCCCTTTGTGCTATTTCCTCTGCCTTTTCTCAGCCACCACTGACTTGGGCGTCGGAGGCTCCCCCCCCGGAAACACATTCCGGGGGCCTCCTAACCCACTTTTTCAAAGCATCTCAGGTACACTCCCAAGGGCGAACCATCCTCCAGGCGTTCTTCCTCCCAGAAGTCTCTCCACCAGTCACCATGACTCTAAACGATGAGGCCCCTGGCCATCAAATTGCTTCTTTAACTCATCCATCTCAGGAGCTGAGATCTTATAAGGTGGTATTGAAATAGGTTCAACCCTAGGATGAAGATGGATTGCAAACTCAGTATCCCTCTTAGGTGGTAACCTATGCAGTTCTGCTGGAAACACTTCAAGAAACTGATTGGCTATAGGAATC
Organism: Aquilaria yunnanensis; assembly: GCA_039654915.1. Taxonomy (NCBI): domain Eukaryota; kingdom Viridiplantae; phylum Streptophyta; class Magnoliopsida; order Malvales; family Thymelaeaceae; genus Aquilaria; species Aquilaria yunnanensis. Next base: position 47,751,902 of record CM077594.1, read on the forward strand.
CTTTCAAGTTCCTCCTCTACAGCCACTCCATTTAATGAATAATGCTCTTCTTCATTGACTATAGGGATGGTATCCATAAGTCTAAGATGTAAACTTTTAGCACTAGATGCTAGTCCTCCTGTGCAAGTCATTCTAGCTCCCTGAGCATCAGTAATGTCGACTGAGTGATTCGCACAGTCAATTTGTGCCTTATGCTTACTTAGCCAATCTATTCCTAATACTAGGTCATAAGACCTCAACTCTATCACCCATAACTCACAACAAAAATCATGGTCGCCTAATGCAAAGCATACCTAGTAACCACTTCCTTGGTCACAATAAAACTCCTCCCTCCAGTCCTGATGAGTCTTAACTCATCAGAGATTTCTTGTTACAACTTAAACTTATCTACCAAGGTAGATGATATCACTGAAAGAGTAGCTGTTGCATGAAAAAGCACTCTAACACTACCATTCTGAGAAGTAAAATTACCTCGAACGACAACTAGTTCTTTGGTCACCTGACTCACCAAGGTGAAAACCCTCTAGTCAACTACTATTGTGGCTACACCAAGTTCATTTCCTTTGGTAAAGGGTGTAGGGGGTAGGTTCCTGGGTGAACCTGGCAAAGGTCGAGCCCATGGGCATTGCTTCACCCAATGTCATTTCTGACCACAAATATTGCAATTATCAGTCCCCATGGTACATGGCCTCATCCTAGGGAATCGTCTACACTTAGGGCACAAACCCATTTTTTTTTTCTTGAAAGGACCTTGGCTTTCAACCATTGGTCGCTTTTCGACGCTCTTTCCTAAGTTGGCTAGTCTAACCTTCACTTTTTTACTAGATGTCCTCGTATCCTCAAATTCCCTTTCTAAGGCTAATGCCTTTTGAACCACTTGGCGATAACTCCTGATATCCACTGTCGCCATATACCTTTGTAGCACGGGTTTCAAACCTTGAAAGAATTTCTTGGCCTTTAACTCGTCATTACCAACGATGTAAGGAGCATACCGAATAAGTGAATTATAATGCTGCTTATACTCTAGCACATACATCTCTCCTTGCACTAGATTCTCAAATTGGATCCCCTTTTAATCCTATGTAGCTTCACTAATATATTCCTGTCAGAATTTCCTCTCGAAGTCTGACCAATTGAGCACCTTTTTCTTATGCTCTGGTCGAGTACCATTGCTTTCTCTGAGCATTTTCGTCACATCAACCTACCATAAACTATCCCTCTCTCCCAAAAAGAAGGTTACTAAGGCCTTCCTTTGTTCAGACTCATAACCTCCACAAGTGAAAAGTCAATTCATCTTGGATAACCAATCTTCTGCTCGATCAGGATCACCTATCCCATCAAAACTCGGTGCATCTATAGTCTTAAACTTTTATAACAGATGTGGGGTGTCTCTTCTCCTTGGAGCCTCCATAACCTCTAGCTTTTTTTCCTCCTCATGAACATGATTTCTCCGTTCATGAGCCCTAGGCATTCGCTGCTGCTTGGCAAGCCTTTCCTGATCATTGTGTGGATCACTTTCATCTGGGACAACTTCTCTATCCTCATGATCTTGGAACAACTCAGTCATGATGGTAGCCATACCCTGTGCCACTTGGGCAATAGTCTGAGATAACCCCTGAAGCACCCTAGATATTTCATCCAACCTTGCCACAACTGGGTCACTAGAACCCTCACCAGGTTCTCTAGCCCCTCTTGAAGCTCCTAACCTAGTGTCAACCACAGCAACCTGCAACCAAAGCCGGACAACATTCCCCAAATGTTGGTCAGTACTACCTTTCCTAGCTCCTGGACTTTCCAAAACTAGATCTTAGTTTTAGCCTCCAATAGCTATGAAATGAGCTCTAGGCTCTAATACTAAAAACTGACACGGTCATCCTTGGCCCTTGCCCAGGATACCTATGAGAGCTAGTCTCAGAGTGGGTTGCAATTGGCCAGTTGAATATGTGCGCAAATTAAAACACCGTGATGCTAGTTGATTAACCTAGAATATGCAAGATGCATGCTCTTCATGCTTTGACTTGGCCAAGAGATTTCCACAAAAAATAAGTTCAAATAGCCAAAGCATACAAAATCAACATTTATGTGAGTTTACTACAGATAACAACTTTGTAGGAGCATTCATACATAAAGTAGACTAATGCCCTCACCCAAGAGCAGCCCTAGAGTCTAGGACTCCTCAAAACATAGACAATGGAGGCAATTAAGAGTACTCTATATACAAGCCTCAACTGATACCATCTGGAACTAACTCCCACCTTAGATGCAAGTCCCTATGGAGAGTCACAAAAACCCTTGCCCAAGTGCTACTAGGCTCTGCAGCCAAAGGAATACACTAGTTAATACTATTACCTGATCAACAAGTTACCCAAGTACACTAGAATTGTAAAGATTCTCAAGGGAAATACCTACAACAAAAGCTAACTACCGTAATAGCCCTCAATGGTTAGCTGGTCCAACAACTTCAGAATCTGAACAACATAACTAGGGAGTGAGAACATAAACATTCTCAGTAAAGGTCTTCATGGCACCTGCAAGAAAATTACTAAGGACTCTACATATGATAACATATATAAGCTGTTGTGAGCTCATACAGCCTGAGGGTCTGATATATGCACATATAACTATGTCCCTTTGGACCTCTCCTCATCCTAGTCCTTGAACTACAAGGCATAGCCTTTGGACCTCTCCTCATCCTAGTCCCTTTGACCTTTCTAGCAAAACTTAGAAAATTCAACCAACATCTCTGTGGCGATGCGTTGTGACAATTGGTAACGTTCTGCCAACCTTCTAGTATTGGTGACACATCATGTACAGTGGTACAAAACTGGCGACGCATCACCAATCTAGGAATCTATAGAATTTTCACAGATTTTGCTGCTATGAACTTTGGACACTTACCAAACATATCAACCATGCTTTCTTAGCCTCCAAACTTCACATACATGTAAAACGTATTGCATAGATCAGAACCAATTATCACAAGCCAATCTATGATGCATTATAATATCATTACAGTTATCATAAACCTCATAGTCCACCATGATTTAACCTTGTCCACTAACTAATGTTATTGCTAGAATTACTCAAATTCTTCAACCAACCTCATTCCAATAGCATTAATTGAACTCAAAAATACAACTCCCTTACCTCAACTCCAAGTAACAAGCAAGAATTAAGCACTTTTCCATTCCATTAAGCCCACCAAAGCACCACTTAAGTTCCAAGCAAAACGTAGGCACCAAACATCAAATTCTTACATTCTAACCAAAACCCAAGCTCCTAACTAACCAATAAACCTAAAATCAATCAAGAACACATTGGTTACTAATGCCCGGTGGCATCCTCATCGTATGACATGTTGGCCTAAAGGAGAAACTTTCGGTAGGAGGGTGCCTGAAGCAGTCGGAAGAACAAGGGTTAGGAGCTCCCCGTAATGTGTTTTCAAGGGAGGAGCCTTTCACACCCAAGTCAGTATTTGGGGAGTAAAGAGAAGAGAGTGGAGAGGAAAGAGTAGAAAGAGTTCTGTGTCCTTACCAAGATCATTCCCAAGTTTTAATAGAAGGGTGTAGGAAGGAGGCCATTTGGCAAAACCCGCTCAGATCGTGACACACGTACGGTCGAATGTGGTCTGTACCTTTCAGAGATAGGTATTTCCAGCTGGCCGTAGGCCATTCTGGACAGAGGTCAGGGGTGTGTGTGAGGTCTCTGTGTTAGAAGCTCCTTAACCATTTTTGTCATGTCTCAACAAGACCTACTTGGGAAGCTAGAACCCTTCGGAGTATGGAACTCCTTCAGGCGAGAGGCCTCCTTCGGCCTGACATTACCACCGAGTGTTGTTAGGTGAAGTCCTTCAATAGAATGGGTCACCTCTAGGAGATGTTCTCCCTTGCCGAGGATGGGGATATACACTCCCGAAGTTGGTGGGCTCGCCCATCCAAGGGTGGTTGTACATGCCCTTTCTGAGGTCGGTCCAATCACTTACCAAGGGTAGTTGAGGTCGGGGCTAGGTCTTGATCGAAGGTGGTCTTTGCCTAGGTGATCAAATCTCGGAGACATTGGCCCTTCGGTTGAAGGGTGCTGTTCACACCGAGGATGGTGGGGGCTTCCCTTTTTCCCAAGGTTGGGCACGTGTGTTCCCCAAGGGTGGTACTCACCAAGCCAATTTAGGAAATCTCCAAGGGTAATAGCCCTTTGGCCACCACATAGCCCCCTCGGGAAGCCGAAGTTGTATCTTCGGTGCTTTAGCTTTTACAAGCGTATCATGGAACTCTTGGGAGGTGATAACTGTTTCAACTAGTATGACTGGACTTTTGACTGAGGTTACCTTCTTCAGAAGAGGGCACCTCTTTGGTTTAAGATGTCTCTTTAAGCCAAGGTAGTCCCGTCATCGTTCAAGCAGTACTTCCTCATTCTTGGCCGAGCTTTTGATTTTCCTAAAGTTGTTACATCGGACCGAAGTACATATTCCCTTTCTGATTTTTTGTTGCCTCAGTGAATCGTCACATCTTCTTGGTCGGATAGATGCGTCACTTCGGGCTAAGCTTGCATAGGTCTGCTAGCTGTCAGGAGGCGTGCCCTTGTTTCCCGTGTCAGGTGACATGTGTCACCTGGTGACTGGCGAATAGTTGCATCCGTTACATTAGTTGTGTCTTTTTGAATTCGAGGGATCATTATGGCGACGCTTCGCCTGCCTCATTCGGCCTATATAAACCATTCCTCCTCAAATTTTTTCCACACTTTTGTTCTTTTGCTATCTTTTGCTCTCGAGTTTCCTCTTCTCTCTGTCTTTTTTCGGTGGCGGTGCTAGAGGCGGAGCAATTTTCGGTGACACTTGCTGTGATCTTCTGAAGTTCATACCTTGTTTGAGCTAGGTGGGTCTTTTTTTGAAGTCATTCTTTAGTATTTTTTGTTTGTCTTTCCATTCTTTTTCTTTCGCCTTCCCAACGTTAGACTTTTCCTTTCCAAACATGTCTGCTCCCCATGTTAAGACCTATCCCATTCCTCAAAGCTGGCTTTCTCTCAACTCTCATGCTAGCTGTGCCACTTCGGAGAAAGTTCAGAAGTGGTCGGCCAAATTCTTCCTTATTTCTTATGCTATCACTAGGCTTCCTAGTCTAGGTATGCCTAGTTATATGCCTCATTCGGATGAGGTTACTGTCTTTCAGGGCCAACTGAAGGCCGAACTTGGGTATCCTTTGCCGAAGATGGTTTGCGACTTTTGCTAGTTCCATGGCATAGCTGTGAACCAACTTCCTCCGAACTCCTATTCTTATTTCAACACCTTTCTCTGCATGTGTGGGGTCTTCAACATAGAGCCCTTCTTCATCTTCTTCATGCAATACTACAAACTCCACCCCATCCCGAATGGTGGGTTATAGTTCTTGCTTCCTCGGGGATCTGGGAGCAAGAAGTACATGTTCACCTTTAGAACAAAGGATAGTTAGCGTTGGTGGCAGAAGAAGTTCATCTTTCTGAAGGTCCATGAGGAGTGGAAGCGTGTACCGATGAAATGGGTTTCGGGAACTTTGAATATTGATGTAGTTGATCCTTAGAAGCTACTAACCTTAGAGTTAGAAGCTCAATTGGAGGAGTTCTATAGCCGTATTCGGGCTGTCGCAGACTGGGATCCTAACATCCCTATGCGTTCCTTATACCCCTTTCCCATTAGATGGAATTTAATGACCGAAGAGGTCCTTCGGGAGCTGGGAGTGATCAAGGAACACATTACTGACTTGAACATGCCGAAGCCTCCTTTTGATGGGAAGAGGGCATGGCTGGTAATGCTCCTTCGGCGCGAACTCACGTATCCAGTTCTTAAAGAGAGTAAGTTTCCTTCCAGATTTTTTCATATATCTCCTTTTGTACTTACACTGATGGTCTTCTTTTCCAGAGATGGGTGACAAGTCTGTTATATTTCATTAGTCTCTTTTCCTTGGTCAGGCCAAGAAGGAGGAGCAGCAGCGAAAAAAGTCGGCGTCGAAGAAGAAGAAGGTGCCTGGGGAATCATCTTCAGCTCCAAAGCTGAAGAAAGTCATGGAGGCCTCTCTTCCACCTCTACCTGAAGGTGATGTGCAGGTGCAAGATCAAACTTCTATTCATGCCAAACCCCCATTGGAGCCAGCTATCTGCTCAACTGCCCTAAGTCCCAATACTGTGGCGGAGATCCTAGGGAACTCGGTTGGGGGACTTTCGGCTGAGGAGCTTAAGTAGCGCCGAAAGAGGAAAGGCAAGCATGTTCTTGCTGAGGTCCTCGAGGTCAGTGACTCCGAAGGAGACAACCCTGAGCTTCCAGCAGGTTTGTCCCTTAGCCATTCTTCTATGAGTTTGGGAATTTTTGGCATTTTAGACCTTCTCGATGAATGGCTAAGGGATAACGTGCTAATGGAACTTCGGCGTGATTTTGCAGAAGAGCAAGCACCTGCTCAATGGGTGGTAGAGCATGCCTGGAAGAGGGCCCATCTAGATACCAAGATTCTGAAGGACAAAGTGCCAAGGGAGCCTTTCTGGAACTTTCACGGAGGACACGGACTTGTTCCCCAAGGATAGCCAAAAAATGGCTCCTCAGATGGCGAAGGGCATCTTAACAAATGCCACTTTCTAGTCCCTCACGGAGGAGTGTCCGAATGAGGAGGTCCTCACCGTGAGGATGAGTGAACATGCTACCAGAGTAAGCTTTTGAACCTTTTGGGACTTAGCAAAATTTCCTAAGTTTTTGGCCAGTTTCTGATCCTTATTGTGCCTTTCCTTTTGTAGCTCTTAGCATATAGTGGATACTTCAGAGGTTGGGTAGCCAAACAGTCTTCGGTCCAAGGTCGGTTCAAGGAGTCCTTGGCAAAGGCAAAAGAGCTCCTTTCTAGCTCTGTCATCAAGTACAGCGAGCTTAAAAAAATAGCCAAGCAAGAGCTGGCCAACCTTCAGCAAGAGTTTCTGAAGAGTTAGAGGGAGCTTATTCATGACTTTTCGATGAAGATGTCAGACCTCAGTTCAAAGATGATATCTTAGACCTCAGCAAATAAGGCTTTCCAAAAGGAGAGAGATGATGCCATTGCTAATCTTACAAAGGTATTTGCTCTTAATTTTGAACTCCAAGCCGAGGTCAACAAGCTGAAGAATGAGAAGAAGAAAAAGAAGAAGTTTGAGAGAGAGGTTGTGGTCCTAAAAAATGAATTGGAGGACTTGCATGTGGAGAAGAACAAGTCTGGCCAGGCAACTAAGTCCTCTTATCAGGACGGTTTTTGCCTGTCCCATCACCAAGTTCTGTCCAAATTTCCTGACCTCGACCTCTCCTTTCTGGTGGGCCTGGACATTGCCAAAGGACCCTCTTGGGAATGGTCAAGGATAGAAATCCGCAATATCCCAACTAATTCACCTTCGGGCCCAACAGTTACTGCCAAAAAAAATGACGCCGAAGGTAAAGTAGCTGAAGATGCCGAGGAGCCAGCAGGTGTCCAGGACCCTGAATAGGCTCTATTTTGCTTCTTTTCCTTGTAATTTGGTCCCTTTGTACTTAGTAACAAAATTTTAATGAAACTTTCTTTCTTCAAAAATTTGCCTAAGTTCCTTACTGAACTATCTTCACCGTCAAAGGGTGTTGTGACCATGTTCGGTCATCATCCTTTGGAAAAAGACCATTTTTTGTGAAACTTAACACATGTTCAATTACTTAAGTCCCTTTTTTGCTAAACACGTTTGATTAACATTTTTCAGAAAAAGTGACCCTTTCATCCTTGAAAATTTTTCTAAGTTCTTCACTTATGCACTTCAGGAAGTAGCTACTTTTCGCTTTCCTCCTCCAAGTATGATCATGTTTGGCCACATGAAACACTATCATTTAGAAACCATGTTTGGTTTAAGGAAATATTCACCTTTGGATATAACCATCTTTGGTTATGCCTCTCTGGTGTTTTTGCGCAACTTTCTTCTTGAAAATTTTTCTAAGTGTGCAAATTTACTGAGGCACGTTTATAAAATGACCATCTTTGGTTGTCATCCATCGAACTCAACCAAGTTCATTTTTCGCCCTCAGAAATGAACATGTTTCATTTTCTCCTTTGGAGGCCAACATGTTTGGTCATTATGCCTTCGAAAAAAATGTATAATCTTGCACGTTGGCATTTTCAGAAAAAACTTCATTCGGTTTTTACACCATGTTCAATCAATCACCCCCAGTGAGAATTGTACAATTTTTTCCTTGAAAAAATTTCTACGTATAGAATTTTTTTCAAGGAATCTGAATGCCATGTATTCTTCAATTCTCCACCTTCGGTGTCACCAAGCCTGTAGACTTCTGGCCGAACTTCATTGAGGACCAAATATGGTCCATCCCAGTTTGCCCGAAGTACTCCGTGAAATGGTCTTTGGGCTTCAAATTTAGCTTTTCGAAGGACGAGATCCCTTTTCTTGATTCCTTTTCACTTGACGTGTAGGTTGGTATCGACAGCTACTCTCTGCTGGAAAGCTTTTCTTTTGAGCTTGGTCATCTCTCTATGCCCGTCAATGAGGTCCAACTTGTTTCTTAAACCGAGTTTCTTCCCTTCTTCATCAAACACTTGTATCCTGATCGATGGTTGTGCGACCTCGACAGGGATAATGGCCTCCATGTCGAAGACAAGTAAGAAGGGCGTTTCATCCGTGGCTCTTCTATGGGTTGTTCGATAGCTCCATAGGACACTTGGAAGCTCTCCTGGCCATCTTCCCTTTGCTTCCTTCAACCTTTTCTTCAGGCCATCCGTTATTGTTCCATTGGACACTTCAAATTGTCCATTGTTTTGATGGTGGGCCACTGGTGCAAAGTGCAACTTTGTCCCGACGTTGACCATGAATTTTTGGAAACCTTTATTGGTAAACTGGGAACCATTATCAGCTACTATCACCCTCGGTATGCTGAATCTATGTATGATGTTCTTCTAGACAAATATTTGTATGTCGTTCACCGAGATTGCCGTTAAAGGCTCTGCCTCGATCCACTTGGTGAAATAATCTACTGCGACTACGCAGAACTTCACTCCTCCTGCAGCTGTTAGGAGAAGTCCAATAGGGTCAATACCCCGAACAGCGAAGGGACAAGGGTAATTTGCCAAAGTTATCATTTCCAAGGGTACTCTCTAAATAGGTGCGTGTCTTTGGCATTTGTCGCGTTTCTGGACAAACTGCCTCGCATCCTTCCTTAAGTTGGGCCAGAAATATCCTTGCCGAAGTAGTACTCCGACCAGGGAATCTGTTCTTATGTGAGAACCACAAGCCCCTTCATGGACTTCTTTAAGGTCAGCTTTAATGTCCTCTTCACTGACACACCTCTATAACGGACTTGCCTACCCTTGTCGGTACAATTCTTCCCCAATCAGAAAGTATCTTCCCTAGCATTTTCACACTCTCACAGCTTTGAGAGGGTCTTCAAGAAGTTCTGACGTTGTGAGGTATTTCTTGATGGGATCTTTCCACCCTCCGCCGAATTTGTTACGCACAATATCGCTATGCTTTGGCTGATATAGTACTTCAGCGGACTTCTTTGATTTGGGAAAAGTGTCTGCTTTTGCATTATCTCACTGAGGTACATTTTCTATATGTACCGTGTTGAACTCTTGGAAGAGGTTTTTGACGAGGTCATGGTACTTTTCCAAGGTTGGATCCTTTGCGCAATAGTCCCTCATCATCTGTCGAACGATTAGCTGAGAATCACTATGGGCCTTCAGGTTTCTCATGCCAACTTTTTTTGCCAGCCATAAGCCCACTATGAGGGCTTCATATCTGGTGACGTTGTTGGTAACATTGAATCCGAATTTGATGGCCTTCATCGCATCCATACCTTTCGGACCGCAGAGTATTACTCCATGTTAGGACCATCTCCCAATGCTTGGCCCAGGCCAGGAATACAAAGGAAATGTAATAAAAAAGTAAAGGGAACATGAAGGACTTGATTGAAAATGTGAATAAAGGTATAAGTGCAAAACTGAGAAAGTTTGGGACTCAATTGAACATGAAAACTATTTATGTTGTTGATGCCAAGAAATAAAGTTTAAGGTCTACTTTGAGTACCCTTTCGGATTCTAATTATGTCACTAAGGAGTATGGATGGAGTGCATTAGATCATCCAAATTTAATCAAGGCCAATAGGGGTATTAAGCCATTTTTAAGGCCATGTGACCTACACCCGGCTAATGCATGTTTTCACCCAAAATTAAGCATCATTTCGAGTTAACCTTCACCCTTGCAAGGCCAAAATGAGTTCTTAAAGTTATTGGTGACTTGCAACCGAAATCTTGCCAATTTGTTGATGAATTGAAGCTTGGAAGAGAAATCAAGCTTGGATTCCTCATTTTCGGCACTTGGCGACATCACCATTGAAGTTACAAGCTTGGTCTTGAGCATTCAAGTACAAACCAAGAACTCAAGCTTGGATTTGAGGTAGGGTTCATGTTCAACTTGATTTCTTGTGGAATTTCCATGAACAAGTAGTTAATGGCAGCTAAGTGATAGTCAATTTATGCTATATGATCTTAGTTTGCTAGATGGGCATGTAGTGAGCTTTCCGGTTCATGTTATTTGGCTAGCTAGTCGATAGTAATGGCAAGCATCTAAAGTTCTTAGTGAGTTGGGGCGGCTTACTAATGAACTTGGAGCTCTAGTGGATTTGGTGAACTTTGGGGTTGCTTGAAGTGCAAGATTGTACAATGATGCTTGCTAGTGGCCTCGGCCGAATGTGAACTTGTGGTGTGTGTGTGAGCTGTGTGCTTGTTTGAGTTGTTTGTGTGAGCTAAACCAGTAAATTGTATTTATGCCTATATAGTGTTTCAGCCATTATATGTATATGTTGTACTCTAGTGTTTTTATGTCTTTCTTGAAGGTTAAGTAAGCTTTGAGGAGGTTAAGTCTTGGACTTAACTAAATAGACTAAATTGTGAGTTGTTATGAATCCTACTGAGTATTTGTACTCATGCCCATATTATTGTGTTACAGGCAAGGACATTAATCTTGAGTGAGATTGCTTGTGCTTGCTTGATTGTGTGTGCTAGTAGTACACTTAGTGTTCAAGGTATGTGCCAAATACATGCTTGGCTTCAATATGTGTATTTACAAGTCTTATAGTTTTGGACCGAAACTTATTTTCCAAGTTTTGCAGGCTTGTGTAGTTGTGGGACTGTCTAGGTTGCAAGATGGATGTGTGGACCATGGCATTGATTATGGTGCTCACCTTTATGACTATGAATATGGTCATAGGGCTAGTGCTTCAGTGTGTGCTTCTATACTGCACACTTAGGCACCTTTTCGGGGAGTAAGGAAAAACTTGGACTATAATATAATCTTGGCTAATGTTTTGGACATGTAGCATCCTTGGTGTGTTGCCAAGTTGGAGATGCTTGGTTATAGGCTTTTGTGTACATATGTAGCCTCGGTTAAGTTGGTTTTAATTGTACATATGTTGGATGCTTGTATGCCAAGTTATATTATGGTTATGAGATGATGGATGTGCTTTATGAAGTTAAACCTCTTGTGTACTATAGTTGGCCGAAAGCTCACATGCATCCAAGACTTGGTTTTCAAACCTTATTGTGATATGGGCTTCTTCATTGCCATGCATTGAAATAGTACACTTGATCAACACACACATCCTAGACACTGAAGGAAATAAGTCTTTGCCTTGCTTGTTGTGCAAGTTATTGAGTTACAGCCTTGTTTGTGATGCAAGTTAGTGGTTAGGCCTTACCTTAAGCTGCAAGTAAATGTTCTAAACTTCACATAAGCCTCCTGGGGCACTTCCCAGGCTCCCAGCTTAAGAAAATAACACTAAAATTTACCTACCAACAAGTTGGCAGAAATTAAAAGCAGTTAACAACAGTTAGAAACACATTTGTTTAATACCTATCTGGGTAGTATTTGGTGAGTGGCACTGAGTTTGCATGGGCTGGGGCCTGTGTGGGGTGTGTCACTACAGCTCGATGGTGTTTAGAGCCGGAGGCTCCACCAACAAAGACTGTCCACTTAGGTTCATCTTTTCTGAGGTGTTCCAGGGTATCTTCAGTTTTTGGGACTTCGGCAATGAAGTCTGCCAATGCTTGGGCCTTTATTGCCCTTCTCAGCTCATAGGTAATGTCATATTCATTGAGCTCAATGCACCATTTTGACAATCTTCCTCAGTGGTCTACCCTCCTCATGACATCCCAAAGAGGTAGGTTACTTCGGATAGCGATAGGGTGTCCTTGGAAGTAAGGTCGCAACCTTCTGCTTGCCAATACTAAGCCATAGATGGCCTTCTATTGAAGAGGGTACCTAGCTTCAGCACCGTGTGGGGACTTACTCACATAGTATACCGGCCACTACCATCCTCCTTCTTCCTTTACAAGCACCGAACTCACTATTTTTTCACTGACGACGAGGTAAAGGATGAGAGGTTCTCTTTCCCATGGCTGTCGAAGTGTCAACAGATGGGTTAGGTAGCTTTTGAGCTCATCCCTGGCCTTTTGGCAATCTTTATTCCAAGGATGCTCCTCGGAGCCGAAGTTACCTTCATATTTTACTGCTTTGGTGAGCACTTTGAAGAATGGTCAGCACCGATCACTATATATGGAGATGAATCTATTGAGGGAAGTGATTCTCCTAGTTACCTTTTGCACATCCTTGGTTGTTGTGGGAGTTCGGAATCCTAGCAAGGCTTTAACTTTTCCTGGGTTGGCATCAATACCTTTTTTTGATACATGAATCCAAGGAACTTACCCGCATTCACCCTGAACACGCACTTCTCCGGGTTGTGATGGATTCCAAATTCCCAAAGTCGGTGGAATGTTTCCTTTAAGTCTAAGATATGAGTACTAGGCAGTTTACTCTTAACTATCATATCATCGACATACACTTCCATATGCCTCCCGACTTGGGTGTCAAACACCCTGTTCATTAGCCTTTGGTACGTAGCGCCTGCATTTTTCAGACCGAAGGGCATTTTGACATAGCAGTAGGTCCCAACTTCGGTGATGAAGGTAGTTTTCTCCTCATCTTTGGGATCCATCCAAATTTGTTGGTATCCACTGAAGGCGTTGAGGAAGCTAAACATACCGTATTCGGTGGTGGAGTCCACCAATTGATCTATTGGTGGCAAAGGATATGAATCCTTAGGACAAGCATCGTTTATGTTGCGAAATTCGATGTACATTTGGAGTTTATCACTCCCTTTCTTCATAGCAATGACAATGTTGTTAAGGCATTCGGGGTACTTGACCTCTCTTATTACACCTACTTCCATTAACCATTGGACTTCGGTTCTGACGAAGCTGTTCTTATGCGATGAAAGGCTATGATTTTTTTGCCGAACAAGCTTCACGTCTAGACATACTTTAAGGCTATGTTGAATTATCCAAGGGTTTACCCCAGGCATGCCCTTCAGAGAGTAGATAAATAGATTTTTGTTCATAACTAGAAAAGATACAAGTTTTTGCTTGTCACCTTCAGCCAGTTGTTTTCCCACTCGAGTACTTCGGCCTAGGACAAGTTCTACATCCTCTGTTTCTATTTTTTTGAAGTCACCTACTCCTTATCCTATTTGCTCTTTAGCGAGTATGCTCTTTTCTTCCGAAGTTTGTGCATGAACTTTCATTGGACTTTGTCTAGCCTTCACGAAGACTTTCCTCACCTCAGCTTGATTAATGAATATCCCTGCGTCCCCTTCCTTCATGCCGAAGGTGATTGTTGGGAATTTCACATCTGGGCGAATGTGGAGATTCCCCTGTGTCTGCCTTCCGAAGATGACATTCTATGAAGAAGGGACATCTATGATGATGAACCTTGTCATTGTGGAGCCGAAGAGCTCTTTCTTGTTCTGAACCGAAGTTCCCCCTAGCATCAAGGGCAGATCAATCCATCCGAGCACAGGGAGTTCAGAGGGACCTACACCGAACTTAGGGGAAGTAATCGATTTAAGATCACCCTTGGAGATGCCCAAGTTCGGCAATAGGTGGGAGAATAGAATATTGACATTAGAACCATCATCAATGAGCACTCTTTTGATGTCCCAACTCCCTATCCTTGCCATAATTATGAGGGGGTCATCATGAGGGAACTTCACGGTAGACCTGTCTTTCCAAATGAGCTTGTTTGCTAGGTTTCCAAACTCCAACATCGAGATTTCCCGGACTTTCCTTTTCCTCTCGGCTGAGGGTATCCCAGTTGTGATTGTCTGGATTACTCCTGTCGGAGGTGGTGGATGCTTCCTGGGACTTCAGTTTCGACGTCGGTCAGAATCATAGTGCTCATCTTCCCCTTTTCTTTCATCTTCCCTTCTTCCTTTTGGGGGATGGAATCGCAGGTATTGCCGCAGTTGGCCTTGTTTGATCAGAGATTCATTGTACTTTTTCTGCTGGAAGCAGTCCTTGGTGTCGTGCCCATGGTCTCGATGAAACTGGCAAACCTTCTTTATGTTTTTCTTATTCTCCAAGGTCATGGCCTTCAGACATTGGATGGTAGTCTCTTGCCTCTCCATGGACATCAGTATGTTTTTCCTTGTAGTGTTCAAGGGAGTGAACGACACCTGCCTCTTCCCTCTTTGTTTTCGAGGTCTACCCATACCCTCGGTCGGATACCGAGGTTGGTGAGCTTGACCCCCCGTATGATTGTTGTCATACTTCGGCCTTCCCATCCGCAGTTCTTTAGCAGTCATGTGTTGTTGTGCCCTTCGGTAGAATTCCCCGAGGGTGTCCAGGGGATCTTTGGAGAACACGTAGAAGAGTTGTGAGTCTCTCTGAAGTCCCACGATCATGGCAAGGATGCAAATTTTAGGGCGAAAGTGATTCACACACAGGGCTTCCCTATTGAACCTCTCAACAATGTCGTGAATGGTCTCTCTATTCCTTTGTACTATGTGGAACATCTAGACGGCCATCTTCGCCATCGGTTTGCTTTCAATGAACTGTTGAGTGAATGCGGTGGACAACTCGTAGAAACCCAATATCATTTTGGGGGCCAGGGAGTTACACCAAGCAGTCTCTGGCCCGGAGAGAGTAACTTCAAAGCACTTGCAGAGGGTGCCATCATCAACACCATGCAACACCATGCTGCGTCTATACTTCGTTAGGTGAGCTTCGGGGTTGCTATGCCCATCATATGTTTCCAAGCATGGGGTCACTTGGCATGGGTGCCTCTACTATTGCACGATGAAGGGTGAGTCTTCTTCGGTGAAGGTCTCCGACAGCCTTGACCAGATAGGCTTCCAAGAAATCTGCCGTTCTACTTTTTCTGTTACCCACTCCAGGGTAGTCCAATTATGGTGCCAAAAAATTGTGCATTTAAACTCCCAGGATTGGTAATGTTCTGTAGGCCATCAGAACACTACCCTTAGTGTGCATACCCAAGTGGCCCTCTTGGGAACTATGTAAACACATGCATATTGGTCCAACCATCACACACATATTCACATTTCATGCACACCATGGCAGCAAAGAGGGAAAACACTAGCACAAGTCTTAATTTTGGCTACCACACATTAGGCAATCTTGTTAAGTTCTAGTGGCCAGCTACTGCACCTGTAACTTCCACTAATAAATTGTATCATTATAGCTACATAGCCCCCTGGTTTTTTTTGCTCCATTATCAATTAGAGACTTAGAGAAAACTAACAAATGTTGTTTTACATCAATAGCCCACCTATGGACCAAGTTATGGATTTTTTAAGTTGGTTACAAAATTCTGACCAAATAAACAGTAACTCAGCCAAATTTGAAACGTCATATCATTGGACATAGGGCTCCAAATCTAGATATTCTAAATCCCAGTTAACCCTCTAGATGTCCTCTAGCTGTGGTCAAAATTTAATACAAGGATTCACTCTACACAGGGAGATCTTCAAGTTTAGGTCCAGAGTCAAAATTCTGGCAACTTTTGGACCATTTTGCCCATACAATGTTTTCAAACCATGTAAACACTTCATTCACAAGGGGAAAGCCCTCCAAGGATATCCCATATATCTCCATTACACATAGGAATTAGATTCCCTTTCTTTTAACAATTTTATGTGGCCAAAACAGAATTTACAAGTAAGCAGCCTATCATTCACACTTAGGCAGCTTTGCACCACATCACTTACATAGCCAAAACATTAGTCGAATGTTCAAATACTTGTCCCATTTTATATACAATACTTGTACATGCATACATGCACTACAATATGGTCTTAACTCATCTAAATACGCACCCTAGGTTACAGGAGGTCCTGAGACACAATGGACTCCAAAAACAGGATGCTGGACAGCTGCTGCACAACACAGTAAGAACCACCATTAAAAATAACAAATGTACTCCTAAAATCACAAACATTTCCAGATCACAACTAGACATATGGAAGTTCATGTACCTGAAATTTCAGATCAAAAATCAAACCACAAAGCTTATTTTCAAGGTGATCTTTCAGCTGGACCTGAAATGACAGAATTGAGGGGAGTAAGTTTCATTGAGAAACATAGTAAGGGTAACCTTGGTTTCTTAAGGTAATGTGATCCTCATTAAAACCTGCATCAAAATAAACTAAAACAAAAAAACCACAATGCATATATACATGATATAGCAACCAAATGCAGCAGCCAAACACAAACAACAAACACATGAAATGTGGCAGCAACATATACCATGGGTTAGTCCATAAAAGAAATAATAAACATAATCAAATCACTATGGCAGCCCTCCTCAAGCTAATGCTTGGTCTTAGGAGGATTTAACAGTAGTTAGTACTAACTTTAGGCTCCAGAAACCCTCATTTCGCTGCCATCTTTGTGCACTTGACAATAGGTCACAAAACCTTCAATAAGTGCACTCCCCTCAATAAGCTTGGTTCATCAAGCTCATGGCTCTCTTCCAAGCTTATCCATAGCTCCATGGATGTTTGAAAATACAGAAAACAACCCATGAGAGCAAGAGAACCCTTACCAAAGAGAGTAGGCCGAATTTGAAGCTTAATCCTTGAAGTATGCAAGAAATAGCTCTAGTTTGCTTCCAATTGCTTCCTTTTGCCTTCAATTTCAATCAATTGTAAGTTTCAAGGTGTGGTGGCTATGGAGGAAGTATGGTTGTGTTCTTGGGCTGTGGGAGGACGAAAATGAGAGTGGGATAAGTGATTTCGCCACTTAAATGGCCTTAAATGAGCTTAAGGGCAGCAAAACACACTTAACAAGCTTAACCTGGCTTTATGTCATTTTCCTTCTCACTAATTATGGTTTCTTTGCCTTAAACTCATTGGTACACATGTGCCCAACATTTTTGACTAATTATCAAGTCATGGCTGCCTCCCTCATGGTGGGATAACCCCAAAATTCCACCCTTAGACTTAAGTCAAAAGCTTGAACACCTTAAGGTTTACACTAGGACATTTAGGTCCTTATTGCCTTTAGTGTTTCCTTTGTCCAAACTTGTCTTCCATGTGTAATTTGGTCCTCCAATAGCACTTTCATACCATTTATATCCTTCCCATAAATCTCCAAGTCTCTTTCTTCAGTGTTTTGCAATTGAGTACCCAAATTTTCAAAATCTTACAAAAAAGTCCATAGGTTGCTTGACAAACAAGCAATCCTTAAGGCTTTTCTTGGGGGCCAAGTTACCAACTTGGAACAGTTTTAAGGAGGTGTTGATCATGCCTTTTACCCCTCATACTTCAAACAGTATGGTAAGAATTACACAATATAATGGTTTTTAGCCATTATGACACACTTGTAATTATCCCATTTTATGAGGTGGTAACAATCCTCCCCCCCTTAAAAATTTTGGTCCTCCAAATTAGCCTTTAGCTTCGAGTATTCTTCAGGATATCTTTCCATAAGGTCTTTTTCAGTTTCCCAGGTTGCCTCTCTTTCAGAGTGGTCTGACCACTGAACTTTAACCATGGGAATATGTTTGTTTCTTAACCTTATGGTATCCTTGGCTAAGATAGGTATAGGTTTCTCTTCATATGTCAAGTTAGGTTCCAACTTTATATCTTCCACTACAATAGGAAGCTTTGTGTCCAATAGACACTTCTTAAGCATACTGATGTGAAAAACATTATGAACACTTGACATGCTTGGCGGTAGACCTAACCTGTATGCTACCTTGCCAACTCTATCCAAGATCTCATAAGGACCGATGTATCTTGGAGCTAACTTGGTTCTTTTACCAAATCTGACAGTGCCTTTGGTTGGTGCAACTTTCAGCCAAACATTGTCACCAACCTCAAATTCCAAGTCTCTCCTTCTTTTGTTGACATAGGCTGTGGTCCTTTCATTGGCTGCCTTTACTCTCTCTTGAATCTTCTTAATTTTGGCAGTAGTCTCTTCAATAATTTCGGGACCTAACTCTAGTCTATCTGAGGCTTCCACGCAACAGTGGGTTGTCATGCACCTTCTTCCATATAATGCTTCATAAGGTGCCATGCCAATGGTGATTTGGTAACTATTGTTATATGAGAATTCCACCAATGGCAAGTGTTGGTCCCATTCACCTTTGAAATCCAACACACAACTCCTGAGCATGTCTTCCAGTATCTGTATCACCCTTTCAGATTGCCCATCTGTCTGAGGATGATAAATAGTACTCAGGTTGATTTTGGTTCCTAGTGCTTTATTAAAAGCACTCGAAAACCGAGTTGTAATCTTGGATCTCTATCAGATACAATGGAGTCTGGCACTCCTTGTAGTCTCACTATCTCCTGGACATAGATCTAAGCTAACCTCTCCAAGGAGTCTGTGAGTTTCATAGGTAGGAAGTGGGCACATTTGGTTAGCCTATCCATAATGACCCATATTGTATCATGCCTTAATTTGGTCATAGGCAACCAAGTAAAAAAGTCGATGGTTACGTTGCCCCACTTCCTTACTGGTATAGGTAGAGTCTGTAGGGTACCAGCTGGCTTTTGGTGCTCTACCTTTACCCTCTGGCATGTGGCACATTTGGAGACAAAAGTAACTATGTCTCTCCTCATGTTTGGCCACCAGAAGTGAGTCTTCAAGTCTTTATACATTTTCTCACTTCCTGGATGGATGTTCAACTTGCTTGTGTGAGCTTGTTCAAGTATTCATCCCTGAGCTTTGCTCCTTTAGGCACATATATTCGGTCCTTGAAGTACAGTAATCCTTGCTTGTAGGCAAAGGATTGATACAAGGAACCTTTTTCCTTTCCTGAGATCTTTTTCAGATCAGGATCTGTCTCCTGTGCCTTTTTAGCTTCTTCAATCCATCCAGACTGAATTGTCAATGTGTAAATTTGGGCTTCCTCCCACCTATGCCATTTATGCCATAGTCATAGCAAACTATTTTTCTCATCATGATTAGCTATGGACCATCCCTTCAAAAGTCCTGTGTACTTCCTGCTGAAGGCATCTGCTACTAGATTGCCTTTGCCCTCTGTGTACTATATACTGCAATTATAGTCCTTGATGTACTCTAACCATCTCCTTTGTCTCATGTTCAACTCTTTCTGAGTGCACAAGTACTTTAGGCTCTTATGGTCAATGTAGATCACAAAGGAACTACCCATCAAGTATTGTCTCCATTGCTTCAGAGAAAAAATCACTGCTGCTAGTTCTAGGTCATGGGTAGGATAATTTTGCTCATGGGGTCGTAACTGCCTTGACCCATAAGCGATAACATTTCTGTCTTGCATAAGCACACAACCTAACCCAGATCTAGATGCATATGTATATATGATGTAGGGCTTACTTGGATCAAGAAGAATCAATACTGGAGCTTCAGTCAACCTCTGCTTGAGCTCCTAGAAACTATTTTCACACTTCTCAGTCCACTCAAATCTTTGACCCTTCTTGGTCAGATGAGTAAGAACTGAGGCAATCATGGAGAAGCCTGATACAAATCCCCTATAGTATCCAGCTAATCCTAGGAAACTTCTGATTTCCTTCATAGTCTTTGGTCTTCCCCACTCTTGCACTGCCTTGACCTTTTCAGGGTCTGCCTTAAGGCCTTGTGCATCTATGATGTGTCCTAAGAAAGACACCTCTTTTATCCAGAATTCACACTTGGATAACTTAACATAAAGCTGATGCTGCAACAGAGTCTTTAAGACAATCTCTAGATGATGTTCATGTTCATTTTCATCCTTGGAATACACTAGGATGTCATCAATGAACACAACCATAAATTTGTCCATATATGGTCTGAACACCCTGTTCATCAAGTCCATGAAAGCAGCTGGGGCATTAGTCAAACCAAATGGCATGACTGTGTACTCATAATGCCCATATCTAGTCCTGAATGCAGTCTTAGGAATATGTTCTTCCTTTACTCTCAATTGGAAGTATCCAGATCCCAAATCTATCTTGGAGAAGATCTTAGCTCCCTTGAGTTGATCAAATAGATCCTCAATCCTAGGGAGTGGATACTTGTTCTTGATAGTCACTACATTAAGGTTCCTGTAGTCAATGCATAGTCTCAAAGATCCATCCTTCTTTTTCACAAAGAGAACAGGAGCTTCCCATGGTGAAACACTTGGCCTTATGAACCCTTTTTCAAGAAGTTCATCAAGTTGTTTCTTGAGCTCATTCATCTCTATGATAGGCATTCTGTAAGGAGGTATGGATATTGGACTAGCTTCTGGTTGCAGCTTGATTTCAAATTCAATCTCCCTTTGTGGAGGAATACCTGGCAGGTCTTTAGGAAAGAAATTTGGAAAGTCTCTCACTATAGGTATTTTGTCCACTTCCTTATAACAGTGCAATTCATTCAATGCATAACAGTAATCATGCTCAGAAATCACAGGTATGTCATCTAATACCTCTAGCTCCATGCCATGCATTTCATACACTAATTCCTTAGAATTCACTAATGCATGCACTTCACCATCAGGCAATGTGATTTCCCTCTTAGCACAATCAATTCTTATGTTATGCATAGCAAGCCAATTCATACCTAGCACTAAATCATACTTATGAATGTCCAACACTAGCAGATTAGTCATAACCTTAGTCTTTTCTACTACTAGCTCACAATCCTTAGCTAGGTCATTAGTGAAAATACATTGACTACCTGCTGTTTTCACTTAGGATATCCTAGCATGATTTCAGTAGGCAATTTCATGGCATTAACAAATTTCCTAGACACTATAGACACAGATGCACCAATATCAAACAGAACACTAACAGGCATACCATTAAGGTAAATGTTACCTCTTAGTGCTCCTCCCTGCTCTGATGTCCCTGGGCTCTCCACTTGGAAGACTCTGCCAGCTCTCTGCATTGGAGGCCGAGGCACTAGAGAAACTTGCCTCTGCTCTCCCTCCCTTGGTGCTCCTCCTCTAGGTCCTGTCCCAATAGGTCTTACTGGACCTTGGTCTTCTGGCCTCCTTTGAGGCTGTGGGCAGTCTTTGATCCAATGATCCATGGATCCACATCTTAGACACGCTTAGGTATCAAAGTAGCAAGGTTTCTTTCCATGAAACCTCCTACACTTAGGGCACCTTAGGCCAGGGAACTTCCCCTTAACCTTGCCCTCACCACCAAAATGGGAACTCTTGTCAATTCCCTTGCATGTGGTGGCTTCTTCTGCTTGCCTCCTACCTGACTACTTTCCCCCGGTCCACTGGGAAAGTACTTAGTCTCATACTCCTCTTGCTCTACTAATAGAGCTTTCTGCACTGCTTCATAGTATGTAACTGCTCCAAAAGGTCTAACAGCCTTTCTAATGTCTGACTTTAGGCCTCTGACAAATATTTTGGCCTTCAATTCCTCAAGTCCATGATACTGAGGAGCATACCTTACCAACTGATTGAATTTGTGCTCATACTCTAGGACACTAAGGTTGTCCTGCCTTAGAGCATCAAATTCAGCTTGCTTCATATCCTTGATAGCATCACTGATGTACTGCTCCTGGAATAGCTGTGTGAAGTGTCTTGCTAGCTCATCTCAATATCTCTTCCTGGCCTTCTGGAAAGCATACCTATCTTTGGTGTTTCTCCACCACATCTCTGCACTGCCTACCAAGTTGTAAGTAGCCAGTGACACCTTCTTGGTGGAGCTGAGTGGCATCCTCTCAAACATCTTTTCAATGAAGATTAACCACTCCTCAGCTCTCTCTGGCCCAGCCCTTCCCTCAAACTGTTGAGGTCTTAGGCCTTGAAACCTCACCAACTGTCTGACCTCATCTAGGCCTTCTAGATCCTCTGATCTATGTCTCCTGGATCTATGAGAGTCCTCTGTATGGTGATGTTCTCTATGATCTCTATGATCTCTCTGCCTTCTCCTAGATCTTCTCTCATGGCCATCCTCAATCTCATTCCTAGTGGAGGAATGGTCATAGACTGAGAGATTGGTCCTAGATACCTGACCAATCTTAGACCTTACTATTCTTCCCCTTGGATTTCTCCTATCTTCATCTTCCTCCTCAGCAGTTTCATCATTTATGTCTTTCAAGCTTCCAGAAGGAACATATTCAGATGTGTTCCTAGCATCCTCTTCTGATTGTTGTTGTGCATCTTGATCTAGTTCTACCGGAGCTACTTGGACTCCCTGCTGTTGTGCTTGAATCAACGTCATTAAGTTTTCATTGATTAGAGCTAAGTTCCTCTGAAGCTCTAACCAAACCTGAGGCACTCCAGGGTTTGGTACCCCATGTTGCCCCTGATTCCCTCTATTCTGTTCACTTCTTTGTTGCCCAAAATCAGTAGGAGGCCTTTGGGGTGGTTCCCCTCTCCTTGTGGCAACCATGTTTACTTCCCTACATTGATGACCATCATAGAGCACATATAAAGGTCATATGTATTTCAATGGTACTTGACACTAGCAGCTGACCAAACTGAGTTCATATATGTAGATGCATGCAATGCAACTATGTGCAATGTACATGTACAGACCATGCTCTGATACCAACTTCTGTTACCCACTCCGGGGTAATCCAATTATGGTGCCAAAATTGTGCATTTAAACTCCCAGGATTCGTAATGTTCTGTAGGCCATCAAAACACTACCCTTAGTGTGCATACCCAAGTGGCCCTCTTGGGCACTATGTAAACACATGCATATTGGTCCAACCATCACACACATATTCACATTTCATGCACACCATGGCAGCAAAGAAGGAAAACACTAGCACAAGTCTTAATTTTGGCTACCACACATTAGGCAATCTTGTTAAGTTCTAGTGCCCAGCTACTGCACCTGTAACTTCCACTAATAAACTGTATCATTCTAGCCACATAGCCCCCTGTTTTTTTTCCTCCATTATCAATTAGATACTTAGATCAAACCAGGAAATTTTGTTTTACATCAATAGCCCACCTATGGACCAAGTTACAGATTTTTTACTTTGGTTACAAAATTCTGACCAAATGAACAGTAACTCAGCCAAATTTGAGACATCATATCTTTGGCCAAAAAGCTCCAAATCCAGATATTCGAAATCCCAGTTAACCCTCTAGATGTCCTCTAGCTGTGGTCAACATTTCATATCAAGATTCATTCTACACAGGGAGATATTCAAGTTTAGGTCAAGAGTCAAAATTCTGGCAACTTTTGGACCATTTTGCCCATAAAATTTTTTCAAACCATGTAAACACTTCATTCAGAAGGGGAAAGCCCTCAAAGGCTATCCCCTATATCTCCATTACACATAGGAATTACATTACATTTCTTTTAACAACTTTATGTGGCCAAAACAGAATTTACAAGTAAGCAGCCCATCATTCACACTTAGGCAGCCTTGCACCACATCACTTACATAGCCAAAACATTAGTCGAATGTTCAAATACTTGTCCCATTTTATATACACTACATGTATATTCATACATGTACTACAATATGGTCTTAACTCAGCTAAATACGCACCCTAGGTTACAGGAGGTCCTGAGACACAATGGACTCCAAAAACAGGATGCTGGACAGCTGCTGCACAACACAGTAAGTACCACCATTAAAAATACCAAATGTCCTCCTAAAATCACAAAAATTTCCAGATAAAAACTAAACATATGGAAGTTCATGTAACTGAAATTTCAGATCAAAACACAAACCACAAAGGTTAGTTTCAAGGTGATCTTTCAGCTAGACCTGGAGTGACAGAATTGAGGGGAGTAAGTTTCATTGAGAAACTTAGTAAGGGTAACACTTGGTTTCTTAAGGTAATGTGATCCTCATTAAAACCTGCATCCAAAGACAATAAAACACAAAAACCACAATGCATATATACAAGATATAGCAACCAAAGGCAGCAGCCAAACACAAACGACAAACACATGAAATGTGGCAGCAACATATACCATGGGTTAGTCCATAAAACAAATAATAAACATAATCAAATCACTATGGCAGCCCTCCTCAAACTAATGCTTGGTCTTAGGAGGATTTAACAGTAGTTAGTACTACCTTTGGGCTCCAGAAACCCTCATTTCGCTGCCATCTTTGTGCACTTGACAATAGGTCACAAAACCTTCAATAAGTGCACTCCCCTCAATAAGCTTGGTTCACCAAGCTCATGGCTCTCTTCCAAGCTTATCCATAGCTCCATGGATGTTTGAAAATACAGAAAACAACCCATGAGAGCAAGAGAACCCTTACCAAAGAGAGTAGGCCGAATTTGAAGCTTAATCCTTGAAGTATGCAAGAAATAGCTCTAGTTTGCTTCCAATTGCTTCCTTTTGCCTTCAATTTCAATCAATTGTAAGTTTCAAGGTGTGGTGGCTATGGAGGAAGTATGGTTGTGTTCTTGGGCTGTGGGAGGACGAAAATGAGAGTGGGATAAGTGATTTTGCCACTTAAATGGCCTTAAATGAGCTTAAGGGCAGCAAAACACACTTAACAAGCTTAACCTTGCTTTATGTCATTTTCCTTCTCACTAATTATGGTTTCTGTGTCTTAAACTCATTGGTACACATGTACCCAACATTTTTGACTAATTATCAAGTCATGGCTGCCTCCCTCATGGTGGGATAACCCCAAAATTCCACCCTTAGACTTAAGTCAAAAGCTTGAACACCTTAAGGTTTACACTAGGACATTTAGGTCCTTATTGCCTTTAGTGTTTCCTTTGTCCAAACTTGTCTTCCATGAGTAATTTGGTCCTCCAATAGCACTTTCATACCATTCATATCCTTCCCATAACTCTCCAAGTCTCTTTCTTAAGAGTTTTGTAATTGAGTACCCGAATTTCCAAAATCTTACAAAAAAGTCCATAGGTTGCTTGACAAACAAGCAATCCTTAAGGCTTTTATTGGGGGCCAAGGTACCAACTTGGAACACTTTTAAGGAGGTGTTGATCATGCCCTTTACCCCCCATACTTCAAACACTATGGTGAGAATTACACAATAATGACACACTTGTAATTCTCCCATTTTATGAGGTGGTAACATTTTCTAGCCGCTCAAGGATCTTCTCCATGAGGGTGGTAGTGCTGGTCTCTTCTCATGGCCTGGTGGCCTTCAGCAATGGAGAGCGACTTCTCCTTTTTAGGGAGTAGCTTCATCGGCGAGGGGACTATGACTTCCCATCCGGTGATGAACTCCGCCGGTGGGAAGTTTTGGGGCATTTTGACACCGTTTCTCCTGCATGACATCCTCTGGGGTGTACGTCCTCTATTGAGCACTCATCATTGAAATCCCCACTTCCTGAACTCCGATGAGTAGACTTAGGACTTCTTTCCCGGTGGGCAGCTAGTGAAGAGGCCCTACGGCTCGAAAGTGGTTGAGACCACCTTTGGTCAAGCTGTTGTGTTATCTCAGCCACAACAGAGCACTGAAAATTGTGCAGGAAGCTCATTGTGACCATCAGAGGACATTCATCCTCAGGCAAAGAAGTCCTTACGGCATGTTGTTCAGTCGCCGGTTGAGTTTCCAGCGTGGACGGTGACTTTGGGAGTCCCTTGTCATTAGAATGTCGGGTCTCAATGACGATGACCTGGGAGTGAGTTCCCACAGACAGTGCCAAATGATGCCCAGTGGCATCCTCATCATATGACATGCTAGCCTGAAGGAAAAACTTACGGTATGAGGGTGCCTGAAACACTCAGAAGAATGAGGGTTAGGAGCTCCCCAGAATGTGTTTTCGGGGGAGGAGCCTTTGACGCCCAAGTTAGTATTTAGGGAGTAAGGAGCGGAGAGTGAAGAGGAAAGAGTAGAAAGAGTTCTGTGTCCTTACTAAGGTCATTCCCAATTTTTTATAGGAGGGCATAGGGAGGAGGCTGTTTGACACAGCCCGTTCAGATCGTGACACACGTACGGTCAAATGTGGTCCATACCTTCAGAGATAAGTATCTCTAGCTGGCTGTAGGCATTTCTGGCCAGAGGTCAGGGGCATGTTTGAGGTCTCTATGTCAAAGGCTCCTTAACCATTTTTGTCGTGTCTGCACGAGACCTTTTTGGGAAGCTAGAACCCTTTGTAGTATGGAACTCCTTCGAGGCAGGAGGTCTCCTTCGGCCCGACATTACCACCGAGTGTTGTTAGGTGAGGTCCTTCAATAGAATGGGGCACCTCTAGGAGACGTTCTCCCTTGCCGAGGATGGGGATATACACTCTTGAAGTTGGTGGGCTCGCCAATCCAAGGGTGGTTGTGCATGCCCTTTCCGAGGTCGGTCCAATCACTTACCGACAGTAGTTGAGGTCGAGGCTAGGTCTTAACCGAAGGTGGTCTTTGCCTAGGTGATCAGATCTCGGAGACGTTGGCCCTTTGGTTGTAGCGTGGTGTTCACACCGAGGATGGTGGGGGCTTCCCTTTTTCCCGAGGTTGGTCACGTGTGTTCCCCGAGGGTGGTACTCGCCAAGCCAATTTGGGAAATCTCCAAGGGTAATAGCCCTTTGGCTATCAGTTACCTCATACGAAAAATAGGGGATGGGAGAAAACATGCTTCCAAGCTCCAAAACCAGGGTTTTATGCTTGAAATGAGCCCCCAATTGCCTATATACTTATCATGGCTTCTCTTTTAACCAAGAAACTTTGATTTCAAACTTAATTGGATGAAAAATAAGGGTGGAAAGGATGAACTTGGGTTTACAGATGCACCCCTCCACTTTACCCTCTTACAACACTATTTTTAATCTACGCCATCAAAGTATTAGACATGATACACTTAAGTCCCCATCTTTTGGTAACCTTAGGTATTCTTGATTAATCCTTGTTTATTTCATCAAGTTTGGGTTAAAGTTAAAAGTTAAGTCATAAAAATTCATTTTAACAACTCGGGATCCGGCTTGATTATTCAGGATGCAAAAATTACCATTTCACCCCTAATCCTCGTTTAGCAGCTTAACCTCCTTGAAACTTAGTGAACTTTGCTAAACTTTCATATTCTTGCCATGTAAACTTGAATTAAGGTTTCAAACTTGATTTAGAGCACTTTACCTCCTTCAGGTCCGCTTCCCATTAGGAAAGGCATAACAATAGGTGTTCTCCTTACTAAATTTCTCCATGAAACTTACCTCCCCTCAAATCTGCCCATTTCAGGTCTAGCAGAAAGATAACATTCAAACTAACGTCTGTAGTTTTAGTTTTGATCTAAAATTTAAGGTACTTGAACTTCCATGTATCTAGTTATGATCTAAAAATTTTTGTGATTTTAGGAGCAAATGTGGTATTTTTAGTGATGGTGCTTATTATGTTACGTAGCAGCTGTCCAGCATCCTATTTCTGGAGTGCAAAGCGTCTAAAGATCTCTATAACTTTAGTGCAGGTTTTAGCTAAGTTAAGGCCACTATGTAGTGCATCGATGCATGTACATGTGAAACATGTAAAGTTGAAACAAGTTTGAGAACATCTGAGGACTGTTTTGTTATGTATATGAATGTGGTGCACACACTATCTAAGTATGAATGATAGGCTAATTGTTTGTAAATGCTATTTTGGACACATTAAGTTGCTAGATGAAATAGCTTGTAATTCCTATGTGTATTAGACATGTATGGGATAGCCTTGGAGGGCTTACCCCTTGCGAATGAAGTATTTGCACACTTATGAAATTTTGTGTTGGGAAAATGTTCATAAAGTGACCAGAATTTTGACTCTCCACTCTAAGTTCTGTATCTCCCTATGTAGAATGAATCATGGTTTGAAATTGGCTGAGTTTAATTGGGATTTGGAATTTCTTCATTCGGAGCCCTGTAGCCAAAGTTATGACGTTGCAAAGTTGGCTGACTTACTGTACATTTGGTCAGAATTTTGTAACTAACTGCAAAAATCTATAACTTGGTCTATAGGTGGGATTTTTATGTAAAACCAAATCCCCTTGTTTGGTTTAAGTCTCTACTTGATAATGAAGCAAAGAAAACATGGGGGTACATGGCTAGATTAATACAGTTTTTTTAAGGGAAGTTTCGGGTGTAATGGCTGGTTACTTAAACTTACGAAGATTGCCTAATTTGTGGTGGCGAAGATTAAGACTTATACTAGTGTTTCCTCTCCTTTCTACCATGGTGTGCATAAAATCTAAATATGTGTGTAATGGTTGCACCAACATGCATGCATTTACATAGTGCCCATGAGGGCCACTTGGGTATGCACACTAAGGGTATTGTTCTAATGGCCTATAGAACATACCAACCCTAGGAGTTTTAAATGCACAATTTTGGCATCATAACTGGGCTACCCTAGAGTGGGTAACAAAGTCCATGGAGAAGGATGGATAAATAGTGAGTCCGAAACAAACATCAAGCAAGCCTTTCACTTGGTGTTACCTAAGTTGGTGCTTATGCTTTCAAGCAAATGACCAAGCTTCCTTACTGCTTCTTGAGTATAGGTGAGGACCTAATATGAAGCTTCTGCTCTTATATTTTAAATTGGAAAAACCACCCTAGGTAATGGCTTAAGTCAAAGGGACGTAGAGGCTATGTTATTGGGCTATGTGTGCTTAAAGCATTATGGTAAGCTAGCTAGCTTCCTTTTCGCTAGCATAAGGTTTTGCCTCAAGTTAGGCTAAGCTTAACAATCAACTGGAGCTTTATGATAAATCAACAATAATTCAAGTGATCACAAGAAGAAACTTCCAAAGAATCATGCTTGCTATGTTATGGAAACCTAGTGTTATGGTGTAGTGCCTGTATGCTTTTTTGATTTCATCCGTGTGCTAACCCCATTTTTTATCATTTATGTATGTATTATGTATTATGCTATACTTGTTTTTTGTGGTGTCTTTTATGTCTTTGCACGTAGGTTACCAACGAAGTTTGGAGGTTTATGTGTATCAATGTTTTGAACATTGAATAACGCACTAGGTGCTCTTTGGCATTCTTCACTGAGTACCTATGTACTCATAGCTGCTTTTGCCCATTTTTGAGAAAAGAAGTGGAGGACTAAGGGGCTCAAGAACCTCTTCATGGGGTTTATGTACAGAGAGGTAAAACTCTCAATTATCGCTTATGAGAAAGGAAGCATAAATAGGTTCACTAATCTAGACCAATGATTGTGTTTCTGTGTCATGTAGGCCCTGATGGCTGTGGTTGGTATTACTGTCGCTGGAACAATCCTGGTGTGGACCAGAACTAGAAGGGTCTTAAATAATTTATGGCCTAAATATCAACTTAAAGTGAAAGTGGAAGTCTCAGTGGGTCTAGAGACTATATGAACCAAAAGGAGTGTACCATGCATAACACCTTTTAAAGCATCAAACTTTGGTGTTTTAGGCCATACAGTAATTCTTGAAATTTTGGATTGTACATAGCTATGTATGCAAAATAAGAGGGCTAGGCTAGAATAAATGTGTGCCTGTACATATTTTTGGGCCTAGGTGGGCCATAGGGCACTAACAAAAACAAATATGCATGGATTGAATCCTATGATGTATGTATGTATGTATGTATAATCATGATTAAGTCTAATGAAACCCTAAAACATGTAGTACCTACTATTACATGCATACTTAGCCCTTAAGCAGTCTCAAGTAAACCCACCTATTGGTAAAAGTTAGGTAAATTCCACTAAAACTTTAAAACCTTAAGATTCCGAATAAGGCAAACTTTAAATGGGCTTAAGAATCCTAGGTGTCAGAGCCTAAGTCACCATTTCGAATTGACTGAGTAAGTAAAATCCACTAGTTGATAAGAATCCAATGAATGGTTCAAGGTAGGGGTGAGTTGGGCCGTGATAGAGTGGTACCAAAGCTTTAGGTTTGTACAAAGCTCTTAATTATATAGGACCTTTGTGGTCTGACATAGGACTTTATGGTTTGATAGGCAAATTCCCACTATGATACACAATCATTGTTTTGGTTGCAGGGAAATATGGCCATAGGTAGAAATAGGGGAATCACAAACCAGGTTAGCACTAGGGCTGATTAGTTGCCTGATCAATGGTTTGTGATTGAGGAAGTGGCTGAAAGTAGCATAGGACTTCCTTAAAAGGCCATAGAGCCTGAACCCAATGTGCAAGGATAGCACAAGATGGAACATATGATGGAAATGATGTAGGCAAATTTACTCAGCTGGTGGTTGGCATGCAAGCTCTTGCTGGGGAATAGAACATATGATGGAAATGATGTAGGCACTGTTGTTGTGGAAGAGCAAGAAAATGAAGAAAAAATAGGCAGAAGGCCAAGTAAAGAACCAATAAGAGAATAGCAAGCAAGTAGGCTTATAGATGAGGAATGGGAGCAGGATAAGGAAAAAAGACACCCAAGAGGTAGATGATTAAGGTCAGAGATCTGGAGAACCATTGAGAACCAAGAAGGGCAGCAATTACCAACTAATGCTAGAAGAATGGAGCCAATCTCAGAAAGCACCAAAGAGACGGCTTCTCAAAGAGAATAAGGACTCTAGGAAAAAGAAGAGAGAGATCCAAAAAAGAGGGCTTTTTGGCACTCAAACCCCAAGTGTTTAAAGGAAGTGGTGACCTAGAAGAGGCTAAATTATGGATTTACCTAGTAGAGAAAGTGTTTGAAAGAATGGAGGTCACATCCTCCCAGAAGTTACTATTGGCTACCTTTAAGCTGGAAGGAAGTGTTGAACTTGGTGGAGGATAATAGAAAGGACATATATGAGTAGAAATGAAAGAAAATCCACATAAGT
This sequence comes from Aquilaria yunnanensis, assembly GCA_039654915.1. NCBI lineage: Eukaryota > Viridiplantae > Streptophyta > Magnoliopsida > Malvales > Thymelaeaceae > Aquilaria > Aquilaria yunnanensis. Next base: position 47,782,835 of record CM077594.1, read on the forward strand.
GAGAGGACCTATGGATAGGCAGAGTTTCTTCAGGTGCTTCAACAACAATATATAAGTGAAGCTCTTAATCTATCAGAAGCAGATGGAGGTTGATTTCTTAGACCAAGGAAAGTTGATTGTTAGAGAATATGAACATAGATTTACAAGCCTCTATAGGTATGCCCCATAGTATGGTAGGCAGGAAGAACTAAGCACAGAAAGGTTCATCATAGGATTAAGGCCTTAATTGACGCAGATGCTGAGGGCTATAGGCATCAAGACCTATTATAAAGCTGTTCAAATGGCACTAATTGTGGAATAGGAATTGCAACATCCACTGGCAGAAAATACAACATGGATTCCTATGGGACATCAAAGAGGAAAGAAATGAGCCAGAGATAGGATGGGAAAAGCTGAAGTAGGCAAAGATTAGAGAAAGCCCAAAAAACACAGAGATTTGGACCCCAATGACAGATTTGTGGGAAATACCATGGTTTTGAACCATGCTACAGATCCACTAAAGGTTGTCTGAAGTGTGGCCCTTAGGATCATTGGGTTAGAGATTGCCTAGTCAAGAAGGAAGAATGAAAAGTGTTAGGTAAATTTGGGGCTCTTTGGCCAAGAAACCAACAAGGCAAATGAAAAGGGTTGGCGGCCCCTTAGCCTCCCAGGTAGATACAAAAAGGGCTAGGTGAGCCTATGCCAATGAAAGCCCAACCCCTAACTAGAAGGGTATATCAGATCAAGGGATCGAAGAGAAAATAAGAAATAAACCTTGCAAAAGAGGCCATAAGTCATAGCTAGCTACGGAGGGAGCACTAATAGCTAATTTAGTGAGAAAATTTAACTTAGAGGTTACTTCATTTTTGGACCAATCAAATTGAATTCTTATGCCATATAATTAATAGGCAAGGAATAGTTGTAGACCAAGAAAAAATTGAAGCTATCTTATAATGGAGACAACCACAAAATGTTAAAGATATAAGAAGCTTCTTGGGTCTAGCTGGCTACTATAGAAAATTTGTACCAAAATTTTCTACAATGGCGACCCTTCTGACTATATTGAACAGAAAAGGGCAAAAGTTTGAATGGTCTAGGGATTGAGAAAAGAGCTTTCAGGGGCTTAAGAACAAGATGACTTCCACCCCTATACTAATATTACCTAATCCTCATAAACCCTTTGAGGTTTTTACTGATGTATCTATTATGGATTTGGGATGTGTACTAATGCAAGAAAAACAAGCCATAGCTTTTGGGATCAAGGTAATTAAGACCACATGAAAAGAATTATCTACTACATGATTTAGAACTTGTAGCCATGATTTTCACCTTGGAGCAGTGGAGACTTTACCTATTGGATATTAAGTTTCAGATCTTCACTGATCATAAAAGTCTCCAATACCTCTTTACTTAAAGGGAGTTAAACATGAGATAAAGGAGATGGCTTGAATACCTCAAAGGCTTTAATTGTACTATTGAATACACTGATGGCAAGGCCAACAAAGTGGTTGACACTTTAAGTAGAAAATATACATGAATTCTAAAAGCTGGAGAGAGGAACTAAGTGAACTCAATAGCCTGACTTGTTTGGCTAATATGTTGCTAAATTTGGAGAAAGCTCAATTGAAGGTGATGATTATCCAGTCATCGTGGGAAGCTAAAATACTAAGGGCACAACAACAAGATTGAGACCTTGCTAGGATTTCTGGGCAGATGCATGGAAAGCTACTCCAACGGTTCTCTTATAGGCAAGGATTGTTTTACTTCCAAGATAGGATTTATGTACCCTGATGCCCGATGACATCATTGTATGACGTGCTGGGCCTGAGAGAGAGACTTTCGGTGAGAAGGTATCTGGAAGACCTTGAAGGATGTGGGTTAGGAGTTCCCTGGAGTGCTTTTCAGGGGAGGAGCCTCCGATGCCCAAGTTAGTATACAAGAGAGAAGTTGCTAAGAGTAAAGAGTAGGAAAGAGTGGGTCCCGTATGTTATTACCGAGTAAGCAGATTTGGACATGTTGTTGGCAAGAATCCAGTCCATAGCTTCGGGCAGGCATGCTGATGGCCGGGGGCCTCATCGTTTAGAGTCATGGTGACTGGTGGAGAGACTTCTAGGAGGAAGAACGCCTGGAGGATGGTTCACCCTTGGGAGTGTGCCTGAAAGTCCAGGAATAAAGGGTTACGAGGCTCCCGGAATGTGTTTCCGGGGGGGCAGCCTCCGACGCCCAAGTCAGTGGTGGCTGAGAAAGGGCAGAGGAAATAGCACAAAGGGGCTGAAGAGTCTCGCCTGGTGATTTTCTCAGAGTCTGGGAGTCAGATCTTTGCCAACCAACCTCCTGCCAAGTATTTATTTCCTAGTATTTATAGGAGTACCTAGCCCGTTCAGATCGCGACACGCGTTCGGTCGGATGTTCCCTGAGTTTCTGGGCGTAGGGGACAGATAGCTGCTAGCAGGTTGCCTTGAGCCTTGTGCTGAGATGGGCCATGATGTGATTTTGATGGCGTCAGCGTGTCAGAGCGCCTTTTGAGGCGGCTTATGATGTCTGTGAAAGGACGTGTCAGAGGCTTCCTCAAATGCTTCCTTAAATGCTCCTGCCGTACTCCCGAGGTCCCTGGGCGACGTCGTCCTTTGGTACGGACGGTGCCTCTTCGGGAACACGCCCTCAGTTCGGGGGTACCCAGCTTTAGGGAGTTCCACCTTCGGGGAGATCATGTTCGGCATGCAATAGCTGGTGCTTCTTTTCCGAAGGCGATCTGTTTACAACCTTGAGGGGCTAGTAGTATCCTCAAGTTTCCTGGCGTGCCGGGCTCGGAGCTCTTCGGCTATCTCCCGAGGTGTATGATCCCACCTTCACTCGAGTAGCGCCAGTTTCTTCTGGCCATTATTGTGGCAGGGAGTTCGGCCAGATAGAGGCGATAGCCTTTGGCTATCACTTGCCCCCCTTTGGAAAGCCGAAGTGAAGACTTCGGTTTTGCATCGCTTTTCGAGGTTGTTCTCGGGAGTCTCTTAGGAAGCTCAACCTGTTCTGAGGATGCACCTCTTGCCCAAAGGTATGGGCTGTTCGGCCTTGGCCTGTTCTTTGGTGTCTTCGAGGCGGAGCCTGTGCCGAAGATACACCTCTTGCCCGAAGGTCATGGGCTGTTTGGCCATAGCCTGTCTCTTGGTGTCCTCGAGGTAACCTGCTTTTTCTTCTTGCAGGTCTGTGTAACGTCGTGTCTGATGGCCAAGCGTGTCAGTCTAAGCGACGCGTCCTAGCTTTTTAAGAACGTCAGAAGACGTGTCCCTTTTTTTGGCGCGGTGGTTGACACGTGGCGCTTTGCCATTGGAGGAGAGTCGCGTCGGTTATAGAGGGCGCGCCTTTTCAGGTGCAAAGGGCAGTTACGGCGACGGTTCACCTCCAAAAGGGTACTTATGACGACGTTTCGATTACCAACCTTTGGCCTAGAAATAGCCCATTCCATCATAAGTCCCATTTTGCTTTTACTTCTGCTCTTTCCTCTGCTTTGCCCCTGTTTTCGTACTTTCTTGCTTTCTGTGGCGGAGCTGCCTTAATCAAAGCTTTTTTCAGCCAACTTTCACGACGGCGTCCTCAGACTTTGGCAAATCTTTTGGTGGGTTTTTGTTTTCCAGAGTGTTTTGATTCCTCTGTTCTTTTGAGTTTTTTCCGGAAACTGTTTTCTCGCCTTTTCCAAACTCCTTTTCATGTCAAAAATGCCTATCCCTGAGAGCTGACAGCCTCTTTTAGCCCATCCTTGTTGCACCACCCCCGCAAAATTAGAGAGGTGGAAGAAAAAGTTCTTTCTTCCCTCTTACGCCATTACTAGGCTGCCTCGCTCTAGCCATTATGCTTTTTCAAACCATAGTAATGAGGTTACCGTTTTCTGAGCCCAGCTGAAGGCCGGACTTCGGTATCCTCCCCCGAAGATGGTTTGCGAGTTCTGCCAATTTCATGGCATTGCTGTGAATCAGCTTCCCCCGAACTTGTACTGCTACTTTAACGCCTTCCTCTGCATGTGTGGCATCTTCGGGATAAAACCCCATTTTATAATCTTCATGCAGTACTACAAGCTCTTTGTGGTCCCGAAGGGTGGCTTCTATTTTATGCTACCTCGGGGATCCGGGAGCAAAAAATTCATGTTCACCTTCGCCACCAAGGACAGCTGGTGGGAGTGGCAACAGAAAGTCTTCTTCCTGAAGATGGAGGAGGCCTGGTCGTATGTTCCGACCAAGTGGGCTCAGGGAAAGTTAGATGTGGACGTCATTGATCCGAGGTTGTTGCTGACTCCAGAGTTGGCTTCCACTTTCACGGACTTCGACGGCCGCATCCGTGCCATCTCTGACTGGGCCCCCGAGGTCGCACTGCGCTCTCTGTACCCCTTCCCTATCAACTGGAGGTTGATGACCGAAGAGGTCCTCCGGGAGTTAAAGGTGGTTAAGGAGCACGAAACCGACCTCAAGATGCCAGCTCCTGCCATCGCCGGGAAGGATTCCTGGTTGGTCAAGCTTCTTAAGGAGGAAATTTCTTTCGAAACGCTTGTTGAAAGTGAGTTGTCTTCTACTCCCTTGCTGTTTTTTCCTCGAACTTACGCTGATGTCTTTTTTCTTTTTTAGAGATGGGTGATGGGACTGCTGCATTTTACAAGTCCCTTTTCTCCGGCCAGGTGGAGAAGAACGATTAGACAAAGAAGGCGGCTTCCCGAAGGCGGAAGTCTACCGGCGCTGGGCCTTCGGCGAAACGGGCAAAGAAAACTGCCCAGGTTCCTCTGGAGGAAATTTCCGAGGAGGCTGATGAGGAGCCTCGGACAGCCGAGATTCCGCCGACCGAGGGTTCTGCCGAGGTCCCTGCTGCTGCCGAGGTTTCATCAGCCAACGTCACTCCCCAGAGCCCTTCCGCGCCGCAGGCCCTTCTGGAGGCCGTGGTAGAGGCTCCTTCTGCCGAGGAGCGGCGCAAGAAGAAAGGCAAGGGGATTTCGACCGAGGAGTCTCAGGAGTCCGAGGATGCCGTGTTCGAAGTGCCGCCAGGTCTGTTGCTTTCAGAACAAGTATGGCTCTTTTTGTTTTTCTGAATTTTCCTTTGTCTCCGACCTGCTTCTCATTTTCGCCATGCAGGGGAGTTGCTTACCCAAAACTGGGCGGCCGAACAAGCGAAGGTGCGGGCCCTTCGCGACGCCAAAGTCCCGCAAGGGAAGATACCAAAAGAGCCTTTCTGGACATTCACGGAGGACATGAACTTCTACTCCGAAGACTGTCCTGAAATGGCGAAACAGATTTTGAAGGCGGTGCTTACAGAGGCCTCCTTCAAGGCTATTGCGGTGGCCCATCCGAACGATGACAGCCTTGCCGCGAAAGTCACTGAGCATGCTGCTCAGGTATGTTCTTCACACCTTTTTCCCTTCAATTTTTCCTAAGTGCTTGGCTCTTACTGACCTTGTGTTCACCTTTTTGCAGCTGCTGGGGTACACCGGCTTTCTCCGAGTTCGGGTAGCCAGGCATTCGGCGTTCCGAGCTTCGGCCTTAGAGACCTTAGAGAAAGCGAAGGCCACGCGCTTGGCATTGATCGCCAAGAACCAGCAGCTGTCAGATGCTGCGAAGAAAGAAGTTGCTGCCCTTCGGGAGGAGTTCCAGAAGGAGAAGGAAGATCTTGAGAAGAACTCCTCTCTGAAGATTGCTGACCTCGGCGATCAGGTGAAAGGGATGCTTACTGCCAACCAAGACCTTCTCAAAGATAAGTCAGATTCTGACAATCTCATTCGGTCCTTGGTGAGTGAGAAGAAGGCTCTCAAAGCCGAGGTCCAGTCTTTGAAGAAGGAGCCCGATGCGAAGAAGAGGGTGAAGGCGCTGAAGAAGGAGGTTGCAGACTTGAAGGACGAGCTCGAGGACCTTGAGGTTGAGAAGGACAAATCCGACCAAATGACCAAGGTCGCCTTCCAAGACGGATTCTGCCTTGGTCGGCACCAAGTCCTTGAGAGGTTCCCAGGTCTGGACCTCACTTTTTTGGAAGCTCTCAACATTCCCGAGGGGCCTCGGTGGTCCTGGTCCAAAATCGAGCACCTAAACCTGCCTTCCACAATTTCGGCGCCGAAGGTGGTGGAAAAAGGCACAGAGGCTGGTGGTTCCCGGGACGCCGAGAACCCTTAGGCTGTTTTAGGAGCCTTTTCCTTTTTTCCTCTTCATTTTTGTGCTCCTTCTTCGGGCACTTCTTCTTTGTAAGCCTGATCATTCTTAATGAATATATATTTTTTGGCTAAGTCTTTTCGCAAGATTTGGAATTACCATTGTCCCGAACAAGTTCGCTCAAGAGACTTCGGGAAACTTGCAATCACAAGAAATTACTCAGCGCTTTTTGCGACGAGTATTTTCGTAAGATTTTTGTTTCCCACTTTCCCGAGCATGATGGCTCAAGGGACTTCAGAAAGTCACATCTGCGCTTTTTGCGGCGAGTACTTTCCCAAAATTTTTGTTTTCCATTTTCCCGAGCATGATGGCTCAAGGGACTTCGGAAAATCACATCTGTTCTTTTTTATGGCGAACACCTTCTCGGAATTCTGTCTTGCACCATTTTGTACACTTAAGAATTTTTTCTCAAGGACATTCTGCACTTAGGATATTTTTTGCACAACACAATCCTTCCGCTCCATCTTAAGCGTAGAATTTCTTCAAGGCATCTGAGTGCCAAGTGTTTTTCAATTCTATGCCTTCGGTGTCACCAAGTTTGTACACGCCTTTTCATACTTTGGCAAGAACCAGATAAGGTCCTTCCCAGTTCGCGCGAAATACCCCATGAGATGGCTTTCGGGGTGCAAAGTCAGCCTTTCGGAGAACGAGGTCCCCTTTTTTGATTTCTTTTGGCCTAGCTCGTAAATTTATAGCTGCGGCCACTCTTTGCTGGAAAGCTTTTCTTCTCAGCTCAGCTATTTCTCTGTGTTCACCGATGAGGTAGAGCTTCGTTCTTAGGCCGAGGTCATTTCCTCCTTCATCAAATACTTGCACCCGTACTGATGGTCTAACTATCTCGATAGGGATGATGGCCTCTGTTCCGAAGATGAGTGAGAAGGGAGTCTCCCCTGTGGCTCTTCGGGGTGTCGTTCGGTAACTCCATAACATGCTTTGGAGTTCTCCTGACCATTTCCCTTTTGCTTCCCCCAGTATCTTCTTCAGGCCATCTTTTATGGTCCTGTTAGATACTTCCACCTGCCCGTTGCTTTGGGGGTGAGCTACTGGGGCGAAGTGCATCTATATTCCGAGGTTGCTGATAAATTTCTGGAATCCTTTGTCTATGAATTGGGATCCATTATCAGCTACTAGTACCCTCGGTATGCCGAATCTGCATACAATGTTCTTCCATACAAACTTCTGCACTTCTTTTGCCGAGATAGTTGCTAGAGGTTCTGCCTCGACCCATTTCGAGAAATAGTCTACCACTACCACACAGAATTTCACGCCTCCGGGCGCTGAGGGGAGTGGCCCAATAAGGTCTATACCCCAGACTGTGAAGGGCCAGGGATAGTCAGCCGAAGTTACCAATTCCGAGGGTGCCCTCTAGATGTTTGCGTGTTTCTGGCAACTACCGCATTTCCGGACGAACTGCCTTGCGTCCTTTCTCAGGGTAGGCCAGAAGTATCCTTGGCAAAGTATCACTGCCGCAAGGGCATCAGTTCCAACATGTGAACCACACATGCCTTCGTGGACCTCTTCAAGGACCATTTCAGTATCCTCTTCATCCACGCATCTTTGCATCGGGTTTGCATATCCCTGTCGGTATAACTCTTCGCCAATCAGGAAGAATCGGCCGGAGCGTCTTCACAGTCTTGCAGCGTCGCCGGGGTCTTCGGGGAGCACATTTTCTGCGAGGTATCTTTTTATGGGATCTTTCCATCCTTTTCCCGAGGTCGCTATGCTCAGCACTGAGATGCTCGGGTGATCTAGTACCTCGGTGTATGTTTTTGACTTCGCCAAGCAATCAGCCTCAGTGTTATTCCGCCGAGGTACATTTTCGATCCGTACGACATCAAAATCTTGGACGACCTTTGCCACCAGCTCGCGGTATTTTGCCAAGATTGGGTCCTTCGCCCCATAATCTCCTGCCGTCTGCCGAACTACCAGCTGGGAATCGCTGTGAGGCTTTAAGTTTCTCACGCCAATTTTTCTGGCCAGTCATAATCCCGCTATGAGGGCCTCATACTCAGCCACATTGTTAGTGACGTTGAAGGTAAACTTGATAGCCTTCATTACCTCTAGGCCTTCGGGGCCTCTAATAACTACCCCCGCTCCCTGGTGCTCAGACCCCGAGGCTCCGTCAACATGTAAGGTCCATTCTGGCTCACCTTCGTTCAGATCCGGATGACTGTCCTCAGTGGTGGGTATTTCGGCAATGAATTCTGCCAGTGCTTGAGCTTTTATGGCCTTCCGAGGTTCATAGGTGATATCGTGTTCGCCAAGCTCTATACACCACTTGGAGAGCCTTCCCGAATGATCCACTTTCCTCATAACGTCTCGTAGTCGCAGGCTACTTCGGACGATGATGGTGTTGGGTTTCGGGAGCCAAACAGCGCAGCGGAATTTAACCGAAACCCTCCAGGATCCAAGTGAAACGGGGTAAACCGGTGTTCAAAAATTTCATACCTAATTTTCGGTTGAGATCTCTCACTCAACTGTAGAGTCGAATCACAAAACCTGAACAGTTGACTTGTTCAGGCTCTCTATGGTATCCACATGAGCCTCTCGGGATCACCACGCTTACACCATGTCCCGGCAGATGCGTTTCTCTTGCGCTCGCAGTGCTAGCTTGCGTCCTCCAAGGAATTGCAAGAGAAGAGTGCGGCTGTCCTGTTGGGAGGCTAGGGCAAGGAGACCTGCGAATTTCTCACTTAAAAGTTGTATTTATCGTGAGACTCAACTTCCAGGCCTAATGGGTTTCAAAGCCCTAATCCAATTAGGATTTAATTTCGGGCTTAATAATGGCTCAACTCCTTGGCCCATTATTAATACGAAATTAAAGTGAAACCATAACCCAAATAATTAGCCCATGCACTCTAATGATCCAAATAGCTCTACGTGTGCGACCCAATAGGCTCTTGCCATGTTGGCAATGATCATAAATCACATTTATGATCATAAGCAATGAGCGGTGTCTAGCAACACATCATTGCTACCCAAGTGACAAGATTGTCGGTGAATCGACTAAACCTTTATGATCATCACCGATATATGCCATTGTCCCTTTGTCCAAGATATCAAGACTAAGCACGAGACATGGAATCTGTCACTCTCGTATAGCCCAATCTTTGGTTTCTTGATTACCGAGTAGACTAACTTAAACTGATGACATTGATATCATATATCAACTCATCGGAGCATGGCCATGCATTTTCTAAGTCTCACTATATCAAGGGGCCCAAAGATATCACTCCCGTTACATAGGAGGGACAAATCCCATCTTGATCATACAAATCCCTCCGCATGATATGTGACATACCCAATGACCTCCTTCAAGTTCACTCAGTTACGAGCAACAAAGGAAAGTATCAAAGTATGTGACTCACATGTAGGGAACCTTGATGATCTTAGGTCGAAGGACTACATATACTATGATCACTATGAGAATCACTTATGACACTCATATAACGATCCATGAAGTGTTCTCATGGTGGGTCGGTCCAGTACACAAGTTCTCCAACTTGTACCCATATGTAGACTACATATCTCATATTAGTCTCCACATATGCTAGTCATTATGTATTATTGCAACCCGCTCGACAATAATACTATACTAGGGACATTTAAGAATATCATTATTCTAGGGTTACAATTATGTTTATTACGTTACGCAGAAACAAAACAACAAACAAAATTGCTGGATTAATGCCTCAATAAAATATCATGACTCAATTTGTAAAAATACAATCATCTCATGACTGGCTTTTTGGGCACAACACTAACAATCTCCCACTTGCACTAAAAGCCAATCATCCATGTATCTAATACCGACGGATCTAGAATGGCTATCATGCTTCTGCTGTGTAAGGGGCTTTGTCAGTGGATCAGCAATGTTGCTGTCTGTCGAAGTCCTGCATATCTTTACATCACCCCTCTCGATGATCTCCCTGATGAGATGATAGCGTCGGAGTATGTGTTTGGATCGCTGGTGAGATCGAGGTTCCTTAGCCTGTGTGATTGCTCCATTGTTGTCAAAATAGAGCTCTATCGGGTCAACAATGCTTGGAACCACTCCAAGTTCAGTGATGAACTTCTTGATCCAAACTGCCTCCTTCGCAGCATCAGAGGCGGCAATGTACTCAGATTATGTTGTAGAGTCAGCTACTGTCTCCTACTTTGAACTCTTCTAGCTTACAGCACCACCACCAATACAAAACACATAACCAGATTGCGATCTAAAATCATCCTTATCAGATTGGGAGCTTGCATCGGTGTAACCCCTTACAACGAGCTCATCTTCACCTCCAAAGACCAGGAATGCATCCTTAGTCCTTCGTAAGTACTTAAGGATGTTCTTAACAGCTGTCCAGTGACTTTCACCGGGGTTTGATTGGTACCTACTCGTCATGCTCAAAGCATATGAGACATCAGGACGAGTACATATCATGGCATACATGATAGATCCAATTGCTGAGGCATATGGAATCTTACTCATGCGCTCTCTCTCCTCGGTTGTACTCGGACACTGAGATCTAGAAAGAGTGATACCATGTGACATGGGCAAGAATCCTTTCTTGGAATCTTGCATGCTAAACCTCTTTAGCACCTTGTCAATATATGTACTTTGACTTAGGCCAAGAAGCTTTCTAGATCTATCTCTATAGATCCTGATGCCTAACACATAGGCTGCTTCACCCAAGTCCTTCATAGAGAAACATTTCCTTAGCCAAGTCTTCACAGACTGTAACTCAGGAATGTCATTCCCGATGAGTAGTATGTCATCTACATACAACACCAAGAAGACAATAGCGCTCCCACTAACCTTCTTGTAGACACAAGGTTCATCTTCATTTTTGATAAAACCAAACTCTTTGATTGCATCATCAAAATGAAGATTCCAACTTCGAGAAGCTTGCTTCAGTCCATAAATGGACCTTCGCAATTTGCACACTTTATTGGCATTCCCAGGAGTGACAAAACCCTCAGGCTGTGTCATGTACACATCCTCAAGTAGCTTTCCATTTAGGAATGCAGTTTTGACATCCATTTGCCATATCTCATAATCATAGTGTGCAGCAATAGCAAACAAAATTCGGATGGATTTAAGCATAGCAACTGGTGAAAAAGTTTCATCATAGTCAATACCATGAATTTGCTTGAAACCTTTTGCAACCAATCTTCCCTTAAAGGTAATCACATTACCATCCATGTCAGTTTTCTTCTTGAAAACCCATTTGCACCCTATAGGTTTTACCCCTTCAGGTGGGTCAACCAAAGTCCATACTTGGTTTTCATACATGGATTCCATCTCGGATTTCATGGCCATTAGCCACTTCTCAGAGTCAGGCCCCGACATAGCTTGTTGGTAGGTTGTGGGCTCATCTTGATCCATGAGCATCACATCACCGGTGTGAGTCACGAGAAATCCATATCTCTCGGGCTCACGCCGAATCCTACCAGTCCTACGTGGGCTTTGTGCTACAGGAACAGACTCTTGAACCACAACATCTTGTGGTGTCTGTTCAGGTTCCATTTCAGGTTCAATGTCTCCTTGTTGTTCTTGAATTTCTTCAAGTTCTACTTTCCTCCCACTAGTTCCTTTAGAGATAAACTCTTTCTCCAAAAAGACACCAGTTCGAGCAACAAACACTTTTTGCTCAGAGGGATTGTAGAAATAGTAACCCTTTGTTTCTTTGGGATACCCAACAAAAAGACATTTTTGAGATTTGGGCCCTAGTTTGTTAGAAGATTGACGTTTTACATAAGCGTCACAGCCCCAAATCTTCATAAAAGACAAATTAGGATGCCTCCCACTCCATATCTCATATGGTGTCTTTTGAACCGATTTAGATGGAACTCGGTTTAGTGTAAAAGTGGCTGTCTCTAGAGCATGTCCCCAAAAGGAGTTTGGAAGGTCAGCTTGACTCATCATGGAGCGAACCATGTCTAACAGAGTTCGATTTCTCCTTTCAGAAACACCATTCCATTGAGGTGTACCTGGTGGAGTGAGTTGTGATACTATACCACACTCCTTCAGATAGTCAAGGAATTCTCGATCCAAGTACTCTCCACCTCGATCTAATCGAAGCACTTTGATACTCTTTCCGAGTTGATTCTCTACTTCATTCTTGAATTCTTTGAACTTTTCAAAGGATTCTGACTTGTGTCTCATAAGATACACATAGCCATATCTGCTGAAGTCATCAGTGAAAGTAATGAAGTATTGGGAACCTCCTCTAGCTTGTGTAGACATAGGGCCACATACATCACTATGTATGAGTCCTAGTAAGTCATTAGCCCTTTCACTTTGCCCTGTGAATGGGGTTTTGGTCATCTTGCCCAACAAACATGACTCACATGTCTCATATGATTCAAAATCAAATGAGTCCAAGAGTCCATCCTTATGGAGCTTGGATATGCGGGTCTCATTTATATGGCCCAAGCGACAGTGCCAGAGATAGGTCGAGTTTGAATCATTTAATCTGACCTTCTTGGTATTCACATTATAGATTGGATCTTCAAGGTCTAGAACATACAACCCATTGCTAAGTTGAGCACTACCATAAAAGATTTCATTCAAATAAATAGAACAACATTTGTCCTTTATTATAAATGAAAAACCTTTCTTGTCCAAACAAGAAACAGAAATCAAATTTCTACTAATAGTAGGCACAAAGTAGCAGTTGTCTAATTCTAAAACTAATCCACTAGGTAAAGTGAGAACATAAGTCCCTACGGCTAAGGCAGCAACCCTTGCTCCATTTCCAACATGTAGGTCCACTTCACCTCGGGCCAATCTTCTACTTCTACTTAGATCCTGCACATTTGCACAAATGTGAGATCCACATCCAGTATCCAATACCCAAGATGAGGAAGTAGAAAAGTTAGCCTCTATAACAAAAATACCTGAAGTGGAAGTCTTACTTCCCTTTTCCTTAGCAAGTTCTTCAAGATAGAGCTTGCAGTTGCGCTTCCAGTGTCCAGGTTGCTTACAATGGAAGCACTCCCCTTCCTTTGCCACACCACCCTTTGGTTTCAGTGCAGCTGAAGAAGAACTAGCATTGGACTTTCCATTACCTTTATCCTTCTTCTTGTTGGCTTTTCCCTTTCCCTTGCCCTTTTGAACCATCAAAATGGGCTTAGCCTTCTTAAGGTTTTGCTCAGCAGTTCTCAACATGTTGAGCAATTCAGGGAGGGACTTGTCAAGGTCGTTCATGTTATAGTTCATGACGAACTGACTGTAGCTTTCAGGCAACGATTGCAAGACTACATCAATAGCCAACTCTTTCTGAAGAGCAAATCCCAAATTCTCAAGATTCTCAATGTACCCAATCATCTTGAGCACATGAGGACCCACGGGACTTCCCTCAGACATCTTGCACTGAAACAATGCCTTAGAGGTCTCAAACCTCTCATGCCTAGCTTGCTCTTAGAAAAGCATTTTGAGATGTTCGATCATATCGAACGCCCCCATGTTCTCATGTTGCTTCTGAAGCTCAGATTCCATGGTAATAAGCATGAGGCATGCTGTCATACCCGGAAAGGACTAAATGACTAAGTCCCGGGTTAAGTGGAGTAAAGACAGAAAAAGTTTCCAAATTTGGAAACTTGGCAAAAAAATTTTGGAGACTTGGAATTTATTAAGGAATGGGCATTAATGAGTGTTGGACACTCCAAGGATTATGCTTGGCTTAGGCCAAGAGTTGTGATGATGATATTGGTGGAAATTGAAATTGAGGGACTCAATTGCACAAAGAAAAGTTGGGTGGAAGGACTCAATTGCAAAGTTGGAGAAAGATGGAGGACCAAGTAAGTAATTTGGCCATTTTGCATGAAAAATATATGCATGAGCAGCCACCCCATGTTACCAATTTAAATTTGGCCTACTACACATTCCACTCATCATTTATTTTATTCCTCCACTATTCTTGTCTCCCACTTCCCATTAAACTATTATTCTTTGGCCACCCATGTCTCCCACTCACATATTAATTATTTGCCCATCACATGCTTGTCTCCCACTTATGCTCCACTATCATTGTTTATTTGCTCCACTCATATTTGTTTATTACCCATTAAATTAATTCCTCCACTACAAACTCCATTATCCTTTGTCTATTATTGTTTAATGGCTCCAAGATACCCCATTAAACTATTCCCCCCCCCACTCACATTTGTCTAATGAATTGTTTAATTGCCATTTGACCATTCTCCCACCACTTGGAAATTAAATGGCCGGCCATTGCTTCCAAATATGCATTTCACATGCATTTGGCTTGCATTTCTTCTAATTGGAAGCACTAAATTCGGCCATGCTCTTGTTTTACCATTCAAACACTTAATTCTCTCTCTCTCTAGCACCAAGTGCTCTCATTTGCTCTCCCTTCTCTCTAAAACCAGCCATGGTGTTCTTCCAAGTTCATCATCTTCTTCCTCCCTCAACAAATTCGGCCATGACCAAAATCCAAGCTTTTCCCACATGCAAACACATTTTCATGAAGCTTTCAACCTCCTAAACACATCTAGACCAAAATCAAAGAGAGATGTCAAGAAAAACCCATGGAAAAATGCTTGTGAATATTCGGCCATGGTGAGAAAATGGTGTTCTTGAGCTCATCTCAAGAGCTCATGAGCATGCTTGGCATTTCTAAGCCATGAGAAGCAAGGAAGTGAAGAAGAACATCAAGAAACAAGCTCTTGAATTTTCGGCCATGGAGGAACTTATTGTTCTTGAGCTTCACGCATGAGCTCATGAACATGCATGGCATTTCTAAGCCATGAGGAGCAAGAAAAACAAGGAAAACATCAAGGAAGAACAAGCTCAAGATTCGGCCATAAACAAGGTTGTAAGTGAATCATGTTTTCATTGTTAATTTCTTGTGTTTTGAGCTAGATATTACTTTTTAATGCTTTGTATTTGCTGGATTTTTGCAAGGAAAAACTCTTGAAGATTCGGCCATGGAGGAATCATAGTGCTCTTGGACTCAACTTGAGAGTTCAAGGCATGCATGGCACTTTTAAGCCATCAAAAGCAAGGAAATGGAGGAGAACTCCAAGAAAAGCAAGGATGAAGTTTCGGCCATGAATGTCCATGGAATTTTGAGGCTTGAAACCAAGTGTTCTTGGTGCCTTGAGGCTTGTATAGCCTTTCCAAGCAAAGAAACAAACAAAAGATGCAAAGAAAAGCAAGGAGTATATTCGGCCAAATGGGTATTTTTGGCATGCAAGCTTGAAACCAAGTGTTTTTGGTTGTGAAGATGTTCTTGTGAGTGTGCATGTTGATGGCCAAAAGTTGGATGCAAAAAGAGAAGATTTATGAGCAAAAATCAAGCTTGAAAGATTCGGCCATATGTTGATTTTAATATCTTGGCATGTTAGCCATGTGTAGAAGTTTTATGAGCAAAAAATCAAGCTTGAAAGATTCGGCCATATGTTGATTTTAATCTCTTGGCATGTTAGCCATGTGGAGCCAAGTGTTCTTGGCATATTTTTAAGTCCTAGATGACTTGTACAAGCAAAAATCACAAAGAAGAAATGAAGCATGCATTCGGCCATGGTGCCAATTTTTGGCGGATGTGTGTTAACCAAGTAATTTGGTGGCAAAAGTGTTCACAAGGAAAATTTGGGACTAAAGTGGCAAAGAAGAATTCAAGGACAATTCTGTCAACAATTGTTCTTGAGGTACTTGAGTGGAAAACCCAGAGTTTTGAGTAATATTGGCCAAATGGACCATAATGGCATTATTGGCAAGTGGGCTACTTTGACTCAACACTTGGGCTAAATCCTGAAAAGGTTAATATAGGCCCAAGTCCTGAAGATGTATATTGGGCCTAAAGGCTGAATTGGGCTAAATCCTGAAAAGGTTAATATAGGCCCAAGTCCAGAAGAGAATTAAAAGGCCAAGTGGGCCTGAGAAGATAAAAGGCCAAGTGGGCCTGAGGAATTAAAAGGCCAAGTGGGCCTGAGTTAATAAAAGGCCAGTTGGGCCTGAGTTCCAGAACAGGCCAAGTGGGCCTGGGTTCCATAGAAGGCCAAGTGGGCCTGAGTTCCTGGAAAGCCCAAGTTGGGCCAAGATTCCAGAAAAGGCCAATTGGGCCTAAACTTCCAGAAGAGGCCAATTGGGCCTAAACTTTCAGAAAAGGCCAAGTTGGGCCTCAATTCACAGCAAGGCGAAAATGGGCTACAATTCACTACATGGGCTACATAGGCAAACTTGGGCTAAATTGGCAGCAATGGCTACATTGGCCATCTTGGCTATAATGCCAACATTGGCTACAATTGGAATTGGACTTTAACCAAGAAGGGTAATTATGGGGCCTTTCCTCTTTAAGTAAGGTTGAGTAAGTTAAACCAAGAGTCCTTGGTAAATTATGGTTCTCATGGTTCATGAAAAGTAAGAAATTAACTTGCTAGTGTATTGGGCTTTATAGGTCCATTAAGGCAAGGGCAAAGTTACAACAACAAACAAAGCAAAGCAAGGCAAAGACAATGAGCAAAAAGGTTATACAAATGGTGGTAAGAATCCCAATACTCACTCTCCATGGTATATTTTCCATGTCCTTTCAGTGTGAGTATTAGTGCCCCTATGTGATGGTCAA
Source organism: Aquilaria yunnanensis (assembly GCA_039654915.1). Taxonomy (NCBI): domain Eukaryota; kingdom Viridiplantae; phylum Streptophyta; class Magnoliopsida; order Malvales; family Thymelaeaceae; genus Aquilaria; species Aquilaria yunnanensis. The sequence continues at coordinate 47,799,567 of CM077594.1, forward strand.
AGCACCAAGTGACCATAGGTGTGCATGTCAGGGCTACGTGGTTGTTACTTTTGTGAGGTCTCATGTACTTTCTTAGTTTAATAATTGGGCACATAAGTGCGTATTGGACGAGGATCGTTGCTTCGGCAACTATGGATAATTGGGCACATAAGTGCGTACTGGGCGAGGTGGTGTTGCTTCGGCAACGATGGTATACTCATGAGTAGAATAGCAAGCATTTGGGTCTTGGTATCGAGTTTGGCCAACTCGGTCCCAAGATAATGAGCTCAGATAAGATAAGAAAAATGGTCGACCGGAAATGGTTATGCAAATGCGAATGCTTGCGATGCCCACAGGTTACGAGGAACAGTGGTGTGTGCGTTGAGTTGTGTGCTTCTCTGAAATTGTTTGTGCATGCTGACCCTGATTATTATTATTATTATTGCTATCATGCCATACTGTGTGTTTTCTTGTTTTAGTGTTTTCCTTTGCAGGAATATGGAAAATGCCATTACGTTCTTGGCACACTTTGGCTTTAAAAGCCGGATATGACTATGAAAGTCATGAGATACCTACCTCACGCCGGGATTCTTATTGAGTTTTATAACTCACCCGCCCTGCTAAACATTTTTCAGGAAATGGATGGCTTGATAGACCAAGCGAGGAGTACCAGAGTACTCGTTACGATACACTAAAAGGTTGGGTATGTGTATAGTGATGCTCAGTAAAATCATATGCTCAAAGTGACTTGTGTGGTATAGATTGCTTGTGGAACAAGCTAATGTTGTGGACTTACCTGTGCAGGATATGGAGTCTAGAAGTTGTGGGAACAAGGTCTATAAGGTGGATTGTATTCCATGTCTATTTGAGTTACAGATTAAGTAGACATGAAAACTTGGTCTGTAAAACTTGAACCCAGATAAACTTAGACATAAAGCATTCCTTGGTATGTTTTCCAAGTAGGTGATGCTTGTTTGCTGTGCTATGGATAGGCATAGTTCTGGTTGACTTATGATGATGAACTTTGCCTTGGATGGATGACTATGATGAATAATGCCATGATGGATATTCATGTTATGTGTACTAGACTTGGCTGATGCTCATGGACATGCAAATATGTTTTCAAACTTGAAAAAAAAAAGAGATGGGCTTCTTTGTTGCCATGCATTGGACTAGTACACTTGATGGGCACACATTCTATGCACTTACTGGACTAAGTGATTGTTTTGCTTGAATTGCAAGATTGATTGGCTGAATATGTGTACCTAAGGAAGGATCTCCAGTGAACCTAGATTTGTATGGAGTTGGTCGCTGATTTGATAAGATGGCATCTAAGGGCATTATGCGCATGAAAATCTGTTAAGTTGAGAAAGCTCATAATTGGAACACTAAAATTCCACATAGGTGCTAGCTTGACCTTAAAGAGCACCCTGAAACATATTGCAGGTAATTAATCAATCAAGCTAGAACCAGATTAGATCCTGGACTCTCACGCCGTAGGTGCTCGTAGTATTAAATAAAGCCCCTCAAATGTGAATAACTTCCGCTGCAAGCTTTGATAATTGGGCCCAGATGGGCCAGGGGCAGTACGGGGCGTGACACATGCAACATCCAAAGCATCATCAGAATGCCTCTTGTGAGCATCCCTTTCAGCTCTTGGAGCAGTGGCAGCAGGCTCATTTGGAATGGGCTGCTCTAGGACATATGCCTTTCTCTCTTGTTTGAGGACTATCCTCAAATTTCGGTACCATTTGAGAAAGTTGGTCCCATTCAGTTTTTCATTCTCAAGGATCGATCGCAACGAAAGTGTCGATGTGTTTTGTGCCATGGTTATCTACAACAGTAAATATGCAGTGTAAGAGTCATGTATTTTAATTCATTTAATAAGGACTTTTATTAAACGATACTCCCACTATTTTCCTCAAAATAATAACCCTCGGTATTATTTCGGAACACCTCGGCGCTAAGGTATTCTAGCGGGCCAAGATCCATATTTGACCACAACCTGAGTCAGCTTTGGCTTTTCTCTCAAGTTACAGCTATTTAGGTAGGCAACTCCTTGCCAATTGCATCTTATGCAACTCTTGGATAGTTGGGTGAACAACACTTGTCCAAGCTCATCTCATGAACTTAAGCCCAACTCTATGCCTCTAAGTCCCTAATCCTATTAGGATGACTTAGTTAAGTCGAACCCAAAGTTAGCAGTTTGGATATCACTATTATCCCATCGCGGCTTACCAAGATGAACATAGGTGCTTTACTTTGGCAAACCCACCTAATGTTGATCAAAGTCTTGACGAGTGCCAACATTTGGAAAGCATCACATTTAATGACTTAATATTTGTTTGAGGGATTTTTCTTTTGATCTCACCAATTTGTTATCTCCGGTTGTTTTATACATGCATCACATACAAATATAAAACATGCATCTCATGCTTACAAGAAATAAACGTGACATGGTTATAGCCCAAACTATGCGATATTCTCAAGCCAATGAGAATATCATAAAAGCCTAAGAAAAGAAAAGAGTCTTCACAAGCTCCTTCTCTTCCTTTCTTGGCTGCCTTTTGTTGTCACCTCCTTGGACATACCACCTTGGATGATCCCATAATGCACCATTACATCAATAATAGAAACCTCGAGTTACATTCGAGGGGAGTAACGTGAGAAGAGAATGTACAATGAGAGTGATAAGAAAAGGCACGACTCGCAGGTCGTATTTACAAGTACAACCAATCAAGGGCTATAACCATGCACCATGCTTCAAACACTAATCAGCATATCATGTCAAATCTCATTCAACAAAGATGCATGCCAATTTTGGCGTGTTGATTAACCAGTTTTTATTTATGTGGCGCTTCGCATACGGCGGTCCCGCTGGCCGGTCAGCGGGCGGTGGTCTACAAATTGTCTTACAATTGCTTAGCCCGAAATCTTCTATTTCGAGAAAGTAGGCACCCGAGACTCCTCCATTCGAGCCACGAAAAATACCTTACTTTCAGTGCCCGAATAGGCCGAATCCGAACAAACCTAGGGTTTTTGCAACTATTGCAAGAATCCTAATCCATATAGGTATCTCATACCTATCAATTTCGGTTAATCGCATTAACCAATTTGTGTCATTTCTTCATATATCTCATATGTTCATTACGAATTCCGGTTTCATGCATCATGAATCAATCTAATTAATCATGGCCGAAAACCAATCGAAGACATAGCATCATGCGATTCAACACTCAATCCCGATTTAGGGTTTCAACAGTAGCTCTGATACCACTGTTGGGTTTCGGGAGCCAAACAGCGCAGCGGAATTTAACCGAAACCCTCCAGGATCCAAGTGAAACGGGGTAAACCGGGTGTTCAAAAATTTCATACCTAATTTTCGGTTGAGATCTCTCACTCAACTGTAGAGTCGAATCACAAAACCTGAACAGTTGACGTGTTCAGGCTCTCTATGGTATCCACACGAGCCTCTCGGGATCACCACGCTTCCACCACGTCCCGGCAGATGCGTTTCTCTTGCGCTCGCAGTGCTAGCTTGCGTCCTCCAAGGAATTGCAAGAGAAGAGTGCGGGTGTCCTTTTGGGAGGCTAGGGCAAGGAGACCTGCGAATTTCTCACTTAAAAGTTGTATTTATAGTGAGACTCAACTTCCAGGCCTAATGGGTTTCAAAGCCCTAATCCAATTAGGATTTAATTTCGGGCTTAATAATGGCTCAACTCCTTGGCCCATTATTAATACAAAATTAAAGTGAAACCATAACCAAAATAATTAGCCCATGCACTCTAATGATCCAAATAGCTCTACGTGTGTGACCCAATAGGCTCTTGCCATGTTGGCAATGATCATAAATCACATTTATAATCATAAGCAATGAGCGGTGTCTAGCAACACATCATTGCTACCCAAGTGACAAGATTGTCGGTGAATCGACTAAACCTTTATGATCATCACCGATATATGCCATTGTCCCTTTGTCCAAGATATCAAGACTAAGCACGAGACATGGAATCTGTCACTCTCGTATAGCCCAATCTTTGGTTTCTTGATTACCGAGTAGACTAACTTAAACTGATGACATTGATATCATATATCAACTCATCGGAGCATGGCCATGCATTTTCTAAGTCTCACTCTATCAAGGGGCCCAAAGATATCACTCCTGTTACATAGGAGGGACAAATCCCATCTTGATCATACAAATCCCTCCGCATGATATGTGACATACCCAATGACCTCCTTCAAGTTCACTCAGTTACGAGCAACAAAGGAAAGTATCAAAGTATGTGACTCACATGTAGGGAACCTTGATGATCTTAGGTCGAAGGACTACATATACTATGATTACTATGATAATCACTTATGACACTCATATAACGATCCATGAAGTGTTCTCATGGTGGGTCGGTCCAGTACACAAGTTCTCCAACTTGTACCCATATGTAGACTACATATCTCATATTAGTCTCCACATATGCTAGTCATTATGTATTATTGCAACCCGCTCCACAATAATACTATACTAGGGACGTTTAAGAATATCATTATTCTAGGGTTACAATTATGTTTATTACGTTACGCAAAAACAAAACAACAAACAAAATTGCTGGATTAATGCCTCAATAAAATATCATGACTCAATTTGCAAAAATACAATCATCTCATGACTGGCTTTTTGGGCACAACACTAACAGATGGGGTGAGCCTGAAAGTATGGTCGCAGCCTTCTCCCTGCAAGCACCAAGGCGTATATAGCTTTCTGTAGCAGAGGGTACCTGACTTCGGCACCATGTAGGGATTTGCTTACATTGTAGACCGGCCATTGTTTTGGCCCTGCTTCTTTCACGAGGACCGAGCTCACAGCTTTTTCCGTGAAGGCGAGGTATAATACGAGGGGTTCTCCCTCGTGAGGTTGTCGCAGAGTCGGTAGGCTGGCTAGGTAGACTTTGAGTTCTTCCCAGGCCTTTTGGCAATCTTCGTCCCAAGGGTGATCATTCCTTCCGAGGTCGCCTTCCATTTTTGCTACCTTTGTGAGGACTTTGAAGAAAGGTCGACACCTATCTCCGTACCTGGAAATAAATCTGCTCAGGGAGGTTATTCTTCCGATGAGCCTCTGCACGTCTTTGACTGTGGCAGGAGTTCGGAACTCAAGCAGCGCCTTAATCTTCTCGGGGTTAGCGTCAATGGCTCTTTCGGATACCATGTACCCAAGGAATTTTCCCGAGGTTACCCCGAACATGCATTTTTCAGGATTGAGACGAATCCCGAAGGCTCTGAGCTTTTGGAAGGTTTCCTCTAGATCTGCAACATGGTTGCGAGGGAGCTTGCTTTTGACTATCATATCGTCAACATACACCTCCATGTTTCTCCCCATTTGGTCCTTAAAGACCTTGTTCATCAACCTTTGGTAGGTGGCTCCTGCATTTTTAAGCCCGAAGGGCATCCTGACGTAGCAGTACGTTCCTCCCTCGATGATGAAGGCGGTTTTTTCTTCATCTTTGGGGTCCATCCTTATTTGATGGTAGCCGCTGAAGGCGTCTAGGAAACTCAGGAGCTCGTATTCGGCAGTTGAGTCTACCAGTTGGTCTATTGGCGGAAGAGGGTATGAGTCTTTCAAGCAAGCATCGTTCAAATTTCTGAAGTCGATGCACATCTGGAGTTTGCTGCTGCCTTCTTTTGTGGCAATCACCACGTTGCTTAACCATTCGGGGTACTTGACCTCCCTGATGACTTCGGCGTCTAACAGGCGCTGGATTTTAGTTTTGACAAAGTTACTCTTATGGGCTGAGATGCTTTGCTTCTTTTGCCGGATAGGCTTTGCTTCCGGGCTTACTTTGAGGCTATGCTGTATTATGCCAGGGTGCACACCTGACATGTCTTTCGGTGAGTAGGCAAAGAGATCTTTATTTCCCAGTAGAAAAGATACAAGGTTTTTCTTGTCACCTTCGGGCAAGCTCTTCCCTATTTGGGTAGATTGTCTTCGGACAAGTTCCACTGTTTCTGTTTCCGCTCTTGGGGGTTCTTCTTCTTTGCCCTTCTCTGGTGCCTTTGCCTCTATTGTTTGTGCGAGGTTATTTGCCGGAGCTTTTCGTGCTTTAACAAACACCTTCCTTACCTCAGCTTGATCTATGAAGACCTCTGCATCCCCATCCTTGGTGGCGAATGTGACAGTTAAGTACTTCACATCAGGGCGAATGTCCAAGTTTCCCTGTGTCTGCCTTCCAAGGATGGCGTTGTACGAAGAAGGAACATCCATGACGATAAATCTCGCCATTGTGGAGGCATACAACTCAGCTGTTCCGTTGACCGAAGTTCCTTTTATCATCAGGGGGAGGTCGATCCATCCGAGAACAGGGAGTTCGGACAGTCCAACCCCGAAGGTGGGCTAGGTGACAGGCTTGAGCTCGCTGCTGGAGATGTCCAAATTCGACAGTAAATGCAAGAATAGGACGTCAGTATTTGATCCATCATCAAGCAACACTCTCTTGACGTCCCAATTCCCTATCCTTGCCATGATTAGCAGTGGATCGTCATGGGGGAAGATGACGGTGGATCCGTCCTTGCGGGCCAGTTTCTTTGCCAGGCTCTCATATTCCATGACCGCGATCTCTCTGGCCTTCCGCTTTCTTTTCGAGGATGGGAGCCCCGTGGTGATGGTTTCGATAACCCCTGCCGGAGGTGGAGGGCGCCTTTTTGGACTTCAGTTTCTCTGCCTGTCGGAGTCATAGTCCTCATCTTCGGCCCTTTCTTCCTCCACTTTTCTGCCTTTCGGGGATGGCATCCGCAGGTATTTCCGAAGTTGGCCCTGCTTTATCAGCGACTCTATGTACTTCTTCAGCTGGAAGCAGTCTTCGGTGTCATGACCGTGGTCGCGATGAAACTGGCAGAACTTCTTTGCATTCTTCTTATTATCGGCGGTCATGGCCCTTGGCCGCCGAATCTGCGTCCCTTGCCTTTCCAGCGCCATGAGGATGTTGGTCCGTGTAGTGCTCAGTGGTGTGAAACTTTGGGGTTTCCTTCCCCGCATCCTCCGAGGTCGTCCTGCCTGTTCGGTCAGATGCCGAGCTTGTTGATTGGACCCTTCGGCGCGGTGGTGATCGGACTTCGGCCCAGCCATTCTTAGTTCCTCGGCAGTCATGTGCTGTTCTGCCCTTCGGTAAAATTCTCCGAGGGTCTCCGGGGGGGTCCTTTGAGAACTAGTAGAATAGCTGTGAGTCTCGCCGAAGGCCCCGTGTCATGGCAAGAATGCGGATTTCGGGCCGAAAGTCTGGGACGCTCAGAGCTTCCCTGTTGAATCTTTCGACATAGTCTCGGATGGTTTCTCCGTTCCTCTGCTCTATGTCGAACATCTGGACAGGCATCTTCGCAGTAGGTCGACTCCCAATGAATTGCTACGTGAAGGCCATGGACAACTCCTGGAACTCAGTGATTGTCCCTGAAGGCAATGAATTGTACCATGCAGTTGCTGGCCCTGTGAGGGTGACTTCGAAGCACTTGCACATGGTAGCGTCGTCAGCACCGTGCATTATCATGCTGCGTCTGTACTTCGTCAGATGGGCCTGTGGATCAGTACGGTCATCATAAATCTCCAACCGAGGTACTCTGAAGTCACCTGGCATGGCTGCCTTAACAACGGCCTGAATGAATGGGGAGTCATCTTCGCAGAATGTTCCCGAAAGTCTGGTCCAAACGGGTTTTCTGGCCATTTGTTTCTCCACCCTATCTAGCCGTGCTAATATCCTCTCCATAAGTACTGTGGCACTAGGCCCGTCTTCAGGGAAGGGAGATTGCTGGCGCCTCTTCGAGGAGCGAGTTCGATGCTGAGGGGACAGGGACCTCGCCTCAGGCAGCGAACTTCTTTGCTACAAGACCCTCGGTCGCTCAGACCTCTTCTACCCCACAGGCTGTTTCCCGAGGGGCGTATTTTCTGTGGATGATTCTTCCCGCGGATCTCCGCCTCCCGAACTGCGATGGGTCGACCTCTGACTCTTCTCCCGAGGGCGTGCAGGTGAGGGAGGCCTTTGGGCCTGTGTCTGCTGTGACCATCTACGGTCGATCTGGTGTGTCATTTCGGCCATGACCGAACGCTGAAACTCCCTCATAAAGCTCATAGTGATTACTAGAAGGTAGTCTTCCTCGGACGCAGAAGTCCCTGGGAGTGTTTGCTCAGCAGCCGGTTGTATCTCAGGCACATACGGAGACCTCGGGAGTCCCTTGTCCTTAGAACGCCGAGTTTCAACGACGGCAATCTCAGAGCAGGTTCCCACAGACGGCGCAAATGATGGCCGGGGGCCTCATCGTTTAGAGTCATGGTGACTAGTGGAGAGAGTTCTGGGAGGAAGAACGCCTGGAGGATGGTTCGCCCTTGGGAGTGTGCCTGAAAGTCCAGGAATAAAGGGTTAGGACGCCCCCGGAATGTGTTTCCGGGGGGGGGGAGCCTCCGACGCCAAGTCAATGGTGGCTGAGAAAGGGCAGAGGAAATAGCACAAAGGGGCTAAAGAGTCTCGCCTGGTGATTTTCTCAGAGTCTGGGAGTCAGATCTTTGCCAACCAACCTCCTGCCAAGTATTTATTTCCTGGTATTTATAGGAGTACCTAGCCCGTTCAGATCGCGACACGCGTTCGGTCGGATGTTCCTTGAGTTTCTGGGCATAGGGGACAGATAGCTGGTAGCAGGTTGCCTTGAGCCTTGTGCTGAGATGGGCCATGATGTGATTTTGATGGCGTCAGCATGTCAGAGCGCCTTTTGAGGCGGCTTATGACGTCTGTGAAAGGACGTGTCAGAGGCTTCCTTAAATGCTTCCTTAAATGCTCCTGTCGTACTCCCGAGGTCCCTGGGCGAGGTCGTCCTTCGGTACGGACGGTGCCTCTTCGGGAATACGCCCTCAGTTCGGGGGTACCCAGCTTCAGGGAGTTCCGCCTTCGGGGAGATCATGTTCGGCATGCAATAGCTGGTGCCTCTTTTCCGAAGGCGATCTGTTTACAACCTTGGGGGGCTAGTAGTATCCTCAAGTTTCCAGGCGTGCCGGGCTCGGAGCTCTTCGGCTACTCCCGAGGTGTATGATCCCACCTTTACTCGGGTAGCGCCAGTTTCTTCTGGCCATTATTGTGGCAGGGAGTTCGTCCAGATAGAGGCGATAGCCTTTGGCTATCACATGCCTCTAGCTATCCATGAGTAGTTAGGCTCAAAGGGCATTGGCGAGGTTTCTATTATAGGGTCCTTAACCATTTTTGTCATTTTCTGAAAGAGCCCTTCGGTTACTATGGGACCCCCTTAGGGATTGCACTTTTTTTCGAGGGCGATGAAAATAGTCCTTTGGAGGCCTAGATTCTTCATTTCAAGGTTGGTCAAAGGGGGTATCCGAAGGTGACATTTTGCTACACCGAGGACAGCTGTGTACTATTCCAAAGATGGTACCTAGTTCTTTTCAGAGTCAGCTCAAGTTGGTCCCAAGGTGTTGTAGGGTCAGCTTCTCCAAAGGTGTTGGGCGGTTTGCCCATCGGCTATCACATGCCCCTTCTGGGAGAAGTGAAGTTGCCTATTCGATTCTACGATGTTGTGTAGTATCAATCATCCCATAATGAGGTTTGGCCAGTTTTTCCAAAGGTACACCTTTGGATTGGTTTATCATGTCAGGTCAGGATTTTTTGAAGTCATACATATGGCACTTAAAGCAATGAATTTCTCCCTCCCAGGGGTTTTCATTTCCCACCAACGAGGGGTAGGAGGCTTGTCGCCTTGTTTTGCACACCACCTAGACCTGGCACTTGAAGAGGCGTGTCTTCATTTTTCATGCTTGGTGACATATGTCACTGGATCATGGGCCAACTTTCCTGTCAATTACATCAGTCACATCACCTCAATTGGAATCACTCATTATGACAACCTTTTGACATGGCTTGTTAGTGTTGTGCCCAAAAGGCCAATCATGTGATGATTGTATTTTTGCACATTGAGTCATGATATTTTATTAAGGCATTAATCCAGCAATTATGTTTGTGGTTTTGTTTCTACGTAACGTAATAAACATAATTGTAACCCTAGAATAATGATATTCTCAAACATCCTTGGTCTAGTATTATTGTGGTGCAGGTTGCAATAATACATAACGACTAGCATATGTGGAGACTAATATGAGATATGTAGTCTACATATGGGTACAAGTTGGAGAACTTGTGTACCGGACCGACCCACCATGAGAACACTTCATGGATCGTTATATGATTGTCATAAGTGATTCTCATAGTGATCGTGGTATATGTAGTCCTTCGACCTAAGATCATCAAGGTTCCCTACATGTGAGTCACATACTTTGATACTTTCCTTTGTTGCTCGTAACTGAGTGAACTTGAAGGAGGTCATTGGGTATGTCACATATCATGCGGAGGGATTTGTATGATCAAGATGGGATTTGTCCCTCCTATGTAACAGGAGTGATATCTTCGGGCCCCTTGATAGAGTAAGATTTAGAAAATGCATGGCCGTGCTCAGATGAGTTGATATACGATATCAATGTCATCAGCTTAAGTTAGTCTACTCGGTAATCAAGAAACCAAAGATTGGGCTATATGAGAGTGACACATTCCATGTCTCGTGCTTAGTCTTGATATCTTGGACAAAGGGACAATGGCATATATCAGTGATGATCATAAAGGTTTAGTTGAATCACCGACAATCTTGTCACTTGGGTAGCAATGATGTGTTGCTAAACACCGCTCATTGCTTATGATCATAAATGTGATTTATGATCATTGTCAATATGGTAAGAGCCTATTGGCTCGCACACATAGAGCTATTTGGACATTAGAGTGCATGGGCTAATAATTTGGGTTTTGGTTACGCAATAATTTCGTATTAATAATGAGCCCAATAGTTGAGCCATTATTAAGCCCGAAATTAAAGCCTAATTGGAAAAGGGCTTTGAAACCCATTAGGCCTGGAAGTTGAGTCTCATTATAAATACAACTTTTAGTGAGAAATTCAGAGTTCTCCTTGCCCTAGCGTCCCAAAAGGACAGCCGCACTTTTCTCTTGCAATTCCTTGGAGGACACAAGCTAGCACTGCGAGCGCAAGAGAAATGCATATGCTGGGACGTGGTGGAAGCGTGGTGATCCCGATAGGCTCGTGTGGATACCATAAGGAGCCTGAACACGTCAACTGTTCAGGTTTTTTGATTCGACTCTACAGTTGAGTGAGAGATCTTAACCGAAAATTAAGTATGAAAATTTTCTAACACTCAGTTGATCCTATAGGGTTTCGGTTAAATTCCGCTGCGCTGTTTGGCTCCTGAAACCCAACACGGCTATCCTTGGCCTAGGAAGATTGTGAGAGCGGGTCTCATGGTGGTTGCAATTGGCTAGCAATATATGTGCATGGATTAAAATTCCATGAAACTAGTTGATTAACCTAGAATATCCAAGAAGCATGCTCTTCATTCTTTGACTTGGATTAACAAAATTCTGTAAACCATTAACTTGGCCAAGATATTTCCATAGAAAATAAGTTTAAATAGCCAAAGCATACAAACCCAACATTTATGTGAGTTTACTACACATAACAACTATGTGGGGGCATTCATACATAAAGTAGACTAATGCCCTCACCAAGACCAACCCTAGAGTTTAGGACTCCTCAAAACATAGACAATGGAGGCAACTAAGAGTACTATATGTACAAGCCTCAACTGAGATCTTCTTGAACTAATTCCCACCTTGGACGCAAGTCCGAATCGTGACTCACAAAAGTCCTTGTCCATGTGATACTAGGCTCTCTAGCCAAAGGAAGACTATAGTTGGTACTTTTACTTGGCCAACAAGTTACCCCAAGTAAACTAGAATCATAAGGATTCTCAAGAAAAAAACCTGTAACAAAACTAAACTACCATGATAACGCTCAATGGTTACCCAGCCCAACAACCTCAAGAGTTCAAAAAATTCTCAGTAAGGGTCTTCATTGTAGTTGTAAGAAAATTACTAAGCACTCCACATATGAGAACATATGTAACCTGCTGTGAGCTCATACAGCCTGAGGGTCTAATATATGGATAAACCTAAGTCCCTTAAGACCTCTTCTCATCCTTGTCCTTGAACTACAAGGCATTGCCTTGTCTTCTAGCAAGCTTAGCTTGGCAGTCTAACTAGTGATAAATCACTAGTTGAACCTCCCCCGTTTATATTGTATAGGGGCACTATGGTGGGACTACTGTAGACTAGGCCATAAAGAATTTATAGACTAGGTGCACTAAGGTTTCACCTTGCAACCTTGTGGCTAATGGCACGGCTAGGTCACCAAGGGTTCTAAACCTCTCACCCAAGCTAATGATACTTAGTTGTGATCCTTCATAAACTAGTTTTCTTGCTTATCATAGAAGTAACCAGAAATCTTTATAAAAGTCAAGAAAACTCCTGTGTCTTGAAGAACTTTTGAAAGTTTCGGAGTAACCCCAAAATGCTTATACCCCAAGGTACCCTAATAACCCCCTTAGGTGTCCCCTTGACCTTCCTAGCAAAATTTGGGAACTTCAGCCATTATGCCTGTGGTGATGTGTTGCCAATGGTGGCGATGTGTCGCCACAGTGGGTAATGCTCTGCCAGTTTTTCCTATAACGGCGACGCATTGTGGCTACTAGAGACGATTGGTGACGCATCGCCAATACCTACGACAGCCCAGACAATTCCTAATTTCGCTGCTATGAACTTTGGACACTTCCCAAACATATCAAACATGCTTGCCTAGCCTCAAAACTTTACATACATGTAAAACATGTTGCGTAGATCACAACCAACTATCCGAAGGCAATCTATGATGCATTATAACATCATTCCAATCATCACAAACCTCACATTGCACCATAATCCAACCTTTCCAACTAACTAATGCTATTACTAGAACTACTCAAATTCATCTAGCAAACTCGTTGCAATACAATTAATTGAAATAAAAAACACAACTCCCTTGCCTCAACTCCAAGTAACAAGCAAGAAACAAGTAACTATTCCTAAAAAATTCGCATTCTGCCAAGTTCTACCTAGTACCAAACAAATATGAGCATAAAACATCAAGTTACTAACTTCTGACCAAAACCCAAGCTCCCAATCAACTAATAAACATTAAATCAATAAAAAACACATTGATTACATCATATAAAAAATAGGGCATGGAAGGAAACATGCTTCTAAACTCCAAAACCATGATTTTATGATTGAAACAAGCTTCCAATCGCCTATATACTTATGGTGGCTACACTTTCACTTAAAACTCTTGATTTTGAGCTTCAATGGTTGAAGAAATGATAGTGTGAAGGATGTAATCAGGTTATGGTAGCCATCCCCCACTTTACCATCTTATAAACCAAGTTTAAAACCCAAACCACCTAAGTATTAGACATGGAACACTTAAACCACCTCCTTTTGGTAACCTTAGTCATTCTTGGTCAATTTTTGTTTATTTCAACTAAATTTGGGCTAAAGTTAAAAGCTAGGTTAGAAAAACTCATTTTAACCAGTCCGGACTTAGCTCAGCTATTTAGGATGTAAAATTACCATTTTGCCCCCGAACCTCATTTAGTGCCCTAACCTTCTCGAAACTTAGTGAACCTTGCTAAACTTCCCTATTCTTTTCATGTAAGCTTGAATTAAGGTTGAAAAATTAATTTAGAGCACTTTAGCTTCCTCGAGCATGCTTCCCACTAGGAGAGCCATAACACCTTTCACTTCCCTCCTTCAAGTTATATAAGCACCACTCCTCATCAGATGTTCCACTCCTCCTTATCTGCACCTCATTTTCCCTTTCCAAGCTTCTTCTTTTCCTCTAATTCTCTTTTATTTCTACAGCGGTCATAGCAACAGAGCAATTTTCGGCAACTCTTGCGGCGTCCTTCGAGGTTTCCTTCGTATGCCGAATAGGTGGGTTTTCATATGAAGTTGCTTTTTTCCCCTCTTTCCTCTATCTTCCCAAGGTTAGGATCTAAGGTATTGAAGACGTTGGTTGAAAATGTCGAGATCACCCATTTTCCTAAGAGTTGGATTCCTCTCAACTCTCATATGAGTTGTGCGACTTTAGAGAAGCTGGAGAAGTAGAGGCTAAAATTCTATCTTCCCTCTTATTCAAAAATTTGGCTACCACATCATAGTGAACTAAGCTACCTTCCTCGGGTGAATGAGATTACTATTTTCAGAGCGCAACTAAAGGCAGGTCTTCATTATCCACCTCTGAAGGTGTTTTCTGACTTTTGCTACTTCAATGGTATAGCCATCAATCAAATGCCCCCGAAATCTTATGCTTATTTTAATGCTTTCTTGTGTATCTATGGGGTCTTTAAAATCATCTTGCACTTCATTTTTTTTTCTTCAATACTACAAATTTCATCCATTCCTGAAAGGAGGTTTTTGCTTCCTCAGGGTTCTGAGAGCAGGAAATTTACTTTTGCCTTTGGTATTAAGGATAATTGGAGAGGGTGGTAGAAAAAGTACTTTCTTATGGAGATTGATGAGAAGTAGAAAGACCTTTTGACTCAGTGGGCTTCGGGTTCCTTCCTAACAGATGTGGTGGACCCAAGGAAGTTACTAACTCTAGAACTGGAGTCTTAGTTTAAAGAGTTTGATAGCCGTAGTCGGGCTATTGCGAATTGGGATGTTGAGGCGCCTTCATGCTCTCTCTACCCGTTCCCCATTAGATGGAGCTTCATGACGAGGAGGTTCTTTAGGAGCTTGAGGTTATCACTGAGCATGTCACCAATGAGGACATGCCAAAACCATCTGTGGATGGGAAGAAGGCATGGATCGTTCAGCTCATTTAAGGTGAACTCTCCTATTTTGGCCTTGTAGAGAGTAAGCTGTCTTCCAACTATGGTGTTAGAATTTTTGATAGTTACACTGATATTTTCTCTATTGCAGAAATGGGTTACAAGTTTGTGGCCTTCTACAAGAGTCTATTCTTCGGCCTAGTCAAGAAATAGGAGCAGCAGAAAGCCCCAAAAAGAAAGAAGGGTGCTAGGTAGTCTTTGGGCTCTTCAAGGGTGAAGAAGACAAAAGGTGACCTACTTTCCCCTCCCCTTGAAATTGTGTTCGACGCAGTGGACCTTGCCACTGAGGTCATTGTTTCATCTTCCAAAGTAGCCATACAGTCACTGCTCTTGAGCCTTACCTCTACAACTAAAGTCTTGGGAACCTCTTTAGGAGTGCTTTCGACTTAACAAGTTACAGAGATAAGGGAGAAAGGCAAGGAAATCCCTGCCGGGCTACTTGAAGTTAGTGATTATGATGGTGGGGATGCTAAAGTTCCCCCAGGTTTGGCTCTTAACCTTTCATCTATAAGTTGTGGTATTTTTAGAATTTTGGATTTTATAGATGAACGGTTAAGAGATAATATGGTGATGGAACTTTGGCCTGACTTTGCAAAGGGAGACGTATCACTTGAGTGGATGCTTGACCATGCTCAGAAGTGGGCCAATCAGAATAGCAAGATCCCTTCTAATAATGTCCCGAGGGAGCTGTTCTAGATATTCATGGAAGACATGGACCAACTTTCTGACAACTCCAAAGGATGGCACCCCAGATGGCCAGGGGTGTCATTACAAATGTGAATTTCTAGGCTTTGACGGACTCCTGTCTCAATGAGCAGATCTTGTTTGCTCAAAATATCCAAGCATGTGGCCCAGGCAATTCATGTTTCTAAGTTAAAAAATATTCTCTCAAATCCCATCTTACAGAATCTTCTTTTTGTAGCAGGTTTCCTATGCTGGCTATCTTCGGGCCTAGTGACGAAACAATCCTCCATATGAAGCCAATATAAGGAGAATCTAGTCAAGGTGAAGGATATGTTTGCAAGCTCCTACCAAAAGTTTGGTGAACATAGCGAGATTGCCAAGGATGAGCTTGCACAACTTCGCTAGGAGGTTTCAGAGAGACAAAAACTTTATTGATGAGTGTTCCTCAACCATCTCCAACTTTGGGGTGAAGTTGGCAGAGCAGAATTCCTTAGCCAAGGCACTTCAGATGGAGAAGGAGGAGGTAGCTGCTGAACTAACCAAGGCCTTGGCCCTGAATGCTGATCTTGATGCTGAGGTCAGTGATCTGATGAAGTGAAAGAAAAAGAAGAAGTAGGAGGAGAAGGAAGGGAAGAAGGAGGTCAAGGTGCTGAGGAAGGAGATGGAACTTTTGGTGGCGGAAAAGGGCAGGTCAGATAAAACGACGAAGTGCTTGTTCCAAGACAGTTTCTGCCTTGCCCGCCACTAAATCCTTTCCTGATATCTCGAGCTTTATCTTTCCTTTCTTTGAGGCTTTGCTATTCCTGAGGGGCGTTCTTTATCATGGTTTAAGATTGTGTACTGAAAGCCAAAGGGCTATTAACCCTTCTAGAATTCCCAAAGTGACCTGAGAAGCACCACCCTTGGGAACCTGAGTGACCAACCTCGGGAAAGAGGGGGCCCTTACCATCTTCGAAAAGAACATCACCTTAGAACCGAGATCTCCAGATCACTTAGCCAAAAACCACCCTCGGGGGAGACCTAGGACCAACCTTGGTGAAGGACACCACCCTCGGTTGGTAGTAGAACTGACCTCAGAAAACCTATAAACTACCACATTTGGAATAACAAACTCACCAAGCTTGGGAAAGTAAATCCCCATCCCCGGTCAGGAAAAGTGTCTTTCGAAGGTGCCCCATTCTGCCAAAGGGCCTCTTCCAATAGCCCTCGGTGGCTATATTGACCCAAAGGGGGCCTCCTATTCCGAAGAAGCCTTATACTCAGAAGGGGTCTCATTCTTCGAAGGGGTCTTGTGGAGATACGACAAAAATGGTTAAGGAGCCTCTGATAGAAACACCTCGCACACGCCCCTGCCCTCTAGCCGAAACGGCCTACAGCCAGCTGGAGATACCTATCTCTGAGGGTACGGATCAAATCTGACCGAACAGATGTCACGATCTGAACAGGCTGTGTCGAACGGGCTCCTCTCGCCACCCTCCTATAAATACTTAGGAAGGACCTTGGTAAGGAATGACATAGAACTCTCGCTATTTTCCTCACTCTTTGCTCCCTACTACTACCACTCTCAAAAACACTGACTTGGGCATCGGAGGCTCCTGCCCCGAAAACACATTCCGGGAAGATCCTAACCCTAGTTCTTCTAAGTATTTCACGCACCTTCATACTGAAAGTCTCTCCTTCAGGCTAGCATGTCATATGATGAAGATGGCACCAGGTATCGTTTGGCGCCGTCTGTGGGAACTCCCTCTCAGGTCGCCGTTGTTGAGACCTAGCGTTAAAAGGACAAGGGATTCCCAAAGTCCCAGTCCACGCCTGAAGCTTCAACAATGACTGAACCACCTGTAGTAGAGACTTCTTTGCCTAAGGATGAACGTCGCCTGACAGTGACAATGAGATTTTTACAGGACTTTCACCGCTCTATTGTGGTTGAAATGACCCAACAGCTCAACCAAAGGTGGTCACAACCACCTCCCGAGGAAGGGGCACCTTCTCCTAGCACCCAGTAAGAAATGATCCTAAAGTTACCCTGTTGGACCTCTGGAAGCGGGGGCTCTCACGATGAGTCTTCAATGGAGAATGTACCCTCTAGAGGATGTCACATAGGAGACACGGTGTCAAAAGAATCAAGGACTTCCAGTCAGCAAAGTTCATCAACGAGCGGAAAACAGTCCTACCTCCCTCATGGAGAAGCTCCTAGAAAGGTTGGAAAAGGTCGAAAGGCAGATCTCTCGGAAGCCTATTTGGTCGAGGTTGTCGGAGGCATTCATTGGAAAAGTGTCACCCTTCATCCGTGTAGTGGTAGAGGCACCTATGCCGAGTGACTTTCGAGTACCATGCTTGGAAACATATGATGGACGTAGTGACCCCAAGCTCACTTGATGAAGCATAGGCGCAATATGGTGTTGCATGGAGCTAATGATGCGACCTTCTGCAAATGCTTTGAAGCCAACCTTTCCGGGCCCGCAACTACGTGGTATAACTCCCTGGCTCTAGGGACCATAATGTGTTTCCAAGAGTTATCCATCGCATTCACCTAGCAGTTCATCGAAAGTAGGCTAACGGTGAAGATGCCTGTCCAAATGTTTGACATAACCCAAAAGAATGGGGAGACCATTCGGGACTCTTTCGATAGGTTCAATCGAGGAGCACTGAGTGTGCCTGACTTTTGCCCCGAAATCTGCATTCTTGCCATGATCAGGGCACTTCGGAGAGATTCACAACTCTTCTACAAGTTATCCAAAAGCCCCCTAATACCCTCGGTGAATTCTACCGAAGAGCAGAACAGGACATGACTGCTAAAGAACTACGGATAGGAGGGCCGAAATCTAACCACAATCGTACCAAAGGTCAAGCTCACCAACCTCGGTATCTAACTAAGGGTGGGGGAAGACCTCTAAACATAGAGGGAAGAGGTTGGTGCCGTTCACTCCCTTGAACACCACAAGGACAAACATACTGATGGGCATGGAGAGGCAAGGGACTATTATCCAACGTCCGAAGGCCATGACCTCGAAGAATAAGAAGAACATGAAGAGGTTTTGCTAGTTTCACCGAGACCATGGGCACGACACCGAGGAATGCTTCCAGCTGAAAAAGTACAAAGAATCTCTGATCAAACAAGACCAACTGCGATGATACTTGCGAATGCTGTCCCCCAAAAGAAGAAGGGAAAAAGAAAGGAAAGGGGAAGATGAGGACTATGATTCCGATCGACGTCGGAACCAAAGTCCCAGAAAGCATCCACCACCTCCAGCGGGAGTAATCAAGACAATCACTACTAGGATACCCTCAGTCTAGAGAAAAAGGAAAGTGTGGGAAATCTCAACGATGGAGTTCGGAAACCTTGCGAACAAGCTTGTTTGGAAAAATGGGTCTATCATGAAGTTCCTTCATGATGACCCCCTCCTAACCATGGCAAGGATAGGGAGTTGGGACGTCAGAAGAGTGATCATTGATGATGGTTTCAATGCCGATGTTCTATTCTCCCACCTGTTGCTGAACTTGGGTATCTACAAGGGTGATCTGAAACCTATTACTTCCCCTATGTTCGGTGTAGGTCCCTCCAAACTCCCTATGCTCGGGTGGATTGATTTGCCCTTAATGATAAGGGGAACTTTGGTTTAGGACAAGAAAGAGATCTTCGGCTCCACAATGGCAAGGTTCATCATCATAGATGTCCCTTCTTCATAGAATGCCATCCTCGGAAGGCAGACACAAGGAAATCTCCACATTCACCCAGATGTGAAATTCCTAATAGTCACCTTCGGCACGAAGGAAGGGGACGCAAAGATATTCATTGATCAAGTTGAGGCAAGGAAAGTCTTCATGAAGGCAAGACAAATTCCAACTAAAGTTCATGCATTGACTTTGGAAGAAAAAAGCATACTCATTGAAGAGGAATAGGAGAATGAGTATGTGACTTGAAAAAAATAGAAACAGAGGATGTAGAACTTGTCCCAGGCTGAAGTAACCGAGTGCGGAAACAACTGGCCGAAGGTGACAAGCAAAAACTTTTATAATTTCTATTAGTGAACAAAGATCTATTTGCCTACTCCCCGAAGGTCATCCATGGGGTAGACCCTCAGATAATTCAACATAGCCTTAAAATGCACCCAGAGGTGAAGCCTGATCGGCAAAAGAAGCGCAGCCTCTTGATGCATAAGAACAACTTTGTTAGAGCCAAAGTCCAAAGTTAACGGGGGAAGGTGTAATAAGAGAAGTCAAGTATCCCGAATGGCTTAGCAATGTTGTTATCACCATGAAGGGAGGGAGTGATAAGCTCCGAATGTGCATCAACTTTCGAAATGTAAATGATGCTTGTCCTAAGGATTCTTATCCTCTACCACTTATAGATCAATTGGTGGACTCAACCACCAAATATGGTCTGCTTAGCTTCCTCGACGCCTTCAGTGCATACCACCAAATCCGGATGGATACCGAAGGTGACACGATCCCCGTGCCCCTGCCCGGGATACCCTGTGAGCGTTTGTCTCACGGTGGATTGTAATTGGCTAGCTGGTTATGTGTGTGGATTAAATCCAATGCTACTAGTTGATTAACCTAGAAATGCAATATGTATGCACTTATGCTTTGACTTGGTTTATTAAAACCATAAAACATTTAATCATTTAGACATTTAGCCGGCTAGTAAAATTCTATATAAATAAATACAAAATGCCAAAGCATAGCAAAAATCAACCTTTGAGTGATTAACTACACATACACCGCTCGTGAAAGCATTTATACATAAGTAACTGATGCTCTCACCCAGAGAACAATCCTCTGAGTCAAGGACTCTTTATAACATAAATACTGGAGGCAAAATAAAGTACTGTATCAAAATACAAGACTTTGCTGAGATCTTTTACCCTAGCTCCCACTTTGGACTCCTGTCCCAGTGGCGAGTCTCACAAGTCCTGTGCCAAGTGCTACTAGGCTTTGCAGCCAAAGGAAGAAGCAAGTTAGTACCACAGCCTGACCAACAGACCAATTAAACACTTAAGCAGGCTAGAAACTTAAAGTTTCTCAACTACCGTACCTTTACAGACAAAAAGGTACTACCGTGATAATCCTCAGTGATTATCCGGTCCTGCTACTCCAGACTCTGCATAACAAACAGGGAGTGAGAATTCAACATTCTCAGTAAGGGTCTTCGATGTACCTGCAAGAAAAATTACTAGGACTCTGGCTGCGAGCTCACACAGCATGAGGGTACTAGTCATATATATATATACTAGGCCGGTAGACCTCTCCTCAAGTAGTCCTCTGTATCAGGCCAAGTGCAATCACTTAGCAACCTGACACATATACAGGCCAAGCGCCATCACTTAGCAACCTGACATATAGGCCAAGCGCTATCACTTAGCAACCTATCATATGGCTCAAGGGCGAACCTTAGCAAGCCTCATTCAAACATAGAACCTCTCACCTAATTGTTATGCAGGGGAATTTATGATGGGACTTGTAGACTAGGCCGCAGGGCCTCTTTGATGTAAACTAGATGAACAAGGTTTCGCCTCGGGGCCTCGTGGCTACCGCACGGCTAGGCCGACGAGGGTTCTAAACCTCTCACCTAAGCTATTGATAGCTAATTAAGTTCAATTGCAACATTTGTTTCCTTACTTGTTGCCTAAGCAACTTACTTACCTCAAACAGTTCAAGAAAACTCATACTTCCGGTGGGACTTTCGGAAGTTTCGGAGTACCATCGGGATCCTCGGACCCTTAGGCACGTTCCGAGCCTTCCGTAGTCTCGGTCGGGTCAACGCAGCAAAAAGTCAAACCCTCCATTTTTAGGTGTTGGCGCCGCGTCGCCAAAGGCAAAAAGGAATTGGCGACGCGTCGCCGACGAGCAGACGCTCTGTGAAGAAAAATTGAATTGGCGACGCGTCGCCAATTTTCGGGCCAATTGGCGCCGCGTCGCCAATTCTGCAGAAATGCAGAATTTGGCCGATTGCTGCTACGAACTTTGGCAACCAAATACATATAGCAAACATGCATCAAAAGTTACCAAATTTCATACACATGAAGTACATGTTGCAAGGAACAAAACCAACTATCAAAGCCAAACTATGATGCATTAGAAGCATCAAACCAATCCTTCGAATTTAGCTAGTCCATCATAATTCCCAAAACGTTTCTTCACACCATACCCAAAAATTACTCAACTTTCTCAATCCATTTCAATCCAAAAGCAATCCAACAACTTAAAAACACTTTCTCCCTTACCTTAACACCAAGAACAAGCAAGAATTCGAACCCTTCCTCTTCCAAACAAGCTTCCAAAGTTCTACACAAAACCATACCAAAACAAAGCTCTAAAACATCAAAAACACATCTTTCAACCAAAACCCAAGCTTCCAATCAATCAAATAACACGAATTCAATCAAGAACATAACTCATACCTCGTTCAAAAACAGGGGATGGAGAAAAACGCCCCTCCAAGCTTCAAAAACATGGATTCAAGCTTGAAAATGCATCCTCCAAGCTTAAACACCCTTAATTGCGCCTCTTGACACCAAGATCACTTGATTCCAAGTTCAATTTGAGAGAGAAATGAGTGAGGGAAGCTTAAGAACGTGTTAATGGTAGCTTCTCCCCCTCTTTCCCTTCTTAAACCCTCACTTAGCAACCAAGATCACCAAGGTTTCAAGTTAAGTGCAATTAGGTCCCCCATCTTTGTAACTTGACAATTCTTGATTAAATTCTTGTCTATTTGTTGAGTTTGAGTTAAGGTTAAAAGTTAAGTTCTAAAATTCATTTTAAAACACTCGGGACTCGTCCCGGCCACTCAGGGTGCAAAATTACCATTTTGCCCCTGAACTTAGTTCAGAGCTTTATTCTTGTCGGAACTTAGTGAACTTTGGCAAACTTCTTAATTCTTGCTAGGCAAACTCAAATTAAACTTCTAAACTAAATTCTAAAATCCTTACCTCCCTCTAGAAGGGCCGTAACATTCTCCCCTCCTTCTGGAATTTGGTCCCCCAAATTCCGTTGCAACTCTGGAAAAACACCAGGATATCTTTTCAGCATATCCTGCTCTGTCTCCCAGGTAGCTTCCTCCTCACTATGGTTAGACCAAAGGATCTTAACCATCGGAATCCACTTAGTCCGCAGTTTCTTGACTTGCCTATCCAAGATCTGAACTGGTTTCTCTTCATAAGTCAAGTCCTCCTGAATGGGTATCACTGAAGGATTTACTACCTGTCCGGGCTCAACTGTGCACTTCCTGAGTAAACTAACGTGAAACACGTTATGCACTTGAGAAAGGTTAGGCGGTAAAGCCAACCGATAAGCAACTTTCCCAACTTTCTCTAACACTTCATAAGGTCCAATGAACCTTGGAGCTAACTTGCCCCTTTGTCCAAAACGACTAACTCCTCTCATGGGCGACACTTTCAAAAGTACTTTGTCACCAACCTCAAAACTCAATTCCCTTCTTCTTCTGTTTGCATACTTAGTCTGTCTGTCATTAGCTGTCTTGATTCTCTGCTGAATCAACTTAATCTTAGCTGTAGTGTCAGCTATGATCTCAGGTCCAATAACCACTCTGTCTGTTGGATCTGCCCAACAATGAGGTGTCATACACCGTCTCCCATACAAAGCTTCATAGGGCGCCATTCCAATAACAGATTGATGACTATTATTATAGGCAAACTCGATCAGTGGTAAGTGCTGATCCCAATCACCTCTGAAATCAATGACACACATGCGTAGCATGTCCTCCAAAGTCTGAATCACCCTCTCTGACTGTCCGTCAGTCTGTGGATGAAAAGCGGTACTGAGGCTAACTTTACTGCCCAATGCTTCCTGAAAAGCATTCCAGAACCGTGATGTAAATCGTGGATCTCTGTCTGATATGATCTGATCCGGTATCCCATGGAGTCTCACAATCTCCCTGAGATATAACTGAGCCAACCTCTCCAATGTGTAGGTGACTCTGATCGGTATAAAGTGTGCCGACTTCGTCAATCTGTCAACCACTACCCAAATAGCATCATGCTGACTCCGGGTGGTCGGTAACCCCACTAGGAAATCCATAGTAACGGATCCCCACTTCCTCACTGGTAGAGATAAACTCTGAAGTGTGCCTGCTGGTTTCTGGTGTTCAGCTTTCACCACCTGACATGTCAAACACTTTGCCACATGTCCTCGTACATCTCTCTTCAGTCCTGGCCACCAAAAATGTGTCTTCAGATCTTGATACATCTTACTAACACCAGGGTGAATACTCAACGTACTACTATGTGCCTCCTGTAGGACTTGCTGCCTAAGTCCCTCAACATTCGACACATAGAGTCGATCACCATAATGCAGTATTCCATCTTTGTACTTGAACTCTTTCTTCAAAGCACCAGTCTTAGCTTCACCTGAAATCTTCTTCAACAATGGATCTTTTAACTGAGCTTCTCTGACTCTGGTTAACCAAGCCGTCTGAATCTCCAAAACGTAGACTAAGGATTTTTCTCGACTTTGCCATAATTCATGCAAAGCTAAGAAACAATCCTTCAATGCTCCTTCTGAAGAATCTATAGCCTGATCCTTGGACAAGATCACTCCTGTGTACTTCCGGCTCAAAGCATCTGCTACCACGTTCCCTTTACCAGCACAATACTCGATCGAACAATCATAGTCTTTAATGTACTCAATCCATCGCCGCTGTCTCATGTTCAGATCCTTCTGAGTAAACAAATACTTCAAACTCTTGTGATCAGTGAAGATTCTGAACGATCTTCCCATCAAATAATGTCTCCATAATTTCAGTGCAAAGATCACTGCTGCAAGCTCAAGATCATGAACAGGGTAGTTCAACTCATTAGGCCTCAGCTGTCTCGAACCATAAGCAATTACCTGACTGTCCTGATGTAGAACACAACCCAAACCTGAACCTGACGCATCAGTATAAACTGTAAAGGCTCTGTCCGGGTCTGGTAATACAAGTATGGGTGCACTGGTCAACTTTTCCTTCAGCTTCATGTAGGCTTCTTCACACTTCGGTGTCCACTCAAATTTCTGAGCTTTCCTGGTCAATACTGTCAACGGCGTAGCTATCACAGAGAATTTCTCTATGAAGCGTCTGTAGTAACCTGCTAGACCCAAGAAACTCCTGACCTCTGTAACTGTAGTCGGTCTCTTCCAATCAACCACTGCTTGAACCTTTTCAGGATCAACTGACAAACCTTGAGCACTGATAATATGCCCCAAAAACTGAATCCTCTCGGACCAAAACTCACACTTAGAAAATTTTGCATAGTACTGATTATCCTTCAGCACTTGCAAAACCGTTCTAAGGTGCTCCTCATGCTCTGCTGTAGACTGTGAATAGATCAGAATATCGTCGATGAAGACCTCAACAAACTGATCCAGAAATGGCTTAAAGATCCGATTCATAGCTTCCATAAACACTGCTGGAGCATTAGTCACACCAAAAGGCATAACCGTATACTCATAATGCCCGTACCTTGTCCTGAAGGCAGTCTTCGGAATGTCTTCCTCCTTAACTCTGATCTGAAAATACCCAGACCGAAGATCAATCCTGGAAAACACTCTCGCTCCTCTGAGTCTGTCAAACAAATCATCAATTCTAGGAAGTGGATACTTATTCTTAACTGTCACTGCATTCAACTTCCTGTAATCGATGCACAACCTGAAAGTTCCATCTTTCTTCTTCACAAATAATACTGGAGCTCCCCACGGTGATACACTCGGTCTTATGAAACCTTTCCCTAGCAGTTCCTCCAACTGCTTCTTCAACTCATCCATCTCAGGAGCCGACATCCTATAAGGTGGTACTGAAATAGGCTCAACCCCTGGTTGCAGATGGATAGCAAACTCAGTATCCCTCCTAGGTGGTAACCCAGGTAACTCCACTGGAAACACCTCAGGAAACTGATTAGCTACAGGAATGCTTCCCAACTCTTCCTCTATAGCTACTCCATTCAACGAGTAATACTCCTCTTCACCCACTACAGGGATGGTATCTACAAGTCTAAGATGTAAACTCTTAGCACTAGATGCCAACCCTCCTGTGCAAGTCACTCTAGCTCCTTGAGCATCAGTGATGTCAACTGAGTGATTCGCACAGTTAATTCGTGCCTTGTGCTTACTCAACCAATCCATTCCCAGCACCAGGTCATATGATTTCAACTCAATCACCCACAACTCACAACAAAAATCATGATCACCTAACTGCAAAGGATACCTAGTAACCACTTCATTGGTCACAATAAAACCTCTCCCTGCAGTCCTGATGAGTCTCAACTCACCCGCAATTTCACGCTGTAAACTATGCTTATCTACCAAGGCAGAAGATATCACTGAAAGAGTAGCTCCCGTATCGAAAAGCACTCTAACACTACTGCTCAGAAAAGTAAAATTACCTCGTACAGCTGGCGGTTCTCTAGCCGCCTGGTCCGTCAAAGCGAAGACTCTTGGGTTCACTGCTGCAGCAACTACTCCAGGCCGGTTCCCAATAGCAAGCGGTACTGGAGGTAGAACCCGAGATGGACCTGTAACTGATCGAACTCTTGGGCAGTCCCTGGCCCAATGCCCTCTCTGACCACAGACATTACAAATATCTGTGCCCAGTGTACATGGTCTTCCACCATGGAACCGTCTGCACCTAGGACACACACCTGTCCTCCTCCTCTTAGATGGATCCTGGTTCCCTACCATTGGTCGCTTTCCAGCACTTTTCCCCAAGTTAGATGGCCCAGCTTCCACCTTTTTCACAGGTGCCCTGGAATCCTCGAATTCCCTTTCCAATGCCAATGCCTTCTGAACCATCTGGCGATAACTCCTGATATCAACTGTCGCCATATACCTCCTGAAAATAGGCTTCAGGCCCTGGGAAAACTTCTTGGCTTTCAGCTCATCATTACCCAACATATATGGAGCATACCGGATAAGTGAATTGTATCGCTGCTCATACTCTCGTACTGACATCTCTCCCTGTGTCAGATTCTCAAACTGGATCCTCCTCTGATCCTGTGCAGCTTCACTGATATACTCCTGTCTAAACTTCTTCTCGAAGTCTGACCACTTGAGCACCTTTTTCTTGTGCTCTGGACGAGTGCCATTACTCTCCCTCAATAACTCCATCACATCGTCCCACCAAAGACTGGCTCTCCCTCTCAGAAAGAAAGGTACTAGAACCATCCTCTGCTCTGTCTCATAACCACCACAAGTAAAGAGTCTGTTCATAACAGACAACCAATCCTCTGCTCTATCAGGATCTCCTGTCCCATCAAAGCTAGGTGGATCAACTGTCTTAAACTTCTCTAACAGTCTCATCTGATGTGGAGTGTCTCCCCTCCTTGGAGCCTCCATCATCTCTGGTTCCTCAACCTCCTCAAGAACTTGATTTCTGGGTTCCTGAGCTCTAGGCACTTGCTGTTGCTCAGCATGCCTTTCCTGTTCCTGTTGTGGCTCAACTTCCTCCTGGGCAACACCTCTGTCCCCATAATCTCTGAACATCTCTGTTACAAGAGTGTTCATACCCTGTGCCACCTGAGACATAGTCTCAGTCAAACTCTGTAGCACTCTGGATATCTCATCCAACCTCGCCACAACTGGGTCACTAGAACCTTCACCAGGTTCCCTAGTCCCCCTCGTAGTTCCAGACCTCGTATCAACCATAATAACCTGCAACCACAGCCAGACAACATTTCCCCAGATGTTGGTCAGTACTAACTTCCTAGCACTTGGACTTTACTACTAGATCTCAGTCTAAGCCTCCAATATCTATGAAATAAACCCTTAGCTCTGATACCAAGAACGCTGACACGATCCCCGTGCCCCTGCCCGGGATACCCTGTGAGCGTTTGTCTCACGGTGGATTGTAATTGGCTAGCTGGTTATGTGTGTGGATTAAATCCAATGCTACTAGTTGATTAACCTAGAAATGCAATATGTATGCACTTATGCTTTGACTTGGTTTATTAAAACCATAAAACATTTAATCATTTAGACATTTAGCCGGCTAGTAAAATTCTATATAAATAAATACAAAATGCCAAAGCATAGCAAAAATCAACCTTTGAGTGATTAACTACACATACACCGCTCGTGAAAGCATTTATACATAAGTAACTGATGCTCTCACCCAGAGAACAATCCTCTGAGTCAAGGACTCTTTATAACATAAATACTGGAGGCAAAATAAAGTACTGTATCAAAATACAAGACTTTGCTGAGATCTTTTACCCTAGCTCCCACTTTGGACTCCTGTCCCAGTGGCGAGTCTCACAAGTCCTGTGCCAAGTGCTACTAGGCTCTGCAGCCAAAGGAAGAAGCAAGTTAGTACCACAGCCTGACCAACAGACCAATTAAACACTTAAGCAGGCTAGAAACTTAAAGTTTCTCAACTACCGTACCTTTACAGACAAAAAGGTACTACCGTGATAATCCTCAGTGATTATCCGGTCCTGCTACTCCAGACTCTGCATAACAAACAGGGAGTGAGAATTCAACATTCTCAGTAAGGGTCTTCGATGTACCTGCAAGAAAAATTACTAGGACTCTGGCTGCGAGCTCACACAGCATGAGGGTACTAGTCATATATATATATACTAGGCCGGTAGACCTCTCCTCAAGTAGTCCTCTGTATCAGGCCAAGTGCAATCACTTAGCAACCTGACACATATACAGGCCAAGCGCCATCACTTAGCAACCTGACATATAGGCCAAGCGCTATCACTTAGCAACCTATCATATGGCTCAAGGGCGAACCTTAGCAAGCCTCATTCAAACATAGAACCTCTCACCTAATTGTTATGCAGGGGAATTTATGATGGGACTTGTAGACTAGGCCGCAGGGCCTCTTTGATGTAAACTAGATGAACAAGGTTTCGCCTCGGGGCCTCGTGGCTACCGCACGGCTAGGCCGACGAGGGTTCTAAACCTCTCACCTAAGCTATTGATAGCTAATTAAGTTCAATTGCAACATTTGTTTCCTTACTTGTTGCCTAAGCAACTTACTTACCTCAAACAGTTCAAGAAAACTCATACTTCCGGTGGGACTTTCGGAAGTTTCGGAGTACCATCGGGATCCTCGGACCCTTAGGCACGTTCCGAGCCTTCCGTAGTCTCGGTCGGGTCAACGCAGCAAAAAGTCAAACCCTCCATTTTTAGGTGTTGGCGCCGCGTCGCCAAAGGCAAAAAGGAATTGGCGACGCGTCGCCGACGAGCAGACGCTCTGTGAAGAAAAATTGAATTGGCGACGCGTCGCCAATTTTCGGGCCAATTGGCGCCGCGTCGCCAATTCTGCAGAAATGCAGAATTTGGCCGATTGCTGCTACGAACTTTGGCAACCAAATACATATAGCAAACATGCATCAAAAGTTACCAAATTTCATACACATGAAGTACATGTTGCAAGGAACAAAACCAACTATCAAAGCCAAACTATGATGCATTAGAAGCATCAAACCAATCCTTCGAATTTAGCTAGTCCATCATAATTCCCAAAACGTTTCTTCACACCATACCCAAAAATTACTCAACTTTCTCAATCCATTTCAATCCAAAAGCAATCCAACAACTTAAAAACACTTTCTCCCTTACCTTAACACCAAGAACAAGCAAGAATTCGAACCCTTCCTCTTCCAAACAAGCTTCCAAAGTTCTACACAAAACCATACCAAAACAAAGCTCTAAAACATCAAAAACACATCTTTCAACCAAAACCCAAGCTTCCAATCAATCAAATAACACGAATTCAATCAAGAACATAACTCATACCTCGTTCAAAAACAGGGGATGGAGAAAAACGCCCCTCCAAGCTTCAAAAACATGGATTCAAGCTTGAAAATGCATCCTCCAAGCTTAAACACCCTTAATTGCGCCTCTTGACACCAAGATCACTTGATTCCAAGTTCAATTTGAGAGAGAAATGAGTGAGGGAAGCTTAAGAACGTGTTAATGGTAGCTTCTCCCCCTCTTTCCCTTCTTAAACCCTCACTTAGCAACCAAGATCACCAAGGTTTCAAGTTAAGTGCAATTAGGTCCCCCATCTTTGTAACTTGACAATTCTTGATTAAATTCTTGTCTATTTGTTGAGTTTGAGTTAAGGTTAAAAGTTAAGTTCTAAAATTCATTTTAAAACACTCGGGACTCGTCCCGGCCACTCAGGGTGCAAAATTACCATTTTGCCCCTGAACTTAGTTCAGAGCTTTATTCTTGTCGGAACTTAGTGAACTTTGGCAAACTTCTTAATTCTTGCTAGGCAAACTCAAATTAAACTTCTAAACTAAATTCTAAAATCCTTACCTCCCTCTAGAAGGGCCGTAACAGAAGGTGAGGAAAAAATCACCTTCATCACCGATGTCAGGACCTACTGCTACATCAGGATGCCCTTCAGCCTTAAGAATACAGGGGCCATGTACCGAATGTCACACCTCACTCAGGCCCTGGCCTATAAGTTTCTAAATTAACTCACAAGCCCGACTCCAAAATTAAGTTTCTAGCATTCGGCCAAGCAAATCATGGCAATATTAAGTCTTATTTTCTTAAGTTGAGAGGCCTGGGAGGTGGCCCAGGTGGCTTTAAAACAAGTCCAACAAATACTTGCAGCAAAGGCAAAGTCCAATACCACTAACTTGCACAACAAGCAAGGTTTTAATTGATTACTTGCATAACAAGCAAGGCAACACTTAAAGGGGTTTTAAGTGCATAAATGGTGTGCAATCAAGTGTACTACTTATATGACAATAAAAGGCCCACAGAAGGTATTTTTGTTTGAAAGCCCAATGCAAAATGCACATGATCTTCTCGGCCTACAGAGTTACTCATGGAGGTTCATAAAACTTAGCCACTAAAGTCCATACTTAATCACATAAAAGTGCCAAACCTTGGCCCATAACAACCACATATAAATACAAGCTCAAAACCATCCATAAGTCCATACATAACTTGGCATCCAAGATCCACAAAACCAACAACAAACTAGGTATCCAAGACTACACATATGTACAATCCAAAAAGGTAGTCTACTTAGCATCTAACATGGCTATACATGCCAAGTATCCATAAGTAGTTCATGCCAAGTTACATACAAACCAAGACCATTAATGGTCAAACAGAACTTTGAGAATTCCATACAAAAGTACACACTACAACACCAACCCAATTGCCTGATTCATTGTCATGAAAGCAAATACTATGATCAGAGCCAAAGTCCAAGTATCAATAGCTTTCCTAGACAAGTCTCCAACTACAACCTGCATACTTATCACATAGGTCTCGGCCAACCAAAAATATAAGACTTGCAATGTACTAGAACTAATAAGCCAAGCACACATTGGCACATACCTTGTTAAACAAGCAACAAGCAATAAACACAAGTACAGAACAAACTAGTGCTACTCAGGCCGAATGTGTTTGCCTGAAAATAAAAGGATGGGCAGTGAGTAAAACTCAGTAGAATTCACCTCCATATAAACAACTCAATCATGAGTCTATTTAGTTAAGCTGAGTATTCACTCAAAGCTTAGCCTCCCATTAGCTTAGCTCAACCTGCAAAACAGACACAAGGACAAAGAAAACCAAGCATATACATATACATGATAAATATTCACAATATCCTGAATTTGGTTAGCAAGCACATGGAAAGCACCAAAGCACACAAGAACACACACACACTCCACATTTTTGCTCTTGACCCAAATAGACATACATGTACCCATGTGCACATTGCACACAACACACCATCAAATAATCCATTTCAACTAAGAGCTCCAAACTGCTAAGTAACTAGGCCACATTTACTTGCATTTCTAGTACATGTACATTAGTTAATTAGCTAATCAACAATTCAACCGAGTGAAAACTCAACAGCCCATCAAGCAACTAAGGTCATTTGGCAAATTTTAACCATCACTTAGTCACTCTAAACACTTGAACCATGGTAATTCACCAAGCAATAACAAATGTTAGTGAATCCTACCTCAATTGCTCTCGGTCACAACCAAGCTCCAAATGCCCAAGTGTTCCTCAATCACAATGCCTACCATAACAACACATAGGCATCAACAACACATACTCATTAACTAACTACCATGATTTCTATGAAGAACGCTACAATATACAAGCTTAAGCTCTCGGTCACAATGCTCAATTCCACATATTTGTGTTATCCATCAAACTAACTCATTATATGATCATCTAATCATCAATGAACATCACTCATGGCATCATTACCATGTAACCAAGTGAAGAACACTCAAGTACACTAATCCATGCTCTCGGCCATAATGCCCATTTTTGCACTTTAATGTTCTTCATCAATCTAATCCAACACATGCTCATCCAAGCATCATTAAACCTTAACCATGGTACAATTACCATGTAATAATGTGAAGAACATGAAATTACCTTCACGTTGAACTTTCGGCGAACATAACAACTCGCACACTTTGATGTTCCTCACTCGAAATAGCCTAGCACAAGATCAAATAGGCAACAATAACACTTAGTCATGGATTAATTTCCATGGAAATGAAGAAGAACATCAAGTTATGTCACCCAACACTCTCGGCCAACAATGGACTTGCAATCCACCATAACACATGCTCAAGTAACTCAATCCAACATCAATTGAGCACTTAAATCCCTTGTTCATGGAAGAAATACCACGGAAATCAAGGAAACATGAAAATACCTTGGAATCCTAGCTTGATTTGGCTTGGCCCTTCAACAAAACTCAAGAACAAAGCTTGATTCCAAGTAATCCAAGGCCGAAATAAGCATTCCAAGCTTAAATCCTTCAAGTGCTCTCAAGATTTGCTTGATTTGAAGACTAATTTCTAAGGAAGAGCTCACGAACACTCTCGGCCAAATGAAAGCAAGGAAGCCCAAAAATGAACCAAATGGCCTTTGACTAGTTTCGGCCGAAAGAGATATGTGAAATGGTTAGCCAAATGCTAACTTTTGCCTTCCAATTCTTTGCATGAGACAATGTAGTCTTTAAGTTCTCAAGTTCACAAAGCCGCCACTAAAACTTGTGTCCAAGTTGACATTTAGGTCACTTCATGGCTTACAATGCCATGCACAAATCAAATACAAGTACCAAGGTGTCATAATTTCCTTGTATAACCGGCCATGTAACAAGCATAAAGACTAGTTAGTTTAACCAAATGACTAGTGAATAGTTCTTTAGTGGTAGACAAGACTTGACTAGCAATCATTGTTGTCCACCAAATTTGGTCTAGTGTTGTACTAGTCACCCATAAATCTTGCATGGCCGAAATGATCAACGTAAAGTTGATAGTTTTAATTGTACCACTCATTCAAGTGTACAATTTGATCCCCTTTCTCTGTTTCCTGTCTGTTCTTTCCATAGTCTAGTTTCTATGTGCAGTTTAGCCCTGAAAATCTTCAGCTTTACACATAGACCACTGTACTAGTTTTCATAGTTCTCCTCATCCTTCCTTTATGCTTTTCTTTGTTTTCCTTTGTTTCTCTTGGCCTAAGCCAAGCACTTAGCAGGTACCTAACACCCAAGGCTGATGAATAGCGTGTTTAACTCCCAAATTGAGAGAAATATGGAAGTATATGTCGACAATATGATAGTTAAGAGCAAACAACCTAGTAATCATATCTTAGACTTAAAGGAAACATTCCACAGACTACGGGCATTCAAAATCCATCTCAACCATAAGAATGTTGGGTTTCGGGAACCAAACAGCATAGTGGAATTTAACCGAAACCCTTTAGGATCTAAGTGAAATGGGGTAAATTGGGTGTTCAAAAATTTTCATACCTAATTTTTCGTTGAGATCTCTCACTCAATTGTAGAGTCGAATCACAAAAACCTAAACAGTTGACATGTTCAAGCTCTCTATGGTATCCACACGAGCCTCTCGGGACCACCACGCTCACACCACGTCCCAGCAAATGCATTTCTCTTGTGCTCACAGTGCTAGCTTGCGTCCTCCAAGAAATTGCAAGTGAATAGTGTGGCTGTCCTTTTCGGGAGGCTAGGGCAAGGAAACCTGTGAATTTCTTACTAAAAGTTGTATTTATAGTGGGACTCAACTTCCAGGCCTAATGGGTTTCAAAGCCCTAAACCAATTAGGCTTTAATTTTGGGCCTAATAATGGTTCCACTATTGGGCCCATTATTAATACAAAATTATTGTGAAACCATAAACCAAATAATAAGCCCATGCACTGTAATGATCCAAATAGCTCTATGTGTGTGACCCAATAGGCTCTTACCACGTTGCCAATGGTCATAAATCACATTTATGATCATAAGCAATGAGTGATATCTAGCAACAAATCATTGCTACCCAAGTGACAAGATTGTTGGTGATTCGACTAAACCTTTATGATCATCATCGATATATGTTATTGTCCCTTTGTCCAAGATATCAAGACTAAGCACGAGACATGGAATGTGTAACTCTCGTATAGCCCAATCTTTGGTTTCTTGATTACCAAGTGGACCAACTTAAACTGATGACATTGATATCATATATCAACTCATCCGAGCATGGCCATGCATTTTTCTAAGTCTTACTCTATCAAGGGGCCCGAAGATATCACTCTCGTTACATAGGAGGGACAAATCCCATCTTGATCATACAAATCCCTCCACATGATATGTGACATACCCAATGACCTCCTTGAAGTTCACTCAGTTACAAGCAACAAAGAAAAGTATCAAAGTATGTGACTCACATGTAGGGAACCTTGATGATCTTAGGTCGAATGACTACATATACCATGATCACTAAAAGAATCACTTATGACACTCATATAATGATCCATGTAGTGTTCTCATGGTGGGTCGGTGCAGTACACAAGTTCTCCAACTTGTACCCATATGTAGACTACTTATCTCATATTAGTCTCCACATATGCTAGTCGTTATGTATTATTGCAACCCACTCCACAATAATACTGGACTAGGGTCATTTAAGAATATCATTATTCTAGGGTTACAATTATGTTTATTACATTATAGAGAAAGAGAACTACAAACATAATTGATGGATTAATGCCTTAATAAAATATCATGACTCAATGTGCAAAAACATACAATAATCTCATGATTGGCTTTTCGGCACAACACTAACAGAGAAGTGCGTATTCGGAGTGAATGCGGGCAAGTTCCTCAGATTTGTGAGACTGAAAGGAGGTATCGATGCCAACCCAGAAAAGGATAAGGCCCTATTAGGATTTCCAACTCCCACAACAACAAAGGACGTGGAAAGACTCGCAGGGAGAATCATGGCCCTCAGGAGATCCATCTCTAGATATGTGGATAGGTGTCGACCATTCTTCAAAGTGCTCTCCAAAGCAGCAAAAAATGAAGGTGACTTCGGTTCGAAGAAACACCCTTGGAACGAAGACTGCCAAAAGGCTTGGGATGAGCTCAAGAGCTACCTAACCCATTTTCCGACACTTCGAAAACTGCGGGAGGGTGAACCCCTCATCCTCTACCACGCCATCACAGAAAAGGCAGTAAGCTCGATGTTAGTAAAGGAAGAGGAATGAAAGCAATGGCCAGTACATTATGTGAGCAAGTCCCTACAAGGTGCCAAAGTTAGTTACCCTATTTTACAAAAGGCCATCTATGCCCTAGTACTGGCAAGTAGAAGGTTGCGACCTTACTTCCAAGGGCACCCTATCATAGTCCGAAGTAACCTACCTCTTTGAGATGTCATGAGAAAGGTGGACCACTTGGGAAGATTGTCAAAATGGTGCATTGATCTCATTGAATACGACATCACCTATGAGCCGAGAAGGGCAATGAAGGCCCAAGCATTGGCAGACTTCATTGTCGAAGTCCCAAAAACTGAGGATACCCCCGAAGACCTCAGAAAAGATGAACCTAAGTGGACACTGTTTGTTGATGGAGCCTCTGGTTTCGAACACCAAGGAGCTGGAGTAATCCTCCGTGGTCCCGAAGGTATAGAAGCTAGGAAGGCCATCAAATTCGGATTCAATGTGACCAACAATGTCATGGAATATGAAGCCCTTATAGCAGGCTTGAGGCTAGTAAAAAGAGGTGGTGTAAGGAATCTCAAGGCTCACAGTTATTCTCAACTAATGGTACGACAGACGGTGGGGGACTACGGGGCAAAGGACCTAAACTTGGCAAAGTACCATGATCTCGTGAAAAAGCTCATCCAGGAGTTTGACACGGTACATATAGAAAATGTACCTCGGTGAGACAATATGGAAGTCGATACTTTGGCCAAATCAAAAGAGTCCACTAAGGTACTGTATCAACCAAGTGTGGCGATAATGTGCATAGGAACCTCAGGAAGAGGGTGGAAATACCATATCAAGAAATACCTCACAATGTTGGAACTTCTCGAAGACCCTCTCGAAACCATGAAAGTGCAAAAGTGCTCAGGAAGATACTTCCTAATTGGGGAAGAGCTGTACTGACAGGGGTACGCCAATCCGTTACAGAGGTGTGTTAGCGAAGAAGATGTTGAAATGGTCCTCAAAGAAGTCCATGAGGGAGCCTATGGTTCTCGCATAAGAACTGATGCGCTTACTGGGGTACTATTTCACCAGGGATACTTTTTGCCTACCTTGAGGACGGACAAGAGGTAGTTCATCCAAAAATGTGACAACTACCAGAGACATGCTTTTAGCTAGAGAAAACCCTCGGAAGTCATAACTTCAGCAAACTACCCCTGCTCCTTCGCCGTATGGGGTATAGACCTCATTAGGCCTCTCCCAATAGCTGCCGGAGGAGTAAAACTTTTTGTAGTCCCAATAGACTACTTCACCAAGTGGATCGAGGCAGTGCCTTAAGTAGTAATATCAAAGAGGGACATGCAAAGATTTATTTGGAAGAACACCATATGCAGATTTGGTGTTCCAAGTGTTATAGTAGCTGATAATGGTTCCCAATTTACTGATAAGGGGTTCCAAGAATTCACTACGAACCTCGAAATTAAATTACACTTTGCCCCGGTGGCCCATCCTCAGAGCAATGGACAGGTTGAAGTGTCCAACAAAACAATAAAAGATGGTTTGAAAAAGTGGTTGAAAGAAACAAAGGGAAAATGGCCAGGAAAGCTTTCAAGTGTGCTATGGAGCTATCGAACAACTCCCAGAAGGGCCACGGGCAAGACACCCTTCTCACTCATCTTCAGAATAGAGGCCATTATCCCCATCAAGGTCACGCAGGCCTTTGTTAGAATACAAGTGTTCGACGAAGAAGGGAACAACCTCGGTTTAAACGCCAAGTTGGATTTAATTGACGAGCACAAATAGATGGCCGAGCTCAGAAGAAAAGCTTTTTAGCAGTAGCCGTTGCCACAAACTTGCATGTCAAGAGTAAATAAATCAAGAAAAGGGACCGCTACAAGCTCGATATTACCGAAGGAGGAGAGTTGAAAAATACATGGCATTCGGACTCTATGAGAAAATTTTACACTTAGAAAATTTTCTGGTCAAAAAATTTTACAAAAAACACCAAGGGAAGTTTTACCAAAGGTTGTAATCTCCTGCGACCGAACATGGTCAAGGCCGAAGGTGGAAAGCTGAAGTGGTTGTTTCCTGAATTACATAAGTGAATTCCCATACCTAGAAAAATTTTCAAGATGGTCAATTCCGAAGGTGTCCAACCGAATGAGGCTTTTCTGATGGTGCCTATATGTAAAGTTATACATTTTTGCCGAAGCATAGTGACCGAACATGTTCACTTCCGAGGGAGAAAATTGAACAAATTCTTTTTTGAGGGAGGGAACCGAACATGGTCACTTTCGAAGGGGCATTTGTGAAATAGGCAAACTTTGCCAAAGGAAATCAAAATCAACCAAACATGGTTCGCCAAAAAGGCACTTAACTATTTTTTACACAGGTTAAGTTTTGCCAAACAAATTCAACTGAACATGTTTGTTCTTATAAATACCTACCTACTGCCCTAAAGGTCGTCGACCAAAGATGGTCCCGAAACCCCTCGGCCGAAGATAGATAAGTGTTAAAGAATGAAAATGATATCCGAAGACCAATCGTTGACTTAGCCAAATTTTGAAGAAGAGAGAAATTTCATTAACACTTCATTACAAAATACAAGGAGTAGATTACAATGGAAAGAAGGAAAATGAAGCCTATTCGGGGTCCTGGTCACCTGGCGACTCCCTAGCATCTTTGGCTTCCTCACCCTCGGTGTCAACCTCTTCGGCAGCAACCTTTGGGGCCGAAGGTCGATTAGCTGGAAGATTGAGGAACTCTATCCTTGATCATTGCCAATATGGTCCTTTGGGGATGTCTAGGGCTGCCAAAAAGGAAAGGTCAAGGTCGGGAAATCTGGACAGAACTTGGTGACAAGCCAGGCAAAAACCATCCTGGTAAGGGGACTTAGTTTCCTGATCGAACTTGGCCTTCTCTACCTACAACTCCTCCAGTTCTCTCTTTAGGACCTCGACCTCCCTTTCCAACTTCTTCTTCTTTTTCTTCTTCTCATTCTTGAGCCGATTGACCTCGGCTTGGAGTTTGACCTCCCTTTGTAAGATTAGCAATGGCATCATCTCTCTCCTTTTGGAAAGCCTCGTTCGCCAAGGTCAAAGATATCAACTTCGCACCGAGGTCTAACATCTTCGCCGAGAAGTCTTGAATCAACTCTCCCTGACTCTTAAGCACCTACACCCGAAGGTTAGCTAGATCCTCCTTGGCTATCTTATTAAGCTTGCCATACTTAACGACCAAGCTGGCAACGAGTTCCATGGCCTTAGCCAAACTCTCTTCTGACTGACTTTGAACCGAGGTTTGTTTAGCTGCCTACTCCCAAAGGTAGCCACTATACGCCAATAGCTGAAAGTGGAAATTTTTGAATAACGGTAAAAAAGGAACTCAGAAAAGGAAACTCAAAAGTTTTCTAAGTCCTAAGGGTTTGAAGTTTACCTAGGCAGCCTACTCATTCATCCTCGCGGCGAGGAGTTCTTCGTTGGAGTACTCCTCGGTTAGGGATTGGAAAGTGGCATTTGTCATAATGCCCTTCACCATCTGTGGAGCCATCTTCTGGCTATCCTTAGAGAACAGGTTCATGTCCTCCATGAAAGTCCAGAAAGGCTCCATCGGGATTTTGGAATCCTGAATAGCCCTCCTTCGGGCGTGGTCCTCCGCCCAGGGGGCTTCTACTTCTTCACCTGCAAAGTCACGCCGAATTTCCATTAGAACATTATCCCTTAGTCATTCATCTATAAATTCTAAAATACCGAAAATGCCCAAACTCATCGAAGAATCGCTAAGCGACAAACCTGGATGAAGTTCGGCGTCTTCCCCCTTGAAGTCGCTGCCATCGAGGACTTTGGCGAGAACACCTTTGCCTTTCCTTTCTCGGCATTCCTCAAGCTCTTCGGTCGAAAGTCCATAGACTGAAGTTACCAAAGTCTCCGCAGCCATGTCCGGACTAAGCGAAGTCGAATAGATGGCCGGCCCCGAAGGTGGGTCGGCCCGAATGGGAGTTTGGTCCAATACCCCCACATCATCCTTAGGCGGAGGAGGAAGGGAGTCCTCATTTGCTTTCTTCAACTTCGATGCTGAAGATGCTCTCCCCAGTGCCTTCTTCCTCTTCGGCGCCACCTTTTTCCTTTGCTGCTCCCCCTTCTCAGCTTGGCCAAGGAAGAGATTCTTGCAGAAGGCAGCAGACTTGTCACCTATATCTGTGAAAAGAAGAACATCTATGTAAGTACAAAGGATATATATAACAAAAATCTGGAAAGGGGCATACTCTCTTCAGGAACTGAATAGGTGAGTTCGCCCCGAAGGAGCTTTACCAACCACGCATTCTTGCCATCAAAAAAGGGCTCTGGCATATCCTTGTCGGTAATATGCTCCTTGACTACCCCAAGCTCCTGAAGGACCTCTTTGGTCATGAAGTTACACCTAATGGGGAAGGGGTGTAGGGACCTCGAGATCCCAATCCGTGACAGCGTGAATATGGCTATCAAATTCTTCAAATTGGGCTTCTAACCCTAAATTTAGTAGTTTTCGGGGATCTAGTACATCAATGTCCAGAGTTCCTGAGGCCCATGTGGTTGGCACATGGTTCCAGTTCTCATCCACCTTTAGAAAGAAGAACTTCTTCTGCCACCCTCGCCAACTGTCATTCGTTCCGAAGGTGAATGTATATTTGTTGCTTCCAGATCCCCGAGGAAGCAAGAAGAAGAACCCACCCTTTAAAACAGGGTGGAGTTTGTAGTACTGCATAAAGAAGATGAAGTGGGGCTCTATCCCAAAGTCCCCACACATGCAAAGGAAGGAGTTGAAATAAGAATAGGAGTTTAGAGGAAGTTGGTACAGCTACACCATGGAATTGGCAAAAGTTGCAAACCATCTTTGGAGGGGGATACCGAAGTTCGGCCTTCAGTTGAGCCTTGAAGACGGTAACCTCATCTGAATGAGGGGCATGGGCGTACCAGGGCTAGGAAGCCTAGTGACAACATAAGAAGGAAGAAGGAATTTGCCTGACCACTTTTCGACTTTCTCTGAAGTGGCACAGCTCGGATGAGAGTTAAACGGAAGTGAACTCTCAGGGATGGACTGAACTTTGACTTGATGAGAAGACATGTTCGGCGTGAAGGCTTTAACCTCGGGGAATGAAGGAGAAAATTTTAAGAAAAAAAGGAAAATTAGAAATAAACCCCTTAGTTCGGATCGAGGAATGAACTTCGGAAGACTGCCACAATTGTTGTCAGAAATTGCTACACTGCTAGCACCACCGCCAAATAGAAGGTGAAAAAGGGAGAGAAAATTAGAGAGCAAAGACAATGAAAAATAATAGGTGTGGAAGACTCCAGAGGAGAAAGGGTTTATATAGACTGAAGGAGGCAAGCGAAGCATCGCCATAATGACCCTTTGCAGGCGAACGGATGTAACCAATGTAAAAGACGAGACCGTTCACCAGTCATCTAGTGACATGTGTCACTTGACGCGAGAAACAAGGGCACACTCCTAATAACTACTGCACCTATGTATGTCTTTCCCAAGGAAACGCGTCTATCTAGTCAAAGGATATGACGATTCACTGGTAGGCATGAGTCTTTCCTGAGGAGATACGTCTATCTATTCAAAAGATGTGATGATTTACTGGTAGGCAATAAAAAACCCAGAAGGGGAATGTACACTTCGACTTGATGGAACAACTTCGGGAACACCATAAGCTTGGGCAAAGAATGAGTACCACCTAATGCCGAAGGCACTACCTCGGCTAGGAAAAATGTCCTAAACCAAAGAAGGGCCTTCATCCCAAGAAGGTAACCTTGTTCAAAAATTCATTTTACTTGCTGCCGATCATCACCTACCATAAAGAATTCCACAAAATGCTTGCAAAAGCTCAAGTACTGAAGATACAACTATGGCTTTTCGAGGGGGGCATGTGATAGCCAAAGGGCTATTAACCCTTCTAGAATTCCCAAAGTGACCTGAAAGGCACCACCCCCGGGAAACCTGAGTACCAACCTCGGGAAAGAGATGGCCCTTACCATCTTTGGGAAGAACATCACCTTAGAACTGAGATCTCCAGATCACCTACCCAAAAACCACCATTCCGGGAGACCTAGAACCAGCTTCGGTGAATGACAACCACCCTCGGTTGGTAACAGAATTGACCTCAGAAAACCTATAAACTACCACCTTTCGACTAGCAACCTCCCCAAGTTTGGGAAAGTATATCCCCATCGTCGATCTGTTGGGTTTTGGGAGCCAAGGGTTTCGGGAGCCAAACAGTGCAACGAAATTTAACCAAAACCCTCAAGGATCCAAGGGAAATGGGGTAAACTAGGTGTTCAAAAATTTTCATACCTAATTTTCGGTTGAGATCTCTCACTCAACTGTAGAGTTGAATCACAAAACCTGAACAGTTGACGTGTTCAGGCTGTCTATGGTATCCACACGAGCCTCTCGGGATCACCACGCTTCCATCATGTCCCGGCAGATGCGTTTCTCTTGCGTACATAGTGCTAGCTTGCGTCCTCCAAGGAATTGCAAGAGAAGAGTGCAGCTGTCCTTTTGGGGGGCTAGGGCAAGGAGACCTGCGAATTTCTCACTAAAAGTTGTATTTATAGTGAGACTCAACTTCCAGGTCTAATGGGTTTCAAAGCCCTAATCCAATTAGGCTTTAATTTCGGGCTTAATAATGGCTCGACTATTGGGCCCATTATTAATACGAAATTATTGTGAAACCAAAACCCAAATTATTAGCCCATGCACTCTAATGATCCAAATAGCTCTATGTGTGCGACCCAATAGGCTCTTACCATGTTAGCAATGATCATAAATCATGTTTCTGATCATAAGCAATGAGCAGTGCCTAGCAACACATCATTGCTACCCAAGTGACAAGATTGTCGATGATTTGACTAAACCTTTATGATCAACACCGATATATGCTACTGTCCCTTTGTCCAAGATATCAAGACTAAGCATGAGACATGGAATGTGTCACTCTCATATAGCCCAATCTTTAGTTTCTTGATTACCGAGTAGATCAACTTAAACTGATGACATTGATATCATATATCAACTCATCCGAGCATGGCCATGCATTTTTCTAAGTCTCACTCAATCAAGGGGCCCGAAGATATCACTCCCGTTACATAGGAGGGACAAATCCCATCTTGATCATACAAATGCCTTTGCATGATATGTGGCATACCTAATGACCTCCTTCAAGTTCACTCAGTTACGAGCAACAAAGGAAAGTATCAAAGTATGTGACTCACATATAGGGAACCTTGATGATCTTAGGTCGAAGGACTACATATACCATGATCACTAAGATAATCAATTATGACACTCATATAACGATCCATGTAGTGTTCTCATGGTGGCTCGGTCCAGTACACAAGTTCTCCAAGTTGTACCAGTATGTAGACTACATATCTCAGATTAGTCTCCACATATGCTAGTCATTATGTATTATTGCAACTCGCTCCATAATAATACTAGAGCAGGGACATTTGAGAATATCATTATTCTAGGGTTACAATTATGTTTATTACGTTACGCAAAAACAAAACAACAAACATAATTGCTGGATTATTGCCTTAAAAAAATGTCATGACTCAATGTGCAAAAACTACAACATCTCATGATTGGCTTTTTGGGCACAACACTAACAATCTCCCACATGCACTAAAATCCAATCATCCATGTATCTAATACCGATGGACCTAGAATGGTTATCATGCTTTTACTGCGTAAGGGGCTTTGTCAGTGGATCAGCAATGTTGCTGTCTATCGAAGTTCTGCTTATCCTTACATCACCCTCTCGATGATCTCCTTGATGAGATGATAGCGTCGGAGTATATGTTTGGATCGCTGGTGAGATCGAGGTTCCTTAGCCTGTACGATTCCTCCATTGTTGTCACAATAGAGCTCTATCGGGTTGGCAATGGTTGGAACCACTCCAGGTTCAGTGATGAACTTCTTGATCCAAACTGCTTCCTTTGTAGCATCAGTGGCGGTAATGTACTCAGATTCTGTTGTAGAGTCAGCTACTGTCTCTTGCTTTGAACTCTTCCAGCTCACAGCACCACCGCCAATAGAAAACACATAACCAGATTGTGATCTAAAATCATCCTTATCGGATTGGAAGCTTGCATCGGTGTAACCCCTTACAACGAGCTCATCCTCACCTCCAAAGACCAAGAATGTATCCTTAGTCCTTCGTAAGTACTTAAGGATGTTCTTAACAGCTGTCCAGTGACTCTCACCAGGGTTGGATTGGTACCTACTCATCATGCTTAAGGCATATAAGACATCGGGATGAGTACATATCATGGCATACATGGTAGATCCAATTACCGAGGCATATGGAATCTTACTCATGCGCTCTTTCTCCTTGGGTGTACTCGGACACTGAGATCTAGAAAGAGTTATACCATGTGACATGGGCAAGAATCCTTTCTTGGAATCTTGCATGCTAAACCTCTTTAGCACCTTGTCAATATATGTACTTTGGCTTAGGGCAAGAAGCTTTCTAGATCTTTCTCTATAGATCCTGATGCCTAACACATACGCTGCTTCACCCAAGTCCTTCATAGAGAAACATTTCCCCAGCCAAGTCTTTACAAACTGTAGCTCAGGAATGTCATACCCGATGAGTAGTTTGTCGTCTATATACAACACCAAGAAGACAATATCGCTCCCACTAACCTTCTTGTAGACACAAGGTTCATCTTCATTTTTGATAAAACCAACTCTTTGATTGCTTCATGAAAACAAAGATTCCAACTTCGAGAAGCTTGCTTCAGTCCATAAATGGACCTTTGCAACTTGCATACTTTATTGCCATTCTCAGGAGTGAAAAAACCCTCAAGTTGTGTCATGTACACATCCTCAAGTAGCTTTCCATTTAGGAATGCAGTTTTGACATCCATTTGCCATATCTCATAATCATAGTGTGCAGCAATAGCGAACAAAATTTGGATGGATTTAAGCATAGCAACTGGTGAAAAAGTTTCATCATAGTCAATACCATGAATTTGCTTGAAACCTTTTGCAACCAATCATCCCTTAAAGGTAATCACTTTAGCATCCATGTTAGTTTTCTTCTTCAAAACCCATTGGCACCCTATGGGTTTTACCCCCTTAGGTGGGTTAACCAAAGTCCATACTTGGTTTTCAAACATGGATTCCATCTCGGATTTCATGGCCACTGGCCACTTCTTAAAGTTAGGCCCCGACATAGCTTGTTGGTAGGTTGTGGGCTCACCTTGATTCATAAGCATCACATCACCAGTGTGAGTCACGAGAAATCCATATCTCTCAGGCTCACGTTGAATCCTACCAGACCTACGTGGGCTCTATGCTACAGGAACAGACTCTTGAACCACAACATCTTGTGGTGTCTGTTCAGGTTCCATTTCAGGTTTGATGTCTCATTGTTGTTCTTGAATTTCTTCAAGTTCTACTTTCCTCCCACTAGTTCCTTTAGAGATAAACTCTTTCTCTAAAAAGACACCAGTTTGAGCAACAAATAGTTTTTGCTCAGAAGAATTGTAGAAATATTAACCCTTTGTTTGTTTGGGATACCCAACAAAAAGGCATTTTTTAGATTTGGGCCCTAGTTTGTAAGAGGATTGACGTTTCACATAAGCGTCACAGCCCCAAATCTTCATAAAAGAAAAATTGGGATGCCTCCCAGTCCATATCTCATATGGTGTATTTTGAACCGATTTAGATGGAACTCAGTTTAGTGTAAAAGCGGCCGTCTCTAAAGCATGTCCCCAAAAGGAGCTTCGAAGGTCAGTTTGACTCATCATGGAGGGAACCATGTCTAACAGAGTTTGATTTCTTCTTTCAGATACACCATTCCATTGAGGTGTACCTAGTGGAGTAAGTTGTGATACTATACCACGCTCCTTTAGATAGTCAA
This sequence comes from Aquilaria yunnanensis, assembly GCA_039654915.1. Taxonomy (NCBI): domain Eukaryota; kingdom Viridiplantae; phylum Streptophyta; class Magnoliopsida; order Malvales; family Thymelaeaceae; genus Aquilaria; species Aquilaria yunnanensis. Next base: position 47,844,382 of record CM077594.1, read on the forward strand.
GGAATTCTCGATCCAAGTACTCTCCACCTCGATCTGATCGAAGTACTTTGATACTTTTCCCGAGTTGATTCTCTACTTCATTCTTGAATTTTTTGAACTTTTCAAAGGATTCTGACTTGTGTCTCATGAGATATACATAGCCATATCTCCTGAAGTCATCAATGAAAGTAATGAAGTATTGAAAACCTCCTCTACCATGTGTAGACATAGGGCCACATACATCACTATGTATGACTCCTAGTAAGTCATTAGCCTTTTCACTTTGCCCTGTGAATGGGGCTTCGGTCATCTTGCCTAACAAACATGACTCACATGTCTCATATGATTCAAAATCAAATGAGTCCAAGAGTCCATCCTTATGGAGCTTGGATATGCGAGTGTCGTTTATATGGCCCAAGCGACAGTGCCAGAGATAGGTCGGGTTTGAATCATTTAATTTGACCTTCTTGGTATTCACATTATAGATTAGATCTTAAAGGTCTAGAACATACAACCCATTGCTAAGTTGAGCACTGCCATAAAAGATTTCATTCAAATAAATGGAACAACATTTGTCCTTTATTACAAATGAAAAACCTTTCTTGTCCAAACAAGAAACAGAAATCAAAATTCTACTAATAGTAGGCACAAAGTAGCAGTTGTCTAATTCTAAAACTAATCCACTAGGTAAAGTGAGAACATAAGTCCTTACGGCTAAGGCAGCAACCCTTGCTCCATTTCCAACATGTAGGTCCACTTCAGCTCCGGCCAATCTTCTACTTCTGATTAGATCCTACACATTTGCACAAATGAGAGATCCACATCTAGTATCCAATACCCAAGATGAGGAAGTAGAAAAGTTAGCCTCTATAACAAAAATACCTAAAGTGGAAGTCTTACTTCCATTTTCCTTAGCAAGTTCTTCAAGATAGAGCTTGCAGTTGCGCTTCTAGTGTCCAGGTTGCTTACAATGGAAGCACTCCCCTTTCTTTGCCACACCACCCTTTGGTTTTAGTGCAACTAAAGAAGAATTGGCATTGGACTTTCCATTAGCTTTATGCTTCTTCTTGTTGGCTTTTCCCTCTCCCTTGCCCTTTTGAACCATCAAAATGGGCTTAACCTTCTTAAGGTTTTGCTCAGCAGTTCTCAACATGTTGAGCAAATCAGGGAGGGACTTGTCAAGGTCGTTCATGTTATAGTTCATGACGAACTGACTGTAGCTTTTAGGCAACGATTGCAAGACTACATCAATAGCCAACTCTTTTTGAAGAGCAAATCCCAAACTCTCAAGATTCTCAATGTACCCAATCATCTTGAGTACATGAGGACCCATGGGACTTCCCTCAGACATCTTGTACTGAAACAATGCCTTAGAGGTCTCAAACCTCTCATACCTAGCTTACTTTTCGAAAAGCATTTTGAGATGTTCGATTATCTCGAATGCCCCCATGTTCACATGTTGCTTCTGAAGCTCAGATTCCATGGTAATAAGCATGAGGCACGCAACATCCAAAGCATCATCAGAATGCCTTTTGTGAGCATTCCTTTCATCTCTTGGAGCAGTGGCGATAGGCTCATTTGGAATGGGCTGCTCTAGGACATAAGCCTTTCTCTCTTGCTTGAGGACTATCCTCAAGTTTCGGCACCATTTGAGAAAGTTGGTCCCATTCAATTTTTCCTTCTCAAGGATCGATCGCAACGAAAGTGTTCATGTTTTTTGTGCCATGGTTATCTACAATAGTAAATATGCAGTATAAGAGCCATGTATTTTAATTCATTTAATAAGGAATTTTATTAAATGATACTCCCATTATTTTCCTCACAATAATAACCCTCGATATTATTTCAGAACACCTCAGCGTTAAGGTATTCTAGTGGGCCAAGATCCATATTTGACCATAACCTGAGTCAGCTTTGGCTTTTCTCTCAAGTTACAGCTATTTAGGTAGGTAACTCCTTGCCAATTGCATCTCATGTAACTCTTGTATAGTTGGGTGAATCAACACTTGTCCAAGCTCATCCCATGAACTTAAGCCCAACTCAATGCCTCTAAGTCCCTAGTCCTATTAGGATGACTTAGTTAAGTCGGACCCAAAGTTAGCAATTTGGATATCACTATTATCCCATCACGCCTTACCAAGATGAACATAGGTGCTTTACTTTGGCAAACCCACCTAATGTTGATCAAAGTCTTGACGAGTGCCAACATTTGGAAGGCATCACATTTAATGACTCAATATTTGTTTGAGGGATTTTTTTTATCTCACCAATTTGTTATCTCCGGTTGTCTTATACATGCATCACATACAAATATGAAACGTGCATCTCATGCTTACAAGAAAGTAAACATGACATGGTTATAGCCCAAAGTATGCGATATTCTCAAGCCAATGAGAATATCATAAAAGCCTAAGAAAAGAAAAGGGTCTTCACAAGCTCATCCTCTTCTTTTCTTGGTTGCCCCTTTTGTTGTCACCTCTTTGGACATACCTCCTTGGATGATCCCATAATGTACCAATACATCAATAATAGAAACCTCGAGTTACATTCGATGGGAGTAAGGTGAGAAAAGAATGTACAATGAGAGTAACAAGAGAAGGCATGAATCGCAGGCTGTATTTACAAGTACAACCAATCAAGGGCAATAACCATGCACCATGCTTCAACCATCAATCAGCATCACATGCCAAATCTCATTCAACAAATGCATGCCAATTTTCATGAGTTGATTAACCGGTTTTATTTATGTGGCGCTTCGCATACGGTGGTCTCGTTGGCCGGTCAGCGGGTGATGGTTTCGCCCGAGATCTTCTATTTTGAGCAAGTAGGCACCCGAGACTCCTCCATTCGTGCCACCAAAAATACCTTACTTTTAGTGCCCGAACAGGCTGAATCTGAACCAAGCAAGGGTTTTTGCAACTATTGCAAGAATCCTAATCCATATAGGTATCTCATACCTATCAATTTTGGGTTAATCTCATTAACCACTTAGTGTCATTTCTTCATATATGTCATATGTTCATTACGAGTCCCGGTTTCATGCATCGTGAATGAATCTCATTAATCATGGCTGAAAGCAACCGAACACATAACATCATGCGATTCAACATTCAATCCCGATTTAGGGTTTCACCAGTAGCTCTGCTGCCACTGTTGGGCTTCGGGAGCCAAACAGCGCAGCAAAATTTAACCGAAACCCTCCAGGATCCAAGTGAAACGGGGTAAATCGGGTGTTCAAAAATTTTCATACCAAATTTTTGGTTGAGATCTCTCACTCAACTGTAGAGTCGAATCACAAAACCTGAACAGTTGACCTGTTCAGGCTCTCTATGGTATCCACATGACCCTCTCAGGATCACCACGCTTCCACCACGTCCTGGCAGATGCGTTTCTCTTGCGTTCGCAGTGCTAGCTTGCATCCTCCAATGAATTCCAAGAGAAGAGTGTAGCTGTCCTTTTGGGAGGCTAGGGCAAGAAGACCGGCGAATTTCTCACTAAAAGTTGAATTTATAGTGAGACTTATCTTCCAAGCCTAATGGGTTTCAAAGCCCTAATCCAATTAGGCTTTAATTTTGGGCTTAATAATGGCTCAACTATTGGGCCCATTATTAATACGAAATTATTGTGAAACCAAAACCCAAATGATTAGCCCATGCACTCTAATGATCCAAATAGCTCTATGTGTGCGACCCAATACGCTCTTACCACGTTGGCAATGATCATAAATCACATTTATGATCATAAGCAATGAGCAGTGTCTAGCAGCACATCATTGCTACCCAAGTGGCAAGATTGTCAATGATTCGACTAAACCTTTACGATCATCACCGATATATCCTATTGTCCCTTTGTCTAAGATATCAAGACTAAGCATGAGACATGGAATGTGTCACTCTCGTATAGCCCAATCTTTGGTTTCTTAATTACCGAGTAGACCAACTTAAATTGATGACATTGATATCATATATCAACTCATCCGAGCATGGCCATGCATTTTTCTAAGTCTCACTCTATCAAGCGGCCCAAAGATATCACTCCCATTACATAGGAGGGATAAATCCCATCTTGATCATACAAATCCCTCCCCATGATTTGTGGCATACCCAATGACCTCTTTCAAGTTCACTCAGTTACGAGCAAAAAATGAAAGTATCAAAGTATGCGACTCACATGTAGGGAACCTTGATGATCTTAGGTCGAAGGACTACATATACCATGATCACTAAGAGAATCACATATGACACTCATATAACGATCCATGTAGTGTTCTCATGGTGGGTCAGTCTAGTACACAAGTTCTCCAACTTGTACCCATATGTAGACTACATATCTCATATTAGTCTCCACATATGCTAGTCATTATGTATTATTGCAACCCGCGCCACAATAACACTAGACCAGGGACATTTGAGAATATCATTATTTTAGGGTTACAATTATGTTTATTACGTTACGCATAAACAAAACAACAAACATAATTGCTGGATTAATGCCTTAATAAAATATCATGACTCAATGTGGAAAAATACAATCATCTCATGATTGGCTTTTTGGGCACAACACTAACATGATCAGGAAGAGCATCTTCCAAAGGTGCCTCACCTTGCCGAAGAGCCTCTCCTAATAGCCCTCGGTTTCTATATTGAGCCAAAGGGGGCCTCCTATTCTGAATAAGCCTTACACTCTGAAGGGGTCTAATTCTATGAAGGGGTCTTCCGGAAATACAAAAAAAATGGTTATGGAGCCTCTAATAGAAAGACCTCGCAGACACCCCTACCCTCTGGCCGAAATGGCCTACGACTAGCTGGAGATACCTATCTCTGAGGGTATGGATCAAATCTGACTGAACACATGGCACGATCTGAATATGCTGTGTTGAACAGCCTCCTCCCTCCACCCTCCTGTAAAAACTTATGAAGGACTTTGGTAAGGAATGACACAGAACTCTCGCTATTTTCCTCACTCTCTGCTCCCTACTACCACCACTCTAAAAAACACTGACTTGGGCATCGGAGGCTCCGCCCCCGGAAATATATTTCGGGGAGCTCCTAACCATGGTTCTTCTAAGTGTTTCAGGCACCTTCATATTGAAAGTCTCTCCTTCAGGCCAACATGTCATAGGACGAGGTTGCCGTCGGGCATCAGGTTCCTCAATCTGCCCAAGCATTCTCCACCAGTCGAAGAGGTGGATGGTGTCAGGACACTATTTCAATTGTCGTCGTATGCCAAAATGTAAGGGAAAATGTAATGCCCGGACAATCCAAAGTGATTAGGTCCCGGGTTAAATGGATTTGGAGCATAAGAATTTTTCCTTAATCGGGAATTTAGCTCAATTAAATTGAGAAGACAATATGGCATGTGCATAATTGAGTGTTGAACATCTTAAAAATAAGCTTGGCTTAGGCCAAGAGAAATAGTAATGAAAATGGTGGTTTTTAAAAATGAGGGACTAAATTGAACAAAGGGATTTTTAATGGTTGGGCTCAATTGCCCAAAAATTAGAAAGTTGGAGGACTAAAGGGGGAATTAGGCCATTTTAATGGCCTAGGATGCCTTAGCCAGCCATGCCCCTCCAATTCCCAATATCTTATGTCACCTTCCTCCACATCCTATTATTTTAATCCACCTCCCATCCTTAGTCATCACCTTGGATTGTTTCTTCACCTACTTTTGACTTTTTCTACCAAACTTACCCAAAAGTCTTCCAATTAGTCTTCATTTCTTTTAATCTTGTCTCCCACTCATTTCAAACACATTATTAATTTCCTATTATTTTAATCCACCTCCCATCCTTAGTCATCACCTTGGATTCTTTCTTCACCTACATGTCTCCTACTTTTGACTTTTTCTACCAATTTACATAAAAGTCTTCCAATTAGTCTTCCATCCATTAAATCTTGTCTCCCACTCTTCCAAGCACATTATACACTCATTTTCCTTCCCATATGGTTGGCCATCACCTTCCCACACATTAAAACATAATCAACCCACTCATTCAAAGCCATTTGCTCTCAAACTCTCTCCATTTTCTTCCATACCAAGTCTCACACCATTCCAAACACATTTCCAACTCTTTTCCTCATCTAAATATTCGTCCATAGGTAGAAATAATCATTTCTCAAATTAAAACCAAGTATTCTTGGTTGAATTCAAGCTCTAAAACCATAAAGAGCAAGAATCAGGTGAAGAATTCAAAGAAAACCAAGGAGGAAAATTCAGCCATTTCCATTTCTTGGAGGTTTTAAACTCCACTCAAGGAGCTCTTTGTGTGATTGAGTTCCTAAGTTCATTAAAAGCAAGGAATCAAGAAGAAGCTTGAAGAACATCAAGCACAAGAAATTGACCTTACCTGTGAGGTTCTGTAAGTGTACACCAAGTGTTCTTGGTATTTTGTGTTATTTGAGTTAATCACCAAGAGTTCTTGGTATCTTATGGTTACTAATAAAATTCGGCCCATCTTGGTTCTTATGCTAGAAAACAATTTCTAGAGTCAACAAGCAAGGAAAATGAAGGAAAATAAGCTTCTAAAGCTTTCGGTGTTGTGGGTAAGGATTCCTATACTCACTTTATTGCATGGTATAATTCCATGGCCTTTTTATGTAAGTATTCGGGCCCCTAGGTGATGGTCAAAGAACCATGTGATCCTAGGAGTGCTAAGAGGGCTTAAGTTATGTTATTGCTTCGGCAATTCTGTTTTGCTCATGAGCTAAGTTAAGTAAGCAAGCATTATGGGCTAGCAGTTAAGGCGGCCACCTTAATTCCTATGCTCAGTGAGCTCTCCGAAAACATTAAGTATATGAAATTAATGAATTAAAACTTGAGGGATGCTTGCTGCCCTTCTGTGAACAAAGTGTTAAGTGGCGTGTGTTTGTGTGCTTCTTTGATTTGTTGTGCATGCTAACCCCCGATTATGATATTATTGCTATATGCATGTATCTTTTTGTTTTCTTTGTCTTTATGTTTCCTTTGCAGGAATAAGGATTATTTTTCCATTGCATTCTTGGCATATGTTAGGCCTTGGAGGCCATAAGTTAGGCATTGGATGCCACAGAATCCTTATTGAGTTTTATAACTCACCCGCCCTACTCTACTTTTGTAGGTAAAGGTTTGCTTGAAAGATCAAGCTAAGAGTCTTGAGTACTCTTTCTGTATTCTAAGGTTGGATTTGTGTATGGTATTGCTCAAAATATTCTAAGAGTGCGGCTGTCCTTTTGGGAGGCTAGGGCAAGGAGACCTGCGAATTTCTCACTTAAAAGTTGTATTTATAGTGAGACTCAACTTCCAGGCCTAATGGGTTTCAAAGCCCTAATCCAATTAGGATTTAATTTCGGGCTTAATAATGGCTCAACTCCTTGGCCCATTATTAATACGAAATTAAAGTGAAACCATAACCCAAATAATTAGCCCATGCACTCTAATGATCCAAATAGCTCTATGTGTGCGACCCAATAGGCTCTTGCCATGTTGGCAATGATCATAAATCACATTTATGATCATAAGCAATGAACGGTGTCTAGCAACACATCATTGCTACCCAAGTGACAAGATTGTCGGTGAATCGACTAAACCTTTATGATCATCACCGATATATGCCATTGTCCCTTTGTCCAAGATATCAAGACTAAGCACGAGACATGGAATGTGTCACTCTCGTATAGCCCAATCTTTGGTTTCTTGATTACCGAGTAGACTAACTTAAACTGATGACATTGATATCATATATCAACTCATCGGAGCATGGCCATGCATTTTCTAAGTCTCACTCTATCAAGGGGCCCAAAGATATCACTCCCGTCACATAGGAGGGACAAATCCCATCTTGATCATACAAATCCCTCCGCATGATATGTGACATACCCAATGACCTCCTTCAAGTTCACTCAGTTACGAGCAACAAAGGAAAGTATCAAAGTATGTGACTCACATGTAGGGAACCTTGATGATCTTAGGTCGAAGGACTACATATACTATGATCACTATGAGAATCACTTATGACACTCATATAACAATCCATGAAGTGTTCTCATGGTGGGTCGGTCCAGTACACAAGTTCTCCAACTTGTACCCATATGTAGACTACATATCTCATATTAGTCTCCACATATGCTAGTCATTATGTATTATTGCAACCCGCTCCACAATAATACTATACTAGGGACGTTTAAGAATATCATTATTCTAGGGTTACAATTATGTTTATTACGTTACGCAGAAACAAAACAACAAACAAAATTGCTGGATTAATGCCTCAATAAAATATCATGACTCAATTTGCAAAAATACAATCATCTCATGACTGGCCTTTTGGGCACAACACTAACATGTTTATGGTTGTAAGCTTGATCTTTAAGAGCGAAGCTTGACCGGGAGCTCAAGGCAAGTAATTGGTAAGGTTTCATGAAATCTACTTGATTTTGGTATTGATTCCATGTTCAAGTAGAGTAATGGCTTCTAAGTGATAGTAATTTTGAGCTATATGATCTTAGATTGCCAAATGGGGCATATATGGAACATTCAGGTTTATGTGTTTTCTTGGCTAGCTAGTCATTAATGGCAAGTACTAAGGTTCAAGGTAAGTAGGCCAACTTATCTTTGAACATGGATCTCTAGTGGTATGGAGTTGGATTGGCAAAGCTTGGAGAGCAAATTATGTGTGTGTACTTGCTAGTGTTTTCGACTAAGAAGGACATTGTGTTGTGGTGTGTGTGTTGTGTGCTTTGTTCCTTGGATGTGCATGCTAACCTCTTGTAGTTATTGTTATCATGTGTATATGTGATTATGTTTATGGTTTTCTTGGTGTTTTATTATTTTCTTGCAAGTTAAGTAAAGCCAAAGGAGGTTAAGCTTTTGAGCTTAACTAAATAAGCTCCTTGGAGCTGTAGTGAACCTTTTTGAGTTTATAAACTCATGCCCCTTACTATATATGTTTCAGGGAAAGGCTTAGAGCTTGAGTGATTCTGTGTGTAGCTTGTATGCTAAGTTATTGCACATTTTGTCAAGATATGTACCAAAACTAAAAACTTGGCTTATGAGTACAATGTGCAAGTTTTATGATTATTGCTCAAACTTATATGTTTGAGTTTTGCAGGCCTTTATGTAGAGTTGTGGGACAAGTCTAGGAGCTATGGATGTGTGTTCATGGTTATTAGTATTTTGGTTTGCTTTCATGACCATGAACTTGGTTATAGGACTTTTCCTGCAATCTTTGATCTTGTATTGCACCTTTAAGGTGGCTCTCAGGTATTATCGTTGAGTGGGGTATGTAATGCATAACTTGTGCTTATTTTAGATTGTAAGTACTCTTGGTATGTTGCCAAGTAGGTAGTACTTTGATGGAAGTTGCTTTTGTGTATATATTGCCTCAGTGGACTATGGAACTTTGTGTGTATTTTGAAGGTTTGAAATGCCAAGTTATTCTATGAATGTTAGTTTATTTGTCTTCGAATTGTCCTTATCGAGCTAAACCTCTTGATGCTTGTTAGGCCAAAACTGCATTGACATAAAAAACAAGTTTTTACACTTGAGATGAGATGGGCTTTTTGGTTGGGATGCATTAAAATGCCACACTTGATGAGCACACACCGTAGACACTTAAAGATGAAAAGTGTACATGCCTTGCCTTGCATTACAAGAAACTTTAAAATCCTTGCCTTGTGTTACAAGTAATTTATGGGTCTTGCCTTGTGCTGCAAGTAAAGTTGACATGACCCCTCGTGGGCCTGCCCAAGAAGCCTATGGGAACTTGTCCCACGCTAGTCACAATTGGCTAACTGATTACGTGTGCACTAGTTAAAACCTTCCTGCTTCTACTTGTTTAATCCTATTATGCAATCATGCATGGATTTATGCTTTGACTTAATCAATAAAATAAAGAAACAATACTTAAAATGTTTCCATGGGATAATTTAATAAAACAATATCAAAACTGTCAAAGCATTCAAAGGAATTAAGTGGAATTAACTACACATAATCAATTGTGTGCAAGCATCCAAACAAGAGTAGACTATGCTCGCACCCAAGAGCGACTCTAGAGTAACATTACTCAACATGACCATTGGAGGCAAACTAGTGTATTAAAACTATACACTGAATGACTGTACTGAGATCTGAGACTAAGCTTCCACCTTAAAGCAAACTCCCAGTGGCAAGCTTCATAAGCCTTCCTTTGTATTTCACTAGCCTCTGTAGGCCAAAAAGACAATTGTAGTTAGTACCATAACTTAACCAACAAGCAACTCATAAACTAGAATCATAAATATTAAAATAAACTAAATACCTGCTCACAAACCTACATCAACAGCCCTCAACTATTGCTGGCTCAACAACACCTAAATCTACACAACAAAAAGTAAGAGAGTGAGAATCTGAGATTCTCAGTAGGGGGTCTTCAATGTACCTGCAAAAAAATCTTGAGGACTCCACATATACAAAGATATGAAACCTACTACGCACGCATGCAGCCTGAGGGTCTGATATATGTACATATAACTAGGTCCCTTGAGACCTCTCCTCATCCTAGTCCTCCTCACAGGCGTCACTCCGTGCTAGTGAGTTCTGGCCACTAACTTGCTCATAGCAAGCCATAGCTTACTGACTGATGCAATAATGTAGCCTTCCCTTAGTTGTTGTTATGCAGGTGAACATGGTGGACGCTCCTCGCTGTGCTGTAAGAAATCCAGTGGGTGTACTAGGCCTCCACATAGTGCCTCAAGTCCTTAGACTTGACTAGGTCACTTGTGTACTAAGCCTCCACCCAATTAACCTACCAATGATGCACTAGGCTTCCACTTGTACCTCAAGGCATGGCTTGGCTAGGCAACAAGTGCACTAAGCCTTCATCCATGGTGCTCCCCTATCCACCATTACTTGGTTCACACTAGTGGAGTGGAAAAGATCATTGTTGGACTCATTTACTAGGTTCTTTAGAACCTCAACTAGGTGCACCAAGGTTTCCACATTGAAGCTTCAAATCCAAAGTCTCAACTAAGCTTCCGATGGCACTAAACCTTGCACCTAACTAATGGTGCTCATTGTGGCTATATTTGCCTTTAAAACTTACCTTTAATTTGAGTTAAAATAAGTATAAAACTGGGGTATTTTAAGTTTTTTTAAAACATGGAGGTGATAGTACTCCCTCTTAGCTTCGCATGGAATCTTGAACCATCTCAATTGGACACCCGAGTGAAAACTTAGGAAGAAAACAAAACTGCATGTCAATGCTGTCTCGGCGATGCGTCGCCACGATTGGCGACGCGTTGCCACAGTTGTCGATGTTCTGTCAATTTTCTAAGGTCTTGGTGAGATGTCATGGGAAATCGTGGGGATTGGCAATGCATCACCAAACCTGCAAAATGCCCATAAAATCTCCGATTTTGCTACTATGAACTTTGAACACTCTGCAAACATATCAAACATGCATGGATAGCCTTCAAACTTCACATACGTGTAGTACACATTACAAAGACCACAATGCACCATTCAAACCAATCCTATGATGTCCATAAACACCACACAAATCCTTAGAAACTCCCTAGTCCAACATGTTCATTACCATCCACCAACTAATGCCATTCACTAAATTACTTGAATTTAATAAGCAAACAGGCTATGAATGGCATCAATTATGCTTGAATCATAAATCCCTTACCTCAATTACATACAAACTAGCAAGAACCAAGCACCAAAAGCTTTGAGCTTCAAATGCAAAGCTCCACTAACGTTTCCTATGGTTCCAAGAAAATTCAACTTATAAGGCATCAATTCAAGCTCATTGTAACTAGAACCAAGCTTATGGAAGCTCAAGAAACTGAGAACAATCAAAGAACAACAAGTCCCAGCCGAATTTAGAGCTTACCTAGCTCAAAAATGTGATTTTGAGGTCAAACCATGTAACCCATGCAAAAACAAGCTCTTACCCATTTGGGTTCTTCATGAAACTTGAATTTCCACTAGGAATTGAGGTTTTGGGTGAGATTTGGCTATGGAATTTGAGAGAAGGAGGAGAGCTATGGGTTCATAAGGAGGAAGAAGATGAATAGTGGCTGAAAAATGGTTCCAAAATGGCTTAAATAGCCAACTTTTGAGTTAAGCCCTTCAACTTCTTTAGTTTTGCCAAAAGGACCCCATGTTCAAATAGTGTCATAAGACTTGTCAATTTCATCCAACTCTTTGGTTTCTTGTCACTTAGGTCCAAATGATCAACTTATGAGCTTAAATACCAAACTTATCACCTCGGGGTACAAAATGACCATTTTTCCCCTAGTGACACTTAGGTGCCAAATTAAACTAGGAACCATATATCCTTTAGATAACTTACTTGATCTTACTAATTCACCTTTAATCAAGGCATTTAAGCTATGGATTTATGAACTTACCTTACCCACCAAGCGTTTCGCTAGGAGGGCTATAACAAAAGTATTCAGGACTACTTACTAAGCCTCTAGGGTACCTCCCAGGCCTTAACCTTAAGAAAATAAGACTTAAGCTGCAAGATTGAAAGTTGGCTAAAACCTAAGTCTACTTATAATAAAAATAAGAGCAAGAAGGTAATGTTGGGTTTCGGGAGCCAAACAGCGCAGCGGAATTTAACTAAAACCCTCCAGGATCCAAGTGAAACGGGGTAAATCGAGTGTTCGAAAATTTTCATACCTAATTTTTGGTTGAGATCTCTCACTCAACTGTAGAGTCAAACCACAAAACCTGAACTGTTGATGTGTTCAGGCTGTCTATGGTATCCACACGAGCCTCTCAGGATCACCACGCTTCCACCATGTCCCGGCAGATGCGTTTCTCTTGCGCTTGCAGTGCTAGCTTGTGTCCTCCAAGGAATTGCAAGAGAAGAGTGCGTTTGTCCTTTTGGGAGGCTAGGACAAGGAGACCTACGAATTTCTCACTATCAGTTGTATTTATAGTGAAACTCAACTTCCAGGCCTAATAAGTTTCAAAGCCCTAATCCAATTAGGCTTTAATTTTGGGCTTAATATTGGCTCAACTACTGGGCCCATTATTAATACGAAATTATTGTGAAACCAAAACCCAAATTATTAGCCCATGCACTCTAATGATCCAAATAGCTCTATATGTGTGACCCAATAGGCTCTTACCACGTTAGCAATGATCATAAATCACATTTATGATCACAAGCAATGAGCAGTTTCTAGCAACACATCATTGCTACCCAAGTGACAAGATTGTCGATGATTCGACTAAACTTTTATCATCATCACCGATATATGCCATTGTCCCTTTGTCGAAGATATCAAGACTAAGCACGAGACATGGAATGTGTCACTCTTGTATAGCCCAATCTTTGGTTTCTTGATTACTGAGTAGACCAACTTAAACTGATAACATTGATATCGTATATCAACTCATCCGAGCATGGCCATGCATTTTTCTAAGTCTAACTCTATCGAGGGGCCCAAAGATATCACTCCCGTTACATAGGAGGGACAAATCCCATCTTAATCATACAAATCCCTTCGATGATCTGTGACATACCTAATGACCTCCTTCAAGTTCACTTAGTTACGAGCAACAAAGGAGAGTATCAAAGTATGTGACTCACATGTAGGGAACCTTGATGATCTTAGGTCGAAGGACTACATATACCATGAACACTATGAGAATCACTTATGACACTCATATAACGATCCATGTAGTGTTCTCATGGTGGATCGGTCTAGTACACAAGTTCTCCAACTTGTACCCATATGCTAACTACATATCTCATATTAGTCTGCACATATGCTAGTCGTTATATATTATTGCAACCCGTTCCACAATAATACTAGACTAGGGACGTTTAAGAATATCATTATTCTAGGGTTACAATTATGTTTGTTAAGTTACGTAGAAACAGAACAAAAAACATAATTGCTGGATTAATGCCTTAATAAAATATCATGACTCAATGTGCAAAAATACAATCATCTCATAATTGGCTTTTGGGCACAACACTAACATGTTAGTATTGTGCCCAAAAAGCCAATCATGAGATGATTATATTTTTGCACATTGAGTCATGATATTTTATTGAGGCATTAATCCAGCAATTATGTTTGTTGTTTTGTTTCTGCGTAACGTAATAAACATAATTGTAACCCTAGAATAATGATATTCTTAAATGTCCCTAGTCTAGTATTATTGTGGAGCGGGTTGCAATAATACATAATGACTAGCATATGTGGAGACTAATATGAGATATGTAGTCTACATATGGGTACAAGTTGGAGAACTTGTGTACTGGACCGACCCACCATGAGAACACTTCATGGATCGTTATATGAGTGTCATAAGTGATTCTCATAGTGATCATGGTATATGTAGTCCTTCAACCTAAGATCAGCAAGGTTCCCTACATGTGAGTCACATACTTTGATACTTTCCTTTGTTGCTCGTAACTGAGTGAACTTGAAGGAGGTCATTGGGTATGTCACATATCATGCGGAGGGATTTGTATGATCAAGATGGGATTTGTCCCTCCTATGTAACGGGAGTGATATCTTTGGGCCCCTTGATAGAGTGAGACTTAGAAAATGCATGGCCATGCTTCGATGAGTTGATATATGATATCAATGTCGTCAGTTTAAGTTGGTCTACTCGGTAATCAAGAAACCAAAGATTGGGCTATACGAGAGTGACACATTCCATGTCTCGTGCTTAGTCTTGATATCTTGGACAAAGGGACAATGGCATATATCGGTGATGATCATAAAGGTTTAGTCGATTCACCGACAATCTTGTCACTTGGGTAGCAATGATGTGTTGCTAGACACCGCTCATTGCTTATGATCATAAATGTGATTTATGATCATTGCCAACATGGCAAGAGCCTATTGGGTCGCACACGTAGAGCTATTTGGATCATTAGAGTGCATGGGCTAATTATTTGGGTTATGGTTTCACTTTAATTTCGTATTAATAATGGGCCAAGGAGTTGAGCCATTATTAAGCCCGAAATTAAATCCTAATTGGATTAGGGCTTTGAAACCCATTAGGCCTGGAAGTTGAGTCTCACTATAAATACAACTTGTAAGTGAGAAATTCACAGGTCTCCTTGCCCTAGCCTCCCAAAAGGACAGCCACACTCTTCTCTTGCAATTCCTTGGAGGACGCAAGCTAGCACTGCGAGCGCAAGAGAAACGCATCTGCCGGGACGTGGTGGAAGCGTGGTGATCCCGAGAGGCTCGTGTGGATACCATAGAGAGCCTGAACACGTCAACTGTTCAGGTTTTGTGATTCGAATCTACAGTTGAGTGAGAGATCTCAACCGAAAATTAGGTATGAAATTTTCGAACACCCGGTTTACCCCGTTTCACTTGGATCCTGGAGGGTTTCGGTTAAATTCCGCTGCGCTGTTTGGCTCCCGAAACCCAACATAACAGGTAATGCCTTTTATGGTAGCTTGGTGAATGGCAATGTAAGTGCACAGCCTGGGGCCTGTGTGGGGTGTGACAGGCTTTGTTGGTATCAAAGCTTATGGTTTACAACTTCTGAATAAATATAATATTTTGCCTAGACTTGTTCCACATAGGTTTATATAGGACTTGTACTTCTTGAGCATAAGTGAATAGATGCATCTTAAGTGCAGGATGAGAACTCGAGGAAGGGGTAGAGTGTTGCTTGAATAGGAAACAGGTAGAGCAACCCATCCTAGAGATGGAATGCAAAATGGTGAGCTTGAAGGGCAACCAGAGGGCATAAAGCCTAATTTGGCTGAAGAGTCAAATGCCAAGGTACATGTACCTGGACCAAGCAGAGGCAGGCAGGATACAATGGATCAGATGATGGAAACCCTACAAGCTACTATAGCACAACTTGTGGTGGGAATGCAAGCCCTAGCTAGAGGCCAAGCCAGGCACAAGAAAGCCCAGAATGAGCAAGAGCAGGGGAAAACCTTGAAGGTAAAGGCAAGATAAGTAGAAGGCCTGGCAAAGAGCCAGGGAATTATGATCAATCAAGTAAGAATGGAGGAAACCAAGAGGAAGGTGAAGGTGATGAAGAGAGAAGACATTCAAGGGCTAGGAGGATGAGGCCTAAGGTAAGACAGGAAACCAGAGCTGAGGTAGAAGAAAGTCCAGAAGGGGAGGAGCTGGACATTTACATGTCTTTCAGGAGGACTGGGCCTCCTATTGAAACTACAGTGAGAAGAGGGCCACTCAGAAGTGGAACCTGAGACTCAGAGGCTAGAGTGGAGAGGTCAAGGAGGGGTGGCTTAAAGGAGGGCCAGTTGGAGGGATTCCTGCATTGAAGCCTCCAGTGTTCAAGGGTGGATATGACCCTGATGAAGCAGAATTTTGGGTTTACCAAGTATAAAAGATATTTGAGAGGATGGATGTGTCCTCTACCAAAAAGGTTCTTCCAGCCACTTTCTGGCTGGAAGAAAATGTAGAGCTCTGGTGGGGAGCTGTAAAAAAGACATACCTGGATAGGAACCACAGAAGACCACCTACACGGAGGAGGTCCATGAGATGGGCTAATTTCCTCCAAGTCTTTCAGCAGCTATATGTGAGTTAAGCCTAAAAAGATTAGAAACAGGTGGAATTTGACCAGTTAGAGCAGGGAGATCTTAGTGTGATGGAGTATGAGTAGAGATTCAACAGCTTGAACAGATATGCTCCTCAATATGATAGCCAGGAGGAACTGAAAACCAAAATATTTTTTAGAGGCTTAAGGCCTAAGCTGAGGCAGATTCCTAGAGCTGTGGGAGGCAGAGATTACTACTCAGTGATATTGCCCTTGAGCAGTGTTAGTATTGTGCCCAAAAAGCCAATCATGAGATGATTATATTTTTGCACATTGAGTCATGATATTTTATTGAGGCATTAAACCAGCAAATATGTTTGTTGTTTTGTTTCTGCGTAACGTAATAAACATAATTGTAACCCAAGAATAATGATATTCTTAAACGTCCCTAGTCTAGTATTATTGTGGAGCGGGTTGCAATAATACATAATGACTAGCATATGTGGAGACTAATATGAGATATGTAGTCTACATATGGGTACAAGTTGGAGAACTTGTGTACTGGACCGACCCACCATGAGAACACTTCATGGATCGTTATATGAGTGTCATAAGTGATTCTCATAGTGATCATGGTATATGTAGTCCTTCGACCTAAGATCAGCAAGGTTCCCTACATGTGAGTCACATACTTTGATACTTTCCTTTGTTGCTCGTAACTGAGTGAACTTGAAGGAGGTCATTGGGTATGTCACATATCATGCGGAGGGATTTGTATGATCAAGATGGGATTTGTCCCTCCTATGTAACGGGAGTGATATCTTTGGGCCCCTTGATTGAGTGAGACTTAGAAAATGCATGGCCATGCTCCGATGAGTTGATATATGATATCAATGTCGTCAGTTTAAGTTGGTCTACTCGGTAATCAAGAAACCAAACACTGGGCTATACGAGAGTGACACATTCCATGTCTTGTGCTTAGTCTTGATATCTTGGACAAAGGGACAATGGCATATATCGGTGATGATCATAAAGGTTTAGTCGATTCACCGACAATCTTGTCACTTGGGTAGCAATGATGTGTTGCTAGACACCGCTCATTGCTTATGATCATAAATGTGATTTATGATCATTGCCAACATGGCAAGAGCCTATTGGGTCGCACACATAGAGCTATTTGGATCATTAGAGTGCATGGGCTAATTATTTGGGTTATGGTTTCACTTTAATTTCGTATTAATAATGGGCCAAGGAGTTGAGCCATTATTAAGCCCGAAATTAAATCCTAATTGGATTAGGGCTTTGAAACCCATTAGGCCTGGAAGTTGAGTCTCACTATAAATACAACTTTTAAGTGAGAAATTCGTTGGTCTCCTTGCCCTAGCCTTCCAAAAAGGACAGCCGCACTCTTCTCTTGCAATTCCTTGGAGGACGCAAGCTAGCACTGCGAGCGCAAGAGAAACGCATCTACCGGGACGTGGTGGAAGCGTGGTGATCCCGAGAGGCTCGTGTGGATACCATAGAGAGCCTGAACACGTCAACTGTTCAGGTTTTGTGATTCAACTCTACCATTGAGTGAGAGATCTCAACCGAAAATTAGGTATGAAATTTTGAACACCCGGTTTTCCCCATTTCACTTGGATCCTGGAGGGTTTCGGTTAAATTCCGCTGCGCTATTTGGCTCCCGAAACCCAACAAGCAGGAATTCAAGAAGCAAACTAGTAGTGGTCCTAGAAGTGGAAGTGGATCACAGAAGGGACATCAAAAGAGGCTAAGAGAAGAGGCTGAGCCAAGTAGGGCAAGGAAATGAAACAAGATGAAGAAAGGGCCATAACAATATGGCCCTTAGTGCAATACTTGTGGAAAATTTCATCACAACAAGCCATGCTTCAAAACTTCTAGTGGATGCCACAAATGTGGAACTCCAGATCACTAGGTGAGGGATTGCCCAAAAAGGGGAGATGACAAAAGAATGCTAGGGAGGTTTAACCCTAAATGACCTGGTGGGCAGATGCTTATGCCCCAGCTGAGGACAAATATGCCTAACTAAGAGGGGAGGCAAGCACCAAGGTTGCCTCAGGATCAAAGGAGGCCTAATGCACCCCCTGGTAAGGTGTTCTAGTTGGAAACCTCCAAGAAGGTGCAGGTGTAGCAAGCACCAGAGGCCGAGGTTGTTGGCAGGGAGACTAGTCAGTAGAGGACTAGCAGGAGAGCCTTGAAAGGTAGCATTTACCTTAATGCCTGCTTAGTGTTTGCATTATTTGATACTGGAGCTTCATTGTCTATAATTTTTGCTAGCTTGGTTAAGACCATGAATCTAAAAGTAGAGTACATGAAAAACATGTATTTGGTTAAAACTACTGGCAATGAAGTCATATTTACATATCAGATGGTTGAAAATTGTGGGAGTCAAATTGACTAGCTAAAACTGGGAGCAGACTTGATAGTGCTAGACACTTATGACTATGATGTGATATTGGGCATGAACTGGTTAAGTGAGAATAAAGTAATTATAGATTGTTATGCTAGACAATTATTGATTCCTGGTTGTGAACCATATGAACTGGATAAGTCACTAGAGTTAACCTTGGACTACCAAATTGAAGTGTTGAAACTAATAACTCTAAAAGATGAATATGAATGCCTAGAACTTAATGGCCAGGGAGTGGCTAGTGAACTTAGGCAAATACCCATAGTTCAGGATTTTCCAGAGGTTTTCCCTACAGACCTACCTAGATTCCCACCTAAGAGAGAGGTGGAGCTTGAAATCAAACTAGGTCCAGGGGCAGCTCCAGTGTTTACTACTCCATATAGGATGGCACTACTTGAAATGGTAGAATTGAGAAAGCAATTAGATGAGTTGCTTGAGAAAGGGTTCATCAAACCCAGTGTGTCTCCTTGGGGAGCACTTGTGTTGTTTGTGAAAAAGAAGGATGGAACCTTTAGGTTTTGTATAGATTACAGAAAGCTTAATGCCCTAACCATTAAGAACAAGTACCCCCTCCCAAGAATAGAAGATCTATTTGACCAATTGAAAGGAGCAAGAATATTCTCTAAAATAGATCTAAGGTCTGGTTATTTCCAACAAAGAGTTAAGGAGGAAGACATACCCAAGACTACTTTTAGGACTAGGTGTGGACACTTTGAATATACAGTAATGCCATTTGGGCTTACGAATGCACCTGCATTTTTCATAGACTTAATGTGGAGGGTGTTTAGAGCACACCTAGACCATTTTGTGGTAGGTTTTATTGATGATTTTTTGGTGTACTCAAAAGATGAGGAAACTCATAAAGAACACCTAAAGGTGGTGCTTGGCTTGCTCCAAGAACATAAGCTTTATGGGAAGTTGAGCAAATGTAAGTTTTGGACTCATGAAATTAGATTTCGGGGTCATGTGATAAATGATCAAAGATTGGCCGTGGAACCTGAAAAGATAAGGTCAATCTTATATTGGAAGCAACCCCAGAATCTGAGATAAGTCAGAAGTTTCCTGTGGTTAGCTGGATATTATAGGAGATTTGTGCCAAAATTTTCTGTTATAGCAGCACCCATGACCCAGTTAACCATAAAGAACCAAAAATTTGTCTGGGAAAACAAATGTGAGGAAAGCTACCAAGAGCTTAAAAGAAGGCTGACAATAGCTCTTATGCTGGTCTTACCAGATCCTGAAAATGACTATGAGGTGTGCACTGATGCATCTCATATAAGGCTAGGTTGTGTTCTAATGTAAGAAAAGCAAGCTATGGCTTTTGGGTCAAGACAATTAAGACCACATGAAAAGAAATATCCAGTGGATGACCTGCAACTAGCAGCAGTAGTATTTGCTCTTAAGCAATGGAGACATTACCTATTGGGTAATAAATTTTAGGTCTATATAGACCACAAAAGTCTTAAGTACCTTTTCACTAAGAAGGACTTGAACATGAGATAGAGGAAATGGTCGTAATACCTGAAGGATTTTGGCTGTGTGATCGAATAAATAGTTGGTAAAGCCATTGTAGTGGTGGATGCCCGGAGAAGAAATTATACTAGGGTGCTCAAAGGTGGAAAAGGGAACATAAGGCCGAGAGCCTTAGCCTTACTTGCTTAGCAAGTCAAGGTGTAACTTGGGAGCATGGTACAACTTAGCGTGCTCACCATTACCCCTGAGTGGAATGAACTTATCAGGGAAGCCCAGTTTAGTGATGAAACATGGGACTGATTCTGGACAAAGGAATGGAGAACTCTTCAAGGATTCTCCTATAAGCAAGGGTTGTTGTACTTCTAGAATAGATTATATGTGCCTGAAAAGGATGATCTAAGGTTCTAGATTCTGGAAGAAGCACACTCTTGTAAGCTAAGTATGCATCTTGGAGCCACAAAAATGTACCATGCTCTTAGATCCTACTTTTGGTCGCCATATATGAAACATGACATTAGCATTCATGTAGCTAAGTATGAAGTGTGCCAACAAGTGAAGGTTGAGCACTAGAGACCAGGAGGGAAGCTTCATAGCTTACCCATACTAGAAAGAAAGTGGGGGTCTATATCTACAGATTTTGTAGTAGGAATGCCACTAACAAGAAGAAAACATAATGCCATTTGGGTCATTGTGGATAGATTGACGAAGGCAGCCCATTTTCTTCCCATGAACCTCACTAATTCTTTAGACAAACTTGCCTAACTTTACATAAAGGAGATAGTGTGACTTCATGGAGAACCTGATGATATTGTATCAGATAGGGATCCTAGGTTTGTCTCTAGGTTCTGGAAATCCCTACATCAGGCATTAGGAACAAAACTTAAGTTTAGTTCGGAATACCATCCACAGACTGATGGACAAATAGATAGAATAATCCAAACTCTAAAGGATATGCTAAGATGTTGTGTCATTGATTTTCAGGGAGAATGGGATGTGCATCTCCCATTAGTGGAGTTTTCTTATAAAAATGGTTATCATTCAGTGATTAGAATGGCCCCATAGGAAGCCTTTTATGGTAGGAATTGTATAACACCTTATTGTTGGCGTCATCTCGAAGATAAATTGGAATTGGGACCAGACATTGTTAAAGGGACGACAGAAAAGATAAAATTAATTCAAGCAAGAATCAAGGCTGCAAATGATAGGCAACAATCCTATGCAAACTTGAAAAGGAAAAGAAACCTGGAACTCCAGGAAGGAGACTGGGTGTGGTTTAAAGTATCTCCTATGAAAGGACTGGTATGATTTGGAAAGAAAGGAAAATTGGCACCTAGACACACAGGGCATACCAAGTGTTGGCCAAGGTTGGAAATATGGTATACCAGTTAGAATTGCCACCAAAACTTGGCAATATACACGATGTGTTTCATGTGAGCTTGCTTAAGAGGTATGTTCCAAGTTCTAAATAGATAGAAGTACCTGCTAGTGTACCTATAACGCTAAAGCTTTCATATGAGGAGGTACCAATTCACTTCCTAGCCAGAGACACCAGAAAGTTGAGACGTAGGTCAATTTCTATGATTTAAATTTAATGGAGTAATCATACTCCTGAAGAGGCAACTTGGGAAGTAGAACGGGAAATTGCCAAAAGCTACCCTCATTTGTATCCAAGAGTTATTGATAGCCAAAGGCTATCGCCTCAATCTGGCCGAATACCCTGCCACAACAATGGCCAGAAGAACTGGCGCTTCCCGGGAATAGGTGGAATCATGCACCTCGGGAGATAGCCTGAGAGCTCCGAGCCTCGGCACGCCAGTAAAACTTGAGGACTCCATTCGCCCCCCAAGGTTGTGAACAGCGCGCCTTCGGAAAAGTGGCACTAGACATTGCTGCCCGAATATGATATCCCCGAAGGCGGAACCCCCTGGAACTGGGAACCCCCGAACTGAGGGTAGGCTTCCCGAAGAGGCTCTGTCCGAACTAGAGGACGACCTCGCCCAGGGACCTCGGGAGTACGGCAGGCGCATTTAAGGAAGCATTTAAGGAAGCCTCTGACACGTCCCACCATAGACGTAAAAAGTCGCCCTGACGCGCAGACGCCATCAGAATCATATCATGGCCCGTCTCAGCACAAGGCTCGAGGCCATCTAGTTACCAACTATCTGTCCCCTACGCCCAGACGTTCAGGAGCATCCGACCGCACACGTGTCATGATCTGAACGGGCTAGGTATTCCTATATATACAGGAAATAAATACTTGACAGGAGGTTGGCAGGCCGGATATACAGCTCCCACACCCTGAGAAAATACCAGGCGAGACTTTTCTGCCTTTCTCTTTGAGCTAGTGACTTTCTCCTTCTTCCGGCCACCACTGACTTGGGCGTCGGAGGCTCCCCCTCGGAAAAACACTCCGGGGGCCTCCTAACCCTGTTTACCAGCTTTTCAGGTACTCTCCTTGGGGCGATCCACCTTCCAGGCGTTCTTCCTCCTAGAAGTCTCCTCAACAGTCATCATGACTCACAACGATGAGGCCTTAGGCCATCATTTGGCGCCGTCTGTGGGAACCCGCTCGCAGATTGCCGTCGTTGAGACTCGGCGTTCTAAGGACAAGGGACTCCCAAGGTCCTCGTCCGCGCCTGAGATACAACCGGCTGCTGAGCAGACACTCCCAGAGACTTCTACGCCCGAGGAGGACCGCCCTCTGGTAATCACCATGAGCTTCTTGAGGGACTTTCAGCGCTCGGTCGTTGCTGAAATGACTCAGCAGATCGACCGAAGATGGCCACAGCAGTCACGGGCCCAGAAACCCTCCTCATCAGCATGCCCTCGGAAGAGAAGCCCCAAGTCTACACACCGCAGTTTAGGAAGTGAAGAGCCTCGCGGAGAATCATCCACAGAAGATATAGCCCTCGGGAAACGGCCTGTGGGACAAACCGGGTCCAAGCGACCGAGAGTCTCACAGCGAAGCAGTTCGTCGCCCGAGGCGAGGTCCCTGACCCCTCCGCGCCGAACTCGCTCCCCGAAAAGGCGCCGTCGATCTCCCTCCCGCGAAAATGGTCCTAGCGCCACTGCGCTTATGGAAAGGATATTGGCACGGCTGGACAGAGTGGAGAAGCAAGTGACCAGAAAACCCGTTTGGGACAGGCTGTCGGGGGCATTATGCGAAGATGGCTCCCCGTTTATTCGCACCGTCGTTGAGGCAGCTATGCCAGGCGACTTCAGAGTGCCTAGGCTGGAGATCTATGATGGCCGGACTGATCCACAGGCCCATCTGACGAAGTACAGGCGGAGCATGATAATGCACGGAGCTGATGACGCTACCATGTGCAAATGCTTTGAAGTCACCCTCACGGGCCCAGCAACAGCATGGTACAATTCTTTGCCCCCAGGGACTATCACTGAGTTTCAGGAGTTGTCCACAGCCTTTACCCAGCAGTTCATTGGGAGCAGGCCGACGGCCAAAATGCCTGTGCAGATGTTCGACATAGAGCAGAGAAATGGAGAGACGATCCGAGACTATGTCGAACGATTCAACAGGGAAGCACTCAGCGTCCCGGACTTCCGGCCCGAAATCCGCATCCTCGCTATGACACGGGGCCTTCGGCGTGACTCACAGCTGTTCTACGAGTTCTCAAAGGACCCCCCGGAGACCCTCGGAGAATTTTACCGAAGGGCAGAGCAGCACATGACAGCCGAGGAATTGAGGATGGCGGGGCCGAAGTCTGATCATCACCGCGCCGAAGGGTCCAGCTAGCAAGCTCGGCATCTTTCTGAACACACAGGTCGACCACGGCGAATGCGAGGAAAGAAACCTCAAAGTTTCACACCCTTGAGCACGACACGGACCAACATTCTCATGGCGCTGGAAAGGCAAGGGACGCAGATTCGGCGGCCAAAGGCCATGGCCGCCGATAATAAGAAGAATGCCAAGAAGTTCTGCCAGTTTCATCGCGACCACGGTCATGACACCGAAGACTGCTTCCAGCTGAAGAAGTACATAGAGTCGCTGATCAAACAGGGCCAGCTTCGCAAATACCTGCGGATGACCTCCCCAAAAGGCAGAAAAGAGGAGGAAGAGAGGGCCGAAAACGAGGACTATGACTCAGACAGGCGGAGAAACAGAAGTCCAAAAAGGCGCCTTCCACCTCCAGTAGGGGTCATCCAAACCATTACCACGGGGCTCCCATCCTCGGAAAGAAAGCGGAAGGCCAGAGAAATTGCGGTTATGGAGTATCAAAGTCCATCAAAGAAATTGGCTCGCAAAGATGGCTCCACCGTCGTCTTCCCCCACGACGACCCGCTGCTGATAATGGCGAGAATAGGGAACTGGGACGTCAAAAGAGTGTTGCTCGATGATGGCTCGAATACTGACGTCCTGTTCTCGCACTTACTGCCGAGCTTGGGCATCTCCAGCAGCGAACTTAAACCTGTCACCACGCCCACCTTCGGCGTTGGACCATCGGAACTACCCGTCCTCGGATGGATCGACCTCCCTTTAATGATAAAAGGCACTTCGGTAGACGGAGCGGCTGAGTTGTACGCGTCCACAATGGCAAGATTCATCATCATGGAGGTCCCGTCTTCGTACAACGCCATCCTTGGAAGGAAGACTCAGGGGAACCTGCACATTCGCCCCGATGTGAAGTACTTGACTGTCACATTCGCCACCAAGGATGGAGATGCAGAGGTCTTTATCGACCAAGCCGAGGTAAGAAAGGTGTTTGTAAAAGCACGAAAGGCTCCGGCAGACAACTCTACACAAATAGTGGAGGCAAAGGCGCAGGAGAAAGGCAAAGAAAGAGATCCCGCAGAAGCAGAAATGGAAGCAGTAGATCTTGTCCCAGGACAATCTACCCGAATAGGGAAGAGCTTGGCCGAAGGTGATAAGGAAATTCTTGTATCCTTTCTGCTGAAAAATAAAGATCTGTTTGCCTACTCGCTGAAAGACATGCCAGGAGTGAACCCTGGCATAATACAGCACAGCCTCAAAGTAAGCCCGGAAGCAAAACCTATCAGGCAAAAGAAACGAAGCATCTCAGCCCACAAAAGCAACTTCGTGAGAACCGAAGTCCAGCGCCTATTGGATGCTGAAGTTATCAGGGAGGTCAAATACCCCGAATGGTTAAGCAACGTGGTCATTGCCACAAAAGAAGGTAGCAGCAAACTCCGGATGTGCATTGATTTCAGAAACTTGAACGATGCTTACCCGAAAGACTCATTTCCCCTCCCGCCAATAGATCAACTGGTAGATTCAACGGCCGAATACGGGCTCCTGAGCTTCCTAGATGCCTTCAGCGGCTACCATCAGATAAGCATGGACCCCGAAGATGAAGAGAAAACTGCCTTCATCACCGAGGGAGGAACGTACTGCTATATCAGAATGCCCTTCGGGCTGAAAAATGCAGGAGCCACCTACCAGAGACTGATGAACAAGGTCTTTAAGGACCAAATGGGGAGAAACATGGAAGTATATGTTGATGATCTGATAGTAAAAAGCAAGCTGCCCGGCTACCACGTTGCAGATTTGGAGGAAACCTTCCAAAAGCTCAGAGCCTTCGGGATTCACCTTAACCCCGAGAAGTGTATCTTCGGGGTGACATCGGGAAAATTCCTTGGGTACATGGTATCCGAAAGAGGCATCGACGCCAATCCTGAGAAGATTAAGGCTCTGCTTGAGTTCCGAACTCCTGCCACAGTCAAAGACGTGCAGAGACTAACCGGAAGAATAACCTCTCTGAGCAGGTTTATTTCCAGGTACGGAGACAGGTGTAGACCTTTCTTCAAAGTCCTCACAAAGGCAGCAAAGATGGAAGGCGACCTCGGAAGAAACAATCATCCCTGGGATGAAGATTGCCAAAAGGCCTGGGAAGAACTCAAAGTCTACCTGGCCAGCCTGCCGACTCTGCGACAACCTCGGGAGGGAGAACCCCTCGTACTGTACCTCGCCGTCACAGAAAAGGCCGTGAGCTCGGTCCTGATAAAAGAAGAAGGGCCGAAACAATGGCCGGTCTACTACGTCAGCAAGTCCCTGCATGGCGCCGAAGTCAGGTACCCTTTGCTTCAAAAAGCTATATACGCCTTGGTGCTTGCAGGAAGAAGACTGCGACCATATTTCTAGGCTCACCCCATCATCGTCCGAAGTAATCTACCACAACGAGATGTTATGAAGAGAGTTGATCATTCGGGAAGGCTCTCCAAGTGGTGCATAGAGCTTGGCGAACACGAAATCACCTATGAGCCTCGGAAGGCCATAAAAGCCCAAGCATTGGCAGATTTTATCGCCGAAATACCCACCACTGAGGAGAACCACTCAGATCCGAAAGAAGGTGAGCCAGAATGGACCTTGCATGTTGACGGAGCCTCGGGGTCCGAACACCAGGGAGCTGGAATAGTTATCAGAGGACCCGAAGGCCTAGAGGTGATGAAGGCTATCAAGTTCAGCTTCAACGTCACCAATAATGTGGCTGAGTATGAAGCCCTCATAGCGGGATTACGCTTGGCCAGAAAGATTGGCGTGAGAAACTTAAGGGCTCACAGCGATTCGCAGCTGGTAGTTCGGCAGACGGCAGGAGATTATGGGACGAAGGACCCAATCTTGGTAAAATACCACGAGCTGGTAACAAAACTCATCCAAGAGTTTGACGCCTTGCGGATCGAAAATGTACCCCGGCGGAATAACACTGAGGCAGATTGCTTAGCGAAGTCCAAAACATACACCGAGGTGCTAGACCATCCAAGCATCTCCGTGCTAAGCGTAACATCCTCGGGAACAGGGTGGAAGGACCCCATAAAGAAATACCTCACAGAGAATGAGCTTCCCGAAGACGCTGGCAATGCTGCAAGACTGCGAAGACGTGCCGGAAGATTTTTCCTGATTGGTGAAGAGTTATATCGGCAAGGATATGCAAATCCGCTGCAGAGATGTGTGGGCGAAGAGGATACTGAGATGGTTCTCGAAGAAGTTCACGAAGGCATGTGCGGCTCGCACATTGGAACTGATGCCCTTGCAGCAGTGATACTCCGCCAAGGATACTTCTGGCCTACCCTGAGAAAGGATGCAAGGCAGTTCATCCAGAAGTGCGGTAGTTGCCAGAGACATGCAAAAATCCAGAGGATACCCTCAGAAATGGTAACATCGGCAGACTATCCTTGGCCCTTCGCAGTCTGGGGTATAGACCTCATTGGGCCACTCCCCACAGCACCGGGAGGCGTGAAATTCTGCGTGGTAGTAGTGGACTATTTCTCAAAGTGGGTAGAGGCAGAACCACTAGCAACTATCTCGGCAAAAGAAGTGCAGAAGTTCGTATGGAAAAACATTGTATGCAGATTTGGCATACCGAGGGTACTAGTAGCTGATAATGGATCCCAGTTCATAGACAAAGGATTCCAGGAATTCATCAGTGACCTCGGAATAAAGATGCACTTCGCCCCAGTAGCTCACCCCCAAAGCAATGGGCAGGTGGAAGTATCAAACAGGACCATAAAAGATGGCCTGAAAAAGAGACTTGGGGAAGCCAAGGGGAAATGGCCAGGAGAACTCCAAAGTGTATTGTGGAGCTACCGAACGACGCCACGAAGAGCCACAGGGGAAACTCCCTTCTCACTCGTCTTCGGAACAGAGGCCATTATCCCAATAGAGATAGTTCAGCCTTCAATACGGGTGCAAGTATTTGATGAAGGCGGAAACGACCTCGGTCTGAGAACTAAGCTCGACCTTGTGACCGAACACAGAGAAATAGCCGGGCTGAGAAGAAAAGCTTTCCAGCAAAGAGTGGCCGCGGCTATCAACCTAAAAGCCAGGCCAAAAGAAATCAAAAAAGGAGACCTCGTTCTCCGAAAGGCCGACTTTGCACCCCGAAGGCCATCTCACGGCGTACTTCGCGCAAATTGGGAAGGACCTTATCTGGTTCTCGCCGAAGTACGGAAAGGCGTGTATAGGCTTGGCGACGCCGAAGGCGTAGAATTGAAAAACACTTGGCATTCAGACGCCTTGAAAAAATTTTACGCGTAAGGTTGAGCGGAAGAGATATATTGTACAAGGAATACTCTAAGTACAGAATGGTCTTGAGAAAAATTCTTAAGTATACCAAATTGTCCAAGACAGAATTCCGCGAAGGTGCTCGCCACGAAAAAAGCAGATGTGACTTCCCGAAGGCCCTTGAGCCACTATGCTCGGAAAAAAGGGAAAGCAAGAATCTCGTAATAGTGCACGCCAAAACAAAAGCAGAGATAATTTCCAAACACCCTTGAGCGTACATGCTCGGGAAAGAGGGAAATGAGCAATCTCGTGAGAATTTTCCTAAGTCCCTTGAGCAAATATGCTCGGGACAATAGGAAGACAGAAAAATTTGGCTGAAACTTTTCCGAAGTCCCTTGAGCAAACATGTTCGGGATAAAAGGAAACAAAAAGCCTGCAAAAGACTTAGCCAAATTTTTGCAAACTTTCCAGAAAGTCTCTTGAGCGAGCACACTCGGGACAAAGGAAGGTAAAAAGTTTCTTTGGTCGCAGGTTTTCCGAAGTCCCTTGAGCAAACATGTTCGGGATAAAAGGAAACAAAAAGCATGCAAAAGACTTAGCCAAATTTTTGCAAACTTTCCAGAAAGTCTCTTGAGCAAGCACACTCGGGATAAAGGAAGGTAAAAAGTTTCTTTGGTTACAGGTTTTCCGAAAGTCTCTTGAGCAAACGTGTTCGGGACAGTGGAAATAAAGAAACTTCCAAGAAAGGACTTAGCCGAAAAGATTGTTCATGTAGAGCAAACGCTGCCTTACAAAAGAAGTGTCCAAAGAAGGAGCACGAAGGAGAAAAATAAGAGGAGCCCTAAAACAAACTAGGGAGAGCCGGGCGGACGAAGACCAGGAAGCTTCAGATGCTCGACCTTGGACCACTGCCACTGAGGTCCCTCAGGAATATTTAGGCCCTCCAGAAAAGAGAGGTCCAAATCTGGGAACCTCTGCAGCACCTGGTGCCGAGCGAGGCAGAAGCCGTCCTGAAAGGCGACCTTGGCCATGTTATCAAAAGTACGTTTTTGAACGCCAAGGACATTGACCTCGTCCCTCAGCTCAGCAACCTCCTCTTCGAGCTCGCTTATCCCCAGCGTCTCTCCGGACTCCTTCTTCAGAGCCTCAACCTCGGCTTGAAGAGCATTGTTCTCGTCCGTCAACCTCGACGCAAGACTGTCAGAAACAGCCTTGTCCTTGACAAGATCTTCGTTGGCGGCGAGCAGCCCCTTTACTTGGTCGCCGAGGTCGGCAATCTTCCGGGAGGAGTCCTTTTCAAGTTCTTCTCTTTTCTTCGAGAACTCCTCCCGAACGGCAGCAAGTTGCTGAGAACAATCCGCTGTCAGCTGCTGGTTGCTGGCGATCACCTTCGTAAGCGAAGCCTTCGCTTCACTGAGTTCCCGCGAAGTCGCATCCTTGGAGGCAGCCTGTCTGGCCACCCGAACTCGGAGATAACCAGCGTACTCCAGCAGCTACGGCAAGGCAAAAGTCCAGGTTAGTACAAGTCTAAACACTTAGAAAATTGAGGGAAAAAGTGTAAAGACTATACCTGAGCAGCATGCTCGGTGACTTTTGCGGCGAGGGTATTATCCCCCGGGTGAGCCGCCGCAATGGCCCGGAAGGAGGCGTCAGTGGTGATCCCCTTCCAAATCTCCTTTGTCATTTTTGGACAATCGTCGGAGAGCAAATTCATATCCTCCGTGATTGTCCAAAAGGGCTCCAAGGGGATCTTCCCCTCAGGGATTATGGCATCGCGGAGGGCTCGTTTCCTCTCATGAATGGCCCTCCAGCCAGCAGCAAGGGGCTCCTCTGAAAGTAGGAAGGAAGTTAGGAGCAGAAGAAAAATTCGCGAAAGGAAAAGGAGCTGAACTTCGCCTAAAGGCATACCTGGAGGAACCTCGGAGACAGTGTCCTCGGGATCCTCGGGCCCCTCGGAAGAAAGACCCTTACCCTTCTGCCGGTACCGCTCCTTGGCGGTGGGTACTTCTACCACTACAGTGTTTCTGGGGGCCTCGAGGTCGAGAGGAGGCACCTCGGCGGAAGTAGCGGGGACCTCGGCCGGTGGAATTTCAACAAGACCAGCGTCTTCGCCAGCTTCTTCTTCCAAAAGCTCTGGCTGAGAAGGCTGGAGAGCCTTCCTAGCTCGCTTCGCCGAGGGTCCCGGCCCTGTCGTCTTCCTTCTTCGGGAAGCCGCCTTCTTTGTCTGCTCCCCCTTCTCCACTTGGCCAGAAAAGAGGGCCTTGTAATAAGCGGCAGCCCCATCGCCCATCTCTGAAAAAGAGAAGAAATATCAGCGTAAGTCCGAGGAAAAAGTATAAAGGGATGGAAGATTACTCACTTTCGGCAAAAGTTTCGAAAGAAGTCTCCCCCTTAAGGAGCTTGACCAGCCAGGAGTCTTTCCCGGCAATGGCGGGAGCGGGCATATTGAGGTCAGTCACGTGCTCCTTAACCACTTTCAGCTCCTGAAGGACTTCTTCGGTCATCAACCTCCAGTCGATAGGAAAGGGGTAAAGAGCACGAGGAGAGACCTCGGGAGCCCAGTCAGCGACTGCCCGAATGCGGGCGTCGAAATCCGCGAACACGAAAGCCAACGGTGGGGTCAGCAGCATCCTCGGATCAACGACGTCTGCGTTCAGCACTCCCTGAGCCCACCTGGTCGGGACATCAGACCAGTTCTTATCCACCTTGAGGAAAAAGAACTTAGGCTGCCACCCCCGCCAGCTATCCTTCGTGTCGAAGGTGAAGGTGAATTTTTTGCTCCCGGATCCCCGAGGCAGCAGGAAATAGAAGCCACCCTTCGGGACCACATAGAGCTTGTAGTACTGCATGAAAATGATGAAGTGGGGCTCTATCCCGAACACGCCACACATGCAGAGGTAGGCGTTAAAATAGCAGTACGCGTTCGGGGGAAGCTGGTTCACAGCAATGCCATGGAATTGGCAGAACTCGCAAACCACCTTCGGGGGAGGATACCGAAGTCCGGCCTTCAGTTGGGCTCGGAAGACGGTAACCTCGTCGCCACGGTTTGAAAAAGCAAAATGGCTAGAACGAAGCAGTCTGGTCACAGCGTAAGACGGAAGAAAGAATTTTTTCTTCCACCTCTCTAGTTTTTCGGGGGTGGTACAGCAAGGATGGGCCAGAAGAGGTTTCCAGCTCTCGGGAACACGCATCGCAGACATGAAAAAGAGTTTGAGATGGAAAAAAAATAGTTTCCAGAAAAAACTCAGAAGACGAGTTTGGAAAAAACAACAGTTTTCCAGAAAAACTCAGAAAAATAGAGGAATCAGAGTACTCTGAAAATCAAAACCCACCAAAAGATTTGCCTGAGGACGCCGTCGCGAAAGTTGGTAGGAAAAGCTCTGATTAAAGAAGCTCCGCCACAGAAAGCAAGATAAAACGCAAGAACAGAGGGCAAAGCAGAGAGAGAGCAGAAAAATAGTAAGTGGGACTTATGATGGAATGGGCTATTTATAAGCCAAAGGTGGGTAACCGAAAGAACATCATAAGTACCCATTGGAGGCGAACCGTCGCCGTAACTGCCCGCTGCACCCGAAAAGGTGCGCCCTCTGTAAATGACGCGCCTCTCCTCCAATGGCAAGAAGCCACGTGTCAACCGCTGCGCAGAAATGGGGGACGTGCCTCCCCAAACATGCCTGGAAAACCGGGACACGCCTCCTGATTGGGACACGTCGTTTGACATCCCTGAGAAATGGAGACGCGCCGCTCAGTCTGACACGCTTGGCCATCAGACCTGCAGAAATAAAAAGCAGGCCACCTCGAGGACACCAAGAGACAGGCTATGGCTGAACAGCCCATGACTTTTGGGCAAGAGGTGTATCTTCGGTACAGGCTTTGCCTCGGAGACACCAAAGAATAGGCCAAGGCCGAACAGCCCAGACCCTCGGGCAAAAGGTGCGACCTCGGAATAGGTTATGCTTCCCAACAAGACTCCCAACGGCAACCTCGGAAAGAGATGCAAACCGAAGTCTTCACTTCGGCTTTCCAGAGGGGGGCATGTGATAGCCAAAGGCTATCGCCTCAATCTGGCCGAATACCCTGCCACAACAATGGCCAGAAGAACTGGTGCTTCCCGGGAATAGGTGGAATCATGCACCTCGGGAGATAGCCTGAGAGCTCCGAGCCTTGGCACGCCAGTAAAACTTGAGGACTCCATTCGCCCCCCAAGGTTGTGAACAGCGCGCCTTCGGAAAAGTGGCACTAGACATTGCTGCCCGAATATGATATCCCCGAAGGCGGAACCCCCTGGAACTGGGAACCCCCGAACTGAGGGTAGGCTTCCCGAAGAGGCTCTGTCCGAACTAGAGGACGACCTCGCCCAGGGACCTCGGGAGTACGGCAGGCGCATTTAAGGAAGCATTTAAGGAAGCCTCTGACACGTCCCACCACAGACGTAAAAAGTCACCCTGACGCGCAGACGCCATCAGAATCATATCATGGCCCGCCTCAGCACAAGGCTCGAGGCCATCTAGTTACCAACTATCTGTCCCCTACGCCCAGACGTTCAGGAGCATCCGACCGCACACGTGTCATGATCTGAACGGGCTAGGTATTCCTATATATACAGGAAATAAATACTTGACAGGAGGTTGGCAGGCCGGATATACAGCTCCCACACCCTGAGAAAATACCAGGCGAGACTTTTCTGCCTTTCTCTTTGAGCTAGTGACTTTCTCCTTCTTCCGGCCACCACTGACTTGGGCGTCGGAGGCTCCCCCCCCGGAAAAACACTCCGGGGGCCTCCTAACCCTGTTTACCAGCTTTTCAGGTACTCTCCTTGGGGCGATCCACCTTCCAGGCGTTCTTCCTCCTAGAAGTCTCCTCAACAGTCATCATGACTCACAACGATGAGGCCTTAGGCCATCAGTTATGAAGAATGTTGGAGGACCAAATTCTTTAAGGAGGGAGGAATTGTCAGGACATGTCAGGACACTGTTTTAGTGCTTGGCCTATGCCAAAATGTGAGGGAAAATGCATTAAAACAATAAGGGATTCAAATGAAAATGAAAATGAAAATGCATTAAAACATATGTGTGCAACCGAGAACTATCGGGTTTAAAATGCGCATGAGAAATGGCCAACGTACTAATGGCAGAAAACAAAGTTTAAGGGCCCATTTGAATGTTCTTTTGGGTGCTATTAGTGATGCTAATACTTGTGGGGGGAATCCTTAAGCCATGCAAATTTGTTTAAGCCGAGAAGATAAATAAACCCATTTTTGTGCACAAGTGGCACTTGGCTGGTTGATGCATGCTTCCACTAAGGATTAAGCCATGATTTTGGGCCAAGAGATCCTAGGTTTAGGCTTAACCGAGTTCTTGACAAAGTTTGGTTTTTCTTGGTGTTGAAATGCCAGAAGCATGCCAATTTTATGAAAGATTCAGCTTGGATTAGGGATTCAAGCTTGTGGAAGTAGGATTAAGCCATAGGCGATCTTGTGTTTATGGTTGCGAGCTTGATCTTTAAGAGCCAAGCTTGACTGAGAGCTGAAGGCAAGTAACTGGTAAGGTTTCACGAAATGTACATGATTTTGGTAATGATTCCATGTTCAAGTAGATTAATGGCTTCTAAGTGATAATAATTTTGAGCTATATGATCTTAGATTTCTAGATGGGGCATATATGGAACCTTTGGGTTTATGTGTTTTCTTGGCTAGCTAGTCATTAATGGCAAGTACTAAGGTCCAAGGTAAGTAGGCCAACTTGTCTTTGAACATGGAGCTCTAGTGGTGTCGTGCCCAACCTAGCCCCTGGGCCATTCGAACCCAATTACTTAACCATCCAGCGGAATTTCATAAATGGGCATTTTTCCAATATCAAAACATACGGGCATGAAACCCTGGATATTACTAGTACTAGCTCATTAACTATTTACTTAAAGGTTTATTTATATTGTGCTCTCTAAAACAAGCTAGTACTTATGTGGAACTTGTGTGTTTATTTCAAGCTCGTTATCAAACATAGCCAAGTATATGCATGGCAACCAAAACACCAATCCAAGTTTTGGAACTTGTTTATTATGCACTTGTTTTTCATAATCAAGCATAGGCTTATAAACATACTATTATGCAAAACCATCATCAACATTACTTAGGCCCAATCGTCCATGTACAAGCCATTAACACAAATTATGGCCAAATGTTCTTAAAGTCCATTTTTAGCACAAGTTTGGTCATTTAGATAAGACCAACATCATAGCACATGTGCAAACATGGCAAACCACACAAAGAGACAAAGGACACACTTCCCAACTTAGAGACTTTGTTCCCATAATCTAGACTCTAAGTCCTGCACATAAAGTCCACACTTATTAGCTTGATACACAAGCAACCCATAACACTTAGAATACTTAGAATATTGAGCAAATATATATGTACACACACAAACTTTTTTACCAACAAAAAGAGTATAAAATACTCTTGATCTTAGTTCCATTCTAGTGCTCCTTTTCCTACATTAAGTAGAGAATGGCGTGAGTAAAACTCAGTAAGGATTCCGTACAACTCATAGAGCCTAATATAGCACAAGTATATCTTGGCAAAACATAATCCAAGCTCCTGTAAAAAAAACACTAAGACAAAGAAAATATAGGATATATGCACATACTAATAATAATCAGAGTCAGTAAGCACAACCAAACATAGAAGCACACAAACACACACACCACTTAACATAATATTCCTATAAAGGGCAGAGCAAGCATGAGCATATTTTCTTTAATTTTGGTTAACCTTTAATTAGTCCGTATTAATCTGAGATCTCTTTATGCTTGGGAATTGAGTTGGCCAGCCCAATTCCTAGCCGTAATGCTTGCACAGCGCTAGCTAGCACAAAGTTGCCTAAGTAACAAAACATAGCCCACTGTAGCACCTTAGGATCACATGGTATTCTTTATCCAACACGTAAGGGCACTGAATACTCAAAGAGTATAAGAATCCTTACCACAAAACCTTTAGCACCTTTATTGCCCGAAAGCTGTAGAAGCTTGTTCCTTTGC
This sequence comes from Aquilaria yunnanensis, assembly GCA_039654915.1. Taxonomy (NCBI): domain Eukaryota; kingdom Viridiplantae; phylum Streptophyta; class Magnoliopsida; order Malvales; family Thymelaeaceae; genus Aquilaria; species Aquilaria yunnanensis. The sequence goes on from CM077594.1 coordinate 47,879,745, forward strand.
CTTTTCCTTGCTTGTCATAGCTAGAACTTAATTTGTAGCTTGAGAACCTACAATGGATGAATTATTAGCAAATATATTCTTGCGTTACCATTGCTCAAAAGCTTACATATGCCAAGAAAACTTGATGGAACACACAATACCTCAACCAAATGAGGTATGGCCTAATCTTTGGCTTGTTTTCCTTAGAGCTCCCGCTCATCTTTTCTTGAATCCACCACTTGCTTCCTAGCCTTGGAAGGCTTTAGAAGCTTATGGGCATCAAGAACACAATCGTCAAACATGAGAATGCCAAGAACAAGACTTGGCCAAAACTTCCCTTAGTTAATGGCTTCCAAAAATGTCTCATTCTTTCAATCTTCCTCTTGATTCTTTCTTGGGATGTTCTTAATAGCCTATAGACACCAAGAAAACTTGGTAAAAGCTTAAGGCTACTTAAGAATGAGCTATGGCTAAATGGTATTTGGGAGACAAGAGTTGGAAGAGTTTAAGAGCAAACTTAGAGAGACATTGAAGAGAGAGATGGGGAAGAGTGAATGAATGAATTTGGGAGCTTAATGGGCATGTAATGGAAAAATTTGGGAGGGAAGAATGAGTGTATCATGTGCTTGGATGAGTGGGAGACAAGTGGGGGACAAATTGGAAGACTTGTACGGGTGGTAGGGTGAGATAGTCAAAAGTGGGGACAAATTGGAAGACTTTGGTGAAAGTTGGTTGAATTTGTCAAAAGTGGGGGACAAGTAGGTGGAGGAAGGAATCCTAAGTGATGAGTTGGATTAAAATAATGGGAAATGGAGAAAGGTGGTAGCCATGGCATCCAATGCCTTTACTACTGGCTAATCCTCCCCTTAGTATCTCAATTCCTTGTATTTGGGCAATTGAGCCGAACCACCAAAAGTCCCTTTTTGTCCAATTGAGTCCCTCACATTATATTTTCGTCATTTTACTTCGCCTAGGCCAAGTTAAAATTTTGAGACTGTCAGACACTTATCATGCTCCCCAATCCCACTTAATTTAGTGTCTCCCAAACTCAATTAGCTTAATTCCCAATTTAGGAAAAATTCTTAAGCCCTGAATCCTCATGGCCCAAACTTAGTTACTTAGGATTTTGTGGGCATTACAACACTCCCCTCCTTAAGAAATTTGGTCCTCCAAGTTTCCTATGAGCTTAGGGAATATATCAAGATAATTTTTAAGCATTTCAACTTCCACTTCCCATGTGGTCTCCTCCTTAGAATGGTTAGTCCATTGGAGTTTTACCATAGGTATCCATTTACTCCTAAGCTTCCTTGTGTCTCTTGCCAATACCCGAATTGGTTCTTCTTCATATGTGAGATTTTGGGTAATGGGAACACTAGTGACATGTACCACTTGTTTAGGATCAGAGACACACTTCTTCAGCAAGCTTACATGGAAGGTGTCATGTACATGTCCCAGCTCAGGGGGTAGCTCTAACTTGTTGGCTACATTTCCTACTCTTGCGAGTATTAAGTATGGTCCTACATACATCAGGGCTAGTTTTCCCTGCTTGCCAAACCTCATTACTCCTTTCATAAGAGAAACTTTTAACCATACTCGGTCTCCTACCTAGAACTCTTGGTCCTTTCTTTCCTTGAGGTTGGCATATGATCCTTGCCCATTGTTACCAGTCTTAATCGTTTCTTGGATTAGCTTAATTTTCCCAGTAGTTTCTCTTATGAGCTCTGGGCCTATTTCCAACTTATCTCCTCGCTGATGCCAACAGTGTGGACTTATGCACTTTCTTTGATAGTGATAGCCGAAGTGCTATCACCCTTTAAACCCATAAGCTCGAGCAAAGCACCAGAAGTGCTATCACCCTTTAAACCCATAAGCTCGGGCAAAGCACCACCCTCAGAAAGTCGAGCATCACGCACAAGGAATGCGAGCACCAACTTCGAAAAAAAGGGGTCTGACCCCTTGAACATCCGACCTCGGCAATCCATCATCACCCCTGGAAATGACAGTACCGACCTCGGCAATACAATGCATCGCCATCCTCGGTAAGGCGAACGAACCGGCTTTGGAAGAGAAAGAGTCACCACCTTTGGCAGGAGAGAATGCCCCCGAAGGGGTCCATCCATGATGAGAGGACTCCCGGATTACTGAAACAATCTCGGAAGAAAGCCCACATATTCCAAAGAGCTCTCTTCTACCAAAGGGATTTTAGGAATACGACAGAAACAATTAAGGAGCCTCTAACATGCCGCCCTCATACACAACACGCCGCCCGCATACAGGCTCTGACATGCCGCCGCCGCACACGTCCTGTCACACAAACCTACCCCGACCCTGACCTCTGGCCAGAACGGCCTGTAGCCGGCTAGAGGCCCCGACGTCCAAAGGTACAAGAATACATCCGATTGAACACGTGTCATAATCTGAGCGGGTCACGTCAGGCAGGCATCTCCACTACACCCTCCTATATATATTAAAGAAGTGGCCTCAGTAAGGGGGTTTCGGCAGGGGGAGATACATTTCACATTCTTACTACTTCCCGTCTCTCAAAATACTGACTTGGGCGTCAAAGGCTCCTCCATAGAAAAATACTCTGGGGACCTCCTAACCTTTATTCTTTGAGTGTTTCAGGCAGTCTCTCCCTAGAAGTCCCTCGTTCAGGCGTTCCTCCCTCACCGGAAGTCCCTCCCAGTCTCACCATGTCATACAGTGAAGATGCCGATAGGCATCATCTGGTGCCATCTATGGGAAACCACTCCCAGGTGGCCGTCATTGAGACTCAGTGTTCTAAGGACAAGGGGCTTCTAAAGTCCCCTTCCGCGCCAGAGGTTCAACCGGAAACCGAGCAACCTACTGCAGGGATTTACTTGCCGGAGGATGAGCATCCTCTAACTGTTACCATGAGCTTCCTGCATGATTTTCAGTGCTCCGTTGTGGCTGAAATGACGTAGCAACTGGACCAAAGGTCGCCACAGCCGCCTTTAGACCGAAGGCCTCCTTCACCGGCACCTTATCGGGAGAGAAGCCCGAAGTCAACTCAGCAGAGTTCGGGAATTGGGGACCAACGTGATGAGTCCTCGACGGAAAACTTACCCCCCAAGGTTCGACCTATGGGAGAAATGGGGTCTAAACAACCCAGGACTCCCCGTCGAAGGAGTTTTTCACCAGAAAAGAAATCGCAATCCCCTTGGCGCCGAGGTTACTCTCCAAAAAGGAGGCGTCACTCTCTATTACTGGAGGCTTCCAGACAACAAGAAGAAGAGCCCAGTGCCACACTCCTCATGGAAAAAATCCTAAAGAGGTTAGAAAGGGTGGAAAGACAGGTAGCTCAGAAACCCATCTGGTCTAGGTTGTTAGAAACCTTCAATGGAGACGAATCGCCATTTACTTGAACAGTAGTCGATGCACCTATGCCGAGTGACTTACGGGTTCCTCATTTGGAAACCTACGATGGCCGAAGTGACCCCCAGGCTCACCTAACCAAATACCGGCACAGCATGGTGTTGCAGAGTGCCGATGATGCCACCTTGTGCAAATGCTTCGAGGTCACCCTCTCTGGACCGGCAACAGAATGGTACAACTCGTTAGCCCCTGGAACCATTGTGGGATTCCAAGAGTTGTCTACAGCTTTCACGCAGCAATTCATCGGAAGCAGACCAATGGCGAAGATGCTAGTTCAAATATTCAACATAGCACAGAAGAATGGAGAAACTATTCGCAACTATGTTGAAAGGTTTAATCGAGAAGCCCTAAGTGTGCCAGACTTCAGGCCGGAGATACGTATCCTCGCCATGATACGGGGACTTCGAAGAGACTCACAGTTGTTCTACGAATTCTCGAAGGACCCCCCGGATGTTACACCATAGCTAAAAAGCTTACATATGCCAAGAAAACTTACATATGCCAAGAAAACTTGGTGGAACACACAATACCTCAACCAAATGAGGTATGGCCAACTCCTTTGGCTTGTTTTCCTTAGAGCTCCCGCTTATCTTTTCTTGACTCCACCACTTGATTCCTAGCCTTGGAAGTCTTTAGAAGCTTATGTGCATCAAGAACACAAGCTTCAAACGCAAGAATGCAAAGAACAAGACTTGGCCGAAACTTCCCTTAGTTAATGGCTTCCAAAAACGTCTCCTTCTTTCAATCTTCTTCTTGATTCTTTCTTCGGATGTTCTTAAGAGCTTATAGGCACCAAGAAAACTTGGTAAAAGCTCAAGGATGCTCAAGAATGAGCTATGGCCGAATGGTAATTGGTAAAGAAGAATTGGAAGAGTTTGAGTGCAAACTTAGAGAAAGATTGAAGAGAGAGATGGGGAAGCATGAATGAATGAATTTGGGAGCTTATTGGGCATGTAATGGATGAATTTGGGAAGGCAGAATGAGTGTATCATGTGCTCGGATGAGTGGGAGACAAGTGGGGGACAAATTGGAAGACTTGTGTGGGTGGAGGGGTCAGATAGTCAAAAGTGGGGACAAATTGGAAGACTTTGGTGAAAGTTGGTTGAATTTATCAAAAGTGGGGGACAAGTAGGTGGAGGAAGGAATCCTAAGTGATGAGTTGGATTAAAATAATGGGAAAAGGAGAAAGGTAGTAGCCATGGCATCCAATGCCTTTAAAATTGGCTAATCCTCCCCTTAGTCCCTTAATTCCTTGTATTTGGGCAATTGAGCCCAACCACCAAAAGTCAATTTTTGTCCAATTGAGTCCCTCACATTAAATTTTCATCATTTTACTTGGCCTAGGTCAAGGTTTAATTCTGAGAGTGTCCAACACTTATCATACTCCTTGCTCCCACTTAATTTAGTGTCTCCCAAACTCAATGAGCTTAATTCCCAATTTAGGAAAAATTCTTAAGCCCTGAATCCTCATAGACGGAGGCTTAATTACTTAGGATTTTGTGGGCATTACAAGTGGTATGGAGTTGGATTGGCAAAGCTTGGAGTTGGATCAGCAATCCTCTTAGCGTTCATCTTTTTGCAGCTGCTGGGGTACGCCGGCTTTCTCCGAGTTCGGGTGGCCAGGCAGGAGGCGTTCTGAGCTTCGGCCTTAGAGACCTTAGAGAAAGCGAAGGTCACGTGCTCGGCATTGATCGCCAAGAACCAGCAGCTGTCAGATGCTGCGAAGAAAGAAGTTGTTGCCCTTCGGGAGGAGTTCCGGAAGGAGAAGGAAGATCTTGAGAAGAACTCCTCTCTGAAGATTGCTGACCTCTGCGATCAGGTGAAAGGGATGCTTGCTGCCAACCAAGACCTTCTCAAAGATAAGTCAGATTCTGACAATCTCATTCGGTCGTTGGTGAGTGAGAAGAAGGCTCTCGAAGCCGAGGTCCAGTCTTTGAAGAAGGAGCCCGATGCGAAGAAGAGGGTGAAGGCGCTGAAGAAGGAGGTTGCAGACTTGAAGGACGAGCTTGAGGACCTTGAGGTTGAGAAGGACAAATCTGACCAAATGACCAAGGTCGCCTTCCAAGACGGATTCTGCCTTACTCGGCACCAAGTCCTTCAGAGGTTCCCAGGTCTGGACCTCTCTTTTTTGGAAGCTCTCAACATTCCCGAGGGGCCTCGGTGGTCCTGGTCCAAAATCGAGCACCTGAACCTGCCTTAGGCTGTTTTAGGGGCCTTTTCCTTTTTTCCTCTTCGTTTTTGTGTTCCTTCTTCGGGCACTTCTTCTTTGTAAGCCTGATCATTCTCAATGAATATATTTTTTGGCTAAGTCTTTTTGCAAGATTTTGCATTTCCATTGTCCCGAACAAGTTCGCTCAAGAGACTTCGGGGAACCTGCAATCACCAAAATTTATTATCCGCTTTTTTCGACAAGTATTTTCGCAAGATTTTTGTTTCCCACTTTCCCGAGCATGATGGCTCAAGGGACTTCGGAAAATCACATCTGCGCTCTTTGCGGCGTGTAATTTCGCAAAATTTTTGTTTTCCATTTTCCCGAGCATGATGGCTCAAGGGAGTTCGAAAAATCACATCTATGCCTTTTTATGGCGAACACCTTCGCGGAATTCTGTCTTGCACCATTTTGTACACTTAAGAATTTTTTCTCAAGCACATTCTGTACTTAGGATATTTTTTGCACAACACAATCCTTCTGCTCCATCTTAAGCGTAGAATTTCTTCAAGGCATCTGAGTGCCAAGTGTTTTTCAATTCTACGCCTTCGGTGTCGCCAAGTTTGTGCACACCTTTTCGTACTTCGGCAAGAACCAGATAAGGTCCTTGTTGGGTTTCGGGAGCCAAACAGCGCAGCGGAATTTAACCGAAACCCTCCAGGATCCAAGTGAAACGGGGTAAACCGGGTGTTCGAAAATTTCATACCTAATTTTCGGTTGAGATCTCTCACTCAACTGTAGAGTCGAATCACAAAACCTGAACAGTTGACTTGTTCAGGCTCTCTATGGTATCCACACGAGCCTCTCGGGATCACCACGCTTACACCATGTCCCGGCAGATGCGTTTCTCTTGCGGTCGCAGTGCTAGCTTGCGTCCTCCAAGGAATTGCAAGAGAAGAGTACGGCTGTCCTGTTGGGAGGCTAGGGCAAGGAGACCTGCGAATTTCTCACTTAAAAGTTGTATTTATAGTGAGACTCAACTTCCAGGCCTAATGGGTTTCAAAGCCCTAATCCAATTAGGATTTAATTTCGGGCTTAATAATGGCTCAACTCCTTGGCCCATTATTAATACGAAATTAAAGTGAAACCATAACCCAAATAATTAGCCCATGCACTCTAATGATCCAAATAGCTCTATGTGTGCGACCCAATAGGCTCTTGCCATGTTGGCAATGATCATAAATCACATTTATGATCATAAGCAATGAGCGGTGTTTAGCAACACATCATTGCTACCCAAGTGACAAGATTGTCGGTGAATCGACTAAACCTTTATGATCATCACCGATATATGCCATTGTCCCTTTGTCCAAGATATCAAGACTAAGCACGAGACATGGAATGTGTCACTCTCGTATAGCCCAATCTTTGGTTTCTTGATTACCGAGTAGACTAACTTAAACTGACGACATTGATATCATATATCAACTCATCGGAGCATGGCCATGCATTTTCTAAGTCTCACTCTATCAAGGGGCCCAAAGATATCACTCCCGTTACATAGGAGGGACAAATCCCATCTTGATCATACAAATCCCTCCGCATGATATGTGACATACCCAATGACCTCCTTCAAGTTCACTCAGTTACGAGCAACAAAGGAAAGTATCAAAGTATGTGACTCACATGTAGGGAACCTTGATGATCTTAGGTCGAAGGACTACATATACCATGATCACTATGAGAATCACTTATGACACTCATATAACGATCCATGAAGTGTTCTCATGGTGGGTCGGTCCAGTACACAAGTTCTCCAACTTGTACCCATATGTAGACTACATATCTCATATTAGTCTCCACATATGCTAGTCATTATGTATTATTGCAACCCGCTCCACAATAATACTATACTAGGGACGTTTAAGAATATCATTATTCTAGGGTTACAATTATGTTTATTATGTTACGCAGAAACAAAACAACAAACAAAATTGCTGGATTAATGCCTCAATAAAATATCATGACTCAATTTGCAAAAATACAATCATCTCATGATTGGCTTTTTGGGCACAACACTAACAATCTCCCACTTGCACTAAAAGCCAATCATCCATGTATCTAATACCGATGGATCTAGAATGGCTATCATGCTTCTGCTGTGTAAGGGGCTTTGTCAGTGGATCAGCAATGTTGCTGTCTGTCGAAGTCCTGCATATCCTTACATCACCCCTCTCGATGATCTCCCTGATGAGATGATAGCGTCGGAGTATGTGTTTGGATCGCTGGTGAGATCGAGGTTCCTTAGCCTGTGCGATTGCTCCATTGTTGTCACAATAGAGCTCTATCGGGTCAACAATGCTTGGAACCACTCCAAGTTCAATGATGAACTTCTTGATCCAAACTGCCTCCTTCGCAGCATCAGAGGCGGCAATGTACTCAGATTCTGTTGTAGAGTCAGCTACTGTCTCTTGCTTTGAACTCTTCCAGCTTACAGCACCACCACCAATACAAAACACATAACCAGATTGCGATCTAAAATCATCCTTATCGGATTGGAAGCTTGCATCGGTGTAACCCCTTACAACGAGCTGATCTTCACCTCCAAAGACCAAGAATGCATCCTTAGTCCTTCGTAAGTACTTAAGGATGTTCTTAACAGCTGTCCAGTGACTTTCACCGGGGTTCGATTGGTACCTACTCGTCATGCTCAAAGCATATGAGACATCGGGACGAGTACATATCATGGCATACATGATAGATCCAATTGCTGAGGCATATGGAATCTTACTCATGCGCTCTCTCTCCTCGGTTGTACTCGGACACTGAGATCTAGAAAGAGTGATACCATGTGACATGGGCAAGAATCCTTTCTTGGAATCTTGCATGCTAAACCTCTTTAGCACCTTGTCAATATATGTACTTTGACTTAGACCAAGAAGCTTTCTAGATCTATCTCTATAGATCCTGATGCCTAACACATAGGCTGCTTCACCCAAGTCCTTCATAGAGAAACATTTCCCTAGCCAAGTCTTCACAGACTGTAGCTCAGGAATGTCATTCCCGATGAGTAGTATGTCATCTACATACAACACCAAGAAGACAATAGCGCTCCCACTAACCTTCTTGTAGACACAAGGTTCATCTTCATTTTTGATAAAACCAAACTCTTTGATTGCATCATCAAAATGAAGATTCCAACTTCGAGAAGCTTGCTTCAGTCCATAAATGGACCTTTGCAATTTGCACACTTTATTGGCATTCCCAGGAGTGACAAAACCCTCAGGCTGTGTCATGTACACATCCTCAAGTAGCTTTCCATTTAGGAATGCAGTTTTGACATCCATTTGCCATATCTCATAATCATAGTGTGCAGCAATAGCAAACAAAATTCGGATGGATTTAAGCATAGCAATTGGTGAAAAAGTTTCATCATAGTCAATACCATGAATTTGCTTGAAACCTTTTGCAACCAATCTTCCCTTAAAGGTAATCACATTACCATCCATGTCAGTTTTCTTCTTGAAAACCCATTTGCACCCTATAGGTTTAACCCCTTCAGGTGGGTCAACCAAAGTCCATACTTGGTTTTCATACATGGATTCCATCTCGGATTTCATGGCCATTAGCCACTTCTCAGAGTCAAGCCCCGACATAGCTTGTTGGTAGGTTGTGGGCTCATCTTGATCCATGAGCATCACATCACCGGTGTGAGTCACGAGAAATCCATATCTCTCGGGCTCACGCCGAATCCTACCAGTCCTACGTGGGCTTTGTGCTACAGGAATAGACTCTTGAACCACAACATCTTGTGGTGTCTGTTCAGGTTCCATTTCAGGTTCAATGTCTCCTTGTTGTTCTTGAATTTCTTCAAGTTCTACTTTCCTCCCACTAGTTCCTTTAGAGATAAACTCTTTCTCCAAAAAGACACCAGTTCGAGCAACAAACACTTTTTGCTCAGAGGGATTGTAGAAATAGTAACCCTTTGTTTCTTTGGGATACCCAACAAAAAGACATTTTTGAGATTTGGGCCCTTAGTTTGTTAGAGGATTGACGTTTTACATAAGCGTCACAGCCCCAAATCTTCATAAAAGACAAATTAGGACGCCTCCCACTCCATATCTCATATGGTGTCTTTTGAAACGATTTAGATGGAACTCGGTTTAGTGTAAAAGCGGCTGTCTCTAGAGCATGTCCCCAAAAGGAGTTTGGAAGGTCAGCTTGACTCATCATGGAGCGAACCATGTCTAACAGAGTTCGATTTCTCCTTTCAGAAACACCATTCCATTGAGGTGTACCTGGTGGAGTGAGTTGTGATACTATACCACACTCCTTCAGATAGTCAAGGAATTCTCGATCCAAGTACTCTCCACCTCGATCTGATCGAAGCACTTTGATACTCTTCCCGAGTTGATTCTCTACTTCATTCTTGAATTCTTTGAACTTTTCAAAGGATTCTGACTTGTGTCTCATAAGATACACATAGCCATATCTGCTGAAGTCATCAGTGAAAGTAATGAAGTATTGGGAACCTCCTCTAGCTTGTGTAGACATAGGGCCACATACATCACTATGTATGAGTCCTAGTAAGTCATTAGCCCTTTCACTTTGCCCTGTGAATGGGGCTTTGGTCATCTTGCCCAACAAACATGACTCACATGTCTCATATGATTCAAAATCAAATGAGTCCAAGAGTCCATCCTTATGGAGCTTGGATATGCGGGTCTCATTTATATGGCCCAAGCGACAGTGCCAGAGATAGGTCAAGTTTGAATCATTTAATCTGACCTTCTTGGTATTCACATTATAGATTGGATCTTCAAGGTCTAGAACATACAACCCATTGCTAAGTTGAGCACTACCATAAAAGATTTCATTCAAATAAATAGAACAACATTTGTCCTTTATTATAAATGAAAAACCTTTCTTGTCCAAACAAGAAACAGAAATCAAATTTCTACTAATAGTAGGCACAAAGTAGCAGTTGTCTAATTCTAAAACTAATCCACTAGGTAAAGTGAGAACATAAGTCCCTACGGCTAAGGCAGCAACCCTTGCTCCATTTCCAACACGTAGGTCCACTTCACCTCGGGCCAATCTTCTACTTCTACTTAGATCCTGCACATTTGCACAAATGTGAGATCCACATCCAGTATCCAATACCCAAGATGAGGAAGTAGAAAAGTTAGCCTCTATAACAAAAATACCTGAAGTGGAAGTCTTACTTCCCTTTTCCTTAGCAAGTTCTTCAAGATAGAGCTTGCAGTTGCGCTTCCAGTGTCCAGGTTGCTTACAATGGAAGCACTCCCCTTCCTTTGCCACACCACCCTTTGGTTTCAGTGCAGCTGAAGAAGAACTAGCATTGGACTTTCCATTAGCTTTATCCTTCTTCTTGTTGGCTTTTCCTTTTCCCTTGCCCTTTTGAACCATCAAAATGGGCTTAGCCTTCTTAAGGTTTTGCTCAGCAGTTCTCAACATGTTGAGCAATTCAGGGAGGGACTTGTCATGGTCGTTCATGTTATAGTTCATGACGAACTGACTGTAGCTTTCAGGCAACGATTGCAAGACTACATCGATAGCCAACTCTTTCTGAAGAGCAAATCCTAAATTCTCAAGATTCTCAATGTACCCAATCATCTTGAGCACATGAGGACCCACGGGACTTCCCTCAGACATCTTGCACTGAAACAATGCCTTAGAGGTCTCAAACCTCTCATGCCTAGCTTGCTCTTGGAAAAGCATTTTGAGATGTTCGATCATATCGAACGGCCCCATGTTCTCATGTTGCTTCTGAAGCTCAGATTCCATGGTAATAAGCATGAGGCATGCAACATCCAAAGCATCATCAGAATGCCTCTTGTGAGCATCCCTTTCAGCTCTTGGAGCAGTGGCAGCAGGCTCATTCGGAATGGGCTGCTCTAGGACATATGCCTTTCTCTCTTGTTTAAGGACTATCCTCAAGTTTCGGTACCATTTGAGAAAGTTGGTCCCATTAAGTTTTTCCTTCTCAAGGATCGATCGCAACGAAAGTGTCGATGTGTTTTGTGCCATAGTTATCTACAACAGTAAATATGCAGTGTAAGAGTCATGTATTTTAATTCATTTAATAAGGTCTTTTATTAAACGATACTCCCACTATTTTCCTCAAAATAATAACCCTCGATATTATTTCGGAACACCTCGGCGCTAAGGTATTCTAGTGGGCCAAGATCCATATTTGACCACAACCTGAGTCAGCTTTGGCTTTTCTCTCAAGTTATAGCTATTTAGGTAGGCAACTCCTTGCCAATTGCATCTTATGCAACTCTTGGATAGTTGGGTGAACAACACTTGTCCAAGCTCATCTCGTGAACTTAAGCACAACTCTATGCCTCTAAGTCCCTAATCCTATTAGGATGACTTAGTTAAGTCAAACCCAAAGTTAGCAGTTTGGATATCACTATTATCCCATCGCGCCTTACCAAGATGAACATAGGTACTTTGCTTTAGCAAACCCACCTAATGTTGATCAAAGTCTTGACGAGTGCCAACATTTGGAAGGCATCACATTTAATGACTTAATATTTGTTTGAGGGATTTTATCTTTTGATCTCACCAATTTGTTATCTCCGGTTGTTTTATACATGCATCACATACAAATATAAAACATGCATCTCATGCTTACAAGAAATAAACGTGACATGGTTATAGCCCAAACTATGCGATATTCTCAAGCCAATGAGAATATCATAAAAGCCTAAGAAAAGAAAAGAGTCTTCACAAGCTCCTTCTCTTCCTTTCTTGGCTGCCCTTTTGTTGTCACCTCCTTGGACATACCTCCTTGCATGAGCCCATAATGCACCATTACATCAATAATAGAAACCTCGAGTTACATTCGAGGGGAGTAAGGTGAGAAGAGAATGTACAATGAGAGTGATAAGAAAAGGCACGACTCGCAGGCCGTATTTACAAGTACAACCAATCAAGGGCTATAACCATGCACCATGCTTCAAACACTAATCAGCATATCATGTCAAATCTCATTCAACAAAGATGCATGCCAATTTTCGCGTGTTGATTAACCAGTTTTTATTTATGTGGCGCTTCGCATATGGCGGTCCCGCTTTGACTCCTCCATTCAAGCCACCAAATATACCTTACATTCGGTGCCCGAACAGGCCGAATCCGAACAAACCTAGGGTTTTTGCAACTATTGCAAGAATCCTAATCCATATAGGTATCTCATACCTATCAATTTCGGGTTAATCTCATTAACCAATTTGTGTCGTTTCTTCATATATCTCATATGTTCATTACGAATTCCGGTTTCATGCATCATGAATCAATCTAATTAATCATGGCCGAAAACCAATCGAACACATAGCATCATGCGATTCAACACTCAATCCCGATTTAGGGTTTCACCAGTAGCTCTGATACCACTGTTGGGTTTCGGGAGCCAAACAGCGCAGCGGAATTTAACCGAAACCCTCCAGGATCCAAGTGAAACGGGGTAAACCGGGTGTTCGAAAATTTCATACCTAATTTTCGGTTGAGATCTCTCACTCAACTGTAGAGTCGAATCACAAAACCTGAACAGTTGACGTGTTCAGGCTCTCTATGGTATCCACACGAGCCTCTCGGGATCACCACGCTTCCACCACGTCCCGGCAGATGCGTTTCTCTTGCGCTCGCAGTGCTAGCTTGCGTCCTCCAAGGAATTGCAAGAGAAGAGTGTGGCTGTCCTTTTGGGAGGCTAGGGCAAGGAGACCTGCGAATTTCTCACTTAAAAGTTGTATTTATAGTGAGACTCAACTTCCAGGCCTAATGGGTTTCAAAGCCCTAATCCAATTAGGATTTAATTTCGGGCTTAATAATGGCTCAACTCCTTAGCCCATTATTAATACGAAATTAAAGTGAAACCATAACCCAAATAATTAGCCCATGCACTCTAATGATCCAAATAGCTCTATGTGTGCGACCCAATAGGCTCTTGCCATGTTGGCAATGATCATAAATCACATTTATGATCATAAGCAATGAGCGGTGTCTAGCAACACATCATTGCTACCCAAGTGACAAGATTGTCGGTGAATCGACTAAACCTTTATGATCATCACCGATATATGCCATTGTCCCTTTGTCCAAGATATCAAGACTAAGCACGAGACATGGAATGTGTCACTCTCGTATAGCCCAATCTTTGGTTTCTTGATTACCGAGTAGACTAACTTAAACTGACGACATTGATATCATATATCAACTCATCGGAGCATGGCCATGCATTTTCTAAGTCTCACTCTATCAAGGGGCCCAAAGATATCACTCCCGTTACATAGGAGGGACAAATCCCATCTTGATCATACAAATCCCTCCGCATGATATGTGACATACCCAATGACCTCCTTCAAGTTCACTCAGTTACGAGCAACAAAGGAAAGTATCAAAGTATGTGACTCACATGTAGGGAACCCTGATGATCTTAGGTCGAAGGACTACATATACCATGATCACTATGAGAATCACTTATGACACTCATATAACGATCCATGAAGTGTTCTCATGGTGGGTCGGTCCAGTACACAAGTTCTCCAACTTGTACCCATATGTAGACTACATATCTCATATTAGTCTCCACATATGCTAGTCATTATGTATTATTGCAACCCGCTCCACAATAATACTATACTAGGGACGTTTCAGAATATCATTATTCTAGGGTTACAATTATGTTTATTATGTTACGCAGAAACAAAACAACAAACAAAATTGCTGGATTAATGCCTCAATAAAATATCATGACTCAATTTGCAAAAATACAATCATCTCATGATTGGCTTTTTGGGCACAACACTAACAGTCCTTCCCAGTTCGCACGAAATACCCCGTGAGATGGCTTTCGGGGTGCAAAGTCAGCCTTTCGGAGAACGAGGTCCCCTTTTTTTATTTCTTTTGGCCTGGCTCGTAAATTTATAGCTGCGGCCACTCTTTGCTGGAAAGCTTTTCTTCTCAGCTCAGCTATTTCTCTGTGTTCGCCGACGAGGTCGAGCTTCATTCTTAGGCCGAGGTCGTTTCCACCTTCATCAAATACTTGCACCCGTACTGATGGTCTAACTATCTCGATAGGGATGATGGTCTCTGTTCCGAAGATGAGTGAGAAGGGAGTCTCCCCTGTGGCTCTTCGGGACGTCGTTCGATAACTCCATAACACGCTTTGGAGTTCTCCTGGCCATTTCCCTTTTGCTTCCCCCAGTTTCTTCTTCAGGCCATCTTTTATGGTCCTGTTAGATACTTCCACCTGCCCGTTGCTTTGGGGGTGAGCTACTGGGGCAAAGTGCATCTTTATTTCGAGGTTGCTGATAAATTCCTGGAATCCTTTGTCTATGAATTGGGATCCATTATCAGCCACTAGTACCCTCGGTATGCCGAATCTGCATACAATGTTCTTCCATACAAACTTCCATCCATGTTCTTGCTAGTGGTTCTGCCTCGACCCATTTGGAGAAATAGTCTACCACTACCACGCAGAATTTCACGCCTCCGGGCGCTGAGGGGAGTGGCCTAATAAGGTCTATACCCTAGACTGCAAAGGGCCAGGGATAGTCAGCCGAAGTTACCATTTTCGAGGGTGCCCTCTGGATGTTCGCGTGTTTCTGGCAACTACCGCATTTCCAGATGAACTGCCTTGCATCCTTTCTCAGGGTAGGCCAGAAGTATCCTTGGCGAAGTATCACTGCCGCCAGGGCATCGGTTCCAATGTGTGAACCACACATGCCTTTGTGGACTTCTTCAAGGATTATTTCAGTATCCTCTTCGTTCACACATCTTTGCAGTGGATTCGCGTATCCCTGTCGGTATAGTTCTTCGCCGATCAGAAAGAAACAATCGGAGCGCCTTCGCAGTTTTGCAGCGTCACCGGGGTCTTCGGGGAGCACATTTTCCACGAGGTACCTTTTTATTGGATCCCTCCAGCCTTTTCCCGAGGTCGATATGCTCAGTACTGAGATGCTTGGATGGTCTAGCACCTCGGTGTAGGTTTTTGACTTCGCTAAGCAGTCTGCCTCGGTGTTTTTCCGCCGAGGTACGTTTTCGATCCGTACGGCGTCAAACTCTTGAATGAGTTTTGCTACCAGCTCGTGGTATTTTGCCAAGGTTGGGTCCTTCGCCCCATAGTCTCCTGCCGTCTGTCGAACTACTAGCTGGGAATCGCTGTAAGCCTTTAAGTTTCTCACGCCAATTTTTCTGTCCAGTCGTAATCCCGCTATGAGGGCCTCATACTCAGCCATATTGTTAGTGACGTTGAAGGTAAACTTGATAGCCTTCATTACCTCTAGGCTTTCGGGGCCTCTGATAATTACCCCAGCTCCCTGGTGCTCGGACCCGGAGGCTCCGTCAACATGTAAGGTCCATTCTGGCTCACCTTCGTTCAGATTCGGATGGTTATCCTCAGTGGTGGGTATTTCGGCAATGAATTCTGCCAGTGCTTGAGCTTTTATGGCCTTCCGAGGTTCATAGGTGATATCGTATTCGCCAAGCTCTATACACCACTTGGAGAGCCTTCCCGAATGATCCACTTTCCTCATAACGTCCCGTAGTGGCAGGCTACTTCGGACGATGATGGGGTGAGCCTGAAAGTATGGTCGCAGCCTTCTCCCTGCAAGCACCAAGGCGTATATAGCTTTTTGCAGCAGAGGGTACCTGACTTCGGCGCCATGCAGGGATTTGCTTACATAGTAGACCGGCCATTGTTTTGGCCCTTCTTCTTTCACGATGACCGAGCTCACAGCTTTTCCGTGACGGCAAGGCATAATACGAGGGGTTCTCCCTCGCGAGGTTGTCGCAAAGTCGGCAGGCTGGCTAGGTAGATTTTGAGTTCTTCCCAGGCTTTTTGGCAGTCTTGATCCCAAGGGTGATCATCCCTTCCAAGGTTGCCTTCCTTTTTTGCTGCCTTAGTGAGGACTTTGAAGAAAGGCCGACACCTATCTCCATACCTGGAAATGAACCTGCTAAGAGAGGTTATTCTTCCGGTGAGTCTCTGCACATCTTTTCTTGTGGCAGGAGTTCAGAACTGCAGCAGGGCCTTAATTTTTTTGGGGTTTGCATCGATGCGTCTTTCGGATACCATGTACCCAAGGAACTTTCCCGAGGTCACCCCGAACATGCATTTTTCAGGATTAAGATGAATCCCGAAGGCTTTGAGCTTTTGGAAGGTTTCCTCTAGATCTGCAACGTGGTTGCGAGGGAGCTTGCTTTTGACTATCATATCGTCTACATACACCTCCATGTTTCTCCCCATTTGGTCCTTAAAGACTTTGTTCATCAACCTTTGGTAAGTGGCTCCTGCATTTTTAAGCCCGAAGGGCATCCTGACGTAGCAGTACGTTCCTCCCTCGGTGATGAAGGCGGTTTTTTCTTCATCTTCGGGGTCCATCCTTATTTGATGGTAGCCGCTGAAGGTGTCTAGGAAACTCAGGAGCCCGTATTCGGCAGTTGAGTCTACCAGTTAGTCTATTGGCCGAAGAGGGTATGAGTCTTTCGGGAAGCATCGTTCAAATTTCTGAAGTCGATGCACATCCGAAGTTTGCTGCTGCCTTCTTTTGTGGCAATCACCACGTTGCTTAACCATTCGGGGTACTTGACCTCCCTGATGACTTCAGCGTCCAACAGGCGTTGGACTTCGGTTTTCACAAAGTTGCTCTTATGGGCTGAGATGCTTCGCTTCTTTTGCCGGACAGGCTTTGCTTCCGGGCTTACTTTGAGGCTATGCTGTATTATGCCAAGGTGCACCCCTGGCATGTCTTTCGGCGAGTAGGCAAAGAGATCTTTATTTCCCAGTAGAAAAGATACAAGGTTTTTCTTGTCACCTTCGGGCAAGCTCTTCCCTATTTGGGTAGATTGTCCTTGGACAAGTTCCACTGTTTCTGTTTCCGCTTAGGGGTTCTCCTTCTTTGCCCTTTTCTGGTGCCTTTGCCTCCATTGTTTGTGCGAGGTTATTTGCCAGAGCTTTTCGTGCTTTCACAAACACCTTCCTTACCTTGGCTTGATCTATGAAGAGCTCTGCATCCCTATCCTTGGTGGCGAATGTGATAGTCAAGTACTTCACATCAGGGCGAATGTGCAGGTTTCCCTGTGTCTGCCTTCCAAGGATGGCGTTGTACGAAGAAGGAACGTCCATGATGATAAATCTCGCCATTGTGGAGGCGTACAACTCAGCTGTTCCGTCGACCGAAGTTCCTTTCATCATCAGGGGGAGGTCGATCCATCCGAGGACAGGGAGTTCGGACAGTCCAACCCCGAAGGTAGGTGAGGTGACAGGCTTGAACTTGCTGCTGGAGACGTCCAAATTCGGCAGTAAATGCGAGAACAGGACGTCAGTATTTGATCCATCATCAAGCAACACTCTCTTGACGTCCCAATTCCCTATCCTTGCCATGATTAGCAGCAGATCGTCATGGGGGAAGATGACGGTGGATCCGTCCTTGCGAGCCAGTTTCTTTGCCGGGCTCTCATATTCCATGACCGCAATCTCTCTGGCCTTCCGCTTTTTTTCCGAGGATGGGAGTCCCGTGGTGATGGTTTGTATCACCCCTACAGGAGGAGGAGGGCGCTTTTTCGGACTTATGTTTCTCCGTATGTCGGAGTCATAGTCCTCGTCTTGGGCCCTTTCTTCCTCATCTTTTCTTCCTTTTGGGGAAGGCATCCGCAGATATTTCCGAAGTTGGCCGAGTTTTATCGGTGACTCAATGTACTTCTTGAGTTGGAAGCAGTCTTCGGTGTGGTGGCCGTGGTCTCGATGAAACTGGCAGAACTTCTTGACGTTTTTCTTGTTATCAGCGGTCATGGCCCTTGGCCGTCTAATTTGCGTCCCCTGCCTTTCTAGTGCCATAAGGATGTTTGTCCATGTAGTGCTCAGAGGTGTGAAGCTTTGAAGTTTGCTTCCCCGCATCCTCCGAGGTCGGCTTGCCTGTTCAGTTGGATGCCGGGCTTGCTGATTGGACCCTTCAGCGCGGTTGTGACCAGACTTCGGCCCAGCCATTCTCAGCTCCTCGACAGTCATGTGCTGTTCGGCCCTTCGGTAAAATTCTCCGAGGGTGTCCGGGGGGTCCTTTGAGAACTCATAAAACAGCTGTGAGTCTAGCCGAAGGCCCCGTGTCATGGCGAGGATGCGTATTTCGGGCCGGAAGTCTGGGACACTTAGAGCTTCCCTGTTGAATCTTTCGACGTAGTCTCGGATCGTTTCTACGTTTCTCTGCTCTATGTCGAACATCTGAACAGGCATCTTCGCCGTTGGTCGGCTTCCAATAAATTGTTGCGCGAAGGCCGTGGAGAACTCCTGGAACTCAGTGATGGCTCCTGGGGGCAATGAGTTGTACCACGCAGTTGCTGGTCCCGTGAGGGTGACCTCGAAGCATTTACACATGGTAGCGTCATCAGCACCATGCATTATCATGCTGCGTCTGTACTTGGTCAGATGGTCCTGGGGATCAGTGCAGCCATCATAAATCTCCAGCCGAGGTACCTTGAAGTCGCCTGGCATGGTTGCCTCGACCACGGTCCGGGTGAACGGGGACCCATCTTCGCAGAAGGCTCCCGTGAGCCTGTCCCAGACGGGTTTGCGAGCTACCTGCTTTTCCACCCTGTCTAGCCGCGCTAGTATTCTTTCCATGAGAACTGTGGCATTAGCCTCTTCCTCTGGGAAGGGAGATCGTCGGCGCCTCTTCGGGGAGCGAGTTTGGCGGTGAGGGGACAGGGACCTCGCCTCAGGCGACGAACTCCTTCGCTGTGAGACTTTCTGTCGCTTGGACCCAGTTTGTCCCACAGGCCGTTTCCCGAGGGGTATATTCTCCGTGGATGACTCTTCGCGCGGGTCTACGCTTCCCGAACTGCGATGAGTCGACCTCTGACCCTTCTCTTGAGGGCGTGCAGGTGAGGGAGGTCTTTGGGCCTGTGTCTGCTGTGACCATCTTCGGTCGATCTGCTGTGTCATTTCGGCCACGACCGAACGCTGAAACTCCCTCATAAAGCTCATAGTGACTACTAGAGGACGGTCTTCCTCAGATGCAGAAGTCCCCGGGAGTGTTTGCTCAGCAGCCGATTGTGTCTCAGGCGCGGACGGAGACCTCGGGAGTCCCTTGTCCTTAGAACGCTGAGTTTGAACGACGGCAATCTCAGAGCGGGTTCCCACAGACGACGCCAAATGATGCTCGGGGGCTTCATCGTTGGTAGTCATGGTGACTGATGGAGGGACTCCCGGAGAGGAAGAACGCCTGGTGGCCGTTTTGCCCAAGGGAGAATACCTGAGATGTTCAGAAAAAGTGGGTTAGGAGGTCCCCGGGGTGTTTTTCCAGGGAGGAGCCTCCGACGCCCAAGTCAGTGGTGCTGAGAGAAGGCAGAGGAAATAGCACTAAGGGGTTTAGTGAACTCGCCTGGTAGTACTTTCTCAGAGTGAGGAGTCAGGATATTTGCCAGCCTTCTGCCAGGGTGTATTCCCTGGTATTTATAGGAGTGCCTAGCCTATTCAGATCTTGACACGTGTACGGTCAGATGTTCCTGAATTTCTGGGCGTACGGGGCAAGTAGCCGGTGGCAGGCCCCTTGAGCCTTGAGCCGAGACGGGCCATGATGTGACTTTGATGGCGTCGGCGTGTCAGGGCGCCGTTTGAGGCGACTTGTGATGTCTGTGGGTGACATGTCAGAGGCTTCCGTAAATGCTCCTACCGTACTCCCGAGGTCCCTGGGCGAGGTCGTCCTCTAGTACGGACGGTGCCATCTTCGGGAAACATACCCTCAGTTCGGGGGTTCCCATCTTCAGGGAGTTCCACCTTCGGAAAGATCATGTTCGGCCCACAATAGCTGGTGCCTCTTTTCCGAAGGCGATCTATTGACAACCTTGGGGGGCTACTAGTATCCTCAGGTTTCCTGGCGTGCCGGGCTCGGAGCTCTTCGGCTATCTCCCGAGGTGTATGATCCCACCTTTTCTCGGGTAGCGCCAGTTTTCTTCTGGCCATTCTTGTGGCAGGGAGTTCGGCCAGATAGAGGCGATAGCCTTTGGCTATCAACCACCGAGGCCCCTCGGGAATGTTCAGAGCTTCCAAAAAAGAGAGGTCCAGACCTGGGAACCTCTCAAGGACTTGGTGCCGAGCAAGGCAGAATCCGTCCTGGAAGGCGACCTTGGTCATTTGGTCGGATTTGTCCTTCTCAACCTCAAGGTCCTCGAGCTCGTCCTTCAAATCTGTAACCTCCATCTTCAGTGCCTTCATCCCCTTCTTCACGTCGGGCTCCTTCTTCAAAGACTTGACCTCGGCTTCAAGAGCCTTTTTCTCAGTCACCAACGACCTTTTGAGATTGTCAGAATCTGCCTTATCCTTGAGAAGGTCTTGGTTGGCAGCGAGCATCCCCGCCACCTGATCGCTGAGGTCAGCAGTCTTCAGGGAGGAGTCCTTCTCAAGGTCTTCCTTTTCCTTCCGGAACTCCTCCTGAAGGGCAGCAACTTCTTTCTTCGCAGCATCTGCCAGCTGCTGGTTCTTGGCGGTCAATTCTGAGCACGTGACCTTCGCTTTTTCTAAGGCCTCTAAGGCCGAAGCTTGAAACGCCGTCTGCCTGGCCACCCGAACTCGGAGAAAGCCGACGTACCCCAGCAGCTGCAAAAAGACAAACGCAAGGTCAGCAAGAGCCAAGTACTTAGAAAAAAAATTTGAAGGGAAAAAGGTGTGAAGAGCATACCTGAGCAGCATGCTCGGTGACTTTCGCGGCGAGGGTGTCATCGCCCGGATGGGCCGCCGCAATAACCTTGAAGCAGGCCTCTGTAAGCACCCTCTTCGAAATTTGGTTCGCCATTTGAGGATAGTCCTCGGAGTACAAGTTCATGTCCTCCATGAACGTCCAGAAAGGCTCTTTGGGTATCTTTCCTTGCGGGACTTTGGCATCGCGAAGGGCCCGCTTCATCGTGTGTTCGGCCGCCCAGTTCGGAGTAAGCAACTCCCCTACATGGCGAAAATAAGAGGCAGGTGAAAGACAAAGGAAATTTCAGAAAAACAAAAGAGCCATACTTGTTCTGAAAACAACAAACCTGGCGGCACTTCGACCACGACGTCCTCGGAGTCCTGAGACCCCTCGGTCGAAATCCCCTTGCCTTTCTTCCTGCGCCGCTCCTCGGTAGAAGGAGCCTCTACCACAGCCTCCAGAAGGGCCTGCGGCGCGGAAGGGCTCTAGGGAGGGAGGTCGGCCGAAGGAACCTCGGCAGCGGCAGGGACCTCGGCAGCAACCTCAGGCGGCAGAATCTCGGCTGCCCCAGGCTCCTCGGCAGCCTCCTCGAAAATTTCTTCCTGAAGAACCTGGGCAGTTTTCTTTGCCCGTTTCGCCGAAGGCCCAGCGCCAGTAGACTTCCGCCTTCGGGAAGCCGCCTTCTTTGTCTGATCGCCCTTCTCCACCTAGCCGGAGAAAAGGGACCTGTAGAATGCAGCAGCCCCGTCCCCCATCTCTGAAAAAGAAAAAAGAGATCAGCGTAAGTCCGAGGGAAAAACTGCAAGCGAGTAGAGGATAACTTACTTTCGAAAAGCGTTTCGAAATAAACTTCCTCCCGAAGGAGCTGCACCAACCAGGAGTCCTTCCCGGCGATAGCAGGAGCTGGCATCTCGAGGTCAGTCTCATGCTCCTTGACCACCCCTAACTCCCGAAGGACCTCTTCGGTCATCAACCTCCAGTTAATGGGGAAGGGGTACAGGGAGCACGGAGCAACCTCGGGAGCCCAGTCGGAGACGGCTCGAATACGTCTGTCGAAGTCCTCAAACACGGGAGCCAACTCTGGAGTCAGCAGTATCCTCGGATCAACGACGTCCACATTTAGCCTTCCCCGAGCCCATTTGGTCGGAACATACGACCAGGCCTCATCTATCTTCAGGAAGAAGAATTTCTGTTGCAACCCTCGCCAACTGTCCTTAGTGGCAAAAGTGAACATGAATTTTTTGCTCCCGGATCCCCGAGGTAGCATGAAATAGAAGCCACCCTTCGGGACCACGAAGAGCTTGTAGTACTGCATGAAAATTACAAAATGGAGTTTTATCCCGAAGACGCCACACGTGCAGAGGAAGGCGTTAAAATAGCAGTACGAGTTCGGGGGAAGCTGATTCACAGCAATGCCATAAAATTGGCAGAACTCGCAAACCATCTTCGGGGGAGGATACCAAAGTCCGGCCTTCAACTGGGCTCAGAAAATGGTAACCTCGGTACTATGGTTTGAAAAAGCATAGTGGTCAGGTCGTGGCAGCCGGGTAATGGCGTAAGAGGGAAGAAAGAACTTCTTCTTCCACCTCTCTAATTTTTTAGGGGTGGTGCAACAAGGTTGAGATAAAAGAGGCTGCCAACTCTCAGGGATAGGCATTTTGGACAGAAAAAAGAGTTCGGAAAAAGGTAAGAAAACAACTTCAGGCAAAAAACTCGGAAAAACAGAGGTATCAAAAGACTCTGGAAAGAAAAAACCCACCAAAAGACTTGCCAAAATCGGAGGTCGCCGTCGTAAAAGGTTGCCGGAAAAAGCTCTGTTAAAACAGCTCCGCTGCAAAAGCAAGAGAAAGCGCACAGAAAAGGGCACGCAGGGAAAGAGCAGAAGCAAAAGCAAAAGGGGCTATGACGGAATGGGCTACCTATAGGCCAAGGGTGGGTAACCGAAACGACGTCATAAGTGCCCTTTGAAGGCGAACCATCACCGTAACTGCACTCTGTGCCTAAAAAGACGCGCTCTCTGTAAACGACGCGACTCTCCTCCAATGACAGTGCGCCATGTGTCAACCATCGCACCAAAATAGGAGACACGTCTTCTGACATCCCTAAAAAGTTGGGACGCGTCGCTCAAACTGACGCGTTTGGCCATCAGACGTGACGCTGCACAGACCTGCAAAAGCAAAGAAGCAGGTTGCCTCGAAGACACCAAAAGATGGGCTATGGCCGAACAGCCCATACCTTCGGGCAAGAGGTGTATCTTCGGCACAGGCTTTGCTTCGGAGACACCAAAAAACAGGCCAAGGCCGATGTTACGGCCCTTCTAGAGGGAGGTAAGGACTTTAGAATTTATTTTAGAAGTTTAATTTAAGTTTGCCTAGCAAGAATTAAGAAGTTTGCCAAAGTTCACTAAGTTCCGACAAGAATAAAGCTCTGAACTAAGTTCAGGGGCAAAATGGTAATTTTGCACCCTGAGTGGCCGGGACGAGTCCCGAGTGTTTTAAAATGAATTTTAGAACTTAACTTTTAACCTTAACTCAAACTCAACAAATAGACAAGAATTTAATCAAGAATTGTCAAGTTACAAAGATGGGGGACCTAATTGCACAAAACTTGAAACCTTGGTGGTTTGAGGGGTTAAGTGGGGTTTAAGAAGAGGGAAGAAGGGTTTGGAGCTCCATAACCCGTTTTCCAGCTTCTCAACTCCATTTCTCTCTCAAATTAAGCTTGGAATCAAAAGCTTTTGGTGCCAAAAGGTGCAATTAAGGGTGTTTAAGCTTGGAGGATGCATTTTCAAGCTTGAATCCATGTTTTTGAAGCTTGAAAGGGTGTTTTTCTCCATCCCCTGTTTTTGAACGAGGTATGAGTTATGTTCTTGATTGAATTCGTGTTATTTGGTTGATTGGAAGCTTGGGTTTTGGTTGAAAGATGTGTTTTTGATGTTTTAGAGCTTTGTTTTGGTATGGTTTTGTGTAGAACTTTGGAAGCTTATTTGGAAGAGGAAGGGTTCGAATTCTTGCTTGTTCTTGGTGTTAAGGTAAGGGAGAAAGTGTTTTTAAGTTGTTGGATTGCTTTTGGATTGAAATGGATTGAGAAAGTTGAGTAATTTTTGGGTATGGTATGAAGAAACGTTTTGGGAATTATGATGGACTAGCTAAATTCGAAGGATTGGTTTGATGCTTCTAATGCATCATAGTTTGGCTTTGATAGTTGGTTTTGTTCCTTGCAACATGTACTTCATGTGTATGAAATTTGGTAACTTTTGATGCATGTTTGCTATATGTATTTGGTTGCCAAAGTTCGTAGCAGCAATCGGCCAAATTCTGCATTTCTGCAGAATTGGCGACGCGGCGCCAATTGGCCCGAAAATTGGCGACGCGTCGCCAATTCAATTTTTCTTCACAGAGCGTCTGCTCGTCGGCGACGCGTCGCCAATTCCTTTTTGCCTTTGGCGACGCGGCGCCAACACCTAAAAATGGAGGGTTTGACTTTTTGCTGCGTTGACCCGACCGAGACTACGGAAGGCTCGGAACGTGCCTAAGGGTCCGAGGATCCCGATGGTACTCCGAAACTTCCGAAAGTCCCACCGGAAGTATGAGTTTTCTTGAACTGTTTGAGGTAAGTAAGTTGCTTAGGCAACAAGTAAGGAAACAAATGTTGCAATTGAACTTAATTAGCTATCAATAGCTCAGGTGAGAGGTTTAGAACCCTCGTCGGCCTAGCCGTGCGGTAGCCACGAGGTCACGAGGCGAAACCTTGTTCATCTAGTTTACATCAAAGAGGCCCTGCGGCCTAGTCTACAAGTCCCATCATAAATTCCCCTGCATAACAATTAGGTGAGAGGTTCTATGTTTGAATGAGGCTTGCTAAGGTTCGCCCTTGAGCCATATGATAGGTTGCTAAGTGATAGCGCTTGGCCTATATGTCAGGTTGCTAAGTGATTGCGCTTGGCCTGTATATGTGTCAGGTTGCTAAGTGATTGCACTTGGCCTGATACAGAGGACTACTTGAGGAGAGGTCTACCGGCCTAGTATATATATATATGACTAGTACCCTCATGCTGTGTGAGCTCGCAGCCAGAGTCCTAGTAATTTTTCTTGCAGGTACATCGAAGACCCTTACTGAGAATGTTGAATTCTCACTCCCTGTTTGTTATGCAGAGTCTGAAGTAGCAGGACCGGATAATCACTGAGGATTATCACGGTAGTACCTTTTGTCTGTAAAGGTACGGTAGTTGAGAAACTTTAAGTTTCTAGCCTGCTTAAGTGTTTAATTGGTCTGTTGGTCAGGCTGTGGTACTAACTTGTTTCTTCCTTTGGCTGCAGAGCCTAGTAGCACTTGGCACAGGACTTGTGAGACTCGCCACTGGGACAGGAGTCCAAAGTGGGAGTTAGGGTAAAAGATCTCAGCAAAGTCTTGTATTTTGATACAGTACTTTATTTTGCCTCCAGTATTTATGTTATAAAGAGTCCTTGACTCAGGGGATTGTTCTCTGGGTGAGAGCATTAGTTACTTATGTATAAATGCTTTCACGAGCGGTGTATGTGTAGTTAATCACTCAAAGGTTGATTTTTGCTATGCTTTGGCATTTTGTATTTATTTATATAGAATTTTACTAGCCGGCTAAATGTCTAAATGATTAAATGTTTTATGGTTTTAATAAACCAAGTCAAAGCATAAGTGCATACATATTGCATTTCTAGGTTAATCAACTAGTAGCATTGGATTTAATCCACACACATAACCAGCTAGCCAATTACAATCCACCGTGAGACAAACGCTCACAGGGTATCCCGGGCAGGGGCACGGGGATCGTGCAAGTGTTCTTGGTATCAGAGCTAAGGGTTTTATTTCATGGATATTGGAGGCTTAGACTGAGATCTAGTAGTAAAGTCCAAGTGTTAGGAAGTTAGTACTGACCAACATCTGGGGAAATGTTGTCTGGTTGTGGTTGCAGGTTATTATGGTTGATACGAGGTCTGGAACTTCGAGGGGGACTAGGGAACCTGGTGAAGGTTCTAGTGACCCAGTTGTGGCGAGGTTGGATGAGATATCCAGAGTGCTACAGAGTTTGACTGAGACTATGTCTCAGGTGGCACAGGGTATGAACACTCTTGTAACAGAGATGTTCAGAGATTATGGGGACAGAGGTGTTGCCCAGGAGGAAGTTGAGCCACAACAGGAACAGGAAAGGCATGCTGAGCAACAGCAAGTGCCTAGAGCTCAGGAACCCAGAAATCAAGTTCTTGAGAAGGTTGAGGAACCAGAGATGATGGAGGCTCCAAGGAGGGGAGACACTCCACATCAGATGAGGTTGCTGGAAAAGTTTAAGACAGTTGATCCACCTAGCTTTGACGGGACAGGAGATCCTGATAGAGCAGAGGATTGGTTGTCTGTTATGAACCGCCTCTTTACTTGTGGTGGTTATGAGACAGAGCAGAGGATGGTTCTAGTACCTTTCTTTCTGAGAGGGAGAGCCAGTCTTTGGTGGGACGATGTGATGGAGTTATTGAGGGAGAGTAATGGCACTCGTCCAGAGCACAAGAAAAAGGTGCTCAAGTGGTCAGACTTCGAGAAGAAGTTTAGACAGGAGTATATCAGTGAAGCTGCACAGGATCAGAGGAGGATCCAGTTTGAGAATCTGACACAGGGGGAGATGTCAGTACGAGAGTATGAGCAGCGATACAATTCACTTATCCGATATGCTCCATATATGTTGGGTAATGATGAGCTGAAAGCCAAGAAGTTTTCCCAGGGCCTGAAGCCTATTTTCAGGAGGTATATGGCGACAGTTGATATCAGGAGTTATCGCCAGATGGTTCAGAAGGCATTGGCATTGGAAAGGGAATTCGAGGATTTCAGGGCACCTGTGAAAAAGGTGGAAGCTGGGCCATCTAACTTGGGGAAAAGTGCTGGAAAGCGACCAATGGTAGGGAACCAGGATCCATCTAAGAGGAGGAGGACAGGTGTGTGTCCTAGGTGCAGACGGTTCCATGGTGGAAGACCATGTACACTGGGCACAGATATTTGTAATGTCTGTGGTCAGAGAGGGCATTGGGCCAGGGACTGCCCAAGAGTTCGTTCAGTTACAGGTCCATCTCGGGTTCTACCTCCAGTACCGCTTGCCATTGGGAACCGGCCTGGAGTAGTTGCTGCAGCAGTGAACCCAAGAGTCTTTGCTTTGACGAACCAGGCGGCCAGAGAACCGCCAGCTGTACGAGGTAATTTTACTTTTCTGAACAGTAGTGTTAGAGTGCTTTTCGATACGGGAGCTACTCTTTCAGTGATATCTTCTGCCTTGGTAGATAAGCATAGTTTACAGCGTGAAATTGCGGGTGAGTTGAGACTCATCAGGACTGCAGGGAGAGGTTTTATTGTGACCAATGAAGTGGTTACTAGGTATCCTTTGCAGTTAGGTGATCATGATTTTTGTTGTGAGTTGTGGGTGATTGAGTTGAAATCATATGACCTGGTGCTGGGAATGGATTGGTTGAGTAAGCACAAGGCACGAATTAACTGTGCGAATCACTCAGTTGACATCACTGATGCTCAAGGAGCTAGAGTGACTTGCACAGGAGGGTTGGCATCTAGTGCTAAGAGTTTACATCTTAGACTTGTAGATACCATCCCTGTAGTTGGTGAAGAGGAGTATTACTCGTTGAATGGAGTAGCTATAGAGGATGAGTTGGGGAGTATTCCTGTAGCTAATCAGTTTCCTGAGGTGTTTCCAGTGGAGTTACCTGGGTTACCACCTAGGAGGGATACTGAGTTTGCTATCCATCTGCAACCAGGGGTTGAGCCTATTTCAGTACCACCTTATAGGATGTCGGCTCCTGAGATGGATGAGTTGAAGAAGCAGTTGGAGGAACTGCTAGGGAAAGGTTTCATAAGACCGAGTGTATCACCGTGGGGAGCTCCAGTATTATTTGTGAAGAAGAAAGATGGAACTTTCAGGTTGTGCATCGATTACAGGAAGTTGAATGCAGTGACAGTTAAGAATAAGTATCCACTTCCTAGAATTGATGATTTGTTTGACAGACTCAGAGGAGCGAGAGTGTTTTCCAGGATTGATCTTCGGTCTGGGTATTTTCAGATCAGAGTTAAGGAGGAAGACATTCCGAAGACTGCCTTCAGGACAAGGTACGGACATTATGAGTATACGGTTATGCCTTTTGGTGTGACTAATGCTCCAGCAGTGTTTATGGAAGCTATGAATCGGATCTTTAAGCCATTTCTGGATCAGTTTGTTGAGGTCTTCATTGATGATATTCTGATCTATTCACAGTCTACAGCAGAGCATGAGGAGCACCTTAGAACGGTTTTGCAAGTGCTGAAGGATAATCAGTACTATGCAAAATTTTCTAAGTGTGAGTTTTGGTCCGAGAGGATTCAGTTTTTGGGGCATATTATCAGTGCTCAAGGTTTGTCAGTTGATCCTGAAAAGGTTCAAGCAGTAGTTGATTGGAAGAGACCGACTACAGTTACAGAGGTCAGGAGTTTCTTGGGTCTAGCAGGTTACTACAGACGCTTCATAGAGAAATTCTCTGTGATAGCTACGCCGTTGACAACATTGACCAGGAAAGCTCAGAAATTTGAGTGGACACCGAAGTGTGAAGAAGCCTACATGAAGCTGAAGGAAAAGTTGACCAGTGCACCCATACTTGTATTACCAGACCCGGACAGAGCCTTTACAGTTTATACTGATGCGTCAGGTTCAGGTTTGGGTTGTGTTCTACATCAGGACAGTCAGGTAATTGCTTATGGTTCGAGACAGCTGAGGCCTAATGAGTTGAACTACCCTGTTCATGATCTTGAGCTTGCAGCAGTGATCTTTGCACTGAAATCATGGAGACATTATTTGATGGGAAGATCGTTCAGAATCTTCACTGATCACAAGAGTTGAAGTATTTGTTTACTCAGAAGGATCTGAACATGAGACAGCGGCGATGGATTGAGTACATTAAAGACTATGATTGTTCGATCGAGTATTGTGCTGGTAAAGGGAACGTGGTAGCAGATGCTTTGAGCCGGAAGTACACAGGAGTGATCTTGTCCAAGGATCAGGCTACAGATTCTTCAGAAGGAGCATTGAAGGATTGTTTCTTAGCTTTGCATGAATTATGGCAAAGTCGAGAAAAATCCTTAGTCTACGTTTTGGAGATTCAGACGGCTTGGTTAGCCAGAGTCAGAGAAGCTCAGTTAAAAGATCCATTGTTGAAGAAGATTTCAGGTGAAGCTAAGACTGGTGCTTTGAAGAAAGAGTTCAAGTACAAAGATGGAATACTGCATTATGGTGATCGACTCTATGTGTCGAATGTTGAGGGACTTAGACAGCAAGTCCTACAGGAGGCACATAGCAGCACATTGAGTATTCATCCTGGTGTTAGTAAGATGTATCAAGATCTGAAGACACATTTTTGGTGGCCAGGACTGAAGAGAGATGTACGAGGACATGTGGCAAAGTGTTTGACATGTCAGGTGGTGAAAGCTGAACACCAGAAACCAGCAGGCACACTTCAGAGTTTATCTCTACCAGTGAGGAAGTGGGGATCCATTACTATGGATTTCCTAGTGGGGTTACCGACCACCCGGAGTCAGCATGATGCTATTTGGGTAGTGGTTGACAGATTGACGAAGTCGGCACACTTTATACCGATCAGAGTCACCTATACATTGGAGAGGTTGGCTCAGTTATATCTCAGGGAGATTGTGAGACTCCATGGGATACCGGATCAGATCATATCAGACAGAGATCCACGATTTACATCACGGTTTTGGAATGCTTTTCAGGAAGCATTGGGCAGTAAAGTTAGCCTCAGTACTGCTTTTCATCCACAGACTGACGGACAGTCAGAGAGGGTGATTCAGACTTTGGAGGACATGCTACGCATGTGTGTCATTGATTTCAGAGGTGATTGGGATCAGCACTTACCACTGATTGAGTTTGCCTATAATAACAGTCATCAATCTGTTATTGGAATGGCGCCCTATGAAGCTTTGTATGGGAGACGATGTATGACACCTCATTGTTGGGCAGATCCAACAGACAGAGTGGTCGTTGGACCTGAGATCATAGCTGACACTACAGCTAAGATTAAGTTGATTCAGCAGAGAATCAAGACAGCTAATGACAGACAGACTAAGTATGCAAACAGAAGAAGAAGGAAATTGAGTTTTGAGGTTGGTGACAAAGTACTTCTGAAAGTGTCGCCCATGAGAGGAGTTAGTCGTTTTGGACAAAGGGGCAAGTTAGCTCCAAGGTTCATTGGACCTTATGAAGTGTTAGAGAAAGTTGGGAAAGTTGCTTATCGGTTGGCTTTACCGCCTAACCTTTCTCAAGTGCATAACGTGTTTCACGTTAGTTTACTCAGGAAGTGCACAGTTGAGCCCGGACAGGTAGTAAATCCTTCAGTGATACCCATTCAGGAGGACTTGACTTATGAAGAGAAACCAGTTCAGATTTTGGATAGGCAAGTCAAGAAACTGCGGACTAAGTGGATTCCGATGGTTAAGATCCTTTGGTCTAACCATAGTGAGGAGGAAGCTACCTGGGAGACAGAGCAGGATATGCTGAAAAGATATCCTGGTGTTTTTCCAGAGTTGCAACGGAATTTGGGGGACCAAATTCCAGAAGGAGGGGAGAATGTTACGGCCCTTCTAGAGGGAGGTAAGGACTTTAGAATTTAGTTTAGAAGTTTAATTTAAGTTTGCCTAGCAAGAATTAAGAAGTTTGCCAAAGTTCACTAAGTTCCGACAAGAATAAAGCTCTGAACTAAGTTCAGGGGCAAAATGGTAATTTTGCACCCTGAGTGGCCGGGACGAGTCCCGAGTGTTTTAAAATGAATTTTAGAACTTAACTTTTAACCTTAACTCAAACTCAA
Source organism: Aquilaria yunnanensis (assembly GCA_039654915.1). Lineage (NCBI taxonomy): Eukaryota > Viridiplantae > Streptophyta > Magnoliopsida > Malvales > Thymelaeaceae > Aquilaria > Aquilaria yunnanensis. Next base: position 47,910,845 of record CM077594.1, read on the forward strand.
CAAATAGACAAGAATTTAATCAAGAATTGTCAAGTTACAAAGATGGGGGACCTAATTGCACAAAACTTGAAACCTTGGTGGTTTGAGGGGTTAAGTGGGGTTTAAGAAGAGGGAAGAAGGGTTTGGAGCTCCATAACCCGTTTTCCAGCTTCTCAACTCCATTTCTCTCTCAAATTAAGCTTGGAATCAAAAGCTTTTGGTGCCAAAAGGTGCAATTAAGGGTGTTTAAGCTTGGAGGATGCATTTTCAAGCTTGAATCCATGTTTTTGAAGCTTGAAAGGGTGTTTTTCTCCATCCCCTGTTTTTGAACGAGGTATGAGTTATGTTCTTGATTGAATTCGTGTTATTTGGTTGATTGGAAGCTTGGGTTTTGGTTGAAAGATGTGTTTTTGATGTTTTAGAGCTTTGTTTTGGTATGGTTTTGTGTAGAACTTTGGAAGCTTATTTGGAAGAGGAAGGGTTCGAATTCTTGCTTGTTCTTGGTGTTAAGGTAAGGGAGAAAGTGTTTTTAAGTTGTTGGATTGCTTTTGGATTGAAATGGATTGAGAAAGTTGAGTAATTTTTGGGTATGGTATGAAGAAACGTTTTGGGAATTATGATGGACTAGCTAAATTCGAAGGATTGGTTTGATGCTTCTAATGCATCATAGTTTGGCTTTGATAGTTGGTTTTGTTCCTTGCAACATGTACTTCATGTGTATGAAATTTGGTAACTTTTGATGCATGTTTGCTATATGTATTTGGTTGCCAAAGTTCGTAGCAGCAATCGGCCAAATTCTGCATTTCTGCAGAATTGGCGACGCGGCGCCAATTGGCCCGAAAATTGGCGACGCGTCGCCAATTCAATTTTTCTTCACAGAGCGTCTGCTCGTCGGCGACGCGTCGCCAATTCCTTTTTGCCTTTGGCGACGCGGCGCCAACACCTAAAAATGGAGGGTTTGACTTTTTGCTGCGTTGACCCGACCGAGACTACGGAAGGCTCGGAACGTGCCTAAGGGTCCGAGGATCCCGATGGTACTCCGAAACTTCCGAAAGTCCCACCGGAAGTATGAGTTTTCTTGAACTGTTTGAGGTAAGTAAGTTGCTTAGGCAACAAGTAAGGAAACAAATGTTGCAATTGAACTTAATTAGCTATCAATAGCTCAGGTGAGAGGTTTAGAACCCTCGTCGGCCTAGCCGTGCGGTAGCCACGAGGTCACGAGGCGAAACCTTGTTCATCTAGTTTACATCAAAGAGGCCCTGCGGCCTAGTCTACAAGTCCCATCATAAATTCCCCTGCATAACAATTAGGTGAGAGGTTCTATGTTTGAATGAGGCTTGCTAAGGTTCGCCCTTGAGCCATATGATAGGTTGCTAAGTGATAGCGCTTGGCCTATATGTCAGGTTGCTAAGTGATTGCGCTTGGCCTGTATATGTGTCAGGTTGCTAAGTGATTGCACTTGGCCTGATACAGAGGACTACTTGAGGAGAGGTCTACCGGCCTAGTATATATATATATGACTAGTACCCTCATGCTGTGTGAGCTCGCAGCCAGAGTCCTAGTAATTTTTCTTGCAGGTACATCGAAGACCCTTACTGAGAATGTTGAATTCTCACTCCCTGTTTGTTATGCAGAGTCTGAAGTAGCAGGACCGGATAATCACTGAGGATTATCACGGTAGTACCTTTTGTCTGTAAAGGTACGGTAGTTGAGAAACTTTAAGTTTCTAGCCTGCTTAAGTGTTTAATTGGTCTGTTGGTCAGGCTGTGGTACTAACTTGTTTCTTCCTTTGGCTGCAGAGCCTAGTAGCACTTGGCACAGGACTTGTGAGACTCGCCACTGGGACAGGAGTCCAAAGTGGGAGTTAGGGTAAAAGATCTCAGCAAAGTCTTGTATTTTGATACAGTACTTTATTTTGCCTCCAGTATTTATGTTATAAAGAGTCCTTGACTCAGGGGATTGTTCTCTGGGTGAGAGCATTAGTTACTTATGTATAAATGCTTTCACGAGCGGTGTATGTGTAGTTAATCACTCAAAGGTTGATTTTTGCTATGCTTTGGCATTTTGTATTTATTTATATAGAATTTTACTAGCCGGCTAAATGTCTAAATGATTAAATGTTTTATGGTTTTAATAAACCAAGTCAAAGCATAAGTGCATACATATTGCATTTCTAGGTTAATCAACTAGTAGCATTGGATTTAATCCACACACATAACCAGCTAGCCAATTACAATCCACCGTGAGACAAACGCTCACAGGGTATCCCGGGCAGGGGCACGGGGATCGTGTCAGCCGAGCAGCCCACACCTTTGGGCAAGAGGTGTACCTTCGACACAGGTGTTACTCTCTATAGACTCCCAAAGAACATCCTCGGAAAGAAAACAAAACCGAAGTCTTCACTTTGGCTTTTTGGAGGGGGGCATGTGATAGCCGAAGGACTATTGCCTCAACCTGGCCCAACTCCTTGCCACCAGAATGGCCAGGAGATCTGGCGCTACCCGGAAAAAGGTGGGACCACACACCTCGGAGAAAAGCCGAAGAGCCCGAGCTCGACACACCAGGGAACCTGAGGATACTATTAGCCCCCCCGAGGTAGTAAACAGATCGCCTTCAGAAAAGTGGCACCAGCTAGGGCGGGCCGAAAATGATCTTCCCGAAGGCGGAACTCCCTGAATCTGGGAACCCCCGAACTAGCGGCATGTTTCCCGAAGTGGCACGGTCCGTACTAGAGGACGACCTCACCCAGGGACCTCGGGAGTACGGCCGGAGTATTTAAGGAAGCCTCTGACATGTCACCCACAGACGTCACAAGCCGCCTCAAACGGCGCTCTGACACGCCGACGCCATCAAAGTCACATTATGGCCCGTCTCGGCTCAAGGCTCAAGAAAGCCTGCCACCAGCTACTTGTCCTCTACGCCCAGACATTCAGAGAACATCCGACCGAACACGTGTCACGATCTGAACGGGCTGGACACCTCTATAAATACCAGGGAATACACCCTGGCAAACGGCTGGCAAATATCCTGACTCCTCACTTTGAGAAAATACAACCAGGCGAGTTCACTGAACCCCTCAGTGCTATTTCCTCTGCCTTCTCTCAGCACCACTGACTTGGGCGTCGGAGGCTCCTCCCCGGAAAAACACCCCGGGGACCTCCTAACCCACTTTTTCTGAACATCTCAAGCACTCTCCCTTGGGCAAACCGGCCACCAGGCGTTCTTCCTCTCCAGGAGTCCCTCCATCAGTCACCATGACTACCAACGATGAAGCCCCTGGGCATCAACAAGGACCAACATCCTCATGACAATGGAAAGGCAGGGAACTCAGGTTCAGCGGCCACGGGCCATGACTGCCGACAACAGAAAGAATATGAAGAAGTTCTGCCAGTTCCATCGTGACCACGGCCACGACACCGAAGACTGCTTCCAATTGTAAAAATATATAGAGTCGCTGATAAAACAGGGCCAACTTCGGCGTTATCTGCGCATGCCTTCCCCAAAAGGGAGAAAAGAGGAGGAACGAAAGGCAGAAGATGAGGACTACGACTCCGACAGGCAGAGAAACCGAAGTCCGAAAGGGTGCCCCCCACCTCCAGCGGGAATCATACAAAAAATTACGACGGGACTGCCATCCTCGGAAAGAAAGAGGAAGGCCAGAGAAATAGCAGTCATGGAGTATCAAAGTCCAACAAACAAGCTAGCCCGAAAGGATGGTTCCACCGTCATTTTTCCCCATGACGACCCATTATTGATCATGGCGAGAATAGGAAATTGGGACGTCAAGAGAGTGCTGCTTGACGACGGATCAAATGCCGACGTCCAATTTTCACACTTGCTACCGAGGTTGGGTGTATCTAGGAGAGACCTCAAGCCCGTCACCTCGCCTACCTTCGAGGTAGGTCCGTTCGAACTGCCCGTCCTCGGATGGATCGATCTCCCTTTGATGCTGAAAGGGACTTCGGTGATTGGGACAGCAGAGTTGTATGCCTCCACAATGGCAAGGTTCATCGTTATGGATGTCCCTTCATCGTACAATGCCATCCTTGGAAGATAGACACAGGGAAACCTATACATTCGCCCTGATGTCAAGTACTTAACCGTCACTTTTGCCGCCAAGGATGCAGATGCGGAAATCTTCATGGATCAAGGCGAAGTAAAAAAGGTGTTCGTCAAAACACGAAAGGCTCCAGCAAACAACTTCGCGCAAGCTGTGGAAGCAAAAGCACCAAAAAAGGGCGAGGCAGAGAATCCCGCGAAGGCGGAAATGGAAGAAGTAGAACTTGTCCCAGGCCAAAAATACCCGAATAGGGAAAAACTTGGCCGAAGGTGACAAGGAAAAACTTGTATCTTTTCTACTGACAAATAAATATATGTTTGGCTACTCGCCGAAAGACATGCCAGGGGTAAACCCTTACATAATTCAACATAGCCTCAAAGTAAGTCCGGAAGCAAAGCCTGTCCGGCAAAAGAAGCGAGGCATCTCGGTTCATAAAAGTAACTTTGTCAAAACCGAAGTCCAACGACTGTTAGAAGCCGATGTCATCAGGGAGGTCAAGTACCCTGAATGGTTAAGCAATGTGGTAGTTGCCACAAAAGAAGGAAGCGGCAAACTCCGGATGTGCATCGACTTCAGAAACTTGAACGATGCTTGCCCGAAAGATTCATACCCTCTCCCACCGATAGACCAATTGGTAGACTCAACTGCCAAATACGGGCTCCTAACTTTCTTAGACGCCTTCAGTGGGTATCACCAAATAAGGATGGACCCTGAAGAAGAAGAAAAAACCGCCTTCATCATCGAAGGAGGAACGTACTGCTACATCAGGATGCCTTTCGGGCTCAAAAACGCAGGAGCCACCTACCAGAGGTTGATGAGCAAGGTCTTCAACGACCAAATAGGGAGAAACATGGAAGTATATGTGGACGACATGATAGTGAAAAGCAAACTGCCTGGTGCCCACGTCGCAGATCTAAAGGAAACTTTCCACCAGCTCAGAGCCTTCGGGATCCGCCTTAATCCCGAAAAATGCATCTCCAGAGTGACCTCGGGAAAGTTCCTTGGGTACATGGTATCAGAAAGAGGCATTGATGCCAACCCAGAAAAAATTAAGGCTCTACTCGAGTTCCGAACTCCTGCCACAATAAAAGACGTGCAGAGGCTCAACGGAAGGATAACTTCCCTCAGCAGGTTTATTTCCAGATATGGAGACCGGTGTCGACCATTCTTCAAAGTCCTCACTAAGGCAGCAAAAAAGGAGGACAACCTCGGGAGTAATGACCATCCTTGGGGTGAGGACAGCCAAAAGGCCTGGGAGGAACTCAAAATCTACTTAGCCAGTCTACCCACTTTGCAGCAACCTCGCGAGGGAGAGCACCTCGTGTTATACCTCGCCGTCACAAAAAAAGCTGTAAGCTCTGTCCTTGTGAAAGAAGAGGGGGCGAAGCAATGGCCAGTCTACTACGTAAGTAAATCCCTGCATGGCGCCGAAGTCAGGTACCCTCTCTTGCAAAAAGCTATATATGCCTTGGTGCTAGCTGGAAGAAGGCTGCGACCATATTTTCAGGCTCACCCTATCATAGTCCGAAGCAGTCTACCTTTGTGCGATGTCATGAGAAAAGTTGATCATTCGTGAAGGCTTTTCAAATGGTGCATAGAGCTTGGCAAACATGACATCACTTATGAACCTCGAAAAGCCATAAAAGCTCAAGCTCTGGCAGATTTCATTGCCGAAGTACCCACCACCGAAGATAGCCATCCAGATCTAGGCGAAGGTGAGCCAGAGTGGACTTTGTACGTCGACGGAGCCTCGGGGTCTGAACACCAGGGAGCTGGGGTAATTATCAGAGGTCCCGAAGGCCTTGAAGTAATGAAGGCTATTAAGTTCAGCTTTAACGTCACCAACAATGTGGCTGAGTATGAAGCCCTCATAGCAGGATTACGCCTAGCCAGAAAAATTGGCGTGCGAAATCTAAAAGCCCACAACGATTCCCAGCTAGTAGTTCGGCAAACGGCAGGAGACTATGGGGTGAAGGACCCAATCTTGGCAAAATATCACGAACTGGTGACAAAGCTCATTCGAGAATTCGACACCATACAGATCGAAAATGTACCTCGATGGGACTCAAAAACATACACCGAGGTACTACGCCACCCGAGCATTGAAGTACTGAGCATAGTAACTTCGGAAAAAGGCTGGAAAGGCCCGATAAAAGGTATCTTGCGAACAACGGGCTCCTCGAAGACCCCATCGAGGCTGCAAAAGTGCGAAGATGCTCCAGGCGATTCTTCCTAATAGGCGAAGAACTGTATCGGCAAGGATATGCAAATCCTTCATAGAGGTGTGTTGGCGAAGAGGACACTAAAATGATCCTCGAAGAAGTCCACGAAGGCGCTTGTGGTTCACACATTGGAACCGACGCCCTGGCGGCAGTAATACTGCGCCAAGGATAGTTTTGGCCTACCCTGAGGAAGGACGCTAGGCAGTTAGTCCGAAAATGTGGTAACTGGCAAAAACACGCAAATATCCAGAGGACACCCTCGGAAATGGTGACTTCAGCTGACTATCCCTGGCCCTTCACAGTCTGGGGCATAGACCTCATAGGACCACTCCCTACAGCGCCTGGAGGCGTGAAATTCTGCGTAGTAGCAGTAGACTATTTATCCAAATGGGTCGAGGTGGAACCGTTGGCTAGTATCTCGGCAAAAGAAGTGCATAAGTTCGTATGGAAGAACATCGTATGCAGATTTGGCATACCAAGGGTACTAGTAGCTGATAATGGATCCCAGTTTATAGACAAAGGGTTCCAGGAATTTATCAGTGACCTCGGAACAAAAATGCACTTCGCCCCAGTAGCTCACCCCCAAAGCAATGGGCAGGTAGAAGTATCCAACAGGACCATAAAAGATGGTCTGAAAAAGAGGCTGGGGGAAGCAAAAGGGAAATGGCCAGGATAGCTCTAAAGTGTTATGTGGAGCTACCGAACAACACCTCGAAGAGCCACAGCGGAAATGCCTTTTTGACTCATTTTCGGTACAGAGGCCATCATCCCAATCGAGGTAGTGCAACCATCAATCCGAGTACAAGTTTTTGATGAAAGTAGAAATGACCTCGGCCTAAGAACCAAGGTCGACCTCGTCGGCGAACACAGGGAAATAGCGGAGCTGAGAAGAAAAGCTTTTCAGAAGAGAGTGGCCACGGCTATAAACTTGCGTGCCAGGCCAAAAGGAATAAAGAAAGGAGACATCGTTCTCCGAAAGGCTGAATTTGCATCTCGTAGGCCATCCCACGGGGTATTTCATGCGAACTGGGAAGGTCCCTATCTGATCCTTGCCGAAGTATGAAAAGGGGTGTACAAGCTCGGCGATTCCGAAGGTATAGAATTAAAAAATACGTGGCATTCGGACGCCTTTAGAAAATTCTATACTTAGGATCTCGGCAAAGAAGATTGTGCTGTACAAGTTAGAAAAATTCTCTAAGTACAAAAGTCTGTTAGCCAAAAATTCTTAAGCATAAGAAGTGCAAATTCCGCAAAAGTGGCCGACCAAATAAGGTTTTCCGAAGTCTCTTGAGCGAACGTGTTTGGGACAATGGAGAAAACCTGGCAAAAGACTTAGCCAAAATTCTTGGGCATAAGTTGTACAAGTCAAGATTTCACGAAGAAGGTCACCATGCTAAGCGCAGATAAGGTTTTCCGAAGTCTCTTGAGCGAATGAGTTCGGGACAAAGGGAAACGAAAAATCTCGCAAAGATACTTAGCCAAATTTTCTAAAAAAAGTCTTTTATTAAGATAAATTTGCATACAAAGAAGGGAGACTGCCAGAAGAAGAAGTACAAAAGAGAAGGAAAATAAGGCAAAGGGCCCTAGAACAAACTAAGGATTCTCGACGTCCTGGGAGCCACCAGCTCCTGCGTCCTTCTCCACAACCTTCGGCGCCGAAAGCGAGGGGGGCAGGTTCAGATGCTCAATCTTGGACCAAGACCACCAAGGCCCCTCAGGAATGTTCAGAGCCTCCAAAAAAGAAAGGTCAAAATCTGGGAACCTTTAAAGAACTTGATGCCGAGCGAGGCAAAACCCGTCCTGAAAACCAACTTTGGTCATCTGGTCGGATTTGTCCTTCTCGACACTGAGGTCTTCAAGGTCCTCCTTCAGATCCGTGACCTTCTTCTTCATCGCCTTCATCTTCTTCTTCTCCGGCTCCTTCTTCAAAGACTCGACCTTGGCTTGAAGCGTAGCTTTCTCTTCAAACACCTTCGCCAGGAGAGCCTCAGATTCTAACTTCTCCTTTTGAACTGCCTCGTTCGCCGAAATCAGCTCCTCCACCTGGGAACCAAGGTCAGAAATCTTCTGGGAGAAGTCCCTCAAAAGTTCTTCCTTTTCCTTCAGGAACTCCTCCCGAACAGCAGCAACCTCCTTTTCTGCAGCTTGAGCCAGCAGCGCGTTCTGCGTGACTAGTTCCGAGCACTTGGCCTTATATTGGTCTATGGTGCCTACGGCCGAGGCTCGGAACAGCGCCTGCCTCGCCACCCGAACTCTGAGGAAACCGGCGTACCCCAGCAGCTACAAAAAAACAAAGACAAAGTTAGTAACGCAAAGAAGAAGAGGCAGATTTTAGAGGAAATCAAAAGGAAAAACACAAAGGCCAAAGGCGTACCTGGGCAGCGTGCTCAGAAACCTTCGCGGCAAGATAGTCATCATCAGGGTGAGCCTCCGCGATGGCCTTGAATGAGGCCTCAGTAAGCACCCCCTTTGAGATCTCTTTAGCCATTTGCTGGCAATCTCCGGAGTACAAATTCATGTCCTCCGTAAACGTCCAGAAAGGTTCCTTCGGGACCTTCCCTTTCGGGATATGGGCATCCCGAATGGCCCACACTCGGGCGTGCTCCGCCACCCAGCCCGGAGATGATATCTCCCCTACATGGCAAAAACAAAAAATTGGTCAAGGCAAGAAAATCTCAAAGCCCACAAAAAAGAAGGCACCTCAGTTAGTTAGAAAAGCAAACCTGCTGGCACCTCGGCGACGTCGTCGTCGGAAGCCTCCTTGGTAGAAATCCCCTTGCCCTTGCGTTTACGTCTCTCCTTGGCGGAAGGGGCCTCTACCAAAGAATCTAGAAGAGTCGCCGAAGGAGTGGGACTCTGAGCAGCGAGGTCAGCAACGACCTCGGCTGGCGGGACAGCAGCAGCCTCGGGCTCTTCACCCACCTCCTCGGGAATCTCTGGGAGAGGAGGGGGTGCATCCTTCTTCGCCCGTTTGGCCACAGATGGCCCAGCCCTAGACGTTTTCCGCCTTCGGGAAGCAGCCTTCTTTGTCTGCTCACCCTTCTCAACTTGGCCAGTGAAAAGGGATTTGTAGAAGGCAGCAGTGCCGTCGCCCATCTCTGGAAAAGAAAGAAGATATCAGCGTGAGTCCAAGATGAAAACCATAACAAAGAGAGCCAGAGATAACTTACTCTCGAATAAAGTTTCGAAAGTAGCTTCCCCCGAAGGAGTTTCACCAACCAAGAATCCTTCCCAGCGATGGCAAGAACTGGCATCTCGAGGTCAGTCTTGTGCTCCTTCACTACCCCTAGCTCCCGAAGAACCTCCTCGGTCATTAACCTCCAATTAATGGGGAAGGGGTAGAGAGAGCGTGAGGAGACCTCGGGACCCCAGTCAGAGACAGCCTGAATATGTCCGTCGAAGTCCGTGAAGACAGAAGCCAACTCCGGAGTTAGCATTATCTTCGGATCAACGACGTCCATCTCCAGCTTTCCCTGAGCCCACTTGGTCGGAACACGCGACCAGGCCTCCTCCATCTTCAAAAAGAAAAATTTTTGTTGCCACCCTCGCCAGTTGTCCTTGGTGGCAAAGGTGAACATATATTTTTTGCTCTCGAATCCCCGAGGTGGCATGAAATAAAAGCCACCCTTCGGGACCACGAAAAGCTTGTAGTAAAGCATAAAAATAACAAAGTGGGGTTCTATCCCGAAGACGCCACACATGCAGATGAAGGCGTTAAAATAGCAGTACGAGTTCGGCGGAAGTTGATTTACGGCAATGCCATGGAATTGGCAGAAGTCACAAATCATCTTCAGAGGAGGGTACCGAAGTCCGGCCTTCAGTTGGGCTCGGAAAATGGTAACCTCATTACTACGGTTCGGAAAGCAAAATTGGTCAGAACGTGGCAACCTCGTAACGACATATGAAGGAAGAAAGAACTTTTTCTTCCATTTTGCTAGTTTTTTGGGGGTGCTACAGCAAGGGTGAGACAAAAGGGGTTGCCAGCTCTCGGGAACAGGCATGTTGGTTGAGAAATGAGTTCGAAAGAAAACAAGGAAAGAAAACAACTTCCGGAAATACTCTAAAAATCAGAGGTTTCTGGAAATCAAAAACCCACCAAATGAGTTGCCAAAATCTGGGTTTGAAGTCGCCGTCATGAAAGATTGCCGGAAAAAACTCTGTCAAAAAGCACTGCCGCGGAAAGAAGGGGAAAAAACAGTTGCAAGCAGGGAAAAGAGCAGAAGCAAAACCAAAAAAGGAACTTATGACGAAATGGGCTATATATAAGCCGAAGGTGGGTAGACGAACCGGCGTCATAAGTACCCCTTGAAGGCAAACAGTCGCCATAACTGTTCCCTGCGTCTGAAAAGACGCGCCCTCTGTAACAGACACGACTCTCCTTTAATGACAGTGTGCCACGTGTCAGCCGCCGCGTCAAAATAAGGGACACGCCTTTTGACACCCCTAAAAAACTGGGACGCGCTGCTCCAGACTGACACGCCTGGCCATGAGACGCGATGTTGCACAGACCTGCAAAAGGAAAAAAGAAAGAAGTAAGTTGCCTCGAAGACACCAAAAGACAAGCCAAAGCCGAACAGCCCATATCTTCGGGCAAGAGGTGTACCTTTGGCACAGGTTTTACTCCCTAAAAACTCCCAAAGAGCATCCTCGGAAGGACTACAAACCGAAGTTTCCACTTCGGCTTTCCAAAGGGGGGCATGTGATAGCCGAAGGGCTATCGCCTCTATTTGCCCCGAACTCGGAGCGTTAGGGAATGCGAGGATACTATTAGCCCCCCCGAGGTACTAAACAGATCACCTTTGGAGATGGAGAATCAGCTATTACAAGCCGAAGAGGATCTCCCCGAAGGCGGAACCCTGAATCAGGGAACTCCCCGAACTACGGGCACATTTCCTGAAGGGGCACCGTCCGCGTCAGAGGGCGACCTCATCCAGGGACTTCGGGAGTACGGTATGAGCATTTCAGGAGCCTCTGACATGTCGCCCACAGACGCTACATGTCACCTCAAATGGTGATTTGACACGCCGATGCCGTCCAGGTCTTGTCACGACCTGTCTCGGTTCAAGACTCAAGGAGCCTGTCACCGGCTACTCGCCCCCTACGCCCAGAAACTCAGAGAACATCCGACCGAACACGTGTCATCATCTGGACGGGCTGGGCTTCTCTATAAATACCAGGGAACAGACCCTCACAAACGGTTCGACTCCTTCTCCTCGAGAAAATACAGGCAAGCCCACTAGAAACTCTAGTGCTTCCCCCTTTACCTTCTCAGGAAACTGACTTGGGCGTCGTAGGTTCCTCCCCGGAAAAGCACCCCGGGGACCTCCTAACCTGCTTCTCTGAGCTTTTCAGGCACATTCCCCTGGGAAACCTCAACTCCAGATGCTCTCCCTCACAGGAAGTCCTCCCAGAAGTCACCATGCCTTCTAGTGAAGATGTCTCAGGGCATCACCACCTTCTAGACTTTAACCAAGGAGTGCCCTAATGAGGAGGTCTTCGCCTCTCGGATAACCGAGCACACTGCCCAAGTAAACCTTAGCCCTTAGGACTTAGAAAATTTTTTGAGTCTCTCTTGTTTGTGACCCACATTCGGAGTCCTATTTTTTGCAGCTATTGGCATATGGAGGATACTTTCAGGGCTAGGCAGACAAACAGTCTTTGGTCTGAAGTCGGTCAGAGGAAACTTGGCCGAGGCCAAGGAATTGTTTGCGAGCTTCGATGTTAAATATGGTGAGCTCAACCAAATCGCAACAGAGGATCTAGCCAGGCTTCACAAGGCACTACTGGAGGGCCAGAAGAAGCTCCTTGAAGATTGTTCCTCATAGATATCGGACCTCGGGAAGAAGGTGGTCCAGCTGACCTTGGAGGGGGAGGTCATTTGGATGGAAAGAGATGATGTACTAGCAAACCTCAAGAAGTCACTTGAGACCAATGCCACATTAATCACCAGGAATGAGCGCCTGAAGAAGGAAAGGAAGATGAAGAAGAAGAAATTGGAGAAAGAGGTTGAAGTGTAAAAGAATGAGTTGGAGGATTTGAAGGCTAAATAGGCAAAGTCAGAGGAGGCCACCTAGTCCTCATGTCAAGATGGCTTCTACCTGCCCATCATTAAGGCCTATCCCAATATCCTAACCTAGACCTCTCATTCCTACAAGTGCTTGATATCCCCGAAGGACCATCTTCGGCATGGTCAAGGATTGAGTTTCTCAACCTTCCTGTTCTTCCCCCTTTAGCTGACGATGTTGGTGAAGATGAAGATGATGATGCCGAGGGTGTTGCCACCGAGGATGTTGATATCGAAGAGCATGAAGATGGGTAGGACAACCAATAGGCTTTTTTTTTTTTTATTCTTCACTGAAATTTTTCTTCTTTCTTAGAATTTTGGTCAAGTCCATGATGGGTACATACTTTGGTATTATTTCAACCTTCGGCATTCAACCATCTTTGACTAATTCACTATATTCAGTAGTATAAGGCTCGACGTCTTCGATCACGTACTATCCTTAACAAATTCCGCCAAGGATTCTCATCCTTAGCCTTTTCCAAAGATAACTTCCAATTATCTTCGGTTAGTTATGGATATAAGTCTAAGTGTTCTAGGAACAAAGTTGACCGTAGTTAGTTAACCATATTTGGAATGAACCACATTCGGTTAACCATATTTAGAAAATTTTCACCAAAATCACTTAAGTACTTTCGAGATCAACCATATTCGGTCAACCTCCTTCGGTAAAATTTGCACAACATTGCTTATGCACTTTTGGAAACAACCATATCCGGTTAATTTCTCTGTGTTTCTAAGTGTACAATTTTTTCACAAAGTTAGAATGCCATGTGTTTTTCAACTCTTCCCGTTCGGCATTTCCAAGCTTATAGACTCTTGGCTGAACTTCCATGAACACTAAATAAGGTCATTCCTAATTTTCCCGAAGTACACCATGAAATGCTTTTCGGGATTCCAGTTCAGCTTTTTGGAGAACAAGGTCTCCTTCTTGATCCCTTTGGGTTTAACATGCAAGTTCGCAGCAACTACTACCCTTTGCTGAAAAGCTTTTCTTCTGATTTCAGACATTTCTCTTTGTTCATCGAGCATGTCTAATCTAGCTCTTAAACTGAGGTTATTCCCTTATTTTTCAAACATCTATATTATGATAGATAGTCGTATGACTTCGATAGGGATAATGGCCTCTATGTCGAAGACGAGTGAGAAAGGTGTCTCACCCGTTGCCCTTTTGGGAGTTGTTCGGCAACTCCACAGCATGCTCGGAAGCCCTCTTAGCCATTTTCCCTTTGCTTCTTTCAACCTCTTTTTCCAACCATCTTTTATCATTCTATTGGACACTTCAACTTCTCCATTGCTCTAAGGATGGGCAACTGGGGCGAAGTGCAATTTTACGTCGAGGTTGGTTGTGAATTCCTGAAATCCTTTATTAATGAATTGGGAACCATTATCCGCTATTATCACCCTTGGCACATTGAATCTGCATATGATGTTCTTCCAGAAAAATCTCTGCATGTCCTTAGCCAAAATTGCTACCAAAGGCTCTAACTTGATCCACTTAATGAAATAATCTACTACAACCACATAGAACTTCACTCCTCCTAGAGCCGTTGGGAGAGGCCCAATGAGGTCAACACTCCATACAATGAAGGGGCAAGGATAGTTTGCTAGAGTTATCACTTCTGAGGGTATTCTCTAGATGGGTGCGTGTCTTTGGCACTTGTTGCATTTCTTAATGAACTACCTTGCATCCTTCCTTAAAGTATGCCAGAAATATCCTTGCCAAAGTAGTACCCCAGCAAGGGTATCAGTCATGATGTAAGACCCGCAGACTCTTTCATGGACTTCAGTGAGGACTACTTCAATGCTACCTTCACCAATTGTCACACGCCACACAGCCCCCAGCCCATGCACTCTCAGTGCCAATCACCAAATACTACCTAGATAATTATTGAACAAATGTGTTTCTAAATGTTGTTAACTACTTTTAATATTAGCCAACTTTCTGGTAGGCAAATTTAGGTCTTACTTTCTTAAGCTGGGAGCTGGGAAGTGCCCCAGGAGGCTTATGTGAAGTTTAGAATGTTTACTTGTAGCTTAAGGTAACGCCCAACCACTAACTTGCATCACAAGTAAGGCTATAACTCAATAACTTGCACAACAAGCAAGGCAAACACTTATTTCCTTTAGTGTCTAGGATGTGTGTGCTCATCAAGTGTACTATTTCAATGCATGGCAACCAAGAAGCCCATAACTCAATAAGGTTTGAAAACCAAGTCTTAGATGCATGTGAGCTTTTGGCCAAGTATAGTACACAAGAGGTTTAACTTCATAAAGCACATCCATCATCTCATAACCATAATATATCTTGGCATACAAGCATCCAACATATGTACAACCAAAACCAACTTAACCGAGGCTACATATGTACACAAAAGCCTATCACCAAGCATGTCCTACTTGGCAACACACCAAGGATGCTACATGTCCAAAACATTAGCCAAGATTATACTAGAGTCAAAGTTTTTCCTTACTCCCCAAGAAGGTACCTTAGTGTGCAGTACAGAAGCACACACTGAAGGACTAGCCGTATGACCATATTGATAGCCATAAAGGAGAACACCACAATCAATGCCATGGTCCACACATCCATTTTGCAACCTAGACAGTCCCACAAGTACATAAGCCTGCAAAACATAGAGAATAAGTTTCGGTCGAAAACTATAAGACTTGTAAATACACATATTCGAGCCAAGCATGTATTTGGCACATACCTTGAACACTAAGTGTACTACTAGCACACACAAGCAAGCAAGGACAAGCAATCTCACTCAAGCTCAATGTCCTTGCCTGAAACACAATAATATGGGCATGAGTACAAATACTCAGTAGGATTCATAACAACTCACAATTGAGTCTATTTAGTTAAGTCCAAGACTTAACCTCCTCAAAGCTTACTTAACCTGCATGAAAGCCATCAAAACACCAAGATACAACATATACATATAATGGCCGAAACACTATATAGGCGTAAATACTATCTACTATGGGTTAGCACACACAAACAACTCAAACAAGCACACAACTCACACACACACCACAAGTTCACATTCGGCCGAGGCCACTAGCAAGCATCATTGTACAATCTTGCACTTCAAGCAACCCCAAAGTTCACCAAATCCACTAGAGCTCCAAGTTCATTAGTAAGCCAGCCCAACTCACTAAGAACTTTAAATGCTTGCCATTACTATCGACTAGCTAGCCAAATCACATGAACCCGAAAGCTCACTACATGCCTATCTAGCAAACTAATGTCAATAGCATAAATTGACTATCACTTAGCTGCCATTAACTACTTATTCATGGAAATTTACCAATAAATCAAGTAAAACATGAACCCTACCTCAAGTCTAAGCTTGAGTTCTCAGTTTGTACTTGAATGCTCAAGACCAAGCTTGTAACTTCATTGGTGATGTCACCAAGCGCTGAAAATGAGGAATCCAACCTTGATTGCTCTTCCAAGCTTCAATTCATCAACAAATTGGCAAGATTTCGGCAGCAACTCACCAAGAACTTCAAGAAGTCATTTCGGCCTTGCAAGGGTGAAGGTTAACCCAAAATGATTGCTTAATTTTGGGTGGAAACATGCATTAGCCGGGTGTAGGCCACATGGCCTTAAAAATGGCTTAATACCCCAATCGGCCTTGATTAAATTTGCATGATCTAACGCACCCCATCCATACTCCTTAGTGACATAATTAGCACCCGAAAGAGTACTCAAAGTAGTCCTTAAACTTTGTTTCTCGGCATCAACAACATAAATGGTTTTCATGTGCAATTGAGTCCCAAACTTTCTCAATTTTGCACTTACACCCTTATTCACATTTTCAATAAAGTCCTTCATGTTTCCTTTACATTTTTATTACATTTCCTTTGTATTCTTGGCCTGGGCCAAGCATTAGGAGATGGTTCTAACAACTCCTCCCTCCTTAAAGAATTTGGTCCTCCAAATTCTTCACTAACCTAGGATATAGCTGATGGTACTTTTTGGCAATCTCCTATTCTACTTCCCAGGTTGCCTCTTCAAGAGTGTGGTTACTCCACTTAACCTTGATCATAGATGATAGCCAAATGCTATCGCCTCTATCTGGCCGAACTCCCTGCCACAATGATGGCCAGAAGAAGCTGGCGCTACCCGAGAAAAGGTGAGATCAGGCACCTCGGGAGATAGCCGAAGAGCTCCGAGCCCGGCACGCCAGGAAACCCCGAGGATACTACTCGCCCCACAAGGTTGTGAACATATCGCCTTCGGAAAAGCGGCACCAGACATAGCGAGCCGAACATGATATCCCCGAAGGCGGAACTCCCTGAAACTGGGAACCCCCGAACTGAGGGCTTGTTTTTCGAAGAGGCTCTGTCCGAACTAGAGGACGACCTCACCCAGGGACCTCGGGAGTACGGTAGGAGCATTTATGGAAGCATTTAAGGAAGCCTCTGACACGTCCTTTCGCAGACGTCATAAAGTCGCCTGAATAGGTGCCCTGACATACGGACGCCATCAGAATCACATCATGGCCCATCTCAGCACGTGGCTCAGGACAATCTGCTACCAGTTATCTGTCTCCTACGCCCAGAAACTCAGGGAACATCCGACCGAACACGTGTCGTGATCTGAACGGGCTAGGCGCTCCTATAAATACCAGGAATTAATACTTGGCAGGAGGCTGGTTGGTTGGCCAAACACTGCTCCCACACTCTGAGAAAACTACCAGGCGAGACTCTTCAGCCCTTTGTGCTATTTCCTCTGCCTTTTCTCAGACACCACTGACTTGGGCGTCGGAGGCTCCACGCCCGGAAAACACTCCGGGGGCCTCCTAACCCTTTGTTTCTGAGCTTTTAGGCACTCCCTTTCGTGCTATCCATTCCACCAGGCGTTCTTCCTCCCAGAAGTCTCTCCACCAGTCACCATGACTATAAACGATGAGGCCCCTGGCCATCATTTGGCGCCGTCTGTGGGAACCCGCTCTGAGATCGTCGTCGTTGAGACTCGGCGTTCTAAGGACAAGAGGCTCCCGAAGACCCCGTCCGCGCCTGAGATACAACCGGCTGCTGAGCAAACACTCCTAGGGACTTCTGCGCCTGAGGAAGACCGCCCTCTGGTAATCACCATGAGCTTCTTGAGGGACTTTCAGCTTTCGGTCGTGTCTGAAATGACCCAGCAGATCGACCGAAGGTGGCCACAGCAAGCACAGGCCCCGAGACCCCCCTCACCGACACGCCCTCGGGAGAAAAGCCCCAAGTCTACACATCACAGTTCGGGGAGTGGAGACCCTCGCGAAGAATCATCCACAGAAAATATAGCCCTCGGGAAACGGCCTGTGGGACAAACCGGGTCCAAGCGACCGAGAGTCTCACAGCGAAGCAGTTCGTCGCCTGAGCCGCGGTCCTTGTCCCCTCAGGGCCGAATTGCCCCCCCCCCCGAAGAAGCGCCGGTGATCTCCATTCCCTGAAGAAGGCCCTAGCGCCACAATGCTGATGGAGAGGATACTAGCACGGCTGGACAGAGTGGAGAAACAAGTGGCTAGAAAACCCGTTTGGGCCAGACTCTCGGGAACTTGCTGCGAAGATGACTCGCCATTTATTCAGGCCGTTGTTGAGGCAGCCATGCCAGGTGACTTCAGAATACCTCGGTTGGAGATTTATGATGGCCGTACTAATCCACAGGCCCATTTGACGAAGTACAGACGCAGCATGATAATACACGGTGCTAACAACGCTACCAAGTGCAAGTGCTTCGAAGTCACCCTCACAGGGCAGCAACTGCGTGGTACAATTCATTGCCTTCAGGGACCATCACTGAGTTCCAGGAGTTGTCCATGACCTTCACACAGCAATTCATTGGGAGCAGACCTACGGTGAAGAAGCCTGTGCAGATGTTCGACATAGAGCAGAGGAATGGAGAAACCATCCGAGACTATGTCGAAAGATTCAACAGGGAAGCTCTGAGCGTCCCAGACTTCAGGCCCGAAATCCGCATTCTTGCCATGACACGAGGCCTTCGGCGAGACTCACAGCTGTTCTACGAGTTCTCAAAAGACCCCCCGGAAACCCTCGGAGAATTTTACCAAAGAGCAGAATAGCACATGACCGCCGAAGAACTAAGAATGGCTGGGCCGAAGTCTGATCACCACCGCCCCGAAGAGTCCAGTCAACAAGCTCGGCATCCTACCGAATACGCAGGACGACCTCGGAGGATGCGAGGAAGGAAACCTCAAAGTTTCACACCGTTGAGCACTTCACGGACCAACATTCTCATGGCGCTGGAAAGGCAAGGGACGCGGATTCGGCGACCAAGGGCCATGACCGCCGATAATAAGAAGAATGCAGAGAAGTTCTGCCAGTTTCATCGCGACCACGATCATGACACCGAAGACTGTTTCCAGCTGAAGAAGTACATAGAGTCGCTGATAAAACTGGGCCAACTTCGGAAATACCTGAGGATGCCATCCCCGAAAGACAGAAAAATGGAGGAAGAAAGGGCCGAAGATGAGGACTATGACTCCGACAGGCGGAGAAATAGAAGTCCAAAAAAGCGCCCTCCGCCTCCAGCAGGGGTTATCTAAACTATCACCACGGGGCTCCCATCCTCGGAAAGAAAGCGGAAAGCCAGAGAAATTGCAGTCATGGAGTATCAAACTCCATCAAAGAAGCTGGCTCGCAAAGAGGGCTCCACCGTCGCCTTCCCCCACGACGATCCGCTACTGATTATGGCGAGAGTAGGGAACTGGGACGTCAAAAGAGTATTGCTTGATGATGGCTCAAATGCTGACGTCCTATTCTCGCACCTGCTGCCGAGCTTGGGCATCTCCGGCAGTGAACTGAAGCCTGTCACCTCGCCCACTTTTGGCTTGGACCACCCGAACTCCCCGTCCTCGGATGTATCGACCTCTCGCTGATGATGAAAGGGACTTCGGTGAACGGAGCAGCTGAGTTGAACCCCTCCACAATGGCGAGATTCATCGTCATGAACGTCCCGTCCTCGTACAACGCCATCCTTGGAAGGCAGACAATGGGGAATCTGCATATTCGCCCTGATGTGAAGTACTTGACTGTCACATTCGCCACCAAGGATGGAGATGCAGAGGTATTCATAGACCAAGCCGAGGTAAGAAAGGTATTTGTCAAAGCGCAAAAAGCTACGACAAACAACTCTGCGCAGACGATGGGGGCAAGGGCACCAGAAAAAGGCGAAGAAGAAGATCTCGCCAAAACAGAAACGGAAACAATAGAGCTTGTCCCAGGTCAATCTACCCGAATAGGGAAGAGCTTGGCCGAAGGTGACAAAGAAAATCTTGTATCCTTTCTGCTGGAAAACAAAGATCTGTTTGCCTACTCGCCAAAAGATATGCCGGGGATGAACCCTGGCATAATACAGCATAGCCTCAAAGTAAGTCCGGAAGCAACGTGGTTAAGCAAACGTGGTTAAGCATGCCTACTCTCCTAGATGCTGAAGTTATCAGGGAGGTCAAGTACCCCGAGTGGTTAAGCAACGTGGTCATCGCCACAAAAGAAGGTAGCAGCAAACTCCGGATGTGCATCGACTTCAGAAACTTGAACGATGCTTGCCCGAAAGACTCATACCCTCTACCGCCAATAGATCAACTGGTAGATTCAACTGTTGAATATGGGATCCTAAGTTTCCTAGACGCCTTCAGTGGCTACCATCAGATAAGGATGGACCCCGAAGATGAAGAGAAGACTGCCTTCATCACCGAGGGAGGAACATACTGCTATATCAGGATGCCATTCGGGCTCAAAAATGCAGGAGCCACCTACCAGAGGCTGATGAACAAGGTCTTCAAAGACCAAATGAGGAGAAACATGGAGGTGTATGTTGATGATATGATAGTCAAGAGCAAGCTGCCTGGCTACCACGTTGCAGATTTAGAGGAAACCTTCCAAAAGCTCAGAGCCTTCGGGATCCGCCGCAAATCTAAAAAATGCATCTTCGGGGCGACTTCGGGAAAATTCCTTGGGTACATGGTATCCGAAAGAGGCATCGACGCTAACCCCGAGAAGATTAAGGCCCTGCTTGAGTTCCAAACTCCTGGCACTGTCAAAGATGCGCAGAGACTCACCAGAAGAATAACCTCTCTGAGTAGGTTTATTTCCAGGTACGGAGATAGGTGTAGACCTTTCTCCAAAGTGCTCACAAAGGCAACAAAAATGGAAGGCGACCTCGGAAGAAATGATCATCCTTGGGATGAAGATTGCCAATAGGCCTAGGAATAACTCAAAGTCTACCTGGCCACCCGGCCGACTCTGCGACAACCTCGGAAGGGAGAGCCCCTCGTACTGTACCTCGCCGTCACAGAAAAAACTGTGAGCTCGGTCCTCGTGAAGGAAGAAGGGTCAAAGCAATGGCCGGTCTACTATGTCAGCAAGTCCCTGCATGGCGCCGAAGTCAGGTACCCTTTGCTTCAAAAAGCTATATACGCCTAGGTGCTTGCAGGGAGAAGGCTGCGATCATTCGGGAAGGCTCTCCAAGTGGTGCATAAAGCTGGGCGAACACGAAATCACGTATGAGCCTTGGAAGGCCATAAAAACTGAAGCCCTGGAAGATCTTATCGCCGAAATACCCACCACTGAGGAGAGCCAGAATGGACCTTGCACGGAGACGGAGCCTCGGGATCCGAACAGCAGGGAGCTGGAGTAATTATCAGGGGCCCCGAAGGCCTGGAGGTAATGAAGGCTATCAAGTTCAGCTTCAACGTCACCAACAATGTAACTGAGTATGAAGCCCTTATAGCGGGATTGCGCTTGGTCAGAAAGATTGGCGTGATAAAGGCTCACAGCGATTCCCAGCTGGTAGTTCGGCAGACGGCAGGAGATTATGGGGCGAAGGACCCAATCTTGGCAAAATATCATGAGCTAGTAGCAAAGCTCATCCAAGAGTTTGACGTCGTTCGGATCGAAAATATACCTCAGCGGAATAACGCTGAAGCAGATTGCTTGGCGAAGTCGAAAACATATACCAAGGTGCTAGACCATCCGAGCATCTCAGTGCTGAGCATGACGACCTCGGGAACAGGATGGAAAGACCCAATAAAAAGATACCTCGCAGAGAATTTGCTCCCCGAAGACCCCGGCGATGCTGCAAGACTGCGAAGACGCTCCGGAAGATTCTTCCTGATTGGTGAAGAGTTATATCGGCAGGGATATGCGAATCCGCTGCAAAGATGTGTGGATGAAAAGGATACTGAAATGGTCCTTGAAGAAGTTCACGAAGGCATGTGTGGTTCACACATTGGAACTAATGCCCTGGCAGCAGTGATACTCCCCCAAGGGTACTTCTGGCCTACCCTGAGAAAGGACGCAAGACAGTTCGCCCGGAAATGTGGTAGCTGCCAGAGACACGAAAAAAACTGGAGGACTTCCTCGGAAATGGTAACTTCGGTAGACTGTCCTTGGCCCTTCGCAGTCTGGGGTATAGACCTTATTGGGCCACTCCCCACAGCACCCGGAGGCATGAAATTCTGCGTCGTAGCAGTGGACTATTTCTCAAAGTGGGAGGAGGCAGAACCACTAACAACTATCTCGGCAAAAGAAGTGCAGAAGTTCCTATGGAAGAACATCGTATGCAGATTTGGCATACCGAGGGTACTAGTAGCTGATAATGGATCCCAGTTCACAGACAAAGGATTCCAAAAATTCATCAGCGACCTCAGAATAAAGATGCACTTCGACCCAGTAGCTCACGCCCAAAGCAACGGGCAGGTAGAAGTATCGAACAGGGCCACAAAAGATGGCCTGAAAAAGAGACTAGGGGAAGCCAAGGGGAAATGGCCAGGAGAACTCCAAAGTGTACTATGGAGCTACCGAACGACGCCCCGAAGAGCCACAGGGGAAACTCCTTTCTCACTCGTCTTCGGAACAGAGGCCATTATCCCACTAGAGGTAGTTCAACCTTCAGTACGGGTGCAAGTATTTGATGAAGGTGGTAAGGACCTCGGCCTGAGAACCAATCTCGATCTTGTGGCCGAACACAGAGAAATAGCCGAGCTGACAAGAAAAGCTTTTCAGCAAAAGAGTGACCGCGGCTGTAAACTTACGGGCCAGGCCAAAAGAAATCAAGAAGGGAGACCTTGTTCCCCGAAAGGCCGACTTCGCACCCCGAGGGCCATCCCATGGCGTACTTCGCCCAAACTGGGAAGGACCCTATCTGGTTCGCCACGAAGTACGAAAAGGCGTGTACAAGCTTGGCGACGCCGAAGGCGTAGAATTGAAGAACACTTGGCACTCAAACGCCTTGAAAAAATTCTACGCTTAAGGTTGGGCGGAGGAGTTATGTTGTACAGAATGGCCTTGAGAAAAATTCTTAAGTGTAAAGAAATTATGCAAAACAGAATTCCGCAGAGGTGCTCGCCATGATAAAGCGTAGATATGACTTTCCGAAGTCCCTTGAGCCATCACGCTCGGGAAAGATGGAAAACAGAAATCTCGCAGAAGTACTCGCCATAGCCAGCGCAGAGATAATTTTCTGAACTCCCTTGAGCGAACATGCTCGGGAAAATGGGAAGTGAACAATCTCACGAAAGGTTTTCCGAAGTCCCTTGAGCAAACATGCTCGGGATAACTGGAAAAACAAAAAATTTGACTGAAGGTTTCCGAAGTCCCTTGAGCAATCATGTTCGAATTGGAAATGCAAAAGCCTGCAAAAAGACTTAGTCAAATTTTTTCAGGCCTTCCAGAAAGTCTTACGAGCAAGCGCACTCGGGACAAAGGAAGGTAAAAAAGTTTCTTTAATCACAGGTTTTCCGAAGTCCCTTGAGCGAACGTGTTCGGGACAATGGAAATGAAGAAACTCGCAAGAAAAGACTTCACCAAAAAATCCTCATTAAGAGCAAAGCTGCTTTAAAATAAAGAACTGCCCGAAGAAGGATTACAAAATAGAAGGAAGGAAAAGGGGCCCTAAAAATTGGCTAAGGGTTCGCGGCGTCCCGAGAGCCACTCGTCTGCCCGCCCTTTTCCATCACCTTCGGCGCTGGAATTGAAGGAGGAAGTTTTAGATGTTCGACCTTGGACCATTTCCACCGAGGTCCCCAAGGAATGTTTAGACCCTCTAGAAAAGAGAGGTCCAGATCTGGGAACCTCTGGAGAACCTGGTGCCGAGCAAGGCAGAAGCCGTCCTGGAACGCGACCTTGCTCATCTGATCAGACATGTTCTTCTCAAGCTCGAGGTCGTCAAGCTCGTCCTTTAGATCCTCGACCTCCTCCTCCAGCGCCTTTATCTGCTCCCCCCCCTTCGGCTCCTTCTTCAACGACTCGACCTCGGTTCGGAGAGCGTTATTCTCACACGTCAACGACACTATACGGCCGTCAGAACCAGCCTTGTGCCGGAGAAGATCCTTGTTGGTGGCGAGCATCCCCTTTATTTGGTCACCGAGGTCAGCGATCTTCCTGGAGGAGTCCTTTTGAAGTTCTTCTTTTTCCTTCCGGAACTCCTCTCGAAGGGCAGCTACTTCTTTCTCAGCAGCCTCTTTCAGCTGATGGTTTTTGGCGACCGACTCCGCGAGTGCGGTCCTCGTCTCATTCATGGTTCGAGTGGCTGAAGTTCGAAAAGCAACCTCCCTGGCCACCTGAACTCGGAGAAAGGCGGTGTACCCCATCAGCTGCAAAAAATAAACGCAAGGTCAGTGAGAGCCAAAAACTTAGGAAAAAATTGAAGGGAAAGAGCTGTGAAGGATATACCTGAGCAGCATGCTCGATAATCTTTGCGGCGAGGGTGTTATCCCCCGGGTGGGCCGCCGCTATAGCCTTGAAGGAGGCTTCGGTGAGCACCCCCTTCGAAATTTCCTTAGCCATTTGAGGAACGTCCTCAGAGTACATATTCATGTCCTCCGTGAACGTCCAAAAAGGCTCCTCGGGTATCGTCCCTTGCGGGATTTTTGCATCCCGAAGTGCTCGTTTCCGAGTATGATCGGCCACCCAGCCTGGGGTAGTCAACTCCCCTGCGTGATAAGAATGAGAAGGAGATTAAAGACAAAGAAGCCAATCCAGGAAAAACAAAGGAAGTACACTTTGTCTGGAAACAAACCTGGCGGAACCTCGACAACATCGTCCTCGGATTCCTCGGCCGAAATGCCCTTGCCCTTCCGCTTGCGCCGCTCCTCGGCAGAAGGTACTTCTACCACGACATCAAGGAGGGCCTGTGACGCGGTAGGACTCTGAGGAGGGACATCGATTGAAGGGACCTCGGACGCAGCAGCCTCAGACTCCGGAATCTCGGCTGCCCCAGGCTCCTCCGCAGTTTCCTTGGGATTTTCCTCTAAAGGAGCCTGGGCAGCTCTCTTT
Organism: Aquilaria yunnanensis; assembly: GCA_039654915.1. Taxonomy (NCBI): domain Eukaryota; kingdom Viridiplantae; phylum Streptophyta; class Magnoliopsida; order Malvales; family Thymelaeaceae; genus Aquilaria; species Aquilaria yunnanensis. The sequence goes on from CM077594.1 coordinate 47,935,461, forward strand.
GCCCGTTTCCTCGAAGGTCCCGCACCAGTAGACTTCCGCCTTCGGGAAGACGCCTTGTTCGTCTGATCGCCTTTCTCCACCTAGCCGGTGAAAAGGGACTTCTAATAGGCGGCAGTCGCGTCGCCCATCTCTGAAAAAGGAGAGAAACATCAGCGTTAGTCCGAGGAAAGAATAGTAAAGGAGTAGAAGATAACTCACTTTCGGCAAGCGCTTCGAAAGAAATTTCCTCCTTAAGAAGCTTGACCAACCAGGAATCCTTCCCGGCGATGGCAGGAGCTGGCATCTCGAGGTCAGTCTCGTGCACCTTTACCACCTTTAGCTCCCGAAGGACCTCTTCGGTCATCAACCTCCAGTTGATTGGAATGGGATAAAGGGCGAGCGGAACGACCTTGGGATCCCAGTCAGAGACAGCCCGAATGCGGGCGTCGAAATCCGCGAACAAGGAAGCTAACTCTGGGGTCAGCAGCATCCTCGGATCAGCAACGTCCACATCCAGTGTTCCCTGAGCCCATTTGGTCGGAACGTACGACCAGGCCTCGTCCATCTTCATGAAGAAAAACTTCTGTTGCCACCCCCGCCAACTATCTTTAGTGGCGAAGGTGAACATGAATTTCTTGGCCCCGGATCCTCGAGGTAGCATGAAACAGAAGCCACCCTTCGGGACCACAGAGAGCTTGTAATACTGCATAAAGATTCTGAAATTGGGTTCTATCCCGAAGATGCCACACATGCAGAGGTAGGCGTTAAAATAGTAGAACGAGTTCGGAGGAAGCTGGTTCACAGCAATGCCATGAAATTTGCAGAACTCGCACACCATCTTCGGGGGAGGATACCGAAGACCCGCCTTCAGCTGGGCTCAAAAAATGGTAACCTCCTTACTGCGGTTTGAAAAAGCATAATGGCTAGAACGAGGCAGCCTAGTAATGGCGTAAGAGGGAAGAAAGAATTTTTTCTTCCACCTCTCTAACTTTTCAGGGGTGGTACAACAAGGATGGGCTAAAAGAGGCTGCCAGCTCTCAGGAAGGGGCATTTTCGACATAAAACGAGTTTGAAAATGGAAGAAAACAGTTTCCAGAGAAAAACTCAAAAGAACACAGGGATTAAAGCGCTCTGAAAAACAAAAACCCACCGAAAGATTTGCCAAAATCTGAGGACGCCGTCGTGAAAGCTGGCTGGAAAAAAGCTCTGATTAAGGTAGCTCTGCCACAGAAAGCAAGAAAGTGCAAGAACAGGGGCAAAGCATAGAGAAGAGCAGAAGAGAAAGCAAAAAGAACTTATGGTAGAGTGGGCTATTTATAAGCCAGAGATGGGTAACCGAAACATCGTCATAAGTACCCTTTGGAGGCGAACCGTCGCCGTAACTGCTCTCTGCACCTGAAAAGGCACGCCCTCTGTAACCGACGCGAGTCTCCTCCAATGGCAAAGCACCACGTGTCAACCGCTGCGCGCAAGTGGGGGACACGTCCTCCAAACGTCCCTTGAAAGCTGGGACACGTCTTCTGACATCCCTGGAAAACTGGGACGAAACTGGGACGCGTCGCTCAGACTGACACGCTTGGCCAAACAGACCTGCAGAAACAAAGAGCAGGCAACCTCGAGGACGCCAAGAAACAGGCTATGGCCGAACAGCCCATGACCTTCGGGCAAAAGGTGTATCTTCGGCACAGGTTCCACCTCGAAGACACCAAAGAACAGGCCAAGGCCGAAGAACCCATGATCTTCGAGCAATAGGCGCATCCTCGGAATAGGTTAAGCTTCCAAAGAAACTCCCATACACAACCTCGGAAAGAGATGCAAAACCGAAGTCTTCACTTCGGCTTCCCAAAGGGGGGCATGTGATAGCCAAATGCTATCGCCTCTATCTGGCCGAACTCCCTGCCACAATGATGGCCAGAAGAAGCTGGCGCTACCCGAGAAAAGGTGAGATCAGGCACCTCGGGAGATAGCCGAAGAGCTCCGAGCCCGGCACGCCAGGAAACCCCGAGGATACTACTCGCCCCCCAAGGTTGTGAACATATCACCTTCGGAAAAGCGGCACCAGACATAGCGAGCCGAACATGATATCCCCGAAGGCGGAACTCCCTGAAACTAGGAACCCCTGAACTGAGGGCTTGTTTCCCGAAGAGGCTCTGTCCGAACTAGAGGACGACCTCACCCAGGGACCTCGGGAGTACGGCAGGAGCATTTATGGAAGCATTTAAGGAAGCCTCTGACACGTCCTTTCCCAGACGTCATAAAGTCGCCTGAATAGGCACCCTGACATACGGACGCCATCAGAATCACATCATGGCCCATCTCAGCACGTGGCTCAGGACAATCTGCTACCAGTTATCTGTCTCCTACGCCCAGAAACTCAGGGAACATCCGACCGAACACGTGTCGTGATCTAAACGGGCTAGGCGCTCCTATAAATTCCAGGAATTAATACTTGGCAGGAGGCTGGTTGGTTGGCCAAACACTGCTCCCACACTCTAAGAAAACTACCAGGCGAGACTCTTCAGCCCTTTGTGCTATTTCCTCTGCCTTTTCTCAGCCACCACTGACTTGGGCGTCGGAGGCTCCCTCCCGGAAAAACACTCCGGGGGCCTCCTAACCCTTTGTTTCTGAGCTTTCAGGCACTCCCCTTCGGGCTATCCATTCCACCAGGCGTTCTTCCTCCCAGAAGTCTCTCCACCAATCATCATGACTATAAACGATGAGGCCCTTGGCCATCAATAAAGATCCACCTGCTCCTTAATTTCCTAGTATCTGTTGCTAGGAATTGAATTTGCAGTTCCTCATAAGAATGACTTGGTGCCACAAGCACACTAGCAGGTATCTCTATCTGCTTGGAACTTGGAACATACTGATAGCCAAAGGCTATTGCCTCCTCGGTAGTAACTCCCTGCCAAAATATTGGCCGAGGAGTCTGATGTCACCCAAGAGAGGATCTTTTTATTGACCTCGGAAGGTGCGAAGTCAAACATTTTGAGCTCGAGACTTCGGTTAGCTCATCAGGAATTCCGATGATAACACCGTATCCATCAAGGGGCCAAACTGACCGTCTTCGGGTAAGAAAGCCATCTCTCTGAAGCAAGGAAGAATCTCCCCAAAGGCAGAAGCCCCGAAGAGGATCTTCCCCGAACAAGAAACACCTGAACAAGGGAATCACCGGACTATGGGTATAAGTCCCGAAGAAGGTGTTCATCAAGGGAACTCCCAGAACTATGGGATAGATCCCGAAGGAGGTGCTCGCACCAAAAGATGGATAGAATCCGAAGAGGGTGCACGCACTGAAGGGCGACCTCGCCCAGGGGACCTCGGGAGTACGATATGAGCATTTAAGGAGCCTCTGACATGTCGCCCACAAGCCCTACACGTCACATCAGAACGGCGAACTGACACGCCGCAACCGCCCCAGTCCTGACACAACCTGTCCGGGTCCAGGGCTAAAGGAGGTTGCAAACGGCTGCCTGTCCCCTTGGTCCAAAAGTACAGATCAAATCCGACCGAACACGTGTCATGATCTGAACGGACCAGCTACTCCTATAAATACTAGGAAGTGGGACTGGGCAAAGGATGGGCATTTTCCTCCCTCTGAGAAAACACAAAACAGGCAAGACACTTGATCCCTTAGTGTTCTTCCTCCACTTTCACTCAGAAAACTGACTTGGGCGTCGGAGGGTCCTCCACGGAAAAGCAAACCGGGGACCTCCTAACCTCTTCTTTGAGCTTTTCAGGCACACTCAGCTGGGAAACCAGAGCTCCAGGCGCTCGCCTCCTCAGGAAGTCTCCCCACCCGTCAACATGACAACAAACGAAGATGCCTCAGGGCATCATTTGGCGCCGTCTGTGGGAACCTACTCCCAGGTAGCTGTTGTCGAAACTCGGCGTTCGAAGGACAAAGGACTCCCGAAGTCCCCGTCCGCGCCTGAGACCCAACCAGCTACCGAACAAAGTCCCCCAGAGACTTCCTTGCTTGAAGAGGAACGCCCTCTTGTTATCACCACGGGTTTTTTACGAGCCTTTCAGAGGTCTGTTGTGGCTGAAATGACACAACAGATAGACCGAAGGTGGCCGCAACCAGCCCAGGCGCAAAAACCCACTTCGCCAGCACGACCTCGGGAGAAAAGCCCAAGGGCAACCCATCATAGCTCGGGAAGTGGGGAGCCACGGGAAAAGTCCTCGACAGATAACTTGCCCCTCGGAGCACGGCTGGCGGAAAGAGCGAGGTCTGAACGACCCGAAGTCCCGTCCAGAAGAAGTTTGTCGCCAGAGGCAAGGTCCCCCTCACCTCGGTACCGAAGTCGCTCCCCGAAGAGACGGCAACAGTCCTTTTACCCAAGAACCTCCAAACACCAGGAAGAGGAGCCCAGTGCTACGCTCCTCCTGGAGAAAGTCTTGGCAAGACTGGAGAGAGTGGAACAGTAGGTGGCACGCAAGCCTGTTTGGGCCAGGCTAACTGAAACCGTCTCTGGAGATGAAACTCCTTTCACCCGAACAGTGGTCGAGGCGGCCATGCCAAGTGACTTCAGGCTACCTCGGCTAGAGACCTATGAGGGTCGGACTGATCCCCAGGCCCACCTAACAAAGTACAAATGCAGCATGGTGCTACACGGGGCTGATGATGCTACACTCTGCAAGTGCTTTGAAGTCACCCTCGCAGGACCAGCAATTGCCTGGTACAATTCCCTGCCTCCCGGAAACATCAGGGGGTTCCAGGAGCTGTCCACAGTGTTCACCCAACAGTTCATTGGGAGCAAGCCGACGGTGAAGATGCCCGTCCAGATGTTTGACATAGCACAAAGAAACGGGGAGACCATCCGTGACTATGTCGAGAGGTTCAACAGAGAGGCCCTCAGTGTTCCGGACTTTCGTCACGAAATCCGCATCCTCGCCATGACGAGGGGCCTCCGGAGGGATTCGCCCTTGTTTTATGAATTCTCTAAAGATCCCCCGGACACGCTGGGAGAATTCTACCGAAGGGCTGAACAACATATGACAGCCGAAGACCTGAGAATGACCGGACCGAAGGCTGACCATATTCACGCTCGTGGCGAAGGGTCCAGCCAGCAAGCCCGGTGTCCAACGGAACAGTTAGGCCGACCTCGGAGAATGCGAGTAAGAGGAAGGAAGCTCCAAAACTTTACACCTCTGAGCACCACGAGGGCTAACGTCCTCATGGCGTTGGAAAAACAGGGGGCTCAAATCCAACGACCGAGGGGCATGACTGCTGACAACAGAAGGAACATGAAGAAGTTCTGTCAGTTCCACCGTGATCATGGTCATGACACCAAAGACTGCTTTCAGTTGAAAAAGTACATTGAATCACTGATAAAGCAGGGCCAGCTTCGGCGTTATTTGAGAATACCTTCCCCGAAAGGGAAAAAAGAGGAAGAAGGAAAGCCCGATGATGAGGATTACGATTCAGACAGCGAAGGAACCGAAGTCCGAGAAGGCGTCCTCTACCTTCGGCAGGAGTAATACAGACGATCACAACCGGGCTTCCATCCTCAGAAAGAAAAAGAAGGGCCAGAGAGATAGCGGTGATGGAATATCAGAGCCCGACGAAAAAATTGGCCCGCGAGGATGGCTCCACCATCGTATTCCCTCATGACAATCCATTGCTAATAATGGCAAGGATAGGAAACTGGGACGTCAAGAGGGTACTGCTGGACGATGGGTCAAACGCAGACGTCTTGCTCTCACATTTGCTGCCAAGCTTGAGCGTATCCAGGAGTGACCTCAAGACTGTTACTTCACCCACGTTCGGCGTAGGGCCATCTGAGCTACCTGTCCTCGGGTGGATCGACCTCCCCTTGATGATGAAAGGAACTTCGGAGAAAGGAACTATTGAGTTGTTCGCCTCTACCATGGCAAGGTTCATAGTCATGGACATTCCTTCGTCATACAACGCCATCCTCGGCAGACAGACACAGGGAAATTTGCACATTCACCCTGATGTAAAGTACTTGACCGTCACCTTCGCCACCAAAGAAGAAGACGCAAAGATCTTCATTGATCAAGGCGAGGTGAGAAAGGTGTTCGTCAGAGCACGAAAGGCTCCAGCAAGCAACTTAGCACATGCTGTAGAAGCAAAAGAGCTGGAAAAGGGCGAGGCAGAAGATCCCACAAAAGCGGAAACAGAAGAAGTAGAGCTTGTCCCAGGCCATAGTACCCAAATAGGGAAAAGCATGGCTGAAGGAGACAAGGAAAAACTTGTATCTTTTCTGCTTGCAAATAAAGATTTGTTCACCTACTCGCCGAAGGACATGACAGGGGTAAACCCTCGCGTAATCCAGCATAGCCTCAAAGCGAGTCCGGAAATAAAACCTGTCCGGCAAAAGAAACGGAGCATCTCAGCTCACAAAAGTGACTTCGTCAAGCCGAAGTCCAGCGTCTGATAGACGCTAGCGTTATCCGGGAGGTAAACTACCCCGAATGGCTAAGGAACGTGGTAATCGCCACAAAAGAAGGAAGTAGAAAGCTCCGGATGTGCATCGACTTCAGAAATTTGAACAATGCTTGCCCGAAAGATTCATATCCTCTTCCGCCAATAGACCAACTGGTAGACTCAACTACCGAGTACGGGCACCTAAGTTTCCTGGACGCTTTCAGTGGGTATCATCAGATAAGGATGGACCCTGAAGATGAAGAGAAGACTGCCTTCATCACTGAGGGAGGAACATATTGCTATATCAGGATGCCCTTCAGACTCAAAAATGCAGGAGCCACCTACCAGAGGCTGATGAACAAGGTCTTCAAAGACCAAATGGGGAGGAACATGGAGGTGTATGTTGATGATATGATAGTCAAAAGCAAACTGCCTGGCTACCACGTTGCAGATTTAGAGGAAACCTTCCAAAAACTCAGAGCCTTCGGGATCCGCCTTAATCCTAAGAAATGCATCTTCGGGGTGACCTCGGGAAAGTTCCTTGGGTACATGGTATCCGAAAGAGGCATCGATGCTAACCCAGAGAAGATTAAGGCTCTGCTTGAATTCCGAACTCCTGCCATAGTCAAAGACGTGCAAAGACTCACCGGAAGAATAACCTCTCTGAGCAGGTTTATTTCCAGGTACGGAGATAGGTGTCGACCCTTCTTCAAAGTCCTCACAAAGGCAGCAAAGATGGAAGGCGACCTCGGAAGGAATGGTCATCCTTGGGATGAAGATTGCCAAAAAGCCTGGGAAGAACTCAAAGTCTACTTGGCCAGCCTGCCGACCCTGCGGCAACCTCGGGAGGGAGAGCCCTTCGTGTTATACCTCGCCGTCACGAAAAAAGCTGTGAGCTCGGTCCTCGTGAAAGAAGAAGGGCCAAAGCAATGGCCGGTCTACTATGTCAGCAAGTCCCTGCATGGCGCCGAAGTCAGGTACCCTTTGCTTCAAAAAGCTATATATGCCTTGGTAGTTGCAGGAAGGAGGCTACGGCCATACTTTCAGGCTCACCCCATTATCGTCCGAAGTACCCTGCCTCTACGGGATGTTATGAGGAAAGTGGATCATTCGGGAAGGCTTTCCAAGTGGTGTATAGAGCTTGGCGAACACGACATCACGTATGAACCCCGAAAAGCTATAAAACCTCAGGCTTTGGCAGACTTCATCGCCGAAGTACCAAACACCGAGGAGGGACATTCATTTCTGGGCGAAGACGAGCCAGAATGGACGTTATATGTTGACGGGGCCTCAGGATCCGAACACCAGGGAGCTGGAGTGATTATCAGAGGCCCCGAAGGCCTAGAAGTAATGAAGGCCATCAAGTTCAGTTTCAACGCCACCAACAACATGGCCGAGTATGAGGCCCTCATAGCAGGATTACGCCTGGCCAGAAAAATTGGCGTGAGAAACTTGAAAGCCCATAGTGATTCCCAGCTGGTGGTCCGGAAAATGGCAGGGGACTATGGCGCGAAAGACCCGACCTTGGCGAAATACCATGAGTTGGTAACAAAGCTTATTCAGGAGTTCGACGTCATGAAAATCGAGAACGTACCCTGACGAGAAAATGCTGAGGCAGACTGCTTGGCGAAGTCCAAAACTTGCACCGAAGTGCTAAGCCACCCCAGCGTCGCGGTGTTAAGCATAGCGACCTCGGGGAAAGGATGGAAAGAACCAATCAAAACGTATCTCGCAACCAACACACTCCCCGAAGACCCCAGCGGAGCCGCAAAAGTGCGAAGGCGCTCCGGACGTTTCTTCTTAATTTGAGAAGAACTATATCGGCAAGGATATGCAAATCCACTACAGAGGTGTGTTAGTGAAGAGGATACTGAAATGATCCTCGAAGAAGTTCACGAAGGTGCCTGTGGTTCGCACATCGGAACCGACGCCCTGGCAGCAGTGATACTTCGCCAAGGATACTTCTGGCCTACCCTGAGAAAGGACGCCAAGCAGTTCATCCGGAAATGTGGTAGTTGCCAGAGACATGCGAACATCCAAAGAACACCCTCGGAGTTCGTGACTTCGGCAGACTATCCTTGGCCCTTCGCAGTTTGGGGCATAGATCTCATTGGGCCACTCCTAACGGCGCCTGGAGGCGTAAAGTTCTGCGTAGTAGCAGTAGACTATTTCTCTAAGTGGGTCGAGGCAGAACCACTGACAACTATCTCGGCAAAAGAAGTGCAGAAGTTCGTATGGAAAAACATTGTATGCAGATTTGGCATACCAAGGGTACTCATAGCGGACAATGGATCCCAGTTCATAGACAAAGGATTCCAAGAGTTCATTAGTGACCTCGGGACAAAAATGCACTTCGCCCCAGTAGCTCACCCCCAAAGTAATGGGCAGGTGGAAGTATCTAACAGGACCATAAAAGATGGTCTGAAAAAGAGATTGGGAGAAGCAAAAGGGAAATGGCTAGGAGAACTCCAAAGCGTGTTATGGAGCTACCGAACAACACCCCGAAGAGCCACAGGGGAAACGCCTTTTTCACTCGTCTTCGGTACAGAGGCCATCATCCCTGTCGAAGTAGTACAACCGTCAATACGAGTCCAAGTGTTTGATGAAAAAGGAAATGACCTCAGCCTGAGAACCAAGCTCGACCTCATCAGCGAACACAGAGAAGTAGCCGAGCTGAGAAGAAAAGCTTTCCAGCAAAGAGTGGCAGCAACCATAAACCTACGCGTCAGGCCAAAAGGAATAAAGAAGGGAGACCTCATTCTCCGAAAGGCTGAATTTGCACCCCAAAAGCCGTCCCACGGGGTACTTCGCGCAAATTGGGAAGGACCCTACCTGGTACTTGCCGAAGTAGGAAAAGGAGTTTATAAGCTCGGCGATGCCGAAGGCATAGAATTAAAAAACACTTGGCACTCAGAGGCCTTGAAAAAATTCTATGCCTAAAAAGTTTGGTGGGAGAGTTGTATTGCACAAGTTGGAAAAATTTGTCTAAGTAAAAAGTTCTGAAAAAGTACAAAACAAGAGTCTCACGAAAGCAATCGCCGAGGAAAGCAAAAGTAAGGTTTTCCGAAGTCTCTTGAGCAAATATGTTCGGGACAAAGGAAAGCAAGACTATGGTTTTCCGAAGTCTCTTGAGTGAATATGTTCGGGACAAAGGAAAGCAAAAGTATGGTTTTCCGAAGTCTCTCGAGCGAATTATGTTCGGGACAGTGGGAAACAAAGGAATCTGGCAAAAAAACTTAGCCAAATTTTTATCTATTGAGCCAAAGAGTGCTTACATAGAAGAAAGTTGCTGAAAGACTACAAAAAAGAAGAAGAAAATGAAGACAAAAGGCCCTAGTACTAAGGAACCTCGGCGTCTTGAGAACTGCCAGCCTCTGTGCTTTTGTCAGCAGCCTTCGGGGCCAGGAGAGAATGAGGCATTTCAAGTGCTCGATCTTGGACCAAGTCCACCGAGGCTCCTTGGGGATGTTCATGCCTTCCAGGAAGGAGAGGTCAAAATTTGGGAACTTCTGCAGAATTTGGTACCGAACAAGATAGAAGCCATCTTGAAAGCCCAACTTCGTCATATCATCGGACTCCCGCTTCTTGACCGCCAAATCCGCATAGTTCTTCTCCAGAACCGCGTAATCCTTCTCCAAATCCTTGAACTTTCTCTTCAATGCCTTCATCTTCTTCTTCTCTTCTGAAGGCTTCTTCAGAGATGCGACCTCGGCTTCGAGCTGGGCCTTTTCCTCGAGCGTCTTCGCAAGGATTACGTCACTTTCTGACTTATCATTTTGAATCGTTTCTACGATCGAAGTTAGCTCCGCCATCTGAGAGCCGATGTCGGAAAGTTTCTGGGAGGTGCCTTTCTCAAGTTCCTCTTTCTCTTTTATGAACCCCTCCCGAAGTTCAGCAATTTCCTTCTCTGAAGACTGCTTCAGCTGAGCATTGTCGGCAGCCAACACCGAACACTGGGCCTTCATCTTGGTGTAAAGGTCCCAGAGTGACGCCCTCCTTTCTGACTCTCGCGCCACCCGAACACGGAGCAACCCGTCATACCCCATCAGCTGCAAAAAAAGTAAACAAAGGGAAAATGATGCTAAGTAAAAAGCAAAGGCGAAATTGGCTCTGAGGAAACAGTGAAGCGTACCTGGGCGGCATGTTCAGTGAGTTTGGCGGCCAAAGAGTTGTCGCCTGGGTAAGCCGCCGTAAGGGCCTTGTAAGAGGCCTCAGTAAGCACCCCTTTGCACATCTGCCTGGCCATCTCGGGACAATCCTCGGAGTACATATTCATGTCCTCCATGAACGTCCAGAAGGGCTCTTTTGGAACTTTCCCTGCTGGGACTTTGGCATCCCGAAGGGCCTTCCTGCGGGCGTGTTCGGCAACCCAGTCAGGAGCGGCCACCTCCGCTACACAACAAGGCAGAAAACCCTTAAGGATTTACAAGAGAAAAAAATGTTCTTCGACAAAGTACAAACCTGCTGGCACCTCGGTAACGTCGTCGCCAAGAATCGACGTGCCTCAGTAGAGATCCCCTTGTGATAGCCAAAGGCTATCGCCTCAATCTGGCCGAACACCCTGCCACAACGATGGCCAGAAGAACTGGCGCTTCCCGGGAACAGGTGGAATCATGCACCTCGGGAGATAGCCGGAGAGCTCCGAGCCTCGGCACGCCAGTAAAACTTGAGGACACTATTCGCCCCCCAAGGTTGTGAACAGCGCGCCTTCGGAAAAGTGGCACCAGACATTGCTGCCCGAACATGATATCCCCGAAGGCGGAACCCCCTGGAACTGGGAACCCCCGAACTGAGGGTATGCTTCCCGAAGAGGCTCTGTCCGAACTAAAGGACGACCTCGCCCAGGGACCTCGGGAGTACGGCAGGAGCATTTAAGGAAGCATTTAAGGAAGCCTCTGACACGTCCCACCACAGACGTAAAAAGCCGCCCTGACGCGCAGACGCCATCAGAATCACATCATGGCCCATCTCAGCACAAGGCTCGAGGCCATTTGGTTACCAACTATCTGTCCCCTACGCCCAGAAGTTCAGGAGCATCCGACCGCAGACGTGTCATGATCTAAACGGGCTAGGTATTCTTATATATACAGGAAATAAATACTTGACAGGAGGTCGGTTGGCCGGAGATACAGCTCCCACACTCTGAGAAAATACCAGGCGAGACTTTTCTGCCTTTCTCTTTGAGCTAATGACTTTCTCCTTTTTCCGGCCACCACTGACTTGGGCATCGGAGGCTCCCCCCCCGGAAAAACACTCCGGGGGCCTCCTAACCCTGTTTACCAGCTTTTCAGGTACTCTCCTTGGGGCGATCCACCTTCCAGGCGTTCTTCCTCCTAGAAGTCTCTTCAACAGTCATCATGACTCACAACGATGAGGCCCCAGGCCATCACCTTGCCTTTTATTTGGCGCCGTTCCTCGGCAGAAGGGGTCTCTTCCCCATCGCCCTCCAGAAGAGCATGCGAAGGCGTGGGGCTTTGAGGAAGGACGTCGGAAGAAGGGATGTCGACAGAAGGAACCTCGGGCAAAGGGGCAGCAGGGTCTTCGGGCTCCTCACCTACCTCCTCCGGAATTTGCGGAAGAGAGGAAAGAGCAACTTTCTTTGCCCGTTTGGAAGGAGGGCCGGCCGAAGTCTGCTTCCGCCTCCGAGAGGCGGCCTTCTTTGTCTGTTCGCCCCTCTCGGCCTGCTCGGTAAAAAGAGCCTTGTAGAAGGCAGCCGCGTCGTCGCCCATCTCTGAAAAGAGAAAAAGAAGATCAGTGTAAGTCCAAGATGAAGTTATGAAGGGAAAAATGAGAAAGTAACTTACTCTCATAAAAAGACTCATAAGTCTCATTCCCCCGAAGGAGTTTCACGAGCCAGGAGTCCTTCCCCGAAGAAGCCGGTTTCGGCATGTTGAGGTCTGTCTCATGCTCCTTTACCACCTTGAGTTCCCGAAGGACCTCTTCGGTCATGAGCCTCCAGTTGATCGGAAAGGGGTAAAGGGCACGAGGAGAGACCTCGGCAGCCCAGTCAGAGACGGCCCAGATGCGCCTGTCGAAGTCCTCAAAGATAGGTGCTACGTCGGTGTCTAGCAGTATCTTCGGGTCAACAACATCCATCTTGAGCCTCCCCTGAGCCCACTTGGTCGGGACGTGCGACCAAGTCTCCGACTTCTTCAGGAAAAAGAATTTTTGTTGCCACCCTCGTCAGCTGTCTTTGGTGGCGAAGGTGAACGTATACTTTTTGCTCCCGGATCCCCGAGGTAGCATAAAGTAGAAGCCACCCTTTAGGACCACGAAGAGCTTGTAGTACTGGAGAAAAACTACAAAGTGAGGTTTTATTTTGAAAATGCCGCACATACAGAGGAAGGCGTTGAAATAGCAGTACGAGTTCGGTGGGAGTTGGTTAACGGCAATGCCATGGAAGTTGCAGAACGCGCTAACCATCTCCGGGGGGGGATACCGAAGTCCGGCCTTCAGTTGGGCTCAGAAAACGGTGATTTCATCACTTTGGTTGGAGAAAGGAAATTGGTCAGGACGGGGCAACCTCGTCACAGAGTAAGAGGGTAAGAAAAACTTTTTCTTCCACTTCGCTAGTTTTGCCGGAGTAGTGCAGCAGGGGTGAGAAAGAAGAGGTTGCCAACTCTCGGGAACAAGCATGATGAAAACGAGTTCAGGAAAAACAAGGTGATAGCCAAAGGCTATCGCCTCAATCTGGCCGAATACCCTGCCACAACAATGGCCAGAAGAACTGGCGCTTCCCGGGAATAGGTGGAATCATGCACCTCGGGAGATAGCCTAAGAGCTCCGAGCCTCGGCACGCCAGTAAAACTTGAGGACTCCATTCGCCCCCCAAGGTTGTGAACAGCGCGCCTTCGGAAAAGTGGCACCAGACATTGCTACCCGAATATGATATCCCCGAAGGCGGAACCCCCTGGAACTGGGAACCCCCGAACTGAGGGTAGGCTTCCCGAAGAGGCTCTGTCCGAACTAGAGGACGACCTCGCCCAGGGACCTCGGGAGTACGGCAGGCGCATTTAAGGAAGCATTTAAGGAAGCCTCTGACACGTCCCACCACAGACGTAAAAAGTCGCCCTGACGCGCAGACGCCATCAGAATCATATCATGGCCCGTCTCAGCACAAGGCTCGAGGCCATCTAGTTACCAACTATCTGTCCCCTACGCCCAGACGTTCAGGAGCATCCGACCGCACACGTGTCATGATCTGAACGGGCTAGGTATTCCTATATATACAGGAAATAAATACTTGACAGGAGGTTGGCGGGCCGGATATACAGCTCCCACACTCTGAGAAAATACCAGGCGAGACTTTTCTGCCTTTCTCTTTGAGCTAGTGACTTTCTCCTTCTTCTGGCCACCACTGACTTGGGCGTCGGAGGCTCCCGCCCCGGAAAAACACTCCGGGGGCCTCCTAACCCTGTTTACCAGCTTTTCAGGTACTCTCCTTGGGGCGATCCACCTTCCAGGCGTTCTTCCTCCTAGAAGTCTCCTTAACAGTCATCATGACTCACAACGATGAGGCCTTAGGCCATCATTTGGCGCCGTCTGTGGGAACCCGCTCGCAGATTGCCGTCGTTGAGACTCGGCGTTCTAAGGACAAGGGACTCCCAAGGTCCTCGTCCGCGCCTGAGATACAACCGGCTGCTGAGCAGACACTCCCAGAGACTTCTACGCCCGAGGAGGACCGCCCTCTGGTAATCACCATGAGCTTCTTGAGGGACTTTCAGCGCTCGGTCGTTGCTGAAATGACTCAGCAGATCGACCGAAGATGGCCACAGCAGTCACGGGCCCAGAAACCCTCCTTATCAGCACGCCCTCGGGAGAGAAGCCCCAAGTCTACACACCGCAGTTTAGGAAGTGGAGAGCCTCGCGGAGAATCATCCACAGAAGATATAGCCCTCGGGAAACGGCCTGTGGGACAAACCGGGTCCAAGCGACCGAGAGTCTCACAGCGAAGCAGTTCGTCGCCCGAGGCGAGGTCCCTGACCCCTCCGCGCCGAACTCGCTCCCCGAAAAGGCGCCGTCGATCTCCCTCCCGCGAAAATGGTCCTAGCGCCACTGCGCTTATGGAAAGGATATTGGCACGGCTGGACAGAGTGGAGAAGCAAGTGACCAGAAAACCCGTTTGGGACAGGCTGTCGGGGGCATTATGCGAAGATGGCTCCCCGTTTATTCGCACCGTCGTTGAGGCAGCTATGCCAGGCGACTTCAGAGTGCCTAGGCTGGAGATCTATGATGGCCGGACTGATCCACAGGCCCATCTGACGAAGTACAGGCGGAGCATGATAATGCACGGAGCTGATGACGCTACCATGTGCAAATGCTTTGAAGTCACCCTCACGGGCCCAGCAACAGCATGGTACAATTCTTTGCCCCCAGGGACTATCACTGAGTTTCAGGAGTTGTCCACAGCCTTTACCCAACAGTTCATTGGGAGCAGGCCGACGGCCAAAATGCCTGTGCAGATGTTCGACATAGAGCAGAGAGAGGATCCGAGACTATGTCGAACGATTCAACAGGGAAGCACTTAGCGTCCCGGACTTCCGGCCCGAAATCCGCATCCTCGCTATGACACGGGGCCTTCGGCGTGACTCACAGCTGTTCTACGAGTTCTCAAAGGACCCCCCGGAGACCCTCGGAGAATTTTACCGAAGGGCAGAGCAGCACATGACAGCCGAGGAATTGAGGATGGCGGGGCCGAAGTCTGATCATCACCGCGCCGAAGGGTCCAGCCAGCAAGCTCGGCATCTTTCTGAACACACAGGTCGACCACGGCGAATGCGAGGAAAGAAACCTCAAAGTTTCACACCCTTGAGCACGACACGGACCAACATTCTCATGGCGCTGGAAAGGCAAGGGACGCAGATTCGGCGGCCAAAGGCCATGGCCGCCGATAATAAGAAGAATGCCAAGAAGTTCTGCCAGTTTCATCGCGACCACGGTCATGACACCGAAGACTGCTTCCAGCTGAAGAAGTACATAGAGTCGCTGATCAAACAGGGCCAGCTTCGCAAATACCTGCGGATGCCCTCCCCAAAAGGCAGAAAAGAGGAGGAAGAGAGGGCCGAAAACGAGGACTATGACTCAGACAGGCGGAGAAACAGAAGTCCAAAAAGGCGCCTTCCACCTCCAGTAGGGGTCATCCAAACCATTACCACGGGGCTCCCATCCTCGGAAAGAAAGTGGAAGCCCAGAGAAATTGCGGTTATGGAGTATCAAAGTCCATCAAAGAAATTGGCTCGCAAAGATGGCTCCACCGTCGTCTTCCCCCACGACGACCCGCTGCTGATAATGGCGAGAATAGGGAACTGGGACGTCAAAAGAGTGTTGCTCGATGATGGCTCGAATACTGACGTCCTGTTCTCGCACTTACTGCCGAGCTTGGGCATCTCCAGCAGCGAACTTAAACCTGTCACCACGCCCACCTTCGGCGTTGGACCATCGGAACTACCCGTCCTCGGATGGATCGACCTCCCTTTAATGATAAAAGGCACTTCGGTAGACGGAGCGGCTAAGTTGTACGCGTCCACAATGGCAAGATTCATCATCATGGAGGTCCCGTCTTCGTACAACGCCATCCTTGGAAGGAAGACTCAGGGGAACCTGCACATTCGCCCCGATGTGAAGTACTTGACTGTCACATTCGCCACCAAGGATGGAGATGCAGAGGTCTTTATCGACCAAGCCGAGGTAAGAAAGGTGTTTGTAAAAGCACGAAAGGCTCCGGCAGACAACTCTACACAAATAGTGGAGGCAAAGGCGCAGGAGAAAGGGAAAGAAAGAGATCCCGCAGAAGCAGAAATGGAAGCAGTAGATCTTGTCCCAGGACAATCTACCCGAATAGGGAAGAGCTTGGCCAAAGGTGATAAGGAAATTCTTGTATCCTTTCTGCTGAAAAATAAAGATCTGTTTGCCTACTCGCCGAAAGACATGCCAGGAGTGAACCCTGGCATAATACAGCACAGCCTCAAAGTAAGCCCGGAAGCAAAACCTATCAGGCAAAAGAAACGAAGCATCTCAGCCCACAAAAGCAACTTCGTGAGAACCGAAGTCCAGCGCCTATTGGATGCTGAAGTTATCAGGGAGGTCAAATACCCCGAATGGTTAAGCAACGTGGTCATTGCCACAAAAGAAGGTAGCAGCAAACTCCGGATGTGCATTGATTTCAGAAACTTGAACGATGCTTGCCCGAAAGACTCATTTCCCCTTCCGCCAATAGATCAACTGGTAGATTCAACGGCCGAATACGGGCTCCTGAGCTTCCTAGATGCCTTCAGCGGCTACCATCAGATAAGGATGGACCCCGAAGATGAAGAGAAAACTGCCTTCATCACCGAGGGAGGAACGTACTGCTATATCAGAATGCCCTTCGGGCTGAAAAATGCAGGAGCCACCTACCAGAGACTGATGAACAAGGTCTTTAAGGACCAAATGGGGAGAAACATGGAAGTATATGTTGATGATATGATAGTAAAAAGCAAGCTGCCCGGCTACCACGTTGCAGATTTGGAGGAAACCTTCCAAAAGCTCAGAGCCTTCGGGATTCGCCTTAACCCCGAGAAGTGTATCTTCGGGGTGACGTCGGGAAAATTCCTTGGGTACATGGTATCCGAAAGAGGCATCGACGCCAATCCTGAGAAGATTAAGGCTCTGCTTGAGTTCCGAACTCCTGCCACAGTCAAAGACGTGCAGAGACTAACCGGAAGAATAACCTCTCTGAGCAGGTTCATTTCCAGGTACGGAGATAGGTGTAGACCTTTCTTCAAAGTCCTCACAAAGGCAGCAAAGATGGAAGGCGACCTCGGAAGAAACAATCATCCCTGGGATGAAGATTGCCAAAAGGCCTGGGAAGAACTCAAAGTCTACCTGGCCAGCCTGCCGACTCTGCGACAACCTCGGGAGGGAGAACCCCTCGTACTGTACCTCGCCGTCACAGAAAAGGCCGTGAGCTCGGTCCTGATAAAAGAAGAAGGGCCGAAACAATGGCCGGTCTACTACGTCAGCAAGTCCCTGTATGGCGCCGAAGTCAGGTACCCTTTGCTTCAAAAAGCTATATACGCCTTGGTGCTTGCAGGAAGAAGACTGCGACCATATTTCCAGGCTCACCCCATCATCGTCCGAAGTAGTCTACCACTACGGGATGTTATGAAGAGAGTTGATCATTCGGGAAGGCTCTCCAAGTGGTGCATAGAGCTTGGCGAACACGAAATCACCTATGAGCCTCGGAAGGCCATAAAAGCCCAATCATTGGCAGATTTTATCGCCGAAATACCCACCACTGAGGAGAACCACTTAGATCCGAAAGAAGGTCAGCCAGAATGGACCTTGCATGTTGACGGAGCCTCGGGGTCCGAACACCAGGGAGCTGGAATAGTTATCAGAGGACCCGAAGGCCTAGAGGTGATGAAGGCTATCAAGTTCAGCTTCAACGTCACCAATAATGTGGCTGAGTATGAAGCCCTCATAGCGGGATTACGCTTGGCCAGAAAGAGTGGCGTGAGAAACTTAAGGGCTCACAGCGATTCCCAGCTGGTAGTTCGGCAGACGGCAGGAGATTATAGGGCGAAGGACCCAATCTTGGCAAAATACCACGAGCTGATAACAAAACTCATCCAAGAGTTTGACGCCGTGTGGATCGAAAATGTACCCCGGCGGAATAACACTGAGGCAGATTGCTTAGCGAAGTCCAAAACATACACCGAGGTGCTAGACCATCCAAGCATCTCCGTGCTAAGTGTAACGTCCTCGGGAATAGGGTGGAAGGACCCCATAAAGAAATACCTCGCAGAGAATGAGCTTCCCGAAGACGCTGGCAATGCTGCAAGACTGGGAAGACGTGCCGGAAGATTCTTCCTGATTGGTGAAGAGTTATATCGGCAAGGATATGCAAATCCGCTGCAGAGATGTGTGGGCGAAGAGGATACTGAGATGGTTCTCGAAGAAGTTCATGAAGGCATGTGCGGCTCGCACATTGGAACTGATGCCCTTGCAGCAGTGATACTCCGCCAAGGATACTTCTGGCCTACCCTGAGAAAGGACGCAAGGCAGTTCGTCCAGAAGTGCGGTAGTTGCCAGAGACATGCAAAAATCCAGAGGATACCCTCAGAAATGGTAACATCGGCAGACTATCCTTGGCCCTTCGCAGTCTGGGGTATAGACCTCATTGGGCCACTCCCCACAGCACCGGGAGGCGTGAAATTCTGCGTGGTAGCAGTGGACTATTTCTCAAAGTGGGTAGAGGCAGAACCACTAGCAACTATCTCGGCAAAAGAAGTGCAGAAGTTCGTATGGAAAAACATCGTATGCAGATTTGGCATACCGAGGGTACTAGTAGCTGATAATGGATCCCAGTTCATAGACAAAGGATTCCAGGAATTCATCAGCGACCTCGGAATAAAGATGCACTTCGCCCCAGTAGCTCACCCCCAAAGCAATGGGCAGGTGGAAGTATCAAACAGGACCATAAAAGATGGCCTGAAAAAGAGACTTGGGGAAGCCAAGGGGAAATGGCCAGGAGAACTCCAAAGTGTATTGTGGAGCTACCGAACGACGCCACGAAGAGCCACAGGGGAAACTCCCTTCTCACTCATCTTCGGAACAGAGGCCATTATCCTAATAGAGATAGTTCAGCCTTCAGTACGGGTGCAAGTATTTGATGAAGGCGGAAACGACCTCGGTCTGAGAACTAAGCTCGACCTTGTGACCGAACACAGAGAAATAGCCGGGCTGAGAAGAAAAGCTTTCCAGCAAAGAGTGGCCGCGGCTATCAACCTAAAAGCCAGGCCAAAAGAAATCAAAAAAGGAGACCTCGTTCTCCGAAAGGCCGACTTTGCACCCCGAAGGCCATCTCACGGCGTACTTCGCGCAAATTGGGAAGGACCTTATCTGGTTCTCGCCGAAGTACGGAAAGGCGTGTATAGGCTTGGCGACGCCGAAGGCATAGAATTGAAAAACACTTGGCATTCAGACGCCTTGAAAAAATTCTACGCCTAAGGTTGAGCGGAAGAGATATATTGTACAAGAAATACTCTAAGTACAGAATGGTCTTGAGAAAAATTCTTAAGTATACCAAATTGTCCAAGACAGAATTCCGCGAAGGTGCTCGCCACGAAAAAAGCAGATGTGACTTCCCGAAGGCCCTTGAGCCACTATGCTCGGAAAAAAGGGAAAGCAAGAATCTCGTAATAGTGCACGCCAAAACAAAAGCAGAGATAATTTCCAAACACCCTTGAGCGTACATGCTCGGGAAAGAGGGAAATGAGCAATCTCGTGAGAATTTTCCTAAGTCCCTTGAGCAAATATGCTCGGGACAATAGGAAGACAGAAAAATTTGGCTGAAACTTTTCCGAAGTCCCTTGAGCAAACATGTTCGGGATAAAAGGAAACAAAAAGCCTGCAAAAGACTTAGCCAAATTTTTGCAAACTTTCCAGAAAGTCTCTTGAGCGAGCACACTCGGGACAAAGGAAGGTAAAAAGTTTCTTTGGTCGCAGGTTTTCCGAAGTCCCTTGAGCAAACATGTTCGGGATAAAAGGAAACAAAAAGCATGCAAAAGACTTAGCCAAATTTTTGCAAACTTTCCAGAAAGTCTCTTGAGCGAGCACACTCGGGATAAAGGAAGGTAAAAAGTTTCTTTGGTTACAGGTTTTTCGAAAGTCTCTTGAGCAAACGTGTTCGGGACAGTGGAAATAAAGAAACTTGCAAGAAAGGACTTAGCCGAAAAGATTGTTCATTTAGAGCAAACGCTGCCTTACAAAAGAAGTGTCCAAAGAAGGAGCACGAAGGAGAAAAATAAGAGGAGCCCTAAAACAAACTAGGGAGAGCCGGGCGGACGAAGACCAGGAAGCTTCAGATGCTCGACCTTGGACCACTGCCACCGAGGTCCCTCAGGAATATTTAGGCCCTCCAGAAAAGAGAGGTCCAAATCTGGGAACCTCTGCAGCACCTGGTGCCGAGCGAGGCAGAAGCCGTCCTGAAAGGCGACCTTGGCCATGTTATCAGAAGTACATTTTTGAACGCCAAGGACATTGACCTCGTCCCTCAGCTCAGCAACCTCCTCTTCGAGCTCGCTTATCCCCAGCGTCTCTCCGGACTCCTTCTTCAGAGCCTCGACCTCGGCTTGAAGAGCATTGTTCTCATCCGTCAACCTCGACGCAAGACTGTCAGAAACAGCCTTGTCCTTGACAAGATCTTCGTTGGCGGCGAGCAGCCCCTTTACTTGGTCGCCGAGGTCGGCAATCTTCCGGGAGGAGTCCTTTTCAAGTTCTTCTCTTTTCTTCGAGAACTCCTCCCGAACGGCAGCAAGTTGTTGAGAACAATCCGCTGTCAGCTGCTGGTTGCTGGCAATCACCTTCGCAAGCGAAGCCTTCGCTTCACTGAGTTCCCGCAAAGTCGCATCCTTGGAGGCAGCCTGTCTGGCCACCCGAACTCGGAGATAACCAGCGTACTCCAGCAGCTACGGCGAGGCAAAAGTCCAGGTTAGTACAAGTCTAAACACTTAGAAAATTGAGGAAATAAGTGTAAAGACTATACCTGAGCAGCATGCTCGGTGACTTTTGTGGCGAGGGTATTATCCCCCGGGTGAGCCGCCGCAATGGCCCGGAAGGAGGCGTCAGTGGTCATCCCCTTCCAAATCTCCTTTGTCATTTTTGGACAATCGTCGGAGAGCAAATTCATATCCTCCGTGATTGTCCAAAAGGGCTCCAAGGGGATCTTCCCCTCAGGGATTATGGCATCACGGAGGGCTCGTTTCCTCTCATGAATGGCCCTCCAGCCAGCAGCAAGGGGCTCCTCTGAAAGTAGGAAGGAAGTTAGGAGCAGAAGAAAAATTCGCGAAAGGAAAAGGAGCTGAACTTCGCCTAAAGGCATACCTGGAGGAACCTCGGAGACAGTGTCCTCGGGATCCTCGGGCCCCTCGGAAGAAAGACCCTTACCCTTCTGCCGGTACCGCTCCTCGGCGGTGGGTACTTCTACCACTACAGTGTTTCTGGGGGCCTCGAGGTCGAGAGGAGGCACCTCGGCGGAAGTAGCGGGGACCTCCGCCGGTGGAATTTCAACAAGACCAGCGTCTTCGCCAGCTTCTTCTTCCAAAAGCTCTGGCTGAGAAGGCTGGAGAGCCTTCCTAGCTCGCTTCGCCGAGGGTCCCGGCCCTGTCGTCTTCCTTCTTCGGGAAGCCGCTTTCTTTGTCTGCTCCCCCTTCTCCACTTGGCCAGAAAAGAGGGCCTTGTAATAAGCGGCAGCCCCATCGCCCATCTCTGAAAAAGAGAAGAAATATCAGCGTAAGTCCGAGGAAAAAGTATAAAGGGATGGAAGATTACTCACTTTCGGCAAAAGTTTCGAAAGAAGTCTCCCCCTTGAGGAGCTTGACCAGCCAGGAGTCTTTCCCGGCGATGGCGGGAGCGGGCATATTGAGGTCAGTCACGTGCTCCTTAACCACTTTCAGCTCCCGAAGGACTTCTTCGGTCATCAACCTCCAGTTGATAGGAAAGGGGTAAAGAGCACGAGGAGAGACCTCGGGAGCCCAGTCAGCGACTGCCCGAATGCGGGCGTCGAAATCCGCGAACACGGAAGCCAACGGTGGGGTCAGCAGCATCCTCGGATCAACGACGTCTGCGTTCAGCACTCCCTGAGCCCACCTGGTCGGGACATCAGACCAGTTCTTATCCACCTTGAGGAAAAAGAACTTAGGCTGCCACCCCCGCCAGCTATCCTTCGTGTCGAAGGTGAAGGTGAATTTTTTGCTCTCGGATCCCCGAGGCAGCATGAAATAGAAGCCACCCTTCGGGACCACATAGAGCTTGTAGTACTGCATGAAAATGATGAAGTGGGGCTCTATCCCGAACACGCCACACATGCAGAGGTAGGCGTTAAAATAGCAGTACGCGTTCGGGGGAAGCTGGTTCACAGCAATGCCATCGAACTGGCAGAACTCGCAAACCACCTTCGGGGGAGGATACTGAAGTCCGGCCTTCAATTGGGCTCGGAAGACGGTAACCTCGTCGCCACGGTTTGAAAAAGCAAAATGGCTAGAATGAGGCAGTCTGGTCACAGCGTAAGACGGAAGAAAGAATTTTTTCTTCCACCTCTCTAGTTTTTCGGGGGTGGTACAGCAAGGATGGGCCAGAAGAGGTTTCCAGCTCTCGGGAACAGGCATCGCAGACATGAAAAAGAGTTTGAGATGGAAAAAAAAATAGTTTCCAGAAAAAACTCAGAAGACGAGTTTGGAAAAAACAACAGTTTTCCAGAAAAACTCAGAAAAATAGAGGAATCAGAGTACTCTGAAAATCAAAACCCACCAAAAGATTTGCCTGAGGACGACGTCGTGAAAGTTGGTAGGAAAAGCTCTGATTAAAGAAGCTCCGCCACAAAAAGCAAGATAAAACGCAAGAACAGAGGGCAAAGCAGAGAGAGAGCAGAAAAAGAGCAGAAAAACAGTAAGTGGGACTTATGATGGAATGGGCTATTTATAGGCCAAAGGTGGGTAACCGAAAGAACATCATAAGTACCCATTGGAGGCGAACCGTCGCCGTAACTGCCCGCTGCACCCGAAAAGGCGCGCCCTCTGTAAATGACGCGCCTCTCCTCCAATGGCAAGAAGCCACGTGTCAACCGCTGCGCAGAAATGGGGGACGTGCCTCCCCAAACGTGCCTGGAAAACCGGGACACGCCTCCTGATTGGGACACGTCGTTTGACATCCCTGAGAAATGGAGACACGCCGCTCAGTCTGACACGCTTGGCCATCAGACCTGCAGAAATAAAAAGCAGGCCACCTCGAGGACACCAAGAGACAGGCTATGGCTGAACAGCCCATGACTTTTGGGCAAGAGGTGTATCTTCGGTACAGGCTTTGCCTCGGAGACACCAAAGAATAGGCCAAGGCCGAACAGCCCAGACCCTCGGGCAAAAGGTGCGACCTCGGAACAGGTTATGCTTCCCAACGAGACTCCCAACGGCAACCTCGCAAAGAGATGCAAACCGAAGTCTTCACTTCGGCTTTCCAAAGGGGGGCATGTGATAGCCAAACGCTATCGCCTCAATCTGGCGGAATACCCTGCCACAACAATGGCCAGAAGAACTGGCGCTTCCCGGGAATATGTGGAATCATGCACCTCGGGAGATAGCCTGAGAGCTCCGAGCCTCGGCACGCGAGTAAAACTTGAGGACTCCATTCGCCCCCCAAGGTTGTGAACAGCGCGCCTTCGGAAAAGTGGCACCAGACATTGCTGCCCGAATATGATATCCCCGAAGGCGGAACCCCCTGGAACTGGGAACCCCCGAACTGAGGGTAGGCTTCCCAAAGAGGCTCTGTCCGAACTAGAGGATGACCTCGCCCAGGGACCTCGGGAGTACGGCAGGCGCATTTAAGGAAGCATTTAAGGAAGCCTCTGACACGTCCCACCACAGACGTAAAAAGTCGCCCTGACGCGCAGACGCCATCAGAATCATATCATGGCCCGTCTCAGCACAAAGCTCGAGGCCATCTAGTTACCAACTATCTGTCCCCTACGCCCAGACGTTCAGGAGCATCCGACCGCACACGTGTCATGATCTGAACGGGCTAGGTATTCCTATATATACAGGAAATAAATACTTGACAGGAGGTTGGCAGGCCGGATATACAGCTCCCACACTCTGAGAAAATACCAGGCGAGACTTTTCTGCCTTTCTCTTTGAGCTAGTGACTTTCTCCTTGTTCCGGCCACCACTGACTTGGGCGTCGGAAGCTCCCCCCCCGGAAAAACACTCCGGGGGCCTCCTAACCCTGTTTACCAGCTTTTCAGGTACTCTCCTTGGGGCGATCCACCTTCCAGGCGTTCTTCCTCCTAGAAGTCTCCTCAACAGTCATCATGACTCACAACGATGAGGCCTTAGGCCATCACAAGGAAAATGAGTTCAGGGAAAACAAGGAAAACGAGTTCGGGAAAAACAAAGAAGAAGCTTTGAAAAAAGCAAAAGGACTAAAACCCACCAAAGGTCTTGCCGGAATCTGGATTTCTGGAAGCCGTCGTGAAAAGTGGTCGGAAAAATGCCTGAAAAAGGAGAACCACCGCGGAAAATCGGGAGAGAATTAAAAGGCAGAAGAAAGTAAAAGCAGAAGCAAAAAGAGGGTTATGACAGGGCTAGTATATATAGGCCGAGAAGGCCAGGTGAACCGTCGTCATTAGTACCCCTCGGAAGGCGAAGCGTCGCCATAACTGCTAAATGCACCTGAAAAGTCGCGCCTGCCATACTCAGTGCATTGCCACCCAATAATAGTGTGCCATGTGTCGGTCATCGCGCAACAAATGTGCCACGTGTCGTCCATCACGTCGAGCACGCTGATGGCCTTGGGCCTCATCGTTGTGAGTCATGATGACTATTGAGGAGACTTCTAGGAGGAAGAACGCCTGGAAGGTTGATCGCCCCAAGGAGGGTACCTGAAAAGCTGGTAAACAGGGTTAGGAGGCCCCCGGAGTGTTTTTCCGGGGGGGGAGCCTCCGACGCCCAAGTCAGTGGTGGCCGGAAAAAGGAGGAAGTCACTAGCTCAAAGAGAAAGGCAGAAAAGTCTCGCCTGGTAATTTCTCAGAGTGTGGGAGCTGTATCTCCGGCCTACCAACCTCCTGTCAAGTATTTATTTCCTGTATATATAGGAAAACCTAGCCCGTTCAGATCATGACACGTGTGCGGTCGGATGCTCCTGAACTTCTGGGCGTAGGGGACAGATAGTTGGTAACCAGATGGCCTCGAGCCTTGTGCTGAGACGGGCCATGATGTGATTCTGATGGCGTCTGCGCGTCAGGGTGACTTTTTACGTCTGTGGTGGGACGTGTCAGAGGCTTCCTTAAATGCTTCCATAAATGCTCTTGCCGTACTCCCGAGGTCCCTGGCCGAGGTCGTCCTCTAGTTCGAACAGAGCCTCTTCGGGAAGCATACCCTCAGTTCGGGGGTTCCCAGTTCCAGGGGGTTCCGCCTTCGGGGATATCATGTTCGGGCAGCAATGTCTAGTGCCACTTTTCCGAAGGCGCGCTGTTCACAACCTTGGGGGGCGAATAGAGTCCTCAAGTTTTACTGGCTTGCCGAGGCTCGGAGCTCTCTGGCTATCTCCCGAGGTGCATGATTCCACCTGTTCCCGGGAAGCGCCAGTTCTTCTGGCCATTGTTGTGGCAGGGTGTTCGGCCAGATTGAGGCGATAGCCTTTGGCTATCACATGCCCCCCTCTGGAAAGCCGAAGTGAAGACTTCGGTTTGCATCTCTTTCCGAGGTTGTTGTTGGGAAGCATAACCTGTTCCGAGGTCGCACCTTTTGCCCGAGGGTTTGGGCTGTTCGGCCTTGGCCTATTCTTTGGTGTCTCTGAGGCAAAGCCTGTACCGAAGATACACCTCTTGCCCAAAAGTCATGGGCTGTTCAGCCATAGCCTCTCTCTTGGTGTCCTCGAGGTGGCCTGCTTTTTATTTCTGCAGGTCTGATGGCCAAGCGTGTCAGACTGAGTGGCGCATCTCCACTTTTCAGGGATGTCAAACGACGTGTCCCACTCAGGAGACTTTCCACTGTCCCGAACGCGTTTGCTCAAGAGACTTTCGGAAAACCTGCAACCAAAGAAACTTTTTACCTTCCTCTGTCCTGAGTGTGCTCGCTCAAGAGACTTTCTGGAAAGTTTGTAAAAATTTGGCTAAGTCTTTTGCAGGCTTTTTGTTCCCTTTTATCCCGAACATGTTCGCTCAAGGGACTTCGGAAAACCTTCAGCCAAATTTTTCTGTCTTCCTATTGTCCCGAGCATATTTGCTCAAGGGACTTAGGAAAATTTTCACGAGATTGCTCATTTCAATTTTTCCAGAGCACGTTCGCTCAAGGGTGTTCAAAAATTACCTCTGCTTTTGTTTTGGCGTGTACTTTTGTGAGATTCTTGCTTTCCCTTTTTCCCGAGCATAGTGGCTCAAGGGTGTTCGGAAAATTTTCTCTGCACTGATTATGCCAAGTACCTTTGCAAGATTCTTGTTTCCCATTTTTCCCGAGCATAGTGGCTCAAGGGACTTCGGGAAGTCATATCTGCTTTTTTCGTGGCGAGCACCTTCGCGGAATTCTGTCTTGGACAATTTGGTATACTTGAAAATTTTTCTCAAGACCATTCTTCTCCAGACCATTCTGTACTTAGAATATTTCTTGTACAATATATCTCTTCCGCTCAACCTTAGGCGTAGAATTTTTTCAAGGCGTCTGAATGCCAAGTGTTTTTTAATTCTACGCCTTCGGCGTCGCCAAGCTTGTACACGCCTTTTCATACTTCGGCGAGAACCAGATAAGGTCCTTCACAATTTGCGCGAAGTACTCCGTGAGATGGCCTTCGGGGTGCAAAGTCGGCCTTTCGGAGAACGAGGTCTCCTTTTTTGATTTCTTTTGGCCTGGCTTTTAAGTCGATAGCTGTCGCCACTCTTTGCTGGAAAGCTTTTCTTCTCAGCTCGGCTATTTCTCTGTGTTCGGCCACAAGGTCGAGCTTAGTTCTCAGACCGAGGTCGTTTCCGCCTTCATCAAATACTTGCACCCGTACTGAAGGCTGAACTATCTCTATTGGGATAATGGCCTCTGTTCCGAAGATGAGTGAGAAGGGAGTTTCCCCTGTGGCTCTTCGTGGCGTCGTTCGGTAGCTCCACAATACACTTTGGAGTTCTCCTGGCCATTTCCCCTTGGCTTCCCCA
Source organism: Aquilaria yunnanensis (assembly GCA_039654915.1). Taxonomy (NCBI): domain Eukaryota; kingdom Viridiplantae; phylum Streptophyta; class Magnoliopsida; order Malvales; family Thymelaeaceae; genus Aquilaria; species Aquilaria yunnanensis. Next base: position 47,962,502 of record CM077594.1, read on the forward strand.
AGTCTCTTTTTCAGGCCATCTTTTATGGTCCTGTTTGATACTTCCACCTGCCCATTGCTTTGGGGGTGAGCTACTGGGGCGAAGTGCATCTTTATTCCGAGGTCGCTGATGAATTCCTGGAATCCTTTGTCTATGAACTGGGATCCATTATCAGCTACTAGTACCCTCGGTATGCCAAATCTGCATACGATGTTCTTCCATACGAACTTCTGCACTTCTTTTGCCGAGATAGTTGCTAGTGGTTCTGCCTCTACCCACTTTGAGAAATAGTCCACTGCTACCACGCAGAATTTCACGCCTCCGGGCACTGTGGGGAGTGGCCCAATAAGGTCTATACCCCAGACTGCGAAGGGCCAAGGATAGTCTGCCGAGGTTACCATTTCTGAGGGTATCCTCTGGATTTTTGCATGTCTCTGGCAACTACCGCACTTCTGGACGAACTGCCTTGCGTCCTTTCTCAGGGTAGGCCAGAAGTATCCTTGGCGGAGTATCACTGCTGCGAGGGCATCAGTTCCAATGTGCGAGCCGCACATGCCTTCGTGAACTTCTTCGAGGACCATCTCAGTATCCTCTTCGCCCACACATCTCTGCAGTGGATTTGCATATCCTTGCCGATATAACTCTTCACCAATTAGGAAGAATCTTCCGGCGCGTCTTCGCAGTCTTGCAGCATTGCCGGCGTCTTCGGGAAGCTCATTCTCTGCGAGGTATCTCTTTATGGGGTCCTTCCACCCTGTTCCCGAGGTCATTACGCTTAGCACGGAGATACTTGGATGGTCTAGCACCTCGGTGTATGTTCTGGACTTCGCTAAGCAATCTGCCTCAGTGTTATTCCACCGGGGTACATTTTCGATTCGCACGACGTCAAACTCTTGGATGAGTTTTGTTACCAGCTCGTGGTATTTTACCAAGATTGGGTCCTTCGCCCCATAATCTCCTGCCGTCTGCCGAACTACCAGCTGGGAATCGCTGTGAGCCCTTAAGTTTCTCACGCCAATCTTTCTGGCCAAGCGTAATCCCGCTATGAGGGCTTCATATTCAGCCACATTATTGGTGACGTTGAAGTTGAACTTGATAGCCTTCATCACCTCTAGGCCTTCGGGTCCTCTGATAACTATTCCAGCTCCCTGGTGTTCGGACCCCGTGGCTCCGTCAACATGCAAGGTCCATTCTGGCTCACCTTCTTTCGGATCTGAGTGGTTCTCCTCAGTGGTGGGTATTTCGGCGATAAAATCTGCCAATGCTTGGGCTTTTATGGCCTTCCGAGGCTCATACGTGATTTCGTGTTCGCCAAGCTCTATGCACCACTTGGAGAGCCTTCCCGAATGATCAACTCTCTTCATCACATCCCGTAGTGGTAGACTACTTCGGACGATGATGGGGTGAGCCTGGAAATATGGTCGCAGTCTTCTTCCTGCAAGCACCAAGGCGTATATAGCTTTTTGAAGCAAAGGGTACCTGACTTCGGCGCCATGCAGGGACTTGCTGACGTAGTAGACCGGCCATTGTTTCGGCCCTTCTTCTTTCACCAGGACCGAGCTCACGGCCTTTTCTGTGACGGCGAGGTATAGTACGAGGGGTTCTCCCTCCCGAGGTTGTCGCAGAGTCGGCAAGCTGGCCAGGTAGACTTTGAGTTCTTCCCAGGCCTTTTGGCAATCTTCATCCCAAGGATGATTGTTTCTTCCGAGGTCGCCTTCCATCTTTGCTGCCTTTGTGAGGACTTTGAAGAAAGGTCTACACCTATCTCCGTACCTGGAAATAAACCTGCTCAGAGAAGTTATTCTTCTGGTTAGTCTCTGCACGTCTTTGACTGTGGCAGGAGTTCAGAACTCAAGCAGAGCCTTAATCTTCTCAGGATTGGCGTCGATGCCTCTTTCGGATACCATGTACCCAAGGAATTTTCCCGAGGTCACGCCGAAGATACACTTCTCGGGATTAAGGCGAATCCCGAAGGCTCTGAGCTTTTGGAAGGTTTCCTTCAAATCTGCAACGTGGTAGCCGGGCAGCTTGCTTTTGACTATCATATCATCAACATATACCTCCATGTTTCTCCCCATTTGGTCCTTGAAGACCTTGTTCATCAGTCTCTGGTAGGTGGCTCCTGCATTTTTTAGCCCGAAGGGCATTCTGACATAGCAGTACGTTCCTCCCTCGGTGATGAAGGCAGTTTTCTCTGGTCCATCCTTATCTGATGGTAGCCGCTGAAGGCATCTAGGAAGCTCAGGAGCCCGTATTCGGCCGTTGAATCTACCAGTTGATCTATTGGCGGGAGGGGAAATGAGTCTTTCGGGCAAGCATTGTTCAAGTTTCTGAAATCAATGCACATCCGGAGCTTGCTGCTACCTTCTTTTGTGGCGATGATCACGTTGCTTAACCATTCGGGGTATTTTACCTCCCTGATAACTTCAGCATCCAATAGGCGCTGGACTTCGGTTTTCACGAAGTTGCTTTTGTGGGCTGAGATGCTTCGTTTCTTTTGCCTGATAGGTTTTGCTTCCGGGCTTACTTTGAGGCTGTGCTGTATTCTGCCAGGGTTCACTCCTGGCATGTCTTTCGGCGAGCAGGCAAACAGATCTTTATTTTTCAGCAGAAAGGATACAAGATTTTCCTTATCACCTTTGGCCAAGCTCTTCCCTATTCGGGTAGATTGTCCTGGGACAAGATCTACTGCTTCCGTTTCTGCTTCTACGGGATCTCCTTCTTTGCCTTTCTCCTGCGCCTTCGCCTCCACCATTTGTGTAGAGTTGTTTGCCGGAGCCTTTCGTGCTTTTACAAACACCTTTCTTACCTCGGCTTGGTCGATGAAGACCTCTGCATCTCCATCCTTGGTGGCGAATGTGACAGTCAAGTACTTCACATCGGGGCGAATGTGCAGGTTCCCCTGAGTCTGCCTTCCAAGGATGGCGTTGTACGAAGACGGGACGTCCATGACGATAAATCTTGCCATTGTGGACGCGTACAACTCAGCTGCTCCGTCTACCGAAGTGCCTTTCATCATCAAGGGGAGGTCGATCCATCCGAGGACGGGTAGTTCGGATGGCCCAACGCCGAAGGTGGGCGTGGTGACAGGTTTAAGCTCGCTGCTGGAGATGCCCAAGCTCGGCAGTAAGTGCGAGATTAGGACGTCAGACTGACACACTTGGCCAAACAGACCTGCAGAAACAAAGAGCAGGCCACCTCGAGGACGCCAAGAAATAGGCTATGGCCGAACAGCCCATGACCTTCGGGCAAGAGGTGTATCTTCAGCACAGGCTCCACCTCGAAGACACCAAAGAACAGGCCAAGGCCGAAGAGCCCGTGATCTTCGGGCAAAAGGCGCATCCTCGGAACAGGTTAAGCTTCCAAAGAAACTCCCATACACAAACCTCGAAAAGAGATGCAAAACCGAAGTCTTCACTTCGGCTTTCCAAAGGGGGGCATGTGATAGCCAAACGCTATCGCCTCTATCTGGCCGAACTCCCTACCACAATGATGGCCAGAAGAAGCTGGCGCTACCCGAGAAAAGGTGCGATCCGGCACCTCAGGAGATAGCCGAAGAGCTCCGAGCCCGGCACGCTAGGAAGCCCCGAGGACACTATTCGCCCCTGAAGGTTGTGAACATATCACCTTCGAAAAAGCGGCACCAGACATAGCGAGCCGAACATGATATCCCCGAAGGCGGAACTCCCTGAAACTGGGAACCCCCGAACTAAGGGCTTGTTTCCCGAAGAGGCCCTGTCCGAACTAGAGGACGACCTCACCCCGGGACCTCGGGAGTACGGCAGGAGCATTTATGGAAGCATTTAAGGAAGCCTCTAACACATCCTTTCGCAGACGTCATAAAGTCGCCTGAATAGGCGCTCTGACATACGGACGCCGTCAGAATCACATCATGGCCCATCTCAGCACGTGGCTCAGGACAACTTGCTACCAGTTATCTGTCTCCTACGCCCAGAAACTCAGGGAACATCCAACCGAACACGTGTCGTGATCTGAACGGGCTAGGCACTCCTTTAAATACCAGGAATTAATACTGGGCAGGAGGCTGGTTGGTTGGCCAAAGACGGCTCCTAAACTTTGAGAAAGCTATCAGGCGAGAACCTTCAGCCTTTTGTGCTATTTTCTCTGCCTTTTCTCAGCCACCACTGACTTGGGCGTCGGAGGCTCCCTCCCCGGAAAAACACTCCGGGGGCCTCCTAACCCTTTGTTTCTAAGCTTTCAGGCACTTCCCTTCGGGCTATCCATTCCACCAGACGTTCTTCGTCCCAGAAGTCTCTCCACCAGTCACCATGACTATAAACGATGAGGCCCCTGGCCATCAGAGTGCCAGACTCCATTGTATCTGATAGAGATCCAAGATTTACAGCTCAGTTTTGGAGTGGTTTTCATAAAGCACTAGGAACCAAAATCTATTTGAGTACTGGTTATCATCCTCAGACAGATGGGTAATATGAAAGGGTGATATAGATACTAAAACACATGCTCAGGAGCTATGTGTTGGATTTCAAAGGTGAATGGGACCAACACTTGCCATTGGTGGAATTCTCATATAACAATAGTTACCAAAGCACCATTGGTATGGCACCTTATGAAGCATTATATGGAAGAAGGTGCATAACACCCCACTGTTCGGTGGAAGCCTCAAATAGGCTAGAGTTGGATCCCAAAATTATTGAAGAGACTACTGCCAAAATCAAGAAAATTCAAGAGAGATTAAAGGCCGCCAATGAAAGGACCACAACCTATGTCAACAAAAGAAGGAGAGACTTGGAATTTGAGGTTGGTGACAATGTTTTGCTAAAAGTTGCACCAACCAAAGGCACTGTCAGATTTGGAAAAAGAACCAAGTTAGCTCCAAGATACATCGGTCCTTACGAGATCTTGGACAGAGTTGGCAGGTAGCATATAGGTTAGCTCTACCGCCAAGCATGTCAAGTCCTCATAATGTTTTTCCCATCAGTATGCTTAAGAAGTGTCTATTGGGCACAAAGCAAGCTATTGTAGTGGAAGATATACAGTTGGAACCTAACTTGACATATGATGAGAAACTTATAACTCTCTTAGCCAAGGATACCAGAAGGTTAAGAAACAAACATATTCCCATGGTTAAAGTTCAGTGGTCACACCACTTTGAAAGAGAAGAAACCTGGGAAACTGAAAAGGACCTTATGGAAGGTATCCTAAAGAATATCCGAAGCTAAAGGCGATTTTGGAGGACCAAAATTTTTAGGGGGGGAGGATTGTTACCACCTCACAAAATGGGAGAATTACAAGTGTGTAATAATTGCTAAAAACCATTATATTGTGTAATTCTCACAATAGTGATTGAAGTATGGGGGGTAAGAGGCATGATCAACACCTCCTTAAAAGTGTTCCAAATTGGTAACTTGGCCCCAAGGAAAAGCCTAAAGGATTGCTTGTTTGTCAAGCAACCTATGGACTTTTTTTGTAAGGTTTTGGAAATTCAGGTACTCAATTGCAAAACTCTCAAGAAAGAGACTTGGAGAGTATGGGAAGGATATAAAAGGTATGAAATTACTATTGGAGGACCAAATTACTCATGGAAGACAAGTTTAGGCAAAGGAAATGCTAAAGGCAATAAGGACCTAAATGTCCTAGTGTAAACCTTAAGGTGTTCAAGCTTTTAACTTAAGTCTAAGGGTGTAATTATGGGGTTATCCCACCATGGGGGAGGCAGCCAAGACTTGATAATAAGTCAAAAATGTTGGGCACATGTGTACCGATGAGTTTAAGACAAAGAAACTGATGCCCCAAGGCATCTTCGTTTGCTGTCATGTTGACAGGTGGAGAGACTTCCTGAGGAGGCGAGCGCCTGGAGCTTTGGTTTCCCAGCTGAGTGTGCCTGAAAAGCTCAAAGAAGAGGTTAGGAGTTCCCCGATTTGCTCTTCCGGGGAGGACCCTCCGACGCCCAAGTCAGTTTTTCTGAGTGAAAGTGGAGGAAGAACACTAAGGGATCAAGTGTCTTGCCTCTTTTGTGTTTTCTCAGAGGGAGGAAAATGCCCATCCTTTGCCCAGTCCCCTTTCCTAGTATTTATAGGAGTAGATGGTCCGTTGAGATCATGACACGTGTTCGGTCGAATTTGATCTGTGCTTTTGGACCTAGGGGACAGGCAGCCGTTTGCAGCCTCCTTTAGCCCTAGACCCGGACAGGTTGTGTCAGGACTGGGGCGGCTGCGGCGTGTCAGTTCGCCGTTCTGATGTGACGTGTAGGGCTTGTGGGCGACATGTCAGAGGGTCCTTAAATGCTCATACCATACTCCCGAGGTCCCCTGGGCGAGGTCGCCCTTCGGTGCGTGCACCCTCTTCGGATTCTATCCGTCCTTCGGTGCGAGCACCTCCTTCGGGATCTATCCCATAGTTCTAGGAGTTCCCTTGATGAACACCTTCTTCGGGACTCACACCCATAGTTCGGGGATTCCCTTGTTTAGGTGTTTCTTGTTCGGGGAAGATCCTCTTAGGGGCCTCTGCCTTCGGGGAGATTCTTCCTTGCTTCAAAGAGATGGCTCTCTTACCCGAAGACGGTCAGTTTGGCCCCTCGATGAAGACGGTGTTGTCCTCGGAATTCCTGACGACCTAACCAAAGTCTCGAGCTCATAGTGTTTGACTTCGCACCTTCCGAGGTGAGTGACAAGATCCTCTCTTGGGTGACGTCAGACTCCTCGGCCAATATTCTAGTAGGGAGTTACTACCGAGGAGGCAATAGCCTTTGGCTATCACAGGCGCCCCTCCGAAAAGCCGAAGTGAGAAACTTCGGTTCATCGGTTTTCGGGTCCTGTGGTTGTGATATCAGCGCCGAAGACGCCTTCTTCTGCTTGTAGCGATGGGCAGCATTTTTGCGTCCTCGAGGCGCGAGGAGATAGGCTGTTCCTGTGCCGAAGATACACCCTCTGCCCGAAGTGACAGGTTGTCTCTTGGTATCCTCGTGGCGAGGGAAGATAGGATAACCTTGTACCGAAGATAGACCTTTTGCCCGAAGTCACAGGCTGTCTTTTGGTGTCTTCGAGGTAACCTACTTTTTTGCCTTTATAGGTCTGCTCATGCGTCGCGTCCTGTGTCCAGCAGAGTCAGTCTAGGGCGGCGCCTCTAGACCAAGTGGTGTCAGAGGGCGTGCTCGACGTGATGGACGACACGTGGCACGTTTGCTGCGCGATGGCTGACACATGGCGCACTTTTATTGGGTAAGAATGTACTGAGTACGGCAGGCGCGACTTTTCAGGCGCTCTTAACAGTTATGGCGACGCTTCGCCTTCCGAGGGGTACTAATGACGACGGTTCTCCTGGCCTTGTCGGCCTATATATATCAGTCCTGTCATAACCCTATTTCTGCTTCTGCTTTTGCTTTCTTTTGCCTTCTAATTCTCTCCCGATTTTCCGTGGCGGTTCTCCTTTTTCGGGCATTTTTCCGACCACTTTTCACGACGGCTTCCAGAAATCCAGATTCCGGCAGGACCTTTGGTGGGTTTTAGTCCTTTTGCTTTTTTCAAAGCTTCTTCTTTGTTTTTCCTGAACTCGTTTTCATCATGCCTGTTCCCGAGAGTTGGCAACCTCTTCTTTCTCACCCTTGCTGCACTACTCCGGCAAAACTAGCGAAGTGGAAGAAAAAGTTTTTCTTACCCTCTTACTCTGTGACGAGGTTGCCCCGTCCTGACCAATTTCCTTTCTCCAACTGAAGTGATGAAATCACCGTTTTCCGAGCCCAACTGAAGGCCGGACTTCGGTATCCCCCCCCCGGAGATGGTTAGCGCGTTCTGCAACTTCCATGGCATTACCGTTAACCAACTCCCACCGAACTCGTACTGCTATTTCAACGCCTTCCTCTGTATGTGCGGCGTTTTCAAAATAAAACCTCACTTTGTAGTTTTTCTTCAGTACTACAAGCTCTTCGTGGTCCCGAAGGGTGGCTTCTACTTTATGCTACCTCGGGGATCCGGGAGCAAAAGGTATACGTTCACCTTCGCCACCAAAGACAGCTGGCGAGGGTGGCAACAAAAGTTCTTTTTCCTGAAGAAGTCGGAGGCTTGGTCGCACGTCCCGACCAAGTGGGCTCAGGGGAGGCTCAAGATGGATGTTGTTGACCCAAAGATACTGCTAGACGCCGACGTAGCACCTATCTTTGAGGACTTCAACAGGCGCATCCGGGCCGTCTCTGACTGGGCTGCCGAGGTCTCTCATCGTGCCCTTTACCCCTTTCCGATCAACTGGAGGCTCATGACCGAAGAGGTCCTTCGGGAACTCAAGGTGGTAAAGGAGCATGTGACAGACCTCAACATGCCGAAACCGGCTTCTTCGGGGAAGGACTCCTGGCTCGTGAAACTCCTTCGGGGGAAAGAGACTTATGAGTCTTTTTACGAGAGTAAGTTACTTTCTCATTTTTTCCTTCATAACTTCATCTTGGACTTACACTGATCTTCTTTTCCTTTTTCAGAGATGGGCGACGACGCGGCTGCCTTCTACAAGGCTCTTTTTACCGGGCAGGCCGAGAGGGGTGAACAGACAAAGAAGGCTGCCTCTCAGAGGCAGAAGCAGACTTCGGGCGGCCCTCCTTCTAAACGGGCAAAGAAAGCTGCTCCTTCCTCTCTTCCGCAAATTCCGAAGGAGGTAGGCGAGGAGCCCGAACACCCTGCTGCCCCTTTGCTCGAGGTTCCTTCTGTCGACTTCCCTTCTTCCGACGTCCTTCCTCAAAGCCCCACGCCTTCGCATGCTCTTCTGGAGGGCGATGGGGAGGAGACCCCTTCTGCCGTGGAACGGCGCCAAATAAGAGGCAAGGGGATCTCTACTGAGGCGACGTCGATTCTTGACGACGACGTTACCGAGGTGCCAGCAGGTTTGTATTTTGTCGAAGAACCTTTTTTCTCTTGTAAATCCTTAAGAGTTTCCTGGCCTTAACCAATTTTTCTGCTTTGTTGTGCAGCGGAGGTGGCCGCTCCTGACTGGGTTGCCGAACACGCCCGCAAGAGGGCCCTTCGGGATGCCAAAGTCCCAGCAGGGAAAGTTCCGAAGGATCCCTTCTGGACGTTCACGGAGACATGAATATGTACTCCGAGGACTGTCCCGAGATGGCCAGGCAGATGTGCAAAGGGGTTTTTACTGAGGCCTCTTACAAGGCCCTTACGGAGGCTTACCCAGGCGACATCTCTTTGGCCGCCAAACTCACTGAACATGCCGCCCAGGTACGCTTCACTATTTCCTTAGTGCCAATTTCACCTTTGCTTTTTACTTAGCATCATTTTCCCGTTGTTTGCTTTTTTTGCAGCTGATGGGGTATGCCGGGTTGCTCCGTGTTCGGGTGGCGCGAGAGTCAGAAAGGAGGGCGTCATTCTGGGACCTTTACACCAAGACGAAGGCCCAGTGTTCGGCGTTGGCTGCTGATAATGCTCAGCTGAAGCAGTCTTCAGAGAAGCAAATTGCTGAACTTCGGGAGGGGTTCATAAAAGAGAAAGAGGAACTTGAGAAAGGCACCTCCCAGAAACTTTCCGACATCGGCTCTCGGATGGCGGAGCTGACTTCGATCGTAGAAACGATTCAAAAGGATAAGTCAGAAAGTGACGCAATCCTTGCGAAGACGCTCGAGGAAAAGGCCCAGCTCGAAGCCGAGGTCGCATCTCTGAAGAAGCCTTCAGAAGAGAAGAAGACGATGAAGTCATTGAAGAGAAAGCTCAAGGATCTGGAGAAGGATTACGCGGATCTGGAGAAGGACTATGCAGATTTGGAGGTCAAGAAGCGGGAGTCCGATGATATGACGAAGTTGGGCTTTCAAGATGGCTTCTGTCTTGTTCGGCACCAAATTCTGCAGAGGTTCCCAGATTTTGACCTCTCCTTCCTGGAAGGCATGAACATCCCGAAGGAGCCTCGGTGGACTTGGTCCAAGATCGAGCACTTGAAACTGCCTCCTTCTTTCCCGGCGCCGAAGGCTGCTGACAAAAGCACAGAGGCTGGCAGTTCTCAAGACGCCGAGGTTCCTTAGTTTGTACTAGGGCCTTTTGTCTTCATTTTCTTCTTCTTTTTTGTAGTCTTTCAGCAACTTTCTTCTCTGTAAGCACTCTTTGGCTCAATAGATAAAAATTTGGCTAAGTATTTTTGCCAGATTCCTTTGTTTCCCACTGTCCCGAACATAATTCGCTCGAGAAACTTCAGAAAACCATACTTTTGCTTTCCTTTGTCCCGAACATATTCACTCAAGAGACTTCGGAAAACCATACTCTTGCTTTCTTTTGTCCCGAACATATTCGCTCAAGAGACTTCGGAAAACTATACTTTTGCTTTCCTTTGTCCCGAACATATTCGCTCAAGAGACTTCGGAAAACCATACTCTTGCTTTCCTTTGTCCCGAACATATTCGCTCAAGAGACTTCGGAAAACTACACTTTTGCTTTCCTTGGCGATTGCTTTCGTGAGACTCTTGTTTTGTACTTCTTCAGAACTTTTTACTTAGACAAATTTGTCCAACTTGTGCAATACAACTCTCCCACCAAACTTTTTAGGCATAGAATTTTTTCAAGGCCTCTGAGTGCCAAGTGTTTTTTAATTCTATGCCTTCGGCGTCGCCGAGCTTATAAACTCCTTTTCGTACTTCGGCAAGTACCAGGTAGGGTCCTTCCCAATTTGCGCGAAGTACCCCGTGGGACGGCTTTCGGGGTGCAAATTCAGCCTTTCGGAGAACGAGGTCTCCCTGCTTTATTCCCTTTGGCCTGGCGCGTAGGTTTATGGCTGCTGCTACTCTTTGCTGGAAAGCTTTTCTTCTCAGCTCGGCTACTTCTCTGTGTTCGCCGACGAGGTCGAGCTTGGTTCTCAGGCCGAGGTCATTTCCTTTTTCATCGAACACTTGGACTCGTATTGACGGTTGTACTACCTCGACAGGGATGATGGCCTTTGTACTGAAGACGAGTGAAAAGGGCGTTTCCCCTGTGGCTCTTCGGGGTGTTGTTCGGTAACTCCATAACACGCTTTGGAGTTCTCCTGGCCATTTCCCCTTTGCTTCCCTCAGTCTCTTTTTCAGACCATCTTTTATGGTCCTGTTAGATACTTCCACCTGCCCATTACTTTGGGGGTGAGCTACTGGGGCGAAGTGCATTTTTGTCCCGAGGTCGCTAATGAACTCTTGGAATCCTTTGTCTATGAACTGGGATCCATTGTCCGCTACGAGTACCCTAGGTATGCCAAATCTGCATACGATGTTTTTCCATACGAACTTCTGCACTTCTTTTGCCGAGATAGTTGTCAGAGGTTCTGCCTCGACCCACTTAGAGAAATAGTCTACTGCTACTACGCAGAACTTTACGCCTCCAGGCGCCGTTGGGAGTGGCCTAATGAGATCTATGCCCCAAACTGCGAAGGGCCAAGGATAGTCTGCCGAAGTCACGAACTCCGAGGGTGTTCTTTGGATGTTCGCATGTCTCTGGCAACTACCACATTTCCAGACGAACTGCTTGGCGTCCTTTCTCAGGGTAGGCCAGAAGTATCCTTGGCGAAGTATCACTGCTGCCAGGGCGTCGGTTCCGATGTGCGAACCACAGGCACCTTCGTGAACTTCTTCGAGGATCATTTCAGTATACTCTTCACTAACACACCTCTGTAGTGGATTTGCATATCCTTGCCGATATAGTTCTTCTCTAATTAAGAAGAAACGTCCGGAGCGCCTTCGTACTTTTGCGGCTTCACTGGGGTCTTCGGGGAGTGTGTTGGTTGCGAGATCGGTTTTGATTGGTTCTTTCCATCCTTTCCCCGAGGTCTCTATGCTTAACACCGTGATGCTGGGGTGGCTTAGCACTTCAGTGCAAGTTTTGGACTTCGCCAAACAGTCTGCGTCAGCATTTTCTCGTCGGGGTACGTTCTCTATTTTCACGACGTCGAACTCCCGAATAAGCTTTGTTACCAACTCATGGTATTTCGCCAAGGTTGGGTCTTTCGCGCCATAGTCCCCTGCCATTTGCCGGACAACCAGCTGGGAATCACTATGGGCTTTCAAGTTTCTCACACCAATTTTTCTGGCCAGGCGTAATCCTGCTATGAGGGCCTCATATTCGGCCATGTTGTTGGTGGTGTTGAAACTGAACTTGATGGCCTTCATTACTTCTAGGCCTTCGGGGCCTCTGATAATCACTCCAGCTCCCTGGGGTTCGGATCCTGAGGCCCTGTCAACATATAACGTCCATTCTGGCTCGTCTTCTCCCGAAAACGAATGTCCCTCCTCGGTGTTTGGTACTTCGGCGATGAAGTCTGCCAAAGCTTGAGCTTTTATAGCTTTTCGGGGTTCATACGTGATGTCGTGTTCGCCAAGCTCTATACACCACTTGGAAAGCCTTCCCGAGTGATCAACTTTCCTCATAACATCCCGTAGAGGCAGGGTACTTCGGACGATAATGGGGTGAGCCTGAAAGTATGGCCGCAGCCTTGTCCCTGCAAGCACTAAGGCATATATAGCTTTTTGAAGCAAAGGGTACCTGACTTCGGCGCCATGCAGGGACTTGCTGACATAGTAGACCGGCCATTGCTTTGGCCCTTCTTCTTTCACGAGGACCGAGCTCACAGCTTTTTTTGTGACGGCGAGGTATAATACGAGGGGCTCTCCCTCCCGAGGTTGCCGCAGAGTCGGCAGGCTGGCCAAGTAGACTTTGAGTTCTTCCCAGGCTTTTTGGCAATCTTCATCCCAAGGATGACCATTCCTTCCGAGGTCGCCTTCCATCTTTGCTGCCTTTGTGAGCACTTTGAAGAAGGGTTGACACCTATCTCCGTACCTGGAAATAAACCTGCTCAGAGAGGTTATTCTTCCGGTAAGTCTTTGCACGTCTTTGACTGTGGCAGGAGTTCGGAATTCAAGCAGAGCCTTAATCTTCTCGGGGTTAGCATCGATGCCTCTTTCGGATACCATGTACCCAAGGAACTTTCCCGAGGTCACCCCGAAGATGCATTTCTTAGGATTAAGGCGGATCCCGAAGGCTCTGAGTTTTTGGAAGGTTTCCTCTAAATCTGCAACGTGGTAGCCAGGCAGTTTGCTTTTGACTATCATATCATCAACATACACCTCCATGTTCCTCCCCATTTGGTCTTTGAAGACCTTGTTCATCAGCCTCTGGTAGGTGGCTCCCGCATTCTTGAGCCCGAAGGGCATCCTAATATAGCAATATGTTCCTCCCTCGGTGATGAAGGCAGTCTTCTCTTCATCTTCGGGGTCCATCCTTATCTGATGGTAGCCACTGAAAGCGTCCAGGAAACTCAGGAGCCCGTACTCGGCAGTTGAGTCTACCAGTTGGTCTATTGGCGAAAGAGGATATGAATCTTTTGGGCAAGCATCATTCAAATTTCTGAAGTCGATGCACATCCGGAGCTTACTACTTCCTTCTTTTGTGGCAATTACCACGTTGCTTAGCCATTCGGGGTAGTTTACCTCCCGGATAACACTAGCGTCTATCAGACGCTGGACCTCGGTCTTGACAAAGTTACTTTTGTGAGCTGACATGCTCCGTTTCTTTTGCCGGACGGGTTTTATTTCCGGACTCGCTTTGAGGCTATGCTGGATTACGCGAGGGTTTACCCCTGGCATGTCCTTCGGCGAGTAGGCGAACAGATCTTTATTTGCAAGCAGAAAAGATACAAGTTTTTCCTTGTCTCCTTCGGCCATTCTTTTCCCTATTCGGGTACTATGGCCTGGGACAAGCTCTACTTCTTCTGTTTTCGCTTTTGTGGGATCTTCTGCCTCGCCCCTTTCCAGCTCTTTTGCTTCTACAGCATGTGCTAGGTTGCTTTCTGGAGCCTTTCGTGCTCTGACGAACACCTTTCTCACCTCGCCTTGATCAATGAAGATCTTTGCATCTCCTTCTTTGGTGGCGAAGGTAACGGTCAAGTACTTTACATCAGGGCGAATGTGCAAATTTCCCTGTGTCTGTCTGCCGAGGATGGCGTTGTATGACGAAGGAACGTCCATGACTATGAATCTTCCCATGGTAGAGGCGAACAACTCAGCAGTTCCTTTCTCCGAAGTTCCTTTCATCATCAAGGGGAGGTCGATCCACCCGAGGACAGGTATCTCAGATGGTCCTACGTCGAACGTGGGTGAAGTAACAACCTTGAGGTCACTCCTGGATACGCCCAAGCTTGGCAGCAAATGTGAGAACAAGACGTCTGCGTTTGACCCATCGTCCAGCAGTACCCTCTTGACGTCCAAGTTTCCTATCCTCGCCATTATCAGCAATGGATCGTCATGGGGAAATACGATGGTGGAGCCATCCTCGCGGGCCAATTTTTTCGTTGGGCTTCGATATTCCATCACCGCTATCTCTCTGGCCCTTCTTTTTCTTTCCGAGGATGGAAGTCCGGTTGTGATCATCTGTATTACTCCTGCCGAAGGTGGAGGACGCCTTCTCAGACTTCGGTTCCTTCATCTGTCTGAATCGTAATCCTCGTCATTGGGCTTTCCTTCTTCCTTTTTTTTCCCCTTCGGGGAAGGCATTCTCAAATAACGCCGAAGCTGGCCTTGCTTTATCAATGATTCAATGTACTTTTTCAACTGAAAGCAGTCTTCGGTGTCATGACCGTGATCACGGTGGAACTGACAGAACTTCTTCATGTTCCTTCTGTTGTCAGCAGTCATCCCCCTCGGTCGTTGGATTTGAGCCCCCTGTTTTTCCAACACCATGAGGACGTTAGCCCTCGTAGTGCTCAGAGGTGTAAAGTTTTGGGGCTTCCTTCCTCCTACTCGCATTCTCCGAGGTCGGCCTAACTGTTCCGTTGGACACCGGGCTTGCTGGCTGGACCCTTCGCCACGAGCGTGAATATGGTCAGCCTTCGGTCCAGTCATTCTCAGCTCTTCGGCTGTCATATGTTGTTCAGCCCTTCGGTAGAATTCTCCCAGCGTGTCCGGGGGATCTTTGGAGAATTCATAAAACAAGTGCGAATCCCTCCGGAGGCCCCTCGTCATGGCGAGGATGCGGATTTCGGGACGAAAGTCCGGAACACTGAGGGCCTCTCTGTTGAACCTCTCAACATAGTCACGAATGGTCTCCCCGTTTCTTTGTGCTATGTCAAACATCTGGACGGGCATCTTCGCCGTCGGCTTGCTCCCAATGAACTGTTGGGTGAACGCTGTGGACAGCTCCTGGAACCCCCTGATGTTTCCGGGAGGCAGGGAATTGTACCAGGCAGTTGCTGGTCCTGCGAGGGTGACTTCAAAGCACTTGCAGAATGTAGCATCATCAGCCCTGTGTAGCACCATGCTGCGTTTGTACTTTGTTAGGTGGGCCTGGGGATCAGTCCGACCCTTATAGGTCTCCAGCCGAGGTAGCCTGAAGTCACTTGGCATGGCCGCCTCGACCACTGTTCGGGCGAAAGGAGTTTCATCTCCAGAGACGGTTTCAGTTAGCCTGGCCCAAACAGGCTTGCGTGCCACCTGCTGTTCCACTCTCACCAGTCTTGCCAAGACTTTCTCCAGGAGGAGTGTAGCACTGGGCTCCTCTTCCTGGTGCTTGGAGGCTCTTCGGTAAGAGGACTGTTGTCGTCTCTTTGGGGAGCGACTTCGGTACCGAGGTGAGGGGGACCTTGCCTCTGGCGACAAACTTCTTCTGGACGGGACTTCGGGTCGTTCAGACCTCGCACTTTTCGCCAGCCGTGCTCCGAGGGGCAAGTTATCTGTCGAGGACTCTTCCCGTGGCTCCCCACTTCCCGAGCTATGATGGGTTGCCCTTGGGCTTTTCTCCCGAGGTTGTGCTGGCGAAGTGGGTTTTTGCGCCTGCGCTGGTTGCGGCCACCTTCGGTCTATCTGTTGTGTCATTTCAGCCACAACAGACCTCTGAAAGTCTCGTAAAAAACCCATGGTGATGACAAGAGGGCGTTCCTCTTCAGGCAAGGAAGTCTCTGGGGGACTTTGTTCGGTAGCTGGTTGAGTCTCAGGCGCGGACGGGGACTTCGGGAGTCCTTTGTCCTTCGAACGCCGAGTTTCGACAACAGCTACCTGGGAGTAGGTTCCCACAGATGGCGCCAAATGATGCCCCAAAGCATCTTCGTTTGCTGTCATGTTGACAGGTGGGGAGACTTCCTGAGGAGGCGAGCGCCTGGAGCTTTGGTTTCCCAGCTGAGTGTGCCTGAAAAGCTCAAAGAAGAGGTTAGGAGGTCCCCGGTTTGCTCTTCCGGGGAGGACCCTCCGACGCCCAAGTCAGTTTTCTGATTGAAAGTGGAGGAAGAACACTAAGGGATCAAGTGTCTTGCCTCTTTTGTGTTTTCTCAGAGGGAGGAAAATGCCCATCCTTTGCCCAGTCCCCTTTCCTAGTATTTATAGGAGTAGATGGTCCGTTCAGATCATGACACGTGTTCGGTCGGATTTGATCTGTGCTTTTGGACCTAGGGGACAGGCAGCCGTTTGTAGCCTCCTTTAGCCATGGACCCAGACAGGTTGTGTCAGGACTCGGGCGGCTGCGGCGTGTCAGTTTGCCGTTCTGATGTGACGTGTAGGGCTTGTGGGCGACATGTCAGAGGCTCCTTAAATGCTCATACCGTACTCCTGAGGTCCCCTGGGCGAGGTCGCCCTTCGGTGCGTGCACCCTCTTCAAATTCTATCCGTCCTTCGGTGCGAGCACCTCCTTCGGGATCTATCCCATAGTTCTGGGAGTTCCCTTGATGAACACCTTCTTCGGGACTTACACCCATAGTTCGGGGATTCCCTTGTTCAGGTGTTTCTTGTTCGGGGAAGATCCTCTTCGGGGCCTCTGCCTTCGGGGAGATTCTTCCTTGCTTCAGAGAGATGGCTCTCTTACCCGAAGACGGTCAGTTTGGCCCCTCGATGGAGACGGTGTTGTCCTCGGAATTCCTGACGACCTAACCAAAGTCTCGAGCTCATAGTGTTTGACTTCGCACCTTCCGAGGTCAGTGAAAAGATCCTCTCTTGGGTGACGTCAGACTCCTCGGCCAATATTCTGGCAGGGAGTTACTACCGAGGAGGGAATAGCCTTTGGCTATCAGAAACGATAATTAGTAAGAAAGAAAATGACATAAAGCAAGGTTAAGCTTGTTAAGTGTGTTTTGTGCCTTTAAGCTCATTTAAGGCCATTAAAGAGGCCAAATCACTTATCCCTCTCTCATTTTTGTCCTCCCCCAGCCCAGGAACACAGCCATACTTCCTCTGTAGCCGCCACAGCTTCATACTTATAGTTCATTGAAATTGAAGGAAAAAGGAAGCAATTGGAAGCAAACCAGAGCTATTTCTTGGATACTTCAAGGATCAAGCTTGATTTTTGGCCTACCCACTTTGGTAAGGGTTCTCTTGCTCTCATGCACTGTTTTCTGCAATTTTCAAACATCCATGGAGCTAGGGCTAAGCTTGGAAGAGAGCCATGTGCTTGACGAACCAAGCTTAGTGAGGGGAGTGCACTTATTGAACATTTTGCGACCTAGTGTGAAGTGCACAATGATGGCTGCAAAGTGAGGGTTTCTAGAGCCCAAAGTTAGTACTAACTAGTGTTAAAATCCTCCTAACACCAAGCATTAGCTTGAGGAGGGCTGCCATAGTGATTTGGTCATGTTTATTATGTGTTTTATGGACTAACCTATGGTATATGTTACTGCCACATTTCATGTGTTTGTTGTTTGTGTTTGGCTGCTGCATTTGGTTGCCATATCTTGTATATATTCATTGTGGTTTTTTTGTTTTACTATATTTGGATGTAGGTTTTAATGATGGTTACATTGCTTATTGAATCCAAGTTCTACCCTTTCTAAGTTTCTCAATGAAACTTACTTCCCTCAATTCTGTCATTTCAGGTCCAGCTGAAAGATCACCTTCAAACTAACCTTGTGGTTTGATTTTAATTTGAAATTTTAGGTACATGAAATTCCATATGTCTAGTTATGATCAAGAAATTTTGGTGATTTTATGAGCACATTTGGTATTTTTAATGGTGGCACTTATAGTGTTGTGCAGCAGCTATCTGGCATCATGTTTTTGGAGTCCATTGTGTCTCAGGACCTCCTGTAACCTAGGGTGCGTACTTAGCTAAGTTAAGACTCTATTTTAGTGCATGTATGCATGTATATGTAGTGTATGTAAAATGAGACAAGTATGTGAACATTTGTGTAATGTTTTGGCTATGTAAGTGACGTGGTGCAAAACTGCCTAAGTGTGAATGATGGGCTACTTACTTGACAAATTCTGTTTTAGCCACATAAAGTTGTTAAAAGAAAGCAAATTTCATTCCTATGTGTAATGGACATATATGGGATAGCCTTGGAGGGCTTTCCCCTTGTGAATGAAGTGTTTGCATGGTTTGGAAAAATTGTATGGGCAAAATGGTCCAAAAGTTGCCAGAATTTTGACTCTAGACCTAAAGTTTAATATCTCCCTGTGTAGAATGAATCTTTGTATAAAATTTTGACCACACCTAGAGAACATCTAGAGGGTTAACACAGATTTTGAATGTCTGGATTTAGATCTGTGTAGACAAAGAGATGACATTGTAAAGTTGGTTTATTTACTGTTCATTTGGTCAGAATTTTGCAACCAACTTAAAAAATCCATAACTTGGTCCATAGGTGGGCTATTGATGTAAAAAAAATTCATTGGTTTTCTCTAAGTCTTTACTTGATAATTAAGCAAAAATAAATGGGGGGTATGTGGCTAGAATGATACAGTTTATTAGTGGAAGTTACAGGTGCAGTAGCTGGTCACTAGAACTTAACGAGATTCCCTAATGTGTGGAAGCCAAAACTAAGACATGTGCTAGTGTTTTCCTTCTTATCTGCCATAGTGTGCATAAATGTAAACATGTGTGTTATGGTTAGACCAATATGCATGTATTTACATAGTGCTCAAGAGGGTCACTTGAGTATGTACACTAGGGGTGTTGTTCTGATGACCTACAGGACACACCAAACTTGGGAGTTTAAATGCATAGTTTTGGCACCATAACTGGACTACCCCAGAGTGGGCAACATTCTAGAATGATAATCAATGATTACTTTGTTCTCTCCTAGCCACTTCATGCCTAATATCACATGATAGTCATAAGTATCCAGTACTATCAAGTCTGCTATCAGTTTCAGCTTGTCTATCTGGATTTCACAGTTTTCAACCATATGGTATGTGAATAGAACTTCATTGCTAGTTGTTTTAACCAAGTACATTTGGTCATACATTTTTCTTCTAGATTCATGGCAATAACCAAGCTATTAGAAATCACAGACAATGAAGCTCTAGTATCAAACAACGCAGATACTAAATGGCCATTAAGGTAAATGGTACCTCTTAGGGCCCTCCTGCTAGTCCTCTGTTGGCTAGTCGCTCTGCCAGTATTCTCAGCCTCTAGTGCTCGCTGCACCTTTCTGGAAGTCTCCAGCTGAAATACCCTACCAAGGGGAACATTGGCCCTTTTCTAATCCTGGGGTGCCCTTCGTGCCTGTCTCCCTCCTGGATTGGGCACATTTGTCCTCATTTGGGGCATGGGTATCTTCCTTCCTTGTCCTCTGGGATTGAACCATCCCAGCATTTTCCTATCATCTCCCCTTCTTAGGCAGTTTCTAACCCAATGGCCTCGTGCCCCACACTTGTGACACCCAGCAGAAGTTTTGAAACATGGCTTACTGCCATGGAACTTCCCACAAGTGTGGCACTGAGGACCATATTGCAGTGGTACTTTTTCTTTCTTACTCCTTTTTGCTTCCTCCATCTATTTTTACGTCCTCTCTCAGCCTCTTCTATGATTTCCCTTTCTGGGGTCCACTTCCACTTCCAGGTCCACTCCTAGTCTGTTCTTTAAACTCCTGCTCCAATGCAATAACACTCTACATCACAAAGTAGTAGTCTCTAGCTCCTATTGCTATGAGAATTTGTCTCAGTTCAAGCCTCAAGCCTCTCAAAAACCTCTTAGCCTTCAGCTCCTCCTACCCATCATACGGTGGAGCATATCTAATCAGACTATTGAACCTTTGCTCATACTCCAGGACACTAAGGTCCCTCTACTCTAGCTGATCAAATTCTACTTCTTTCTGGTCCTTCTGGGCTTTACTGACTTACTGCTGGTGGAAGACCTGAAGAAAGTCTGCCCACCTCATAGACCTTCTCCTAGCTGGTGGTCTCTTCTGGTTTCTCTCTTGGTATGTCCTCTAAACTGCCCTCCACCACAACTCTGCATTTCCTTCAAGCCTGAAGGTAGCTAGAAGTACTTTATGAATGGATGACACATCCATTCTCTCAAAAATCTTCTTAACTTGGTACACCCAGAATTCAGCTTCATCTAGGTCATATCCACCCTTAAACACTGGAGGTTTCAGTGCTAGGAACCCCTCTAGCTGGCCCTCCTAGACCTTTCTTCTCTGACTTCTGTGCCTCGGGTCTATCTCTGGAGGTTTTTCCTCTTGCTATGCTCTCTGTAGGAGGCTCAGTCCTCATTGAGTATATGTAAGCATATAGCTCTTCAATGTCTAAACTCTCTTCATTCTCTTCTTCTGTCTTAGGCTCTTGTCTGGCTTCTAACCTCAACCTCCTAGCCCTAGGATGTCTTTTTTCTTCATTACCTTCCTCTTCTTCTTGGTTTCCCTCATTCCTGCTAGACTGGTCATAATTAGCTAGCTCTTTGCCAGGCTTTCTCCTTCTCCTCCTGCCTTTAGCTTCAAAATTTTCCCCATCTCCTGCCTGCTCTGAGTTCTCCTATGGTTGAGCTCGGCCTCTACCTAAGGCTTAATTTCCTACTATTAGCTGAGCCACAATAGCTTCCAGTGACTCCAACATCATCTCCATCCTGTCCTGCCCACGCCTACTGGATCCAGGTATTTGGAACCTGGCATTTGGCTCCTCGACCAAATTATGTTCACTATCATCTGCCAGTATTTCAGGCATAACTACCTGGCCTTCAGGCATCTCAATATGCAGTCCATCCTTGGGATGGGCTGTTGTATCCTCTTCCTACCTCAGGGATTCTCTTTCCCCGCCTTTTGTTCTCATCTTGCACTTTAAATGCAGATAATCACATGTGTTCCATAATAAAAGTCTTATATAACCCTATGTGGGAACATGTCTAGGCTCAACTCTCTATTGGGTTTCGGGAGCCAAACAGTGCAGCGGAATTTAATCGAAACCCTCCAGGATCCAAGTGAAACGGGGTAAACCGGGTGTTCGAAAATTTTCATACCTAATTTTTGGTTAAGATCTCTCACTCAACTGTAGAGTCGAATCACAAAACCTGAACAGTTGACGTGTTCAGGCTCTCTATGGTATCCACACGAGCCTCTCGGGATCACCACGCTTCCACCACGTCCCGACAGATGCGTTTCTCTTGCACTCGCAGTGCTAGCTTGTGTCCTCCAAGGAATTGTAAGAGAAGAGTGCAGCTGTTCTTTTTGGAGGCTAGGGCAAGGAGACCTACGAAGTTCTCACTAGAAGTTGTATTTATAGTGAGACTCAACTTCCAGGCCTAATGGGTTTTAAAGCCCTAATCCAATTAGGATTTAATTTAGGGCTTAATAATGGCTCAACTCTTGGGCCCATTATTAATACGAAATTAAAGTGAAACCATAACCCAAATAATTAGCCCATGCACTCTGATGATCCAAATAGCTCTATGTGTGCGACCCAATAGGCTCTTATCACGTTGGTAATGATCATAAATCACATTTATGATCATAAGCAATGAGCGGTGTCTAGAAACACATCATTGCTACCCAAGTGACAAGATTGTCGATGATTCGACTAAACCTTTATGATCATCACCGATATATGCCATTGTCCCTTTGTCCAAGATATCAAGACTAAGCACGAGACATGGAATGTGTCACTCTCATATAGCCCAATCTTTGGTTTCTTGATTACCGAGTAGACTAACTTAAACTGATGACATCGATATCGTATATCAACTCATCAGAGCATGGCCATGCATTTTCTAAGTCTCACTCTATCAAGGGGCCCGAAGATATCACTCCCGTTACATAGGAGGGACAAATCCCATCTTGATCATACAAATCCCTCCGCATGATATGTGACATACCCAATGACATCCTTCAAGTCCACTCAGTTACGAGCAACAAAGGAAAGTATCAAAGTATGTGACTCACATGTAGGGAACCTTGATGATCTTAGGTCGAAGGACTACATATACCATGATCATTATGAGAATCACTTATGACACTCATATAACGATCCATGTAGTGTTCTGATGGTGGGTCGGTCCAGTACACAAGTTCTCCAACTTGTACCCATATGTAGACTACATATCTCATATTAGTCTCCACATATGCTAGTCGTTATGTATTATTGCAACCTGTTCCACAATAATACTAGACCAGGGACGTTTAAGAATATCATTATTCTAGGGTTACAATTATGTTTGTTAAGTTACGCAGAAATAAAACAACAAACATAATTGCTGGATTAATGCCTTAATAAAATATCATGGCTCAATGTGCAAAAATACAATCATCTCATGATTAGCTTTTTGGGCACAACACTAACACTCTCTACTAATCAAAAGCTACACAAACCTGGCTCTGATACCAAACAAAGCCTATCACACCCCACACAGGCCACAGCCCATGCACACTCAGTGCCGCTCACCAAATACTACCCAGATAGTTACTAAACAAATGTGTTTCTAAGTGTTGTTAACCACTTTTAATTTCAGCCAACTTTCTGGTAAGTAAATTTAAGTCTTTTTTCTGAAGTTGGGAGCCTGGGAAGTGCCACAGGAGGCTTATGTGAAGTTTAGAATGTTTACTTGCAGCTTAAGGTAAGGCCTAACCACTAACTTGCATCACAAGCTAGGGCGTAACTCAAGAACTTGCACAACAAGCAAGGCAAACACTTATTTCCTTCAGTGTCTAGGATGTGTGTGCTCATCAAGTGCACTATTTCAATACCTGGCAACCAAGAAGCCTATAACTTAATAAGGTTTGAAAACTAAGTCTTATATGCATGTGAGCTTTTGGCCAAGTATAGTACACAGAGGTTTAACTTCATAAAGCACATCCATCATCTCATAACCATAATATAACTTGGCATACAAGCATCCAACATATGTACAACCAAAACCAACTTAACCGAGGCTACATATGTACACGAAAGCCTATAACCAAGCATCTCCTACTTGGCTACACACCAAGGATGTTTCATGTCCAAAACATTAGCCAAGCTTATGTTACAGTCCAAGTTTTTCCTTACTCCCCGAGAAGGTACCTAAGTGTGCAGTACAGAATCACACACTGAAGCACTAGCCTTATGACCATATTCATAGTCATAAAGGTGAACACCATAATCAATGCCATGGTCCACACATCCATCTTGCAACCTAGACAGTCCCACAACTACACAAGCCTGCAAAACTTAGAGAATAAGTTTTGGCTGAAAACTATAAGACTTGTAAATACACCTATCCAAGCCAAGCATGCATTTGGCACATAAGTTGAACACTAAGTGTACTACTAGCACACACAAGCAAGCAAGCACAAGCAATCTCACTTAAGCTCAATGTCCTTGCCTGGAACACAATAATATGGGCATGAGTACAAATACTCAGTAGGATTCATAACAACTCACAATCAAGTCAATTTAGTTAAGTCTAACACTTAACCTCCTTAAAGCTTACTTAACCTGCAAGAAAGCCACGAAAACACCAAGATACAACATATACATATAATGGCCGAAACACTATATAGGCATAAATAATATCTACTATGGGTTAGCACACACAACCAACTCAAACAAGCACACAACTCACACATGCACCACAAGTTCACATTTGGTCGAGGCCACTAGCAAGCATCATTGTACAATCTTGCACTCCAAGCAACCCCAAAGTTCACCAAATCCACTAGAGCTCCAAGTTCATTAGTATGCCGGCCCAACTCACTAAGAACTTTAGATGCTTGCCATTACTATCGACTAGCTAGCCAAATAACATGAACCCGAAAGCTCACAACATGCCCATCTAGCAAACTAATATCAATAACATAAATTGACTATCACTTAACTGCCATTAACTACTTGTTCATGGAAATTTACCAAGAAATCAAGTAGAACATGAACCCTACCTCAAATCCAAGCTTGAGTTCTCGGTTTGTATTTGAATGCTCAAGACCAAGCTTGTAACTTCAATGGTGATGTTGCCAACTGCCGAAAATGAGGAATCTAAGCTTGATTTCTCTTCCAAGCTTCAATTCATCAACAAATTGGCAAGATTTCGGCAGCAACTCACCAAGAACTTCAAGAACTCATTTTGGCCTTGCAAGGGTGAAGGTTAACCCGAAATGATGGCTTAATTTTGGGTGGAAACATGCATTAGCCGGGTGTAGGCCACATGGCCTTAAAAATGGCTTAATATCCCTCTCGGCCTTGATTAAATTTGCACGATCTAATGCACTTCATCCATACTCCTTAGTGACATAATTAGCACTTGAAAGCGTACTCAAAGTAGTACTTAAACTTTGTTTCTCGACATCAACAACATAAATGGTTTTCATGTGTAATTGAGTCCCAAAATTTCTCAATTTTGCACTTACACCCTTATTCACATTTTCAATCAAGTCCTTCATGTTTCCTTTACATTTTTATTACATTTCCTTTGTATTCCTGGCCTGGGCCAAGCACTAGGAGATGGTCCTAACACTGATACATCTTTGTAGCGGGTTGGCGTACCCTTGTCCATACAATTCTTCCTCGATCATGAAGTATCTACCCAAGTGCTTTCGCACTTTCACAGCTTCAAAAGGTTCTTTGCGAAGTTCTGAAGTTGTGAGATATTCCTTGATAGGATCCTTCCATCCTCGACCCGAGGTTGCTATGGACATTATTGCTTTGCTCAGTTGATCCAGTACTTTGGTGGACTTCTTTCATTTGGCCAAAGTATCCGCTTCCATATTATCTCATCGGGGTACGTTTTCTATCTGTACCCAGTCGAATTGTTGGATAATCCTTTTTACAAGATCATGGTACTTTGCCAAGTTTGGGTTTTTTTCCCTGTAGTCCCCTGCCATCTATTGGACCTATGATATGATCAAAGAAGGCACAATCAAGGAAGGCAAGGACCCATTGAAGGTTTCTAGTGGACCAATGACAAGGAAGAAAGCTAACGAGCTCTCAAGTGCACTACAAGCCTTTGTTTCAAGCTTCTTCATGGAGAATGGACATGGAATTTCGCAAGGAGCTGCTGGAACATGCAAGGAATCATATGGAGATGGTGGCCAAGCTTGGATTTTGACAGATTGGTGATGTTCCGGTGGAAAAATTATATCTTGAGCTAAATAGATCAGAATTGATTGATTCTTGATACATTATAAAGCTAACATCTGGAGCTACAAATCATATGAAGACAATGAAACCCAGTTTGCACGTTAAGGAGGTCCAATTTAGCTTCAAATTCGCGATTTGTGAGTCATCATTGGTTCAGAAGCAGTTACAGTATTTTGGCCATATCTTTGGCTTTATATGTTAGTTTTGTGTGATTCAGGTGTGGTTTAGAAGCTAAGAAATAGATCTAAAACTTTCATTCTTTTCATTTTGAGAAATGATGGCTGTATCAAGTTCAAATTTCAGCTTGAAGTTGAAGACTCAAGCAAGAACCACCCGAGAAGACCATTTTGGGGTTTTTATGGCCAATCTTGTGTTGTAACGTATTTCATTTTATTTTCCTACTAGTTAACATTATTTAGGATGTTATTTAGGCCATGGAAGTGATTCAGGTCACTTAGGATAAATGGAATTCGTTGCACACCTTAAACATGTGTTAAAAGGGTGTAGGAATCCTAGTTTGACTAGGTTCTCTTGAGTCCTTTGTAACTAGGTTTCCTAGGTGACTTGGGCTGCGAATTTTGTTGAGTCTTTTACCCTAGTTTAGGCCTATAAATAGGCACATATTCTGGTTGTAAAAAAACAACCTTGACATGAAATAATATTGCTACTTTGGAGGGAATTTCTCTTTGGTTCTTTGTGGTTACCTTGGTGCACAGGTGTGCTTGTGTTCTTGGTGTTCTTATACTTCTCGTTTCTAGTCACAAGTTGATTAGGGGTGGGGGTCTTCAAATCCAGTCTCTTTGATGTCTTGTGGAGCTTGAAAAACATCTTGGGTGTGTTTCATGGTCTTTATACTATCAGGGTTTGCATTAGTTGGTATCAGAGCCACAAGTTCCATTGAAGGACATATCTTGTGTTCTTGTTTATCTTTAGTTTTCTTTCAATTTTTTTCCAGTAATTTCCTGTCTTAATCCTCTATTTTAATCCTTTTTCTTCTTGTTTCAGGTCTGTCCATTTTATTCCATCCTTGTTCAAGTGCAAAAATCACAAAAACAACAAAAAGAAGTCAATCCGTGTTGTCTAGTGTTCTCGATTTTAATCAGTTGATCTTGTTTATTTCTTATCTTCCTATTTCATGTCCAACCCTATTAATCTTTCTTTTTTTCATTGTTTCCAGCATCCTAGAGTCAAGAAAACACCAAAAAAAGAAGGATTCAAATTGAGGAAATTTTGGTACAACAAAAGTTGTTTCAAATTGTGCAAATTTCAATAGTTTCTTCTTTTGGCTGAATAGAATTTTGACTTTTTGTCTTTGGCAGCAAGGAACTTCAAGGATAAAGTTGTTTTAGCTTCAAAACAGCAAGCAAAAAAAAAGAGAAAGGAAAAAAAAAAGAAAAGAAAAAGAAAGAACAAAAGAGCTTGCAAAAAGAAGTTTTCTCAAAGTGCTGAAAGTTGTGCGCCCCAAAACCTATCCCATTGTTTTGGGCCAAAAAGCTTTCTTTGTGGTTCTTGTAATCATCAATTGCAAGGGCTTCCTAGAGTCTTTTAAAGCTTGTTTAGCCTACCTATTTTGGAGTCAAAATAATTCATCAAAAATTCAAGTTTTCTTGTGTGCTTTGAGGATAGTTTACTTAGAACTTTTGAGAACTCTTTGAATAGCAATATCTCACTAACAAATTGAGTGTTTGAGTGTTCATGTTTTGAGTGAAACACGTGAGGTAAGTATTTGTGAGGATCTTTGTTATTTTCAGGACTATGGAGGGTCAGGAGGATAGGAGGATGGAAGTGAGAAACAATGATGAGCCAACCATGAGAGAATTTCAAGAAACTCTCAATAGACTTGTGGGGAGGATTGAGAACATGGATTTGAGGTTGCCAAGAAGGCCTAATCCCATCTTGCAACCAAGGAGAGGCCTAAGCAGAGAAGAACCCGAGAAGGAAGAAGGGCATTGGCATGACCATGGGCTTCCAAGGAGGGGGGAGCCAAGAGAAGATCATAACCTTAACTCCATTAAGCTTACCATTCCACCTTTCCAAGGGAGGAGTGATCCCGATTCATATTGGGAGTGGGAGCAAAAGATTGAGATGGTGTTTAATTTCCATCATTACTCCGAGGAAAAGAAGGTTAAATTGGCTACCATAAAGTCCACTAATTATGCTCTTGTATGGTGGAATCAGGAATGATAGCCAAACGCTATCGCCTCTATCTAGCCGAACTCCCTGCCACAAGAATGGCCAGAAGAAGCTGGCGCTACCCGAAAAAAGGTGTCATCATGCACCTCGGGAGATAGCCGAAGACCTCCAAGACCGGCACGCCAGGAAAACACGAGGATACTACTTACCCCCCCAAGGTTGTGAACCGATCGCCTTCAGAAAAGCGGCACCAGACATAGCGAGCCGAACATGATATCTCCGAAGGTGAAACTCCCTGAAACTGGGAACCCCCGAACTGAGCGCTTGTTTCCCGAAAAGGCTCTGTCCGTACCAAGGGATGACCTCGCCCAGGGACCTCGGGAGTACGGCAGGAGCATTTATGGAAGCATTTAAGGAAGCCTCTGACACGTCCTTTAACAGACGTCACAAAGCCGCCTCAATAGGCGCTCTGGCACACTGACGCCATCAAAATCACATCATGGCCCATCTCAGCACGTGGCTCAAGGCAACCTGCTACCAGCTATCTGTCTCCTACGCCCAGAAACTCAGGGAACATCCGACCGAACACGTGTCACGATCTGAACGGGCTAGGCACTCCTATAAATACCAGGAATTAATACTTGGCAGGGGGTTGGTTGGCAAAACACTGCTCCCCTACTTTGAGAAAATTACCAGGCAAGACTCTTCAGCCCTGTGTATTATTACCTTTGCCTTTTTCTCAGCCACCACTGACTTGGGCGTCGGAGGCTCCCCCCCTGGAAAAACACTCCGGGGGCCTCCTAACCCTTTGTTTCTGAGTGACTCAGGTATTTTCCCTTGGGCGCACCATCCTCTAGGCGTTCTTCCTCCCAGAAGTCTCTCCACCAGTCACTATGACTACAAATGATGAGGCCCCAGGCCATCATTTGGCGCCGTCTGTGGGAACCCGCTCTGAGATTGCCGTCGTTGAAACTCGGCGTTCTAAGGACAAGGGACTCCCAAGGTCCCCGTCCGCACCTGAGACACAACCGGCTGCTGAGCAAACACTCCCAGGGAGTTCTGCGTCCGAGGAAGATCGCCCAATAGTGATCACTATGAGCTTCCTGAGGGACTTTCAGCGTTCGGTCGTGTCTGAAATGACACAGCAGATTGACCGAAGGTGGCCGCAGCAAGCGCAAGCCCAGAGGCCTCCCTCACCAGCACGCCCTCGGGAGAGAAGCCCTAAGTCTACTCATCGTATTTCGGGAAGCGGAGACCAGCGCGAAGAATCCTCCCCAGAAAATGTACCCCTCGGGAAACAACCTGTGGGACAAACTGGGTCCAAACGACCGAAAGTCTCACGGCGAATGAGTTCGTCACCTGAGGTGAGGTCCGTATCCCCCCGGCGCCGAACTCGCTCCCCGAAGAGGCGCCGACGATCTCCCTTCCCTGAAGAAGGGCCTAGTGCCACCGTGCTTATGGAGAGGATATTAGCACGGTTAGATAGGGTGCAGAAACAAATGGCCAGAAAACCCGTTTGGGACAGGCTCACGGGATCCTTCTGCGAAGATGGGTCCCCATTCACCCGGACCGTGGCCGAGGCAGCCATGCCAGGTGACTTCAGAGTACCTGGGTTGGAGATCTATGATGGCCGTACTGATCCACAGGCCCATCTAACGAAGTACAGATGCAGCATGATAATGGACGGTGCTGACGACACTACCATGTGCAAGTGCTTCGAAGTCACCCTCACAAGGCCAGCAACTGCATGGTACAATTCATTACCTTCAGGGACCATCACTGAGTTCCAGGAGTTGTCCACGGCCTTCACACAGCAATTCATTGGGAGCAGGCCAACGGCGAAGATGCCTGTTCAAATGTTTGACATAGAGCAGAGAAACGGAGAGACCATCCGGGACTATGTCGAAAGGTTCAACAGGGAAGCACTGAGCGTCCCAGGCTTCCGGCCCGAAATCCGCATTCTCGCCATGACACGGGGCCTTCGGCGAGAGTCACAGCTGTTCTACGAGTTCTCAAAGGACCCCCCAGATACCCTCGGAGAATTTTACCGGAGGGCAGAACAGCATATGACTGCCGAAGAGCTAAGAATGGCCGGGCCGAAGTCGGATCACCACCGCGCCGAAGGATCCAATCAACAAGCTCGACATCCGACCGAACAGGCAGGACGACCTCGGGGGATGCGTGGAAGGAAACCCCAAAGTTTCACACCACTGAGCACTTCACGGACCAATATCCTCATGGTGCTGGAAAGGCAAGGGACGCAGATTCGGCGACCGAGGGCCATGACCGCCGATAATAAGAAGAATGCAAAGAAGTTCTGCCAGTTTCATCGTTACCACGGTCATGACACCGAAGACTGCTTCCAGCTGAAGAAGTACATAGAGTCGCTGATAAAGCAGGGCCAACTTCGAAAATACCTGCGGAAGCCATCCCCAAAAGGCAGAAAAATGGAGGAAGAAAGGGCCGAAGATGAGGACTATGACTCCGACAGGCGGAGAAACCGAAGTCCAAAAAGGCGCCCTCCACCTCCAACAGGGGTTATCCAAACAATCACCACGGGGCTCCCATCCTCGGAAAGAAAGCGGAAGGCCAGAGAAATTGCCGTCATGGAATATCAAAATCCAGCAAAGAAGCTGGCCCGCAAAGACGGATCCACCATCGTCTTTCCCCACGACGATCCGCTGCTGATCATGGCGAGGATAGGGAACTGGGACGTCAAAAGGGTGCTGCTTGATGACGGATCAAATGCGGACGTCCTATTCTCGCACTTACTACCAAGCTTGGGCATTTCCAGCAGCGAGCTTAAGCCAGTCACCTCACCAACCTTCGGGGTGGGACCATCTGAACTGCCCGTTCTCGGATGGATCGACCTCCCACTGATGATGATAGGGACTTCGGTAGATGGAGCAGCTGAGTTGTACGCCTACACAATGGTAAGGTTCATCGTCATGGACGTCCCGTCCTCATACAATGCCATCCTTGGAAGGCAGACACAGGGAAACCTGCACGTTCGCCCTGATGTGAAGTACTTGACTGTCACATTCGCCACCAAGGATGGAGATGCAGAGATCTTCATAGACCAGGCCGAGGTAAGAAAGGTGTTTGTGAAAGCACGAAAGGCCCCGGCGACCAACTTCAAACAAACAATGGAGGCAAAGGTGCCAGAAAAAGGCAAAGAAGAAGATCTTGTAAAAGCGAAAATGGAAACAGTAGAACTTATCCCGGGATAATCTACCCGAATAGGGAAGAGCTTGGCCGAAGGTGAGAAAGAAAACCTTGTATCTTTTCTGCTGAAAAATAAAGATCTGTTTGCCTACTCGCCGAAAGATATGCCAGGGGTAAACTCTGGCATAATACAGCATAGCCTCAAAGTAAGCCTGGGAGCAAAACCTGTCCGGCAAAAGAAACGAAGCATCTCAGCCCATAAAAGTGACTTTGTCAAAACCGAAGTCCAGCGACTGTTGGACGCCAAAGTCATCAGGGAGGTGAAGTACCCCAAATGGTTAAGCAAGGTGGTCATTGCCACAAAAGAAGGTAGCAGCAAACTTCGGATGTGCATCGACTTCAGAAACTTGAACGATGCTTGCCCAAAAGACTCATACCCTCTGCGGCCAATAGATCAACTGGTAGATTCAACTGCTGAATATGGGCTCCTAAGTTTCCTAGACGCCTTCAGTGGCTACCATCAAATAAGGATGGACCCCGAAGATGAAGAGAAAACTGCCTTCATCACCGAGGGAGGAACATACTGCTATATCAGGATACCCTTCGGGCTCAAAAACGCAGGAGCCACCTACCAAAGGTTGATGAACAAGGTCTTTAAAGACCAAATGGCGAGAAACATGGAGGTATATGTTGATGATATGATAGTCAAGAGCAAGCTGCCTGGCTACCACGTTGCAGATCTAGAGGAAACCTTCCAAAAACTCAGAGCCTTCGGGATTCGGCTCAATCCTGAAAAGTGCATCTTCGGGGTAACCTCGGGAAAATTCCTTGGGCACATGGTATCCGAAAGAGGCATTGACCCGGAGAAGATTAAGGCGCTACTTGAGTTCCGAACTCCGGCTACAATCAAAGACGTTCAGAGGCTCACCGGAAGAATAACCTCCCTAAGCAAGTTTATTTCCAGGTACGGAGATAGGTGTCGACCTTTCTTCAAAGTCCTTACAAAGGCAGCAAAAATGGAAGGCGACCTCGGAAGGAATGATCATCCATGGGATGAAGATTGCCAAAAGGCCTGGGAAGAACTCAAAGTCTACCTAGCTAGCCTGCCGACTCTGCGACAACCTCGGGAGGGAGAGCCACTTGTATTGTACCTCGCCATCACGGAGAAAGCTGTAAGCTCGGTCCTCGTGAAAGAAGAAGGCCCAAAACAATGGCCCGTCTATTACGTCAGCAAGTCCCTGCATGGCGCCGAAATCAGGTACCCTTTGCTTCAAAAAGCTATATACACCTTGGTGCTTGCAGGAAGAAGGCTGCGACCGTACTTTCAGGCACACCCCATCATCGTCCGAAGTAGTCTACCACTACGGGATGTTATGAAGAAAGTTGATCATTCGGGAAGGCTCTCCAAGTGGTGCATAAAGCTTGGCGAGCATGAAATCATATATGAGCCTCGGAAGGCCATAAAGGCCCAAGCACTGGCAGATTTTATCGCCGAAATACCCACCACTGAGGACAGCCACCAAGTTCCGAACGAGGGTGAGCCAGAGTGGACCTTACATGTTGACGGAGCCTCGGGATCCAAACACTAGGGAGCTGGAGTAGTTATCAGAGGACCCGAAGGCCTAGAGGTAAAAAAGACTATCAAGTTCAGCTTCAGCGTCACTAATAATGTGGCAGAGTATGAAGCCCTGATAGCGGGATTGCGCTTGGCTAGAAGGATTGGCATGAGAAACTTAAAGGCTCACAGCGATTCCCAGCTGGTAGTTCGGCAGACGGCAGGAGATTATGGGGCAAAGGACCCAATCTTGGCAAAATACCACGAGCTGGTAGCAAAGCTCATCCAAGAGTTTGACGCCGTACGGATCGAAAATGTACCTCGGCGGAATAACACAGAGGCAGATTGCTTGGTGAAGTCAAAAACATACACCGAGGTGCTAGGTCAACCGAGCATCTCAGTGCTGAGCATAGCGACCTCGGGAAAGGGATGGAAAGATCCTATAAAAAGATTCCTCGCAGAAAATGTGCTCCCCGAAGACCCCGGCGATGCTGCAAAACTATGAAGACGCTCAGGCCGATTCTTCCTGATTGGTGAAGAATATACCGACAGGGATATGCATACCTGCTGCAAAGATACGTGGATGAAGAGGATACTAAAATGGTCCTTGAAGAAGTCCACGAAGGCATGTGTGGTTCACATATTGGAACTAATGCCCTTGCGGCGGTGATACTTCGCCAAGGATACTTCTGGCCTACCCTGAGAAAGGTTGCAAGGCAGTTCGTCCGAAAGTGTGGTAGTTGCCAGAAACACGCGAACATCCAGAGGGCACCCTCGGAAATGGTATCTGCGGCCAACTATTCTTGGCCCTTCGCAGTCTGGGGTATAGACCTTATTGGGCCACTGCCCACAGCACCCGGAGGCGTGAAATTCTGTGTTGTAGCAGTGGACTATTTCTCTAAGTGGGTCGAGGCAGAACCGCTGGCAACTATCTCGGCAAAAGAAGTGCAGAAGTTCGTATGGAAGAACATTGTATGCAGATTTGGCATACCAAGGGTACTAGTAGCTGATAATGGATCCCAATTCATAGACAAAGGATTCCAGGAATTTATCAGCGACCTCGGAATAAAGATGCACTTCGCCCCAGTAGCTCACCCCCAAAGTAACGGGCAGGTGGAAGTATCGAACAGGACCATCAAAGATGGCCTAAAAAAGAGACTGGGAGAAGCAAAAGGGAAATGGCCAGGAGAACTCCAAAGCGTATTGTGGAGCTACCGAACGACGCCCCGAAGGGCCACAGGGGAAACTCCCTTCTCACTAGTCTTCGGGACAGAGGCCATTATCGCAGTCGAGATAGTCAGACCATCAATACGGGTGCAAATATTTGATGAAGGTGGAAATGACCTCAGCCTCAGAACCAAGCTCGACCTCATCGGCGAACACAGAGAAATAGCCGAGCTGAGAAGAAAAGCTTTTCAGCAAAGAGTGGCCGCGGCTATAAACTTACGGGCCAGGCCGAAAGAGATCAAGAAAGGAGATCTCATCTTCAGAAAGGCTGACTTCGCACCCCGAAGGGCGTCCCACGGAGTACTTCGCGCAAACTGGGAAGGACCATATGTGGTTCTTGCCGAAGTACGAAAAGGCGTGTACAAGCTTGGCAACGCCGAAGGCGTAGAATTGAAAAACACTTGGCACTCAGACGCCTTGAAAAAATTCTACGCCTAAGGTTGAGCGGAGGAATCGCGTTGTACGAAAAATATTCTAAGTACAGAAGTGTCTTGAGAAAATTTCTTAAGTGCAGAATTGTACAGAATTCCGTGAAGATGCTTACCACAAGCGCAGATATGACTTTCCGAAGTCCCTTGAGCCATCACGCTCGGGAAAGATGGAAAAATCTCCCAGCAGTACTCGCCAAAATAAGCGTAGAGACAGTTTTCCGAAGTCCCTTGAGCCATCACGCTTGGAAAAATGGAAAACAGAAAATTCTCGAAAGATTTCCTAAGTCTCTTGAGCAAACATGCTCGGGACAGGAGGAAAAGAAGGAAAATTTTGACCAAGTGTTTTCCGAAGTCCCTCGAGCAAACGTGTTCGGGACAAAATGGAAATACAAAACCTGCAAAAAGACTTCGTCAAATTTTTTCAGACTTTCCAAAAAGCCTCTTGAGCGAACAGGCTCGGCCAAGGGAAGGTAAACAAGTTCTTTGACTGCAGGTTTTCCGAAATCTCTTGAGCACATGTGTTCGGGACAATGAGAATAAAGAAACTTGAAGAAACACTTAGCCAAAAAAGTCTTCATTAAGGAGTAAGCTGCTTTACAATAAAGAAGTGCCCGAAGAAGGAAAACAAAATAGAAGGGAAGGAAAAGGGGCCCTAAAATAGCCTAAGGGTTCGCAGCGTCCCGAGAGCCACTTGCTGGCCCACCCTTTTCCACCACCTTCGGTGCTGGAATTGAAGGAGGAAGCTTCAAGTGTTCGACCTTGGACCATTCCCACCGAGGTCCCTCAGGAATGTTTAGAGCCTCTAGAAAAGAGAGGTCCAGATCTGGGAACCTCTGGAGGACTTGGTGCCGAACAAAGCAGAAGCCGTCCTGAAAGGCGACCTTGGCCATTTGGTCAGACTTGTTCTTCTCAAGCTCGAGGTCGTCAAGCTCGTCCTTCAGATCCGCGATCTCCTCGTCCAGCGCCTTTATCTGCTTCTTCCCCTTCGGATCCTTCTTCAAGGACTTGACCTCGGCCGCAAGGATGTTTTTCTCTGCTGTTAGCGCCAGAATGAGCTTGTCAGAATATGACTTCTCCTTTAGGAGCTCCTCGTTGGTGGCCAGCAATCCATTTATCTGCTCGCCGAGGTCAGCAGTCTTCCAGGAGGAATCCTTATCAAGTTCTTCTTTCTCCTTCCGGAACTCCTCTCGAAGAGCGGCAACTTCTTCCTTCGCAGCATGTGACAGCTGCTGGTTCTCGGCGATCAATGCCAAGCGAGTGGCCTTCGCCTTCTCTAAGGCCTCTAAGGCCGAAGCTCGGAACTTCGCCTGCCTGGGCACCCGAACTCGGAGAAAGCCGGCGTATCCCAGCAGCTGCAAAAAGATGAACACAAGGTCAGTAAGAGCCAGGCACTTAGGAAAAATTGAAGGGAATAAGGTGTGAACAACATACCTGAGCAGCATGCTCGGTGACTTTGGCGGCAAGGGTGTCATCATCCGGATGGGCCGCCGCAATAGCCTTGAAGGAGGCCTCTATAAGCACCCCCTTCGAAATTTGCTTCGCCATTTCTGGACAGTCCTCGGAGTACAAGTTCATGTCCTCCGTGAATGTCCAGAAAGGCTCTTTGGGAACCTTTCCTTGCGGGACTTTGGTGTCGCGAAGGGCCCGCGCCTTCGCGTGTTCAGTCGCCCACCCAAGGGCAAGCAACTCCCCTGCATGGCAAAAATGAGAAGGAGGTTAAAGACAAAGAAGAAAATCTAGAAAAGCAAAGGGACTGTACCATACTTGTCCTGAAAGCAACTAACCTGGAGGGACCTCGATAACAACGTCCTCGGAGTCCTCAGCCTCCTCGGTCGAAATGCCTTTACCCT
The DNA here is from genome assembly GCA_039654915.1 of Aquilaria yunnanensis. Classification (NCBI taxonomy): domain Eukaryota; kingdom Viridiplantae; phylum Streptophyta; class Magnoliopsida; order Malvales; family Thymelaeaceae; genus Aquilaria; species Aquilaria yunnanensis. Next base: position 47,998,058 of record CM077594.1, read on the forward strand.
TCTGCCTGCGCCGCTCCACGGCAGAAGGTGCCTCTACCACAGTGTCCAGAAGAACTTGCGACGGGGTAGGACTTTGGGGAGGGGCGTCGGTGTGAGGGACGTCGGTGGCGGAAGGAACCTCGGCCGAAGGTTCGGGCAGCGAAGCCACAGCGGCCTCAGCGTCCTCGCTTTCCTCCCCAATACTTTCCAAAGGGGAGGAAAGAACAGTCTTCTTCGCCCGTTTAGCCGAAGGACCAGCATCGACAGACTTCCGCCTTCGGGAAGTTGCCTTCTTTGTCTGCTCCCCCTTCTCCACTTGGCCGGAGAAAAGGGACTTGTAATAGGCGGCAGTCTCATCGCCCATCTCTGGAAAGGAAGAGAAATATCAGCATAAGTCCGAGGAAGAAAACAGCAAGGGAGTAGAAGGCAACTCACTTTCGACAAGCGTTTCGAAAGAAATTTCCTCCTTAAGAAGCTTGACCAACCAGGAATCCTTCCTGGCGATGGCAGGAGCTGGCATCTTGAGGTCAGTCTGGAGCTCCTTCACCACCTTTAGCTCCCGAAGGACCTCTTCGGTCATCAACTTCTAGTTGATAGGAAAAGGGTAAAGGGCACGAGGAGCGACCTCGGGAGTCCAGTCAGAGACAGCCCGAATGCGGGCGTCGAAATCCGTGAACACGGGAGCCAACTCTGGAGTCAGCAGCATCCTCAGATCAACGACGTCCACATTCAGTATTCCCTGAGCCCATTTGGTCGGGACGTACGACCAGGCCTCAACCATCTTCAGGAAGAAAAACTTCTGTTGCCACCCCCGCCAGCTATCCTTAGTGGCGAAGGTGAACATGAATTTCTTGCTCCCGGATCCCCGAGGTAGCATGAAATAGAAGCCACCCTTCGGGACCACAGAGAGCTTGTAGTACTGCATAAAGATTATGAAGTGGGGTTCTATCCCGAACACGCCACACATGCAGAGGAAGGCGTTAAAATAGCAGAACGAGTTCGGGGGAAGCTGGTTCACAGCAATGCCATGAAATTGGGAGAACTCGCAAACCATCTTCGGGGGAGGATACCGAAGACCGGCCTTCAGCTGGGCTCGGAAAACGGTAACCTCGTTTCTGTGGTTTGAAAAGGCATAATGGCTAGAACGAGGCAGCCTAGTAATGGTGTAAGAGGGAAGAAAGAACTTTTTCTTCCACCTCTCTAACTTTGCAGGGGTGGTGCAACAAGGATGGGCTAAAAGAGGCTGCCAGCTCTCAGGGATGGGCATTGTAGACATGAAAACGAGTTTGGAAAAGATAAGAAAACAGTTTCCAGAAAAAACTCCAAAGAACAGAGGGATCAAAACGCTCTGGAAAACAAAAACCCACCGAAAGACTTGCCAAAATCTGAGGATGCCGTCGTGAAAGCTGGCTGGAAAAAAGCTCTGATTAAGGTAGCTCCGCCACAGAAAGCAAGAAAGTGCAGGAACAGGGGCAAAGCAGAGAAAAGAGCAGAAGAAAAAGGAAAAGGAACTTATGATGGAAAGGGCTATTTATAAGCCAGAGGTGGGTAACCGAAACATCTTCATAAGTACCCTTTGGAGGTGAACCGTCGCCATAACTGCTCTCTGCACCTGAAAAGACACGCCCTCTGTAATCGACGTGACTCTCCTCCAATGGCAAAGTGCCACGTGTCAACCGCTGCGCGAAAATGGGGGACACGTCCTCCAAACGTCCCTTGAAAACTGGGACACGTCCCCTGATTGGGACACGCCTTCTGATATCCCTGGAAAACTGGGACGCGCCGCTCAGACTGACACGTTTGCCCAAACAGACCTGCAGAAACAAAGAGCAGGCCAACTCGAGGACGCCAAGAGACAGGCTATGGCCGAACAGCCCATGACCTTTAGGCAATGCCACTGCACCCAAACTTCCTCTAATAAACTGTATCATTCTAGCCATGTACCCCCTATTTTCTTTGCTCCATTATCAAGTAGAGACTTAGATCAAACCAAGGATTTTTTTTTTTTACATCAATAGCCCACCTATGGACCAAGTTATGGATTTTTTAAGTTGGTTACAAAATTCTGACTAAATAAACAGTAACTTAGCTAACTTTGTAACATCATATCTTTGGCTACAGGGCTCTAAATCCAGAAATTCAAAAGCCAAGTTAAACCTCTAGATGTTCTCTAGGCATAGTCAAAAATTTCATACCAAGATTAATTCTACATAGGGAGATATTCAACTTTAGGTAGAGGGTCAAAAGACTGGCAACTTTTGGACCATTTTGCCCATACAATTTTTCCAAACCATTCAAACACTTCATTCACAAAGATAAAGCCCTCCAAGGCTATCCCAAACATGTCCAATACACATATGAATTACATTCTCTTGCATCTAGCAACTTGCCAAAACAGAATTTACAGGTAAGCAGCCTATCATTCACACTCAGGCAGCTTTGCACCACATCACATACATGGCCACAACATTACTCAAATGTTCACATACTTGTCTCATTTTACATGCACTACATGTACATCCATACATGCACTAAAAAATGGTCTTAACTCAGCTAGATTCGCACCCCAAGTTACAGGAGTGCCTAAAATGCAATGGACCCCAGAAACAGGATGCCGGACAGCTGCTGCACAACACAATAAGTACCATCACTAAAAATACCAAATGTGCTCCTAAAATCACCAAAATTTCCAGATCATAACTAGACACATGGAAGTTCATGTACCTGAAATTTTCGACCAAAAATCAAACAGTAAAGGTCAGTTTGAATGTGATCTTTCTGCTGGACCTGAAATGGACAGAAAGGGGGTAAGTTTCTTCAATGAAACTTAGTAAGGGCTTATCATTAGAAACATGAATTCCCAGAAACATACCTGAAATACAAGGACATGAAAACACAAAAAAAAGCACATATAAAAAAATATAGCCATCCAAATGCACAAACAAACAGAACACAATCAAATGCAATGCTGGCAGCAATACATCATTAGGGTTAGTCCATAAACAATCAAATAAATAATATGTAATCACTATGACATCCCTCCTGAAGCTAATTATTGGTCTTAGGAGGTTAATTGGTCTTAGTTAGTACTAACTTGGGCTCTAGAAACCCCTGTAAAAACTACCATCCTAGTGCATGAAAAACAGTAAGGCTGGAACCTTGTTCATGCAATCCCCCTTAACCCATACTTGGTTCCTTGAGTTTTTTGCTCTCTTCCAAGTATGGTCTTAGCTTCATGGATTCTTGATCATCATATTAAGATAGTAAACAACCATGAAACAAGAAGATAAAACCCTTACCTAAGCTGTGAAAGTTGAAATCTTCAAGAGATACACAACAAACCCAAAAATTCAGGTTTTTCTTGTTCCTGGTGCATCCGATTGCCTTATTTTTTTTATTTCTTGAGAACTTGAGCTGTGGTGTCAATGGAAGCCTATGGAGGAGCTAAGGAAGAAGGCTGTGGCTTGTTATGGCCGAAATGGCCAAGGAAAGGCAAGAAATCAAGATATTTTACTTGATTTAGTTAGTTTAACCTTAACCTTCACTTAGGTCACTATAAGTATGCCTTAAGCAAGGAATATTTGGCTAATCTTTAGCCCACATTTTTTACCTTAGAACCTGGAAATAAAAGGCTGGGATAATCCAAGAAATGGCCATCTTTGACTCTTGTCAAAAGTTATCCCATCCTTAAGTTATTTTTGGGAACAATTGTACACCTAGTTGTCCTAGGTTCTTGAATCATAGCTTTTGTTTCCTTTATGTAATTGAGCCTCAAAAAATTTCTTCCATAGCATTCAAATCCTTCCAAAATCTCTCTTTTAGAGTTGTACAATTGAGTACCCAAGTCTTGAAATCTTGCAATAAGACCCATAGATTACTTGTAAAACAAGCAATCTTCTAGGGTTTCCTTTAGCACCAAGTAACCATTGTAATCTTTTAAGGAGGTGTAGATTATTCAGTTTACCCCTCACATTTCATTCACTATGGTGAAAATTACACTATATAATGGTTTATACCCATTATACCTTTATACTGTAATTTTCCCATTTGTTGAGGTGGTAACAACCAAAATCAAGTAGTATACTGTGAATCGATACCAATTCCCTCGCTTTGAGCTCTCGGCCAATTTTGAATCTCCAAGGCCAAGCTTGAAAACACCACAACAAGGTCGGCAATGGCCAAAATGCACCTTAGTATGCTTGAACCCTCAATTCAAACTTCAATCAACAAGATTTTGGCACGAACCCGATGCTTCAACGCTAATAACAACAACCCTTTGCCAAGAACTCGGTCAATCTGAAACAAGGAGATTTGACCTGAAATCATGCCATTACCCTTTGTCGAATCAAGCATTTTTGGTTAGTGGTGACGTGGCATAGAATTGGGCATGATGCTCTTCTCGGCTACACCATTTCTTTGCATGGTGCCATGTAGTCCACCATTAACACATGCATAGTTTTAGGTACCCGAATATAAGTACAATTAGGCCCTTTAAACTTTGTTTTCCACTACTCCACTACAAGCCATTTTTACTGCACAATTCAAATCTGATAAGCCTTGGGTAAACATACAAATGCATTTATCTTGCATTTTTGGTATTGGCCAAACACTGAGGTAAGGGTCCTGAAAAATGTTTTGTAGTAGCCAGTTAATCCTAGGAAACTTCTAATTTCCTTTATAGACTTTGGCCTTCCCCATTCTTGCACTACCTTGACCTTTTTAGGGTCTGCCTTAAGGCCTTGTGAATCTATGATGTGTCATAGGAAAGACACTTCTTTTATCAAAAATTGGCACTTGGAAATCTTGGCATAAAGCTGATGTTCCAACAAAGTCTTTAACACAATCTTTAGATGATGTTCATGTTCATTTTCATCCTTGGAATACACTAGAATGTCATCAATGAACACAACCACAAATTTGTTCAGATGTGGTCTGAACACCATGTTCATCAGGTCCACGAAAGCAACTGGGGCATTAGTCAAACCAAATGGCATAACTGTACACTCATAATGCCCATATCTGGTCTTGAATGCAGTCTTAGAAATTTCCTCCCCTTTACTCTCAACTGGAAGTATCCAGATCTCAAATCTATCTTGGAGAAGATCTTAGCTCCCTTAAGTTTATCAAATAAATTCTTAATCCTAGGGAGTGACTGCTTGTTCTTGATAGTCATTGCTTTGAGCTTCTTGTAGTCAATGCATAGTCTCAATGATCCATCCTTCTTCTTCACAAAAAGCATAGGACCTCCCCATGCTGAAACACTTGGCTTTATGAACCCTTTTTCAAGAAGTTTATCAAGTTGTTTCTTGAGCTCATTCATCTCTATGATAAGCATACTGTAAGGAGAAATGGATATTGGACTAGCTCCGAGTTATAGCTTGATCTCAAACTTAATTTCCCTTAGTGGAGGAATGCCTTGTAGGTCTTTATTAAAGACTTCTGGAAAGTCTCTCACTACAGGTATTCTATCCACTTCCTCTTCATAGTACAATTCATTAAATGCATAACAATAATGATGCTCAAGAATCACAGGTATTTCATCTAATACCATTAGGCCCATGACATGCATTTCATACACTAATTCCTTAGAATTACTAATGCATGCACTTCACTATCGGGGAATGTGATTTCTCTCTTAGCACAATCAATTTTTATGTTGTGCATGGCAAACCAATTCATACCTAGCACTACATCATACTTAGGAATGTCCAACACTAGCAGGTTACTCATAACCTTAGCCTTTTCTACATCTAGCTCATAATCCTTAGCTAGGTCATTAGTGAAAAGACATTGACTACCTGCTGTTTTCACTAATGATATCTTAGGAACGATTTCAATAAGCAATTTCATGGCATCAACAAATTTCCTAGCCACTATAGATATAGATGCACCAGTATCAAACAAAACACTAACAGGCATACCTTTAAGGTAAATGTTACCTTTTAGCTCCTCCCTACTGTGATGTCTCTGGCCTCTCCACTTGGAACACTCTGCCAACCCTTTTCACTAGAGGAATTGGTCTTCGATGTCCCTCCCTAGGTGCTGCCTCTCTGTGTCTTACTCTAGTAAGTCTCACCGGACCTTGGTCTTTTGACCTTCTTCCTTGCATAGGTGGGCAATCCTTGATCCCATGATCCGTTGCACCACACCTTATGCAAGCTTAGGTATCAAAATAGCAAGGTTTTTTTCCACAAAACTTCTTGCATTTAGGGCACCTTAGGCCAGGGGACTTCCTCTTAACCTTGCCCTCACCACCAAGATGGGAACTCTTGGCAATTACCATGCCTTGTGGTGGCTTTTTCTGCTTACCTCCTACCTGGCTACTTTCCCCTGGTCAACTGGGAAAATACCTAGTTTCATACTCCTCTTGCTCTACTAGTAGAGCTTTCTGCACTCTTTATAGTATGTGACTGCACCAAAACATCTTACAACCTTTTTGATGTCTAACCTTAGGCCTTTAGCAAATCCTTTGCCTTTTATTCCTATACCTCACCAACTAATTGAATTTTTTCTCATACTCTAGGAAACTAAGGTTGTCCTACCTTAGGGCATCAAAATTCAGCTTAGTTCATATCCTTAATGGCATCACTGATGTACTCCTCTTGGAACAGCTGCGTGAACTCTGGCCAGGTCATTTCCATGTCTTCCCTTGGCCTTCTGTCCCTCTAAATAGCATATCTATCTCTGGTGGTTCTCCACCATATCTCTGGACTGCCTACCAGATTATAGGTAGCCAGTGACACTCTCTTGGTAGACCTGAGTGACATCCTCTCAAACATTTTTTCAATGAAGATTAACCACTCCTCAGCTCTCTCTGGCCTAGCTCTTACATCAAACTGTGCAGGTCTTAGGCCTTGGAACCTCTCCAACAGTCTGACTTTATCTAGGCCTTCTAGATCCTCTGATCTATGTCTCCTAAATCTGTGAGAGCCCTCTGTATGGTGATGCTCTCTATGATCTCTGTGCCTTGTCCTGGATCTTCTTTCATGGCCTTCCTCAATCTCATTCCTAGTGGAAGAATGGTCATAGACTGAGGGATTGGTCCTAGATGCTTGACCAATCTTAGACCTTAGTCTTCTTCCTCTTGGATTTCTCCTATTTTTCATTTTCCTCCACAATGGTCTCATGATTTGTGTCCTCTATGCTTCCTAAAGGAACATATTCAGATGCGTACCTAGTATCATTTTCTGGATGTTGCTGCGCATCCTAAACTGGTTTTGCTTGTTGTTGTTCTTGAATCAGCCTTAGTAGGTTTTCATTGGTTAGAGCTAAATTCCTCTGAAGCTCTAACCAAACCTGAGGCACTTCAACGTTTGGTACCCCTAAGGCACTTCAATGTTTAGTACCCCCTCTTGCCCCTGATTCCCTCTATTTTGTCCATTTCTTTGTTGCCCAGAATCAGTAGGAGGCCTTTGGAGTGGTTCCCCTTATCTTGTGGCAACCATGTTTACTTCCTGCGTTGATGATTCATCATAGAGCACATATAAAGATCATACGTATTTCAATGGTGCTTGACACTAGCAGCTAACCACAATGAGTTCATGTATGTAGATGCATGCAATGCAACTATATGCTATGTACATGTATAAACCATGCTCTGACCATGCTTTGATAACAATACCTGTTACCCACAATCGGGTAGTACGGTTATGGTGGCAAAACTGTGTATTTAAACTCCTTGGATTGGTGTACTGTAGGTCATCACTACAACACCCCTAGCATACATACTCAAGTAACCCTCTTGAGTACTATGTAAATACATGCAAATTGGTCTAACCATAACACACATATTTACATTTATGCACACTATGGCAGCTAAGAAGGTAAACACTAGCACAAATCTTAGTTTTGGCTTGCACACATTAAGCATTCTTACTAGGTTCAAAAATTCCAGCCACTGCACCAACACTTACTCTAATAAACTGTATTAATCTAGCCATGTAACTGTTGGGTTTTGGGAAGAATCCTAATCCATATAGGTATCTCATACCTATCAATTTTGGGTTAATCTCATTAACCAATTTGTGTCGTTTCTTCATATATGTCAATGTTCATTACGAGTTCCAGTTTCATGCAACATGAATCAATCTAATTAATCATGCCCAAAAAGCAACCGAACACATAACATCATGCGATTCAACATCAATCCCGATTTAGGGTTTCACCAGTAGCTCTGATACCACTGTTGGGTTTCGAGAGCCAAACAGCACAGTGGAATTTAACCGAAACCCTCCAGGATCTAAGTAAAACGGGGTAAACCGGGTGTTCTAAAATTTCATACCTAATTTTCGGTTGAGATCTCTCACTCAACTGTAGAGTCGAATCACAAAACTTGAACAGCTGACGTGTTCAAGCTCTCTATGGTATCCACACGAGCCTTTCGGGATCACCACACTTCCACCACGTCCCGGCATATGCGTTTCTCTTGCACTTGCAGTGCTAGCTTGCGTCCTCCAAGGAATTGCAAGAGAAGAATGCGGCTGTCCTTTTGGGAGGCTAGGGCAAGGAGACCTACAAATTTTTCACTTAAAAGTTGTATTTATAGTGAGACTCAACTTCCAGGCCTAATGGGTTTCAAAGCCCTAATCCAATTAGGATTTAATTTTGGGCTTAATAATGGCTCAACTCTTGGGCCCATTATTAATACGAAATTAAAGTGAAACCATAACCCAAATAATTAGCCCATGCACTCTAATGATCCAAATAGGTCTATGTGTGTGACCCAATAGGCTCTTGCCATGTTGGCAATGATCATAAATCACATTTATGATCATAAGCAATGAGCAGTGTCTAGCAACACATCATTGCTACCAAACTGACAAGATGGTCGGTGAATCGACTAAACCTTTATGATCATCACCGATATATGCCATTGTCCCTTTGTCCAAGATATCAAGACTAAGCACGAGACATGGAATGTGTTACTCTCGTATAGCCCAATCTTTGGTTTCTTGATTACCGAGTAGACCAACTTAAACTGATGACATTGATATCATATATCAACTCATCAGAGCATGGCCATGCATTTTCTAAGTCTTACTCTATCAGGGGGCCCGAAGATATCACTCCCGTTACATAGGAGGGACAAATCCCATCTTGATCATACAAATCCCTCCGCATGATATGTGACATACCCAATGACCTCCTTCAAGTTCACTCAGTTACAAGCAACAAAGGAAATTATCAAAGTATGTGACTCACATGTAGGGAACCTTGATGATCTTAGGTTGAAGGACTACATATACCAAGATCACTATGAGAATCACTTATGACACTCATATAACGATCCATGAAGTGTTCTCATGGTGGGTCGGTCCAGCACACAAGTTCTCCAACTTGTACCCATATGTAGACTACATATCTCATATTAGTCTCCACATATGCTAGTCATTGTGTATTATTGCAACCCACTCCACAATAATACTAGACCAGGGATGTTTAAGAATATCATTATTCTAGGGTTACAATTATGTGATGCCCTCCAGCATCTCTGTCCAATGACATGGTGAATTCCGAGGGAGCTTCCGGGGGGGAAGGACGTCTCGCGGAGATATTCCCCAGGTGGGAAAATGCCTGAAAAGCTCAAAAAAAAGGGTTAGGAGGTCCCCGGGATGGTTTTCCGGGGAGGAGCCTCCGACGCCCAAGTTAGTACTCTGATAATGAATAAAGTAGGCCTGCTAGAAAGGTGCGAGAGTTAGCCTACATATATTTTCAGCTATGGGTGAGGGCTGCCCAGGGAGAGGGGATGAATCCCTTGCCATATCCTTTTTCCCAATATTTATAGAAATGCCCGGCCCGTTCAGATCCTGACACGTGTTCGGCTGGATCCTTTCAGGGCGTAGGGAACAGGTAGCCGTCTTCAGGCTCCTGGTTTTGTGGCTGAGATGGGACATGGACAGCGTCAGTGTGTCAAGTCGCCGTTTCAGGCGGCGTGTGGGTTTCCTGTCAGAGGCTCCTTAAATGCTCATTAAATGCTCATGCCGTACTCCCGAAGTCCATGGCCGAGGTCATCCTTTGGTACGGACGATGCACTTCGGGCAATATGCCCGCAGTTCGGGGGAGTTCCCTGTTTCAGGTTCCGCCTTCGGGGAGATCTTCTTCAGCTTGCAACAGCTGATTCTCCGTTTCCGAAGGCGATTTGTTTCGTACCTCGGGGGCTAAAAGCTTCCTGTCATTCCGGGTTCGGGTTAGATAGAGGCTATAGCCCTTCGGCTATCACATGCCCTCCTTTGGAAAGCCGAAGTGGAGACTTTGGTTTGTAGTCTTTCCGAGGATGCTCTTTGGGAGTTTTTAGGGAGCAAAACCTATGCCGAAGGTACACCTTTTGCCCGAAGATTATGGGCTGTTCGGCAATAGCCTGTCTTTTGGTGTCTTCGAGGCTACTTGCTTCTTTCTTTTTCCTTTTGCAGGTCTGTGCAGTGTCGCGTCCCATGACCAGGCGTGTCAGTTTGGAGTGGCATGTCCCAGTTTTTTAGGGGTGTCAGAAGGCGCGTCCCCCTTTTTTGTCTCGATGGCTGACACGTGGCACTCAGTCATTGGTAGGGATTGTGCTGTAACGTCAAGCGCGCCTTTTTAGGCGCAAAGGAGCAGTTATGGCAACGTTTCGCCTTCGCCCAGCACTTAAGACGCCGGTTCGCCTATCTCCCTTGGCCTATATATATATGCTCACTCTATCATTTTTTCTCTTTTTGCTTTTTCTTTTGCTCTGGTTTTCCTTCTGCTTTTTGCGGCGGTTCTTTCACCTGAGCTTTTTTCCGACCACCTTTAACGACGGCGTCTTTACATACAGATTTCGGCAAGCGTTTTGGTGGGTTTTGATTTCCAGAACTTTTTTGTTCTTCTCAAAGTTTTTCCAAAGTTCGCTGTTGCCTTTTTCTGAACTTGCTTTTTAGCCCAAGATACCTATTCCTGAGAGTTGGCAACCTCTCTTGTCCCACCCTTGCTGCACTACTCCTAAAAAATTAGCAAGGTGGACGAAGAAATTTTTCCTTCCCTCGTACGCTGTTACGAGGTTGCCACATCCCGACCATTATAGCTTTTCAAACCATAGCAACGAGGTTACCGTTTTCCGAGCTCAGTTGAAAGCCGGTCTTCCGTACCCCCCTCCGAAGTTGATTTGCGAGTTTTGCAGATTTCATGGCATTGCCGTAAATCAACTCCCTCCGAACTCGTACTGTTTTTCAACGCCTTTCTCTGTATGTGTGGCATTTTCAAAATAAAGCCCCACTAAGTTATTTTTATGCAGTACTGATAGCCAAAGGCTATCGCCTCTATTTGGCCGAACTCCTTGCCATAAGAATGGCCAGAAGAGACTAGCGATACCCGAGTGAAAATGAGATCATACACCTCGGGAGATAGCCGAAGAGCTCCGAGCCCGGCACGCCAGGAAACTTGAGGATACTACTAGCCCCCCGAGGTTGCAAACAGATCGCCTTCGGAAAAGAGGCACCAGCTATTGCGGGCCGAACATGATCTCCCCGAAGGCGGAACTCCCTAAAGCTGGGAACCCCCGAACTAGGTGCGTGTTTCCCGAAGAGGCATTGTCCGTACCAAAGGATGACCTCGCCCAGGGACCTCGGGAGTACGGCAGGAGCATTTAAGGAAGCATTTAAGGAAGCCTCTGACACGTCCTTTCACAGACGTCATAAAGCCGCCTCAATAGGCGCTCTGGCACGCTGACGCCATCAAAATCACATCATGGCCCATCTCAGCACAAGGCTCAAGGCAACCTGCTACCAGCTATCTGTCCCCTACGCCCAGAAACTCAGGGAACATCCAACCGAACACGTGTCGCGATCTGAAATGGCTAGGCACTCCTATAAATACCAGGAAATAAATACTTAGCAGGAGGTTGGTTGGCAAAAGGTCTGACTCCCAGACTCTGAGAAAATCACAGGCAAGACTCTTCAGCCCTTTGTGCTACTTCCTCTGCCTTTTCTCAGCCACCACTGACTTGGGCGTCGGAGGCTCCCTCCCCGGAAAAACATTCTGGGGGCCCTCTAACCCACTTTTTCTGAGCATCTCAGGTACTCTCCCTTGGGCGCACCATCCTCCTGGCGTTCTTCCTCCTAGAAGTCCCTCCAACAGTCACCATGACTCTAAACGATGAGGCCCATGGCCATCAAGTACTACAAGCTCTATGTGGTCCCGAAGGGTGGCTTATACTTCATGCTACCTCGGGGATCCGGGAGCAAAAAGTACATGTTCACTTTCACCACCAAGGACAGCTGGCGACGGTGGCAAAAAAAGTTTTTCTTTTTGAAGATGGAGGAGGCCTGGTCGCATGTCCCGACTAAGTGGGCTCAGGGAAGGCTGGACGACGACATCGTAGATCCGAAGATGTTGCTGACCCCAGAGTTGGCTCCTATATTCGCGGATTTCGACCGTCGTATTCGAGCCGTCGCTGACTGGGGTCCCGAGGTCTCTTCGCGCTCTCTTTACCCGTTCCCCATTAACTGGAGGTTGATGACTGAGGTGGTCCTTCGGGAGCTCAAGGTGGTAAAGGAGCACGAGACGGACCTCGAGATGCCAGCTCCTGCCATTGCTGGGAAGGATTCCTGGTTTGTGCAACTCCTTCGGGAGGAAGTTTCTTTCGAGACCTTTTTTGAGCGTGAGTTATTTTCTAGTCTCTTTGTTATAACTTCATTTTGCACTCACATTGATGTCTTCCTTCTTTCTCAGAAACGGGCAAGGACACGGCTGCCTTCTACAAAGCCCTTTTCACCGGCCAAGCCGAGAAAGGTGATCCGACGAAGAAAGTCGTCTCCCAAATGCGTAAAACAACCGGGGCCGGTCCTTCGGCGGCAAAACGGGCGAGGAAGGCCACTCCCGAAGAGGCTATCGAGGAGCCGGGAGTTGTTGTTATTCCTCAGCCCGAGGTTACTGCCGAGGTTCCTCCTCGCAGTCCTACTTCATCGCAGGCTCTTCTGGATGCCGTGGTGGAGTCCCCTTCTGCTGAAGAACGGCGCAGAATCAAAGGCAAGGGGGTCCCTGCCGAGGAGGTTCCGGCTGCCGAGGACGACGTGGTGGAAGTGCCTTCAGGTTCGGTTTGTGGTGCCTTTTTCCTTTTTCGGGTTCGTTGGCGTCCAGCTGCCTTAATCCAGTCTTCATGTCTTATTGCAGAGGAGTTACTCACTATGGGCTGGGTGGCCGATCATGCCCAAAGGAGAGCCCTTCGGGACGCCATCATCTCGAAGGGGAAGGTCCCAAAGGAGCCTTTTTGGACATTCACATGTCCTCCGGCGATTGTCCACAGATGGCTAAAGAGATCTCTAAAGGGATCCTTACTGAGGCCTCTTTTAGAGCCATCGCCGAGGCCCATCCGGGCGATGACTCTCTTGCTGCAAAGCTTTCCGAGCACGCCACCCAGGTATACTTCACGCCCCATTTTCTTGAATTCTTTCTAAGTGCTTGGTTTTCTCTCTATTTTAGTGACCTTGCCTTTGCCCTTTTACAGCTACTGGGATACGCCAGCTTTCTCAGAGTTCGGGAGGCGAGGCAGATGGCGTTCCGAACTCAGGCCTTAGGTACTTTAGAGAAAACTAGGGCCATGTGTTCGGATCTAGCTATCAAGAATTTGGAGCTGGCCAATTCTGTGGAGAAGGAAGTTTCCGCTCTTCGGGAGGAGTTAAAAGAGAAAGAGAAACTATCAAACGACTCCTCCCAGAAAATTTCTGACCTCGGCTCCCAGATAGCGGAGCTGATCTCGACAAATGAGGCGTACCAAAAAGAGAAATCCGAGGCCGAAGACCGCATGACAAAGGCACTTGTTGAGAAGGCTGCGCTTCAAGCCGAGGTTGATGCCTTGAAGAAGGAACCGAATAAGAAGAAGATGAAGGCATTGAAGGAGGAGGTTGCTGAGCTTAAAAAAGACCTTGAGGACCTTGGGGTCGAGAAAGACAAATCTAACCAGATGACCAAAGTTGGTTTTCAGGACGGCTTTTGTCTTGTTCGTCACCAGGTTCTTCAAAGGTTCCCTGATCTGGACCTTTCTTTCCTGGAGGCCCTAAATATTCCCGAGGGGCCTCGGTGGTCCTGGTCCAAAATTGAACATCTGAACCTGCCATCTTCTCTCCCTGCGCCGAAGATAGTTGAGAAGAACGCGGGAGCAGGCGGTTCTCAGGATGCCGGGAATCCTTAGTTTTGTTTAGGGTCATTTGCCTTTTGCTTCTTCTTTTTTTTTTTTTTTTTGGTCTTCTTCTTTTGGTACTCCTTTTTTGTAAGCAGTTTCATTTTCAATGAAGAAAACTTGGCCAAGTCTTTTTGGTGAGGTCTCGGACTAGTTCGCTCCACAGACTTCGGGAAAATTCGTCTGCGCTTAATATGATGACCTTTTTCGCGAAGTTCAGCCTTTCAGCCTTTCGAGGGCTTAATCTCAAGGATTTTGTCCAAGTCTTTTTACGAGACTTCGGAAGATGACGCCTTCGCTCGTCTGGTCACCTTTGAGAAATTTGCGCCATTTATGCTTAAGGCAATTTTCTGTACTTAGAGAGAATTTTGCTAACTTGTGTAGTACAATTTTCTTTGCCGAAATCCTAAGCATAGTATTTTCTCAAGGCGTCCGAATGCCAAGTATTTTTCAACTCTACTCCTACGGAATCGCCGAGCTTATAGACCCTTTTTCGTACTTCGGCCAGAACTAGGTAAGGGCCTTCCCAGTTCGCACGAAATACCCCGTGGGATGGCTTTCGTGGTGCAAATTCAGCCCTTCGGAGAATGAGGTGTCCTTCTTTTATTCCTTTCATCCTAGCACGCAGGTTTGCAGCCACGGCCACTCTTTGCTGAAAAGCTTTTCTTCTTTGCTCGGCTATTTCTCTGTGTTCGTTGACGAGGTCTAGCTTGGTCCTTAGGCCGAGATCATTTCCTCTTTCATCAAACACTTGTACCCGCACCGAGGGTCGTATTATCTCTATCAAGATGATGGCCTCTGTTACGAAAATGAGTGAAAAAGGTGTTTCCCCCGTGGCTCTTCGGGGTGTCGTTCGGTAGCTCCACAATACACTTTGGAGTTCTCCTGGCCACTTTCCCTTTGCTTCCCCTAGCCTCTTCTTCAGACCATCTTTTATGGTCCTATTAAATACCTCTACTTGGCCATTGCTTTGAGGATGGGCTACTGGGGCGAAGTGCATCTTTATTCCGAGGTCGTTGACAAAGTTCTGGAACCCTCTGTCTGTAAACTGGGATCCGTTGTCGGCTACCAGCATCCTCAGTATGCCAAATCTGCATACAATGTTTTTCCATACGAACTTTTGCACTTCTTTGGCCGAGATGGTTGTTAATGGTTCTGCCTCGACCCACTTAGAGAAGTAGTCAACTGCGACTACGCAAAACTTTACGCCTCCAGGTGCTATAGGGAGTGGCCCGATGAGGTCTATGCCCCAAACTGCGAAGGGCCAGGGATAGTCAGCTGAAGTCACCATCTCTGAGGGTACTCTCTGGATTTTAGCATGTCTTTGGCAGTTGTCACATTTTCAGACGAACTGCCGGGCATCCTTTCTTAAGGTGCGCCAAAAATATCCTTGGCGAAGTACTACCGCGGCAAGGGAGTCTGTTCCGATGTGTGAGCCACAAGTGCCTTCGTGGACCTCTTCAAGGATCATTTCTGTGTCCTCTTCATCAACACACCTCTGCAACGGATTGGCGTATCCCTGCCGGTACAACTCTTCTCCTATCAGGAAGTATCTTCCGGCACGCCTTCGGACTTTTGCCGCATCCTTTGGATCTTCGGGAAGGGCATTGGTTGCGACATACCTTTCTATCGAATTCTTCCAGCCTTTTTCCGAAGCCACTATGTTTAGTACTTCGATGCTCGGGTGGTTTAGTACCTCGGTATGCGTTTTTGACTTCGCCAAGCAGTCTGCCTCGGCGTTATGCCGCCGAGGCACATTTTTTATTTGAACGCTGCCGAATTCCCGAATGAGCTTGGCCACTAGCTCGTGGTACTTTGCCAAGGTTGGGTCTTTTGCATGGTAGTCCCCTGCTGTTTGCCGAACTACCAACTGGGAGTCACTGTGGGCCTTCAAGTTTCTTATGCCGATTTTCCTAGCCAGGCGCAACCCCGTTACGAGAGCTTTATACTCAGCCATATTGTTGGTGGCGTTAAAGCTGAACTTGATGGCCTTTACTACTTTTAGACCTTCGGGTCCTCTGATAATTACCCCGTCTCCCTGGTGTTCGGAACCTAAGGCTCAATCTACATGCAGCGTCCATTCTGGCTCATCTTCACCGAGATTTTGATGACTGTCTTCGATTATGGGTACTTCGGCGATAAAGTCTGCCAATGCTTGAGCTTTAATTGCTTTTCTGGGCTCATAGGTAATGTCAAGTTCACCCAGCTTTTTGCACCATTTGGAAAGTCTTCCCGAATGATCAACCTTTTTCATGACGTCCCGTAGAGGCAAGCTACTTCGGACGATAATGGGGTGAGCCTGAAAGTATGGGCGCAATCTTCTTCCTGCCAGTATCAAGGCATATATGGCCTTTTGTAGCAATGGATACCTGACCTCGGCGCCATGCAGGGATTTGCTTACGTAGTAAACTGGCCATTACTTCGATCCTTCCTCTTTCACAAGTACCGAGCTTACTGCTTTTTCCGAAACAGCGAGGTACAGGATGAGGGGTTCTCCCTCGCGAGGTTGCCGCAGAGTAGGCAGTCGGGACAAATAGATTTTGAGTTCTTCCCAAGCTCTTTGGCAGTCCCCATTCCAAGGATGATCATTACTGTCGAGGTCGTCCTCCTTTTTTGCTGCCTTAGTGAGGACTTTGAAGAACGCTCGACATCGGTCTCCATATCTGGAAATAAATCTGCTAAGGGAGGTTATTCTTCCAGTAAGTCTCTGCACATCTTTTATTGTGGCAGGAGTTCGGAATTTCAACAGAGCCTTAATTTTTTCTGGGTTAGCATCAATGCCCCTTTCTGATACCATGTACCCAAGGAACTTTCCCGAAGTTACCCCGAAGGTGCACTTCTCGGGGTTAAGGCGGATTGCGAAGGTCCTGAGCTGGTGAAAAGTCTCCCTTAGGTCTGTGACATGGTCAACAGGCAGCTTGCTTTTGACTATCATGTCATCTACGTAGACTTCCATGTTCCTCCCTATTTGGTCATTAAAGACCTTGCTCATCAACCTCTGGTAGGTGGCTCCTTCGTTTTTGAGCCCGAAGGGCATCCTGGTGTAACAGTACGTCCCCCCTTCGGTAATGAAGGCTGTTTTTTCTTCATCTTCGGGGTCCATCTTTATTTGATGGTAGCCGCTGAAGGCGTCCAGGAAACTTAGGAGCCCATATTCGGCAGTTGAATCTACCAGTTGATCTATTGGCGGGAGAGGATATGAATCTTTTGGGCAAGCATCGTTCAGGTTTCTGAAGTCGATGCACATCCGAAGTTTGTTGCTTCCTTCTTTTGTGGCGATCACCACATTGCTTAGCCATTCGGGGTACTTCACCTCCCTGATTACATCTGCCCCCAATAAACGTTGGACCTCAGTTTTGACGAAGTCATTTTTATGGGCTGAAATGCCCCGTTTCTTTTGCCGGACAGGTTTTGCTTCCGAACATACTTTGAGGCTCTGTTGTACTACGCGCGGATTTACCCCTGGCATGTCTTTCGGCGAGTAGGCGAACAGGTCTTTATTCATTATCAGAAAGGATACAAGTTTTTTCTTATCTCCTTTGGACAAGTTTTTCCCTATTCGGGTACTTCGTCCTGGGATAGGTTCCACTTCTTCCATTTCTATCTTGCCAGAATCTTCTTTCTCGCCATTGTTTGACTTTAAAGCTCCTGCTTCTACAGCTTGTGAGGAATTGTTTACCGGAGTTTTTCGGGTTTTGACGAACACCTTTCTTACTTTGCCCTGATTTATGAAGATTTCTGCGTCTCCTTCCTTAGTGGCGAAAGTGACAGTCAAATATCTCACGTCAGGGCGGATGTGCAGATTTCCCTGCGTCTGCCTTCCGAGGATGGCGTTGTATGATGAGGGGACATCCATGATGATGAACCTCGCCATTGTCGAGACAAACAACTCAGCTGGTCCTTTGACCGAAGTCCCTTTCATCATTAATGGAAGGTCGATCCATCCGAGGACGGCTAACTCGGACGGTCCTACCCCGAAGGTCGGTGAAGTGACCGGCTTGAGATCGCTGATGGATATGCCCAAGCTCGGCAGCAATTGTGAAAATAGGACGTCAACGTTTGATCCGTCATCAAGTAATACCCTTTTGACATCCCAATTTCCAATTCTTGCCATGATCAGGAGTGGGTCGTCATGAGGAAAGACGACTGTGGAACCATCTTTTCGGGATAGCTTCTTCACCGGACTTTGATAGTCCATCACAGCTATTTCCCTGGCCTTCCTTTTCCTTTTTGAGGATGGAAGCCCCGTTGTGATTGTTTGTATGACTCCCGCAGGGGGTGAAGGGCGCCTCTTCGGACTTCGATTCCTTCGCCTGTCGGGGTCGTAGTCCTCATCTTCTTCCTTTCCTTCCTCCTCTTTCCTCCCCTTCGGGGAAGGCAACTGTAGGTACCGCCGAAGTTGGCCTTGTTTTATCAGCGATTCAATATACTTCTTCAGCTGGAAGCAATCCTCGGTGTCGTGGCCATGATCGCGATGAAATTGGCAGAACTTCTTCATGTTTTCTCTATTTTCAGTGGTCATGGCCCTTGGCCTCGGAACTTGTGTTCCCTGCCTCTCCAGAGTCATGAGGATGTTGGTCTTCGTAGTGTTCAGCGCTGTGAAGTTCGGTGGTTTTCTTCCTCACATTCTCCGAGGTCGGGATGGCTGGTCGGTCGGATAGTGTGCCTGCTGGCTGGACCCCTCGCCACGGGTGTGCTCGGGCCTGGGTCCGCCCATTCTTAGTTCTTCGGCCGTCATGTGCTGTTCGGCCCGTCGGTAGAATTCGCCCAGTGTGTCTGGAGGGTCCTTGGAGAATTCATAGAAGAGTTGGGAATCCCTCTGAAGGCCCCTTGTCATGGCGAGGATGCGTATTTCGAGCCGAAAGTCTGGAACACTTAATGCCTCTCTGTTAAACCTCTCGACGTAGTTTGCGTATAGTTTCTCCATTTCTTTGCGCTATGTAGAACATTTGAACGGGCATCTTCGCCGTTGGGCGACTCCCGATGAACTGTTGGGTGAAGGCTGTTGATAACTCCTGGAACTTTCCGATGATTCCTGGAGCCAAGGAATTATACCACGCTGTTGCTGGTCCAGAGAGCGTGACCTCGAAGCACTTGCACAAGGTGGCGTCGTCCGCACCGTGCATCATCATGCTACGTCTGTACTTCGTCAAGTGGGCCTGTGGGTCGGTTCTACCATCATACGTCTCTAGCCGAGGTACCCTGAAGTCACCCGGCATGGCTGCCTCGACCACAGCTCGGGTAAAAGGAGACTGATCCCCACAAAAAGACTCAGGCAGTTTGGCCCAAACAGGCTTGCGAGCCACCTGCATCTCGACTCTGTCCAGCCTTGCCAATATTTTCTGCATGAGGGCGATGGTGCTAGGTTCTTCCTCAGGTGGAGGAGATTGACGGCGCCTCTTCGGAGAATGGCTCCGTCGTCGGGGAGGGGTTGACCTCGTCTCAGGCAAAGGGCTCCTTCGTCGTGGAATTTTGGGTTGGTTGGGCCCCGTTCGCCCTGGAAGGCATGCCCCGAGGGGCATATTTTCTGTTGAAGACTCCTCACGTGGGTCTTCACTCCCCGAACTGCGGTGGACTGCTTTGGGGCTCCTCTCCCGAGGGCGTACCGGTGAAGGAGACCTTTGGGTTTGAGCTTGTTGTCACCATCTTCTGTCTATCAGTTGTGTCATCTCAGCCACAACAGAGAGCTGGAAGTCACAGAGGAAGCTCATGGTTATGACCAGAGGACGTTCTTCCTCGGGCGTGGAAGTCCCTGGAAGAGTTTGCTCAGCAGCCGGTTGGACTTCAGGCACGGACGGGGACTTCGGGAGTCCTTTGTCCTTAGAACGCCGAGTCTCAACGACGGCAACCTGAGGGTGGTTTCCCACAGATGACGCCAAATGATGCCCTCCGGCATCTCTGTCCAGTGTCATGGTGAATTCCGAGGGAGCTTCCGGGGGGGAAAGACGTCTAGCGGAGATATTCCCCAGGTGGGAAAATGCCTGAAAAGCTCAGAAAAAAAGGTTAGGAGGTCCCCGGGATGGTTTTCCGGGGAGGAGCCTCCGACGCCCAAGTTAGTACTCTGATAATGAATAAAGTAGGCCCGCTAGAAAGGTGCGAGAGTTAGCCTGCATATATTTTCAGCTATGGGTGAGGGCTGCCCAGGGAGAGGGGATGGATCCCTTGCCAAGTCCTTTTTCCCAGTATTTATTGAAATGCCCGGCCCGTTCAGATCCTGACACGTGTTCAGCTGGATCCTTTCAGGGCGTAGGGAACAGGTAGCCGTCTTCAGGCTCCTGGTTTTGTGGTTGAGATGGGACATGGACGGCGTCAGTGTGTCAAGTCACCGTTTCAGGCGGCGTGTGGGTTTCCTGTCAGAGGCTCCTTAAATGCTCATGAAATGCTCATGCCGTACTCCCAAAGTCCATGGCCGAGGTCGTCCTTTGGTACGGACGATGCACTTCGGGAAATATGCCCGCAGTTCAGGGCAGTTCCCTATTTCAGGTTCCGCCTTCGGGGAGATCTTCTTCGGCTTGCAATAGCTGATTCTCCGTTATCGAAGGTGATTTGTTTCGTACCTCGGGGGCTAAAAGCTTCCTGTCGCTCCGGGTTCAGGTTAGATAGAGGTTGTAGCCCTTCGGCTATCATTATGTTTATTAAGTTACGCAGAAACAAAACAACAAAAATAATTGCTGGATTAATACCTTAATAAAATATCATGACTCAATGTGCAAAAATACAATCATCTCATGATTGGCTTTTGGGCACAACACTAATAGTAACCCCCTATTTTATTTGCTCCATTATTGAGTAGAGACTTAGAGAAAACCAAGGAATTTTTTTTTACATCAATATCCTACCCATGGACCAAGTTACGGATTGTTTAAGTTGGTTACAAAATTCTGACAAAATTAACAGTAACTTAGCTAAATTTGCAACGTCATATCTTTGGCGAGAGCACTCCAAATTCAGAAATTCCAATTTCCAGGTGAACCTCTAGATGTGCTATAGGTGTAGTAAAAATTTTATACCAATATTCCTTCTACATAAGGAGATATAGAACTTTAAGTGCAGGGTCAAAGTTCTGGTCACTTTATGACCATTTTGCCCATACAAAATTTCGTAAGTGTGCAAACACTTCATTCAAAAGGGGAAAGGCCTCCAAGGCTACCCCATATATGTCAAATACATATAGGAAGTACATTGTCTTGCATCTAGCAACTTTATGTCACCAAAACAGAATTTACAAGTGAGCAGCCTATCATTCACACTTAGGTCGCATTGCACCACATCACATACATAGCCAAAACATTGCCCAAATGTTCACATACTTGTCTCATTTTACAAACACTACATGTAATTGCATACATGCACTACATAATGGTCTTAACACTGCTAAATACGCACTCTAAGTTATAGGAGTGCTTGAGACACAACGGACTCCAAGAACAAGATGCTGGATAGCTACTGCATAACACCTATAAGTACCATCACTAAAAATACCAAATGTGCTCCTAAAATTACAAAAATTTCCAGATCAATACTAGACACATGGGATTTCATGCCGCTGAAATTTTAGATCAAAACTCAAACCATAATGGTACGTTTGAATGTGATCTTTTTACTGGACCTAAAATGACTGAAGTGAAGGGAGTAAGTTTCATTGTGAAACTTACTAAGGGAAACACTTGGTTTCTTAAGGAAATGTGGCAATTATTAAAACCTGCATCCAAAGACACTAAAACACAGAACCATAATGCATATATACAAGATATAGCAACCAAATGCAGCCACCGTTCACAACCAACAAACACATGAAATGCGGCAGCAACATAAACCATAGGCTAGTCCATAAAACATGCAATAAACTTAAGTAAATCACTATGGCAACCCTCCTCAACCTAATCATTAGTCTTAGGAGGATTTTAACACTAGTTAGTACTAACTTTGGGCTCTAAAAACTGCAATTTTTGCTGCCATCACTGTGCACTTCACACTAGGTCACAAAACCTTCAATAAGTGCACTCCCCTCACTAAGCTTGGTTAATCAAGCTCATGGCTCTCTTCCAAGCTTAGCGCTAGCTCCATGGATGCTTTAAAATACAGTAAACAATCCATGGGAGCAAGAGAATGCTTCCTTGTTGGGTTTCGGGAGCCAAACAACATAGCGAAATTTAACCGAAACCCTCTAGGATCCAAGTGAAATGGGGTAAACCGGGTGTTCGAAAATTTTCATACCTAATTTTCGGTTGAGATCTCTCACTCAACTGTAGAGTCGAATCACAAAACCTAAACAGTTGATGTGTTCAAGCTCTCTATGGTATCCACACGAGCCTCTCGGAATCACCACGCTTCCACCACGTCCCAGCAGATGCGTTTCTCTTACGCTCGCAGTGCTAGCTTAGTCCTCCAAGGAATTGCAAGAGAAGAGTGCGGTTGTCCTTTTGGGAGGCTAGGGAAAGGAGACCTGCGAATTTCTCATTAAAAGTTGTATTTATAGTGAGACTTATCTTCCAGGCCTAATGGGTTTCAAATCCCTAATCTATTTAGGCTTTAATTTTGGGCTTAATAATGGCTCAACTCTTGGGCCCATTATTAATACGAAATTATTGTGAAACCATAACCCAAATAATTACCTCATGCACTCTAATAATCCAAATAGCTCTATGTGTGACCCAATAGGCTATTACCACGTTGGCAATGATCATAAATCACATTTATGATCATAAGCAATGAGCGGTGTCTAGCAGCACGTCATTGCTACCCAAGTGACAAGATTGTCGATCATTTGACTAAACCTTTATGATCATCATCGATATATGCTATTGTCCCTTTGTCCAAGATATCAAGACTAAGCACGAGACATGGAATGTGTCACTCTCATATAGCCCAATCTTTGGTTTCTCAATTACCGAGTAGACCAACTTAAACTGATGACATTGATATCATATATCAACTCATCCAAGTATGGCCATGCATTTTCTAAGCCTCATTCTATCAAGGGGCCCGAAGATATCACTCCCGTTATATAGGAGGGACAAATCCTATCTTGATCATACAAATCCCTCCGCATGATATATGACATACCCAATGACCTCTTTCAAGTTCACTCAGTTACGAGCAATAAAGGAAATTATCAAAGTATATGACTCACATGTAGGGAACCATGATGATCTTAGGTCAAGGGACTACATATACCATGATCACTATGAGAATCACTTATGACACTCATATAATGATCCATGTAGTGTTCTCATTGTGGGTCGGTCCAGTACACAAGTTCTCCAACTTGTACCCATATGCAGACTACATATCTCATATTAGTCTCCACATATGCTAGTTGTTATGTATTATTGCAACCCGCTCCATAATAATACTAGACCAGGGACGTTTAAGAATATCATTATTCTAGGGTTACAATTATGTTTATTACATTAGGTAGAAATAGAACAACAAACATAATTGCTTGATTAATGCCTTAATAAAATATCATGACTCAATGTGCAAAAATACAATCATCTCATGATTGGCTTTTTAGACATGACACTAACATTGCCTTGATGGGTATGCAGTCAGGCAATAGCACCAAGACAATCCTAGGTGCACTCAAGCAATAACATCAAATAGCTTCCAATTGTGCTTCCTTGACTTCAATTGCATCTAATTGCACGCTTGGAGGTATGGTGGCTATAGGGGAAGTGTGGAGGAGGGTAGGCTACAACCCTTGGGTGGTATCGCTAAATATGAGAGAAGAAAATGTGGTATTGACTATTTAAATGGTCAAAAGTACACTAAACACACTTAAGTAGTCTTAACCTTATCTTTTGTCATTTTCCTTGCTACAAGGCTAGGGTTTCTTAGTCTTAATCTCTTGGCCCACATTTGACCATCCTTATCTTGATTTAGTAGCCTCTCCTTAGGTGGGATAACCCAATAATTTCACCATTTGACTTAAGTTAAAGACATACACATCCTAAGGCCTACGTTAGAACACTTAGGTCCGTTATGCCTTTTTGTCTTTAGTTATCTTCCATAGGCAATTTGGTCCTCCAATAGCACTTTCATACAATTCATATCTTTCTCATAACTCTCCAAATCTCTTTCTTGAGATTTTAGCAATTGAGTACCCAAATTTCCAAAACCTTACAAAAAAGTTGATAGGTTGTGATGCCCGGTGCCATCTTCATTATATGACATGTTGGGCTTAATAGAGACTTCCGGTGAGAAGGCGTCTACAAGATCTTGAAGAAAGTGGGTTAGGAGCTCCCCGGAGTGTGTTTTCGGGGGAAGAACGTCCGATGCCCAAGTCAGTGTACGGGAGAGAAGTTGTTTAAGAGTAAAGAGTATAAAGGAGAGAGTCCCATCATTCTTAGCAAGGAGCCTCCTAAGTATTTATAGGAGGATGGAGGGAGGAGTACATTTTGCACAGCTTACCCAGACATGACACATGTTCAGCCAGATCTGGTCCGTACCTTCGGAGCAAGCATCTCCAGCTGGCTGTTGGTGGTTCTGGCCAGAGGGTAAGGCCATGTGTGAGGCATCTGTGTTAGAGGTTCAATAACCGTATTTGTCATTTCTTTGTAAGACCCCTTTGGAGGTGCAAGACCCTTTCGGGTACAAATCTTCCCCGAGGGCTTACCGGAGAAGGTCCTTTAGATGGGTGAACCTTCCGCAAGAGGTTTTTCCCTCTGCCAAGGGTGGAGAACCCATGCTTCCAAGGTTGGTAGTGTCCCCTCGAAGGTAGAAGAAACCCTTTTTTCCAAAAGTTGTTCACATATATTTTTTGAGGGTGGGTGCCGAGAGTCCTTGATTGGTGTCACAAATTTCCTGAGGGTGGTGTTACAAAATCTCCGAGGGTGGTGTTCAGCAAGCCAATTGGGAGTTCTTTGTGGGTGGTGGCCCTTCGGCTATCACATGGCCCCCTCGCGATGCCAAAGATGTATCTTCGGTGTTCATCTTCCATGAGTGTGTCATGGAAATCTTGTTCTTTGGGAAGCTACAACTGTCACACCCCACACAGGCCCAGGCCTATTCACCTACAGTACGACTTAACTGTGCTACTAAGGCACTAACTTTTAATGTCAACCATTTTACCTATGATGATTTATAATTTCTTTTATGGCTCGGCCAAGTTCCATTTAATTGTTCAAAACCAGTACACATATGGCTAAGGCCTGGGAGGTGCCCCAGGAGGCTAAACAAGAAGTTTTAGATCAATACTTGTATTACAAGGCAAGGCTTTAAATGTTACTTGCAACTCAAGGCAAGATTTTTGTACTTTCATTGTCATGTGATTCGGGTGTGTGCACATCAAGTGTGGCTTTCCAATGCATGGCAACCAAGAACCCATATCCATTCAAGTTTTGAAAACACAAGCTTTTGATGTCTGATGCACATTCGGCACAACAATATTCATGAAAGGTTTAGCACATTATGGTCAATACCATGAACAAGTACTTATGGCATAACTTGGCATTACATTCACAACACTTACATAATAGTTCCATGATTCAACTGAGACTATATACACAAAACAACCTCCACACTAGTACTTACATACTTGGAACGATACCAAGAGTACTCCAAATCCAAAATAGCCATTGTTATGCATTACATACCTAAGTTTCTAGTAGTACCTGAGAGCTACATTAAGTGTGTAATACAAAACCAAAGTTTGTAGGAAGATGCCTACAGCTATGCCCATTCCCATAAGTGCAAACCACATAACTGAAGCCCATGAGCACACATTCATAGTTCTAGACTTGTCCCACAAACCTACACAATCCTGCAAAACTCAAACAAATGAGTTTATGCATTAACATGAGACTGGCACCATTTACTTATAACGCCAAGCATTTAGTCTAGAACATACCTTGGCAAAACTGAGCAATAACTTATCACTCAAGCAACTGATCAAGCTCAAGAGCTTTTCCTAAAACATATACAATAAGGGGCATGAGTTCTAAAAAAAACTCAGTAAGGATCACTACAACTCTACTAGCTTATTTAGTTAAGCTCGAGGGCTTAGCCTCCCACAATTAAGCTTTACTTGCAAACAAAGACAAGGAAACACAAGAACAATATATACCATAGCATACACACAAAATAATTACAATTATGAGGGGTTAGCAAGCACAACCAAGCAACAAAGCACACAACTCACACACCACAAACACAATGTCCTTCTCGGCCGAAGCCAAACTAGCAAGTACACTTAGAAGTTCCATCAAGCTTCACCATATAATCATCCGTTCCACTAGAGCTCCAACTTCAAATATAGGTTGGCCCTCCTTTAACGAACTCTAAGTACTTGCCATTGGTGACTAGCTAGCCAACATAACACATAAACCCGAAGGTACCATATATGCCCCATATAGCATTCTAAGATCATATAGCTCAATTTACCATCACTCACAAGCCAAAACACTACTTCAAAATGGAACAATACCAAAATCAGATAGTAAATCGTGAATCCTTACCAATTTCTAGCTTTGAGCTCTCAGTTCCAACATGAATCTCCAAGACTAGGCTTGAAAACACAAGTGCAAGGTCGCCAAAGGCTGAATTCACCAAATATGAGATTGATTCTTTAATTCAAGCCTCAATCAACAAGATCTTAGCATGAACCAATGCCTCCAACACAAGAACAACAAAGAATTCGGTCAAGCTCAACAAGGAATAGGTTTGACCCGAAATTATGGTATTAGCCTTAGTGGAAGCATGCATTTCTGGTAAATGGCCATGTGGCGCATAATTAGATATAATGCCCTTCTCATGTTACCCATTCTGGGGTAGTCCAATTATGGTGCCAAAATTATGCATTTAGACACCCAGGATTGGTAATGTTCTATAGGCCATCAAAACACTACCCTTAATGTGCATACCCAAGTGGCCCTCTTGGTGATGCGAACCCCGATGGTATAAAGGCCATGAAATGCGCCCAAGATGTTTTTCAAGCTCCACAAGACATCAAAGAGACTAGATTTGAAACCCCCACCCCTAATCAACTTGTGATTAGAAACGAGAAGTATAGAACTCCAAGAACACAAGCACACTTGTGCACCAAGGCAGTCCACAAAGAACCAAAGAGATAACCTCTCCAAAGAGCAATATTATTTCGAAAATTTTCTGTATGTTTACATCTAGAATATGTGCCTTTATATAGGCCTAAACTAGGGTTAAAATCTGGGAAAAATTCGCAGCCTAAATCCCTTAGGAATCCTAGATACAAAGACATAGGAAATCCTAGTCAAATTAGGACTCTAATTCCTAGTTTGAATAAGTTTAATGAATGCAGCGTATGCCACTTGTCCAAAATGATTTAAAACTATTCCATAGCCTAACTAACTTCCTAAATAATTTAAATAATTAGGAAAATAAAATAAGATACGTTACAGCACAAGATTGGGCATAAAAACCCAAAATAGTCTTCTCAGGTGATTCTGGGTTGTGTCTCCAACTTCAAGCTGAAATTCGAACTTGATGCAGCAATGATTTCTCAAAATTCAAAGAATGAAAGTTGTATCTCTCTTTCTTAGCTTTTAAATGACACCTGAACCACACCAAACGGACATCTAAAGCCAAAGATATGCCCAAAATACTTCAACTGCTTCTGAACCAGCGATAACTCGTAAATCGCGACTTTGAAGCTAAATTGGACCTCCTTAACGTGCAAAATGGGTTTGATGGTATTCATATGACTTGTAGCTCTAGATGTTATATTTCGAATGAATCAAGGATTACTCAATTCCGATCTGTTTAGCACAAGATATGATTTTTCTACCAGAACATCACCAATCTGTCAACATCCGAGCTTGAAGTGCACTAGAGAGCTTATTAGCCTTCTTCCTTGTCAATGGTCCACTAGTTATCTTTAATGGATCCTTGCCATTCTTGGTTGTGCCTTCTTTGATCATATCAGCTCCCCCCTCCTTAGAAGGATTCGTCCTCGAATCAAAACCTGCGTTAGAAAAGGGAGTTGAATCAATAACAATGAAATAATCAACACATAAGCACTTACCTTTCACATAAGCACCAATAGCATGGAATGCTTGTGTATGGAGCTTTGATCTTGTGAAAAACCTGAACCAATATCCAAATGCAATGACACCTCCAGGGTCAAAAACAAAGTTTGAAGCAATTAGCACAAAAAATCTGAATGTTTGCACAATTTTCATCTTAACTCTAGGCATCACTTTCATTGCCTTTGCCATCTCAAAAACATTATTCTCACACCAAGTAAATGTGTAGGAATAATTTACCTTAGGGATGCTGTATGCACTCAAAACAAATGGACCTAAACTCTCACAAGTATTATGGTTATGAAAAGCACAAGTTATGCATGTCAAGACAATAGTTTGCATAGGCCATTCAAATACACAAGAATTCAACACAATATGGCCTAAACTAATAACAAAACTAGGATGCACGAATTTCACAAAAATCCTAAGCATCTTAAATGAAACAAGATTGGAGTAGATAGGATTAAGTGAAACCAATTCAGTAGCAAACTTATTTTTGCATGTATATGCACAACAATGCATGAAAATTGTGAATACGTATGAAATGTGACACAAAACAAAGGACTCAACATACCTCCTTAAAAGGCTGAATTTAAAACCAGAATTTTCACTCAAAATAAAAACTTTTAGGTTTGGACATAAAGCAAAAAGATCAATGCTGAAAAGTTTGTGTAATGCATGTTTCAAGATAAAAAAATGCTTGCTGGAAAATAAAGATTGACACACAAAAATGGGCTGAATATAAATGTGGATCAAAGAAGTATGTAATGCATGTGTAACAACCAATTTATGCATGAAAAATTCCAAAGAAGTAGATTTAACTTTAGGCAAAACAAAACAATGTGACATGGATGCAAAGTAAACAAATTCAAAAACAAAAGACAACAAAACAGATTTTCCTCTAGAGAAACTCAAGCAATTCCAAAGATGATTTGACAAAACCAAAGAATTAGAAGCTTTAAAATCATATTTTGTCAAAGTTTCATGCTTACTTCCTTCTCTTAATCTAGTTTCATGAAAACTATTCTTCAAAATAACATTGCAAGCAAACACACATTGTTTGAGATTTTCATGCAAAATCACATCATATTTAAGTGTAAGGAAGAAATACATTACAGTGGTTGGACTTAGTCTCCAAGTATCTTCCTTTGGTGTAGGAATCACAAAATTTTCACCTTTGCACTTAATCACTTTGGGTGGAGTTGCAACAATTTCATCCCCTTGAACCATAGGATAAGAAACAATGTTAGGCAAACTTTTGCAAATGAAATCACTTAGACTTACCTCAAATTGTTCCTTCTCAACCTCCTTTGTTGTTTTAATGCATGGGAAATGGCTTGGAATATTAGGAACACCAACTTCTTTAATGGGCAGCAACTCACTCGATTCTTGTAACTTATCTCCACTTAAGTCCTGAAAAGAAGACAACACAACACTAGAAGAAGACTCCATTATGTTAGATGAAAGTATGGCTTCTCTGTAGGTCTTTCTCTCTTCACTCGGCTTGGGTTCATTGCACTCTTGTCTTCTCTCAACTTCGCACTCAATTTCTTCTCTCGGGAACTCTCCACTCTTCTTCCCCTCGTGTTCACTCTTCTCACTTAATCTCTCGGTTGTTCTCTCAACTTTCCCCTCATCACTCTTGCCCTCAACTTTCCCCTCATTTACTTTTCCCTCAACCTCACTTTGAATTTCTCTTTGATCCTCCAAAACTTGTTGTGGTGAAAGTGGTATAAGTATGATTGACTTTTCTGGTTGCAGCCGAGACAAGTCTCCTTTTGTGGCCTCCATGTTTGGCTTGGGCACTTCTCTCACATCCTTACTCCATGCTCCTCTCCATGTGGAAATTTCTCCTTGACACATCTTGGATGCCTTTACTCTCTTGATGCTCCTCTCGGCCTTAATGGCATGATGAAGCAAATCCTCCATGTTGACATATGGCACCATCTCCACTTCGTTGGCAATCTCAAGATTGAGACCATTAATGAATCTAGCAATGGTGGTCTCCTCATCCTCCATGATGTTGGCTCGGGTCAAGGTCCTCTCCAAGTCTTTATGGTAGTCCTCCACACTCCTTTGGCCTTGCACTAGCTTTTGAAGCTTTAAGCGTTGATCTCTATAGTAGGAGCTAGGCACAAATCTCCTCCTCATTAAGGCTTTAAGGGCTCTCCATGTATGTATGGGCTCCTCCTCATTACTTCTCCTAGAAGTAACATCCTGATTCCACCATACAAGAGCATAATTAGTGAACTTTATGGTAGCCAATTTAACTTTCTCTTTCTCGGAGTAATGATGGCAATCAAACACCATCTCAATCTTTTGTTCCCACTCCCAATATGCATCGGGATCACTCCTCCCTTGGAAGGATGGAATGGTAAAGTTGATGGAGTTAAGGTTATGATCTTCTCTTGGCTCACACCTCCTCAGAAACCCATGGTCATGCCAAACTCTTTCTTCCTCCTCGGGTTCTTCTCTCCTTGGACCTCTCCTTGGTTGCAAGATGGGATTTGGTCTCCTTGGCAACCTCAAATCAATGTCCTCAATCCTCCCAACAAGTCTATTGAGAGTTTCTTGAAGCTCTCTCATGGTTGGTTCATCATTGTTCCTCACTTCCATCCTCCTATCCTCTTGGCCCTCCATACTCCTGAAAATAACAAAGATCCTCACAACCACTCACCTCATGTGTTTCACTCAAAAGATGAACACTCAAACACTCAATTTGTTAGTGAGATATTTCTATTCAAAGAGTTCTCAAAAGTTCTAAGAAAACTATCCTCAAAGCACAAAAGAAAACTTGAATTTTGAAGAACTATTTTGACTCCAAAAGAGGTGGGCTAAACAAGCTTTAAAAGACTCTAGGAAGCTCTTGCAATTGATGATCACAAGAACCACACAAAAAGCTTTTTGGCTTAAAAACAATGGGATAGGTTTTGGGGCGCAAAACTTTCAACACTTTGAGAAAACTTCTTTTTTTGCAAGCTCTTTTCTTTTCTTTTCTTTGCTCTTTCTTTTTCTTTTCTTTTCCTTCCTTTTTTTTCCTCCTTTTTTTTTTGCTTGCTGTTTTGATGCTAACCAAACATTCTCCTTGAAACTTCTTGCTGCCAAAGACAAAAAGTTAGAATTGTTTTCGGCCAAGACAAGAAAACTAGTGAAATTGGCACAATTTGAAGCAACTTTTTGGTACCGAAAATTCCTGAACTTGGATCCTTCTTTTTTTGAAGTTTTCTGGACTCTAAGATGCTGGAAACAGTGAAAACAAAAGAGATTAATATGGCTGGACACGAAACAGAAAGATAAGAATTAGACAAGAACAAACGAATTGAAACCGAGAATACTAGGTGACATGGATTGACTTCTTTTTGTTGTTTTTGTGATTTTTGGACTTGAACAAGGATGGAACAAAAAGGACAGACCTGAAACAAGAAGAAAATAGATTAAAACAGAGAATTAAAGCATGAAATTACTGGACAAAATTGAAGGAAAAACGAAGAGAAACAAGAACACAAAGATATGTCCTTCAATGGAACTTGTGGCTCTGATACCAACTGATGCGAACCCCGATGGTATAAAGACCATGAAACGCGCCCAAGATGTTTTTCAAGCTCCACAAGACATCAAAGAGACTAGATTTGAAACCCCCACCCCTAATCAACCTGTGATTAGAAACGAGAAGTATAGAACTCCAAGAACACAAGCACACTTGTGCACCAAGGCAGTCCACAAAGAACCAAAGAGATAACCTCTCCAAAGAGCAATATTATTTCGAAAATTATCTGTATGTTTACATCCAGAATATGTGCCTTTATATAGGCCTAAACTAGGGTTAAAATCTGGGAAAAATTCGCAGCCTAAATCCCTTAGGAATCCTAGATACAAAGACATAGGAAATCCTAGTCAAATTAGGACTCTAATTCCTAGTTTGAATAAGTTTCATGAATGCAGCGTATGCCACTTGTCCAAAACGATTTAAAACTATTCCATAGCCTAAATAACTTCCTAAATAATTTAAATAATTAGGAAAATAAAATAAGATACGTTACAGCACAAGATTGGGCATAAAAACCCAAAATAGTCTTCTCAGGTGATTCTGGGTTGTGTCTCCAACTTCAAGCTAAAATTCGAACTTGATGCAGCAATGATTTCTCAAAATTCAAAGAATAAAAGTTGTATCTCTCTTTCTTAGCTTTTAAATGACACCCGAACCACACAAAACGGACATCTAAAGCCAAAGATATGCCCAAAATACTTCAACTGCTTCTGAACCAGCGATAACTCGTAAATCGTGACTTCGAAGCTAAATTGGACCTCCTTAACGTGCAAAATGGGTTTGATGGTATTCATATGACTTGTAGCTCCAGATGTTATCTTTCTAATGAATCAAGAATTACTCAATTCCGAACTTTTTAGCTCAAGATATGGTTTTTCTACCAGAACATCACCAATCTGTCAACATCCGAGCTTGAAGTGCACTAGAGAGCTCATTAGCCTTCTTCCTTGTCAATGGTCCACTAGTTATCTTTAATGGATCCTTGCCATTCTTGGTTGTGCCTTCTTTGATCATATCACTTGGGCACTATGTAAACACATGCATATTGGTCCAACCATCACACACATATTCACATTTCATGCACACGATGGCAACAAAGAAGAAAAACATTAGCACAAGTCTTAATCTTGGCTACGACACATTAGGCATTCTTGTTAAGTTCTAGTGACCAGCCACTGCACCTGTAACTTCCACTAATAAATTGTATCATTATAGCCACGTACCCCCAACTTTCTTTTCGCTGTTATTAAGTAAAGACTTAGAGCAAACCAATGAGTTTTTTTTACATCAATAGCCCACCTATGGACCAAGTTATGGATTTTTTAAGATGGTTACAAAATTCTAACCAAATGAACAGTAACTTAGTCATTTTTCAACATCATATCTTTGGCTACATGGCTCCAAATTTAGAAATTCCAAATTCTAATTAAACCTCTAGATGCTCTATAGCTGTGGCCAAAATTCCATACAAATATTCCTGCTACACAGGGAGATATAGAGCTTTAAGTGTAGAGTCAAAGTTCTTGTCACTTTATGACCATTCTGCCCATAGAAAATTTCATAAGTGTGCAAACACTTCATTCACAAGGGGAAAACCCTCCAAAGTTATCCCATATATGTCCATTACATGTAGGAAACATATTCCCCTCCATTTAACAACTTTATGTGGCCAGAATTTACAAGTATGCAGCCCATCATTCACACTTAGACAGCTTTGCACAACATCACCTACATAGCCAAAACATTACTGAAATGTTCACATACTTGTCTCATTTTACATACACTACATGTACATGCATACATGCACTACAAAATGGCCTTAATAGAGCTAAATATGCACCCAAGGGAACAGGAGTGCCTGAGACACAATGGACTCCAGAACAGGATGTTGGACAGCTGCTGCACAACACAATAAGTACAACCATTAAAAATACCAAATGTGCTCCTAAAATCACCAAAATTAGTACTAACTTTGGGTTCTAGAACCCCAAGTTTTGCTGCCATCACTGTGCACTTCACACTAGGTAAGAAAACCCTCAATAAGAGCACTCCCCTCACTAAGCTCGGTTCATCAAGCTCATGGCTCTCTTCCAAGCTTAGCCCTAGCTCCATGGTTGCTTCAAAATATAGAAAAAAAATGCATAAGAGCAAGAGAACCATTACCAAAATGGGTAGGCTAAAAATCAAGCTTGATCCTTGAAGCATCCAAGCAATAGCTCTAGTTTGCTTCCAATTGCTTCCTTTTGCCTTCAATTGCAATCAATTGCAAGTTTGAAGGTGTGGTGCCTATGGAGGAAATATTGCTATGTTCTTGGGCTGGGGGATGCCAAAAATGAGAAAGAGATAAGTGATTTGGCCACTTAAATGGCCTTAAATGAGCTTAAGGGCACAAAACACACTTAACAAGCTTAACCATGCATTATGTCATTTTCCTTCTCACTAATTATGGTTTCTTTGTCTTAAACTCATTGGTACACATGTGCCCAAAATTCTTGACTATTTATCAAGTCTTGGCTGCCTCCCCCATGGTAGGATAACCTCACAATTCCACCCTTAGACTTAAGTCAAAAGCTTGAACACCTTAAGGTTTACACTAAGACATTTAGGTCATTAATGCCTTTAGTGTATCATTTGCCCAAACTTGTCTTCCATGAGCAATTTGGTCCTCCAATAGCACTTTCATACCATTCATCTCCTTCCCATAACTCTCCAAGGCTCTTTTTTGAGTGTTTTGCAATTGAGTACCCGAATTTCCAAAACCTTACAAAAAAGTCCATAGGTTGCTTGACAAACAAGCAATCCTTAACGCTTTTATTGGGGGTGAAGTCACCAACTTGGAACACTTTTAAGGAGGTGTTGATCATGCCTTTTACCCCCCACACTTCAATCACTGTGGTGAGAATTACAAAATATAATGGTTTTTAGCCATTGTGACACACTTGTAATTCTCCCTTTTTTGTGAGGTGGTAACAATCCTCCCCCCCTTAAAGATTTTGGTCATCCAAAATAACCTTTAGCTTCGGGTACTCTTCAGGATACCTTTCCATAAGGCCTTTTTCAATTTCCCAGGTTACTTCTCTTTCATAGTGGTGTGACCACTAAACTTTAACCATAGGAATAAGTTTGTTTCTTAACCTTCTAGTATCCTTGGCTAAAATAGCTATAGGTTTCTCTTTATATGTCAAGTTAGGTTCCAACTGTATGTCTTCCACTACAATAGCATGCTTTGTGTCCAATAGACACTTCTTAAGCATACTGATGTGAAAGACATTATGAACACTTAACATGTTTGGCGGTAGAGCTAACCTATATGCTACCTTGCCAACTCTGTCCAAGATCTTATAAGGACCTATGTCTCTTGGAGCTAACTTTTTTCTTCTACCAAATCTGACAGTGCCTTTGGTTGGTGCAACTCTCAGCCAAACATTGCCACCAACCTCAAATTCCGAGTCTCTCATTCTTTTGTTCACATAGGTTGTGGTCCTTTCATTGGTTGCATTTAATCTCTCTTAAATTTTCTTGATTTTGGCAGTTGTCTTTTCAATAATTTTGGGACCCAACTCTAGCCTTTCTGAGGCTTCCACCCAATAGTGGGGTGTCATTCACCTTCTTTCATATAATGCTTCATAAGGTGCCATGCCAATGGTGCTTTAGTAACTATTGTTATATGAAAATTCCACCAATGGCAAGTGTTGGTCCCATTCACCTTTGAAATCCAACACACATTTTCTGCGCATGTCTTCTAGTATCTATATCACCCTTTCAGATTGCCCATTGTTGGGTTTCGGGAGCCAAACAGCGCAGCGGAATTTAACCGAAACCCTCCAGGATCCAAGTGAAACGGGGTAAACCGGGTGTTCGAAAATTTCATACCTAATTTTCGGTTGAGATCTCTCACTCAACTGTAGAGTCGAATCACAAAACCTGAACAGTTGACGTGTTCAGGCTCTCTATGGTATCCACACGAGCCTCTCGGGATCACCACGCTTCCACCATGTCCCGGCAGATGCGTTTCTCTTGCGCTCGCAGTGCTAGCTTGCGTCCTCCAAGGAATTGCAAGAGAAGAGTGTGGCTGTCCTTTTGGGAGGCTAGGGCAAGGAGACCTGCGAATTTCTCACTTAAAAGTTGTATTTATAGTGAGACTCAACTTCCAGGCCTAATGGGTTTCAAAGCCCTAATCCAATTAGGATTTAATTTCGGGCTTAATAATGGCTCAACTCCTTGGCCCATTATTAATACGAAATTAAAGTGAAACCATAACCCAAATAATTAGCCCATGCACTCTAATGATCCAAATAGCTCTATGTGTGCGACCCAATAGGCTCTTGCCATGTTGGCAATGATCATAAATCACATTTATGATCATAAGCAATTAACGGTGTCTAGCAACACATCATTGCTACCCAAGTGACAAGATTGTCGGTGAATCGACTAAACCTTTATGATCATCACCGATATATGCCATTGTCCCTTTGTCCAAGATATCAAGACTAAGCACAAGACATGGAATGTGTCACTCTCGTATAGCCCAATCTTTGGTTTCTTGATTACCGAGTAGACCAACTTAAACTGACGACATTGATATCATATATCAAGTCATCGGAGCATGGCCATGCATTTTCTAAGTCTCACTCTATCAAGGGGCCCAAAGATATCACTCCCGTTACATAGGAGGGACAAATCCCATATTGATCATACAAATCCCTCCGCATGATATGTGACATACCCAATGACCTCCTTCAAGTTCACTCAGTTACGAGCAACAAAGGAAAGTATCAAAGTATGTGACTCACATGTAGGGAACCTTGCTGATCTTAGGTCGAAGGACTACATATACCATGATCACTATGAGAATCACTTATGACACTCATATAACGATCCATGAAGTGTTCTCATGGTGGGTCGGTCCAGTACACAAGTTCTCCAACTTGTACCCATATGTAGACTACATATCTCATATTAGTCTCCACATTTGCTAGTCATTATGTATTATTGCAACCCGCTCCACAATAATACTAGACTAGGGACGTTTAAGAATATCGTTATTCTAGGGTTACAATTATGTTTATTACGTTACGCAGAAACAAAACAACAAACAAAATTGCTGGATTAATGCCTCAATAAAATATCATGACTCAATGTGCAAAAATACAATCATCTCATGATTGCCTTTTTGGGCACAATACTAACACCCATCTGTCTAAGGATGATAAGCAATACTAAGGTGGATTTTGGTTCCTAGTGCTTTATGGAAAGCACTCCAAAATTAAGCTGTAAATCTTGGATCTCTATCAGATATAATGGAGTATGGCACTCTATGTAGTCTCACTACCTCCTGAACATACATCTGAGCTAACTTCTCCAAGGAGTCTGTGAGTTTCGTAGGTAAGAAGTGTGCACACTTGGATAGCCTATCCACAATGACCTAGATTGTATCATGCCTTAATCTAGTCATAGGAAACATAGTTAAAAAATCCATGATTATCTTGCCCAACTTCCGCACTGGTACATGTAAAGTTTATAAGGTAGCAGCTGGCTTTTGGTGCTCTACCTTTACCCTCTGGCATGTGGCACATTTGGATACATAAGTAGCTATGTCTTTCCTCATGTTTGGCTACCAGAAGTGAGTCTTCAAGTCTTTATACATTTTCTTAGTTCCTGGATGGATGTTCAACTTGCTTGTGTGAGCTTCTTCAAGTATTTCATCACTGAGTTTTGCTTCTTTGGGCATATAGATTCGGTCCTTGAAATACAATAATCCTAGCTTGTAGGCAAAGGATTGATACAAGAAACCTTTTTCCTCTCCTAAAATCTTTTTCAGATTAGGATCTGTCTCCTGTGCCTTTTTGGCTTCTTCAATCCATCTAGATTAAATTGTCAATGTGTAGATTTGGGCTTCCTCCCACTTATGCCACTTATGCCATAGGCATAGCAGACTATTTTGCTCATCATAATCAGTTATGGATCCTCCTTTCAGAAGTCTTATGTGCTTCCTGCTCAAGGCATCTGCTACTAGTTGGCTTTGCCCTCTGTGTACTCTCTATACTACAGTCATACTCCTTGATGTACTCCAACCATCTCCTTTGCCTCATGTTCAACTCTTTCTGAGAGAACAAGTACTTTAGGCTCTTATGGTTAGTGTAGATCACAAAGGAATTAGCCATCAAGTAATGTCTGCATTGCTTCAGAGCAAAAATCACTACTCCCAGTTCTAGGTCATGGGTAGGATAATTTTGCTCATGGGCTCTTAACTACCTTGATCCATAAGCAATGACATTTCTGTCTTGCATAAGCACAAACCCTAACCCGGATCTAGATGCATTTGTATATATGATGTAGGGCTTACTTGGATCAGGAAGAATCAATACTGGAGCTTCAATCAACCTCTGCTTGAGCTCCTAGAAACTCTTTTCACACTTTTCAATCCACTAAAATATTTGACCCTTCTTGGTCAATTAAGTAAGAACTGAGACAATCATGGAAAAGCCTGATACAAATCTCCTATAGTATCCAGCTAATCTTCGGAAACTTTTAATTTCCTTTAAATTCCTTGGTCTTCCCTACTCTTGCACTGCCTTAACCTTTGTAGGGTTTGCCTTAAGGCCTTGTTGATCTATGATATGTCCTACGAAAGTCACTTCCGTTATCTAGAATTCACACTTGGATAACTTGGCATAAAGGTGATGTTCCAATAGAGTCTGTAGGACAATATTCAGATGATGTTCATGTTCATTTTCATCCTTGGACTACACTAGGATGTTATCAATGAACACAACCACAAATTTGTCCAGATGTGGTCTGAACACCCTGTTCATCAAGTCCATGAAAGCAACTGGGGCATTAGTCAAACCAAATGGCATGCTTGCGTACTTATAATGCCCATATCTGGTCCTAAATGTAGTCTTAGGAATGTCCTCTTCCTTTACTTTCAACTAGAAGTATCCGGATCTTAAATCTATCTTGGAGAACATCTTAGCTCCCTTGAGTTGATCAAAAAGATCCTCAATCCTAGTGAGTGGGTACTTGTTCTTGATAGTCACTGCATTGAGCTTCCTGTAGTCAATGCATAGTCTCAAAGATCCATCCCTCTTTTTCACAAAGAGAAAAGGAGCTCCCCATGGTTAAACACTTGGCCTTATGAACCCTTTTGCAAGAAGTTCATCAAGTTGTTTCTTGAGCTCATTCATCTCTGTTATTGGCATTCTATAAGGAGGTATAGATATTGAACTAGCTTCTACATGCAGCTTGATTTCAAACTCAATCTCTTTTTTTGCAACTTGATTTCAAATTCTTATATTATGCATATCAAGCCATTTCATACCCAGATACTTAGGAATATCCAACACTAGCAGATTAGTCATAGCCTTAGTATTTCCTACTACTAGCTCACAATCTTTAGCTAGGTCATTAGTGAAAAGAAGTTGACTACCTACTGTTTTCACTAAGGATATCCTAGGCATGATTTCAGTAGGCAATTTCATGGCATTAACAAATTTCCTAGCCACTATAGACACAGATGCACCAGTATCAAACAGAACACTAACAGGCATACCATTAAGGTAATGTTACCTCTTAGTGCTCCTCCCTGCTCTGATGTCTCTAGCCTCTCCACTTGCAAGGCT
This sequence comes from Aquilaria yunnanensis, assembly GCA_039654915.1. NCBI lineage: Eukaryota > Viridiplantae > Streptophyta > Magnoliopsida > Malvales > Thymelaeaceae > Aquilaria > Aquilaria yunnanensis. Next base: position 48,037,334 of record CM077594.1, read on the forward strand.
CTACCAACTTTCTGCATTGGAGGCCGAGGCACTGGAGGAACTGGCCTTTGCTGTCCTTCCCAAGGTGCTCCTCCTCTAGCTCCTGCGCCAATAGGCCTTACTAAACCTTGGTCTTCTAGCTTCTTTTGAGCCTGTGGGTAGTCTTTAATCGAATGACCCATGGATCCACATCTTAGACATACTTGAGTGTCAAAATAACAAGGTTTCTTTCCATGAAACTTCTTGCATTTAGGGCACCTTAGGCCAGGGAACTTCCCCTTAACCTTGCCCTCACCACCAAAATAGGAATTCTTGGCAATTCCCTTCCCATGTGGTGGCTTCTTTTGCTTGCCTCTTGCCTGACTATTTTCCTCTGGTCCACTGGGAAAAAATTTAGTCTCATACTCCTCTTACTCTACTAATAGAGCTTTCTACACTACTTCATAGTATGTAACTGCTCCAATAGGTTTAATAGCCTTTCTAATGTCTGACCTTAGGCCTCTGAAAAATATTTTGGCCTTCAACTCCTCTAGCCATGATACTGAGAAGCATACCTCACCAATTCACTGAATTTGTGCTCATACTCTAGGACACTGAGGTTGTCTTTGCTTAGAGCATCAAATTTGGCTTGCTTCATATCATTGATGGCATCACTGATGTACTTCTCCTGGAACAGCTGTGTGAACTCCGGGCAGCTCATCTGAATATCTCTTCCTAGTATTCTGCCTTTCTAGAAAGCATACTTATCTCTGGTGTTTCTCCACCAAATTTCTGCACTGCCTACCAAGTTTTAAGTAGCCAATGAAACCTTCTTGGTGGACTTGAGTGGCGTCCTCTCAAACATCTTTTCTATGAAGATTAACTACTCCTCAACTCTCTCTGGCCCAGCTCTTCCATCAAATTGTGGAGGTCTTAGGCCTTGAAACCTCTCCAACAATTTGACTTCATCTTTGCCTTTCAAATCCTCTTATCTATGTCTCCTGGATCTGTGAGAGCCCTCTGTTTGGTGTCGCTCTCTTTGATCTCTCCACCTTCTCCTAGATCTTCTTTCATCACCTTCCTCAATCTCATTACTAGTGGAGGAATGGTCATAGACTGAGGGCTTTGTCTTGGACACCTAACCAATCTCGGACCTTAGTCTTCTCCCTCTTGGGTTTCTCCTATCCTCATATTCCTCCTCAATGGTCTCATCATTTATATCTTATAAGCTTCGAGAAGGAACAAGTTCAGATGTGTTCCTGTATCCTCTTCTGGTTGCTGCAGTTCATCCTAAACTGGTTCTGCTTGAGCTACTTGGACTCCTTGCTGTTGTGCTTGAATCAGCCACATTAAGTTTTATTGATTAGTGCTAAGTTCCTCTGAAGCTCTAACCAAACCTAACGCACTTCAGGGTTTGTTACCCCCTGTCACCCTTGATTCCCTCTATTTTGTCCATTTCCTTGTTGCCCAGAATCAGTAGGAGGCCTTTGGGGTGGTTCCCCTCCCCATGTGGTAACCGTGTTTACTTCTTGCGTTGATGATTCATCATAGAGCACATATAAAGATCATAGGTTTTTCAATGATACTTAACACTAGCAGCTGCCCAAACTGAGTTTACGTATGTAAATGCATGCAATACAATTATATGCTATGTACATGTACAAAACATGCTCTGATACCAACATCAGTTACCACTCTGGGGTAGTCCAATTATGGTGCCAAAATTATGCATTTAGACACCCAAGATTGGTAATGTTCTGTAGGCCATCAAAACACTACCCTTAATGTGCATACCCAAGTGGCCCTCTTGGGCACAATGTAAACACATGCATATTGGTCAAACCATCACACACATATTCACATTTCATGCACACCATGGCAACAAAGAAGAAAAACATTAGCACAAGTCTTAATCTTGGCTACCACACATTAGGCAATCATGTTAAGTTCTAGTGACCAGCCACTGCACTTGTAACTTCCACTAATAAACTGTATCATTCTAGCCATGTACCCCCTATTTTATTCACTCCATTGTCAACTAAACACTTAGAGCAAACCAAGGAATTTTTTTTTACATCAATAGCCCACCAATGGACCAACTTATGGATCTTTGAAGATGCTTACAAAATTCTAACCAAATCAACAGTAACTTAGCCATCGTTGCAATGTCATATCTTTGGCTACACCCCTCTAAATTTAGAAATTCCAAATTCCAATTCAACCTCTAGATGTTCTCTAGCTGTGATTAAAATTTCATACAAATATTCCTTCTACAAAGAGATGTCGAACTCTAAGTGTAGAGTCAAAATTCTTGTCACTTTATGACCATTTTGCCCATACAAAATTTTATAAGAGTGCAAAAACTTCATTCACAAGGGAAAACCCTCCAAAGTTATCCCATATCTGTCCATTACATGTAGGTAACATATTCCCCTGCATTTAATAACTTTATGTGGCCAACACAGAATTTACAAATATGCAGCCCATCATTCACACTTAGGTAGCTTTGCATAACATCACCTACAAAACCAAAACATTACTGAAATGTTCACATACTTGTCTCATTTTACATACAATACATGTACATGCATACATGCACTACAAAATGGTCTTAACAAAGCTAAATATGCACCCAAGGTTACAGCAACGCCTGAGACACAATGGACTCCAGAACAGGATACTGGGCAGCTGTTGCACAACACAATAAGTACCACTATTAAAAATACCAAATGTGCTTCTAAAATCCCCAAACTTTCTAGATCAATACTAGACATATGGAAGTTCATATACCTGAAAATTCACATCAAAACTCAAACCACAAATGTCAGTTTAAATGTGATCTTTGTGCTGGATCAGAAAAAACACTTTGCAATGTCATATCTTTGGCAACATGTCTCCAAATTCAGAAATGTTGAATTGAAGTTCAACCTCTAGATGTTCTCTAGATGTGGTCAAAATTTCATACAAATATTCTTTCTACACAGGGAGATATATAACTTTAAGTCCAGAGTTGAAATTCTGGTCACTTTATGACCATTTTGCCCGTACAAAATTTCATAAGTGTGCAAACACTTCATTGACAATGGGAAAACCCTCCAAAGCTATCCCTTATATGTCCATTACACATAGGAATTACATTCCCTTCCTTTTAACAACTTTATGTGGCCAAAACAAAATTTACTAGTAAGGAGCCCATCATTCACACTTGGGCAGCTTTGCACCACATCACTTACATAGTCAAAACATTCCTCAAATGTTCACATACTTGTCTCATTTTACATACACTACATGTACATGAATACATCCAGTACAATATGGTATTACCTTAGATAAAAACGTGCCCTAGGTTACAGGAATGCCTGAGACACAATGCCCCAGAAACAAGATCTTGGACAGTTGATGCGTAACACAATAAGTACCATCATTAAAAATACCAAATGTGCTCCTAAAATCACCAACCTCTTCAGATCACAACTAGACATATGGAAGTTCATGCAACTAAAATTTCAAATCAAAACTCAAACCACAAATATCAGTTTGAATGTGATCTTTCTGCTAGATCTGAAATGACAGAATTGAGGGGAGTAAGTTTTGTTGAGAAACTTAGTAAGGGTAGCAATTGGATTCAATAGGCAATGTGACCATCATTACAACCTGCATCCAAAGAAACTAAAACACAAAAAAAAAACAATGCATATATACAAGATCTAGCAACCAAATGCACTAGCCATTCACAACCAACAAACACATGAAATGCAGCAGCAAGAATAACCATTGGTTAGTCCATAAAACACACAATAAACATAACAAAATCACTATGGCAGCCCTCCTCAAGCTAATACATGGTCTTAGGAGGATTTTAACAATAATTAGTACTAACTTTTGGGCCCTAGAAACCCAGAAATTCGCTGCCAACACTGTGCACTTCACCCTAGGCCACAGAACCTTCAATAAGTGCACTCCCCTCACTAAGCTTGGTTCATCAAGCTCATGGCTCTCTTCCAAGCTTAGCCCTAGCTCCATGGTTGCTTGAAAATAAAAAAAATAACCCATAAGAGCAAGAGAACCCTTACCTTGAGTGTATGCTGAAATTGTACCTTGATCCTAGATGCACTCAAGTCTTAGCACCACATTGCTTCCAATTGCCCTTTCCTGCTTTCTTTTGCCTTCAATTTCAATCTTGGCGGTATGGTGGCTATCGAGGAAATGTGCTTGTGTTCTTGGGTTGGAGGAGGAGGAAAATGAGAGAGGGATAAGTGATTGGGCCACTTAAATTGGCTTAAATGAGCTTAAGGGCACAAAACGCACTTAAACAAGCTTAACCTTGCCCTATGTCATTTTCCTTCTCGCTAATTATGGATTCTTTGTCTTAAACTCATCGGTACACATGTGCCCAACATTTTTGACTATTTATTAAGCCTTGGCTGCCTCCCCCATGGGGGGATAACCCCACAATTCCACCCTTAGACTTAAGTCAAAAGCTTTAACACCTTAAGGTTTACACTAACACATTTATGTCATTAATGCCATAAGCAATTTGGTCCTCCAATAGTACTTTCATACCATAAGCAATTTGGTCCTCCAATAGTACTTTCATACCATTCATATCCTTCCCATAACTCTCGAAGTCTCTTTCTTGAGAGTTTTTCAATTGAGTACCCGAATTTCAAAAACCTTACAAAAAAGTCCATAGGTTGCTTGACAAACAAGCAATCCTTAAGACTTTTGTTCGGGGCCAAGTTACCAACTTGGAACACTTTTAAGGAGTTGTTGATCATGCCTTTTACCCCCACACTTCAATCACTATGGTGAGATTACACAATATAATGGTTTTTAGCCATTATGACACACTTGTAATTCTCCCTTTTTTGTGAGCTGGTAACATCTCGGTTGCACCATTTCGTTGCATGGTGCCATATAACCCATCATTAACATAAGTTTAAGTTTAAGCACCTGATTACAAGTACAATTCAGCCCTTAAACTTTTTTTCTCGCCATTAGCACTTAGGCCATTTTAAATGTGCATTTTGAACCCGATAGTTCTCGATTACACATATACATGACCTTCCTCATTTTCACTTAAGTCCCTCATTGTTTTTATGCATTTCCCCGACATTTTTGGCATAGGCCAAGTATTGAGGTAGGGTCCTAACAACTCCTCCCTCCTTAAAGAATTTGGTCCTCCAAATTTGTCACAAGTTTTGGATACAATTGAGGGTAATATTTGATAATCTCCTGTTCTACTTCCCAGGTTGCCTCTTCAGGAATATGATGACTCCATTTAACCTTAATCATGGAAATCCACTTACTTCTCAACTTCATAGTATCTCTGGCTAGGATCTGAATAGGTACCTCTTTGATAGCCGAAGCTCTACTGCCCTTTAAACCCATAAGCTCAGGGAAAGTATCACCCTTGGAGAAGGCAAGCATCACCCACGAAGAGGGCGAGCACCAACCTCAGAAAGTAGGGTCTAACACCCTGAACACCCGACCTTGGTGATCCATCATCACCCCTGGTAATGCCAGTATCAACCTCGGGAATACGGTGTGCCGCCATCCTCGGTAAGATGACCTAACCAGCTTCGGAGGAGGAAGGCTCACCACCTTCGGCACGGGAGAACACCCCTGAAGGGGAGTATCCGTGCCAAGGGGACTCACGAATTACTGAAACGACCTCGGAAAAAAGCTCTCATATTCCAAAGGGGTCTCTTCTACCAAAGGGATCTCAAGAGTGTGGTAAAAACAATTAAGAAGCCTCTGACATGCTGTCCTCGTACACAACATGCCACCCTCATACACGGTCTAACATGCTACCACCGCACACATCCTGTCGTGCAGACCTACCCCGGCCTTGACCTCTGGCCAGAACGGCCTATAGCCGGCTAGAGGCCCCATACGCCCAAAGGTACGGATTACATCCGACCGAACATGTGTCATAATCTGAGCTGGTTACGTCGGGCAGGTTTCTCCATTACACACTCCTATATATATATGGGGGGAGATACATTTTTCATATTCTTACTACTCCAGTCTCACAAGATACTGACTTGGGCGTCGGAGGCTCCTCCCTAAAAAAATACTCCGGGGGCCTCCTAACCTTTGTTCTTTGAGTGTTCCAGGAATTTCTCCTAGGAAGTCATTCCTTCATACGCTCTTCCCTTACCGGAAGGCCCTTCCAATCTCACAATGTCACAGAGCGAAGATGCCGATGGGCATTATCTTGCGCCATCTGTCACACCTCACACAGGCCCTGGCCCAAAATTCTAAGTTTAACTCCCAAACCCAGAATTTAATTTCAAGTTCTTCAATTCGGCCAAACAAGCAAAGACACCATTAAGTCTTATTTTCTTGAGGTGGAAAGCCTGGGAGGTGGCCCAGGAGGCTTTAAAACAAATCCATAGTTTACTTGCAGCAGATGTCAGGCCCAACACCACTAACTTGCAAAACAAGCAAGGCTTTAGTAGTTTACTTGCATGACAAGCAAGGCAACACTTAATGAAAGTTAAGTGCTTATATGGTGTGCAATCAAGTGTGCTACTTAAATGGCAACCAAGAAGCCCATAGTATTTACTTTGGTTTTGAAAACACATGTTGATATGCATATGATCTTCTCGGCCAACAAAAGTACACAAGGTGGTTCACAACATTTCATGCTTCACATTTACATCAACAAACATAAGTCCATAACTATTCACATAGGTGCCAAACCTTGGCCCAAAGCATCCAACATATATATATATGTCCAAAACCATCCATAAGGTCATACACATAACTTGGCACATAAGTCCAACAAAACCAACACAAAGCTAGGTATCCAAGACTACACATATAAACACAAAATGGTAGTCTACCTAGTATCCAACATGGCTACATGCCATGAACCCAAAAGTCTACCAAAGCCAAGTTATAGTACAACCCATTACCACTAATGGTCAAATAGTACGTTAAGGATCCCATACAAAAGCACACACTGCAACACCAACCCAATAGCCATGTTCATTGTCATAAAGGTGAACACTATCATTAGAGCCAAAGTCTAAGTATCCATACTGCACTCCTAGACAGGTACCAACATACAAGCCTGCAAACTTAGCACATAAGTCTCGGCCAACTTGTAAAATAAGACTTGTAATGCACAAAACCCATAAGCCAAGCACACATTGGCACATACCTTGACAACTAAGCAAGATAGCACAAAACACCAGCACCAAACAAGTAAGCACTATTCAGGCCGAATGTCTTTTCCTGAAAAACAAGTAGGATGGGTAGTGATTATAAAACTCAGTAGAGTTCACTTGATATACAACTCAACTAAGAGTTTATTTAGTTAAGCTGAGTAAACAACTCAAGCTTAACCTCCCATTAGCTCAACATAACCTGCAAAACAAACACAAAGACTAGGAAAACCAAATATATACATATACATATACATGATAGATAACCGAGGCATATAATCAACAATAACATAAATTGGGTTAGCAAGCACAAAAAATTCAGCAAAGCACACAATAACACACACACACACCACAAAGTGCTCTTGGCCAATATTCCATAACATGTGCCCATGTTCATTTTGCACACATAACCTCATCAAATACTCCACTTCCACTTAGAGCTCCAAAATGCCTAGCAAATAGGCCACATTTACTAGCATTTCTAGCACATGTACAATAGTTAATTAGCTAATCAACACATAACCGAATCCATTCTCAATAGCCCATCAAGCAACTAAGGTCATTTGGCAATTTTATCCATCACTTAGCTACTCTAAACACTTGAACCATGGTAATTCACCAAGCAAAGTCAAGTGTTAAGTGAACCTTACCTCAATATTGCTTTCGGCCACAATCCAACTTTCAATGCCCAAGGGTTCTTCACTCAAAATAGCCTACCATAAAAACAATTAGGCATCAACAACCCTTATTCATGGATTAATTACCGTGTATTCAAAGAAGAACACCAATTTACTTTAATTCACACTCTTGGCCAAATACACATTTCCAAGCCGAAACTACATTTGCACAATTAGCCCATCAATATACCAATTTAGCATTACCATCTCTTGTTCATGGAACCAATACCATGAATCAAGAGAAGAGCATGAGATTACCTCAAGTTAAGTTTTCGGCCAAACACCAAACTTCCAAGCCAAAGTGTTCTTCACCAATTTGGCCTCATATACCATAAATTCAACACTTTAACTCCTTGTTCATGGAATTCAAACCATGTAATCACAGAAATACCAAGTTTACCTCAAAACCCTAGCTTGGTTGGCTCGGCCCTTCCTTGTTCTTCAAGAACCAAAGCTTGAATCCAACTGGTCTAATTCCGAAACAAGCCTTGCTAGCTGGTCTCCTCCAATTGTCTCCAAATTTGCTTGAATTCAAGAGCAATTTCGGATGAACACTCAAGAACAAGCTCTCTGCCAAGAAATGAATGAACAAGCCCGAAATGGAGACAATGAGAGCTTTAGTGGCTTTGACTAAGTCCGGCCATATGACAGATGTGCATAAGTTGGCAATTATGCTAATTCTTGGCCTCAACTTAATTGCATGCATCAATGAAGCCCACACTTGTTCACGGCCACACATGAACCATTAAAACATGTATCTACTTGGGTACTTTAGTCACCTCATGGCCTATAATGCCATGCACATGCCAAACACAAGTACCAAGGTGTGCCATTTCTTCCCAATAAAATCGGCCATGTAACTAGAAATAATTCTAGTTAGGCAAACTAGAATAATTATGGTTTAAGCCTTAGTGGGAGACATGATGTGACTTGTTATCATTGTTGTCTTCTTAATTTGGCCTAGTATTGCACTAGTCACCATAAAAACATGCATGGCCGAAAACATCATCCCACACTTTGTGGTTTTAATTGTACCACCAAGCTAAGTGTGTAATTTAGTCCTCAAATATTATTTTCTGTCATTTCTCCCACATTCAAATTTCTGTGTCCAAATAGGCCCTCAAAGTTACCAGCCTTGCACATACATCACTGTACTAGTTTCCATAGTCCTTCACATCACTTCTTTTTATTCCTTGGCCTAAGCCAAGCACTTAGGAGGTGAGCCTAACACCATCTGTGGGAACCCACTCTCAGGTGGCTGTCGTTGAGACTCCGCGTTCTTAGGACAAGGGACTTCTAAAGTCCCCGTCCGCGCCAGAGGTTCAACTGGCAACCGAACAACCTGCCGCAAGGACTTCCTTGCCCGAAGATGAACATCCTCTAACCATTACGATGAGCTTCCTACATGATTTTCAACGCTCCATTGTGGCCGAAATGATGCAAAAACTAGACCAAAGGTGGTCACAACAGCCTTCAAGCCGAAGAGCGCCCTCACCAACACCCCGCCGAGAGAAAAGCCCAATATCTACCCACCAAAGTTCGGGCAGCGGGGACATTCGTAATGAATCCTCGATGGAGGACGTGCCTCCCAGAGTCTTACGTATTGCAGAAGTAGGGCTAAAATGGGCTAGGACTTCCCACCAGTGAAGTTTTTCACCTAAGGAAATATCACAATCTCCCCACCGCCGATGTCACTCCCCGAAAAGGTAGCGCCATTCTCCGTTGCCAGAGGCCTCCAGGTAGCGAGAAGAACTCAGGGCCACCATCCTTATGGAAAGGATCCTAGAAAGGCTGGAAGAAGTAGAGAGGCAGGTCGCTCGAAAGCCAGTATGGTCAAGGTTATCTGAGACCTTCATCGGAGAAGAGTCACCCTTCATCTAGACGGTAGTGGAGATGCCAATGCCGAGCAACTTTTGAGTCGCTCGCTTGGAAACCTATGATGGACGAAGTGACCCTCAGGCCCACCTGACCAAGTACAGATGCAGCATGGTGGTACACGGTGCCGACGATGCCACCCTGTGCAAATGCTTTGAGGTCACCCTTTCCGGTCCTGCGACCTCGTGGTACAACTCCGTTGGCCCTAGGACAACAGTAAGTTTCCAAGAGCTGTCCACAGCATTCATGCATTAGTTCATCGGCAGTAGGCCGATAGCAAAGATGCTTGTCCAGATGTTCGACATAGCACAGAGGAATGGGGAAACCATTCGCGACTATGTTGAAAGATTCAACTGAGAGGCCTTGAGCATGCCAGACTTTTGCCCTGAAATACGTATCCTCGCCATGATACGGGGACGTCAGGGAGACTGACAACTTTTCTACGAGTTCTCGAAAGACCCCCTGGACACCCTGGGTGAGTTCTACTGAAGAGCCGAATAGCATATGACTGTTGAAGAACTGAGAATGGGAGGATCAAAGCCTAATCATTATCATCCCAAAGGCGAAAACCATCAGCCCCGGTATCCAGCCGAGGGCTGTGGGAAGGCTCGAAAGTAGAAGGGGAAAACACCCATGTCATTTACTCCCCTAAACACCTCTCAAACAAACTATTGCTGGCCATGGAAAGGCAAGGAAACCCGATCCAGCGTCCCAAGGCCATGACTTCTGAAAACAAGAAAAATATGAAGAAGTTTTGCCAATTTCATCAGGATCATGGACATGACACTAAGGATTGCTTCTAGCTGAGGAAGTACATAAAGTCACTAATAAAGTAGGGACAACTTCGGTGCTACCTGCAGATGCCCTCCCCGAATGGAAGAAGGGTGGAAGAAAGGAAAGAAGATGATGAAGAATAGGATTTCGATAGACGTCAGAGCCTAAGTCCCAAAAGACGTCTGCCACCTCCAGCTGGAGTAATACAGACAATCACCACAGGACTACCCTCGGCAGAAAGAAAAAGAAAATCCAGGGAGATCTCAGTGATGGAATACGGTAACCCATAAAAAAAGATTACTCGGAAAGATGGGACGTCAAAAGAGTACTCCTTGACGACAGTTCTAATGTCGATGTCTTGTTTTCTCATCTACTGTCAAGTTTGGGTATCCCAAGGCGCGATCTTAAGCCAGTCACCTCCCCTACCTTATGAGTATGTTCGTTCGAACTCCCTGTCCTCGGATGGATTGACCTCCCTCTAATGCTAAGGGAAGCTTCACTAGAGAGCAATGGTGAGCTTTTTGCTTCCATAATGGCAAGGTTCATCGTCATAGATGTCCCTTCGTCATATAATGCCATCCTTGGAAGACAAATGCAAGGAAACCTCCACATTCGCCCGGATGTGAAATACTTGACTGTCACCTTCGTTACGAGAGATGGAGATGCTGAGATCTTTATCGACCAAGGGGAGGTGAGATAGGTATTTGTCAAAGCAAGAAAAGCCCCAGCAAAGAGCAGCGCACAGACTACAAGATCAAAGAACGTGCTCATAGGGGAGGCAAAGAGAGAAGAAGTAGAAGACCCCGAGAAAATAGAAACAGAAGATATAGAACTCGTCCTAGGCCGAAGTACCTGAATAGGGAAAAAATCGGCCGAAGGTGACATGGAAAAACTTGTATCTTTCCTGTTAATGAACAAAGATCTGGTTGCCTACTCGCCAAAGGACATGCCCGGGGTAGACCCTCGCATAATCCAGCATAGTTTTAAGGTGCGCCCGGAGGCGAAGCCCATCTGACAAAAAAAGTGAATCCCTTCGGCGCACAAGAACAACTTCGTTAAAACTGAAGTCCAACATTTGATAGAAGTAGGGGTAATCAGGGAAGTCAAATACCCCGAATGGCTTAGTAATGTGGTTATTGCCACAAAGGAAGGAAGTGACAAACTCCGAATGTGCATCGACTTCCAAAATGTGAACAATGCCTACCCTAAAGATTCATATCCTCTGCCGCCAATAGACCAGCTGGTGGACTCGACCGCCAAATATGGCCTATTGAGTTTCCTCGATGCCTTCAGGGGCTATCACCAAATCAGAATGGACCCCGAAGATGAGGAAAAAACTGCCTTCATCACCGAAGTCGGTACACACTGCTATATTAGAATGCCCTTCGGGCTTAACAATGCAGGGGCCACGTACCAAAGGTTGATGAATAGGGTCTTCAACTCCAAAATTGGAAGAAACATGGAGGTTTACGTCAATGATATGATAGTTAATAGCAAACTACCTAGTAGTCATATCACGGACTTGGAGGAAACATTCCACCAACTGAGGACCTTCAGAATTCGTCTCAACCCCGAAAAATGTGTGTTTGGGGTGAACGCGGGTAAGTTCCTCAGATTTATGGTGTCAGAAAGAGGTATCGAAGCCAATCCAGAAAAGGTCAAGGCCCTATTAGGATTCTGAACTCCCACAACGACAAAGGATGTGCAAAGACTCACAGGGAGAATCACGTTCCTCAGTAGATTCATCTCCAGATATAGGGATCGCTGCCGACCATTCTTCAAAGTCCTCACTAAGGCGGCGAAAAATGGTGGTGACTTCAGAAGTGAGGTACGTCCTTGGAACGAAGACTGCCAAAAGGCCTAGGAAGAGCTTAAGGTCTACCTGACACCCCTGCCAACACTCCGGCAGCCACGGGAAGGGGAACCCCTCATACTATACCTCACCGTCACTGAAAAGGCGATACGTTCGGTCCTTGTAAAGGAAGAGGGGGTGGAGCAATGGCCAGAATATTATATGAGCAAGTCTCTGCGTGGTGCCGAAGTCAAGTACCCCTTACTACAAAAGGCTATTTATGCTCTGATACTTGCAAGTAGAAGGCTACATCCTTATTTCTAAGGTCACCCCATTATTGTCCATAGTAACCTACCTTTTCGTGATATCATGAAAAAGGTAGACCACTCAGGAAGGCTCTCAAAGTGGTGCATAGAGCTCGGTGAGTATGATGTTACCTATGAACTGAGGAAGGCAATAAAAGCTCAAGCTTTGGTAGATTTTATCGCCGAAGTACCCATTGCCAAAACAAAGTCAACATGACCTCAGGAATAATGAAACTGAATAGACTCTATTTGTCGATGGGGCCTCTGGCTCTGAACATCAAGGAGTTGGAGTAATCCTTTGGGGTCCTGAGGGTATGGAAGTCATGAAAGCCATCAAGTTTGAGTTTAACATCACCAACAATATGGTAGAATATGAAGCCCTTGTAGCAGGGTTACGCCTTACTAGAAGGATTGGCATGAGGAACCTAAAGGCCCGTAGTGATTCTCAGCTAGTGGTCCGACAAATGGCAGGGGACTATAGTGAAACAACCCAACTTTGGCAAAATATCATGAGCTTGTATTAAAGCTCATTCAAGAGTTCAATGGAGTACACATTGAGAACGTGCCTCACCGAGACAATACCAAAGCAGATGGATTGGCCAAGTCAAAAAAGTCCACTGAAGTACTAAGCCACCCGAGCATAGCAATAATGAGCATAGCGACCTCAGAAAAAGGATGGAAAAATCCCATAAAAAAGTATCTTACAACCTTGGAGCTTCCCGAAGACCCTCGTGAAGCAGCAAAAGTGCGAAGACAGTCTAGAAGATATTTCCTAATTGGGGAAGTGTTATACTAACAGGGGTATGCGAGTCCACTACAAAGGTGTGTCAGTGAAGAGGACATAGAGACGGTCCTCAAAGAAGTCCACGAGGGAGCCTGTGGTTCCCAAATAGGAACTGACACCTTAGCAGGAGTAATACTCCGCCAGGGGTACTTCAACCCCACCCCAAGAAAGGACGCGAGACAATTAGTCCAGACGTGTGATAATTGCCAAAGACACGGCAACGTACAGAGGCTACCCTCGGAGTCGGAAACCTCGGCTAACTACCCTTGTCCATTTGCAGTATGGGGCATTGACCTCATCGGTCCACTCCCGACTGCACCTGGAGGAGTAAAGTTCTACGTGGTCACAGTAGATTACTTCACTAAGTGGGTCAAGGCAGAGCCCCTAGCTACCATTTCGGCAAAGGACATAAAAAAAATTTTCTGGAAGAGCATTGTATGCAGATTCGGCATATCGAGGGTGGTAGTGGCTGACAATGGTTTCGGGAAAGGACATAAAAAAAATTTTCTGGAAGAGCATTGTATGCAGATTCGGCATATCGAGGGTGGTAGTGGCTAACAATGGTTCCCAGTTCATTAACAAGGGATTCCAAAAATTCATCACCGACCTCGGGTCAAAAATGCATTTCACCCCGATAGCTCATCCTCAGAGCAACGAACAAGTAAAGGTGTCCAATAGAACCATAAAAGATGGTCTGAAAAAAAAATTGAGAGAAGCAAAGGGAAAATGGCCGAGAGAACTTCCTAGTGTGTTATGGAGCTATCAGACAACGCCCCAAAGGGCCATAGGTGAGACAACATTTTCACTCGTCTTCGGCGCGAAGGCCATTATCCCTATCGAGGTGGTTCAGCCATCGATTAGGACACAAGTGTTCGATGAAGAAGAAAATGCCCTCGGGGTGAGAGCTAAGCTTGACCTAATTGACGAACATCGAGAAATGGCTGAGCTTAGAAGAAAAGCTTTTCAGCAAAGGGTGGCCACGACCGCAAACCTGCATGTCCAGCGAAAGGGAATCGTGAAGGGAGACCTTATTCTCCGATAGGCAGAATTTGAACCTTGAAGACCACCTCACGGAGTACTTCGGGCAAACTGGCAAGGGCCTTATTTGGTCCTTGCTGAAGTACTGTTAGGCTCACCTCCAAAGTGCTTGGCTTAGGCCAAGAAGCACGAACAAAAGCAGAATGATGTGAGGACTATGGGAACTAGTACAGTGATCTATGTGTAAAACTGGGAACTTTCAGGACTTAACTGCACATAAAGACTGGACTATGGGAAAAACAGGCAGAAAACAGAGAAAGGGGACCAAATTGTACACTTAGTTGAGTGGTACAATTAAAGCTATCAATTTTGAGATGGAGATTTCAGCCATGCAAGATTTATGGGTGACTAGTGCAAGACTAAACCAAATTTGGTGGACAACAATGATTACTAGTCAAGTCTTGTCTACCACTAAAGAACTATTCACTAGTTAACTAGTTAAACTAACTAGTTTTTTATGCTAGTTACATGGCCGGTTATACATGGGAATTATGGCACTTTGGTACTTGTGTTTGATGTGTGCATGGCATTATAGTCCATGAAGTGACTTAAAGGTCAAGATAGGCATATGTTTTAGTGGCGGCCTTATGATCATGTGAAGTTAAGGGCTACATTGTTTCATGCAAAGAAATGGAAGACAAAAGTTAGCATATTTGCTAACTAATTTACGTATGTCTTTCGGCCGAAACTAAGTCAAGACCATTTATTCATTTCGGGTTTCATTGTTCTTGTTTGGCCAAGAGTTGTTCTTAAGAGCTCATCCAAGAATTGGTCATGAACTCAAGCAAATTGGAGAACTCTTGAAGGATTCAAGCTTGGAAGACTTATTTCGGCCTTAGACTACTTGGAATCAAGCTTTGTTCTTGAGTTTTGGTGAAGGGCCGAGCGAAATCAAGCTAGGGTTCCAAGGTATTCTTTGTATCTCTTGATTTCCATGGTATTTGTTCCATGAACAAGGGATTTAAATGCTCAATTGTTGTTGGATTGAGTTAAATGAGCATGTGTTGTGTTAGGTTGCAAGTTCAATGTTCGCCGAAAATGATGGGTGACTTCGCTTGATGTTCTTCCTTGTTTCCATGGAAAGTAATCCATGATTAAGGTGTATTAATGCCTATTTGATCTTATGCTAGGCAAGTTTGAGTGAAGAACATTAGGGTGAGCAAGTTGGTGTTTGGCCGAGAAGTGCAATTTGAGGTAATTCCATGTTCTTCATTTAATTGCATGGTAATGGTGCCAAGAACAATGTTTATTGATGATTAGGTGATTATATGATGGGATAGATTGATGAAGAACATTATTGTGTGAAATTGGGCATTATGGCCGAAAGCTTGAATTAGTGTAATTTAGTGTTCTTCACTTGATTCCATGGTATTGATGCCATGAACAAGGTTTATTGATGACTAGATGATTATGTGTTGGATTAAATTTGGTGAAGAACCTTGTTGGATGGAATTGGGCATGTTGGCCGAGAGCTTAAACTAGTGTATCTTGGTGTTCTTCTTTGAGTACATGGTATTTAGTCCATGAATAAGTGATATTGATTCCTATTTGTTGTTATGGTAGGCAAATTGAGTGAAGAACACTTGGACATTTAAAGTTGGTGTCTTGGCCGAAAGCATTTGAGGTAGGGTTCACTAACACTTGATTATGCTTGGGGAATTACCATGGTTCAAGTGTTTAGAGTGGCTAAGTGATGGTTAAAATTTGCCAAATGACCTTAGTTGCTTGTGTTGGGTTTCGGGAGCCAAACAGCGCAGCGGAATTTAACCGAAACCCTCTATGATCCAAGTGAAACGGGGTAAATTGGGTGTTCGAAAATTTCATACCTAATTTTCGATTGAGATCTCTCACTCAACTGTAGAGTCGAATCACAAAACCTGAACAGTTGACGTGTTCAGGCTCTCTATGGTATCCACACGAGCCTCTCGGGATCACCACGCTTCCACCACGTCCTGGCAGATGCGTTTCTCTTGCGCTCACAGTGCTAGCTTGCTTCCTCCAAGGAATTGCAAGAGAAGAGTGCGGCTGTCCTTTTGGGAGGCTAGGGCAAGGAGACCTGCGAATTTCTCACTTAAAAGTTGTCTTTATAGTGAGACTCAACTTCCAGGCCTAATGGGTTTCAAAGCCCTAATCCAATTAGGATTTAATTTCGGGCTTAATAATGGCTCAACTCCTTGGCCCATTATTAATATGAAATTAAAGTGAAACCATAACCCAAATAATTAGCCCATGCACTCTAATGATCCAAATAGCTCTATGTGTGCGACCTAATAGGCTCTTGCCATGTTGGCAATGATCATAAATCACATTTATGATCATAAGCAATGAGCGGTGTCTAGCAACACATCATTGCTACCCAAGTGACAAGATTGTCGGTGAATCGACTAAACCTTTATGATCATCACCGATATATGCCATTGTCCCTTTGTCCAAGATATCAAGACTAAGCACGAGACATGGAATGTGTCACTCTCGTATAGCCCAATCTTTGGTTTTTTGATTACCGAGTAGACCAACTTAAACTGATGACATTGATATCATATATCAACTCATCGGAGCATGACCATGCATTTTCTAAGTCTCACTCTATCAAGGGGCCCAAAGATATCACTCCCATTACATAGGAGGGACAAATCCTATCTTGATCATACAAATCCCTCCGCATGATATGTGACATACCCAATGACCTCCTTTAAGTTCACTCAGTTACGAGCAACAAAGGAAAGTATCAAAGTATGTGACTCACATGTAGGGAACCTTGATGATCTTAGGTCAAAGGACTACATATACCATGATCACTATGAGAATCACTTATGACACTCATATAACGATCCATGAAGTGTTCTCATGGTGGGTCGGTCGAGTACACAAGTTCTCCAACTTGTACCCATATGTAGACTACATATCTCATATTAGTCTCCACATATGCTAGTCATTATGTATTATTGCAACCCGCTCCACAATAATACTAGACTAGGGACGTTTAAGAATATCATTATTCTAGGGTTACAATTATGTTTATTACATTACGCAGAAACAAAACAACAAACAAAATTGCTGGATTAATGCCTCAATAAAATATCATGACTCAATGTCCAAAAATACAATCATCTCATGATTGGCTTTTTGGGCACAACACTAACAGCTTGATGGGCTATTGAGAATAAATTCGGTTTACTTGTTGATTAGCTAATTAACTAATGTACATGTACTAGAAATGCTAGCAAGTGTGGCCTAATTGCTTGGCATTTTGGAGCTCTAAGTGGAAGTGGAATGTTTGATGGTGTTTTGTGTGCAAAGTGCACATGGGTACATGTTTGGTTTATTTGGCCGAGAACAATATGTGGAGTGTGTGTGTGTTCTTGTGTGCTTGGGTGCTTTCCTTGTGCTTGCTAACCCAATTTATGATATTGTGGATTATGTGCCATGGACAGTTATCATGTATATGTATATGCTTGGTTTTCCTTGTCTTTGTGTTTGTTTTGCAGGTTGAGCTAAGCTAATGGGAGGTTAAGCTTTGAGTGAATACTTAGCTTAACTAAATAGACTCATATTTGAGTTGTGTATTAAAGTGAATCCTACTGAGTTTATACTCACTGCCCATCCTATTTGTTTTAGGAAAGGACATACGGCCTGAGTAGTGCTAACTTTCTTTGTTTTTGTGCTTTGTACTAGCTTGCTTATTTCCCAAGGTAGGTGCCAATGAGTGCTTGGCCTATTGAAATTAGTTTATTACAAGTCTTTTATCTTAATGGCCGAGACTTATGGATTAAGTTTGTAGGCTGTAGTGTGTGGGGAACCTGACTAGGAAGGCATTATGGATACTTGGACTTTGGCTCTAATCATAGTGTTTACATTCATGACAATGAATCAGGCAATTGGGTTGGTGTTGTAGTGTGTACTTCTATATGGGATCCTAAAGGTCCTTTTTGACCATTAATGGTCTCGGTCTGTATTTAACTTGGCATGGACAACTTATGGACTCATGGCATGTAGCCATGTTAGGTGCTAGGTAGACTACCATTTTGGAGTGTGCATATATGTAGTCTTGGTTGCCTAGATTGGTGATGGTTTTGTTGGACTTGAATGCCAAGTTATGTATGGACTTATGGTTGGTTTTGTGCTTGTATATGGATGTTGAATGTTATGGGCCAATGTTTGGCACCTTTAAGTATGATCATGTACTTATGCTTGAGTATGTTTATGTGAACCACCATGTGTACCTATGTTGGCCGAAAAGAACACATGCATATTAATTTGTAATTTCAAGGTCAAAACCAATAATGTGGCTTCTTGGTTGTCATATAGGTAGCACAATTGAATGCACACCTTATGCACTTAAAATCTCATTAAGTGTTGCCTTGCTTGTTATGCAAGTACTCAGTTAAAACCTTGCTTGATGTGCAAGTTAGTGGTATTGGGCCTTGCCTCTACTGCAAGTAAATTATTTGACTTGTTTTAAAGCCACCTGGGCCACCTCCCAGGCCTTTCAGCTTAAGAAAATAAGACTTAATATTGCCTTTGTTAGCTTGGCCGAATTAGAAAGAGTTAGGTTTAGAGTTGGGCTTCTAAGTTACACTAGAAACTTATAGGCCAGGGCCTGAGTGAGGTGTGACAAATACGGCCATGAGTCTACAAGCTTGGCAGTACTGAAGGTGGAGAACTGAAAAATACATGGCATTCAGATGCCTTGAAGAAATTCTACACTTAGAATTTTGTTAGGGAATTGTACAGTGATAGCTGAAGGGCAATCGCCCCTTAAGAACCTCACATGTATACGCTATCCCGGGCCAACATGTCACCCTCGGTCGGAACAGGCAACCAGACCTTAGCGAGGAGAGAGCCCCAGGCGCCCTTGGACAAGCCGAATAAGCGTTACCCTCAGAAGAGTCATGCAACCAACTTCGGTCACAAAGGGTCATTAACCCTCCTAAGGATAACCGTGGGTCAACTTCATCAGCCTAAGCCCACCTACGGTTACTCTTCAGACCACCTTCGGGGAACGTTCTCGAAGTGCTGTCGTCAATGGCCCAGGCTTATGTTGGGTTTCGGGAGCCAAACAGCGCAGCGGAATTTAACCGAAACCCTCCAAGATCCAAGTGAAACGGGGTAAACCGGGTGTTAAAAAATTTCATACCTAATTTTCGGTTGAGATCTCTCACTCAACTATAGAGTCGAATCACAAAACCTGAACAGTTGACGTGTTCATGCTCTCTATGGTATCCACACGAGCCTCTCGGGATCACCACTCTTCCACCACGTCCCGGCAAATGCGTTTCTCTTGCGCTCGCAGTGCTAGCTTGCGTCCTCCAAGGAATTGCAAGAGAAGAGTGCGGCTGTCCTTTTGGGAGGCTAGGGCAAGGAGACCTGCGAATTTCTCACTTAAAAGTTGTATTTATAGTGAGACTCAACTTCCAGGCCTAATGGGTTTCAAAGCCCTAATCCAATTAGGATTTAATTTCGGGCTTAATAATGGCTCAACTCCTTGGCCCATTATTAATACGAAATTAAAGTGAAACCATAACCCAAATAATTAGCCCATGCACTCTAATGATCCAAATAGCTCTATGTGTGCGACCCAATAGGCTCTTGCCATGTTGGCAATGATCATAAATCACATTTATGATCATAAGCAATGAACGGTGTCTAGCAACACATCATTGCTACCCAAGTGACAAGATTGTCGGTGAATCGACTAAACCTTTATGATCATCACCGATATATGCCATTGTCCCTTTGTCCAAGATATCAAGACTAAGCACAAGACATGGAATGTGTCACTCTCGTATAGCCCAATCTTTGGTTTCTTGATTACCGAGTAGACCAACTTAAACTGACGACATTGATATCATATACCAACTCATCGGAGCATGGCCATGCATTTTCTAAGTCTCACTCTATCAAGGGGCCCAAAGATATCACTCTCGTTACATAGGAGGGACAAATCCCATCTTGATCATACAAATCCCTCCGCATGATATGTGACATACCCAATGACCTCCTTCAAGTTCACTCAGTCGCGAGCAACAAAGGAAAGTATCAAAGTTTGTGACTCACATGTAGGGAACCTTGCTGATCTTAGGTCGAAGGACTACATATACCATGATCACTATGAGAATCACTTATGACACTCATATAACGATCCATGAAGTGTTCTCATGGTGGGTCGGTCGAGTACACAAGTTCTCCAACTTGTACCCATATGTAGACTACATATCTCATATTAGTCTGCACATATGCTAGTCATTATGTATTATTGCAACCCGCTCCACAATAATACTAGACTAGGGATGTTTAAGAATATCATTATTCTAGGGTTACAATTATGTTTATTACGTTATGCAGAAACAAAACAACAAACAAAATTGCTGGATTAATGCCTCAATAAAATATCATGACTCAATGTGCAAAAATACAATCATCGCATGATTGGCTTTTTGGGCACAATACTAACAATCTCCCACTTGCACTAAAATCCAATCATCCATGTATCTAATACCGATGGACCTAGAATGGCTATCATGCTTCTGTTGCGTAAGGGGCTTTGTCAGTGGATCAGCAATGTTGTTGTCTGTCGAAGTCCTGCATATCCTTACATCACCCCTCTCGATGATCTCCCTGATGAGATGATAGCGTCGAAGTATGTGTTTGGATTGCTGGTGAGATCGAGGTTCCTTAGCCTGTGCGATTGCTCCATTGTTGTCACAACAGAGCTCTATCGGGTCAACAATGCTTGGAACCACTCCAAGTTCAGTGATTAACTTCTTGATCCAAACTGCGTCCTTCGCAGCATTAGAGGCGGCAATGTACTCAGATTCTGTTGTAGAGTCAACTACTGTCTCTTGCTTTGAACTCTTCCAGCTCACAGCACCACCACCAATACAAAACACATAACCAGATTGCGATCTAAAATCATCCTTATCGGATTGGAAGCTTGCATCGGTGTAACCCCTTACAACGAGCTGATCTTCACCTCCAAAGACCAAGAATGCATCCTTAGTCCTTCGTAAGTACTTAAGGATGCTCTTAACAGCTGTCCAGTGACTTTCATCGGGGTTCGATTGGTACCTACTCGTCATGCTCAAAGCATATGAGACATCGGGACGAGTACATATCATGGCATACATGATCGATCCAATTGCTGAGGCATATGGAATCTTACTCATGCGCTCTCTCTCCTCGGTTGTACTCGGACACTGAGATCTAGAAAGAGTGATACCATGTGACATGGGCAAGAATCCTTTCTTGGAATCTTGCATGCTAAACCTCTTTAGCACCTTGTCAATATATGTACTTTGACTTAGGCCAAGAAGCTTTCTAGATCTATCTCTATAGATCCTGATGCCTAACACATAGGCTGCTTCACCCAAGTCCTTCATAGAGAAACATTTCCCTAGCCAAGTCTTCACAGACTGTAGCTTAGGAATGTCATTCCCGATGAGTAGTATGTCATCTACATACAACACCAAGAAGACAATAGCGCTCCCACTAACCTTCTTGTAGACACAAGGTTCATCTTCATTTTTGATAAAACTAAACTCTTTGATTGCATCATCAAAATGAAGATTCCAACTTCGAGAAGCTTGCTTCAGTCCATAAATGGACCTTTGCAATTTGCACACTTTATTGGCATTCTCAGAAGTGACAAAACCCTCAGGTTGTGTCATGTACACATCCTCAAGTAGCTTTCCATTTAGGAATGCAGTTTTGACATCCATTTGCCATATCTCATAATCATAGTGTGCAGCAATAGCAAACAAAATTCGGATGGATTTAAGCATAGCAACTGGTGAAAAAGTTTCATCATAGTCAATACCATGAATTTGCTTGAAACCTTTTGCGACCAATCGTCCCTTAAAGGTAATCACATTACCATCCATGTCAGTTTTCTTCTTGAGAGCCCATTTGCACCCTATGGGTTTTACCCCTTCAGGTGGGTCAACCAAAGTCCATACTTGGTTTTCATACATGGATTCCATCTCAGATTTCATGGCCACTAGCCACTTCTCAGAGTCAGGCCCCGACATAGCTTGTTGGTAGGTTGTGGGCTCATCTTGATCCATGAGCATCACATCACCGGTGTGAGTCACGAGAAATCCATATCTCTCGGGCTCACGCCGAATCCTACCAGTCCTACGTGGGCTTTGTGCTACAGGAACAGACTCTTGAACCACAACATCTTGTGGTGTCTGTTCAGGTTCCATTTTAGGTTCGATGTCTTCTTGTTGTTCTTGAATTTCTTCAAGTTCTACTTTCCTCCCACTAGTTCCTTTAGAGATAAACTCTTTCTCCAAAAAGACACCAGTTCGAGCAACAAACACTTTTTGCTCAGAGGGATTGTAGAAATAGTAACCCTTTGTTTCTTTGGTATACCCAACAAAAAGACATTTTTGAGATTTGGGCCCTAGTTTGTTAGAGGATTGACGTTTTACATAAGCGTCACAACCCCAAATCTTCATAAAAGACAAATTGCGACGCCTCCCACTCCATATCTCATATGGTGTCTTTTGAACCGATTTAGATGGAACTCGGTTTAGTGTAAAAGTGGCTGTCTCAAGAGCATGTCCCCAAAAGGAGTTTGGAAGGTCAGCTTGACTCATCATGGAGCGAACCATGTCTAACAGAGTTCGATTTCTCCTTTCAGAAACACCATTCCATTGAGGTGTACCTGGTGGAGTGAGTTGTGATATTATACCACACTCCTTCAGATAGTCAAGGAATTCTCGATCCAAGTACTCTCTACCTCGATCTGATCGAAGCACTTTGATACTCTTCCCGAGTTGATTCTCTACTTCATTCTTGAATTCTTTGAACTTTTCAAAGGATTCTGACTTGTGTCTCATAAGATACACATAGCCATATCTGCTGAAGTCATCAGTGAAAGTAATGAAGTATTGGAAACCTCCTCTAGCTTGTGTAGACATAGGGCCACATACATCACTATGTATGAGTCCTAGTAAGTCATTAGCCCTTTCACTTTGCCCTATGAATGGGGCTTTGGTCATCTTGCCCAACAAACATGACTCACATGTCTCATATGATTCAAAATCAAATGAGTCCAAGACTCCATCCTTATGGAGCTTGGATATGCGGGTCTCATTTATATGGCCCAAGCGACAGTGCCAGAGATAGGTCAATTTTGAATCATTTAATCTGACCTTCTTGGTATTCACATTATAGATTGGATCTTCAAGGTCTAGAACATACAACCCATTGCTAAGTTGAGCACTACCATAAAAGATTTCATTCAAATAAATAGAACAACATTTGTCCTTTATTATAAATGAAAAACCTTTCTTGTCCAAACAAGAAACAGAAATCAAATTTCTACTAATAGTAGGCACAAAGTAGCAGTTGTCTAATTCTAAAACTAATCCACTAGGTAAAGTGAGAACATAAGTCCCTACGGCTAAGGCAGCAACCCTTGCTCCATTTCCAAAACGTAGGTCCACTTCACCTCTGGCCAATCTTCTACTTCTACTTAGATCCTGCACATTTGCACAAATGTGAGATCCACATCCAGTATCCAATACCCAAGATGAGGAAGTAGAAAAGTTAGCCTCTATAACAAAAATACCTGAAGTGGAAGTCTTACTTCCCTTTTCCTTAGCAAGTTCTTCAAGATAGAGCTTACAGTTGCGCTTCCAGTGTCCAGGTTGCTTACAATGGAAGCACTCCCCTTCCTTTGCCACACCACCTTTTGGTTTCAGTGCAGCTGAAGAAGAACTAGCATTGGACTTTCCATTAGCTTTATCCTTCTTCTTGTTGGCTTTTCCTTTTCCCTTGCCCTTTTGAACCATCAAAATGGGCTTAGCCTTCTTAAGGTTTTGCTCAGCAGTTCTCAACATGTTGAGCAATTCAGGGAGGGACTTGTCAAGGTCATTCATGTTATAGTTCATGACGAACTGACTGTAGCTTTCAGGCAACGATTGCAAGACTACATCAATAGCCAACTCTTTCTGAAGAGCAAATCCCAAATTCTCAAGATTCTCAATGTACCCAATCATCTTGAGCACATGAGGACCCACAGGACTTCCCTCAGACATCTTGCACTGAAACAATGCCTTAGAGGTCTCAAACCTCTCATGCCTAGCTTGCTCTTGGAAAAGCATTTTGAGATGTTCGATCATATCGAACGCCCCCATGTTCTCATGTTGCTTCTGAAGCTCAGATTCCATGGTAATCAGCATGAGGCATGCAACATCCAAAGAATCATCAGAATGCCTCTTGTGAGCATCCCTTTCAGCTCTTGGAGCAGTGGCAGCAGGCTCATTCGGAATGGGCTGCTCTAGGACATATGCCTTTCTCTCTTGTTTGAGGACTATCCTCAAGTTTCGGTACCATTTGAGAAAGTTGGTCCCATTCAGTTTTTCCTTCTCAAGGATCGATCACAACGAAAGTGTCGATGTGTTTTGTGCCATGGTAATCTACAACAGTAAATATGCAGTGTAAGAGTCATGTATTTTAATTCATTTAATAAGGACTTTTATTAAACGATACTCCCACTATTTTCCGGAAAATAATAACCCTCGATATTATTTCGGAACACCTCGGCGCTAAGGTATTCTAGTGGGCCAAGATCCATATTTGACCACAACCTGAGTCAGCTTTGGCTTTTCTCTCAAGTTACAGCTATTTAGGTAGGCAACTCCTTGCCAATTGCATCTTATGCAACTCTTGGATAGTTGGGTGAACAACACTTGTCCAAGCTCATCTCATGAACTTAAGCCCAACTCTATGCCTCTAAGTCCCTAATCCTATTAGGGTGACTTAGTTAAGTCGAACCCAAAGTTAGCAGTTTGGATATCACTATTATCCCATCGCGCCTTACCAAGATGAACATAGGTGCTTTGCTTTGGCAAACCCACCTAATGTTGATCAAAGTCTTGACGAGTGCCAACATTTGGAAGGCATCACATTTAATGACTTAATATTTGTTTGAGGGATTTTATCTTTTGATCTCACCAATTTGTTATCTCCGGTTGTTTTATACATGCATCACATACAAATATAAAACATGCATCTCATGCTTACAAGAAATAAACGTGACATGGTTATAGCCCAAACTATGCGATATTCTCAGGCCAATGAGAATATCATAAAAGCCTAAGAAAAGAAAAGAGTCTTCACAAGCTCCTTCTCTTCCTTTCTTGGTTGCCCTTTTGTTGTCACCTCCTTGGACATACCTCCTTGCATGATCCCATAATGCACCATTACATCAATAATAGAAACCTCGAGTTACATTCAAGGGGAGTAAGGTGAGAAGAGAATGTACAATGAGAGTGATAAGAAAAGGCACGACTTGCAGGCCGTATTTACAAGTACAACCAATCAAGGGCTATAACCATGGACCATGCTTCAAACACCAATTAGCATATCATGTCAAATCTCATTCAACAAAGATGCATGCCAATTTTCGCGTGTTGATTAACCAGGTTTTATTTATGTGGCGATTCGCATACGGCGATCCCGCTAGCCGGTCAGCGGGCGGTGGTTCATTACGAATTTGTGTCGTTTCTTCATATATCTCATATGTTCATTACGAATTCCGGTTTCATGCATCATGAATCAATCTAATTAATCATGGCCGAAAACCAATCGAACACATAGCATCATGCGATTCAACACTCAATCCCGATTTAGGGTTTCACCAGTAGCTCTGATACCACTGTTGGATTTCAGGAGCCAAACAGCGCAGCGGAATTTAACTGAAACCCTCCAGGATCCAAGTGAAACGGGGTAAACCGGGTGTTCGAAAATTTCATACCTAATTTTCGGTTGAGATCTCTCTCTCAACTGTAGAGTCGAATCACAAAACCTGAACAGTTGACATGTTCAGGCTCTCTATGGTATCCACACGAGCCTCTCGGGATCACCACGCTTCCACCACGTCCCAGCAGATGCGTTTCTCTTGCGCTCGCAGTGCTAGCTTGCGTCCTCCAAGGAATTGCAAGAGAAGAGTGTAGCTGTCCTTTTGGGAGGCTAGGGCAAGGAGACCTGCGAATTTCTCACTTAAAAGTTGTATTTATAGTGAGACTCAACTTCCAGGCCTAATGGGTTTCAAAGCCCTAATCCAATTAGGATTTAATTTCGGGCTTAATAATGGCTCAACTCCTTGGCCCATTATTAATACGAAATTAAAGTGAAACCAGAACCCAAATAATTAGCCCATGCACTCTAATGATCCAAATAGCTCTATGTGTGCGACCCAATTGGCTCTTGCCATGTTGGCAATGATCATAAATCACATTTATGATCATAAGCAATGAGCGGTGTCTAGCAACACATCATTGCTACCCAAGTGACAAGATTGTCGGTGAATCGACTAAACCTTTGTGATCATCACCGATATATGCCATTGTCCCTTTGTCCAAGATATCAAGACTAAGCACAAGACATGGAATGTGTCACTCTCATATAGCCCAATCTTTGGTTTCTTGATTACCGAGTAGACCAACTTAAACTGACGACATTGATATCATATACCAACTCATCGGAGCATGGCCATGCATTTTCTAAGTCTCACTCTATCAAGGGGCCCAAAGATATCACTCTCGTTACATAGGAGGGACAAATCCCATCTTGATCATACAAATCCCTCCGCATGATATGTGACATACCCAATGACCTCCTTCAAGTTCACTCAGTTACGAGCAACAAAGGAAAGTATCAAAGTATGTGACTCACATGTAGGTAACCTTGCTGATCTTAGGTCGAAGGACTACATATACCATGATCACTATGAGAATCACTTATGACACTCATATAACGATCCATGAAGTGTTCTCATGGTAGGTCGGTCCAGTACACAAGTTCTCCAACTTGTACCCATATGTAGACTACATATCTCATATTAGTCTCCACATATGCTAGTCATTATGTATTATTGCAACTCGCTCCACAATAATACTAGACTAGGGACGTTTAAGAATATCATTATTCTAGGGTTACAATTATGTTTATTACGTTACGCAGAAACAAAACAACAAACAAAATTGCTGGATTAATGCCTCAATAAAATATCATGACTCAATGTGCAAAAGTACAATCATCTCATGATTGACCTTTTGGGCACAATACTAACGGCCTAACCTCAGGAAAATCCAATCGAAGGTGTCCCGTATAAAACAAAAGGATCTTCCTCTGGAAAAGCCCACCTCCCCAATGAAACTCGGGACTCTGAGGGAGTTCGGACACGTAAAAAGGTCACGTGTGCGTACGACCAGACAGCTTGGGAGTATCTGACATACCGTACTCCTACGGCCCTGACACGCCACCCCCAGACACCCTCTGACATGACGTTCTTGAGCAACGTAGGCTTTCAGCCGAGCGAATAGTGGTCGGCTAAAAGCCCTCTTCTCTCTTCCCAAGGGTACGAATCATATCTGACCGAACACGTGTCATGATCTAGGTAGCCGGTGGCAGGCGGACTTCTTCTGATTACCTCCCTATAAATTCGGGAAGCACCCTAGGTACAAGGGGGGACTCTCTATTAGACCACCTCTGCTCATTGCTTATGCTTCTCTCCCACCTCCAAAACAATAACTTGGGCATCAGAGACTCTCCCCCGGAAAAACACTCCGTGGATCTCCTAACCCCTATTTTCTGAGTATTTCAGGTGGACTCCCTCAGTGTGCATCCCCTCTGATGTTTCTCTTCCACCCGAAGTTCTTGTTACCCTCACCATGATGTATAGTGGAGATGCCGGTGGGCATCATACAGTTAGAAATTTTTTTAAGTACAAAAAGTTTATGGTAAAAATAGACCCACCTAAGAGTTTCACCGAACAAGGTTCAAGTATGTACTTGTGAAAATCACATATTTCCTCCGACAACGCGTCCACCGAACATGGCTGATAAAAGTAGGCAAAACTTCACCAAGAGAAATTTGCCAATGATAGCGTTTTGTCGAAGATGATCGATAAAAAGCGCGAAAAATATCTTCCTACGGGCCCTAGACCGAAAGTGGTCAAGATAACCCTTGGAAACAAAGATTATTTAGGGAGAAACTTGCTGGAGACTTAGCCAAATTTTTGAAGGGAAGATAAATTTTATTAGGAAGCCTTGTTACAGGGAGGAGATTACAAGAAGAATAGCACAAAGAAAAAGACGAAGAAAAAGTAAAGCCTTAGATGCCTGAGGGAGCCCGCCATCATGAGATGCTCCATCCCCTGCATCCTTTGTTACAGCCTTCGACACTGAAGGAGGAGCAGAGGGCAGGTTTAGATGATCAATCTTTGACCAAGCCCAATGGGGCCCCTCGAGGATGTCCAGAGCAGCCAAGAAGGATAAGTCGAGGTCAGGGTACTTTGCCAAGACTTCGCACCGAACAAGATAAAAGTCATCTTGATAAGTGGCCTTGGTAGCTTGATCTGCCTTGTCTTTTTGGACGGACAAGTCATCCAGCTCGTTATTCAACTTATCGACCTCCTTCTTGAGCTTCTTCGTCTTCTTCTTCATCTTTGTCTCCTTCTTCAGTGCCTCGACTTCAGCTTGAAGCTCAGCATTGTCAACAAGGGCCTTCGTCAAGAGAGCAGAGTCTTCCTCCTTCTCCTTTTGACAAGCCTCATTGGCCGAAGTCAGCTCAACAACCTTCGTGCCGAGGTCGGACATCTTCTGAGAGAAATCCTTCAAGAGTTCCTCCTTACCCTTCAAGAACTCCTCCCGAAGTTTGGCAACCTCCTCATTGGCTATTCCGCTCAACTCGGCATTCTTGATGACTGAGTTGGCACAGAACACCTTGGTCTTCTCCAGACGATCATTGGTCCAAGATCAAACCGAAGACTGTTTTGCTGCCCAAGCTCTGAAATATCCACTATACGCTAAGAGCTGTAGAAAGACGGGGAAAGGACATTTGGTAAAGTTGCACAAGGAAAGCCAAACATTTAGAAAATTTGGGAGAAAAAATTAAAGGTCTGAAGAGTACCTGGGCAGCTTGGTCGGACATCCTCGCGGCAAAGATCTCCTCGTTCGGGCACTCGTCGGCCACAGATTTGAAGGTGGCCAGGGTGAGCACGCCCCTCACCATTTGGGGAGCAATTTGCTGGCTATCTTCGGAGAACAAATTCTTATCCTCCGTGAAAAACTAGAAAGGCTCCCGCGGAACCTTATCCTTCAGGGTATGAGAGTCCCAAAGGGCCCGCCTCCGAGCGTGCTCGACTATCCATGCCAAGGGTGGCAATTCTTCTGTAAAGTCAAGACGCAGTTCCATCAGTACATTGTCCTTTAGCCATGTATCCATAAGATTGAGAGTGCTAAAAATGTCTAAGTTTATAAAGAAATGGCTAAGGGACAAACCTGGCAGCACCTCGGTGACGTCATCGTCGGAGTCATGGACCTCCTCCACTTTGGCAGGGACGTGTTTGCACTTGCTTCTTCTGTGCTCCTTGAGCTCTTCAGTAGAAGGGCCTCCTACCAAAGAACCCAAGAGGTCCGTCGAAGTGGTAGGACTCCGGGGAGTGGACCTGACAGTTAGCTTCGGCGGTAGGTTGGCCTAGACCTCAGGCTGGCCCCCGACCTCCACAACATCCTCTAGAGGTGGGGGAAGGAGGTCCTTCTTCACCTTCTTAGCTGAAGACAACGTGCCTCCAGACGTTTTTCACCTCTTCGGGGCCCCCTTCTTCGTCTGTTCCCCCTTCTCGGCTTGACCGAGGAAGAGGGATTTGTAGAAAATGGCTGACTGGTCACCCATCTCTGAAAAAGAATGAAAATATCAGTGTAAGTCCAAAGGGATACTTATACCAAAAATTTAGAAAGTAACTTACTTTCAAAAAGGGCTTCGTAAGTGAGCTCCCCCCGAATGAGCATCACCAGCCAGGACTTCTTCCCGTCAATGGCAGGAGCTGGCATGCCGAGGTCCGTCTTATGCTCCTTGAGCACCCCTAGCTCCCGAAGAACCTCCTCGGTCATAAGGTTCCACTTGAGGGGGAAGGGATACAGGGAGCGTCGTTGGACCTCGGCATCCCAGTCGGTGACAGCTCGGATACGGCTGTCAAAATCCTCAAACCTCACTGCAACTTAGGAGTTAGCAACTTCTTGGGATCAACGATGTCTGTCTCCAGCTTTCCCCGGGCCCACCTAGTCGGCATGTGTGACCATGCCTTTGCCACCGTCAGGAAGAAAAACTTCCTTTGCAACCCTCGCCAACTATCTCTAGTGTCGAAGGTGAACATGTACTTTTTGGTCCTAGATCCCCGAGGTAGCATGAAATAGAAGCCACCCTTCGGGACCAGATAGAGCTTGTAGTACTGCATGAAAATGATGAAGTGGGGTTCTATTTTGAAAACCCCACATATGCGGAGAAAAGCATTAAAGCAACAGTAAGAGTTGGGAGGAAGCTGATTCACGGCTATGCCATGAAATTGGCAAAAGTTGCAAATCATCTTCGGTGGGGGAAACCGAAGTCCGGCCTTCAGTTGGGCCCAAAAAATGGTAACCTCATTATCGTCATTCATGAAGCTAATATGCCCGGGATGGGGTAGCCTCGTAGTGGCATAAGAAGGAAGAAAAAATTTAGTTGTCCACTTCGCTAATTTTTCCGAAGTGGAACAACATAGGTGAGACATGAGAGGTTGCCAGCTCTCGGGAATAGCCTGGACAGACATGACGGGGACAGGGGAAGACATGTTCGCCAAAAGAAGATGACTACGAAAAAAAGGATTAGGGACTTCAGGAAAAAAGAAAAGAGCTTCGGGGACTAGAAAAAATAAGAACCGAAGAGACCGAGGGACCTCTGGAAGGGAAACCCACCAAAAAATTTGCCAAAGTCGGGATTAGAAGACACCATCGTAAATGGCTATCGGAAATCGCTTCACCGCTTACATCGCCGCAACAGAGAAAGAAGAGCTAAAAAACAAACGAGAACAGGACAGAGGCAAAGGAAAACAAATAAGGACCATGAAGGGAAAGAAGGTTTATATAGACCGAAGAAGGGTAACCGAATCATCGTCATAACTACTCTGTGAAGGTGAATCGTCGCCATAATTACCCCTCGAAGGTGAAAAGACGCAGCTGGTGTAACCGACGCAACTACACCCAATCACCACACGCCATGTGTCATCCAATGCGTGAAACGAGGACACACTTTCTGACACCACAAAGACCTAGGCACCCCGATCCAAACTACCGCTCCTAGTTACCAGACGTGACGGTCCATTGACCTGTAGCAGAAAAAGTAAAAATAAAGAGAGCGCACCCCTAGGAAGCACAAACAGACTAACCAGGGAGCAAGTAGTGATGCGTCAGCTAGGAAGGCACGCCTTCAGGTGGCAAGGTGTCTCCATACACAATGTCCTACTCTGAGTCTTACAAGGTGCCCTCAAAGATTCTACAAGCCAAAGTCTCCGCTCCGACTTTCCAAGGAGGCGGCATGTGATGGCCAAAGCACTATTGCCCTTTAAACCCATAAGCTCGGGGAAAGCATCATGCACGAGGAAGGTGAGCACCAACCTCGAAAAGTATTGTCTAACACCCTGAACACCAGACCTCGGTGATCCATCATCACCTCCAGGAATGACAGTATCGACCTCAGGAATACAATGCACCACCATCCTCAGTAAGATGACCTAAATGGCTTCGGAGGAGGAAGACTGACCACCTTCAGCAGGGGAGAAAACCCCCGAAGGGGAGCATCCGTGCCGAGGGTACTTGCAAATTACTGAAACGACCTCAGAAAAAAGCTCTCCTTTTCCGAAGGGGTTTCTTCTGCCGAAGGGATCTTGAGAGTTCAGAAGAAACAATTAAGGAGCCTCTGACATGCCGCCCTCGTACACAACACACCGCCCTCATACATGTTCTGACATGCTGCCGTAGCACACGTCCTATCGTGCAAACCAACCCCGGCCTTGACCTCTGGCCAGAACGGCCTATAGCCGGCTAGAGGCCCCCACGCCCAAAAGTATGGATTACATCTGACCGAACATGTGTCATAATCTGAGCTGGTTATGTCAGGCAGGTTTCTCCATTACACACTCCTATATATATATGGTGGGGAGATACATTTTTCTTATTCTTACAACTTCCTGTCTCACAAGATACTGACTTGGGCGTCGGAGCCTCCTTCCCGGAAAAATACTCTGGGGGCCTCCTAACCTTTGTTCTTTGAGTGTTCCAGGCAATCTCTCCTAGGAAGTCTCTCCTTCAGACGTTCCTCCTTTACCGGAAGTCCATTCCAATCTCAGTATGTCATACAGCGAAGATGCCGATGAGCATCACTATTCATAAGAAAGGTTTGGGGTTATAGGCATGCTAGCAAGTATCATTATTTGTTTAGAACTTGGAACATACTTCTTAAGCAAGCTTACATGAAATAGATCATGTATATTACCAAGTTCAGGTGGAAAGTCTAACTTGTAGGCCACATTTCCAACCCTAGCCAACACTTGGTATGGCCCTATATATCTGGGTGCCAATTTCCCTTTCTTTCCAAATCTTATAACTCATTTTAAAGGAGAGACTTTAAGCCACACCCAGTCCCCTTCCTGGAATTCCATGTCTCTTCTCCTTTTTAGGTTCACATAAGACTACTATCTATCATTAGCAGGCTTGATTCTTGCCTGAATCATTTTTATCTTTTTAGTGGTCTCTTTAACAATGTCTGGTCCCAACTCCAACTTATCTTCTGGCTAATGCTATCAATGGGGTGTGATACACCTTCTGCCATACAAGGATTCATATACGGCCATTCCAATCGCTGAATGGTAACCGTTGTTATAAGAGAATTCTATAAATGGAAGATGCACATCCTACTCTCCTTGAAAATCAATGACACAACACCTTAGCATATCTTTTAGAGTTTGGATTTTTCTCTCTGTTTCTCCATCAGTCTATGGATGGTATGCTACACTAAACGTAAGTTTAGTTCCTAATGCCTGATGTAGGGATTTCCAAAACGTAGAAACAAACCTAGGATCCCTATCTGACATAATGTCATCAGGTATTCCATGAAGTCTCACTATCTCCCTTATATAGAGCTGGGCAAGTTTGTCTAAAGAATCAGTGAGATTCAATGGGAGAAAATGTGCTGCCTTGGTCAATTTATCTACAATGACCCAAATGGCATTACATTCCCTTCTTGTCAGTGGTGATGCCCGTCGGCATCTTCGTTGTACGACATAATGACTTGAAGTTGGCACTTCCGTTGTGGAGGGTGTCTGAAGGAGAGACTTCCGATGTGGGAGTGCTTGAAATGCTTAAAAGAATCAGGGGTTAGGAGGTCCCCAGAGTGTGTTTCTGGGGGAGGAGCCTCTGGCGCCCAAGTCAGTATTTGGCAAGTGAAGAGTAGTGAATGGAGAGCAAAGAGTAGAGTTCTCTCAAGAGTTCAGCCTCTCGTATCTCCTGACCAAGGTCATTTTCCCAAGTATTTATAGGAGGGCATTGGGAGAACTCCATTTGACACAACCCGCTCAGATCATGACACATGTTCGGCCAGATACGGTCCGTAGCTCCGAGGATGCAGATCTCCAGCTGGCCATAGGCCATTCTAGCCAGAAGTCAAGGCTGTGGGAGGCCCATGCATCAGGGGCGTGTACGAGGTCTCTGTGTCAGAGGCTCCTTAACCATTTTTGTCGTGTTCACAAGACCCCTTCGGTGAAAGAGGCCTTTTCAGGATATGAGAGCTTCTAGCTGAGGTGGCTCTAGTTACTCGAAAGATCCCTCGGCACAGAGAATCCCCTTCGGAGGATGTTTTCCCCTACCGAGGATGGTGAGTCTATTCCACCCGAAGTTGGTCAAATCATCTTACCGCTAGTGGTAGTGTACCACGTTCCCGAGGTTAATCCCGTTATTCCCCAAGGGCGATGATGGATTACAGAGGTTAGGGGGTCAAGGACTGCGGACCCTCTTTTCCCAAGGTTAGTGCTCGCATTCTCTGAGGGTGATGCTCGTTTCTTCCGAGGGTGGTGCTTCATCAGAGCTTGGGGGTTTAAAGGGTAATAGCCCTTTGGCTATCACATGCACGCCTCGGAAAGCCGAAGTTATATCTTCGGTTATTTGAGCAAATCATAGAAGTCTTCAGGGATGCTAGTGGTTAATTCAGTTGTCATTACTAAAATTTTATCTGAGGTCATATTCTTTGAAGGGGGGAGTTTCGGCAATCTGAGATGCCTCTCCTAACCAAGGTAGCTCTTCTAGTACTCAAGTGGCTCTCCTAGTTTTTAGCTGAATTTTTTATGTTCCAGAAGTTATTCCATCAGCCTGGGGTGGATATCCCCTTTCTTTGGGTCTGAATCGTTACATTTTCTATTCAGATAGACGCATCACATTGGGTAAGCTTTCTTAGGCCTCCGTACTGTTAGGAGGCGTGCCCTTGTTTCCTGTGCTGGGTGACATGTGTCATGCGGTAATTGGGGGATAGTTGCATCGGTTACATCAACCGCGTCTCTTCACCTTCAATGGGTAATTATGGCGACGAATCCCCTTCGAGGGGTAATTATGGCGATGATTCGCCTACCCTCTTCGGCTTATATAAACCCTCCTATTCCTTAGAGTTCCCACTTGCTTTCTTTTGCTTCTACTTTTGCTCTCATTTGCTCTCAAGCTTTTCTCCCTTTTCTGCAGCGGTGCTAGCGGCGGAGGGATTTCCGGTGAGTCTTAGCAACGGCGTTCATAAATCCAGACTTTGGCAAAAGCTTTGGTGGGTTCTCCTTTCCGAAGTCGTTCTTTGGCACTATTTCCTTCTTCTTTTTTCTCCCTTCCGAAGTTAGGTTTCCCTTTTCCCAATGTCTTCCCCCATTCCGCTCATGTCCATCCAAACTATCCCCGAGAGCTGGCTTCCTTTCAATTCTCATCCAAGTTGTACCACTTTGGAGAAGTTAGCGAAGTGGACAACAAAATTTTTTCTTCCTTCTTACTTTATTTTTAGGCAACCCAAACCTGACCTATTCAGTTATATGAATAACCCGAGTGAGGTTATTATCTTTTGGGCCTAATTGAAGGCCAGACTTCGGTTTCCCCTGCCGAAGGTGGTCTGCAACTTCTGCCATTTTCACGGCATAGGCGTAACTTAGCTTCCGCCCAATTCTTATTCCTATTTCAATGCTTTTCTTTGCATGTGTGGGGCCTTCAATATAGAAGCCCACTTCCTATTTTTTATGCAATACTACAAACTCCATCCCGTCCCAAAGGGTGGTTTTTATTTTTTTGCTTCCTCGATGTTCTAAGTCCAGAAAATACACTTTTACCTTCGACACGAGGGACAGCTGGTGGGGTTGGTAGAGGAAGTTCTTTTTCCTAAAGGTAGCTAAGGCTTCGATGGATGTTCCGATGGAATGGTCATGGGGGACCCTGCCCATAGATGTAATGGATCCTAGATGGCTACGAACCCCAGAGTTGGAGGTGAAGTTTGACGACTTCGACAGCTGTATCCGTGCAGTCATGGATTGGGACCCCGAGGTCCCTCCTCGCTCCCTATACCCCTTTCCCATAAAGTGGAACTTCATGACCGAAGAGGTTCTTCAGGAGTTAAGGGTAGTCAAGGAGCATAAAACTGACCTGGCCATGCCAACACCTGTTTTTGACAGAAAAATGGCATGGCTAGTGATGCTTCTTTGGCGCGAGCTCACCTACGAATGGCTTTTGGAGAGTAAGTAATGTTCCAGATTTTGTTATACATACTCCTTTGGACTTACACTAATCTCTTCCCTTTTTTAGAGATGGGTGACCAATCCGCTGCCTGCACGGATACGGCTGTCGAACCAGTGGGTTCTGAGGGTGATCGGCACCTTGGCTATCAGGTTGCTGCCTTAGCCATAGGGACTTATGTTCTCACTTTACCTAGTGGATTAGTTTTAGAATTAGACAATTCCTACTTCGTGCGTACTATTAGTAGAAATTTGATTTCTGTTTCTTGTTTGGACAAGAAAGGTTTTTCATTTATAATAAAGGACAAATGTTGTTCTATTTATTTGAATGAAATCTTTTATGGTAGTGCTCAACTTAGCAATGGGTTGTATGTTCTAGACCTCGAAGATCCAATCCATAATGTGAATACCAAGAAGGTTAGATTAAATGATTCGAACCTGACCTATTTCTGGCACTGTCACTTGGGCCATATAAATGAGACCCGCATATCCAAGCTCCATAAGGATGGACTCTTGGACTCATTTGATTTTGAATCATATGAGACACGTGAGTCATGTTTGTTGGGCAAGATGACCAAAGCCCCATTCACAGGGCAAAGTGAAAGGGCTAATGACTTACTAGGACTCATACATAGTGATGTATGTGGCCCTATGTCTACACAAGCTAGAGGAGGTTTCCAATACTTCATTACTTTCACTGACGACTTCAGCAGATATGGCTATGTGTACCTTATGAGACACAAGTTAGAATCCTTTGAAAAGTTCAAAGAATTCAAGAATGAAGTAGAGAATCAACTCGGGAAGAGTATTAAAGTGCTCCGATCAGATCGAGGTAGAGAGTACTTGGATTGAGAATTCCTTGACTATCTGAAGGAGTGTGGTATAGTATCACAACTCACTCCACCAGGTACACCTCAATGGAATGGTGTATCTGAAAGGAGAAATCGAACTCTGTTAGACATGGTTCGCTCTATGATGGGTCAAACTGACCTTCCAAACTCCTTTTGGGGACATGCTCTAGAGACAGCCGCTTTTACACTAAACCGAGTTCCATCTAAATCGGTTCAAAAGACACCATATGAGATATGGAGTGGGAGGCATCCCAATTTGTCTTTTATGAATATTTGGGGCCGTGACGCTTATGTGAAACGTCAATCCTCTGACAAACTAGTGCCTAAATCTCAAAAATGCCTTTTTGTTGGGTATCCCAAAAAAACAAAGGGTTACTATTTCTATAATCTTTCTGAGCAAAAATTATTTGTTGCTCGAACTGGTGTCTTTTTGGAGAAAGAGTTTATCTCTAAAGGAACTAGTGGGAGGAAACTAGAACCTGAAGAAATTCAAGAACAACAAGGAGACATCGACCCTAAAATGGAACCTGAACAAACACCACAAGATGTTGTGGTTCAAGAGTCTATTCCTGTAGCACAGAGCCCACGTAGGTCTGGTAGGATTCGACATAAGCCCGAGGGATATGGATTTCTCGTGACTCACACAGGTGATCTCATGGATCAGGATGAGCCCACAACCTACCAACAAGCTATGTCAGGGCCTGACTCTGAGAAATGGCTAGTGGCCATGAAATCCGAGATGGAATCCATATACGAAAACCAAGTATGGACTTTGGTTGACCCACCTGAAGGGGTAAACCCATAGGGTGCAAATGGGTTTTCAAGAAGAAAACTGACATGGATGGTAATGTGATTACCTTTAAGGGATGATTGGTTGCAAAAGGTTTCAAGCAAATTCATGGTATTGACTATGATGAAACTTTTTCACCAGTTGCTATGCTTAAATCCATCCAAATTTTGTTTGCTATTACTGCACACTATGATTATGAGATATGGAAAATGGATGTCAAAATTGCATTCCTAAATGGAAAGCTACTTAAGGATGTGTACATGACACAACCTGAGGGTTTTGTCACTCCTGAGAATGCCAATAAAGTGTGCAAGTTGCAAAGGTCCATTTATGGACTGAAGCAAGCTTCTCGAAGTTAGAATCTTCATTTTGATGATGCAATCAAAGAGTTTGGTTTTATGAAAAATGAAGATGAACCTTGTGTCTACAAGAAGGTTACTGGGAGCGCTATTATCTTCTTGGTGTTTTATGTAGATGACATACTACTCATCGGGAATGACATTCCTGAGCTACAGTCTGTGAAGACTTGGCTAGGGAAATGTTTCTCTATGAAGGACTTGGGTGAAGCAGGCTATGTGTTATGCATCAGGATCTATAGAGATAGATCTAGAAAGATTCTCGGCCTATGTCAAAATACATATATTGACAAGGTGCTAAAGGGGTTTAGCATGCAAGATTCCAAGAAAGGATTCTTGCCCATGTCACATGGTATCACTCTTTCTAGATCTCAGTGTCCGAGTACAACCGAGGAGAGAGAGCGCATGAGTAAGATTCGATATGCCTCAGCAATTGGATCTATCATGTATGCCATGATATGTACTTGTCCCGATGTCTCATATGCTTTGAGCATGATAAGTAGGTACCAATCAAACCCCGGTGAGAGTCACTGGATAGCTATTAAGAACATCCTTAAGTACTTACGAAGGACTAAGGATGCATTCTTGGTCTTTGGAGGTGAAGATGGGCTCGTTGTAAGGGGTTACACCGATGCAAGCTTCCAATCCGATAAGGATGATTTTAGATCGCAATTTGGTTATGTGTTTTGTATTGGTGGTGGTGTTGTGAGCTGGAAGAGTTCAAAGCAAGAGACAGTAGCTGACTCTACAACAGACTCTGAGTACATTGCCGCATCTGATGCTTTGAAGGAGGCAGTTTGGATCAAGAAGTTCATCACTGAACTTGGAGTGGTTCCAAGCATTGTCGACCTGATAGAGCTCTATTGTGACAACAATGGAGCAATCGCACAGGCTAAGTGATGGCCTAAGGCCTCATCGTTGTGAGTCATGATGACTGTTGAGGAGACTTCTAGGAGGAAGAACGCCTGGAAGGTGGATCGCCCCAAGGAGAGTACCTGAAAAGCTGGTAAACAGGGTTAGGAGGCCCCCGGAGTGTTTTTTCGGGGGGGGAGCCTCCGACGCCCAAGTCAGTGGTGGCCGGAAGAAGGAGAAAGTCACTAGCTCAAAGAGAAAGGCAGAAAAGTCTCGCCTGGTATTTTCTCAGGGTGTGGGAGCTGTATATCCGGCCTGCCAACCTCCTGTCAAGTATTTATTTCCTGTATATATAGGAATACCTAGCCCGTTCAGATCATGACACGTGTGCGGTCGGATGCTCCTGAACGTCTGGGCGTAGGGGACAGATAGTTGGTAACTAGATGGCCTCGAGCCTTGTGCTGAGACGGGCCATGATATGATTCTGATGGCGTCTGCGCGTCAGGGCAACTTTTTACGTCTGTGGTGGGACGTGTCAGAGGCTTCCTTAAATGCTTCCTTAAATGCGCCTGCCGTACTCCCGAGGTCCCTGGGCGAGGTCGTCCTCTAGTTCGGACAGAGCCTCTTCAGGAAGCCTACCCTCAGTTCGGGGGTTCCCAGTTCCAGGGGGTTCCGCCTTCGGGGATATCATATTCGGGCAGCAATGTCTGGTGCCACTTTTCCGAAGGCGCGCTGTTCACAACCTTGGGGGGCGAATGGAGTCCTCAAGTTTTACTGGCGTGCCGAGGCTCGGAGCTCTCAGGCTATCTCCCGAGGTGCATGATTCCACCTATTCCCGGGAAGCGCCAGTTCTTCTGGCCATTGTTGTGGCAGGGTATTCGGCCAGATTGAGGCGATAGCCTTTGGCTATCACTAAATAACCTCGATCTCACCAGCAATCCAAACATATACTCCGACGCTATCATTTCATCAGGGAGATCATCGAGAGGGGTGATGTAAGGATATGCAGGACTTCGACAGATAGCAACATTGCTGATCCACTGACAAAGCCCCTTACGCAGCAAAAGCATGATAGCCATTCTAGGTCTGTTGGTATTAGATAGATGATTGGCTTTAGTGCAAGTGGGAGATTGTTAATGTTGTGCCCAAAAGCTAATCATGAGATGATTGTATTTTGGCACATTGAGTCATGATATTTTATTAAGGCATTAATCCAGCAATTATGTTTGTTGTTTTGTTTCTGCGTAACTTAACAAACATAATTGTAACCCTAGAATAATGATATTCTTAAACATCCCTGGTCTAGTATTATTGTGGAGCGGGTTGCAATAATACATAATGACTAGGATTTGTGGAGACTAATATGAGATATGTAGTCTACATATGGGTACAAGTTGTACAACTTGTGTACTGGACCGACCCACCATGAGAACACTACATGGATCGTTATATGAGTGTCATAAGTGATTCTCATAGTGATCATGGTATATGTAGTCCTTCGACCTAAGATCGTCAAGGTTCCCTACATGTGAGTTACATACTTTGATACTTTCCTTTGTTGCTCGTAACTAAGTGAACTTGAAGGAGGTCATTGGGTATGTCATATATCATGCAGAGGGATTTGTATGATCAAGATCGGATTTGTCCCTCCTATGTAATGGGAGTGATATCTTCGAGCCCCTTGATAAAGTAAGACTTAGAAAAATGCATGGCCATGCTCGGACGAGTTGATATACGATATCAATGTCATCAGTTTAAGTTGGTCTACTCGGTAATCAAGAAACCAAAGATTGGGCGATATGAGAGTGACACATTCCATGTCTTGTGCTTAGTCTTGCTATCTTGGACAAAGGGACAATAGCATAAATCGGTGATGATCATAAAGGTTTAGTCGAATCATCGACAATCTTGTCACTTGGGTAGCAATGATGTGTTGCTAGACACCACTCATTGCTTATGATCATAAATGTGATTTATGATCAATGCCAACGTGGCAAGAGCCTATTGGGTCACACACATAGAGCTATTTGGATCATTAGAGTGCATGGGCTAATTATTTGGGTTATGGTTTCACTTTAATTTCGTATTAATAATGGGCCCAAGAGTTGAGATATTATTAAGCCCATAGGCCTGGAAGTTGAGTCTCACTATAACTACAACTTTTAAGTGAGAAATTCGCAGGTGTCCTTGCCCTAGCCTCCCAAAAAGGACAGCCGCACTCTTCTCTTGCAATTCCTTGGAGGACGCAAGCTAGCACTACAAGCGCAAGATAAACTCATCTGCCGGGACGTGGTGGAAGCGTGGTGATCCTGAGAGGCTCGTGTGGATACCATATAGAGCCTGAACACGTCAACTGTTCAGGTTTAGTGATTCGACTCTACAGTTGAGTGAGAGATCTCAACCAAAAATTAGGTATGAAATTTTTTGAACACCCAGTTTACCCCATTTCACTTGGATCCTGGAGGGTTTCAGTTAAATTCTGCTGCGCTGTTTGGCTCCCGAAAGCCAACACGTGGCTCCTGCATTCTTAAGCCCGAAGGGTATTCTAATATAGCAGTATGTACCAGCTTCGGTGATGAAGGTAGTTTTTTCTTCATCTTCGGGGTCCATCTTGATTTGATGATACCCACTGAAGGCGTCGAGGAAGCTAGGGAGGCCATACTCGGTGGTTGAGTCAACCAACTGGTCTATTGGGGGCAGAGGATACGAATCCTTAGGACAAACATCGTTCACGTTTAGGAAGTCGATGCACATTGGGAGTTTGTCACTCCCTTCTTTCGTGGCGATAACCATGTTACTAAGCCATTCGGGATATTTGACTTCCCGTATTACGTTTGCCTCCATCAACCTTTGGATTTTGGCTTTCACGAAGTTGTTCTTGTGTGCTGAAAGGCTTCTCTTTTTATGGCGAACAGGCTTCACGTCAAGGCGTATCTTAAGACTATGCTGGATTATGCAAGGGTCTACCCTTGGCATGTCCTTCGGCAAGTAGGCAAATAGATCTTTATTCATTAAAAGGAAAGATACAAGCTTTTGCTTGTCACCTTCGGCCAAATGTTTCCCCATACGGGTACTACGGCCCGGGACACGCTCTACACTTTCAGTTTCCATTTTTTCCAAATCGCTTTTCTCTCATTCTGTAGCCTCTTTGGCCGGTATGCCCTTGTTTTCTGAGTTCTTCATGTGCACTTTCATCAGGCTCTATCTCGCCCTTACGAAGACCTTCTGAACCTCATCTTGGTCAATAATTATCTCTGTGTCCCCCTCCTTCGTCACGAAGCTGACCGTCAGGTACTTTACATCTGGTCGGATGTGAAAGTTCCCTTGAGTTTGCCTTCTAAGGATTGCATTGTATGAAGAGGGGACATCAATCACTATGAACCTGGTTGTTACCCACTCCGGGGTAGTCCAATTATGGTACCAAAAATGTGCATTTTGACTCCCAGGATTGGTAATGTTCTGTAGGCCATCAGAACACTACCCTTAGTGTGCATACCCAAGTGGCCCTCTTGGGCACTATGTAAACACATGCAAATTGGTCCAACCATCACACACATATTCACATTTCATGCACGCCATGGCAGCAAAGAAGGAAAACACTAGCACAAGTCTTAATCTTCGCTACCACACATTAGGCAATCTTGTTAGGTTCTAGTGACCAGGCACTGCACCTGTAACTTCCACTAATAAACTGTATCATTCTAGCCACATACCCTCCTGTTTTCCTTGCCCCATTATCAAGTATAGACTTAGAGCAAACAAGGAAATTTTTTTTCCATCAATAGCCCACCTATGGACCAAGTTATGGATTTTTTAAGTTGGTTACAAAATTATGACCAAATGAACAGTAACTCAGCCAACTTTGCAAGGCCGTATCTTTGGGTACAGGGCTCTAACTCCAGAAATTCGAAAGCCCAGTTAACCGTCTAGATGTCCTCTAGGTGTGGTCGAAATTTCATACCAACATTCATTCTACACAAGGAACTACAATCTCTTTCTTTTAATAACTTTATGTGGCCAAAACAGAATTTACAAGTAAGCAGCCCATCATTCACACTTAGGCAGCTTTGCACCACATCACTTACATAGCCGAAACATTACTCAAATGTTCACATACTTGTCTCATTTTACATACGCTACATGTTCATGCATAATGCACTACAATATGGTCTTAACTCAGCTAAATACACACCCTAAATTATAGGAGGTCTTGAGAGACAATGGACCCCAAAAACAGGATACTAGATAGCTGCTGCACAACACAATAAGTATCACCATTAAAAATACCAAATGTGCTACTAAAATCACCAAACCTTCCAGATAATAACTAGACATATGGAAGTTCATGTACCTAAAATTGTAGATTAAAAATCAAACAAAAAATGTTAGTTTGAAGGTGATCTTTCAGCTGGA
Source organism: Aquilaria yunnanensis (assembly GCA_039654915.1). Classification (NCBI taxonomy): domain Eukaryota; kingdom Viridiplantae; phylum Streptophyta; class Magnoliopsida; order Malvales; family Thymelaeaceae; genus Aquilaria; species Aquilaria yunnanensis. Next base: position 48,080,551 of record CM077594.1, read on the forward strand.
CATGAAATGATAGAATTGAGGGGAGTAAGTTTCATTGAGAAACTTAGTAAGGGTAGCACTTGGATTCACTAGGGAATGTAACCATCATTAAACCCTGCATCAAAAGACACTAAAAAAAAAACCATAGTGCATATATACAAGATATAGCAACCAAATGCAGCAGCCATTCACAACCAACAAAAACATGAAATGCAGTAGCAACAATAACCATAGATTAGTCCATAAAACACATAATAAACTTAAGTAAATCACTATGGCAGCCCGCCTCAAGCTAATGCTTGGTCTTAGGAGAATTTTAACAGTAGTTAGTACTAACTTTGGGCTCTAGAAACCCTCATTTCACTGCCATCTTTGTACACTTGACAGTAGGTCACAAAACCTTCAATAAGTGCATTCCCCTCACTAAGCTTGGTTCATCAAGCTCATGGCTCTCTTTGAAGCTTAGCCCTAGCTCCATGTGTCACCCACTCCGGGGTAGTCTAGTTATGGTGCCAAAACTGTGCATTTAGACTCCCATGATTGGTAATGTTCTGTAGGCCATCAGAACACTACCCTTAGTGTGCATACCCAAGTGGCCCTCTTGGGCACTATGTAAATACATGCATATTGGTCAAACCATCACACACATATTCACATTGCATGCACGCCATGGCAGCAAAGAAGGAAAACACTAGCACAAGTCTTAGTTTTGGCTTCCATACATTAGGCAATCTTGTTAAGTTCTAGTGGCCAGTTACTGCTCCTGTAACTTCCACTAATAAACTGTATCATTCTAGCCACATAGCTTATGCGAACCCCTATAGTATAATGACCATGAAACGCGCCCAAGATGTGATTCAAGCTCCAGAAGACATCAAAAAGACTAGGTTTGAAACCCCCACCCCTAATCAACCTGTGATTAGAAACAAGAAGTATAGAACTCCAAGAACACAAGCACACTTGTGCACCAAGGCAGTCCGCCAAGAACCAAAGAGAAAACCTCTCCAAAGAGCAATATTATTTTGGCAATAATCTATGTGTGTACATCCAGAATATGTGCCTTTATATAGGCCTAAACTAGGGTAAAAGACTCAGCAAAATTCGCAGCCCAAGTCACCTAGGAAACCTAGTTACAAAGGACTCAAGAAAACCGAGTCAAACTAGGATTCCTATACCCTTTTAACACATGTTTAAGGTGTGCAACGAATTCCATTTATCCTAAGTGACCTGAATCACTTGCATGGCCTAAATAACATCTTAAATAATGTAAATAATCAGGAAAATAAAATAAAATACATTACAACACAAGATTGGCCATAAAAATCCCAAAATGGTCTCCTCAGGTGGTTCTTGCTTGTGTCTTCACCTTCAAGCCGAACTTCGAACTTGATGCAGCCATGATTTCTCAAAATGAAAAGCATGAAAGTTGTAGATCTCTTTCTTAGATTTGAAATGACACTTGAACCACACAAAACGTAGATCTAAAGCGAAAGATATGCCCAAAATACTGCAACTAGTTCTAAACCAGCGATAACTCGCAAATCGCGACTTTGAAGCTAAATTGGACCTCCTTAATGTGCAAATTGGGTTTGATGGTCTTCATATGATTTGTAGCTCCAGATGTTATCTTCCCAATGAATCAATAATTACTCAATTCTGATATGTTTAGCTCAAGATATGATTTTTCTACCAGAACATCACCAATCTGTCAAAATCCAAGCGTGAAGAGCACTAGTGAGCTCCTTAGCCTTTTTCCTTGTCAATGGTCCACTAGTTATCTTCAATGGATCGTTGGCATCCTTGGTTATGCCTTCTTTGATCATATCAATAGACCCCTATTTTCTTTGTTCCATTATCAAGTATAGACTTAGAGAAAACCAAGGAATTTTGTTTTACATCAATAGCCCACCTATGGACCAAGTTATGGATTTTTTAACTTGGTTAAAAAATTCTGACCAAATGAACAGTAATTCAGCCAACTTTGTAACATCATATATTTGGCTACAGGGCTCTAAATCCAGAAATTCCAAATCCCAGTTAACCCCCTAGATGTCCTCTAGGTGTGGTCAAAATTTCATACCAAGGTTCATTCTACACAGGAAGATATTAAACTTTATGTCCAGAGTCAAAATTCTAGCAACTTTTGGACCATTTTGCCCATACAATTTTTCCAAACCATGCAAACACTTCATTCACAAGGGGAAATCCCTCCAAGGCTATCCCATACATGTCCATTACACATAGGAATCACATTCCCTTTCTTTTAACAAATTTATGTGGCCAAAACAAAATTTACAAGTAAGCAGCCCATCATTCACACTTAGGCAGCTTTGCACCACATCACTTACATAGCCAAAACATTACTCAAATGTTCACATACTTGTCTCATTTTGCATACACTACATGTACATGCATACATGCACTACAATATGGTCTTAACTCAGCTAAATACACACCCTAGGTTACAGGAGGTCCTGAGACACAATGGACTCCAAAACAGGATGCTGGACAGCTGCTGCACAACACAGTAAGTACCACCATTAAAAATACCAAATGTGCTCCTAAAATCACCAACATTTCCAAATCACAAATACACATATGGAAGTTCATGTACCTGAAATTTCAGATCAAACTCAAACAACAAAGGTTAGTTTGAAGGTGATCTTTCAGCAAGACCTAAAATAACAGAATTGAGGGGAGTATGTTTCATTGAGAAACTTAGTAAGGGTAGCACTTGGATTCAATAGGCAATGTAACCATCATTAAAACCTGCATCCAAAGACACTAAAACACCAAAACCACAATGCATATATACAAGATATAGCAACCAAATGCAGTAGCCAAACACAAACAACAAGCACATGAAATGTGGCAGCAGCATATACCATAGGTTAGTCCATAAACATGTAATAAACTTAACCAAATCACTATGGCAGCCCTCCTCAAGCTAATGCTTGGTCTTAGGAGGTTTTTAACACTAGTTAGTACTAACTTTGGGCTCTAGAAACCCTCATTTCACTGCCATCTTTGTGCACTTGACAATAGGTCACAAAACCTTCAATAAGTGCACTCCCCTTAGTAAGCTTGGTTCATCAAGCTCATGGCTCTCTTCCAAGCTTAGCCATAGCTCCATGGATGTTTGAAAATATAGAAAACAACCCATGAGAGCAAGAGAACCCTTACCTTGATGGGTATGCTGAAATTGGAGCTTGATCCTAGGTGCACTCAAGCAATAGCACCAAATAGCTTCCAATTGTGCTTCCTTGACTTCAATTGCAAGTAGTTTTGAGTTTGAAGGTTTGGTGGCTATGGAGAAAGTGTGGAGGAGAGGGCTGGCTTTCTTTTTGCTGGTGGAGGCCGAAATTTAGATAGCAAAGGTGGTCTTGACTACTTAAATAGTCAAAAGTACACTAAACACACTTAAGTAGTCTTAACCTTGTCTTATGTCATTTTCCTTGCTACAAGACTATGGTTTCTTAGTCTTAATCTCTTGGCCCACATTTGACCATCCTTTTCTTCCTTTAGCAGGCCTCCTTATGTAGGATAACCCCACAAAACTTCCATTTGACTTAAGTCATAGACATACACATCTTAAGGCCCACATTAGAACACTTAGGTCCTTTATGCCTTTTTGTGTTTTCTTTGTCCTTAGTTGTCTTCCCTAAGCAATTTGGACCTCCAATAGAACTTTCATACCATTCATATCCTTCCCATAACTTTCCAAATCTCCTTTGTGAAAGTTTTGCAATTGAGTGCCTGAATTTCCAAAATCTTACAAACAAGCAATCCTTAAGGCCTTTCTTGGGGACCAAGTTACCAACTTGGAACACTTTTAAGGAGGTGTTGATCATACCTTTTACCCCCCACACTACAATCACTATGGTTAGAATTACACAATATAATGGTTTTTAGCCATTATGACACACTTGTAATTCTCCCATTTTGTGAGGTGGTAACACCATGTATGTTTGAAAATTTCAGAAAATAGTCCATGAGAGCAAGAGACCCTCTACCTTGATGGGTATGCTGAAATTGGAGATTGATCCTAGGTGCACTCAAGCAATAGCACCAAATAGCTTCCAATTGTGCTTCCTTGACTTCAATTGCAAGTAGTTTTCAGTTTGAAGGTATGGTGGCTATGGAGGAAGTATGACTGTGTTCTTAGGCTGGGGGAGGATGAAAATGAGAGAGGGATAAGTGATTTGGCCACCTAAATGGCCCTAAATGAGCTTAAGGGCACCAAAACACACTTAACAAGTTTAGCCTTGCTTTATGTTATTTTCCTTCTCACTAATTATGGTTTCTTTGTCTTAAACTCAATGGTACACATTTGCCCAAAATTTTTGACTAATTATCAAGTCTTGGCTGCCTCCCCCAAGGCGTGATAACCCCAATATCCCACCCTTATACTTAAGTCAAAAGCTTGAACACCTTAAGGTTTACACTAGGACATTTAGGTCCTTATTGCCTTTAGTGTTTCCTTTGTCCAAACTTGTCTTCCATGAGTAATTTGGACCTCCAATAGCACTTTCATACCATTTATGTCCTTCCCATAACTCTCCAAGTCTTTTTCTTGAGAATTTTACAATTGAGTACTCAAATTTTTGAAACCTTACAAAAAAGTCCATAGGTTGCTTGACAAACAAGCAATCCTTAAGGCTTTTCTTGGGGGCCAAGTTACCAACTTGGAACACTTTTAAAGAGGTGTTGATCATGCCTTTTACCCTCCACACTTCAATCACTATGGTGAGAATTACACAATATAATGGTTTTTAGCCATTATGACATACTTGTAATTCTCCCATTTTGTGAGGTGGTAACATTGTTCATGGCTAAGGTGAAGAGCTCTCCATTGTTCTCAACTGCAGTTCCCCCTATCATCAGAGGTAGGTCAATCCTCCCGAGGACAGGAAGTTCGGAAGGACCTGTAACAGGTTTGAGGTCATTTTTCGTGATGCCCAAACTTGGCAACAGGTGGGAAAATAGGACATCGGCATTGGACCCATCATCCAGGAGCATTCTTTTTATGTCCCAACTCCTAATCCTTGCCATAACAAGGAGTGGTTCATCATGTGGGAAAACTACGGTAGACCCATCTTTTCGAACGAGCTTGTTTGATGGGTCACCGAATTCCATCAGCGAGATCTCCCTGGCTTTCCTTTTCCTCTCTGCCGAAGGTAGTCCCGTGGTGATTGTCTAGATTACTCCAGCTGATGGTGGAGGATTCTTCTTGGGACTTCTGTTCTTACGTCGGTCAGAATTGTAGTCCTCATCTTCCTTTCTTTCTTGCTCCCTCCTTCCCCTGGAAGAGGGTATCTGTAGGTACCTGCGAAGTTGGCCCTGCTTGATCAGGGACTAGATGTACTTCCTAAGTTCGAAGCAATACTCAGTGTTATGATCATCATCCCGATGGAATTGACAGAATTTCTTCATATTTTTCTTGCTTTCCGAGGTCATGCCCTTCGGTCATTGGATCTCGGTGCCTTGTCTTTCCATTGCCAGTAGTATGTATTGGGTTTTAGGAGCCAAACAGTGCAGCGGAATTTAATCAAAACCCTGCAGGATCCAAGTGAAACGGGTTAAATCGGGTGTTCAAAAATTTGCATACCTAATTTTCGGTTAAGATCTCTCACTTAACTATAGAGTCGAATCACAAAACCTGAACAGTTGATGTGTTCAGGCTCTCTATGGTATCCACACAAGCCTCTCAGGATCACCACACTTCCACCACATCCCGGCAGATGCGTTTCTCTTGTGCTCACAGTGCTAGCTTACGTCCTCCAAGGAATTGCAAGAGAAGAGTACGGCTATCCATTTGGGACGCTAGGGCAAGGAGACCTGTGAATTTCTCACTAAAAGTTGTATCTATAGTGAGACTCAACTTCCAGGCCTAATGGGTTTCAAAGCCCTAAGCCAATTAGGCTTTAATTTAGGGCTTAATAATGGCTCAACTATTGGGTGCATTATTAATACGAAATTATTGTGAAACCAAAACCCAAATTGTTAGCCCATGTACTCTAATGATCCTAATAGCTCTATGTGTGCGACCCAATAGGTTCTTACCACGTTGGCAATGATCATAAATCACATTTATGATCATTAGCAATGAACGGTGTCTAGCAACACATCATTGCTACCCAAGTGACAAGATTTTCGATGATTCGACTAAACCTTTATGATCATCACCGATATATGCTATTGTCCTTTTGTCCAAGATATTAAGACTAAGCACGAGACATGGAATGTGTCACTCTTGTATAGTCCAATCTTTGGTTTCTTGATTACCGAGTAGACCAACTTAAACTAATGACATTGATATCGTATATCAACTCATCCGAGAATGGCCATGCATTTTTCTAAGTCTGACTCTATCAAGGGGCCCAAAGATATCACTCCCATTACATAGGATGGAAAAATCCCATCTTAATCATACAAATCCCTCCGCATCATATTTGGCATACCCAATGACCTCCTTCAAGTTCACTTAGTTACGAGCAACAAAGCAAAGTATCAAAGTATGTGACTCACATGTAAGGAACCTTGATGATGTTAGGTCGAAGAACTACATATACCATGATCACTAAGAGAATCACTTATGACACTGATATAACGATCCATGTAGTGTTCTCATGGTGGGTCGGTCCAGTACACAAGTTCTCAAACTTGTACCCATATGTAGACTACATATCTCATATTAGTCTCCACATATGCTAGTCATTATGTATTATTGCATCCCGCTCCACAATAATACTAGACCAAGGACATTTGAGAATATCATTATTCTACGGTTACAATTATGTTTATTACGTTATGTAGAAACAAAACAACAAACATAATTGCTAGATTAATACCTTAATAAAATATCATGACTGAATGTGCAAAAAATACAATCATCTCATGATTGGCTTTTTGGGCACAACACTAACAGTATGTTCATTCTCGTGGTGTTCAAGGGGGTGAACGTCACTGGCTTCTCCCTCTCTGCTTTCGAGGTCTTCTTCCACCTTTGGTTGGATACCAAGATTGGTTGTCCTGTCCATCGGGGCGCATGTGTTCAAACTTTGGCCCTCCCATCCTATGCTCCTCAGCTGTCATGTGTTGTTCTGCCCTTCGGTAGAATTCTCCAAGGGTATCCGGGGGGTCTTTAGAGAACTTGTAGAAGAGTTATGAGTCTCTCCGATGTCCCCTTATCATGGTGAGGATGCATATTTCAGGACGAAGGTCCGGCACACTTAGGGCTTCACAATTGAACCTTTCGACATAGTTGCAAATGGCCTCCCATTTCTTTGCGCTAAATCAAACATCTGAATGGGCATCTTCACCGTCGGCCTACTGCCGATGAACTGCTGCATGAACGCCGTGGATACGTCTTGGAAGCTCATTATAGTTCCAAGGGTGAGGGAGTTATACCACGCGGTTGCTGGGCCGGAGAGGGTGACCTCAAAGCACTTGCAAAAGGTAGCGTCATCGGCACCGTGTAGCACCATACTACGCCTGTACTTGATTAGGTGGGCTTGAGGGTCACTAAGCCCATCATAGGTTTCCAAGCAAGGCACCCGAAAATCACTTCGCATTGGTGTTTCCACCACTATCCAGACGAAGGCTGACCCTTCTCCGGTAAAGGTCTCAGATAACCTTGACCAGACAGGCTTTCAAGCGATCTGCCTCTCCACTTTCTCTAACCTCTCTATGACCTTTTCCATGAGGATGGCGGCGCTGGGGTCTTCCCGCTGCCTGGAGGCCTCCAGAAATGGAGAATGATGCCTCCTTTTTGGGGAGTAACTTTGGCGATGGAAGGATTGTGACCTCTCTTCCGGTGAAGAACTTCACCGGTGAGAAGCCCTAGCCCCTTGGACCCCGTTTCTCCAGTACGTCAACCTCTGGAAGGTACATCCTCCGTTGAGGACTCATCTCGAAAGTCCCCACTCCCTGAACTCCGGTGAGTGGATTTCAGGCTTCTCTCCCGACGGTGAGCTGATGAAGAGGCTCTTCGGCCCGACGGTGGTTGTGACCACTTTTGGTCCAACTGTTGTGTCATTTCAGCCACGACAGAGTGTTTAAAATCATGTAGGAAGCTCATCATGATTGTTAAAGGATGTTTGTCCTCAGTTAAAAATGTCCCTGCGGCGGGTTGTTCGGTCGCCGGTTGATTCTCCGGTGCAGATGGGGACTTCAAGAGTCCCTTATCCTTAGAACGTTGAGTCTCAACGACATCTACCTGAGGATAGTTTCCCACAGAAGGTGCCAAATAATGCCCATCGGCATTTTCATTTTACGACATAATGGCTTGATGTTAGGACTTTCGATGTGGAGGGTGTCTGAAGGAGAGACTTCCGACGTGAGAGTGCTTGAAATGCTCAAAAGAATCAGGGGTTAGAAGGTCCCCAGACTGTGTTTCCAGGGGAGGAGCCTATGACGTCCAAGTAAGTATTTGGCAAGTGAAGAGTAGTGAATATAGAGCAAAGAGTAGAGTTCTCTCAAGAGTTCAGCCTTTCGTATCTCCTTACGAAGGTCATTTTCCCAAGTATTTATAGGAGGGCATTGGGAGAAGTCCATTTAACACAGCCCGCTCAGATCATGACACATGTTCGGCCAAATGTGGTCCGTACCTTTGGGGATAGGGATCTCCAGCTGGCCATAGGCCGTTCCGGCCACAAGTTAGGGTCGTGGGAGGCCTGTGTGTCAAGGGCGTGTGTGAGGTCTCTGTGTCAGAGGCTCCTTAACCATTTTTTTTGTGTTCACAAGACCCCTTCAGTGAAAGAGGCCTTTTTGCGATATGAGAGCTTCTAGCCGAGGTGGCTCCAGTTACTTGCAAGATCCCTTGGCATAGAGAATCCCCTTCGAAGGATGTTTTCCCCTGCCGAGGATGGTGAGTCTATTCCACCCGAAGTTGGTTAGGTCATCTTACCAATGGTGGTAGTGTACCACGTTCCTGAGGTCAATCCCGTTATTCCTCGAGGGTGATGATGGATTATCGAGGTCAGGGGGTCAAGGACTGCAGACCCTCTTTTCCCAAGGTTAGTGCTCACATTCTCCGAGGTTGATGCTAGTTTGTTCCGAGGGTGGTGCTTCATCAGAGCTCGGGGGTTTGAAGGGTAATAGCCCTTTGGCTATCAAGTGGCATTCCCACTACAAAGTCCATAGATATGGACCCCCACTCTCTCTCAGGTATGGGTAAGTTCTGAAGCTTCCCACCTAGTTTATACTGTTCAACCTTTACTTGTTGGCACACTTAACACTTAGCTACATGAATGGTAATGTCATGTTTCATATATGGCCACCAAAAGTAAGCCCTAAGAGCATGGTACATTTTTGTGGCTCCAGGATGCATGCTAAGTTTACTAGAGTGTGCCTCTTCCAGAATCCGATATCTTAGGTCATCCTTTTTAGGCACATATAATATATTGTAGAACTATAGCAATCCTTGCTTATTGGTGAATCCTTGGAAAACTTCTCTTCTCCTCTGGCCAGACACCAACCCAATGTTTTCATCACTAAATTGTGATTCTTTGATGAGTTCCTTCCATTAAGGTGCAATAGTGAGCACACTAAGCTGCTCATGCTCCCAATTTAACCACTAACTTGCTAAGCAAGTAAGGTTAAGGCTCTCGGCCTTATGTTCCCTTTCTCCTCCCTTGAGCACTCTAGTGTAAATCTTGCTTAGGGCATCTGCCACTACGTTGGCTTTACCAGTTGTGTATTCAATTACACAGTCCAAATCCTTCAGGTACTTCAACCATCTCCATTGCTTAAGAGCAAAAACTACTACTGCTAGTTCCAGGTCATGCACTAGATACTTCTTCTCATGTGGTCTTAACTATCCAGATCCGAAAGCACTAACCTGCTTATCTTGCATTAGGACACAACCTAGCCCTACATGAGATGCATTAGTGTGCACCTCATAGTCATTTTCAGGATCTGGTAAAACTAACACAGGAGCTATTGTTAGCCTCCTTTTCAGTTCTTGGAAGCTTTCTTCATATTTGCTTTCCCAGACAAACTTATGGTTCCTTCTAGTTAACTGGGTCATGGGAGCTACTATAATAGAAAATTTTGGCACAAATCTCCTACAGTAGCCTGCTAACCCCAAGAAACTTCCGACTTCCTTCATATTCTGGGGTTGCTTCAAATCTAAGATTGATTTTACCTTTTTGGGGTCCATCGCTAAAGCTTGATCATTTATCACATGACCCAGAAACCCAGTTTCTTGAGTCCAAAATTTACATTTACGTAGTTTCCCATAATGCTTATATTCTGGGAGCAAGCCAAGCACCATCTTCAGGTGTTCTTTATGAGTTTCCTCATCTTTGGAGTATACCAAAATATCATCAATAAAAACCACTACAAAGTGGTGTAGGTATGCTCTGAACACTCTCTGCATTAAATCCACAAAAAATGCAGCTGCATTTATGAGCCCAAATGGCATCACTGTATATTCAAAGTGTCCATACCTATTCCTAAAAGCAATCTTAGGTATGTCTTCATCCTTGACCCTTAGCTAGAAATAACCAGACCTTAGATCTATTTTAGAAAATATCTTTGCTCCTTTCAACTGATCAAATAGATCTTCAATTCCTGGGAGGGCCTATTTGTTTTTAATCGTAAAGGCATTAAGTTTTCTGTAGTCTATACAAAGCCTAAGGGTTCCATCTTTCTCCTTCACAAACAAAACAGGTGCTCCCCAAGGAGACACACTGGGTCTGATGAACCCTTTATCAAGCAATTCATCTAATTGCTTCCTCAGTTTTACCATTTTAGGTAATGCCATCCTATATGGAGCAGTAGACACTGGTGCTGCTCCTACTACCAATTTAATTTCAAACTCCACACCTCTAATGGGTGGCAGTCCAGGTAGGTCTACAGGGTTTCCTCTAGGAAATCCTGAACTATAGGAATCTGCCAAATTTCACTAGCTACTCCCTTTCATTTAGTTCCAGGCATTCACATTCGTTCTCTAGAGTTATTAATTCCAACACCTTAACTTGGTAATCCAAGGCTAACTCTAGTTATTCATCTAATTTGAATGGTTTACAACCAGGCATCAATAATTGTGTTGGATGAAAATCTATAATCACTTTATTTTCAGTTAGCCAGTTCATGCCTAATATCACACCATAGTCATAGGTGTCTAGCACTACTAAGTCTGCTCTTAATTTCAGCTTGTCAATCTAAATCACACAATTTTCAACTATGTGATATGTAAATAAGACTTCATTGCTAGCAGTTTTAACCAAATACATTTTTGTCATGTATTTTACTCCTAAATTCATGGTCTTAACCAGGTTAGAAGAAATTATGGACAATGAAGCTCCAGTATCAAATACTGCAAACACTAACTGGCCATTAAGGTAAACAGTACCTTTCAAGGCTCTCCTACTAGTCCTCTGCTGACTAGTTTCCTTTCCAACTACCTCGGCCTCTAGTGCTTCCTGAACCTTCTTCGAGGTGTCCAACTAAAACACCCTGCCAGGGGGTACATTTGGCCTCCTTTGATCCTGAGGCAACTTGGGCGCTTGCCTTCCACCTGGGTTAGGCATATTAGTCTTTATTTGTGGCATGGGTATCTGCCCTCCAGGGCCATTAGGGTTGTACCTCCCTAGCATTGTCCTATCATCCCCTCTTTTAGGGCAGTCTCTGACCAAGTGATCTGGGGCTCCACACTTGTGGCATCCACTGCTAAGCTTGTAACACTGGGGACCATACTACTGTGGCCCCTTCTCTTTCTTGCTTCCTTTCCTTCCCTAACTAGATTCAAGTTCTTCTTTGGGCCTCTTTTGGTGTCCCTTCTATGATCCACTTCCACTCCCTGGACCACTTCAGGTTTGTTCCTTGAATTCCTGCTCTATTGCTATAGCACTCTCTATTACTTGGTAGTAGTCTCTGGCTTCCACAACTTTGAGTATCTATCTTAGCTCAGGCTATAAGCCTCTCAAGAACCTTTTGGTCCTTAGCTCCCCCTGCCCATCATATTGAGAGCACATCTGATCAAGCTATTGAATTTCTATTCATACTCCATCACACTGAGGTCTCCCATGTTACCCACTCTGGGGTAGTCCAATTATGGTGCCAAAATTGTGGATTTTGACTCCTAGGATTCGTAATGTTCTATAGGCCATCAGAACACTACCCTTAGTGTGCAAACCCAAGTGGCCCTCCTGGGCACTATGTAAACACATGCATATTGGTCTAACCATCACACACATATTCACATTTCAGGCATACTATGGCAGCACAGAAGGAAAACACTAGCGCAAGTCTTAATCTTGGCTACCACACATTAGGCAATCTTGTTAAGTTCTAGTGACCAACCACTGCACCTATAACTTCCACTAAAAAACTATATCATTTTAGTTCCTCCATTATCAAGTAGAGACTTAGAGAAAACCAACGAATTTTTTTTACATCAATAGCCCATCTATGGACCAAGTTACAAATTTTTTAAGTTGGTTACAAAATTCTGACTAAATGAACAGTAACTTATCCAACTTTGCAATGTCATTTATTTGGCTACAAGTCTCCAAATTCAAAAGTTTTAAATTGAAATTCAACCACTAGATGTTCTCTAGATGTGGTCAAAATTTCATACAAATATTCTTCCACACAAGGAGATATAGAACTTTAAGTCCAGAGTTGAAATTCTAGTCACTTTATGGGCATTTTGCCCATACAAAATTTTATAAGTATGCAAACACTTCATTAACAAGGGAAAAACCTGATAGCCAAAGGCTATCGCCTCAATCTGGCCGAACACCCTGCCACAACAATGGCCAGAAGAACTGGCGCTTCCCGGGAACAGGTGGAATCATGCACCTCGGGAGATAGCCGGAGAGCTCCGAGCCTCGGCACGCCAGTAAAACTTGAGGACTCCATTCGCCCCCCTAAGGTTGTGAACAGCGCGCCTTCGGAAAAGTGGCACCAGACATTGCTGCCCGAACATGATATCCCCGAAGGCGGAACTCCCTGGAACTGGGAACCCCCGAACTGAGGGTATGATTCCCGAAGAGGCTCTGTCCGAACTAGACGACGACCTCGCCCAGGGACCTCGGGAGTACGGCAGGAGCATTTATGGAAGCATTTAAGGAAGCCTCTGACACGTCCCACCACAGACGTAAAAAGTCGCCCTGACGCGCAGACGCCATCAGAATCATATCATGGCCCGTCTCAGCACAAGGCTCGAGACCATCTAGTTACCAACTATCTGTCCCCTACGCCTAGACGTTCAGGAGCATCCGACCACACACGTGTCATGATCTGAACGGGCTAGGTATTCCTATATATACAGGAAATAAATACTTGACAGGAGGTTGGCAGGCCGGATATACAGCTCCCACACTCTGAGAAAATACCAGGCGAGACTTTTCTGCCTTTCTCTTTGAGCTAGTGACTTTCTCCTTCTTCCGGCCACCACTGACTTGGGCGTCGGAGGCTCCCCCCCCCCGGAAAAACACTCCGGGGGCCTCCTAACCCTGTTTACCAGCTTTTCGGGTACTCTCCTTGGGGCGATCCACCTTCCAGGTGTTCTTCCTCCTAGAAGTCTCCTCAACAGTCATCATGACTCACAACGATGAGGCCTTGGGCCATCATTTGGCGCCGTCTGTGGGAACCCGCTCGCAGATTGCCGTCGTTGAGACTCGGCGTTCTAAGGACAAGGGACTCCCAAGGTCCTCGTCCGTGCCTGAGATACAACCGGCTGCTGAGCAGACACTCCCAGAGACTTCTACGCCCGAGGAGGACCGCCCTCTGGTAATCACCATGAGCTTCTTGAGGGACTTTCAGCGCTCGGTCGTTGCTGAAATGACTCAGCAGATCGACCGAAGATGGCCACAGCAGTCACAGGCCCAGAAACCCTCCTCATCAACACGCCCTCGGGAGAGAAGCCCCAAGTCTACACACCGCAGTTCAGAAAGTGGAGATCCTCGCGGAGAATCATCCACAGAAGATATAGCCCTCGGGAAACGGCCTGTGGGACAAACCGGTTCCAAGCGACCGAGAGTCTCACAGCGAAGCAGTTCGTCGCCCGAGGCGAGGGCCCTGACCCCTCCGCGCCGAACTCGCTCCCCGAAAATGCGCCGTCGATCTCCCTCCCGCGAAAATGGTCCTAGCGCCACTGCGCTTATGGAAAGGATATTGGCACGGCTGGACAGAGTGGAGAAGCAAGTGACCAGAAAACCCGTTTGGGACAGGCTGTCGGGGGCATTATGCGAAGATGGCTCCCCGTTTATTCGCACCGTCGTTGAGGCAGCTATGCCAGGCGACTTCAGAGTGCCTAGGCTGGAGATCTATGATGGCCGGACTGATCCACAGGCCCATCTGACGAAGTACAGGCGGAGCATGATAATGCACGGAGCTGATGACGTTACCATGTGCAAATGCTTTGAAGTCACCCTCACGGGCCCAGCAACAGCATGGTACAATTCTTTGCCCCCAGGGACTATCACTGAGTTTCAGGAGTTGTCCACAGCCTTTACCCAGCAGTTCATTGGGAGCAGGCCGACGGCCAAAATGCCTGTACAGATGTTTGACATAGAGCAGAGAAACGGAGAGACGATCCGAGACTATGTCGAACGATTCAACAGGGAAGCACTCAGCGTCCCGGACTTCCGGCCCGAAATCCGCATCCTCGCTATGACACGGGGCTTTCGGCGTGACTCACAGCTGTTCTACGAGTTCTCAAAGGACCCCCCGGAAACCCTCGGAGAATTTTACCGAAGGGCAGAGCAGCACATGACAGCCGAGGAATTGAGGATGGCGGGGCCGAAGTCTGATCATCACCGCGCCGAAGGGTCCAGCCAGCAAGCTCGGCATCTTTCTGAACATACAGGTCGACCACGGCGAATGCGAGGAAAGAAACCTCAAAGTTTCACACCCTTGAGCATGACACGGACCAACATTCTCATGGCGCTGGAAAGGCAAGGGACGCAGATTCGGCGGCCAAAGGCCATGGCCGCCGATAATAAGAAAAATGCCAAGAAGTTCTGCCAGTTTCATCGCGACCACGGTCATGACACCGAAGACTGCTTCCAGCTGAAGAAGTACATAGAGTCGCTGATCAAACAGGGCCAACTTCGCAAGTACCTACGGATGCCCTCCCCAAAGGGCAGAAAAGAGGAGGAAGAGAGGGCCGAAAACGAGGACTATGACTCCGACAGGCGGAGAAACAGAAGTCCAAAAAGGCGCCTTCCACCTCCAGTAGGGGTCATCCAAACCATCACCACGGGGCTCCCATCCTCGGAAAGAAAGCGGAAGGCCAGAGAAATTGCAGTCATGGAGTATCAAAGTCCATCAAAGAAACTGGCTCGCAAAGATGGCTCCACCGTCGTCTTCCCCCACGACGACCCGCTGCTGATAATGGCGAGAATAGGGAACTGGGACGTCAAGAGAGTGTTGCTTGATGATGGCTCAAATGCTGACGTCCTATTCTCGCACTTACTGCCGAGCTTGGGCATCTCCAGCAGTGAGCTGAAACCTGTCACCACGCCCACCTTCGGCGTTGGGCCATCTGAACTACCCGTCCTCGGATGGATCGACCTCCCTTTGATGATGAAAGGTACTTCGGTAGACGGAGCAGCTGAGTTGTACGCGTCCACAATGGCAAGATTCATCGTCATGGATGTCCCGTCTTCGTACAACGCCATCCTTGGAAGGCAGACTCAGGGGAACCTGCACATTCGCCCCGATGTGAAGTACTTGACTGTCACATTCGCCACCAAGGATGGAGATGCAGAGGTCTTCATCGACCAAGCCGAGGTAAGAAAGGTGTTTTCAAAAACACGAAAGGCTCCGGCAAACAGCTCTACACAAACGGTGGAGGCAAAGGCGCAGGAGAAAGGAAAAAAAGGAGATCCTGCAGAAGCAGAAATGGAAGCAGTAGATCTTGTCCCAGGACAATCTACCCGAATAGGGAAGAGCTTGGCCAAAGGTGATAAGGAAAATCTTGTATCCTTTCTGCTAAAAAATAAAGATCTGTTTGCCTACTCGCCGAAAGACATGCCAGGAGTGAACCCTGGCATAATACAGCACAGCCTCAAAGTAAGCCCGGAAGCAAAACCTATCAGGCAAAAGAAACGAAGCATCTCAGCCCACAAAAGCAACTTCGTGAAAACCGAAGTCCAGCGCCTATTGGATGCTGAAGTTATCAGGGAGGTAAAATACCCCGAATGGTTAAGCAACGTGGTCATTGCCACAAAAGAAGGTAGCAGCAAACTCCGGATGTGCATTGATTTCAGAAACTTGAACGATGCTTGCCCGAAAGACTCATTTCCCCTCCCGCCAATAGATCAACTGGTAGATTCAACGGCCGAATACGGGCTCCTGAGCTTCCTAGATGCCTTCAGCGGCTACCATCAGATAAGGATGGACCCCGAAGATGAAGAGAAAACTGCCTTCATCACTGAGGGAGGAACGTACTGCTATATCAGAATGCCCTTCGGGCTGAAAAATGCAGGAGCCACCTACCAGAGACTGATGAACAAGGTCTTTAAAGACCAAATGGGGAGAAACATGGAAGTATATGTTGATGATATGATAGTAAAAAGCAAGCTGCCCGGCTACCACGTTGCAGATTTGGAGGAAACCTTCCAAAAGCTCAGGGCCTTCGGGATTCGCCTTAACCCCGAGAAGTGTATCTCCGGGGTGACGTCGGGAAAATTCCTTGGGTACATGGTATCCGAAAGAGGCATCGACGCCAATCCTGAGAAGATTAAGGCTCTGCTTGAGTTCCGAACTCCTGCCACAGTTAAAGACGTGCAGAGACTAACCGGAAGAATAACCTCTCTGAGCAGGTTTATTTCCAGGTACGGAGATAGGTGTACACCTTTCTTCAAAGTCCTCACAAAGGCAGCAAAGATGGAAGGCGACCTCGGAAGAAACAATCATCCCTGGGATGAAGATTGCCAAAAGGCCTGGGAAGAACTCAAAGTCTACCTGGCCAGCCTGCCGACTCTGCGACAACCTCGGGAGGGAGAACCCCTCGTACTGTACCTCGCCGTCACAGAAAAGGCCGTGAGCTCGGTCCTGATAAAAGAAGAAGGGCCGAAACAATGGCCGGTCTACTACGTCAGCAAGTCCCTGCATGGCACCGAAGTCAGGTACCCTTTGCTTCAAAAAGCTATATACGCCTTGGTGCTTGCAGGAAGAAGACTGCGACCATATTTCCAGGCTCACCCCATCATCGTCCGAAGTAGTCTACCACTACGGGATGTTATGAAGAGAGTTGATCATTCGGGAAGGCTCTCCAAGTGGTGCATAGAGCTTGGCGAACACGAAATCACATATGAGCCTCGGAAGGCCATAAAAGCCCAAGCATTGGCAGATTTTATCGCCGAAATACCCACCACTGAGGAGAACCACTCAGATCCGAAAGAAGGTGAGCCAGAATGGACCTTGCATGTTGACGGAGCCTCGGGGTCCGTACGCCAGGGAGCTGGAATAGTTATCAGAGGACCCGAAGGCCTAGAGGTGATGAAGGCTATCAAGTTCAGCTTCAACGTTACCAATAATGTGGCTGAGTATGAAGCCCTCATAGCGGGATTACGCTTGGCCAGAAAGATTGGCGTGAGAAACTTAAGGGCTCACAGCGATTCCCAGCTGGTAGTTCGGCAGATGGCAGGAGATTATGGGGCGAAGGACCCAATCTTGGCAAAATACCACGAGCTGGTAAGAAAACTCATCCAAGAGTTTGACGCCGTGCGGATCGAAAATGTACCCCGGCGGAATAACACTGAGGCAGATTGCTTAGCGAAGTCCAAAACATACACCGAGGTGCTAGACCATCCAAGAATCTCCGTGCTAAGCGTAACGACCTCGGGAATGGGGTGGAAGGACCCCATAAAGAGATACCTCGCAGAGAATGAGCTTCTCGAAGACGCCGGCAATGCTGCAAGACTGCGAAGACGCGCCAGAAGATTCTTCCTGATTGGTGAAGAGTTATATCGGCAAGGATATGCAAATCCGCTGCAGAGATGTGTGGGCGAAGAGGATACTGAGATGGTCCTCGAAGAAGTCCACGAAGGCATGTGCGGCTCGCACATTGGAACTGATGCCCTTGCAGCAGTGATACTCCGCCAAGGATACTTCTGGCCTACCCTGAGAAAGGACGCAAGGCAGTTCGTCCAGAAGTGCGGTAGTTGCCAGAGACATGCAAAAATCCAGAGGATACCCTCGGAAATGGTAACGTCGGCAGACTATCCTTGGCCCTTCGCAGTCTGGGGTATAGACCTCATTGGACCACTCCCCACAGCGCCCGAAGGCGTGAAATTCTGCGTGGTAGCAGTGGACTATTTCTCAAAGTGGGTAGAGGCAGAACCACTAGCAACTATCTCGGCAAAAGAAGTGCAGAAGTTCGTATGGAAAAACATCGTATGCAGATTTGGCATACCGAGGGTACTAGTAGCTGATAATGGATCCCAGTTCATAGACAAAGGATTCCAGGAATTCATCAGCGACCTCGGAATAAAGATGCACTTCGCCCCAGTAGCTCACCCCCAAAGCAATGGGCAGGTGGAAGTATCAAACAGGACCATAAAAGATGGCCTGAAAAAGAGACTTGGGGAAGCCAAGGGGAAATGGCCAGGAGAACTCCAAAGTGTATTGTGGAGCTACCGAACGACGCCACGAAGAGCCACAGGGGAAACTCCCTTCTCACTCGTCTTCGGAACAGAGGCCATTATCCCAATAGAGATAGTTCAGCCTTCAATACGGGTGCAAGTATTTGATGAAGGCGGAAACGACCTCGGTCTGAGAACTAAGCTCGACCTTGTGGCCGAACACAGAGAAATAGCCGAGCTGAGAAGAAAAGCTTTCCAGCAAAGAGTGGCCGCGGCTATCAACTTAAAAGCCAGGCCAAAAGAAATAAAAAAAGGAGACCTCGTTCTCCGAAAGGCCGACTTTGCACCCCGAAGGCCATCTCACGGAGTACTTCGTGCAAATTGGGAAGGACCTTATCTGGTTCTCGCCGAAGTATGAAAAGGCGTGTACAAGCTTGGCGACGCCGAAGGCGTAGAATTGAAAAACACTTGGCATTCAGACGCCCTGAAAAAATTCTACGCCTAAGGTTGAGCGGAAGAAATATATTGTACAAAAAATATTCTAAGTACAGGATGGTCCGGAGAAGAATGGTCTGGAGAAAATTTTTAAGTATACCAAATTGTCCAGGACAAAATTCCGCGAAGGTGCTCGCCACGAAAAAAGCAGATATGACTTCCCGAAGTCCGTTGAGCCACTATGCTCGGGAAAAATGGGAAACAAGAATCTTGCAAAAGTACTCGGCATAATCAGTGCAGAGAAAATTTTCCGAACACCCTTGAGTGAACATGCTCGGGAAAAAGGGAAAGCAAGAATCTCGCAAAGGTACACGCCAAAACAAAAGCAGAGGTAATTTCCGAACACCCTTGAGCGAACGTGCTCGGGAAAAAGGGAATGAGCAATCTCGTGAAAATTTTCCTAAGTCCCTTGAGCAAATATGCTCGGGACAATAGGAAGACAGAAAAATTTGGCTGAAGGTTTTCCGAAGGCCCTTGAGCAAACATGTTCGGGATAAAAGGAAACAAAAAGCCTGCAAAAGACTTAGCCAAATTTTTACAAACTTTCCAGAAAGTCTCTTGAGCGAGCACGCTCGGGACAAAGGAAGGTAAAAAGTTTCTTTGGTTGCAGGTTGTCCGAAAGTCTCTTGAAGCAAACGTGTTCGGGACAGTGGAAATGAAGAAACTTACAAGAAAGGACTTAGCCAAAAGATTGTTCATTTAGAGCAAATCGCCTTACAAAAGAAGTGCCCAAAGAAGGAGCACAAAGGAGAAAAATAAGAGGAGCCCTAAAACAAACTAGGGAGAGCCGGGCGGACGAAGACCAGGAAGCTTCAGATGCTCGACCTTGGACCACTGCCACCGAGGTCCCTCAGGAATATTTAGGCCCTCCAGAAAAGAGAGGTCCAAATCTGGGAACCTCTGCAGCACCTGGTGCCGAGCGAGGCAGAAGCCGTCCTGAAAGGCGACCTTGGCCATGTCATCAGAAGTACCTTTTGAACGCCAAGGACATTGACCTCGTCCCTCAGCTCAGCAACCTCCTCTTCGAGCTCGCTTATCCCCAGCGTCTCTCCGGACTCCTTCTTCAGAGCCTCGACCTCGGCTTGAAGAGCATTGTTCTCGTCCGTCAACCTCGACGCAAGACTGTCGGAAACAGCCTTGTCCTTGACAAGATCTTCGTTGGCGGCGAGCAGCCCCTTTACTTGGTCGCCGAGGTCGGCAATCTTCCGGGAGGAGTCCTTTTCAAGTTCTTCTCTTTTCTTCGAGAACTCCTCCCGAACGGCAGCAAGTTGCTGAGAACAATCCGCTGTCAGCTGCTGGTTACTGGCGATCACCTTCGCAAGCGAAGCCTTCACTTCACTGAGTTCCCGCGAAGTCGCATCCTTGGAGGTAGCCTGTCTGGCCACCCGAACTCGGAGATAACCAGCGTACTCCAGCAGCTACAGCAAGGCAAAAGTCCAGGTTAGTACAAGTCTAAACACTTAGAAAATTGAGGAAAAAAGTGTAAAGACTATACCTGAGCAGCATGCTCGGTGACTTTTGCGGCGAGGGTATTATCCCCCGGGTGAGCCGCCGCAATGGCCCGGAAGGAGGCGTCAGTGGTGATCCCCTTCCAAATCTCCTTTGTCATTTTTGGACAATCGTCGGAGAGCAAATTCATATCCTCCGTGATTGTCCAAAAGGGCTCCAAGGGGATCTTCCCCTCAGGGATTGTGGCATCGCGCAGGGCCCGTTTCCTCTCATGAATGGCCCTCCAGCCAGCAGTAAGAGGCTCCCCTGAAAGTGAGAAGGAAGTTAGGAGTAGAAGAAAAATTTGCGAAAGGAAAAGGAGCTGAACTTCGCCTAAAGGCATACCTGGAGGAACCTCGGAGACAGTGTCCTCGGGATCCTCGGGCCCCTCGGAAGAAAGACCCTTACCCTTCTGCCGGTACCGCTCCTCGGCGGTGGGTACTTCTACCACTACAGTGTTTCTGGGGGCCTCGAGGTCGAGAGGAGGCACCTCGGCGGAAGTAGCGGGGACCTCGGCCGGTGGAATTTCAACAAGACCAGCGTCTTCGCCAGCTTCTTCTTCCAAAAGCTCTGGCTGAGAAGGCTGGAGAGCCTTCCTAGCTCGCTTCGCCGAGGGTCCCGCCCCTGTCGTCTTCCTTCTTCGGGAAGCCGCCTTCTTTGTCTGCTCCCCCTTCTCCACTTCGCCAGAAAAGAGGGCCTTGTAATAAGCGGCAGCCCCATCGCCCATCTCTGAAAAAGAGAAGAAATATCAGCGTAAGTCCGAGGAAAAAGTATAAAGGGATGGAAGATTACTCACTTTCGGCAAAAGTTTCGAAAGAAGTCTCCCCCTTAAGGAGCTTGACCAGCCAGGAGTCTTTCCCGGCGATGGCGGGAGCGGGCATATTGAGGTCAGTCACGTGCTCCTTAACCACTTTCAGCTCCCGAAGGACTTCTTCGGTCATCAACCTCCAGTTGATAGGAAAGGGGTAAAGAGCACGAGGAGAGACCTCGGGAGCCCAGTCAGCGACTGCCCGAATGCGGGCGTCGAAATCCGTGAACACGGAAGCCAACGGTGGGGTCAGCAGCATCCTCGGATCAACGACGTCTGCGTTCAGCACTCCCTGAGCCCATCTGGTCGGGACACCAGACCAGTTCTTATCCACCTTCAGGAAAAAGAACTTAGGCTGCCACCCCCGCCAGCTATCCTTCGTGTCGAAGGTGAATGTGAATTTTTTGCTCCCGGATCCCCGAGGCAGCAGAAAATAGAAGCCACCCTTCGGGACCACATAGAGCTTGTAGTACTGCATGAAAATGATGAAGTGGGGCTCTATCCCGAACACGCCATACATGCAGAGGTAGGCGTTAAAATAGCAGTACGCGTTCGGGGGAAGCTGGTTCACAGCAATGCCATGGAATTGGCAGAACTCGCAAACCACCTTCGGGGGAGGATACCGAAGACCGGCCTTCAGTTGGGCTCGGAAGACAGTAACCTCGTCGCCACGGTTTGAAAAAGCAAAATGGCTAGAACGAGGCAGTCTGGTCACAGCGTAAGACGGAAGAAAGAATTTTTTCTTCCACCTCTCTAGTTTTTCGGGGGTGGTACAGCAAGGATGGGCCAGAAGAGGTTTCCAGCTCTCGGGAACAGGCATCGCAGACATGAAAAAGAGTTTGAGATGGAAAAGAAAATAGTTTCCAGAAAAAACTCAGAAGACGAGTTTGGAAAAAACAACAGTTTTCCAGAAAAACTCAGAAAAACAGAGGAATCAAGTACTCTGGAAATCAAAACCCACCAAAAGATTTGCCTGAGGACGTCGTCGTGAAAGTTGGTAGGAAAAAGCTCTGATTAAAGAAGCTCCGCCACAGAAAGCAAGATAAAACGCAAGAACAGAGGGCAGAGCAGAAAAAGAGAAGAAAAACAGTAAGTGGGACTTATGATGGAATGGGCTATTTATAGGCCAAAGGTGGGTAACCGAAAGAACATCATAAGTACCCATTGGAGGCGAACCGTCGCCGTAACTGCCCGCTGCACCCGAAAAGGCGCGCCCTCTGTAAATGACGCGCCTCTCCTGCAATGGCAAGAAGCCACGTGTCAACCGCTGCGCAGAAATGGGGGACGTGCCTCCCCAAGCGTGCCTGGAAAACCGGGACACGCCTCCTGATTGGGACACGTCGTTTGACATCCCTGAGAAATGGAGACGCGCCGCTCAGTCTGACACGCTTGGCCATCAGACCTGCAGAAATAAAAAGCAGGCCACCTCGAGGACACCAAGAGACAGGCTATGGCTGAACAGCCCATGACTTTTGGGCAAGAGGTGTATCTTCGGTACAGGCTTTGCCTCGGAGACACCAAAGAATAGGCCAAGGCCGAACAGCCCAGATCCTTGGGCAAAAGGTGCGACCTCGGAACAGGTTATGCTTCCAAACAAGACTCCCAATGACAACCTCCGAAAGAGATGCAAACCGAAGTCTTCACTTCGGCTTTCCAGAGGGGGGCATGTGATAGCCAAAGGCTATCGCCTCAATCTGGCCGAACACCCTGCCACAACAATGGCCAGAAGAACTGGCGCTTCCCAGGAACAGGTGGAATCATGCACCTCGGGAGATAACCGGAGAGCTCCGAGCCTCGGCACGCCAGTAAAACTTGAGGACTCCATTCGCCCCCCCAAGGTTGTGAACAGCGCGCCTTCGGAAAAGTGGCACCAGACATTGCTGCCCGAACATGATATCCCCGAAGGCGGAACTCCCTGGAACTGGGAACCCCCGAACTGAGGGTATGATTCCCGAAGAGGCTCTGTCCGAACTAGAGGACGACCTCGCCCAGGGACCTCGGGAGTACGGCAGGAGCATTTATGGAAGCATTTAAGGAAGCCTCTGACACGTCCCACCACAGACGTAAAAAGTCGCCCTGACGCGCAGACGCCATCAGAATCATATCATGGCCCGTCTCAGCACAAGGCTCGAGGCCATCTAGTTACCAACTATCTGTCCCCTACGCCCAGACGTTCAGGAGCATCCGACCGCACACGTGTCATGATCTGAACGGGCTAGGTATTCCTATATATACAGGAAATAAATACTTGACAGGAGGTTGGCAGGCCGGATATACAGCTCCCACACTCTGAGAAAATACCAGGCGAGACTTTTCTGCCTTTCTCTTTGAGCTAGTGACTTTCTCCTTCTTCCGGCCACCACTGACTTGGGCGTCGGAGGCTCCCCCCCCGGAAAAACACTCCGGGGGCCTCCTAACCCTGTTTACCAGCTTTTCAGGTACTCTCCTTGGGGCGATCCACCTTCCAGGCATTCTTCCTCTTAGAAGTCTCCTCAACAGTCATCATGACTCACAACAATGAACAGTAACTTATCCAACTTTGCAATGTCATTTATTTGGCTACAAGTCTCCAAATTCAAAAGTTTTAAATTGAAATTCAACCCCTAGATGTTCTCTAGATGTGGTCAAAATTTCATACAAATATTCTTCCACACAAGGAGATATAGAACTTTAAGTCCAGAGTTGAAATTCTAGTCACTTTATGGGCATTTTGCCCATACAAAATTTTATAAGTATGCAAACACTTCATTAACAAGGGAAAAACCCTCCAAAGGTATCCCATATATGTCAATTACACATAGAAATTACATATCCTTCCTTTTAACAACTTTAAGTGGCCAAAACAAAATTTACAAGTAAGCAGCCCATCATTCACACTTAAGCAACTTTGCACCACATCGCTTACATAGTCAAAACATTCCTCAAATGTTCACATACTTGTCTCATTTTACATACACTACATGTACATGCATACATGCACTATAATATGGTATTAACTCAGATAAATATGTGCCCTAGGTTACAGGAGTGCCTGAGACACAATGGATCCTAGAAACAGGATGTTGGACAGCTGCTGCGCAATACAATAAGTACCACCATTAAAAATATCAAATGTGCTCCTAACATTACCAAAATTTTCAGATCACAACTAGACATCTCGAACTTCATGTAACTAAAATTTAAGATCAAAACTCAAACCAAAAATGTCAGTTTGAATGTGATCTTTTTGCTAGATCTGAAATGACAGAATTGAGGGAAGTAAATTTCATTGAGAAACTTAGTAAGGGTAGCAATTGGATTCAATAGGCAATGTAACCATCATTACAACCTGCATCCAAAAAAACTAAAACACAAAAAACACAATGCATATATACAAGATATAGCAACCAAATGCAGCAGCCATTCACAACCAACAAACACATGAAATGCAGCAGCAACAATAACCATTGGTTAGTCCATAAAACACACAATAAACATAACAAAATCACTATGGCAACCCTCCTTTAGCTAATGCTCGGCCTTAGGAGGATTTTAACAGTAATTAGTACTAACTTTTGGGCTTTAGAAACCCAGAAATTCACTGTCATCACTATGCACTTCACCCTAGGCCACAGAACCTTCAATAAGTGCACTCCCCTAACTAAGCTTGGTTCATTAGCGTCATGGCTCTCTTCTAAGCTTAGCCCTAGCTCCATGGTTGCTTGAGAATACACAAAACAACCCATGAGAGCAAGAGAACCCTTACCTTGAGTGTATGCTAAAATTGTACCTTGACCCTAGCTGCACTCAAGTCTTAGCACCACATTGCTTCCAATTGCCCTTTCCTGCTTTCTTTTGCCTTCACTTTCAATCATGGTGGTATGGTGGCTATGGAGGAAGTGTGGCTATGTTCTTGGGCTGGAGGAGGAGGAAAATAAGAGAGGCATAAGTGATTGGGCCACTTAAATTGGCTCAAATCAGCTTAAGGGCACAAAACACATGTAAACAAGCTTAACCTTGCTCTATGTCATTTTCCTTCTCTCGAATTACGGCTTCTTTGTCTTAAACTCATTGGTATACATGTGCCCAACATTTTTGACTATTTATCAAGCCTTGGCTACCTCCCCCATGGTGGGATAACTCTACAATTCCGCCCTTAGACTTAAGTCAAAAACTTGAACACCTTAAGGTTTACACTAAGACATTTAGGTCCTTAATTCCTTTAGTGTTTCCTTTGTCCAAACTTGTCTTCCATGAGCAATTTGGTCATCCAATAGCACTTTCATACCATTCATATCCTTCTCATAACTCTCCAAGTCTCTTTCTTGAGAGTTTTGCTATTGAGTACCCGAATTTCCAAAACCTTATAAAAAAGTCCATAAGTTACTCGACAAACAAGCAATCCTTAAGGATTTTCTTGGGGGCCAAGTTACCAACTTATAACACTTTTAAGGAGGTGTTTATCATGCCTTTTACCCCCCCACACTTCAATGACTATGGTGATAATTACACAATATGATGGTTTTTAGCCATTATGACACATGTAATTCTCCCATTTTTGTGTGGTGGTAACAATCCTGCCCCCCTTAAAAATTTTGGTCCTCCAAAATAGCCTTTAGCTTTGGGTATTCTTTAGGATACCTTTCCATAAGGTCTTTTCAGTTTCCCAGGTTGCTTCTCTTCTAGAGTGGTGTGACCACTGAACTTTAACCATGGGAATAAGTTTGTTTCATAACCTTTTGGTATCTTTGGCTAAGATAGCTATATGTTTCTCTTCATATGTCAAGTTAGGTTCCAACTATATGCCTTCCACTACAATAGCACGCTTTGTGTCCAATAGACACTTCCTAAGCATACTGATGTGAAAAACATTATGAAACTTGACATGCTTGGAGGTAGAGCTAACCTGTATTCTACCTTGCCAACTCTGTCCAAGATCTCATAAGGACCTATGTTTCTTGTAGCTAACTTGGTCCTTTAGGCACATAGATTCGATCCTTGAAATATAATAATTCTTGCTTGTAGGCAAAGGATTCATACAAGGAACCTTTTTCCTCCCTCGATATACTTTTCACATTTCTTAGTCCACTCAAATCTGTGATCCTTCTTCGTCAGATGACTAAGAACCAAGGCAATCATGGAAAAGCTTGATATAAATCTCCTGCAGTATCCAGCAAATCCTAGGAAACTTTTGATTTCCTTCACAGTCCTTGGTCTTTCCCACTCTTGCACTGCCTTGACCTTTTTTAGCGTCTGCATTAAGGCCTTGTGCATCTATGATGTGTCCTAGGAAAGACACTCCTGTTATCCAAAATTCACACTTGGACAACTTAGTGTAAAGTTGATGCTGCAACAGAGTCTTTAAAACAATCTTCAGATGATGTTCATTTTCATTTTCATCCTTGGAATATGGTAAGATGTTATCAATGAACACAACCACAAATTTGTCTAAATGTGCTTTGAACACTCTATTCATCAGGTCCATGAAAGCAGCTGGGGCATCAGTCAGACCAAATGGCATGATTGTGTACTCATAATGCCCATATCTGGTCCTAAATGGAGTGTTAGGAATGCCCTCTTCCTTTACTCTCGATTGGAAGTATCCAAATCTCAAATCTATCTTAAAGAAGATCTTAGCTCCCTTGAGTTGATCGAACAGATCCTTAATCCTAGGGAATGGATACTTGTTCTTGATAGTCACTTCATTAAGCTTTCTGTAGTCAATGCATAGTCTCAACGATCCATCCTTCTTCTTTACAAAGAGAACAGGAGCTCCCCATGGTGAAACACTTGGCCTTACGAACCCTTTTTCAAGAAGTTCATCAAGTTCTTTCTTGGGCTCATTCATCTCTGTGATTGGCATTCTGTAATGAGGTATGGATATTGGACTAGCTTCTAGTTGCAGCTTCATTTCAAACTCAATCTCCTTTTGTAGAGGAATACCTGGTAGGTCTTTAGGAAAGACTTGTGGAAAGTCTTTCACTATAGGTATTCTATCCACTTCTTCTTCACAATGCAATTCATTCAATGCATAACAATAATCATGCTAAAAAATCACAGGTATTTCATCTAGTACTTCTAGCTCCATGCCATGCATTTCATACACTAATTCTTTAGAATTCACTAATGCATGCACTTCACCATTAGGCAATGTGATTTCCCTCTTAGCACAATCAGTTCTTATGTTATGCATAGCAAGCTAATTCATACCCAGCAGTAAATCATACTTAGGAATATCCAACACTAGCAGATTAGTCATAACCTTAGTCTTTCCTACTACTAGCTCACAATCCTTAGGTAGGTCATTAGTGAAAAGACATTGACTACCTGCTGTTTTCATTAAGGATATCTTAGGCATGATTTCATTAGGCCCTTTCATGGCATTAACAAATTTCCTAGACACTATAGACACAGATGCACCAGTATCAAATGGAACACTAACATGCACCATTACAGTAAATTTTACCTTTTAGTGCCCCTCCCTGCTGTGATGTCTTTGGCCTCTCCACTTGGAAGACTCTGTCAGTCGTCTGCACTGGAGGCTGAGGAACTGGAGGAACTAGCCTCTACTGTCCCTCCCTAGGTGCTCCCCCTCTAGGTCCTGCCCTAATAGGCCTTATTGGGCCTTGGCCTTTTGGCCTCCTTTGAGCCTGTGGGCAGTCTTTGATCCAATGATCCATGGATTCACATCTTAGACACGGTTGGGTGTCAAAATAGCAAGGTTTCTTTCCATGAAACTTTTTGTATTTAGGGCACCTTAGGCCAGGGAACTTCCCATTAACCTCGTCCTCACCACCATGATGAGAATTCTTGGCAATTCCTTTCCCATGTGGTGGCTTCTTCTACTTGCCTCCTGCCTGACTACTTTCCCTTGGTCCACTGGGAAAGTACTTACTTTTATACTCCTCTTGCTCTACTAATAGAGCTTTCTACACTGCTTCATATCCTTGATGGCATCACTGATGTACTGCTCCTAGAACAACTGTGTGAACTCTGGCCAGCTCATCTTAACATCTTTTCCTTGCCTTCTCCCCTTCTGGAAAGCATACCTGTCTCTGGTGTTTCTCCATCACATCTCTAAACTGCCTACCAAATTGTAGGTAGCCAGTAACACTTTCTTGGTGGAGCTGAGTGGTATCCTCTCAAACATCTTTTCTATGAAGATTAACCACTCCTCAGCTCTCTCTGGCCCAGCTCTTCCATCAAACTATAGAGGTCTTAGGCCTTGGAACCTCTCCAACAGTCTGACCTCATCTAGCCCTTCTAGATCCTCTGATCTAATTTTCCTGGATCTGTTAGAGCCCTCTATATGGTGATGCTCTCTATGATCTCTCTGCCTTCTCCTGGATCTTCTCTCATAGCCTTCCTCAATTTCATTCCCAGTGGAGGAATGGTCATAGACTGAGGGATTGGTCCTGGACACCCGACCAATCTCAGACCTTAGCCTTCTTGCTCTTGGATTTCTCTTATCTTCATCTTCCTCCTCAATGGTCTCATCATTAGTATCTTCTAAGCTTCCAAAAGGAACATATTCAGATGGGTTCCTACCATCGTCTTCTGGTTGCTATTGTGCATCTTGAACTGGTTTTGCCGGAGCTACTTGGACTCCTTACTGTTGTCCTTGAATAGGCCTTACTAAGTTCTCATTGATTAGAGCTAAGTTCCTCTAAAGCTCTAACCAAACCTGAGGCACTCCAGGGTTTGGTGCCCCTTGTCGACCCTGAGTCCTTCTACTATGTCCATTTACTTGTGGCCCAAAATCAGTAGGAGGCCTTCGAGTTGGTTCCCCTCTCCTCGTGGCAACCATGTATATTTCCTGAATTAATGATCCATCATAGAGCCCATATAAAGATCATAGGTATTTCAATGGTACTTGACACTAGCAGCTGACCAAACTGAGTTCATGTATGTAGGTGAATGCAATGCAACTATATGCTATGTACATGCATAAACCATACTTTGATACCAACTCCTGTTACCCACTCTGGGGTAGTCCAATTATGGTGCCAAAATTGTGCATTTAGACTCCCAGGATTGGTAATGTTCTGTAGGCCATCAGAACACTACCCTTAGTGTGCATACTCAAGTGGCCCTCTTGGGCACAGTTTAAACACATGCCTATTGGTCCAACAATCACACAAATATTCACATTTCTTGCACACTATGGCATTAAAATGAGGAAAACACTAGCACAAGTCTTCAACTTGGCTACGACACATTAGGCAATCTTGTTAAGCTCTAGTGACCAGCCATTGCACCCATAATTTCCACTAAAAAACTGTATCATTCTAGCCATGAACCCCTTTTTTTCTTTGCTCCATTATCAAGTAGAGACTTAGAGTAACTGAAGGAATTTTTTTTTACATCAATAGCCCTTCTATGGACCAAGTTATGAATTTTTTAAGTTGGTTACAAAATTCTAACCAAATGTACAGTAACATAGCCAACTTTCCAACATCATATATTTGGCTACAAGTCTCCAAATTCAGAAATTCTAGATTACACAACCTCTGGATGTTCTCTAGATGTGATCAAAATTTCATACAAATATTCCTTCTACACAGGGAGATACAAAACTTTAAGTGCAAAGTCAAAATTCTGGTCAATTTATGATCATTTTGCGCATACAAAATTTCGTAAGTGTGCAAACACTTCATTCACAGGGGGAAAACCCTCCAAAGCTATCTCATATATGTCAATTACACATAGGAATTACATTCCATTGATTTTAACAACTTTATGTGCCCAAAATAATTTTACAAGTAAGCAGTCCATCATCCACACTTAGGCAACTTTTGCACCACATCACTTACATAGCCAAAACATTGCTCAAATGTTCACATACTTGTCTCATTTTACATACACTACATGTACATGCATACATGCACTACAATATGTTCCTAACTAAGTTAAATACGCACCCTAGGTTACAAGAGGGCATGAGACACAATGGACTCCAGAAATAGGATGTTGGACAGCTGCTAAGCAACATAATAAGTACCACCGTTAGAAGCACCAAATGTGCTCCTAAAATCACCGTACTTTCCAGATCACAACTAGACATATGGAAGTCCATGTACCTAAAATTTTAGATCAAACTCAAACCACAAATGCCAGTTTGAATGTGATGTTTCTGCTGGACCTAAAATGAAATGACAGAATTGAGGGGAATAAGTTTCATTGATAAACTAAGTAAAGGTAGCACTTGGATTCAATAGTAAATGTAACCATCATTAAAACCTGCATCCAAAGACACTAAAAGACAAAAAACACAATGCATATATACAAGATATAGCAACCAAATGAGCAGCCATTCACAACCAATAAACACATGAAATGCTGCAGCAGCAATAACCACAGGTTAGTCCATAAAACACACAATAAAGATAACCAAATCACTATGGCAGCCTTCCTCAAGCTAATGCTTGGTTTAAGGAGGATTTTAACAGTAATTAGTACTAAAATTTGGGCTCTAGAAACCCAGAAATTCGTTGCCATCACTATGCATTTCACACTAGGCCACAAAACCTTTAATAAGTGCACTCCCCTCACTAAGCTAGGTTCATCAAGCTTATCGCTCTCTTCTATGCTTAGCCCTAGCTCCATGGTTGCTTGAATATACAGAAAACAACCCATGAGAGCAAAAGAACACTTACCTTGAGTGTATGCTGAAATTGGAGCTTGATCCTAGGTGCACTCAAGTCTTAGTATGACATAGCTCCCAATTGCTTTTTCTTGCTTTCTTTTCCCTTCAATTTCAATCTTGGAGGTATGTTGGCTATGGAGGAAGTGTGGCTATGTTCTTGGGCTGGAGGAGTACAATAATGAGAGAGGGATAAGTGATTTGGTCACTTAAATGGGCTTAAATGATCCTAAGGGCACAAAACACACTTAAACAAGCTTAACCTTGCTCTATATCATTTCCCTTCTCACTAATTATGGCTTCTTTATCTTAAACCCGTTGGTACACATGTGCCCAATATTTTTGACTATTTATCAAGCCTTGGCTGCCTCCCCCATGGTGGGATAACCCCACAATTCCACCCTTAGACTTAAGTCAAAAGCTTGAACACCTTAAGGTTTACATTAAGACATTTAGGTCCTTAATGCGTTTAGTGTTTCCTTTGTCCAAACTTGTCTTCCATGAGCAATTTGGTCATCCAATTGCACTTTCATACCATTCATGTCCTTACATAACTCTCCAAGTCTCTTTCTTGAGAGTTTTGCAATTGAGTACCCAAATTTCCAAAACCTTACAAAAAAGTCCATAGGTTGCTTGACAAACCAGCAATCTTTAATGTTTTTCTTGGGGGCCAAGTTACCAACTTGTAAGACTTTTAAGGAGGTATTGATCATGCCTTTAACCCCCCACGCTTCAATCGCTATGGTGATAATTACACAATATAATGGTTTTTAGCCATTATGACACACTTGTAATCCTCCCATTTTTGTGTGGTGATAAGACCCTTGCTCTAACTGGTCAAATTCCACCTAGTTCTGATCTTTTTAAGCCTCACTCAGATATTGCTGCTGGAAGACTTGGAGGAACTCAACCCATCTCATGGACCTCCTCATTGCAATTGGCCCCCTTTGATTCTTATCCTGGTAAATTCTCTGTACAGCCCTCCATTAGAGCTCTGCATTTCCTTCCAACCTGAAAGTGGCTAGAAGGACTTTCTCGGTAAAGGATACATCAATCCTCTCAAAGATTTTCTCCACTTGGTATACCTAGAATTCAACTTCTTCAGGATCACAACCACCCTTAAAAATAGAAGGTTTCAATGTAAGGAATCCTTCTAACTGGCCATCCCTTAGTCCCTCACTTCTTGATCTTTCCTCTCTAGCTTCTGTGTTTCGGGTTCCAGCCCTGAGTGGCCCTCTTCTTGCTGTAACTTCAGTAGGAGACTCAGTCCTCCTTGAAGTCATATAAGTGTCCAGTTCCTCCACCTCTGGGCTCTCTTCTACTTCAACTTTGGGTTCTTGTCTCACTTCTGAGCTCATCCTTCTAGCCTTTGGGTGCCTTCTCTCTTCATTAGCCTCATCTTCCTCTCAGTTTCCTCCATTCTTGCCTGTTTGGTCATAGTTCATTGGTTCTTTACGAGGCCTTCTACCTCTCCTCCTTCACCTTCCATGTTGACTCCTGCTCTTGTTTATTCTGGGCTTCCCTATTGCTGGGCTTGGCCTCTAGCCAAGGCTTGTATTCCTACCACCAGTTGTGCCACTATGGCTTGTAATGTTTCCATCATCCGCTCCATTTTCTCATGCTTGCCCCTACTAGGTCCAGGTACATGTACCCTAGCATTTGGCTCTTCGGCCAATTCAGGCTCCAAGGCCTCTGGTTGCCTTTCAAGCTCAACTGTATGTAATCCATCTTTAGGATGGGTTGCTCTACTTTCTTCCTATTCAAGGAATTCTCTTTCCTTGCCTTGGATTCTCATCTTGCACTCAAGATGCATCTATTCACATATGCTCAACAAGTACAAGTCTCTATAAACCTAAGTGCGAACAAGTCTAGACAAAACACTATAGCATAATCAAAAGCTATAAACCAAAGCTTTGATACCAACAAAACCTTTCACACCCCACCCAGGCCCCAGCTTGTGCACCTACAGTACCACTCAACTATGCTACCAAGGCACTAACTTTTATGTTCAACCATTTTACCTATGATGATTTCTAATTTCCTTTATGGCTCGGCCAAGTTCAATTTAATTGGTCAAAACCACTACACATATGGCTAAGGCCAGGGAGGTGCCCCAAGAGGCTAAACAAGAAGTTTTAGATCAATACTATCATTACAAGGCAAGGCTTTAAATGTTACTTGCAACTCAAGGCAAGATTATTGTACTTTCATTGTCATGTGATTCGGGTGTTTGCACATCAAGTGTTGTTTTCCAATGCGTGGCAACCAAGAAGCCCATATGACACAAGCTTTTCAAGTCTAAGGCACATTCAGCACAACAATATTCAAGAAAGGTTTAGCACATTATGGTCAAAACCATGAACAAGTACTTATGGCATAACTTGGCATTGTTAGTGTTGTGCCCAAAAGCCAATCATGAGATGATTGTATTCTTGCACATTGAGCCATGATATTTTATTAAGGCATTAATCTAGCAATTATGTTTGTTGTTTTGTTTCTGCATAACGTAATAAACATAATTGTAACCTTAGAATAATGATATTCTCAAACATCCCTGGTCTACTATTATTCTGGAGCGGGTTGCAATAACACATAACGACTAGCATATATGGAGACTAATATGAGATATGTAGTCTACATATGGGTACAAGTTGGAGAACATGTGTACTGGACTGACCCACCATGAGAACACTACATGGATCGTTATATGAGTGTCATAAGTGATTCTCATAGTGATCATGGTATATGTACCTAAGATCATCAAGGTTCCCTACATGTGAGTCACATACTTTGATACTTTCTTTTGTTGCTCGTAACTAAGTGAACTTGATGGAGGTCATTGGGTATGTCACATATCATGCAGAGGGATTTGTATGATCAAGATGGGATTTGTCCCTCCTATTTAACGGGAGTGATATCTTCGGGCCCCTTGATAGAGTGAGACTTAGAAAATGCATGGCCATGCTCGGATGAGTTGATATACGATATCAATGTCATCAGTTTAAGTTGGTCTACTCAGTAATCAAGAAACCAAAGATTGGGCTATACGAGAATGACACATTCCATGTCTCGTGCTTAGTCTTGATATCTTGGACAAAGGGACAATGGCATATATTGGTAATGATCATAAAGGTTTAGTCGAATCACCGACAATCTTGTCACTTGGGTAGCAATGATGTGTTGCTAGACACCGCTCATTGCTTATGATCATAAATGTGATTTATGATCATTGCCAATGTGGTAAGAGCCTATTAGGTCCTACACATAGAGCTATTTGGATCATTAGAGTGCATGGGCTAATTATTTGGGTTATGGTTTCACAATAATTTCGTATTAATTAAGCCCAAAATTAAATCCTAATTGGATTAGGGCTTTGAAACCCATTAGGCCTAGAAGTTGAGTCTCACTATAAATACAAATTTTAGTGAGAAATTCGTAGCTTCTTGCCCTAGCCACCCAAAAGGACAGTCGCACTCTTCTCTTGCAATTCCTTGGAGGACGCAAGCTAGCACTGCGAGTGTAAGAGAAACGCATCTGCCGGGACGCAGTGGAAGCGTGGTGATCCCAAGAGGCTCATGTGGATACCGTAGAGAGCTTATACACGTCAGCTATTTAGGTTTTGTGATTCGACTCTATAGTTGGGTGAGAGATCTCAACCGAAAATTAGGTATGAAAATTTTCGAACACCCAATTTACCCCATTTCACTTGGATCCTAGACGGTTTCAGTTAAATTCCATTGCGCTTGTTTGGCTCCCAAAACCCAACAGGCATTACAGTCACCAAACTTACATAGTAGTTCCATGATTCAACTGAGGCTATATACACAAAACAACCTCCACAACAGTACTTACATACTTGGAACAATACCAAGAGTACTCAAAATCCAAAATAGACATTGTTATGCATTACATACCCAAGTTTCTAGTAGTACCTGAGAGCTACCTTATGTGTGTACCAAAGATTGTAGGAAGATGCCTACAAGCATGCGCATTCCCAGAAGTGCAAACCACATAACTAAAGCCCATGAGCACACATCCATAGCCCTAGACTTTTCCTATTACCACCTCACAAAATGGGAGAATTACAAGTGTCATAATGGCTAAAAAACCATTATATTGTGTAATTCTCACCATAGTGATTGAAGTGTGGGGGGTAAAAGGCATGATCAACACCTCCTTAAAAGTGTTCCCAGTTGGTAACTTGGTCCCCAAGAAAAGCCTTAAGGATTGCTTGTTTTTCAAGCAACCTATGGACTTTTTTGTAAGGTTTTGGAAATTCGGGTACTCAATTACAAAACTCTCAAGAAAGAGATTTGGAGAGTTATGGGAAGGATATGAATGGTACTAAAGTGCTATTGGAGGACCAAATTGCTCATGGAAGACAAGTGTGGACAAAGGAAACACTAAAGGCAATAAGGACCTAAATGTCCTAGTGTAAACCTTAAGGTGTTCAAGCTTTTGACTTAAGTCTAAGGGTGGATTGTAGGGTTATCCCACTATGGGGAGGCAGCCAAGACTTGATAACTAGTCAAAAATGTTCGGCACATCTGTACCAATGAGTTTAAGACAAAGAAACCATAATTAGTGAAAAGGAAAATGACATAAAGCAAGGTTAAGCTTGTTTA
The DNA here is from genome assembly GCA_039654915.1 of Aquilaria yunnanensis. NCBI lineage: Eukaryota > Viridiplantae > Streptophyta > Magnoliopsida > Malvales > Thymelaeaceae > Aquilaria > Aquilaria yunnanensis. Next base: position 48,116,113 of record CM077594.1, read on the forward strand.
AGTGTGTTTTGGTGCCCTTAAGCTCATTTAGGGCCATTTAAGCGGCAAAATCACTTATCCTTCTCTCATTTTCATCCTCCCCCAGCCCAAGAACACAACCATACTTCCTCCATAGCCACCAAACCTTCAAACTTGCAATTGATTGAAATTGAAGGCAAAAGGAATCAATTGGAAGCAAACTAGAGCTATTTCTTGCATACTTCAAGGATCAAGCTTGATTTTCGGCCTACCCACTTTGGTAAGGGTTCTCTTTCTCTCATGGGTTTTTTTCTGTATTTTCAAACATCCATGGAGCTATGGCTAAGCTTGGAAGAGAGCCATGAGCTTGATGAAGCAAGCTTATTGAGGGGAGTGCACTTATTGAAGGTTTTGTGACCTATTATGAAGTGCACAAAGATGGCAGTGAAATGAGGGTTTCTAGAGCCCAAAGTTAGTACTAACTACTGTTAAAATCCTCCTAAGACCAAGTGTTAGCTTGAGGAGGGCTGCCATAGTGATTTGGTTATGTTTATTATGTGTTTTATGGACTAACCTATGGTATATGTTGCTGCCACATTTCATGTGTTTGTTGTTTGTGTTTGGCTGCTGCATTTGGTTGCTATATCTTGTATATATGCATTGTGGTTTTTGTGTTTTAGTGTCTTTGGATTCAGGTTTTAATGAGGATCACATTACCTTAAGAAACCAAGTGTTACCCTTACTAAGTTTCTCAATGAAACTTACTCCCCTCAATTCTGTCATTTCAGGTCCAGCTGAAAGATCACCTTTAAACTAACCTTTGTGGTTTTATTTTTGATCTGAAATTTCAGGTACATGAAATTCCATATGTATAGTTGTGATCTGGAAATTTTGGTGATTTTAGGAGCACATTTGGTATTTTTAATGGTGGTACTTATGGTGTTGTGCAGCAGCTTTCCAGAATCCTGTTTCTGGAGTCCATTGTGTCTCAGGCACTCCTCTAACCTAGGGTGTGTGTTTAGCTGATTTAAGACCATATTTTAGTGCATTTATTCATGTATATGTAGTGTATGTAAAATGAGACAAGTATGTGAATATTTGAGTAATGTTTTGGCTATGTAAGTGATGTGGTGCAAAGTTCACTACGTGTGAATGATGGGCTTCTTACTTGTAAATTCTGTTTTGGCCACATAAAGTTGTTAAAAGAAAGGGAATTTAATTCCTATGTGTAATGGAAATATATGGGATAGAATTGGAGGGCTTTCTCCTTGTGAATGAAGGGTTTGCATGGTTTGGAAAAATTGTATGGGCAAAATGGTCCAAAAGCTGCCAGAAATTTGACTATGTACCTAAAGTTTAATATCTCCCTGTGTAAAATGAATCTTGCTATGAAATTTTGGCCACGCCTAGATAACATCTAGAGGTTGAACTGGAATTTTGAATTTCTGGATTTGGATCCTTGTATCCAAAGATATGATGTTAAAAAATTGGATGAGTTACTGTTCATTTGGTCAGAATTTTGTAACCAATTTAAAAAATCCATAACTTGGTCCATAGGTGGGCTATTGATGTAAAAAGAAATTCCTTGGTTTGATCTAAGTCTCTAATTGGTAATGGAGCAAATAAAAAAGGGGGGTATGAGGCTAGAATGATACAGTTTATTAGTTGAAGTTACAGGTGCAGTACCTGGTCACTAGAACTTAACAAGATTGCCTAATGTGTGGTAGCCAAGATTAAGACTTGTGCTATTGTTTTCCTTCTTTGCTTCCATGGTGTGCATGAAATGTGAATATGTGTGTGATGGTTGGACCAATATGCATGTATTTACATAGTGCCCAAGAGGGCCACTTGGGTGTGCACATTAAGGGTAGTGTTCTGATGGCCTACAGAACATTACCAATCCTAGGAGTCTAAATGCACAATTTTGGCTCCATAATGGGACTACCCTGGAGTGGGTAACAGAACCTCGATGACCTTAGGTCAAAGGACTACATATACCATGATCACTATGAGAATCACTTATGGCACTCATATAACGATCCATGCAGTGTTCTCATGGTGGGTCTGTCCAGTACACAAGTTCTCCAACTTGTACCCATATGTAGACTACATATCTCATATTAGTCTCCACATATGCTAGTCGTTATGTATTATTGCAACCCACTCCACAATAATACTAGACCAGGGATGTTTGAGAATATCATTATTCTAGGGTTACAATTATGTTTATTACGTTGCGCAGAAACAAAACAACAAACATAATTGCTGGATTAATGCCTTAATAAAATATCATGACAGAATGTGCAAAAATACAATCATCTGATGATTGGCTTTTGGGCACAACACTAACAATTACAAGATCCACAAAACTAGTAGTCCACCATGAACAAACTATCCCCCTAACTAATGCTATTGCCAAAACAACTTGAATTCATCAAGCAATCACACTGCAATAGCATTAATGAAGCTTGAAAACATAACTCCCTTACCTTAACTTCAACTCACAAGCAAGAACTGACCAATTCTTCCACCAAAAACAAAGTTCCACAAAGTTCTTCCTTGTTCCAAGCAACCAAACGCACAAAACACAAAATTACTAACTTCTAATCAAAACCCAAGCTCCCAATCATCGAATAAACAAGGATTCACCCTAAAAACACAAGTTACCTCACTTCAAAAGAAATGAATGGTGGAAACATGGTTCAAAGCTCCAAAAACTTGAAATTCCACTTGGAACAAGCTTCCTAATGCATATACACCCTTGGTTGTCTCAAATTTCACCAAAAACTCTAGGTTTTATGCTAGAATTCTTGAAGAAATGGTAGAGTTGAGGATGAACTCAAGTTTGACGCAAAAATGGCAGTCTCCTTCACTTTACCAAGCTTTTAGGCCCCTTTTTGTTACCACCTCACAAAAATTGGAGAATTACAAAGTGTGACATAATGGTCAACAACCATTATATTATGTAATTCTCACCATAGTAATTGACGTGTGAGGGGTAAAAGGCATGATCAACACCTCCTTAAAAGTGTTCTAAGTTGGTAACTTGGCCCACAAGAAAAGCCTTAAGGATTGTTTGTTTGTCAAGCCACCTATTGACTTTTTTGTAAGGTTTCAGAAATTTAGGTACTAAATTTCAAAACTCTCAAGAAAGAGCTTTGGAGAGTTATGGGAAGGATATGAATGGTATGAAACTACTATTGGAGGACCAAAATTCTATGGAAGACAATTGTGAACAAAGAAAAGCATAAAAGGCTTTAAGGACTTAATTGTCCTAATGTAAGCCTTTGGTTGTTTATGCTTATGACTTAAGTCAAATGGAAGCATTTTAGAGTTATCCCACTCAAGAAAAGGCAGCCAAAGCAAGATAAGGATGGTCAAATGTGGGCTATGAGTTTAAGACTAAGAAACCATGGTTTTGTAGCAAGGAAAATGACATAAAGCATGGTTAAGGCTATTAGGGATGTTTAGTGCACTAAAGCTTCGTTAAGCCTCTTACAATAGCAAATTTCTTCTTTTATTCTCCCATATTCAACCCACACCAGCCACCTTCACTGATGCGAAGAATTTGAAAGTAAGAAAGGGCAATTGAAAGCTATTCGGTGCTAAGACTTGAGTGCACCTAGGATCAACCTACAATTTCAGCATACCTATTAAGGTAAGGAGTTTCCTTGCTCTCATGGATGTTTACTATATTTTGACACATCCATGGAGCTAGGGCTATGTTGGAATTCTTGGCGCACCAAGATCCTTTTAAGGTAGGATTTGAGCTAACTCTAGCTTGAACAGCTATCTAAGGCAGCTAGAAATAGCTCCCTTTAGCTCAAGTTAGCTTATGTCAGCTCATTGCAGCTATAAGTAGCTCAGAGTAGCTGGACTTTAGCTCAAGTCAGCTCACTTCAGCTATAAGTAGCTCAAAGCAGCTGGACTTCAGCTCAAGGTAGCTCAAGTCAGCTCAAGTCAGCTCACTTCAGCGATAAGTGGCTCAAAGTGGCTGGAGTTCAGCTCAAGTTAGCTCAAGTCAGCTCAAGTCAGCTCACTTCAGCTTCTGGTAGCTGAGTGTAGCTGGACTTCAGTTCACTTCAGCTGAGAGCAGCTAACTCCAGCTCAAGGTCAGCTCTAGGAGCTGGACCTCAGTTCATGGTGCTTGGTTGGAGCTCAAAGGAGCTCAATGGTGCATAAGTAGCATATCGAGCTAGCTTTGTGCCTGTTCACCTTGCTTTTAGCTCATAACCACCAAGAGACACATCTTTTGTGTTAAGGTATGTCTCTTCATCAAAAGAGATGACTATTGGCTAAAAGAACATGTCCTTTCATCCAAAGGAAGTGTTCCTTGAGTGAAAAGACATGTATATTCGGCCATAAGGTTGTTATGGGGTTGTTATAGGCCAAAAGAAGTGTTCCTTGGCTCTGAAAGACATGTATTTTCACCCAGAACGTAGTTATGGGTGGTTATAGGCCAAAGGAAGTGTTCCTTGGCTCTAAAAGACATGTATTTTCGCCCATAAGGTAGTTATGGGTGGTTATAGGCTAAAGGAAGTGTTTCTTGGCTAAAAGACATGTATTTTCGCCACCATACATGACCCTTAGCCAAAGGAAGTGTTCTTTGGCTTAAAAGACACCTTTCTTGGTGTAAAGGTGTGCCTTTTGGTCATCTATAAATAGCCTTTAGTGGCTGGCCATTTTAAGCACGAATTTGCACTCTATTTGCTCCATTTTCTTGAGAGAAAATTGTTCTCCTCCTATTTCCTTTAGAGGCCGAAATATTAAACACTTCTTGAGAGCATTGTGGGTGGATTTACATAGAGATTGTTCATCTCTATTCAAGCTTCGAGGTGCCCCTCTAAGATCAAGTTCTCCCTCAAGTTTTCACCAAAGATAACCAAGAAGAAAGGTGCACATTCTCTCTTGGTTTAGTAGCATGCTAGGTTTGAATTATTTACATGAATGTTCTTAGTAGCATGCTAGGATTTATTTGACACAACATGTATGTAAAATTGATATGTTATATAGCATGTTATATCAACTGCATGAATAATATGTTAAAGAAATAGTATTATGTATATCTATATCCATGTTGAATTCAAATGAACAAATATGCATGTGGCAAATATATGAGTAGATAACATAAAAGTATGTTATCATAAGATCCTGAAATCTTCAATTGGTATCAGAGCCTAGGTCATGAAAATGTATATGTTGCATGTAGTAAGCATGATTTAGGATCATACATATGTGTATGATTTTGATAAAGGCTAACGAAGGATATGTGTATGAAGCAATGAAGGCATGTTTTTGTATTTCTGATCGAATGCTATATGCATCTCTTTTGCCATATATGAGCATGTTAGAAGTTGTTTCATACACATGTTGCTTTGTTGAGTCTTGTTGTGTAAATTGAACTAAAACATGAGAATTGCATCAATGTAGATGGCTTGTAAGAATATAGTTGCAGAATTAAACCGTGACCTCAAATTGGATGGTGAAAACTATTCAATTTGGCAACAGAAGGTCAAATTCATTTTAACTGAGCAAGATACTCTTGATGTGCTCACTCAAGAGATCATGCCTCCTGCTGAGGGACAGGATAGGACTGCCTATGAGGCATTCCTTAAGAAGAACTCTATGTGTAGAGTCACTCTCCTCTCCACTATGGTGGAATTCTCCATGCTTGATGGGGCTAAGGCCATATGGGACTCAGTCAAGGCCAAGTATGGAGATGTTTCTATAGAGAAACAATGCTCAATGATTCTCAGGTTTGAGAATTATGTGAAGCGTGCTGATCACTCTATGAGTGCTCATTTGCGTGAGATGTCACGCATGATCCACCAACTCAAGACAGCTGGGCATGTGCGCACTGATGAGCAACAAGTGCAAGCAATAATCCGTTCCTTGCCCGATGAAGAATGGCAGTTGATGAAGGTCAACTTACGCCATAACCCTCAAATAATGTCATTTGATGACATTGCTCGTCACCTCCTCCTTGAGGCTGAGGTGATGGCCCTCAAGGACCATTCTAAGCCATATGTTGCCTCATCCTCTATCTAGAAGGGATGGAAGAAGAGTGGTGGCAAAGGAGGGCCAGGGAAGGGCAAGGGAAAAGGTCCTGCTTCCAATAAAAAGTTCAAAAAGAAGCGGGACATAAGCAAGCTGAAGTGCTTCAACTGTGGGTATAAAGGACAATTTGCAAAGGATTGCAAGGGTCCACCCAACGTACATACATACCCTTCTACTTCCATTGTACATGTTGTGTCATGTACATTACTAACTGAGTGCAATTCTTTGTGGATTGTAGACTCGGGAGCAACAGACCACATAGCTCGGGACAAGTCCTGGTTTGTGGCCTACAGGAAGCTCTCAAAAGGAGCTAAGCATGTTTCAGTGGGAAATGATGCTAGGCTGGAAGTGGAAGGCATAGGAACATGTAGAATTCCTATAGATATTGGATATTTGTATCTAATAGATGTATTGTATGTACCAAACATTTGTAGAAATTTGATTTCTATAAGTTGTATGTTGAAGTACAATTATTGCTTTAAATTCTTTAATAATAATGTGTCTATTATTAAAGATGATCAGATAGTATGCACTTGTTCAGTTAATAATGGGCTTTATGAGTTAAAGCCAACTGACCATTATGTTGCAAGTCCTAGTTGCTATGTGACAGAGGTCACAAATGAAATAAGATGGCATGAGAGGTTGGGTCATATTGGTCAAGATAGAATGGACAAGCTAGCCAAGAGTGGCTTGCTAGGTTCCTTGACCAAGGTTGTCCTTCCAAGTTGCCAATCATGCCTAGAGGGCAAAGCCACAAGAAAGCCTTTTGGCAAAGCAACTAGGAGAAGTGAGGCACTAAGTTTAGTTCACTCTGACCTGTGTGGGCCAATGAGGGTTGAATCCAGAAATGGATTTAAGTATTTCATCACATTCACAGATGATTACACTCGATTCACCCACATCTACCTACTAAGAAACAAGGCAGAGGCCTTGGCATGCTTTGAGAAGTATGTACACTTGGTTGAGAACCAAGTAGGTAAGAAGGTTAAGTCCTTGAGGACAGATAGGGGTGGAGAGTATACATCAAATGCATTCAAGGCATTTTGTGACTTAAAGGGTAATGAAAGGGAGTTCACTCTTCCTTGGACACCCCAACAGAATGGAGTGTCTGAGAGAAAAAATAGAACTCTTATGGACATGGTACGTTCCATGATGGCAAAGGCCAACTTAGACATCATTTATTGGAGTGATGCACTGCTGTGTGTAGTTCATGTCCTCAATAGAGTACCCACCAAGAGTGTGAACTCTTCTCCATATAAGTTAAGGAAGAAGAAAACTCCTAACCTAAGCTATTTACGCCCTTGGGGTTATTTCGCTTATGTTCACATAACGGACCATCCTTTGGGAAAGTTGGGTCCAAGAGGGAGGAGGTGTGCCTTCCTTGGTTATGCTGAACAATCTAGGGGTTATGTGTTCTTGGATATAAGTCACAAAACTGGGAACATCTTTGATGCAAGGAATGCTAACTTTGTGGAGGATGAGTTTCCCAAAGTTGGTGAATGTGGTGACTTAACCTCATTAAGCCAGATCCTAGATGAGGATCAACCAAGTGTCATAAGGACACCTGGGACACATGCACCTACTCTAGAGGGAGTACCTCAACCACATGGAGCAATGGCTCCAGAAATACCTGTTGTTGTGGACCAACATGAGCAAGACCTCCAAAAGGAAGGTTTTGTTCAAGAGGGAGTTGAGGATACTCAAGAGCAAAATGTTGAGCCTCAAGAGATGGAGCATGAGTTGCCTCCATCTCAACCTACATTGAGAAGATCAATGAGGAAATTTGGACCACCTAAAGAATGGTGGATCTTGGATAGTGAGGCAAATTTGGTTGCATCTGAGATAGATGAACCAAGTAACATTAAGGAGGCTCTTGAGGGTGCACAGAGGGAAGAGTGGTTAAATGCAATGAAGGATGAGTTGCATTCAATGCATCTCAATGGGGTTTGGGAGCTAAGTGATCTTCCTCCAGGCCGTAAGGCAATTGGGAACAAGTGGGTTCTCAAGATCAAGGTGAACTCTGATGGAAGAATCGAAAGATACAAGGCCCGTTTGGTGGCCAAGGGTTTTACACAGAAGGAGGGTGTTGATTTCAAAGACACCTTCTCTCCTGTTGTAAAATTCACTTCCATCAGGATATTACTTGCCATCGTGGCAAATTTGGACCTAGAGTTACATCAGATGGATGTAAAGACCGCCTTTCTCAATGGTGATTTGAGTGAGGAGATATATATGAGACAACCTGAGGGGTTTGTTCAAAAGGGTCAAGAGGACAAGGTATGTAGACTGAAGAAGTCTATCTATGGTCTTAAGCAAGCTTCAAGACAGTGGTACTTGAAGTTTCACCATGCAATCACAAGCTATGGCTTTGGGATGATGCATGAAGACCATTGTGTATACTTGTACTCTTCTGGGTCTAGTTTTGTAGTATTGACTCTATACGTAGATGATATACTGATTGCAGGTAATGGGGTTGCATTGTTAAGTACCACAATGGATGGTTGTCTTCCACCTATGACATGAAGGACGTGGGAGAGGCTGCCTTTATCCTAAGGGTTAAGATCCTGAGGGATAGAAAGGCAAGGCTATTGGCCCTTTCTCAAGAACCTTATATTGATAAGATTCTTGCAAGGTTCAACTTAACAAATGCAAAGCCCATGAGTACACCTCTTGCATATGGTTGCAAGATTGGAGAGGACTTATGTCTAAGACTCCAAAAGAAAGGGAAGAGATGGCTCAGATCCCCTACCTAAGTGCCATTGGTAGCTTGATGTACGCCATGTTATGTACAAGGCCAGACATCAGCCAAGCGGTTGGACTTCTAGCACGATATTCTTCCAACCCTGGTCTGGAGCATTGGAAAAGTGTCAAGAGGATCCTAAGGTACCTCAAGGGTACTAAGGATTATTGGCTTTGTTACCAAGGTAAAGACCTTGGTTTACGTGGCTATTTCGATGCTGATTGGGGAGGAGATAGAGACTCCAGCAAGTCTACATCTGGTTATCTTTTCATGCTAAATGGTGGGGCTACTACTTGTTGTAGTAAGAAGCAAACTTGTACAGCATTGTCCACAATGGAGGCTGAATTTATTTCATGTGCCTCAGCTGTACAAGAAGCCCTTTGGCTAGGTTATTTCCTTAAGAATTTGGAGTCTAGGGTTTCTATTGAGAAACCTATTACTATCTATAGTGATAGTATGGCAGCCATGGCTTATACCAAAGACCCCAAATACCATGGAAAGACCAAGCACATTAGCATGAAATATAACTTTGTGCGAGATGCAATTGAAAAGGGTGAAGTTAGGATTGAGTACATTTCTACAGACCTGATGGTGGCAGATCCTCTCACTAAGCCATTGCCACCACTTGTATTTGCTCGACATGTTAGAGCAATGGGTCTTAGAAGATTGTAAATGTTGGATGTACTTCACCTCTTTGGTGTCACACATGTTATGTATTTTATGAAATACTCAGTTCAATTTTATGAATCACAACGAACAAATGAACATGTCAAACATAGGCAGAGGATGACTTTCTCACACAAGTCATCCGCCCTTGATCTTTGTGTAAGATTAAGGATGAGACTGGCTAAAGACTTAAATGAAACTTAAGTGAATGATACATTTAAGTGGGAGTCATGCTCCAACACATGACACTTTAGCTTTTATGGTCGCCTTGATTATGAGTAATCAAGATTCCATGCTTTGGTGCATTCTGTTTGTATGACCATTCATACATCCTAGCCTATGTTAGATGTAAGCTAGGGCTTACATGGAGAAATTTCATGGTTATTGACATGTCCTCCTTTTATGTGTTAAGAGGAGTACACTTAATGGTGTTTTAAGAGGGAGAAATGACACACTCCTCAATTGAAATGGAGATCACTCCAAGTGGGAGTGACATGAGTAAAACACCTTAGAAGTGTATTATGGAACTTTAATGGATGTGTTTCCAAGTGTTCCATGACCATGAAATACGACCAAAGAAGAATTTAAGTAAGTTGTCTCTATTCTTGCTTAGTGTGAGATTCTTCGAATCAGACTCTTAGTGACTATGGCTTGCTATTAGGAAGTTGAGTTAATTATGATTACTTTGATTGGTTGTCGAAGGTCTTAGAGAAATGAGACGGGAGTATCCTCCTTTTGGGTAATCATGTTAACTCATTGACCTAAGTAGTTGAAGCTAAAAGGAAAGACATTAAGATGATACACGTTCACTAAATTCAATCTTGGGCCCACATGTTACTGTGAGTAGTATGCTAGATTGAATGACAAGTGATTGAAATGAGTACTCAATGCTTAATACAATCATGGATTTCAAGGAGTTGAAATTCTAAGAAAGAGACTGATTGTGATTAAGAAGTGTATCATATGTCTGGGGTCTGGGAGGCATAGTTTGATGTGTTTAAGCAACACACTTGAATTTGATGTGTTCAAAGGAAAGTTTGAAGAAGTTCAAACTATGAGGAGAGGACAATCTTCTATTGAGAGTCTAACAACATCAATAGAAGAGACTTAGTGTGTGTGCCTGAGGTCGCATCCACAACTCTATATATGTAGAAGTGTCTGGATTATTTCGGCTATAAGGATTAAGGAAATTGTTTTGAGTGGGAGCTGGAACTTTAAAAGCATCTTAGTGCGAGTGGGAGTTTGTTGGAATTCTTGGCGCACCGAGATCCTTTTAAGGTAGGATTTGAGCTCATTGAGCTAACTCTAGCTTGAATAGCTATCTAAGGCAGCTAGAAGTAGCTCCCTTTAGCTCAAGTTAGCTTATGTTAGCTCACTGCAGCTATAAGTAGCTCAGAGTAGCTGGACTTTAGCTCAAGTCAGCTCACTTCAGCTATAAGTAGCTCAAAGTAGCTGGACTTCAGCTCAAGTTAGCTCAAGTCAGCTCAAGTCAGCTCACTTCAGCTATAAGTGGCTCAAAGTAGCTGGACTTCAGCTCAAGTTAGCTCAAGTCAGCTCAAGTCAGCTCAAGTCAGCTCACTTCAGCTTCTGGTAGCTGAGTGTAGCTGGACTTCAGTTCACTTCAGCTGAGAGCAGCTAACTCCAGCTCAAGGTCAGCTCTAGGAGCTGGACCTCAGTTCATGGTGCTTGGTTGGATCTCAAAGGAGCTCAATGGCGCATAAGTAGCATATCGAGCTAGCTTTGTGCCAGCTCACCTTACTTTTAGATCATAACCACCAAGAGACACATCTTTTGTGTAAAGGTATGTCTCTTCATCAAAAGAGATGACTATTGGCTAAAAGAACATGTCCTTTCATCCAAAGGAAGTGTTCCTTGAGTGAAAAGACATGTATATTCGGCCATAAGGTAGTTATGGGGTGGTTATACGCCAAAAGAAGTGTTCATTGGCTCTAAAAGACATGTATTTTCGCCCATAAGGTAGTTATGGGTGGTTATAGGCCAAAGGAAGTGTTCCTTGGCTCTAAAAGACATGTATTTTCGCCCATAAGGTAGTTATGGGTGGTTATAGGCTAAAGGAAGTGTTTCTTGGCTAAAAGACATGTATTTTCGCCACCATACATGACCCTTAGCCAAAGGAAGTGTTCTTTGGCTTAAAAGACACCTTTCTTGGTGTAAAGGTGTGCCTTTTGGTCATCTATAAATAGCCTTTAGTGGCTGGCCATTTTAAGCACGAATTTGCACTCTATTTGCTCCATTTTCTTGAGAGAAAATTATTCTCCTCCTATTTCCTTTAGAGGCCGAAATATTAAACACTTCTTGAGAGCATTATGGGTGGATTTACATAGAGATTGTTCATCTCTATTCAAGCTTCAAGGTGCCCCTCTAAGATCAAGTTCTCCCTCAAGTTTTCACCAAAGATAACCAAGAAGAAAGGTGCACATTCTCTCTTGGTTTAGTAGCATGCTAGGTTTGAATTATTTACATGAATGTTCTTAGTAGCATGCTAGGATTTATTTGACACAACATGTATGTAAAATTGATATGTTATATAGCATGTTATATCAACTGCATGAATAATATGTTAAAGAATTAGTATTATGTATATCAATATCCATGTTGAATTCAAATGAACAAATATGCATGTGGCATATACATGAGTAGATAACATAAAAGTATGTTATCATAAGATCCTGAAAATCTTCAATATATGAGTAGATAACATAAAAGTATGTTATCATAAGATCCTGAAAATCTTCAGGCTAAGCTTGGAAGATAGCCTTGAGCTTGATGAACCAAGCTTAGTGTGGGGAGTGCACTTAATAAAGGTTTTGTGACCTAGTGTGAAGTGCAGAGTGATGGCAGCGAATTTAAGGGTTTCTAGAGCCCAAAGTTAGTGTAAATAGTTTTAAAACTCTCCTAAGGCTAAGCTTATGCTTGAGGAAGGCTTCCGTAGTGATTTCCATAAGTTTATTGCATGTTTTATGGACTAACGAATGGTTCTTGTTGCTGCTGCATTTCATGTGTTTGTTGTTTGTGTTTGGCTGCTGCATTTGCTTGTTTTATGTTGGAGATACGCATTGTGTTTCTTGTGTTCTTGTGTCTTTGGATGCAGGTGATATCAAGGGTTACATTACCTTAAAAGTACAAGTGTTCTCCTTACTAAGTTTCACAATAAAACTTACTCCCCTCAAATCTACCCATTTCAGGTCCATCACAAATATCACATTCAAACTGACTCTTGTGGTGTGAGTTTTGATCTGAAATTTTAGGTATTTTAACTTCTATGTATCTAGTTTTGATCTGGAAATTGTGGTGATTTTAGGAGCCCATTTGGTATTTTTAGTGATGGTACTTATTGTGTTACAGAGTGGCTGTCCAGCATCCTATTTCTAGAGTGCATTGTGTCTAAAGCTCTCCAGTAACTTGGCTACGTGTTTTAGTTAAGTTAAGGCCATTATGTAGTGCATGGATGAATTTACATGTAATACATATAAAGTTGAAACAAGTATGTGAACATTTGAGGACTGTTTTTCTATGTATGTGAATGTGGTGCACAAGTTGTCTAAGTGTGAATGATAAGCTACTTATTTGCAAATTCTGTTTTGGCTGCATGAAATTGCTAGATGCAAGAGCATATAATTCCTATGTGTATTGGACATGTATGGGATAGCCTTGGAGGGCTTACCCCTTCTGAATGAAGTGTTTGTACACTTATGAAATTTTGCATGGGCAAAATGGTCATAAAGTGGACAAAATTTTGACCTCCACTCAAAGCTCTATATCTCCTTGTGTAGAATGAATGTTGGTATTAAAATTTGACTACACCTAGACCACATCCGAAGGTTTAACTGGCCTTTGGAATTTTTGCATTTAGAGCCCTGTAAGCAAATCTATGACGTCGTAAAGTTGGCTAAGTTATTGTTCATTTGGCCAGAATTTATTAACCAACTTAAAAAATCTATAACTTGGTCCATAGGTGGGCTATTGATGTAAAACCAAATTTTGTGGTTTGGCTTGAGTCTCAACTTGATATTGAAGCAAAGAAAATAGGGGTGCATGAAGATTTCAGGATCTCATGATAACATATCTTTATGTTATCTACTCATGTACATGCCACATGCATTTTGATCATTTGAGTTCAACATGAGTACAAGCTTGCATCATTCTAATTTGTTTAACATATTTTGTGCATTTGATATAGCATGTTAGTTTTACATACATATTGTGGCAAACAAATCCTAGCATGCTACTAAGAACATTCATGTAAATAATGAATGAAACCTAGCATGCTACTAAACCAAGAAAGAATGTGTAGCTTCCTTCTTGGTTATGTGTGGAGAAAAGAGGAAGAACTTGATCCTGGAGGAGCACCTTGAGGCTTGAATTAAGAGGAACAATCTCAATGTAAATCCACCCATAATGCTCTAGAAAGTTGTATAATATTTCATCTATTTAAAGGAATAGAGGGAGGAGATTTTTCTCTTAAGAAAATGGAGCAAATGGAGTGCCAAAGAATGCTTAAAATGGCCGGCCACTTTAGGCTATTTATAGATGACCAAAAGGCACACCTTTACACCAAGAAAGGTGTCCTTTAAGCCAAAGAGCACTTCCTTAGGCGAAAATACATGTCTCTTAGGCCAAGGAACACTTCCTCCGGCCTAAGAGACATGTCTTGGCCGAAATGATGTGTCTCTTTGGCCAAGGAACATGTTTTTTCTAGCCTATGCCAAAAATACATGTCCTTGAAGGCCAAAGGACATCACACTTGGTGCTATAACCACCTCATGGCTGAATATACATGTCTTTTAATGTCAAAGGACATCACTCTTGGTGCAATAACCACCCCATGGCCGAATATACAAGTCTTTTCACTCAAGGAACACTTCCTTTGGATGAAAAGACATGTTCTTTTAGCCAATAGTCATCTCTTTTGATGAAGAGACATATCTTTACACAAAGGATATGTCTCTTGGCGGTTTTGAGCTAAAAGCAAGGTGAGCTGGCAGAAAGCTAGCTCATTATGCTACTTATGCACCATTGAGCTCCTTTGAGCTCCAACCAAGCTCCATGAAATGGGGTCCAGCTCCTTGAGCTGACCTTGAGCTGGAGTTAGCTCCTCTCAGCTAAAGTGAACTGAAGTCCAGCTACATTCAGCTACCAGAAGCTAAAGTGAGCTGACTTGAGCTGAAGTCCAGCTACATTCAGCTACTAGAAGCTGAAGTGAGCTGACTTAAGTTGACTTGAGCTAACTTGAGCTGAAGTCCAGCTACTTTCAGCTAGTTATAGCTGAAATGAGCTGACTTGAGTTAAGGTGAGCTACTTCTAGCTGCCTTAGATAGCTGTTCAAGCTAGAGTTAGCTCAATGAGCTCAAATCCTATCTTAAAAGGATCTTGGTGCGCCAAGAGTTCCAACAAGCTCCCACTCACAGTAAGATGCTTTTAAACTTCCAGCTCCCACTCAAAACAAAACTCCTTAATCCTTATAGCCGAAATAATCTAGACACTTCTACACATATAGAATTATGGGTGCGACCTCAGGCACACACACACCAAGTCTCTTTTATTGAGGTTGTTAGACTCTCAATAGAAGATTGTCCTCTCCTTATAGTTTGAACTTCTTCAAACTTTCATTGAACACATCAAATTCAAGTGTGTTGCTTAAACACATCAAGCTTGCTTGAACACATCAAGTTATGCCTTTCAGACCCCAGACATATGATACACTTCTTAATCACAATCATTCTCTTTCTTAGAATTTCAACTCCTTGAAATCCATGATTGTATTAAGCATTGAGTACTCATTTCAATCACTTGTCATTCAATCTAGCATACTAATCACAGTAATATGTGAGCCCAAGATTGAATTTAGTGAACGTGTATCATCCTAATGTCTTTCCTTTTAGCTTCAACAACTTAGGTCAATGAGTTAACATAATTACCCAAAAGGAGGATACTCCAGTCTCATTTCTCTAAGACCTTCGACAACCAATCAAAGTAATCATAATTAACTCAACTTCCTAATAGCAAGCCATAGTCATTAAGAGTCTGATTCAAAAAATCTCACACTAAGCAAGAATAGAGACAACTTGCTTAAATTCTTCTCTGGTCGTATTTCATGGTCATGGAACACTTGGAAACACATCCATTAAAGTTCCATAATACACTTCTAAGGTGTTTTACTCATGTCACTCCCACTTGGAGTGATCTCCATTCCAATTGAGGAGTGTGTCATTTCTCCCTCTTAAAACACCATGAAGTGTACTCCTCTTAACACATAAAAGGAGGACATGTTAATAACCATGAAATTTCTCCATGTAAGCCTTAGCTTACATCTAACATAGGCTAGGTGATGCGAACCCCGATGGTATAATGACCATGAAACGTGCCCAAGATGTTTTTCAAGCTCCACAAGACATCAAAGAGACTGGATTTGAAACCCCCACCCCTAATCAACCTGTGATTAGAAACGAGAAGTATAGAACTCCAAGAACACAAGCACACATGTGCACCAAGGCAGTCCACAAAGAACCAAAGAGAAAACCTCTCCAAAGAGCAATATTATTTCAAAATTTTTCTGTGTGTTTACATCCAGAATATGTGACTTTATATAGGCCTAAACTAGGGTTAAAAGCTGGGCAAAATTCGCAGCCTAAATCCCTTAGGAATCCTAGATACAAAGACATAGGAAATCCTAGTCAAATTAGGACTCTAATTCCTAGTTTGAACAAGTTTAATGAATGCAGCGTATGCCACTTGCCCAAAACGATTTAAAACTATTCCATAGCCTAAATAACTTCCTAAATAATGTATCTAAATAAGATTTGAACGAAAATAAAATATAAATACAAGATTAAACCCGAAAACTCCCAAATAGCCTTTTTGGGTTTATTTTGGGCATTTTAAGGTTCTCTCTTGTATCTTTAGCTCCAAGCTTGAATCTTTGAGTTCCAATGGTATGAATCTTCATCTTAGATGTGGTAATGAAGGTCTAGAAAGTTAGAGCTAAAAAATCCAGCTTGTGGACACAAAATGCAATAAGAACACTTAAGGTGGCTCAAATGGTGCACTTTGAGTGTTGCCCTGGATGTCCTTGTTTTGAGACTTGTCTAACCACTCCAGAATTGAGTACCAAGCATGTCCATCACCTTGATATGATGTCTTGAAAGTTCCAGCAACTCCTTGTGAGGTTTCATGGCCATCCTCCTTGAAGAAGCTTGAAGCAAAGGCTTGTAGTGCACTTGAGAGCTCCTTAGCTTTCTTCCTTGTCATAGGTCCACTAGAAACCTTCAATGGGTCCTTGCCTTCTCCATGTGTGCTTTCCTTGATCATATCACTAGGATGTATGAATGGTCATACAAACTGAATGCACCAAAGCATTGAATCTTGATTACTCATAATCAAGGCGACCATAAAAGCTAAGGTGTCATGTGTTGGAGCATGACTCCCACTTAAATGTATTATTAACTTAAGTTTCATTTAAGTATTTAGCCAATCTCATCCTTAATCTTACACAAAGATCAAGGGTGGATGACTTGTATGAGAAAGTCATCCTCTGCCTATGTTTGACATGTTCATTTGTTCGTTGTGATTCATAAAATTGAACTGAGTATTTCATAAAATAATCTGTATTATTTCAAAGACATACATAACATGTGTGACACCAAAGAGGTGAAGTACATCCAACATTTACAATCTTCTAAGACCCATTGCTCTAACATGTCGAGCAAATACAAGTGGTGGCAATGGCTTAGTGAGAGTATCTGCCACCATCAGGTCTGTAGAAATGTACTCAATCCTAACTTCACCCTCTTCAATTGCATCTCGCACAAAGTTATATTTCATGCTATTGTGCTTGGTCTTTCCATGGTATTTGGGGTCCTTGGTATAAGCCATGGCTGCCATACTATCACTGTAGATAGTAATAGGTTTCTCAATAGAAACCCTGGACTCCAAATTCTTAAGGAAATAACCTAGCCAAAGGGCTTCTTGTACAGCTGAGGCACATGAAACAAATTCAGCCTCCATTTTGGACAATGCTATACAAGTTTGCTTCTTACTACACCAAGTAGTAGCCCCAGCATTTAGCATGAAAAGATAACTAGATGTAGACTTGCTGGAGTCTTTATTTCCTCCCCAATCAACATCAGAATAGCCACGTAAACCAAGGCCTTTAGCTTGGTAACAGAGCCAATAATCCTTAGTACCCTTGAGGTACCTTAGGATCCTCTTAACATTCTTCCAATGCTCCAGACTAGGGTTGGAAGAATATCTTGCAAGAAGTCCAACTGCTTGGCTAATGTCTAGCCTTGTACATAACATGGCATACATCAAGCTACCAATGGCACTTAGGAAGGGGATCTGAGCCATCTCTTCCTTATCCTTTGGAGTCTTAGGACATAAGTCCTCTCCAATCTTCCAACCATATGCAAGAGGTGTATTCATGGGCTTTGCATTTGTTAAGTTGAACCTTGCAACAATCTTATCAATATAAGGCTCTTGGGAAAGGGCCAACAGCCTCGCCTTTCTATCCCTCAGGATCTTAACCTCTAGGATAAAGGCAGCCTCTCCCATGTCCTTCATGTCAAAGGTGGAAGACAACCATCCATTGATGGTACTTAAAAACGCAAGCCCATTACTTGCAATCAGTATATCATCTACATATAGAGTCAATATTGCAAAATTAGACCCAGAAGAGTACAAGTACAGACAATGGTCTTCATGCATCATCACAAAGCCATAGCTTGTGATTGTATGGTGAAACTTCAAGTACCACTGTCTTGAAGCTTACTTAAGACCATAGATAGACTTCTTTAGTCTACATACCTTGTCTTCTTGACCCTTTTGGACAAACCCCTCAGGTTGTCTCATATATATCTCCTCGCTCAAATCACCATTGAGAAAGGCGGTCTTTACATCCATCTGATGTAACTCTAGGTCTAGATTTTCCACGATGGCAAGTAATATCCTGATGGAAGTGAATTTTACAACAGGAGAGAAGGTGTCTTTGAAATCAACACCCTCCTTCTGTGTAAAACCCTTGGCCACCAAACGGGCCTTGTATCTTTCGATACTTCCATCAGAGTTCACCTTGATCTTGAGAACCCACTTGTTCCCAATTGCCTTACGGCCTGGAGGAAGAACACTTAGCTTCCAAACCCCATTGAGATGCATTGAATGCAACTCATCCTTCATTGCATTTAGCCACTCTTCCCTCTGTGCACCCTCAAGAGCCTCCTTAATGTTACTTGGCTTATCTATCTCAGATGCAACCAAATTTACCTCACTATCCAAGATCCACCATTCTTTAGGTGGTCCAAATTTCCTCATTGATCTTCTCAATGTAGGCTAAGATGGAGGCAACTCATGCTCCATCTCTTGAGGCTCAACATTTTGCTCTTAAGTATCCTCAACTCCCTCTTGAACAAAACCTTCCCCTTGGAGGTCTTGCTCATGTTGGTCCATAACAACAGGCATTTTTTGAGCCATTGCTCCATTTGGTTGAGGTACTCCCTCTAGAGTAGGTGCATGTGTCCCAGGTGTCCTTATGACACTTGGTTGATCCTCATCTAGGATCTGGCTTAATGAGGTTAAGTCACCACATTCACCAACTTTGGCAAACTCATCCTCCACAAAGTTAGCACTCCTTGCATCAAAGATCTTCCCAGTTTTGTGACTTATATCCAAGAACACATAACCCCTAGATTGTTTAGCATAACCAAGAAAGGCACACCACCTCCCTCTTGGACCCAACTTTCCCAAAGGGTGGTCCATTTTGTGAACATAAGCTAAACAACCCCAAGGGCGTAAATAGCTTAGGTTAGGAGTTTTCTTCTTCCATAACTCATATGGAGAAGAGTTGACATTCTTGGTGGGTACTCTGTTAAGGACATGAACTGCACATAGCAGTGCATCACTCCAATAAGTGATGTCTAAATTGGCTTTTGCCATCATGGAACGTACCATGTCTATAAGAGTTCTATTCTTCCTTTCAGACACTCCATTCTATTGGGGTGTCCAAGGAAGAGTGAACTCCCTCTCAATACCCTTCAAGTCACAAAATGCCTTGAATGCATTTGATGTATACTCTCCACCCCTATCTGTCCTCAAGGACTTAACCTTCTTACCTACTTGGTTCTCAACCAAGTGCACATACTTCTCAAAGCATGCCAAGGCCTCTACCTTGTTTCTCAGTAAGTAGATGTGGGTGAATCGAGTATAATCATCCGTGAAAGTGATGAAGTACTTAAATCCATTTCTGGATTCAACCCTCATTGGCCCACACAGGTCAGAGAGAACTAAACTTAGTACCTCACTTCTCCTAGTTGCTTTGCCAAAAGGCTTTCTTGTGGCTTTGCCCTATAGGCATGATTGGCAACTTGGAAGGACAACCTTGGTAAAGGAACCTAGCAAGCCACTCTTGGCTAGCTTGTCCATTCTATCTTGACCAATATGACCTAACCTTTCATGCCATCTCATTTCATTTGTGACCTCTGCCACATAGCAACTAGGATTTGCAACAGAATGGTTAGTTGGCTTCAACTCATAAAGCCCATTATTAACCGAGCAAGTGCATACTATCTTATTATATTTAATAATAGACAGATTATTATTAAAGAATTTAAAGCAATAATTGTACTTAACACACAACTTATAGAAATCAAATTTCTACAAATGTTTGGTACATACAATACATCTATTAGATACAAATATCCAATATCTATAGGAATTCTACATGTTCCTATGCCTTCTACTTCCAGCTTGGCATCATTCCCCACTGAAACATGCTTAGCTCCTTTTGAGAGCTTCCTGTAGGCCACGAACCAGGACCTGTCCCGGGCTATGTCGTCTGTTGATCCCGAGTCTACAATCCCCAAAGAATTGCACTCAGTTAGTAATGTACATGACACAACATGTACAATGGAAGTAGAAGGGTATGTAAGTACCTTGGGTGGACCCTTGCAATCTTTTGCAAAGTGTCCCTTATACCCACAGTTGAAGCACCTCAGCTTGCTTATGTCCCGCTTCTTCTTGAACTTTTTCTTGGAAGCAGGACCTTTTCCCTTGCCCTTCCCTGACCCTCCTTTTCCACCATTCTTCTTCCATCCCTTCTAGATAGAAGATGAGGCAACATATGCCCTAGAATGGTCTTTGAGGGCCATCACTTCTGCCTCAAGGAGGAGGGGATGAGCAATGTCATCAAATGACATTATTTGAGGGTTATGGCGTAAGTTGACCTTCATCAACTGCCATTCCTCATTGGGCAAAGAACGGATTATTGCTTGCAGTTGTTGCTCATCAGTGTGCACATGCCCAGCCGTCTTGAGTTGGTGGATCATGCATGACATTTCACGCAAGTGAGCACTCATAGAGTGATCAACACGCTTCACATAATTCTCAAACCTGAGAATTATTGAGCGTTGTTTCTCCACATAAACATCTTCATACTCGGCTGCCTCCCCCAAATGGCCTTGGCCCCCTCAAGCATGGAGAATTCCACCATAATCTCATCCACCATAGTGGAAAGGAGAGTGACTCTACACATAGAGTTCTTCTTTAGGAATGCCTCATAGGCAGTCCTAGTCTGTCCCTCAGCAAGAGGCATGATCTCATGAGTGAGCACATTAAGAGTATCTTGCTCAGTTAAAATGAATTTGACCTTCTGTTGCCTAATTGACTAGTTTTCACCATCCAATTTGAGGTCATGGTTTAATTCTGCAACTATATTCTTACAAGGCATCTACATTGATGCAATTCACATGTTTTAGTTCAATTTACACAACAAGACTTAACAAAGGAAACATGTGTATGAAACAACTTATAACATGCTCATATTTGGCAAAAGAGATGCATATAGCATTCAATCAGAAATATATAGACAAGCCTTCATTGCTTCATACACATATCCTTTATTAGCCTTATCAAAATCATACACATATGTATGATCCTAAATCATGCTTACTACATGCAACATATACATGTTCATGACCTAAGATCTGATACCAATTGAAGATTTCAGGATCTCATGATAACATATCTTTATGTTTTCTACTCATGTACATGCCACATGCATTTTGGTCATTTGAGTTCAACATGAGTACATGCATGCATCATTCTAATTTGTTTAACATATTTTGTGCATTTGATATAGCATGTTAGTTTTACATACAAATTGTGGCAAACAAATCCTAGCATGCTACTAAGAACATTCATGTAAATAATGAATGAAACCTAGCATGCTACTAAACCAAGAAAGAATGTGTACCTTCCTTCTTCGTTATGTGTGGAAAAAAGAGGAAGAACTTGATCTTGGAGGAGCACCTTGAGGCTTGAATTGAGGTGAACAATCTCAATGTAAATCAACCCACAATGCTCTAGAAAGTTGTCTAATATTTCGTCTATTTAAAGGAATGGAGGGAGGAGATTTTTCTCTTAAGAAAATGGAGCAAATGGAGTGCCAAAGAATGCTTAAAATGGCTGGCCACTTTAGGCTATTTATAGATGACCAAAAGCCACACCTTTACAACAAGCAAGGTGTCCTTTAAGCCAAAGAACACTTCCTTTGGCCAACGGTCATCTATAGTGGTGAAAATACATGTTTCTTTGGCCAAGGAACACTTCCTTTGGCCTAAGAGACATGTCCCTTTGGCCAAGAGACATGTCTTGGCCGAAATGATTTGTCTTTTTGGCCAAGGAACATGTCTTTTCTAGCCTATGCCGAAAATACATGTCCTTAAAGGCCAAAGGACATCACACTTGGTGCTATAACCACCTCATGGCCGAATATACATGTCTTTTAATGTCAAAGGACATCACTCTTGGTGCAATAACCACCCCAACCACCCCATGGCCGAATATACATGTCTATTCACTCAAGGAACACTTCCTTTGGATGAAAAGACATGTTCTTTTAGCCAATAATCATCTCTTTTGATGAAGAGACATATCTTTACACAAAAGATGTGTCTCTTGGTGGTTTTGAGCTAAAAGCAAGGTGAGCTGGCACAAACCTAGCTCACTATGCTACTTAAGCACCATTGAGCTCCAACCAAGCTCCATGAATTGACGTCCAGCTCCTTGAGCTGACGTTGAGCTGGAGCTAGCTGCTCTCAGCTGAAGTGAACTGAAGTCCAGCTACATTCAGCTACCAGAAGCTGAAGTGAGCTGACTTGAGCTGAAGTCCAGCTAGATTCAGCTACTAGAAGCTGAAGTGAGCTGACTTAAGTTGACTTGAGCTGACTTGAGCTGAAGTCCGGCTACTTTCAGCTACTTATAGCTGAAATGAGCTGACTTGAGTTAAGGTGAGCTACTTCTAGCTACCTTAGATAGCTGGTCAAGCTAGAGTTAGCTCAATGAGCTCAAATCCTGTCTTAAAAGGATCTTGGTGCGCCAAGAATTTCAACAGTGCATGGCTATATTAATACAGTTTTTTGGAGGAAGTTTCGGGTGCAGTGGCTGGCTACTTAAACTTAACAAGATTACCTTATTTGTGGTAGCCAAGATTAAGACTTGTGCTAGTGTTTTCCTTCCTTGCTGCCATGGTCTGCATAAAATGTGAATATGTGTGTAGTGGTTAGACCAATATGGATGCAGTTACATTGTGATAGCCCTTATAGCGGGAAGAACATTTAAGGCATATAAATTAATAAATCCCTAGTTTAATACGTCATTTTAAGTTAATTTAGTAAGGCCAAGCAAGTTAGTTAAGGTTTTCTTGGTTTTGAGGACATTATGGCATCAAAAGTGGTTTGGTGGCAAAATGGTAATTTTGCATCCCAAGGTGTCGGGCCAAGTCTCAACAGTCAAAAACATGTTTTAAAACTTAACCCTTGCTTAGCACCCAAAATTTCACTAAGCGTTAAAGGTTTAACCAAAATTTGACCGAAGGTTACTATTTTGGGAATGGGTTCTTTTTGACATACTTAAGAAAGTTTGAGGGCTTAATGGCTTGAACTCTTTTAAAGATGCTAAAGGTGGTCTTGGTTTGCCACTATTCATCTTCTTCCTCTTCAAACCCGATTTGAGTCTTTCCCTCTTCATTTGTACTTCAATTTTTTCTCAAATTCAAAAGTTCTTGCTAAAAATTGAAGGTTCCATGGGTTTGCAATGGGTAGCTTGTTTCAAGTGAGTCTGGCGTGTTTGAAGCTAGAAATCATGTTTTCCAGCTAGGGCCTAGCTTGGGTTTAGTCAAGTGCAAGGTTTAGTACCATTGAGAGCCTAGCTCCACCTTCGGGTTTGAGGTTTTAATGTTGAAACCTTAGTACACCTAGGTAGGTTCCAAATAACCTATTAAATGAGTCCAACCATGGTCATTACTACTCCACTACTGTGAACCAAGTAATGGTGGATAGGTTTCTGCCTTAAGTGAAGGTTTAATGCAGTTGTAGCCTAGGCAAGATTACTTGAGGTGCAAGTGAGAACCTGGTGCACTCTTGCTAAGGGTTTAAGGTGGAAGCATAGTACACAAGTGACCTAGGCAAGTTTAAGGACTTGATGTAATATGTGGAGGCTTAGTACACTTTGTGAGTTCTTTGGAACTCAAGCGAGGCGCATCCACCATGTTCACCTGCACAACGATTAAGGGAAGGTTAAACTTATTGTGTCGGTAAACTAAGGCTTACTAGGAGTAAGTTAAGGGCTAGAACTTGCTAGGCATAGAGTGTCACCCCGTGAGAGGACTAGGATGAGGAGAGGTCCCCAGGGACTTAGATATATGCGCATATGTTATACTCTCACACTTTATGAGCTCGTAGTAGATTACGTATGCATATATATGTGTTGTCCTCAGTGCTTTCTTTGTAGGTTGAAGATCCCTTACTAAGAATCTTAGGATTCTCAGTCCCTTAGTTTCATGTTGTGCAGATATAAAGTGATGCTTGGCGGCATCCTCGTTGTATGACATCTGGTATGAAGGTGCTTGAAACACTCCGAAGAACAAGGGTTAGGAGCTCCCTGAAATGTGTTTCCGGGGGAAGAGCCTCCAACACCCAAGTCAGTATTTGTGAGAGTAGTAGTAAAGAGCAGAGAGTAGGGAAAATAGTGAAAGTTCTCTCTTCTATCTTTACCAAAGTGCCTCCTAAGTATTTATAGGAGGGTGGATGGAGGAGGCTGTTTGACACAGCCCATTCAGATAGTGACATGTGTTCGGTTGGATCCAATCCGTACCTTCAGAGATAAGTACCTCTAGCTGGCCGTAGGCCATTTTTGCCAGAGGGCAAGGGCGTGTGCAAGGTCTCTTTGTTAGAGGCTCCTTAACCATTTTTGTCGTATCTCTGTGAGACCCCTTCAGACAGAGATTTTCCCCGAGGGCTGTTAGGAAAGGCCCTTCGGCAGTGTGGGTTATCTTTGGGAAACATTCTCCTCCATTGAGGATGGTGGATCAACTTTCCTAAGGTTGGTAGGTTTGTAGATCCGAGGGTGGTGAAAGACACCTTTTCTCGAAGTTGGTCATGTTGCCTTGCCGAGGGAGGTGTATGTGGATTACCTGAGGTCTGAGCTAGGCTCTCAAAGAGGGTGGTTTCTGTTGGGTTTCGGGAGCCAAACAGCGCAGCGGAATTTAACTGAAACCCTCCAGGATCCAAGTGAAACGGGGTAAACCGGGTGTTCAAAAATTTCATACCTAATTTTCGGTTGAGATCTCTCACTCAACTGTAGAGTCGAATCACAAAACCTGAACAGTTGACGTGTTCAGGCTCTCTATGGTATCCACACGAGCCTCTCAGGATCACCACGCTTCCACCACATCCCGGCAGATGCGTTTCTCTTGTGCTCGCAGTGCTAGCTTGCGTCCTCCAAGGAATTGCAAGAGAAGAGTGTGGCTGTCCTTTTGGGAGGCTAGGGCAAGGAGACCTGCGAATTTCTCACTTAAAAGTTGTATTTATAGTGAGACTCAACTTCCAGGCCTAATGGGTTTCAAAGCCCTAATCCAATTAGGATTTAATTTCGGGCTTAATAATGGCTCAACTCCTTGGCCCATTATTAATACGAAATTAAAGTGAAACCATAACCCAAATAATTAGCCCATGCACTCTAATGATCCAAATAGCTCTATGTGTGCGACCCAATAGGCTCTTGCCATGTTGGCAATGATCATAAATCACATTTATGATCATAAGTAATGAGCAGTGTCTAGCAACACATCATTGCTACCCAAGTGACAAGATTGTCGGTGAATCGACTAAACCTTTATGATCATCACCGATATATGCCATTGTCCCTTTGTCCAAGATATCAAGACTAAGAACGAGACATGGAATGTGTCACTCTCGTATAGCCCAATCTTTGGTTTCTTGATTACCGAGTAGACTAACTTAAACTGATGACATTGATATCATATATCAACTCATCGGAGCATGGCCATGCATTTTTAAAGTCCCACTCTATCAAGGGGCCCAAAGATATCACTCCCGTTACATAGGAGGGACAAATCCCATCTTGATCATACAAATCCCTCCGCATGATATGTGACATACCCAATGACCTCCTTCAAGTTCACTCAGTTACGAGCAACAAAGGAAAGTATCAAAGTATGTGACTCACATGTAGGGAACCTTGATGATCTTAGGTCGAAGGACTACATATACCATGATCACTATGAGAATCACTTATGACACTCATATAACGATCCATGAAGTGTTCTCATGGTGGGTCGGTCCAGTACACAAGTTCTCCAACTTGTACCCATATGTAGACTACATATCTCATATTAGTCTCCACATATGCTAGTCATTATGTATTATTGCAACCCGCTCCACAATAATACTATACTAGGGACGTTTAAGAATATCATTATTCTAGGGTTACAATTATGTTTATTACGTTACGCAGAAACAAAACAACAAACAAAATTGCTGGATTAATGCCTCAATAAAATATCATGACTCAATTTGCAAAAATACAATCATCTCATGATTGGCTTTTTGGGCACAACACTAACAGTTTCTGGCTAGCTAATCAAGAGATCTCGGGGGCCACCGCCCTTCG
Source organism: Aquilaria yunnanensis (assembly GCA_039654915.1). Taxonomy (NCBI): domain Eukaryota; kingdom Viridiplantae; phylum Streptophyta; class Magnoliopsida; order Malvales; family Thymelaeaceae; genus Aquilaria; species Aquilaria yunnanensis. The sequence goes on from CM077594.1 coordinate 48,142,514, forward strand.
GCTATCAGGCAGTGTTCCCTCCGAGGATAGTGAGGGCACCCTTTATTCGAAGTTGGTCACACATACTGACCGAGGGTAGTGCTCAACAAGCCAATTGGGAGTTCTTTAAGGGCAATAACCCTTTGGCTATCACAGAGGTTGTTGGACCCGACAATCATTGAGGGTTGTTGTGGTAGTTCCGTTAGAGGTATATCACTTTGAGAATCCTTGAGATTCTAATTTATTTGGTTGCTTGTTGGTTAAGCTACATTACTACCTACAGTTTTCCTGGCCACAGAGGCTAGTGAGCACGTGGAGGATCATTGAGGCTTGCCACCAGGATCTCTCATGTAAGGTGGAAGCTAGTTGATTGGATCTCAGTAGTACTAGCCCTATGTATGTATAATTTATGGTAGTGTCCTCCAATGTGTATGAATAGAGTTATGGACTCTAGGGTTGCCTTTGGGTGTAGGGCATAGTCTACGATTCGTTAAATGCCCACACATGGTTAATTATGTGTAGGATTCATGTTGATGCTACAAAAGTTTTGTATGCTTTGACTTTTTGAACATTGGTTCTCATGGAAATGCCTAGGCTACATAAATGTTTTATGATTTTATACTTGCTCAAGTCAAAGCAACTCTTGCGTGCATAAATGCATTCTTAGGTTAAACAACTGGTGGCATGACATTTTAATCAAGGTACACATAATTTAATAGCCAATTGCACCCAAAATGAGACTTGTTCTCATAGGCTTCCTAGGCAGGGCCATGCAGGGCCGTGTCAATTTGGTATTAGAGCTTGGTTCATAGACATTGGAGGTTAGGGACTGAGATCTGGGTTGTGATCCACGTGCTAGGGTAGTTTGTACTAACCAACATCTATGAGTTATCGTCTGGTTTTTGGCTATAGGTTGTGATGGTGAAACTAGGTTAGGTGCATTTCAGACGCTAGAGGTCTTGTAATGGATCCTAGTAGCTAGTGTGGCAATATTGGGGTAGAAAGTTTGGCTTGCTCCAAGTTTGGTAAACACCTTGGAATATGTAGTTGGGATATGGCCACCATCCTAGGAAATTGTTATGGAACCTCAAAAATGAGGTAGGCTGCATGATCCGTAGGACTGGGAGGTTATGGAAACCTCTAAGGTAGGGAGTACCGTTGAATTGGGTGGATTACTCCTAAAGTTACAAGGGTTGAACCCACTAATGTCAGTGTACCAAGTAATAGACAGTTGGTTAAGTAGGCTTCAAAGTAGAGCAGAGCACTCTTGTACCTTCCTTTCAAGAGTAGAAGCTTGGGGCCGAGTCTACCAAGGCCTTAAGCTAGTGTACTATAGCTCTTGGTGATCATTGATGTTGGACCACTAGTGAACAGACTAGCATGCAATAACTCTCGAAAGAGAGTTAGAAGAGTTGAAGACACGAGATGGCACAGTGGAGGTTGGCTCATCCAACCTAGTAGGAGTATGGGCAGCATCCCATAGGGCAAAAGTTGACTAAAAGCTAGGAATAAGAATGGATCATGGAGGAGTGGGACTTAAGCCCAGGGAGCAAAGAATGCATGGATCTTAGGTTGCACCTAGGAACTGTTATCAACTATTCGAGTGGTCATCGGACTAATCTCATTTTTGGCTCGATTGAGTTAAGACCAGCCTTGGAAGTTTGTCCCCAATAGTTGTTGCCATAGGGACTCAGCCTAGTACACCGAAGGAATAGTTTAAAGCTTTGCTTCGATTATTTAAGTGGTCGAAGTAGGCAGCCACCAGCCAAGTGTGACTGGTAGTCGTAGTGAACTCATGGACAGTGTGTGGCTAGTGTAAGGTAAGTCCTTACCCTTTCATTAGGAGTTTCCCTCTTTCAAGGTAATTTCTAGCATCAATTATTGGCATAGTTTTATTTGGCTTGTTAGGTGGTAGTTTCAAGTGGGGCTAAGGGCTAACTCAAGTGCATTAGGACTTAAAGATGCACCAAGTATTGGGTGATACCCGAAACCCTCAAACCCACTTGCTAGTGTGTGAACCCACATAAGAAGAGGCATAGATAGCTTAGATTGAAAATGTTCTAAGGTTCCATAGAATTGTTTTCCTGCAAGAGTTAGTTCAGTGGCCTAGTTGTCAACAAATGATTGGCTAAGAATGGATGAGTTCCTTAGAATCATCGAGCAGTGGAGTAGTTCAGTCAAATGCCAAAAAGGTAAGTAGGTAAGTTTTTATTTCATTTCTAACCATTAAATGCAGGAGGCAACTACGAAGGAAGCAAGGAGCAAGGAACTCATCCAGGGGTAAATGGATGGATAAGTTTGTTCATCTGTTAGTTGTATACCCTAGGGTTGAGCCAGTAAGAATCAAGTTATTGTTGGGGTTTGGCTTAACTACTGGAAGGTAGTAAGAGAGCCCAAGCAATAGGATTGACTGCCATGGACCAGGGGATAACGAGTGACTTGAAGTCATCATCCCAAAGTTAAGTGGGGTCGAAGGCCACTTAGATGATTTGTGGAAGAAAAAAGACTCGCCTAGTGAAGCTAGTCGTGTAGGTTAAGGACTAAGTCCTAAGTCGAACTGAGGAAGTTGTGGGGATCATATGTTGCTTTGAGTTAGTGCTAGTAAGTTAGTAAAACATTGGATTATCAGAACAAAAATGATCAAGTGATGCAAAAAAGAGGATGTTTTGCGTAACCTTTACGTTAGTGTCCGAGGAGTGCCCATGAGGCAGAGTTCACTATGGTCGGTTGAAAGTCGACTCACAAGTGGCCAAAGTGAGAAGTAATCTCCCACCTAGTTTAATTTATTGTTTGCTAATCAAAAGTGCCAGGTCTAGTATAGGTACTGATGCCCTCCGGCATCTCTGTCCAGTGACATGGTGAATTCCGAGGGAGCTTCCGAGGGGGAAGGACGTCCTGCTGAGATATTCCCCAGGTGGGAAAATACCTGAAAGGCTCAGAAAAAAGGGTTAGGAGGTCCCGGGAGGGTTTTCCGGGGAGGAGCCTCCGACGCCCAAGTCAGTGCTCTGATAATGAATAAAGTAGGCACACTAGAAAGGTGCGAGAGCTAGCCTGCATATATTTTCAGCTATGGGTGAGGGCTGATCACGGAGAGGGGATGGATCTGATGCCTTGCCAAGTCCTTTTTCCCAGTATTTATAGAAATGCCTGGCCCGTTCAGATCCTGACACATGTTCAGTCGGATCCTCTCTGTGCTTTCTGTTGGGTTTCGGGAGCCAAACAGCGTAGCGGAATTTAACCGAAACACTCCAGGATCCAAGTGAAACGGGGTAAACCGGGTGTTCAAAAATTTCATACCTAATTTTCGGTTGAGATCTCTCACTCAACTGTAGAGTCGAATCACAAAACCTGAACAATTGACGTGTTCAGGCTCTCTATGGTATCCACACGAGCCTCTCGGGATCACCACGCTTCCACCACGTCCCGGCAGATGCGTTTCGCTTGCGCTCGCAGTGCTAGCTTGCGTCCTCCAAGGAATTGCAAGAGAAGAGTGCGGCTGTCCTTTTGGGAGGCTAGGGCAAGGAGACCTGCGAATTTCTCACTTAAAAGTTGTATTTATAGTGAGACTCAACTTCCAAGCCTAATGGGTTTCAAAGCTCTAATCCAATTAGGATTTAATTTCGGGCTTAATAATGGCTCAACTCCTTGGCCCATTATTAATACGAAATTAAAGTGAAACCATAACCCAAATAATTAGCCCATGCACTCTAATGATCCAAATAGCTCTATGTGTGCGACCCAATAGGCTCTTGCCATGTTGGCAATGATCATAAATCACATTTATGATCATAAGCAATGAGTGGTGTCTAGCAACACATCATTGCTACCCAAGTGACAAGATTGTCGGTGAATCGACTAAACCTTTATGATCATCACCGATATATGCCATTGTCCCTTTGTCCAAGACATCAAGACTAAGCACGAGACATGGAATGTGTCACTCTCGTATAGCCCAATCTTTGGTTTCTTGATTACCGAGTAGACTAACTTAAACTGATGACATTGATATCATATATCAACTCATCGGAGCATGGCCATGCATTTTCTAAGTCTCACTCTATCAAGGGGCCCAAAGATATTGTCACGCCCCGTACTGCCCCTGGCCCATCTGGGCCCAATTATCAAAGCTTGCAGCGGAAGTTATTCACATTTGAGGGGGCTTTATTTAATACTACGAGCACCTACGGCGTGAGAGTCCAGGATCTAATCTGGTTCTAGCTTGATTGATTATTTACCTTCAATATGTTTCAGGGTGCTCTTTAAGGTCAAGCTAGCACCTATGCGGAATTTTAGTGTTCCAATTATGAGCTTTCTCAACTTAACAGATTTTCATGCACATAATGCCCTTAGATGCCATCTTATCAAATCAGCGACCAACTCCATACAAATCTAGGTTCACTGGAGATCCTTCCTTAGGTACACATATTCAGCCAATCAATCTTGCAATTCAAGCAAAACAATCACTTAGTCCAGTAAGTGCATAGAATGTGTGCCCATCAAGTGTACTAGTCCAATGCATGGCAACAAAGAAGCCCATCTCTTTTTCAAGTTTGAAAACACATTTGTATATCCATGAGCATCTGCCAAGTCTAGCACACATAACCTGAATATCCATCATGGCATTATTCATCATAGTCATCCATCCAAGGCAAAGTTCATCATCATAAGTCAACCAGAACTATGCCTATCCATAGCACAGCAAACAAGCATCACCTACTTGGAAAACATACCAAGGAATGCTTTATGTCTAAGTTTATCTGGGTTCAAGTTTTACAGACCAAGTTTTCATGTCTACTTAATCTGTAACTCAAATAGACATGGAATACAATCCACCTTATAGACCTTGTTCCCACAACTTCTAGACTCCATATCCTGCACAGGTAAGTCCACAACATTAGCTTGTTCCACAAGCAATCTATACCACACAAGTCACTTTGAGCATATGATTTTACTGAGCATCACTATACACATACCCAACCTTTTAGTGTATCGTAACGAGTACTCTGGTACTCCTCGCTTGATCTATCAAGCCATCCATTTCCTGAAAAATGTTTAGCAGGGCGGGTGAGTTATAAAACTCAATAAGAATCCCGGCGTGAGGTAGGTATCTCATGACTTTCATAGTCATATCCGGCTTTTAAAGCCAAAGTGTGCCAAGAACGTAATGGCATTTTCCATATTCCTGCAAAGGAAAACACTAAAACAAGAAAACACACGGTATGGCATGATAGCAATAATAATAATAATAATCAGGGTCAGCATGCACAAACAATTTCAGAGAAGCACACAACTCAACGCACACACCACTGTTCCTCGTAACCTGTGGGCATCGCAAGCATTCGCATTTGCATAACCATTTCCGGTCGACCATTTTTCTTATCTTATCTGAGCTCATTATCTTGGGACCGAGTTGGCCAAACTCGATACCAAGACCCAAATGCTTGCTATTCTACTCATGAGTATACCATCGTTGCCGAAGCAACACCACCTCGCCCAGTACGCACTTATGTGCCCAATTATCCATAGTTGCCGAAGCAACGATCCTCGTCCAATACGCACTTATGTGCCCAATTATTAAACTAAGAAAGTACATGAGACCTCACAAAAGTAACAACCACGTAGCCCTGACATGCACACCTATGGTCACTTGGTGCTTTGACCATCACATAGGGGCACTAATACTCACACTGAAAGGACATGGAAAATATACCATGGAGAGTGAGTATTGGGATTCTTACCACCATTTGTATAACCTTTTTGCTCATTGTCTTTGCCTTGCTTTGCTTTGTTTGTTGTTGTAACTTTGCCCTTGCCTTAATGGACCTATAAAGCCCAATACACTAGCAAGTTAATTTCTTACTTTTCATTAACCATGAGAACCATAATTTACCAAGGACTCTTGGTTTAACTTACTCAACCTTACTTAAAGAGGAAAGGCCCCATAATTACCCTTCTTGGTTAAAGTCCAATTCCAATTGTAGCCAATGTTGGCATTATAGCCAAGATGGCCAATGTAGCCATTGTTGCCAATTTAGCCCAAGTTTGCCTATGTAGCCCATGTAGTGAATTGTAGCCCATTTTCGCCTTGCTGTGAATTGAGGCCCAACTTGGCCTTTTCTGAAAGTGTAGGCCCAATTGGCCTTTTCTGGAAGTTTAGGCCCAATTGGCCTTTTCTGGAATCTTGGCCCAACTTGGGCTTTCCAGGAACTCAGGCCCACTTGGCCTTCTATGGAACCCAGGCCCACTTGGCCTGTTCTGGAACTCAGGCCCAACTGGCCTTTTATTAACTCAGGCCCACTTGGCCTTTTAATTCCTCAGGCCCACTTGGCCTTTTATCTTCTCAGGCCCACTTGGCCTTTTAATTCTCTTCTGGACTTGGGCCTATATTAACCTTTTCAGGATTTAGCCCAATTCAGCCTTTAGGCCCAATATACATCTTCAGGACTTGGGCCTATATTAACCTTTTCAGGATTTAGCCCAAGTGTTGAGTCAAAGTAGCCCACTTGCCAATAATGCCATTATGGTCCATTTGGCCAATATTACTCAAAACTCTGGGTTTTCCACTCAAGCACCTCAAGAACAATTGTTGACAGAATTGTCCTTGAATTCTTCTTTGCCACTTTAGTCCCAAATTTTCCTTGTGAACACTTTTGCCACCAAATTACTTGGTTAACACACATCCGCCAAAAATTGGCACCATGGCCGAATGCATGCTTCATTTCTTCTTTGTGATTTTTGCTTGTACAAGTCATCTAGGACTCAAAATATGCCAAGAACACTTGGCTCCACATGGCTAACATGCCAAGAGATTAAAATCAACATATGGCCGAATCTTTCAAGCTTGATTTTTTGCTCATAAAACTTCTACACATGGCTAACATGCCAAGATATTAAAATCAACATATGGCCGAATCTTTCAAGCTTGATTTTTGCTCATAAATCTTCTCTTTTTGCATCCAACTTTTGGCCATCAACATGCACACTCACAAGAACATCTTCACTACCAAGAACACATGGTTTCAAGCTTGCATGCCAAAAATACCCATTTGGCCGAATATACTCCTTGCTTTTCTTTGCATCTTTTGTTTGTTTCTTTGCTTGGAAAGGCTATACAAGCCTCAAGGCACCAAGAACACTTGGTTTCAAGCCTCAAAATACCATGGACATTCATGGCCGAATCTTCATCCTTGCTTTTCTTGGAGTTCTCCTCCATTTCCTTGCTTTTGATGGCTTAAAAGTGCCATGCATGCCTTGAACTCTCAAGTTGAGTCCAAGAGCACTATGATTCCTCCATGGCCGAATCTTCAAGAGTTTTTCCTTGCAAAAATCCAGCAAATACAAAGCATTAAAAAGTAATATCTAGCTCAAAACACAAGAAATTAACAATGAAAACATGATTCACTTACAACCTTGTTTATGGCCGAATCTTGAGCTTGTTCTTCCTTGATGTTTTCCTTGTTTTTCTTGCTCCTCATGGCTTAGAAATGCCATGCATGTTCATGAGCTCATGTGTGAAGCTCAAGAACAATAAGTTCCTCCATGGCCGAAAATTCAAGAGCTTGTTTCTTGATGTTCTTCTTCACTTCCTTGCTTCTCATGGCTTAGAAATGCCAAGCATGCTCATGAGCTCTTGAGATGAGCTCAAGAACACCATTTTCTCACCATGGCCGAATATTCACAAGCATTTTTCCATGGGTTTTTCTTGACATCTCTCTTTGATTTTGGTCTAGATGTGTTTAGGAGGTTGAAAGCTTCATGGAAATGTGTTTGCATGTGGGAGAAGCTTGGATTTTGGTCATGGCCGAATTTGTTGAGGGAGGAAGAAGATGATGAACTTGGAAGAACACCATGGCTGGTTTTAGAGAGAAGGGAGAGCAAATGAGAGCACTTGGTGCTAGAGAGAGAGAGAATTAAGTGTTTGAATGGTAAAACAAGAGCATGGCCGAATTTAGTGCTTCCAATTAGAAGAAATGCAAGCCAAATGCATGTGAAATGCATATTTGGAAGCAATGGCCGGCCATTCAATTTCAAAGTTGTGGGAGAATGGTCAAATGGCAATTAAACAATTCATTAGACAAATGTGAGTGGGGGGAATAGTTTAATGGGGTATCTTGGAGCCATTAAACAATAATAGACAAAGGATAATGGAGTTTGTAGTGGAGGAATTAATTTAATGGGTAATAAACAAATATGAGTGGAGCAAATAAACAATGATAGTGGAGCATAAGTGGGAGACAAGCATGTGATGGGCAAATAATTAATATGTGAGTGGGAGACATGGGTGGCCAAACAATAATAGTTTAATGGGAAGTGGGAGACAAGAATAGTGGAGGAATAAAATAAATGATGAGTGGAATGTGTAGTAGGCCAAATTTAAATTGGTAACATGGGGTGGCTGCTCATGCATATATTTTTCATGCAAAATGGCCAAATTACTTACTTGGTCCTCCATCTTTCTCCAACTTTGCAATTGAGTCCTTCCACCCAACTTTTCTTTGTGCAATTGAGTCCCTCAATTTCAATTTCCACCAATATCATCATCACAACTCTTGGCCTAAGCCAAGCATAATCCTTGGAGTGTCCAACACTCATTAATGCCCATTCCTTAATAAATTCCAAGTCTCCAAAATTTTTTTGCCAAGTTTCCAAATTTGGAAACTTTTTCTGTCTTTACTCCACTTAACCCGGGACTTAGTCATTTAGTCCTTTCCGGGTATGACAATACTCCCCCTCTTAATAAATTTGGCCCTCCAAATTTCCTAGGAGTCCAAAATCATCCTGCTCAGGTAGCCTGTTTAATACCAGAACACTGGTGGCATACCTTTCTGTCAAGCAGCCTCTTCCACTGGCCATATAAGTACTCATCTCCCCTTTTTGTTTCAACTCTCTCTGTCAACTCCAGATTATAAACTGGATAGCTCTCCTCATAAGGTCTTACTTGCCTTGATCCACAAGTCATAGCTTTTTTCCTTTTTTTTTTCACAACTCAGCCCATCCCATTAGTGAATAACTGACACTTCTCAGGGTCTGGTAAAACCAGTAGTGGGCTGCAGTCAATTTCTTCACAAGTCCCTCACACTGAGGTTGCTTCCATTCCAAGATATCTTCATCTGCTCGAGATCAATAGCTTAACTATGCTCATTGATCAACTGTCCGAGGATTTCAATTTTCCTTAGCCCAGATTTGGCACTTAGCTTGCCATACAACCGCTATTCCTTTTCAGGCTGGGCACCACTCTTGGGTGCTCCTTATGGGCTTTTTCATCCTTTTAGCACACTAATACGTCATCATTAGTAAGCCCAAATGGCATCACCATGTACTCAAAGCAACCGCTTCTGGTCCTGCACACTAACTTTAGGACCTTTTCTTCCTCGATTCTCAGCTGGAAAAATATCCAGGTTCGAGGTTTACCTTCCTCCTTTACAAAAGTATAGATGCTTTCCAGGTAGATGTTCCTGGTTAATGAGTTCTCAAGCTTTATTTTAATGGGTTCTGACTTAGTCTTTGTCCTCCTTTGTATTAAATTGCCCTCGATACTTACTTAACTTCAGCTTCTTTTCATCCTTAGGCAATCACCTTCTTCATGAACATAGGTTTTGTGCTTCAGCACCCTTAAATGATCCTCTGGGACTAACCCAGGAAAATTTCCATCATCAATGTCATTCCTTCCTGTCTTCCCCTGCTTGGTCCTAGTTCTTGTAGTCCGTCATTTGGTTCATTAGCCAAACTACGCTCATTCTGAGCTACCTGCCTTTGGGCAGTTTCATCAGGTATCACCGACCTGGCATTTGGCTCTCTAGCCAAACCATGCTCACTTTGAGCTACCCGCCTCTCTGGTTCATTCCCACCATTGCCATTTCTGGGGTGGCAACAGTATTATCTGTCATCAATTCATTTCTGGTATTTCTAACCAGGCGCACTTCAGTGCATATTTCTGTCATTCATCATTTCATTCTTCTGACTAACTTGGCAGTTTCCATAGACAATAATGCACTAGTATCAATTTAAAACTGATAATTCATAACTGCCAAATGAAATGTTACCTGTCAGAGTTCTTCTAACTCAATCCTGACCTGGTCTATTTCTTCATCAGTATCTTCAGCTCTCTGCCTTCATGGTCCTCTTGTGCCTTTCTTGATGTCTCAATCTGGAATACTCTTCCAGTATCCTCAATTTTCCTTTCCCTGCTCCAGGTATCTCTCAGTATGCCTGGTGGGGGCATAGCTAGCCTCTTTATGAAAATTCCAGTCTCTTCAATGAAGATGGGGCATGTCTTGCCCTTTATGGCAATTGCCCTGTATCATTAACCTCTTGGGGTCTTTATCTTTCTTTCTTGGCAAGTCACTGCCTTACCCAGTGATTCAACACTTTGGGTACAGTACTCAATACAACTCTCCACGAATCTGTAGCATGGCTTATTGCCATGGAATCTTCCTTGAGTCTCTCAGGGAAGGTTGTAGCGAGCTCAAAAAGACAGCTACCTTCTCTGTTGTTTTGCTTTTCTTGGCTAGTGTGCCAAGCTTTGACCATCCATTTTTTTTTTTTGATACTTTTCTTCTTCCTTTTCTTACTTTTTCTTAGCTCATATGCCAAGCTTTTGCTTTCTCTGCTTAGCTGGCTTTTACATCTTGCTACTCTTTCCAGATCCATTATGGCTTGTTTCTGGAATTGTTGCTCCAGGGCCATGGTCTTTGAAGTAACTTCTTAGGTCTAGGTATTCTCTACCTAAAGCCACTGAATCTCTGCTCAAGCTCTAATGTTGAGAGCTACCTCAGCTCAAACAGGTAAACTCAACCTGCTTCTGTCTCTGGATCACGATCACATCAAAAGATAGGAGGTTTTAGTGCCAGGAATTCACTCCATCTGGCCCTCCTTAAGTTCATTCTTTCTGTGCTTTCCCTTTCGGGCTCATCTCTGCTACCAGGTGTATTCCTGGTTTGATCCTTGAACACCTGCTCCAATGCCAGGATATTCTGCATCATAGCATAGTAGCCCTTGGCTCTACTGCTTCTGAGAATCTATCTCAGCTTTGATTTCAGGCATCTCAAAGTTCCTTTTATTTACAGCTGCTCCTGCTTCTCATACTGTGGAGCATATTTGATTACTGAATCTTTGCTGGAGCATATTTGATTATTGAATCTCTCCTGGATCCAACTATTTGTAACCTGGCGTTTGGCTTTTGGGCCAAACTAGGTTCATTGGCCTCTGTCTCTGAACTTTCTTCTTTCATCATCATCAATTTCTATTGGCTTGGTCTTGTAGCACATATTCTCTTTCTAGTCTTCTTTTCATTTCTGACTCTCTTCACTGCCCAGCAGTTCTGGGATTTATACCTGACTTCTCGTCATGGTCTGAATGCTCGATGGTTGGCATGTACTCCTACATTGCTTCCAATTTTGCCTCCGGGTATCAAGACCCATTTATGTTTGGCCTCATGGCTCAGCTTTCCCACTGGGTATCAAGACCCAGAAATTAAGGGCTCAGTTCTTCCCCTGGGTATTAAGACCCAGTAATACTTGGCTAAATGGCTCAACAGCTCTGACTTGGACCTCTGGCACAAAGCCAGGACACCCCTTCCTATCAGAGGAAGTTTCATTTTCATTATGGGCCTCCTCATTACCTGGTTCTCATCCTGTTCACAACAACAAAGCAAAGCACAATACACATATATGCTCAATAATTCATAAGTGACTCAACCTAGTGGACTTAACCTATGTGGGAACAAGTCTATACTATAGCAGTCAATGACCAGAACACTGGTCCTTTCAAACAAAACATGCTGTCACACAATAAACATGCTCTGATACCACTTCTGTCACGCCCCGTACTGCCCCTGGCCCATCTGGGCCCAATTATCAAAGCTTGCAGCGGAAGTTATTCACATTTGAGGGGGCTTTATTTAATACTACGAGCACCTACGGCGTGAGAGTCCAGGATCTAATCTGGTTCTAGCTTGATTGATTATTTACCTTCAATATGTTTCAGGGTGCTCTTTAAGGTCAAGCTAGCACCTATGCGGAATTTTAGTGTTCCAATTATGAGCTTTCTCAACTTAACAGATTTTCATGCACATAATGCCCTTAGATGCCATCTTATCAAATCAGCGACCAACTCCATACAAATCTAGGTTCACTGGAGATCCTTCCTTAGGTACACATATTCAGCCAATCAATCTTGCAATTCAAGCAAAACAATCACTTAGTCCAGTAAGTGCATAGAATGTGTGCCCATCAAGTGTACTAGTCCAATGCATGGCAACAAAGAAGCCCATCTCTTTTTCAAGTTTGAAAACACATTTGTATATCCATGAGCATCTGCCAAGTCTAGCACACATAACCTGAATATCCATCATGGCATTATTCATCATAGTCATCCATCCAAGGCAAAGTTCATCATCATAAGTCAACCAGAACTATGCCTATCCATAGCACAGCAAACAAGCATCACCTACTTGGAAAACATACCAAGGAATGCTTTATGTCTAAGTTTATCTGGGTTCAAGTTTTACAGACCAAGTTTTCATGTCTACTTAATCTGTAACTCAAATAGACATGGAATACAATCCACCTTATAGACCTTGTTCCCACAACTTCTAGACTCCATATCCTGCACAGGTAAGTCCACAACATTAGCTTGTTCCACAAGCAATCTATACCACACAAGTCACTTTGAGCATATGATTTTACTGAGCATCACTATACACATACCCAACCTTTTAGTGTATCGTAACGAGTACTCTGGTACTCCTCGCTTGATCTATCAAGCCATCCATTTCCTGAAAAATGTTTAGCAGGGCGGGTGAGTTATAAAACTCAATAAGAATCCCGGCGTGAGGTAGGTATCTCATGACTTTCATAGTCATATCCGGCTTTTAAAGCCAAAGTGTGCCAAGAACGTAATGGCATTTTCCATATTCCTGCAAAGGAAAACACTAAAACAAGAAAACACACGGTATGGCATGATAGCAATAATAATAATAATAATCAGGGTCAGCATGCACAAACAATTTCAGAGAAGCACACAACTCAACGCACACACCACTGTTCCTCGTAACCTGTGGGCATCGCAAGCATTCGCATTTGCATAACCATTTCCGGTCGACCATTTTTCTTATCTTATCTGAGCTCATTATCTTGGGACCGAGTTGGCCAAACTCGATACCAAGACCCAAATGCTTGCTATTCTACTCATGAGTATACCATCGTTGCCGAAGCAACACCACCTCGCCCAGTACGCACTTATGTGCCCAATTATCCATAGTTGCCGAAGCAACGATCCTCGTCCAATACGCACTTATGTGCCCAATTATTAAACTAAGAAAGTACATGAGACCTCACAAAAGTAACAACCACGTAGCCCTGACATGCACACCTATGGTCACTTGGTGCTTTGACCATCACATAGGGGCACTAATACTCACACTGAAAGGACATGGAAAATATACCATGGAGAGTGAGTATTGGGATTCTTACCACCATTTGTATAACCTTTTTGCTCATTGTCTTTGCCTTGCTTTGCTTTGTTTGTTGTTGTAACTTTGCCCTTGCCTTAATGGACCTATAAAGCCCAATACACTAGCAAGTTAATTTCTTACTTTTCATTAACCATGAGAACCATAATTTACCAAGGACTCTTGGTTTAACTTACTCAACCTTACTTAAAGAGGAAAGGCCCCATAATTACCCTTCTTGGTTAAAGTCCAATTCCAATTGTAGCCAATGTTGGCATTATAGCCAAGATGGCCAATGTAGCCATTGTTGCCAATTTAGCCCAAGTTTGCCTATGTAGCCCATGTAGTGAATTGTAGCCCATTTTCGCCTTGCTGTGAATTGAGGCCCAACTTGGCCTTTTCTGAAAGTGTAGGCCCAATTGGCCTTTTCTGGAAGTTTAGGCCCAATTGGCCTTTTCTGGAATCTTGGCCCAACTTGGGCTTTCCAGGAACTCAGGCCCACTTGGCCTTCTATGGAACCCAGGCCCACTTGGCCTGTTCTGGAACTCAGGCCCAACTGGCCTTTTATTAACTCAGGCCCACTTGGCCTTTTAATTCCTCAGGCCCACTTGGCCTTTTATCTTCTCAAGCCCACTTGGCCTTTTAATTCTCTTCTGGACTTGGGCCTATATTAACCTTTTCAGGATTTAGCCCAATTCAGCCTTTAGGCCCAATATACATCTTCAGGACTTGGGCCTATATTAACCTTTTCAGGATTTAGCCCAAGTGTTGAGTCAAAGTAGCCCACTTGCCAATAATGCCATTATGGTCCATTTGGCCAATATTACTCAAAACTCTGGGTTTTCCACTCAAGCACCTCAAGAACAATTGTTGACAGAATTGTCCTTGAATTCTTCTTTTCCACTTTAGTCCCAAATTTTCCTTGTGAACACTTTTGCCACCAAATTACTTGGTTAACACACATCCGCCAAAAATTGGCACCATGGCCGAATGCATGCTTCATTTCTTCTTTGTGATTTTTGCTTGTACAAGTCATCTAGGACTCAAAATATGCCAAGAACACTTGGCTCCACATGGCTAACATGCCAAGAGATTAAAATCAACATATGGCCGAATCTTTCAAGCTTGATTTTTTGCTCATAAAACTTCTACACATGGCTAACATGCCAAGATATTAAAATCAACATATGGCCGAATCTTTCAAGCTTGATTTTTGCTCATAAATCTTCTCTTTTTGCATCCAACTTTTGGCCATCAACATGCACACTCACAAGAACATCTTCACTACCAAGAACACATGGTTTCAAGCTTGCATGCCAAAAATACCCATTTGGCCGAATATACTCCTTGCTTTTCTTTGCATCTTTTGTTTGTTTCTTTGCTTGGAAAGGCTATACAAGCCTCAAGGCACCAAGAACACTTGGTTTCAAGCCTCAAAATACCATGGACATTCATGGCCGAATCTTCATCCTTGCTTTTCTTGGAGTTCTCCTCCATTTCCTTGCTTTTGATGGCTTAAAAGTGCCATGCATGCCTTGAACTCTCAAGTTGAGTCCAAGAGCACTATGATTCCTCCATGGCCGAATCTTCAAGAGTTTTTCCTTGCAAAAATCCAGCAAATACAAAGCATTAAAAAGTAATATCTAGCTCAAAACACAAGAAATTAACAATGAAAACATGATTCACTTACAACCTTGTTTATGGCTGAATCTTGAGCTTGTTCTTCCTTGATGTTTTCCTTGTTTTTCTTGCTCCTCATGGCTTAGAAATGCCATGCATGTTCATGAGCTCATGTGTGAAGCTCAAGAACAATAAGTTCCTCCATGGCCGAAAATTCAAGAGCTTGTTTCTTGATGTTCTTCTTCACTTCCTTGCTTCTCATGGCTTAGAAATGCCAAGCATGCTCATGAGCTCTTGAGATGAGCTCAAGAACACCATTTTCTCACCATGGCCGAATATTCACAAGCATTTTTCCATGGGTTTTTCTTGACATCTCTCTTTGATTTTGGTCTAGATGTGTTTAGGAGGTTGAAAGCTTCATGGAAATGTGTTTGCATGTGGGAGAAGCTTGGATTTTGGTCATGGCCGAATTTGTTGAGGGAGGAAGAAGATGATGAACTTGGAAGAACACCATGGCTGGTTTTAGAGAGAAGGGAGAGCAAATGAGAGCACTTGGTGCTAGAGAGAGAGAGAATTAAGTGTTTGAATGGTAAAACAAGAGCATGGCCGAATTTAGTGCTTCCAATTAGAAGAAATGCAAGCCAAATGCATGTGAAATGCATATTTGGAAGCAATGGCCGGCCATTCAATTTCAAAGTTGTGGGAGAATGGTCAAATGGCAATTAAACAATTCATTAGACAAATGTGAGTGGGGGGAATAGTTTAATGGGGTATCTTGGAGCCATTAAACAATAATAGACAAAGGATAATGGAGTTTGTAGTGGAGGAATTAATTTAATGGGTAATAAACAAATATGAGTGGAGCAAATAAACAATGATAGTGGAGCATAAGTGGGAGACAAGCATGTGATGGGCAAATAATTAATATGTGAGTGGGAGACATGGGTGGCCAAACAATAATAGTTTAATGGGAAGTGGGAGACAAGAATAGTGGAGGAATAAAATAAATGATGAGTGGAATGTGTAGTAGGCCAAATTTAAATTGGTAACATGGGGTGGCTGCTCATGCATATATTTTTCATGCAAAATGGCCAAATTACTTACTTGGTCCTCCATCTTTCTCCAACTTTGCAATTGAGTCCTTCCACCCAACTTTTCTTTGTGCAATTGAGTCCCTCAATTTCAATTTCCACCAATATCATCATCACAACTCTTGGCCTAAGCCAAGCATAATCCTTGGAGTGTCCAACACTCATTAATGCCCATTCCTTAATAAATTCCAAGTCTCCAAAATTTTTTTGCCAAGTTTCCAAATTTGGAAACTTTTTCTGTCTTTACTCCACTTAACCCGGGACTTAGTCATTTAGTCCTTTCCGGGTATGACAGATATCACTCCCGTTACATAGGAGGGACAAATCCCATCTTGATCATACAAATCCCTCCGCATGATATGTGACATACCCAATGACCTCCTTCAAGTTCACTCAGTTACGAGCAACAAAGGAAAGTATCAAAGTATGTGACTCACATGTAGGGAACCTTGATGATCTTAGGTCGAAGGACTACATATACCATGATCACTATGAGAATCACTTATGACACTCATATAACGATCCATGAAGTGTTCTCATGGTGGGTCGGTCCAGTACACAAGTTCTCCAACTTGTACCCATATGTAGGCTACATATCTCATATTAGTCTCCACATATGCTAGTCATTATGTATTATTGCAACCCGCTCCACAATAATAGTAGACTAGGGACGTTTAAGAATATCATTATTCTAGGGTTACAATTATGTTTATTATGTTACGCAGAAACAAAACAACAAACAAAATTGCTGGATTAATGCCTCAATAAAATATCATGACTCAATGTACAAAAATACAATCATCTCATGATTGGCTTTTTGGGCACAACACTAACACTTTCTAGGCGTAGGGAACAGGTAGCCGTCTGTAGGCTCCTGGTTTTGTGGTTGAGATGGGACTTGGACGGCGTCAGTGCGTCAAGTCACCGTTTCAAGCGGCGTGTGGGTTTCCTGTTAGAGGCTCCTTAAATGCTCATGCCGTACTCCCGAGGCCCTTTGGGCGAGGTCGCCCCTTTGGGACGGACGCCCTTCCTCGGGAATCATGTTGGTGGCTCGGGGAGTTATGCCTTCGGGGGAATCTCTCCTGCTTTGAGTAGCTGGCTCTTTGCTCTCGAAGACGATATGTTCGGTTTCCCGAGGTAGCCGGCAACACATTTAAATAATTCTGGCGTTTTAGTCAAAGTGCTTACTTTGTCGTGCTCGACTCCACTTCTGCCGAGGTCGTTGGCAATGCTTATTTCTAAGCTACATCAGGCTCCCCAGACGGCCCTTCGGGGAAGCGCGTACTGGAAGAGGTGAAAGGCCTTCAGCTATCACAAGCCCCCCTCGAAAAAGCTGAAGTGGAAACTTCGGTTTGTTCGCTCTCTGAGGGTTCCTCTTTGAGCCTTAAGCGTAGTGCTTTTTTTTGAAGACAGACCTTTCGTCCGAGGACGCAAGCTTTTCTTTCACAGCCTGTCTATTGGCGTCTCTGAAGTGACCTGCTTTCCAGCTTTTTAGGTCCGCGCCACGTCATGTGCCAGGAATAGGTGTGTCAGTCTGGAACGACGCGCCTGAGGTTGAAGGGTGTCGGGACACGCATCCCCTTTTTGGCTCGATGGCTGACACGTGGCACTCAGTCATTGGTGGGGATTGTGCTGTAATATCAAGCGTGCCTTTTTAGGCGCGAAGGAGCAGTTATGGCGACGTTTCGCCTTCGCCCAGCACTTAAGACGCCGGTTCGCCTACCTCCCTCGGCCTATATATATGCTCACTCTATCACTTTTTCTCTTTTGCTTTTACTTTTGCTCTGGTTTTCCTTCTGCTTTTTTACGTCGGTTCTTTCACCTGAGCTTTTTTCCGACCACCTTTCACGACGGCGTCTTTACATACAGATTTTGGCAAGCGTTTTGGTGGGTTTTGATTTCCAGAACTTTTTGTTCTTCTCAAAGTTTTTCCAAAGTTCGCTGTTTCCTTTTTCTAAACTTGCTTTTCAGCCCAAGATGCCTATTCCTGAGAGTTGGCAACCGCTCTTGTCCCACCCTTGCTGCACCACTCCTAAAAACTTAGCAAGGTGGAAGGAGAAATTTTTCCTTCCCTCGTACGCTGTTACGAGGTTGCCACGTCCTGACCACTATAGCTTTTCAAACCATAGCAACGATGTTACCGTTTTCCGAGCTCAGCTGAAAGCCGGACTTCGGTACCCCCCTCCGGAGTTGATTTGCGAGTTTTGCAGATTTCATGGCATTGCCGTAAATCAACTACCTCTGAACTCGTACTGCTATTTCAACGCCTTCCTCTGTATGTGTGGCGTTTTCAAAATAAAGCCCCACTATGTTGTTTTTATGCAGTACTACAAGCTCTATGTGGTTCCGAAGGGTGGCTTCTACTTCATGCTACCTCGGGGATCCGGGAGCAAAAAGTACATGTTCACCTTAGCCACCAAGGACAGCTAGCGAGGGTGGCAAAAAAAGTTTTTCTTTCTGAAGATGGAGGAGGCCTGGTCGCATGTTCCGACCAAGTGGGCTCAGGGAAGGCTGGAGGACGACATCGTAGATCCGAAGATGTTGCTGACCCCAAAGTTGGCTCCTATATTCGCGGATTTCGACCGTCGTATTCGAGCCGTCGCTGACTGGGGTCCTGAGGTCTCTTCGCGCTCTCTTTACCCCTTCCCCATTAACTGGAGGTTGATGACCGACGAGGTCCTTCGGGAGCTCAAGGTGGTAAAGGAGCACGAGACGAACCTCGAGATGCCAGCTTCTGCCATTGCTGGGAAGGATTCCTGGCTTGTGCAACTCCGTCGGGAGGAAGTTTCTTTCGAGACCTTTTTTGAGCGTGAGTTATTTTCTAGTCTCTTTGTTATAACTTCATTTTGCACTCACACTGATGTCTTCCTTCTTTTTCAGAAATGGGCGAGGACACGGCTGCTTTCTACAAAGCCCTTTTCACCGGCCAAGCCGAGAAGGGTGATCCTACTAAGAAAGCCGTCTCCCAAAGGCGTAAAACAACCGGGGCCGGTCCTTCTTCAGCCAAACGGGCGAGGAAGGCCACTCCCGAGGAGGCTATCGAGGAGCCAGGAGTTGTTACTATTCCTCAGCCCGAGGTTACTACCGAGGTTCCTCCTCGCAGCCCTACTTCGTCACAGGCTCTTCTAGATGCCGCGGTGGAGTCCCCTTCCGCTGAAGAACGGCGCAGAATCAAAGGCAAGGGGATCCCTGCCGAGGAGGTTCCGGTTGCCGAGGACGACGTGGTCGAAGTGCCTTCAGGTTCATTTTGTGATGCCTTTTTTCCTTTTTCGGGTTCGTTGGCATCCGGCTGCCTTAATCCAGCTTCATGTGTTATTGCAGAGGAGGTACTCACTCCGGGCTGGGTGGCCGACCATGCCAAAAGGAGAGCCCTTCGGGACGCCAACATCCCGAAGGGGAAGGTCCCAAAGGAGCCTTTTTGGACATTCACGGAGGACATGAATATGTACTCCGGCGATTGCCCACAAATGGCTAAAGAGATCTCTAAAGGGATCCTTACTGAGGCCTCCTTTAGAGCCATTGCCGAGGCCCATCCGGGCGATGACTCTCTTGCTGCAAAGCTTTCCGAGCACGCCGCCCAGGTATACTTCGCGCTCCCCCCTGTTTTTTTTTTTTTTGAATTTTTTCTAAGTGCTTGGTTTTCTCTTTGTTTTAGTGACCTTGCACTTGCCCTTTTACAGCTACTGGGATATGCCGGCTTTCTCAGAGTTCGGGTGGCAAGGCAGACGGCGTTCCGAACTCAGGTCTTAGGTTCTTTAGAGAAAGGTAAGGCCATGTGTTCGGATCTAGCTATCAAGAATTTGGAGCTAACCAATTCTGCGGAGAAGGAAGTTTTCGCTCTTCGGGAGGAGTTAAAAGAGAAAGAGAAACTATCAAACGACTCCTCCCAGAAAATTTCTGACCTCGGCTCCCAGATAGCGGAGCTGATCTCGGCAAATGAGGCGCACCAGAAAGAAAAATCAGAGGCTGAAGACCACCTGACAAAGGCGCTTGCTGAGAAGGCTGCACTACAAGCCGAGGTTGATGCCTTGAAGAAGGAGCCGAAGAAGAAGAAGATGAAGGCATTGAGGGAGGAGGTCGCTGAGCTTAAAAAAGACCTTCAGGACCTTGGGGTCGAGAAAGACAAATCTGACCAGATGACCAAAGTTGGTTTTCAGGACGGATTTTGTCTTGTTCATCACCAGGTTCTTCAAAGGTTCCCTGATCTGGACCTTTCTTTCCTGGAGGCCCTAAATATTCCTGAGGGGCCTCGGTGGTCCTTGTCCAAAATTGAACATCTGAGCCAGCCATCTTCACTCCCTGCGCCGAAGATAGTAGAGAAGAACGCGGGAGCTGGCGGTTCTCAGGAGGAATCCTTAGTTTTGTTTAGGGTCCTTTGCCTTTTGCTTCTTCTTTTTTGGTCTTCTTCTTTTGGCACTCCTTCTTTTTTGTAAGCAGTTTCAATTTCAATGAAGAAAACTAGTTCGCTCCAAAGACTTCGTTAAAACTCGTCTGCGCTCAATATGATGACCTTTTTCACGAAGTTCAGCCTTTCGAGGGCTTAAACTCAAGGATTTTGGCCAAGTCTTTTTGCGAGACTTCGGAAGATGACGCCTTCGCTTGTCTGGTCACCTTTGAGAAATTTGCGCCATTTATGCTTAAGGCAATTTTTTGTACTCAGAGAGAATTTTGCTAACTTGTGTAGTACAATTTTCTTTGACGAAATCCTAAGCATAGTATTTTCTCAAGGCGTCCGAATGCCAAGTATTTTTCCACTCTACTCCTTCGGAATCGCCGAGCTTATAGACCCCTTTTCGTACTTCGGCCAGAACTAGGTAAGGGCCTTCCCAGTTCGCATGAAATACCCCGTGGGATGGCTTTCGTGGTGCAAATTCAGCCCTTCGGAGAACGAGGTCTCCTTCTTTTATTCCTTTTATCCTAGCACACAGCTTTGCAGCCACGGCCACTCTTTGCTGAAAAGCTTTTCTTCTCAACTCGGCTATTTCTCTCTGTTCGTTGACGAGGTCTAGCTTGGTTCTTAGGCCAAGATCATTTCCACTTTCATCA
The DNA here is from genome assembly GCA_039654915.1 of Aquilaria yunnanensis. Classification (NCBI taxonomy): domain Eukaryota; kingdom Viridiplantae; phylum Streptophyta; class Magnoliopsida; order Malvales; family Thymelaeaceae; genus Aquilaria; species Aquilaria yunnanensis. Next base: position 48,163,700 of record CM077594.1, read on the forward strand.
AACACTTGTACCCGCACCGAGGGTCGTATTATCTCTATCGGGATGATGGCCTCTGTTCCGAAAACAAGTGAAAAAGGTGTTTCCCCTGTGGCTCTTCGGGGTGTCGTTCGGTAGCTCCACAATACACTTCGGAGTTCTCCTGGCCACTTTCCCTTTGCTTCCCCTAGCCTCTTTTTCAGACCATCTTTTATGGTCCTATTAGATACCTCTACTTGGCCATTGCTTTGAGGATGGGCTATTGGGGCGAAGTGCATCTTTATTCCGAGGTCGTTGACAAAGTCCTGGAACCCTCTGTCTATAAACTGGGATCCGTTGTCGGCTACCAGTATCCTCGGTATGCCAAATCTGCATACAATGTTTTTCCATACGACCTTTTTCACTTCTTTGGCCGAGATGGTTGCTAATGGTTCTGCCTCGACCCACTTAGAGAAGTAGTCAACTGTGACTACGCAAAACTTTACGCCTCCAGGTGCTGTTGGGAGTGGCCCGATGAGTTCTATGCCCCGAACTGCGAAGGGCCAGGGATAGTCAGCTGAAGTCACCATCTCCGAGGGTACCCTCTGGATTTTAGCATGTCTTTGGCAGCTGTCACATTTTCGGACGAACTGCCGGGCATCCTTTCTTAGGGTAGGCCAAAAATATCCTTGGAGAAGTACTACTGCGGCAAGGGAGTCTGTTCTGATGTGTGAGCCACAAGTGCCTTCGTGGACCTCTTTGAGGATCATTTCAGTGTCCTCTTCATCAACACACCTCTGTAACGGATTGGCGTATCCCTGCCGGTATAACTCTTCTCCTATCAGGAAGAATCTTCCAGCACGCCTTTGGACCTTTGCCGCATCCTTGGGATCTTCGGGGAGGGCAGAGGTACCTTTTTATTGAGTTCTTCCAGCCTTTTTCCGAAGCCACTATGTTTAGTACTTCGGTGCTCGGGCAGTTTAGTACCTCGATATGCGTTTTTGACTTCGCCAAGCAGTCTGCCTCGGCGTTATGTCGCCGAGGCACATTTTTTATTTGAACGCTGTCGAATTCCCGAAAGAGGTTGGCCACGAGCTCGTGGTACTTTGCCAAGGTTGGGTCTTTTGCGCCGTAGTCCCCTGCTGTTTGCCGAACTACCAGCTGGGAGTCACTGTGGGCCTTCAAGTTTCTTATGCCAATTTTCTTGGCCAGGCGCAACCCTGCTACGAGAGCTTCATACTCAGCCACATTGTTGGTGGCGTTAAAGCTGAACTTGATGGCCTTTACTACTTCTAGACCTTCGGGTCCTCTGATAATTACCCCGGCTCCCTGGTGTTCGGAACCTGAGGCTCCATCTACATGCAGCGTCCATTCTGGCTCATCTTCACCGAGATTTTGATGGCTGTCTTCGGTTATGGGTACTTCGGTGATAAAGTCCGCCAATGCTTGAGCTTTAATGGCTTTTCTAGGCTCGTAGGTAATGTCATGTTCACCCAGCTCTATGCACCATTTGGAAAGTCTTCCCGAATGATCAACTTTTTTCATGACGTCCCGTAGAGGCAAACTACTTCGGACGATAATGGGGTGAGCCTGAAAGTATGGGCGCAATCTTCTTCCTGCCAGTATCAAGGCATATATGGCCTTTTGTAGCAATGGATACCTGACCTCGGCGTCATGCAGGGATTTGCTTACGTAGTAAACTGGCCATTGCTTTGACCCTTCCTCTTTCACAAGCACCGAGCTTACTGCTTTTTCCGAAACGGCGAGGTACAGGATGAGGGGTTCTCCTTTGCGAGGTTGCCGCAGAGTAGGCAGTCGGGACAAATAGATTTTGAGTTCTTCCCAGGCTTTTTGACAATCCTCATTCCAAGGATGGCCGTCGTTCCCAATGTTACTTTCTCTTTTCACTGCCTTGGTAAGGACTTTGAAGAATGCCCGACACCGATCTCCGTATCTGAAGATGAACCAGCTGAGAGAGGTTATCCTCCCAGGGAGTCTCTGCACATCTTTTACTATGACGGGAGTTCGAAATTCGAGCAAAGCCTTGATTTTTTCTGGGTTAGCATCAATGCCCCTTTCTGATACCATGTACCCCAGAAATTTTCCCGAGGTCACGCCGAAGACGCACTTTTCGGGGTTAAGGCGAATTCCAAAGTTTCTGAGTTGCTGGAAGGGTTCCCTTAGATCTGTGACGTGGTCGTTAGGCACCTTGCTTTTGACGATCATATCATCAACGTAGACTTCCATGTTCCTCCCTATTTGGTCATGAAAGACTTTACTCATCAGCCTCTGGTAAGTGGCTCCTGCATTTTTGAGCCCAAAGGGCATCCTGGTGTAGCAATATGTTCCTTTTTCGATGATGAAGGCAGTTTTTTCTTCATCTTTGAGATCCATCCTTATTTGATGGTACCCACTGAAGGCATCAAGGAAGCTTAAGAGCGCATATTCGGCCGTTGAGTCGACCAACTGGTCTATTGGTGGAAGAGGGTAGCAGTCTTTTGGGCAGGCATCGTTCAAATTTCTGAAGTCGATGCACATTCGGAGCTTATTACTCCCTTCTTTTGTAGCAATGACCACGTTGCTTAGCCATTCGGGGTATTTAACTTCCCTAATTACATTTGCATCCATCAAGCGCTGTACTTCGGCTTTGACGAATTTGCTTTTGTGGGCCGAAATGCCTCGTTTCTTTTGCCGGACAGGTTTTGCTTCCGGACTTACTTTCAGACTATGCTTTATTATGCGAGGGTTTACCCTTGGCATATCCTTTGGCGAGTAGGCGAACAGACCTTTATTCGCTAGTAGGAAGGATACAAGGTTTTTCTTGTCACCTTCGGCCAAGTTTTTCCCTATTCGGGTATTTTGGCCTGGGACAAGTTCTATTTCTTCCGTTTCTACTTCTTCTACCCCGCCCATTTTTGGTTCTTCGTTTGGTAGAGTCCCTCCTGCTGTGGTTTGCCCAAGGTTGGCTGCCGGGGCCTTTCGTGCTTTGACAAACACCTTTCTGACCTCGGCTTGGTCGATGAATATTTCAGCGTCTCCATCCTGGGTGGCGAAGGTAACTGTCAAGTACTTCACATCCGAGCGAATGTGCAGATTCCCTTCTGTTTGCCTCCCGAGGATGGCGTTGTACGACGAAGGGACATCCATGACGATGAACCTTGTCATTGTGGAGGCAAAAATTTCTCCTTTCCCGTTGACCGAGCTGCCTCTCATCATGAGGGGGAGGTTGATCCAGCCGAGGACGGGTAGTTCTGAGGGTCCTACTCCAAAAGTTGGCGAAGTAACCGATTTGAGGTCGGTGCTGGATATTCCATGCTTGGGAGTAGGTGCGAGAATAGGACGTCAGCATTTGATCCATCATCAAGCAGCACTCTCTTGACGTCCCAATTTCCTATTCTTGCCATGACCAACAACGGGTCATCATGAGGGAAGATAACGGAGGAACAATCTCTTCAGATGAGTTTTTTCGATGACCTTTGGTACTCCATCGTTTCCGTCTCCCTAACTTTCCTTTTTCTCCCCGAGGATGGTAGTCCAGTGGTAATGCTTTGTATTACCCCCGCCGAAGGTGGGAGGCACTTTTTTGGACTTTGGTTCCTCCTTCTGTCGGAGTCGTACTCCTCTTCATCAGCCCTTCCTTCCTCCTCCCTTCTTGCCTTTGGGCAAGGCATTCGCAGATAGCGCCGAAGCTGGCCTTGCTTAATCAGCGACTCAATGTACTTCTTCAACTGGAAGCAGTCCTCGGTGTCGTGACCGTGGTCGCGATGAAACTGACAAAACTTCTTCATATTCTTTTTGTTGTCAGCAGTCATTGCCTTTGGTCGCTGAATCTGGGACCCTTGTTTCTCCATTGTCATGAGGATGTTGGTCCTTGTGGTGTTGAGGGGCGTAAAGTTCGGAGGGGGCTTTCTTCCCCTGAACCTCCGAGGTCGTCCTATTTGCTCTGCCGGATACTTGGCTTGCTGGCTTGGTCCTTCGGGGCGGGAATGATCACTCTTCGGCCCCGCCATTCTCAGCTCTTCGGTTGTCATATGCTGCTCTGCCTTTCAGAAAAATTCACCGAGCGTGTCCGGGGGGTCCTTGGAAAACTCGTAAAATAACTGTGAGTCTCTCCGAAGGCGCTGTATCATTGCGAGGATACGTATTTCTGGCCGAAAGTCTGGAACACTTAGGGCCTTTCCGTTAAATCTTCCGACATAGTCACGGATAGTTTCTCCATTTCTCTATGCTATGTCGAACATCTGCATTGGCATCTTCGCCGTAGGGGGACTTCCAATAAACTGCTGGGTGAAGGCAGTGGACAATTCCTGGAACCCTCTGATGGTTCCTGGGGCCAGAGAATTGTACCATGCCGTGGCAGGTCCGGCAAGGGTGACCTCGAAGCATTTGCATAGGGTGGGATCGTCAGCCCCATGCAACACCATGCTCCGTTTATACTTCGTCAAATGGGCCTGAGGATCTGTTCGGCCATCGTACGTTTCTACCCGAGGTACCCGGAAGTCACTGGGCATGGCTGCTTCGACTATTGCTAAGGTGAATGGTGACTCGTCCCCACAACAAGTTTCGGATAGTCTGGCCCATATAGGCTTGCGGGCCACCTGTTTCTCCACCCTTTCTAACCTCGCCAGCATTTTATCCACAGGGAGCGTGGCGCTAGGCCCTTCTTCGGGACAGGGAGATCGTCGGCACCTCTTCTGGGAATGAGCTCGACGCTGGGGGGACAGGGACCTCGTTTCAGGTGACGAGCTCCTTCAGTGTGGGATTTTGGGTCGTCTGTACCCCGTTTGCCCTGCACGCCCTGTCCTGAAGGGCATATTTTCTGTTGAAGACTCCTCCCGTGGGTCTCCGCTACCCGAACTGGGATGAATTGACTTGGGGCTTTTCCCCCGAGGGAGTGCTGATGATGCGGGTCTTTGGTCCTGAGCCTGTTGTAGCCATCTTTGATCTATTTGCTGTGTCACTTCGGCCACAATGGACCATTGAAAGTCGCGCAGAAAGCTCATGGTCACGACCAGTGGACGCTCTTCCTCCGACAGAGAAGTCCCTGGAGTGGGTAGCTCGGCAGCTGGTTGGACTTCAGGCGCGGGCAAGGGATTCGGAAGTGCCTTGTCCTTGGAACGCCTAGTCTCAACGACAGCCACCTGAGCGTGGGTTCCCACAGACGATGCCAAATGATGCCCTCCGTCATCTCTGTCCAGTGACATGGTGAATTCCGAGGGAGCTTCCGAGGGGGAAGGACGTCCTGCTGAGATATTCCCCAGGTGGGAAAATACCTGAAAGGCTCAGAAAAAAGGGTTAGGAGGTCCCCGGGATGGTTTTCCGGGGAGGAGCCTCCGGCGCCCAAGTCAGTGCTCTGATAATGAATAAAGTAGGCACACTAAAAAGGTGCAAGAGCTAGCCTGCATATATTTTCAGCTATGGGTGAGGACTGATCACGGAGAGGGGATGGATCCGATGCCTTGCCAAGTCCTTTTTCCCAGTATTTATAGAAATGCCTGGCCCGTTCAGATCCTTACACGTGTTCTGTCGGATCCTCTCTGTGCTTTCTGGGCGTAGGGAACAGGTAGCCGTCTGTAGGCTCCTGGTTTTGTGGCTGAGATGGGACTTGGACGGCGTCAGTGCGTCAAGTCGCCATTTCAGGCGGCGTGTGGGTTTCCTGTCAGAGGCTCCTTAAATGCTCATTAAATGCTCATGCCGTACTCCCGAGGCCCTTTGGGTGAGGTCGCCCCCTTGGCACGGACGCCCTTCCTCGGGAATCATGTTGGTGGCTCGGGGAGTTATGCCTTCGGGGGAATCTCTCCTGCTTTCAGTAGCTGGCTCTTTGCTCCCGAAGACGATATGTTCGGTTTCCCAAGGTAGCCGGCAACACATTTAAATAATTCTGGCGTTTTAGTCAAAGTGCTTACTTTGTCGTGCTCGACTCCACTTCTGCCGAGGTCGTTGGCAATGCTTATTTCCGAGCTACATCAGGCCCCCCAGACGGCCCTTCGGGGAAGCGCATACTGGAAGAGGCGAAAGGCCTTCGGCTATCAGGTACAATTGTGCTCACATGTTGTGTAGTGACTCCAATGGTTGTTGTGTTCACTAGAGTAAGGTAAGTTGAGGGTTGAAACCCTAGTCGGTCAGGTTTTGGTTAAGGTAGTTTTAAGCCTAAAGTTATAGTAACTCACTTGACCCTAGTGGCTTGTAAAATAAGGGCTAGCGACTTGTGAGATTGCATAAGGGCTAGCAGGTGCACTAAGTGAAATTACCATGGGTGAGCTACTTGAGATATTTTAGTTGCTAACCACCTCTCGATAATTAAATGAAGTTGTGGCCAAATTAGTTCTCCCGAGTGCATCATTTTGACACAAGAATGACATAATGTTGTCATGCTGTGGTAGTTAAGTTTGGAAGGTGGAGATGATTTTTTGTAACCACAGGCTAAGTGATGGATGGTCGTTCAGTGGTTAGTTGACATTGTTAGAGGTCAAGGGACCTATGAGGTAGTCAAGGTCTCGAGTAACATTGGAGGCATGTCAGAGCCTAGTGAATGGGGCTAAGGTGTCTAGTTGGCTACCAAGCCAAGGATGCCTAGATGGCCTAGGATTAAGTAGTACGTTGCCACTCAACTAGGAACCCCATAGGTGCTTGAGGCATGGGGTGAGTTTTGGGGCCCAATAAGCAAGTGTACTAAAGACACTCCTAGTGAGCTAAACCAGTATGTCTAGGGTGTTGGGCTCTGAGTGCAGTGAAGTAAAGAGACTTAGTGTGTAGCCTTCGGGTACCATAGGATACTTTGAGTGAGTAGCTAAACCGTTAAGACCTTTGGCTTAGGTAGCATGTTGTTAACTTATCCACCAGGTGTTAGAAGGCCTAAGCCGAGGGGGCACGGACAATGCCCAGAGGCTGCTAGCTGCTTGGAAGTCTTAGCATTCATGCCAAAGAAGTTGTCTCTAGTAGTCATGTGGGTGTAAGAGACTCTAGGGTAGCAAGGGCAGTAGGATTTTAGTGCTCAGGTGGTGCATAAATGATTAGTGCACTAGTATGCTCGATGCATTTGGGCTGTCCAAGGGGAGCATCGAAGACTCATACTCTAGGGTGTGTCGAGACTTGCAACTCTCAGGTAGTCACTAATTGGAAGATCCCTAGAGTATAGCGGAGCTTGGAGTGAACTATGCCTTAAGGTGCTAGTGGTGTATGTGGCAAGGCCATAGTACACTAGTGACACACTTAGTCTAGTGATCATTGGGAGTTGGTGGGCACTAAACCTAGAGTAAAGAACTGAATGTGCAAAAGCTATTGGACAAGTCATATGCTTGTTAGGCTAGCTTGGACTAAGTGGTTTATTATATAGATATTGGGTGCCAAACCTAGGGAAAGTCTCTTTCACTGTGAGTGGTAACGGACAAGTTTAACTTGTTAAGTTAGCTTACACCAGTAGGTTTGGCACAGGGGTGAAAGAGGAGAAAGTTGGTCAGTGTCAAGCATTTAGTAGGTGGCTATCAGTGTAAGGTTAGTGGACAAGTTTTCAAAAACTTGTTAAGTGAACTTGCACTAAGAAGCTCGAGCACAAGGATTAGTGTTGAAGAGTTGTGGTCATCGAATTCACCGGGACAGGTTGAGTAGTCGGGTGTCATTTAATATCACCATGTGCTAGGCATAATAAAAGACCATACCATAGTCTTCAAAGGTGAAATTGCACTAAGGTACTTTGGACCATGTAAGGTCAGACACGGTGGGGAGAATAGTTGGTAGTTCTTGTCATGCTATTGGGTTTGAGCATAAAGTATGGCACTAGTCATAGTACCTATACAAGACAGGGCCTGATTCAAGTGCCTAAAGGCATTAGCTAAGTGGGTCGAGTAGTTTAGTGCCAAGTGGGTTATTGCAAATCAACACCACTTGGTAGGTTCAATCGGGATATGTTGGCACCGTATCCTAGGTTAACATCTCAAGCTGGGGATATTAAATTTGGAGGACCAAATTCTCCAAGGTGGGGAGCATCTTACAGCCCTCCTAGCGAGAAGAACATTTAATGCGTATAAATTAATAAATCCCTAGTTTAATACCTCATTTTAAGTTCATTTAGCGAGGTCAAGCAAGTTAGTTAAGGTTTTCTTGGTTTCGAGGACATTATGGCATCAAAAGAGGTTTGGGGCAAAAATAGTAATTTTGCGTCCCAATGTGTCGGACTGAGTCCTAAGAGTCAAAAACATGTTTTAAAAATTAACCCTTGCTTAGCACCCAAAATTTCACCAAGTGTCAAAGGTTTGACCAAAATTTGACCAAAGGTTACTATTTTGGGAATGGGTTCTTTTTGACAAACTTAAGAAAGTTTGAGGGCTTAATGGCTTGAACTCTTTTAAACATGCTAAAGGTGGTCTTGGTTTGCCACTATTCATCTTCTTCCTCTTCAAACCCAAGTTCAAACTTTCCCTCTTCATTTCTACTTCAATTCTTGCTCAAATTCAAGAGTTCTTGGTGAAAATCGAAGGTTCCATGTGTGTATAAGCAATAGGTAGCTTATTTCAAGTGAGTCTAGTGCATTTCAGGCTAGAAATCATGTTTTCCAGCTAGGGCCCTATTTTACACGAGAGGTATTTTGATTTCCATGATGTTTTCTTCTTTGTTTGGCCCTTGGTTGCTTGGGTTTTGCTTGGTTGCCCTTGTTTTGATGCCATGAACCTTGAACTGCTTGGAACCTAGGTGAGAGTTAATAGAGCCATTTACTTGGTGATGGGTTGCTTGATCTTTTCTTATAGCTTGGAATTGAGGTAAAGGATTTAAGATTGATGCATATTTGATGCCATTCATAGCTTTTTTTCTTGTTAAATTCAAGTAGTTTGATGAATGTAATTAGTTGGTAGTTTGTGTTGATCATGGTGGACTAGTATGTTTGCCTGCTTGGTGTGTTGTTTATGTTCACTTCTAGCTTGATATGAATGGTGCATTGTGACCTACGAGGTGTTTTTTTATAGATATATGGTGTTTGGAGGTGCCCCATGGGCATTTTAAGGGGCAAGGAAGCCTCCAAAAAGGCTTAGGAGGCTTTTTTTGGGTTTAGGCACAGGGCTCTGGCACCTAGGCGTCGTTCGGCACTACAGCACCGAAGGTACATTTTTAGCCCCATGGAGCAAGGTGCTCCTGGCGCCTAGCCTGAAGATTTCAGGATCTTATGATCTTATGATAACATACTTTTATGTTATCTACTCATGTATATGCCACATGCATATTTGTTCATTTGAATTCAACATGGATATAGGCATGCATAACATATTATATAACATATCAAGATCACATAAAAGTTGTGTTAAATAAATCCTAGCATGCTACTAAGAATATACGAAAATGAAACCTAACATGCTACCAAACCAAGAAAAGATGTGCACCTTTCTTCTTGGTTATCTTTAGCGAAAAAACTTCAGGGAGAACTTAATCTTAGAGGAGCGCCTTGAAGCTTGAAATAGAGATGAACAATCTCTATGTAAATCCACCCACAATGCTCTCAAGAAGTGTTTAATCTTTCGGCCTCTAAAGCAAATAGGAGGAGAACAATTTTCTCTCAAGAAAATGGAGCAAATCGAGTGCAAATTCATGCCTAAAATGGCTGGCCTCTAAAGGCTATTTATAGATGACCAAAAGGCACACCTTTACACCAAGAAAGGTTTCTTTTAAGCCAAAGAACACTTCCTTTGGCCAAGGGTCATGTATGGTGGCGAAAATATATGTCTTTTAGCCAAGGAACACTTCCTTTGGCCTATAACCACCCCATAACTACCTTATGGCGAAAATACATGTCTTTTAGCCAAGGAACACTTCCTTTGGCCTATAACCACACCATAACTATCTTATGGCCGAATATACATGTCCCTTGAAGTCATAGGAAATCACTCTTGGTGCAATAACCACCCCAACCACCCTCATGGCCGAATATACATGTCTTTTCACTCAAGGAACACTTCCTTTGGATGAAAAGACATGTTCTTTTAGCCAATAGTCATCTCTTTTGATGAAGAGACATACCTTTACACAAAAGATGTGTCTCTTGGTGGTTTTGAGCTAAAAGCAAGGTGAGCTGGCACAAAGCTAGCTCACTATGCTACTTATGCACCATTGAGCTCCTCTGAGCTCCAATCAAGCTCCATGAACTAAGGTCTAGTTCCTTGAACTGACCTTGAGCTGGAGTTAGCTACTCTCAGCTGAAGTGAACTGAAGTCCAGTTACATTCAGCTACCAAAAGCTTAAGTGAGCTGACTTGAGCTGACTTGAGCTAACTTGAGCTGAAGTCCTACTACTTTGAGCTACTTATAGCTGAAGTGAGCTGACTTGAGCTGAAGTCCAGCTACATTCAGCTACCAGAAGCTGAAATGAGCTGACTTGAGCTGACTTGAGCTAACTTCAGCTGAAGTCCAGCAACTTTGAGCTACTTATAGCTGAAGTGAGCTGACTAGAGCTAAAGGGAGCTACTTTTAGCTGCCTTAGATAGCTGTTCAGGCTAGAGTTAGCTCAATGAGCTCAAATCCTATCTTAAAAGGATCTTGGTGCGCCAAGAATTTCAACATAGCCCTTAGTGGCACCTTTCCTGGCACCTAGCCATCAACACTCGACGACTTTGACATGTTGTGTTACCACCTCACAAAATGGGAGAATTACAAGTGTGTCATAATGGCTAAAAACCATTTTATTGTGTAATTCTCACCATAGTGATTGAAGTGTGAGGGGGTAAAAGGCATGATCAAAACCTCCTTAAAACTGTCCCAGGTTGGTAACTTGGTCCCCAAGAAAAGCCTTAAGGATTGCTTGCTTGTCAAGCATCCTATGGACCTTTTTGTAAGGATTTGAAAATTCGGGTACTCAATTGAAAAACTCTCAAGAAAGAGACTTGGAGAGTTATGGGAAGGATATGATTGGTATGAAAGTGCTATTGGAGGACCAAATTGCTCATGGAAGACAAGTTTGGACAAAGGAAAATTAAAGGCAATGAGGACCTAAATGTCCTAGTGTACACCTTAAGGTGTTCAAGCTTTTGACTTAAGTCTAAGGGTGGAATTGTGGGGTTATCCCATTATGGGGAGGTAGCCAAGACTTGATAATTAGTCAAAAATGTTGGGCACATGTGTACCAATGAGTTTAATACAAAGAAACCATAATTAGTGAAAAGAAAAATGACATAAAGCAAGGTTATGCTTGTTTAAGTGTGTTTTGGTGCCCTTAAGCTCATTTAGGGCCATTTAAGTGGCCAAATCACTTATCCCTCTCTCATTTTCGTCCTCCCCCAGCCCAAGAACACAGCCATACTTCCTCCATAGCCACCACACCTTCAAACTTGCAATTGATTGAAATTGAAGGCAAAAGGAAGCAATTGGAAGCAAACTAGAGCTATTTCTTGCACACTTCAAGGATCAAGCTTGATTTTCGGCCTACCCAATTTGATAAGGGTTCTCTTGCTCCCATGGGTTGTTTTCTTTATTTTCAAACATCCATGGAGCTGTGGCTAAGCTTGGAAGAGAGCCATGAGCTTGATGAAGCAAGCTTATTGAGGGGAGTGCACTTATTGAAGGTTTTGTGACCTATTGTGAAGTGCACAAAGATGGTAGTGAAATGAGGGTTTCTAGAGCCCAAAGTTCATACTAAATACTGTTAAAATCCTCCTAAGACCAAGCATTAGCTTAAGGAGGGCTGCCATAGTGATTTGGTTATGTTTATTATGTGTTTTATGGACTAACCTATGGTATATGTTGCTGCCACATTTCATGTGTTTGTTGTTTGTGTTTGGCTGCTGCATTTGCTTGCTATATCTTGTATATATGCATTGTGGTTTTTTGTTTTAGTGTCTTTGGATGCAGGTTTTAATGAGGATCACATTACCTTAAGAAACCAAGTGTTACCCTTACTAAGTTTCTCAATGAAACTTACTCCCCTTAATTCTGTCATTTCAGGTCCAGCTGAAAGATCACCTTCAAACTAACCTTTGTGATTTGATTTTTGATCTGAAATTTCAGGTACACGAACTTCCATATGTCTAGTTGTGATCTGGGAAGTTTGGTGATTTTAGGAGCACATTTGGTATTTTTAATGGTGGTACTTATTGTGTTGTGCAGCAGCTGTATAGCATCCTGTTTCTGGAGCCCATTGTGTCTCAGGCACTCCTGTAACCTAGGGTGTGTATTTATCTGAGTTAAGACAATATTGTAGTTCATGTATGCATGCACATGTAGTGTATGTAAAATGAGACAAGTATGTGAACATTTGAGTAATGTTTTGGCTATGTAAGTGATGTGGTGCAAAGCTGCCTAAGTGTGAATGATGGGTTGCATACTTGTAAATTGTGTTTTGGCCACATAAAGTTGTTAAAAGAAAGGGAATGTAATTCCTATGTGTAATGGACATATATGGGAATGCCTTGGAGGGCTTTCCCCTTGTGAATGAAGTGTTTGCATGGTTTGGAAAAATTGTATGGGCAAAATGGTCCAAAAGTTGCCAGAATTTTGACCATGTACCCAAAGTTTAATATCTCCCTGTGTAGAATGAATCTTGGTATGAAATTTTGACCACTCCTACAGAACATCTAGAGGATGAACTGTAATTTTGAATTTCTGGATTTGGTTCCTTGTAGCCAAGATATGACGCTGCAAATTTCGCTGAGTTACTGTTCATTTGGTCAGAATTTTGTAACCAACTTAAAAAATCCATAACTTGGTCCATAGGTGGGCTATTGATGTAAAACAAAATTCCTTGGTTTTCTCTAAGTCTCTACTTGGTAATGGAGAAAATGAAACAGGGGGTATGAGGCTATAATGATACAGTTAATTAGTGGAAGTTACAGGTGCAATAGCTGGTCACTAGAACTTAATAAGATTGCCTAATGTGTGGTAGCCAAGATTAAGGCATGTGCTAGTGTTTTCCTTCTTTGCTGCCATGGTGTGCATGAAATTTGTGTGATGGTTGGACCAATATGCTTGTATTTATATAGTGCCCAAGAGGGCCACTTGGGTATGTACATTAAGGGTAGTGTTTTGATGGCCTACAGAACATTACCAATCCTAGCAGTCTAAATGCACAATTTTGGCACCATAATTGGACTACCCCGGAGTGGGTAACATGAACTCTCAAGTGAACTATACTCTTTACTCTCCATTCACTGCTCTTTACTTGCCAAATCCTAACTTGGGCGTCAGAGGATCCTCCCCCGGAAACACACTCCAGGGACCTCCTAACCCCTGTTCTTTTGAGCGTTTCAGGCACTTTCACGTCGGAAGTCTCTTCTATCAGCATCTCCTCACCAGAAGTCCCTCTTAGGCCTACGATGTTGTACAACGAAGATGATGCTGGCCATCATTTATCACCGTCTATGGGAAACCACCCTCAAGTAGCCGTTGTTGAGACTCAACGTTCTAAGGATAAGGGACTCCTGAAGTCCCCATCCGCGCCGGAGAATCAACCGGTGACCGAACATCCCGCCATAGGGACTTCCTTGACTGAGGATGAACGTCCTCTAATGATCACGATGAGCTTCCTACGTGATTTTCAGCGCTCTATTATGGCTGAAATGATGCAACAGTTGGACCAAAGGTGGTCACAACCACCTTTAGGGCGAAGAGCCCCATCATCGACTCCTCGTCGGGAAAGAAGCTCGAAGTCCACTCACCGAAGCTCAGGGAGTGGGGACTGTTAGTGTGGTGCCCAAAAGCCAATCATGAGATGATTGTATTTTTTGCACATTGAGTCATGATATTTTATTAAGGCATTAATCTAGCAATTATGTTTGTTGTTTTGTTTCTGCGTACCTTAACAAACATAATTGTAACCCTAGAATAATTGTCACACCTCACTCAGGCCCTAGCCCATAAGTTCCAAGGTTTAACTCCCAAACCCACTTTAACACTAAAGACTTCAATTCGGCCAAACAAGCAATGGAAACCTTAAGTCTTATTTTCTTAAGGTGAGAAGCCTGGGAGGTGGCCCAGGAGGCTTTTAAACAAACCCAACAGTTACTTGCAGGAAAGGCAAGGCCCAATACCACTATCTTGCACAACAAGCAAGGCTTTAATTGATTACTTGCATCTCACGCAAGGCAACACTTAATGGAGATTTAAGTGCATAATTGGTGTGCAATAATGTGTGCTACTTATATGACAACCAAAAAGCCACATTATTGGTTTAGATTTTGAATACCACAAGTTACTATGCACATGATGCTCTCGGCCAACTCACAAGCATTTAGTAGTGCACCACATTTCCATAAGTTTAGGCTCATAACTATTCACATAAAAATGTCAACATTGGCCCAAAACATTCAACATCCAAGTATAGGCATACTGCCATCCATAAGTCATACATAACTTGGCATACAAACCAAACAAAACCAACACAAGTCTAGGCATCAAGGACTACATATATGTACACAAAAGAGTAGTCTACTTAGTGGCCAACATGGCTACATGCCATGAATCCCAAGCTAAACATGCCAAGTTATTACATACCAAGACCACTAATGGTCAAACATAACCTTGAGTATGCCATACAAGAGTACACACTGCAACACCAACCCAATTGCCTGGTTCATTGTCATGAAAGTAAATACTATGATCAGAGCCAAAGTCCAAGTATCCATAGCCTTCCTAGACAAGTCTCCAACTACAGCTTGCAAACTTAGCTCATAAGCCTCGGCCAACCATACATATAAGACTTGTAATGAACCTAAAACGATAAGCTAAGCACACATTGGCACATACCTTGGAAACTAAGCAAATTAGTGCAAAACACAAGCAACAAGCAACCTAGCACTACTTAGGCCGAATGTCCTTGCCTGAAATAAAAGGATGGGCAGTGAGTATAACTCAGTAGCATTCACTTAGGTATATTCAACTCTAAAATGAGTCTATTTAGTTAAGCTGAGTATTCACTCAAAGCTTAACCTCCCATTAGCAAGCTTTACCTGCAAAACAAACACAAGACAAAGAAAGCAAGCATATACATATACAAGATAATTAACCATAGCAAATAATCCATAGGTGGGGTTAGCAAGCACATGGAAACACAAAAGCACACAAGTACACACACACACTCCACATGTTTGCTCTCGGCCATAATGAACCATACATGTACCCATGTGCACAATGCACACAATTCACCATCAAACAACTTACTTCCACATAGAGCTCCAAAATGTCAAGCAAACAGGCCACATTTACTTGCATTTCTAATACATGTACACTAGTCGATTAGCTAATCAACAATTCAACTGAGTATAAACTTTAAAGCCCATCAAGCAACTAAGGTCATTTGGCAAATTTTAACCATCACTTAGCCACTCTAAACACTTGAACCATGGCACATTACCAAGCAACATCAAGTGTTAGTGAACCCTACCTCAATAGCTCTCGGTTATAACCAAGCTTCAAGTATCCAAGTGTTCCTCAATCACAATGCCTACCAAAACAATCACATAGGCATCAACATACTCACTCATGGACTAAGTACCATGATTCACATGAAGAACACTAAGATATACATACTTAAGCTCTCGGCCAAAAAGGCCCAATTTTATATACATGTGCTACCCATCATCCTAACTCACCACATGATATTCTAATCATCAATGAACATCATCCATGGCATTATTACCAAGTAACCAAGTGAAATGCACCATTTCACACTAATCCAAGCTTTCGGCCGAAATTGCCCATCTCACATAACAATGTTCTTTATCAAATTAACTCAATCCTTGATCAAAACCATCACATGAAACTTGTTCATAGCACATTTACCATGTAATCAAGTGATCAACACCTAATTACACTAACTCATGTTCTCGTCCATAAAGCCCAACTTCACACACTATTGTTTTTCATCATTCTAATTCATCATATGCTCATTGAAGCATCATTAACCAATAATCATGGCACTAATACCATGTAATTCAATGAGGAACACACCATTACCTCAAAATGCACCTTTCGGCCAAACTTCCACTTGTTCAACTTGATGTTCTTTACTCAAATTTTGCCTAGCACAAGCATAAATAGGCAACAACAACACTTAGTCATGGATTAATTTCCATGGAATTCAAGAAGAACACCAAGATTACTTAACCATCACTCTCGGCCAAGACTAGGTTTTACACATCAACATAAACAATGCTCAATTCACTTAGTTTAACAACATTTGAGCACTCAATATCCTTGTTCATGGAAGCAAATACCATGGATTCAAGAAAGATAACAAGATTAACTTAAACCTAGCTTAGTTTGGCTCGGCCTTTCTTCAATCTTCAAGAACAACATTTGCTTCCAAGCAAACAAAAGCCGAAACACTCTTCTCCAAGCTTGAATCCTTCAACGCCCTCAATTCTCCTTGAATCCAAGACCAATTGTGAAGGAGCTCAAGAACAAGCTCTCGGCTAAACAAGAACAAAGGGAAGCCCGAAATGAACAAAATGGTTTTGACTTGGATTCGGCCGAAAGACATAAGTTTTTAGTTAGCTAAAATGCCAACTTTTACTTCCATTTCTTTGCATGGTGTAATGTAGCCCTTAACTCCACATGTACACAAGGCCGCCACTTAAACTTGTGTTAAAATGGACACTTAAGCCCAACATGGCCCATAATACCAAGCAAGTAACAAACACAAGTACCAAGATGTCATAAACACCCATGCATAACCGGCCATGTCACTAAAATAAAGACTAACTAGTTTAACTAGTAACTAGTGAATAGTACTTTAGTGGTTGACAAGATTTTGACTAGTAATCATTGTTGTCTCCCATATTTGGTCTAGTCTTGCACTTGCCACCAAAAAAGTTTGCATGGCCGAAAATGCCAACCTTAAGTTTATGGATTAAATTGCACCACCCATCTCAATGTACAATTTGATCCCCTTTCTCTGTTTTCTGTCAGCTTTCCCATAGTCCAGTTTCTATGTGCAGTTAAGGTCTGAAGGTTTCCAGTTTTGCACATAGGTCACTGTACTAGTTTCCATAGTTCCCCTCACTCTTCCTTTTTATTTTTCCTTATTTTCCTTTATTCTCCTGGGCCTAAGCCAAGCACTTAGGAGGTGCCTAACAATAATGATATTCTTAAATGTCCCTGGTCTAGTATTGTTGTGGAGTGGGTTGCAATAATACATAACGACTAGCATATGTGGAGACTAATATGAGATATGTAGTCTACATATGGGTACAAGTTGGAGAACTTATGTACTGGACTGACCCACCATGAGAACACTACATGGATCGTTATATGAGTGTCATAAGTGATTCTCATAGTGATCATGGTATATGTAGTCCTTTGACCTAAGATCATCAAGGTTCCATACTTCTGAGTCACATACTTTGATACTTTCCTTTGTTGCTCGTAACTAAGTGAACTTGAAGGAGGTCATTGGGTATGTCACATATCATGCAGAGAGATTTGTATGATCAAGATGGGATTTGTCCCTCCTATGTAATGGGAGTGATATCTTCGGGCCCCTTGGTAGAGTAAGACTTAGAAAAATGCATGGCCATGCTCAGATGAGTTGATATATGATATCAATGTCATCAGTTTAAGTTGGTCTACTCGGTAATCAAGAAACCAAAGATTGGGCTATACGAGAGTCACACATTCCATGTCTCGTGCTTAGTCTTGATATCTTGGACAAAGGGACAATGGCATATATCGATGATGATCATAAAGGTTTAGTCGAATCATCGACAATCTTGTCACTTGGGTAGCAATGATGTGTTGCTAGACACCACTCATTGCTTCTGATCATAAATGTGATTTATGATCATTGCCAACGTGGTAAGAGCCTATTGGGCCACACACATAGAGTTATTTGGATCATTAGAGTGCATGGGCTAATAATTTGGGTTTTGGTTTCACAATAATTTCGTATTAATAATGGGCCCAATAGTTGAGCCATTATTAAGCCTGAAATTAAAGCCTAATTGGATTAGGGCTTTGAAACCTATTAGGCCTGGAAGTTGAGTTTCACTATAAATACAACTTCTAGTGAGAAATTCGCAGGTCTCCTTGCCCTAGCCTCCCAAAAGGACAGCCGCAATCTTCTCTTGCAATTCCTTGGAGGACGCAAGCTACCACTGCGAGCGCAAGAGAAATGCATCTGCTGGGACGTGGTGGAAGCGTGGTGATCCCGAGAGGCTCATGTGGATACCATAGAGAGCTTGAACACGTCAACTGTTCAGGTTTTGTGATTCGACTCTACAGTTGAGTGAAAGATCTCAACCGAAAATTAGGTATGAAAATTTTTGAACACCCGGTTTACCCTGTTTCACTTGGATCCTGTAGCGTTTCGGTTAAATTCCGCTGCGCTGTTTGGCTCCCGAAACCCATCAGGGACTTTCGTGACGAGTCCTCAATGGAGGACGTAACCCCCAGAGCCCAACGTACTAGAGAAATGGGGTCCAAAAGGGCTAGGACTTCCCACTGGCGAAGTTCTTCACTGGAAGAGAGATCACAATCCCCCCGTCACCGAAGTTACTCCTCGAAAGGAGGCATCATTCTCCGTTGGCGGAGGCCTCCAAGTAGGGAGAAGAGCCCAGGGCCACCATCCTCATGGAAATGATCCTAAAGAGGTTGGAAAAAGTTGAGAGGTAGATCGCCTGAAAGCCAGTCTGGTCAAGGTTATCTGAGACCTTCACTGGAGAAAAGTCACCCTTCGTTCAGATGGTAGTGGAAGCACCAATGCCAAGCGACTTTCGGGTCCCTCACTTAGAAACCTATGATGGGCGTAGTGACCCTCAAGCCCACCTAACCAAGTATAGGTGTCGCATGGTGCTACATAGTGCTAATGATGCCACCCTCTACAAATGCTTTGAGGTCACCTTCTCAGGCCCAGCAACCGTGTGGTACAACTTCCTTGCCCCTGGAACTATAATGAGTTTCCAAGAATTGTCCACGGCATTCATGTAGTAGTTCATCGGCAATAGGCCGACGGTGAAGATGCCGGTTCAGATGTTCGATATAGCACAAAGGAATGGAGAAACCATCCACAACTATGTCGAAAGGTTTAACCGAGAGGCCCAGAGCGTACCGGACTTCCGTCCTGAAATATTCATCCTCACCAAGATACGAGGACTTCGGTGAGACTCACAACTCTTTTATGAGTTCTCGAAGGACCCCTCGGACACCCCTGGCAAGTTCTACCGAAGGGCCAAATAGCACATGATTGCTGAAGAATTAAGAATGGGAGGGCCAAAGTCTAACCACATGTGCCCCAAAGGACAAAGCAGCCAACCTTGGTATCCAGCCGAAGGCGAAGGTCGACCTCGGAGGCAGAAAGGGGAGAAGCCAGTGACATTAACCTCCTTGAACACCAGAAGAAAGAACATACTGCTGGTGATGGAAAGGCAAGGCACCCAGATCCAGCGACCGAATGGCATGACCTCGGAAAACAAGAAAAATATGAAGAAATTTTGCCAGTTCCATCGGGTCCCGGTCATGACACTGAGGATTGCTTCCAACTTAGGAAGTACAACAAGTCCCTGATCAAGCAGGGCCAACTTTGCCGATACCTATGGATACCCTCTCCCAGGGGAAAGAGGAGGGAGGAAAGAAAGGAAGATGAGGATTACGATTCCGACCGACGTCGGAATCGAAGTCCTAAGAAGAATCCTCCATCTCCGGCTGGGGTAATCCAGACGATCACCACTCGACTACCTTCGGCAGAAAGAAAGAGGAAAGCGAGGGAGATCTTGGTGATGGAATTCGGTAACCCATCGAGCAAGCTTCTTCAGAAAGATGGGTCCACTGTAGTATTCCTTCATGACGACCCACTCTTAATCATGGCAAGGATAGGGAGTTGAGATGTCAAAAGAGTACTCCTCGATGATGGTTCTAACACCGACGTCTTATTCTCTCATCTACTGCTGAATTTGTATATCTCAAAATGCGATCTCAAACCTGTCACATCCCCTACCTTCGGGGTAGGTCCTTCCGAACTCCTTGTGCTCGGATGGATTGACCTACCCCTGATGTTAAGGGGAACTTCTGTTCAGAACAATGCAGAGCTCTTCGCCTCAGCCATGACCAGGTTCATAGTCATTGACGTCCCCTCTTTGTACATTGCAATCCTCGGAAGGCAAACTCAAGGGAACTTTCATGTCTGACCAGATCTGAAGTAGTTAACGGTCACCTTCGGCACGAAGGAGAGGGATGCAGAGATATTTATTGACCAAGTTGAGGTCTGGAAGGTCTTCGTGAAAGCTAGGCAGGGCCCAGTAAAGATCCACGCACAGACTTCAAGAGAAAAGGCCATGCTCACAGAGGAGGCAAAGGGAGGAGAAATAGTAGACCTTGAGAAAATAGAGACAAAAGATGTGGAGCTTGTCCTAGGCCAAAGTACCCAATTGGGGAAAAAACTGGCTGAAGGAGACAAGGAAAAACTTGTATCTTTTCTGTTAATGAACAAAGATCTGTTTGCTTACTCGCCGAAGGACATGCCCGGGGTAGACCCTCGTATAATTCAACATAGTCTTAAGGTGCGCCCAGAGGCAAAGCCCGTTCGACAAAAAAAGTGAAACCTCTCGGCGCATAAGAACAACTTCATCAAAATCGAAGTCCAATGCTTAATGGAGCCAGGTGTAATAAAGGAGGTCAAGTATCCCGAATGGCTTAGTAACGTGGTTATATCCATGAAAGAAGGAAGTGAGAAACTCTGAATGTGCATTGACTTCCGAAACGTGAACGATGCTTGCCCTAAGGATTCATATCCTCTACCACCAATAGACCAATTGGTAGACTCAACCGCCGAGTATGGCCTCCTTAGCTTCCTTGACGCCTTCAGTGGGTATCATCAAATCAGGATGGACCCCAAAGATGAAGGAAAAACCACCTTCAACACTGAAGTTGGTACATACTGCTATATTAGAATGCCCTTCGGGCTTAAAAACATAGAAGCCACCTACTAGAGGTTGACGAATAGGGTCTGCGACTCCCAAATCGGGAGGAACAGGGATGTCTACATCGATGATATGATAGTGAAGAGAAAAATGCCAAGTAGTCATATCATAGACTTATAGGAAACAATCCACCAACTAAGAACGTTCGGAAGTCGTCTTAACCCTGAAAAATGCGTGTTTGGGGTGAATGCTGTTAGGCACCTCCCAAGTGCTTGGCTTAGGCCAAGGAGAACCAACGAAACAAGAGGGAACAGAAAGGGGAGTGTAAGAGGAACTATGGAAACTAGTGTAGTGACCTAAGTGTAAAGCTGGAGACTTTTAGGGTCAAATTGCACATGAGAAGGAACTGTGGGAAAACTGACAGAAAACAGAGAAAGGGGACCAAATTGTACACTTAGATGAGTGGTACAATTAAAACTATCAAATTTGAGATGGAGATTTCGGCCATGCAAACTTTTATGATGACTAGTGCAAGACTAGACCAATTTTGGGGGACAACAATGATTGCTAGTCATGTTTTGTCTACCACTAGTGTACTATTCACTAGTTAATAGATAAACTAATGAGTTGTTTGACTAGTTACACGGCCGGTTATGCATGGCTCCTTATTACACATTGGTACTTGTGTTGTTTATTTGCTTGGCATTATGGGCCAAGGTGTGAATTGAATGACATATTAGACACAAGTTTTAAGGGCGGCATTGTGATTATATAGACTTGAGGGCATCATTGCTTCATGCAAGAAAATGGAAGCCAAAGTTAGCCTTTTAGCTAACTAAAACCCAAGTTGATTCGGCCGAAACTAGTCAAGCCATTTACCTTGACATTATTTCTTCACTTGACCGAAAGCTTATCTAGCTTATATTCTTGAGTTCACTCAAACTTGGTCTCAGTTTCAAGATTCATTGAAAGAGTATGGAGCTTGGGTGAAGCATTCAAGCTTGAGAGCTTGATTTCGGTGCTAGACTACTTCAATTTCAAGTTGTTCTTGAAGAATCAAGCAAAGGCCGAGAAGGATTCAACCTAAGGTTGAGGTAATCCTTGAGTTTTTCCTTGAATCCATGGTATTTCTTCCATGAACAAGGGTATTGATTGCTCAAGTGATGATTAAGCTAGGTGAATTGAGCAAATTATAGGTTAATGTGGAAACTTAGTTTGGCCGAATGTGTTGAGTAAATAAACTTGGTGTTCTTCTTGCATTCCATGGAAATTAATCCATTACTAAGTATTATTGTTGCCTATTTGTTCTTGTGTTAGGCAAGTTTGGGTGAAGAACGTCAAGTTGAGCAAGTTTAAGTTTGGCCGAAAAGTGCTTTGTGAGGTAAATCATGTTCTTCTTGTGGTTACATGGCCTTGATGCCATGATTATTGATAAATGATGAGTTAGTGAATGTATGTTAGTTTGAAATGATAAAGAACATTGATGTGTGCAAATGGGCACTATGGCCGAGACCTTGGATTAATGTGTTGAGTGTCCTTTACTTGGTAACATGGAAATTGTGCCATGAGTAAGCCTTATTGATGATTTGGTGATTATATAATGGATTGAGTTGATGAGGAACATTGTTATGTGAGATGGGCAATTTTGGCCGAAAGCTTGGAATAGAGTGGAATGGTGCATTTCACTTGGTTAATTGGAATTAAGGCCATAGATGATATTCATTGATGATTAGAATATCATGTGGTGTGTTGGAATGATGAGTAACACATATATATGGAATTGAGCTTTTTGGCCAAGAGCTTAAGTGTGTGTATCTTAGTGTTCTTCATATGAGACATGGTAGTTTAATCCATGATTGTGTGTTGATGATGCCTATGTGTTGTTATGCTAGGCATTGAGGTTGAGGAACACTTGGATACTTGAAGCTTGGTTGTAACCAAGAGCTATTGAGGTAGGGTTCACTGGCACTTGACTTTGCTTGGTAATGTACACCATGATTCAAGTGTCTAGAGTGGCTATGTGATGGTTAAATGTGCCATATGACCTTAGTTGCTTGATGGGCTTAATGCTTCTACTTGGTTGTTTTGTTGATTAGCTAATTAACTATGGTACATGTACTAGAAATGCAACTAAATGTGGCCTATTTGCTTAGCATTTTGGGAGCTTCAAAGGGAAATGGTGTATTGGTAAGTTTGTGTGCAAGAAATGCACATGGGTACATGTATGGCTTATATGGCCGAGAGCAACATTGTGGAGTGTGTGTGTGTACTTGTGTGCTTTGGTGTTTCCTTGTGCATGCTAACCCCACTTATGAAATATTTGACTTACTTATCTGTCTTGTATATGTATATGCCTGTTTTTCTTGTCTTGGTGTTTGTTTTGCAGGTTGAGCTAACTAATGGGAGGTTAAGCTTTGAGTGATTACTCAGCTTAACTAAATAGACTCAATATGAGTTCTATATGTTTTAAGTGAATCCTACTGAGTTATATGCTCACTGCCCATCCTTTATTTTTCAGGCAAGGATATTCGGCCTGAGTAGTGCTAAGCTGCCTTTGTTAGGTACCTCCTAAGTGCTTGGCTTAGGCCAAGGAATATCAAGGAAAACCAAGGAAAGTGAGAGAAAATAGAAAGGGGAAGTAAGAGAAGCTCTGGAGACTGGTATAGTGACTTATGTGCAAAACTAGAGACTTTCAGGACTTAATTGCACATAGAAAATGTACTATGGGAAAGCTGGCAGAAAACAGAGAAAGGGGACCAAAATGTACACTTAAATGAGTGGTACAATTAAAACTATCAACTTCAAGTTGATCATTTTGGCCATGCAAGTTTAATGGGTGACTAGTGCAAGACTAGCCCAAATTTGGGAGACAACAATGATTACTAGTCAAAATCTTGTCTTCCACTATGTGTACTATTCACTAGTTAACTAAACAAACTAACTAGTTTGTAGTCTAGTTATGGCCGGTTATGCATGGGAGTTTTTGTGACCTTGGTACTTGTGTTACCTTGTGCTTGGCATTATGAGCCAAGATAAGACTTGAGTGTCCATTTTAACACAAGTTTGAGTGGCGGCTTTGAGTATTTATGGAGTTAAGGACTACATTGCACCATGCATTTTATTGGAAGGCAAAAGTTAGCATTGTAGCTAACTAAAACCCAAGTCCATTCGGCCGAAACTAGTCAAGACCTCATTTCCCTCACTTGACCGAAACTTGTTTAGCTCTTGTTCCTGAGTTCTCTCAAGCTTAGTCTCAGATTCAGGCTTCATTGGAGAGGTGTGGAGCTTGGGTGAAGAATTCATGCTTGAAAGTTTGATTTCGGTGCTAGACTACTTCAAATTCAAGTTGTTCTTGAAGAATCAAGCCAAGGCCGAGAAGGAATCAAGCTAGGGTTCTTGAGGTAACTTCAATGTTTCCTTGAATTCATGGTAGTTCTTCCATGTACAAGGACCTTAAGTGTTCAATTGAAGTTATGTTAAGCTAAATGAGCAAAGTATGTCCTGGTTTGGAGGTGGATTGTTGGCCGAATGTGTTCTTGGTGTTCTTCTTCATTTCCATGGAAATTAATCCATGACTAAGTGTTGTTGTTGCCTATTTGTTGTTGTGCTAGGCAAATTTGAGCAAGGAACATCAAGTTGAACAAAAGGAAGTTTGGCCGAAAGGTGCACTTGAGGTAAATGTGTGTTCCTCATTTGTTTACATGGCATTGATGCCATGGTCATTGATAAATGATGAGTTGGTGAACATGTGTTGGTTTAGAGTGATGAGGAACATTGATATGTGAAGTTTGGCTTTATGGCCGAGAGCTTGAAATGGCATGATTTGGTGCTCATAACTTGAATACATGGTAATGATACCATGAAACAATAATCATCAATGATTTGATGCTATGTGTTGAATTGGTTGGATAAAGGACATAGATATGTGTAACTAGGCACTATGGCCGAGAACTTGAATTATAGTGGAATGGTGCATTTCACTTGGTTAATTGGAGATAATGATTTAGATGATGTTCATTGATGATTAGAATATTATGTGGTGTGTTAGAATGATGAGTAACACATGTATATGAAAATGGGCCTTTTTGGCCGAGAGCTTAAATGTGTGTATCTTAGTGTTCTTCATGTGGGTCATGGTAATTTAATCCATGAGTTAGTGTGTTGATGCCATGTGATTGATTTGGTAGGCATTGAGATTGAGGAACACTTGGATACTTGAAGCTTGGTTGTAGGCCGAGAGCTATTGAGGTAGGGTTCACTGGCACTTGACTTTGCTTGGTAATGTACACCATGATTCAAGTGTCTAGAGCGGCTAAGTGATGGTTAAATGTGCCATATGACCTTAGTTACTTGATGGGCTTAATGGTTATACTTGGTTGTTTTGTTGATTAGCTAATTAACTATGGTACATGTACTAGAAATGCAAGTAAATGTGGCCTATTTGCTTGGCATTTTGGGAGCTCCAAATGGAAATGGTGTATTGGTAAGTTTGTGTGCAAGAAATTAATTGAACCCTTGCTTGTGGAGCAATTTAAGGGTTTGGGCCTTGCCCTTGCTTCAAGTAATTTAATGAATCCGCATAGAAGCCACCTGGGCCACCTCCCAGGCTTTTCAATTTAAGAAAATAAGACTTAAAGTTAAGTTACCCAAATTGGCCGAATCTAAGAGACTGGAATTAAACTCCAGTTAACAGGTTAAACTCAAGTTGGGAGGTTTAACATGAATTTGAAATTTGGGAGTTAAACTTAAGGTTTAAGAGTTAAACCTCTATAGTGATGGGCCAGGGCTTGTGTGAGGTGTGACAGCCTTGGGTGTGTGCTTAGTGTTTATTTGCTTAGTTACCAAGGTATGTGCCAATGTGTGCTTGGCGTAGCGTTTGGTTTCATTACAAGTCTTATTTACCTATGGTTGGCCGAGACTTATGTTTTAAGTTTGCAGGCTGTAGAGTGGGAACTGTCTAGGAGAGCATGGATACTTGGACTTTAACTCTGATTGTGGTATTCACCTTTATGACCATGAATATGGCCATAGGTTTGGTGTTGCAGTGTGTACTTCTGTATGGGATTCTCAAGGTTTTGTTTGACCATTAGGAGTATGGTCTCGGGTTGTATGTAACTTGGCATGAACAACTCTGGATGCTTGGCATTTATAGCCATGGTAGATACTAGGTAGACTACCATTTTGATTTGTACATATATGTAGTCTTGGATACCTAGTTGTGGATGTTTTGTGGATTTTGGATGCCAAGTTATGTATGAACAACTATGGATGGCATTATGCTTGCCTATGTATGCTGGATATTATGGGCCAAAGTTGCCACTTTTATGTGAGTGGTTATGGACCTAGTTATGTGGAACTGTCGTGCATAATGGCATGTACATTAGTAGGCCGAGAGCATCATGCATTTTTACTTGTTGTTTTCAGAAATCTAAACCAACCTTGTGGGCTTCTTGGTTGCCATATAGTTAGTACACTTGATGCACACCATGTATGCACTTAAATTGCATTTAAGTGTTGCCTTGCTTGTTATGCAAGTTATTAATTGAAACCTTGCTTATTGTGCAAGTTAGGGGTTTTGGGCCTTTCCCTTGCTGCAAGTTGTTAATGGGTCTTGTTAAAGCCACCTGGGCCACCTCCCAGGCCTCTTAACTTAAGAAAATAAGACTTAAAAGTTGCCATTACTTGCTTGGCCGAACCAAACACTTTGAGATTAAATATTGGGTTTGGGAGTTAAGTTAGTAAATGATAGGCCAGGGCCTGAGTGAGGTGTGACAAAGAGAGGTATTGATGCCAATCTAGAAAAGGTCAAGGCCCTGCTGGGATTCCAAACTCCCACTTCGACTAAGGATGTACAAAGACTCACAGGGAGAATCATGTCCCTCAGCAGATTCATCTCAAGATATGGGGATCGCTGCTGACCACTCTTCAAAATCCTCACTAAGGCAGCAAAAAATGATGGTGACCTCGGGATCGAGGTGCACCCTTGGAACAAAGACTGCCAAAAAGCCTAGGAAGAGCTTAAAGTCACACTAACCCGTTTGCCAACACTTCGGGAGCCACAGGAAGGAGAACCCCTCATACTCTACCTTGCCGTCACCGAAAAGGCGGTAAGTTCGGTCCTTGTAAAAGAAGAGGGGGCAAAGCAATAGCCAATATATTACGTGAACAAGTCTCTGCATGGTGCCGAAGTCAGGTACCCCTTGCTACAAAAGGCTATTTATGCCCTCATACTTGCAAGCAGAAGGTTACGACCCTATTTCCAAGGGCACCCCATTGTTGTGTGAAATAACCTACCCCTTCGGGATATCATGAAGAAGGTAGACCACTCGGGAAGGCTTTCAAAGTGGTGCATCAAGCTTGATGAGTATGATATCACCTATGAGCCAAGGAGGGCAATAAAAGCTCGTAGTCCAATAGATGGCAGGGCACTACGACGCGAAGGACCCAACCTTGGCAAAGTATCATGACCTCATCTCAAAGCTCATCTAGGAGTTTGATGCGGTACACATCGAGAATGTGCCTCACCGGGACAATGCAGAAGCAGATACTTTGGCCAAGTCAAAAAAGTCAACCGAAGTGCTAAGTCACCCGAGCATAGCAATAATAAGCATAGCAACATCGAAAAGAGGATAGAAAAATCCCATAAAAAAGTACCTTATGACTTCAGAGCTTCCCGAAGACCCTCTAGAAGCAACAAAAGTGCAAAGATGTTCTGGACGATATTTCCTGATCGGGGAGGAGTTATACCGAGAAGGGTATGCGAGTCAATTGTAAAGGTGTGTTAGTGAAGAGGACATAGAAATAGTCCTTAGAGAAGTCCATGAAGGGGCCTGTGGTTCCCACATAGGAACTGACGCTCTGGCAGGAGTGGTACTCCGCCAGGGATAATTACCATGAGGAGGGACGCAATGCAATTTGTCCAAAAATGTGACAATTGCCAAAGACACGCTAACATCCAGAGGTTACCCTCGAAAATGGTAACCCCGGCTAACTACCCTTGCCCCTTCGCAGTATGGGGTATTGACCTTATCGGGCCTCTCCTAACTGCACCCGGAGGAGTGAAGTTCTGCATGGTCACAGTAGATTACTTCACTAAATGGATTGAGGCAGAGCCCCTGGCAACCATTTCGGTGAAGGATGTACAAAAATTCATCTGGAAGAACATCGTATGTAGATTCGGCATACCAAGGGTGATAGTGGGCAACAATGGTTCCCAGTTTATTGACAAGGGATTCCAAGAATTCGCTACCAACCTCGAGATAAAAATACACTTCGCCCCGGTAGCTCATCGTCAGAGTAACGGTCAAGTAGAGGTGTCCAATAGAACCATAAAGGATGGTTTGAAGAAGAGATTGAAGGAAGCAAAAGGAAGATGGCCAGCAGAACTGCCTAATGTGCTATGGAGCTATCGGACAACCCCCCGAAGGGCCACAGGTGAGACACCTTTCTCACTCGTATTCGACACGGAGGCCATCATTCCTAATGAATTAGTTCAGCCATCAATAAAGGTAAAAGTGTTCAACGTAGAGGGGAATGACCTCGGGTTGAGAACTAAGCTAGACTTAATTGACGAACACAGAGAAGTAGTTGAGCTTAGAAGAAAAGCTTTTCAGCAAAGGGTAGCCATAACTGCGAACTCGCATGTCAGGCAAAAAGGAATCAGGAAAAGGGACCTTGTCCTCTGGAAGGCTGAGGGTGAGCCCCGAAGACCATCTCATGGAGTACTTCGGGCAAACTGGGAAGAGCCTTATTTGGTTCTTGATGAGGTTCGGCCGGGAGTGTACAAGCTCGGCGATACCAAAGGTGGAGAGCTGAGGAATACATGGCATTCAGATGCTTTGAAAAAATTCTACACTTAGAAAAATTTTCTATTGAAAATAGTCCCACCTAAGGAATCAAACCAAACAAGGTGCAAGTATCTGCTTACAAAAGTGACACATTTTCTCCGAAGGTGCGTCGACCAAACATGGCTGGTAAAAACAGGCAAAGCTTTGCCAAAAGATATTCACCAAAACTGATGCTATGCTGAAGATAGTTGATAATAAGCGTGAGAGATATCTTCTCGAGGGTCCTAGACCGAAAATGGTCGAACTAACCCTTGGAACTGAAGATCATTTAAGGAGAAACTTGTCTTGAGACTTAGCCAAATTTTGGAGGAAAAAAGGAATTTTATTAATTTGTGCCTTAGTGCAATAAGAAGGAGCTTACAAGAAGAAGATTACAAAAAAAAGAAAAGAAAAAGTGAAGTCCTGGATGCCTAAAGGACCTCGTCATCTCGAGCTGCTCCATCACCAACCTCCTTTGTCCAAACCTTCAATGCCGAAGGAGGAGCTAAAGGAAGATTTAGATGATCTATCTTTGACTAGGCCCAATGAGGCCCCTCGAGAATGTCCAGAGCAGCAAGAAAAGAGATGTCGAGGTTGAGGTACTTCACCAGGACTTGGTGTCGAGCCAAACAAAAGCCGTCTTGGAACGCAACCTTGGTTGCTTAATCAACTTTTTCCTTCTCAATAACCAAGTCGTTCAGCTCGTGCCTCATCTCAGCAACCTCCTTCTCTAGCTTCTTCATCTTCTTCTTCTTCTTCACCTCCTTATTTAGCGTGTCGACCTCAGCTTGAAGTTTGGCATTGTCTGTGAAGGCCTTCATCAGGAGAGCAGAGTCCTCCTCATTCTCCTTCTGGTAGACCTCGTTTGTCAAGGATAGCGCGATGACCTTTTAGTCGAGGTTAACCACCTTCTGGGACACTTCTTGAAAGAGCTCCTCCTGACTCTTCAAGAATCCATCCCAAACTTTTGCCACCTCCTCCTTGGCTTGTTAGTGTCGTGCCTAAAAAGCCAATCGTGAGATGATTGCATTTTTCCACATTGAGTCGTGATATTTTATTAAGGCATTAATCCAGCAATTATGTTTGTTGTTCTGTTTCTGCGTACGTAATAAACATAATTCTAACCCTAGAATAATGATATTCTTAAATGTCTGTGGTCTATTATTATTGTGGATCAGGTTACAATAATACATAACGACTAGCATATGTGGAGACTAATATGAGATATGTAGTCTACATATGGGTACAAGTTGGAGAACTTGTGTACTGGACCGACCCACCATGAGAACACTACATGGATCGTTATATGAGTGTCATAAGTGATTCTCATAATGATCATGGTCTATGTAGTCCTTCGACCTAAGATCATCAAGGTTCCATACATGTGAGTCACATACTTTGATACTTTCCTTTGTTGCTCATAACTCAGTGAACATGAATGAGGTCATTGGGTATGTCACATATCATGCGGAGGGATTTGTATGATCAAGATGGGATTTGTCCCTCCTATGTAACGGGAGTGATATCTTCGGGCCCCTTGATAGAGTGAGACTTAGAAAATGCATGGCCATGCTTGGATGAGTTGATATAAGATATCAATGTCATCAGTTTAAGTTGGTCAACTCGGTAATCAAGAAACCAAAGATTGGGCTATACAAGAGTGACACATTCCATGTCTTGTGCTCAGTCTTGATATATTGGACAAAGGGACAATAGCATATATCGATGATGATCATAAAGGTTTAGTCGAATCACCGACAATCTTGTCACTTGGGTAGCAATGATGTGTTGCTAGACACCGCTCATTGCCTATGATCATAAATGTGATTTATGATCATTGCCAACATGGTAAGAGCATATTGGGTCGCACACATAGAGCTATTTGGATCATTAGAGTGCATGGGCTAATTATTTGGGTTATGGTTTCACAATAATTTTGTATTAATAATGGGCCCAAGAGTTGAGCCATTATTAAGCCCGAAATTAAAGCCTAATTGGATTAGGGCTTTGGAACCCATTAGGCTTGGAAGTTGAGTCTCACTATAAATACAACTTTTAGTGAAAAATTAGTAGGTCTCCTTGCCCTAGCCTCCCAAAAGGACAGCCGCACTCTTTTCTTGCAATTCCTTGGAGGACGAAAGCTAGCACTGCGAGCACAAGAGAAACATATCTGTCAGAACGTGGTGGAAGTGTGGTGATCCTGAGAGGCTTGTGTGGATACCATAGAGAGCTTAAACACGTCAACTGTTCAGGTTTTGTGATTTGACTCTACAGTTGAGTTAGAGATCTCAACCGAAAATTAGGTATGAAAATTTTTCAACACCCAGTTTACCCCGTTTCACTTCCATCCTGGAGGGTTTCGGTTAAATTCCGCTGCGCTATTTGGCTCCTGAAACCCAATAGTGGTATCAGAGCTACTGGTGAAACCCTAAATTGGGATTGAATATTGAATCGCATGATGTTATGTGTTCGGTTGCTTTCGGCCATGATTAATTAGATTCATTCATGATGTGAAACCGGGACTCGTAATGAACAAATGACGTATATGAAGAAATGACACTAATTGGTTAATGGGATTAACTCGAAATTGATAGGTTTGAGATACCTATATGGATTAGGATTCTTGCAATAGTTGCAGAAACCCTAGCTTGGTTCGGATTTGGCCTATTCGGGCACCGAAAGTAAGGTGCCTACTTGCTCGAAATAGAAGATCTAGGGCGAAGTAATTGTTAGACAATGTTTTGTGCCTAGGGGCACTGCCCCCCTCACAACCCCCAGCAAGGGCGACTCCCCTTGACCCCGTCCGCTGACTAGTCAGCGGAACCACCGCTTGCTGACCGGCCAGCGGGACCGCCGTATACGAAGCGCCACATAAATAAAACTGGTTAATCAACTCATGAAAATTGGCATGCATTTGTTGAATGAGATTTGGCATGTTATGCTGATTGATGGTTGAAGCATGGTGCATGGTTATAGCCCTTGATTGGTTGCACTTGTAAATATGGCCTGCGAGTCATGCCTTCTCTTGTTACTCTCATTGTACATTCTTTTTTCACCTTACTCCCCTCGAATGTAACTCGAGGTTTCTATTATTAATGTAATGGTACATTATGGGATCTTCCAAGGTGGTATGCCCAAGGAGGTGACAACAAAAGAGCAACCAAGAAAGGAAGAGAAGGAGCTTGTGAAAACCCTATTCTTTTCTTAGGCTTTTATGATATTCTCATTGGCTTGAGAATATCGCATAGTTTGGGCAATAACCATGTCACGTTTACTTTCTTGTAAGCATGAGATGCATGTTTTATATTTGTATGTGATGCATGTATAAGACAACCGGAGATAACAAATTGGTGAGATCAAAATAAAAATCCCTTAAACAAATATTAAGTCATTAAATGTGATGCCTTCCAAATGTTGGCACTCATCAAGACTTTGATCAACATTAGGTGGGTTTGCCAAAGCAAAGCACCTATGTTCATCTTCGTAAGGCGCGATGGGATAGTAGTGATATCCAAACTGCTAACTTTGGGTTAGACTTAACTAAGTCATCCTAATAGGATTAGGGACTTAGAGGCATAGAGTTGGGCTTAAGTTCATGAGATCAGCTTGGACAAGTGTTGTTCACCCAACTATCCAAGAGTTGCATAAGATGTAATTGGCAAGGAGTTGCCTACCTAAATAGCTGTAACTTGAGAGAAAAGCCAAACCTGACTTAGGTTATGGTCAAATATGGCTCTTGGCCCACTAGAATACCTTAGCGTAGAGGTGTTTCGAAATAATATCGAGGGTTATTATTTTGAGGAAAATAGTGGGAGTATCGTTTAACAAAAGTCTTTATTAAATGAATTAAAATATATGGCTCTTAATGATAGCCAAGGTGCCGATCACCCTCCGGACCCACTGGTTCGGACAAAGCACCAACCTCGGAAGGGAAAACCACTGGCATATCCGCTGCAAGTTTTTGCCGAAGTTCTGTCAGTACAAATATGTCGTGGGTTGATATATGATATCAATGTCGTCAGTTTAAGTTGGTCTACTCAATAATCAAGAAACCAAAGATTGGGCTATACGAGAGTGACACATTCCATGTCTCGTGCTTAGTCTTGATATCTTGGACAAAGGGACAATGGCATATATCGGTGATGATCATAAAGGTTTAGTCGATTCACCGACAATCTTGTCACTTGGGTAGCAATGATGTGTTGCTAGACACCGCTCTTTGCTTATGATCATAAATGTGATTTATGATCATTGCCAACATGGCAAGAGCCTATTGGGTCGTACACATAGAGCTATTTGGATCATTAGAGTGCATGGGCTAATTATTTGGGTTATGGTTTCACTTTAATTTCATATTAATAATGGGCCAAGGAGTTGAGCCACTATTAAGCCAGAAATTAAATCCTAATTGGATTAGGGCTTTGAAACCCATTAGGCCTGGAAGTTGAGTCTCACTATAAATACAACTTTTAAGTGAGAAATTCGCAGGTCTCCTTGCCCTAGCTTCCCAAAAGGACAGCCGCACTCTTCTCTTCCAATTCCTTGGAGGACGCAAGCTAGCACTGCGAGCGCAAGAGAAACGCATCTGCCGGGATGTGGTGGAAGCGTGGTGATCCCGAGAGGCTCGTGTGCATACCATAGAGAGCCTGAACACGTCAACTGTTCAGGTTTTGTGATTCGACTCTACAGTTGAGTGAGAGATCTCAACCGAAAATTAGGTATGAAATTTTTGAACACCCGGTTTACCCCGTTTCACTTGGATCCTGGAGGGTTTTGGTTAAATTCCGCTACACTGTTTGGCTCCCGAAACCCAACAGTGGTATCAGAGCTACTGGTGAAACCCTAAATCAGGATTGAGTGTTGAATCGCATGATGCTACGTGTTCGATTGGTTTTCGGCATGATTAATTAGATTGATTCATGATGCATGAAACCGGAATTCGTAATGAACATATGAGATATGAATAGAAACGACACAAATTGGTTAATGAGATTAACCCGAAATTGATAGGTATGAGATACCTATATGGATTAGGATTCTTGCAATAGTTGCAAAAGCCCTAGGTTTGTTCGATTTCGGCTTGTTCGGGCATCGAAAGTAAGGTATTTTTGGTGGCTGGAATGGAGGAGTCTCGGGTGCCTACTTTCTCGAAATAGAAGATTTCGGGCTATAACCACCGCCCGCTGACCGGCCAGCGGGACCGCCGTATGCGAAGCGCCACATAAATAAAAACTGGTTAATCAACTCGTGAAAATTAGCATGCATCTTTGTTCAATGAGATTTGACATGATATGCTGATTGGTGTTTGAAGCATGGTTCGTGGTTATAGCCCTTGATTGGTTGTACTTGTAAATACGGCCTGCGAGTCATGCCTTTTCTTATCATTCTCATTGTACATTCTCTTCTCACCTTACTCCCCTCGAATGTAACTCGAGGTTTCTATTATTGATGTAATGGTGCATTATGGGATCATCCAAGGTGGTATGTCCAAGGAGGTGACAACAAAAGGGCAACCAAGAAAGGAAGAGAAGGAGCTTGTGAAGACTCTTTTCTTTTCTTAGGCTTTTATGATATTCTCATTGGCTTGAGAATATCGCATAGTTTGGGCTATAACCATGTCACGTTTATTTCTTGTAAGCATGAGATGCATGTTTTATATTTGTATGTGATGCATGTATAAAACAACCGGAGATAGCAAATTGGTGAGATCAAAGAAAAAAAAAAACCCCTCAAACAAATATTAAGTCATTAAATGTGATGCTTTCCAAATGTTGGCACTCGTCAAGACTTTGATCAACATTAGGTGGGTTTGCCAAAGCAAAGCACCTATGTTCATCTTGGTAAGGTGCGATGGGATAATAGTGATATCCAAACTGCTAACTTTGGGTTCGACTTAACTAAGTCATCCTAATAGGATTAGGGACTTACAGGCATAGAGTTGGGCTTAAGTTCATGAGATGAGCTTGGACAAGTGTTGTTCACCCAACTATCCAAGAGTTGCATAAGATGCAATTGGCAAGGAGTTGCCTACCTAAATAGCTGTAACTTGAGAGAAAAGCCAAAGCTGACTCAGGTTGTGGTCAAATGTGGATCTTGGCCCACTAGAATACCTTAGCGCCGAGGTGTTCCGAAATAATATCGAGGGTTATTATTTTGAGGAAAATAGTGGGAGTATCATTTAATAAAAGTCCTTATTAAATGAATTAAAATACATGACTCTGACACTGCATATTTACTGTTGTAGATAACCATGGCACAAAACACATCGACACTTTCATTGCGATCGATCCTTGGGAAGGAAAAATTGAATGGGACCAACTTTCTCAAATGGTACCGAAACTTGAGGATAGTCCTCAAACAAGATAGAAAGGCTTATGTCCTAGAGCAGCCCATTCCGAATGAGCCTGCTGACACTGCTCTAGAAGCTGAAAGGGATGCTCACAAGAGGCATTTTGATGATACTTTGGATGTTGCATGCCTCATGCTTATTACCATGGAATCTGAGCTTCAGAAGCAACATGAGAACATGGGGGCGTTCGATATGATCGAACATCTCAAAATGCTTTTCCAAGAGCAAGCTAGGCATGAGAGGTTTGAGACCTCTAAGGCATTGTTTCAATGCAAGATGTCTGAGGGAAGTCCCGTGGGTCGTCATGTGCTCAAGATGATTGGGTACATTGAGAATCTTGAGAGTTTGGGATTTACTCTTCAGAAACAGTTGGCTATTGATGTAGTCTTGCAATCGTTGCCTGAAAGCTACAGTTAGTTCATCATGAACTATAACATGAATGACCTTGACAAGTCCCTCCCTGAATTGCTCAACATGTTGAGAACTGCTGAGCAAAACCTTAAGAAGGCTAAGCCCATTTTGATGGTTCAAAAGGGCAAGGGAAAAAGAAAAGCCAACAAGAAAAAGGATAAAGCTAATGGAAAGTCCAATGCTAGTTCTTCTTCAGCTGCACTGAAACCAAAGGGTGGTGTGGCAAAGGAAGGGGAGTGCTTCCATTGTAAACAACTTGGACACTGGAAGCGCAACTGTAAGCTCTATCTTGAAGAACTTGCTAAGGAAAAGGGAAGTAAGACTTCCACTTCAGGTAGTTTTGTTATAGAGGCTAACTTTTCTACTTCCTCATCTTGGGTATTGGATACTGGATGTGGATCTCACATTTGTGCAAATGTGCAGGATCTAAGTAGAAGTAGAAGATTGGCCCGAGGTGAAGGGACCTACATGTTGGAAATGGAGCAAGGGTTGCTGCCTTAGCCGTAAGGACTTATGTTCTCACTTTACCTAGTGGATTAGTTTTAGAATTAGACAACTGCTACTTTGTGCCTACTATTAGTAGAAATTTGATTTCTGTTTCTTGTTTGGACAAGAAAGGTTTTTCATTTATAATAAAGGACAACTGTTGTTCTATTTATTTGAATGAAATCTTTTATGGTAGTGCTCAACTTAGCAATGGGTTGTATGTTCTAGACCTTGAAGATCCAATCTATAATGTGAATACCAAGAAGGTCAGATTAAATGATTCAAACTCGACCTATCTCCAGCACTGTCGCTTGGGCCATATAAATGAGACCCGCATATCCATGCTCCATAAGGTTGGACTCTTGGACTCATTTGATTTTGTATCATATGAGACATGTGAGTCATTTTTGTTGGGCAAGATGACCGAAGCCCCATTCACAGGGCAAAGTGAAAGGGCTAATGACTTACTAGGACTCATAAATAGTGATATATGTGGCCCTATGTCTACACAAGCTAGAGGAGGCTTCCAATACTTCATTACTTTCACTGATGACTTCAGTAGATATGGCTATGTGTATCTTATGAGACACAAGTCAGAATCCTTTGAAAAGTTCAAAGAATTCAAGAATGAGGTAGAGAATCAACTCGGGAAAAGTATCAAAGTGCTTCAATCAGATCGAGGTGGAGAGTACTTGGATCGAGAATTCCTTGACTATCTGAAGGAGTGTGGTATAGTATCACAACTCACTCCATCAAGCACACCTCAATGGAATGGTGTTTCTGAAAGGAGAAATCGAACTCTGTTAGACATGGTTCACTCCATGATGAGTCAAGCTGACCTTCCAAACTCCTTTCGGGGACATGCTCTAGAGACAGCCGCTTTTACACTAAACCGAGTTGCATCTAAATCGATTCAAAAGACACCATATGAGATATGGAGTGGGAGGCGTCCCAATTTGTCTTTTATGAAGATTTGGGGCTGTGACGCTTATGTGAAACGTCAATCCTCTGACAAACTAGGGCCCAAATCTCAAAAATGCCTTTTTGTTGGGTATCCCAAAGAAACAAAGGGTTACTATTTCTACAATCCCTCTGAGCAAAAAGTGTTTGTTGCTCGAACTGGTGTCTTTTTGGAGAAAGAGTTTATCTCTAAAGTAACTAGTGGTAGGAAAGTAGAACTTGAAGAAATTCAAGAACAACAAGGAGACATCGAACCTAAAATGGAACCTGAACAGACACCACAAGATGTTGTGGTTCAAGAGTCTGTTCCTGTAGCACAGAGCCCATGTAGGACTGGTAGGATTCGGCGTGAGCCCGAGAGATATGGATTTCTCGTGACTCACACCGGTGATGTGATGCTCATGGATCAACATGAGCCCACAACCTACCAACAAGCTATGTCGGGGCCTGACTCTGAGAAGTGGCTAGTGGCCATGAAATCCGAGATGGAATCCATGTATGAAAACCAAGTATGGACTTTGCTTCACCCACCTGAAGGGGTAAAACCCATAGGGTGCAAATGGGTTTTGAAGAAGAAAACTAACATGGATGGTAATGTGATTACCTTTAAGGGACAATTGGTCACAAAAGGTTTCAAGCAAATTCATGGTATTGACTATGATGAAACTTTTTCACTAGTTGCTATGCTTAAATCCATCCGAATTTTGTTTGCTATTGCTGCATACTATGATTATGAGATATGGCAAAATGGATGTCAAAACTGCATTCCTAAATGGAAAGCTACTTAAGGATGTGTACATGACACAACCTGAGGGTTTTGTCACTCCTGAGAATGCCAATAAAGTGTGCAAATTGCAAAGGTCCATTTATGGACTGAAGCAAGCTTCTCGAAGTTGGAATCTTTGTTTTGATGATGCAATCAAAGAGTTTGGTTTTATCAAAAATGAAGATGAACCTTGTGTCTACAAGAAGGTTAGTGGGAGCGCTATTGTCTTCTTGGTGTTGTATGTAGATGAGATACTACTCATCGGGAATGACATTCCTGAGCTACAGTCTGTGAAGACTTGGCTAGGGAAATGTTTCTCTATGAAGGACTTGGGTGAAGCAGCCTATGTGTTAGGCATCAGGATCTATAGAGATAGATCTAGAAAGCTTCTTGGCCTAAGTCAAAGTACATATATTGACAAGGTGCTAAAGAGGTTTAGCATGCAAGATTCCAAGAAAGGATTCTTGCCCATGTCACATGGTATCACTCTTTCTAGATCTCAGTGTCCGAGTACAACCGAGGAGAGAGAGCGAATGAGTAAGATTCCATATGCCTCAGCAATTGGATCTATCATGTATGCCATGATATGTACTCGTCCCGATGTCTGATATGCTTTGAGCATGACGAGTAGGTACCAATCGAACCCCGGTGAAAGTCACTGGACAGTTGTTAAGAACATCCTTAAGTACTTACGAAGGACTAAGGATGCATTCTTGGTCTTTGGAGGTGAAGATCAGCTCGTTGTAAGGGGTTACACCGATGCAAGCTTCCAATCCGATAAGGATGATTTTAGATCGCAATTTGGTATGTGTTTTGTATTGGTGGTGGTGCTGTGAGCTGGAAGAGTTCAAAGCAAGAGACAGTAGCTGACTCTACAACAGAATCTGAGTACATTGCCGCATCTGATGCTGCGAAGGAGGCAGTTTGGATCAAGAAGTTCATCACTGAACTTGGAGTGGTTCCAAGCATTGTCGACCCGATAGCGCTCTATTGTGACAACAATGGAGCAATCGCACAGGCTAAGGAACCTCGATCTCACCAGCAATCCAAACACATACTTCGACGCTATCATCTCATCAGGGAGATCTCCGAGAGGGGTGATGTAAGGATATGCAGGACTTCGACAGACAACAACATTGCTGATCCACTAACAAAGCCCCTTACGCAGCAGAAGCATGATAGCCATTCTAGGTCCATCGGTATTAGATACATGGATGATTGGATTTTAGTGCAACTGGGAGATTGTTAGTGTTGTGCCCAAAAAGCCAATCATGAGATGATTGTATTTTTGCACATTGAGTCATGATATTTTATTGAGGCATTAATCCAGCAATTTTGTTTGTTGTTTTGTTTCTGCGTAACGTAATAAACATAATTGTAACCCTAGAATAATGATATTCTTAAACATCCCTAGTCTAGTATTATTGTGGAGCGGGTTGCAATAATACATAATGACTAGCTTATGTGGATACTAATATGAGATATGTAGTCTCCATATGGGTACAAGTGGGAGAACTTGTGTTCTGGACCGACCCACTATGAGAACACTTCATGGATCGTTATACGAGTGTCATAAGTGATTCTCATAGTGATCATGGTATATGTAGTCCTTCGACCTAAGATCATCAAGGTTCCCTACATGTGAGTCACATACTTTGATACTTTCCTTTGTTGCTCGTAACTGAGTGAACTTGAAGGAGGTCATTGGGTATGTCACATATCATGCGGAGGGATTTGTATGATCAAGATGGGATTTGTCCCTCCTATGTAACGGGAGTGATATCTTTGGGCCCCTTGATAGAGTAAGACTTAGAAAATGCATGGCCATGCTTCGATGAGTTGATATATGATATCAATGTCGTCAGTTTAAGTTGGTCTACTCAGTAATCAAGAAACCAAAGATTGGGCTATACGAGAGTGACACATTCCATGTCTTTTGCTTAGTCTTGATATCTTGGACAAAGGGACAATGGCATATATCGGTGATGATCATAAAGGTTTAGTCGATTCACCGACAATCTTGTCACTTGGGTAGCAATGATGTGTTGCTTGACACCGCTCATTGCTTATGATCATAAATGTGATTTATGATCATTGCCAACATGGTAAGAGCCTATTGGGTCACACACATATAGCTATTTGGATCATTAGAGTGCATGGGCTAATTATTTGGGTGATGGTTTCACTTTAATTTCGTATTAATAATGGGCCAAGGAGTTGAGCCATTATTAAGCCCGAAATTAAATCCTAATTGGATTAGGGCTTTAAAACCCTTTAGGCCTGGAAGTTGAGTCTCACTATAAATACAACTTTTAAGTGAGAAATTCGCAGGTCTCCTTGCCCTAGCCTCCAAAAAGGATGCAAGCTAGAACTGCGAGCGCAAGAGAAACGCATCTGTCGGGACGTTGTGGAAGCGTGGTGATCCCGAGAGGCTCATGTGGATACCATAGAGAGCCTGAAGACGTCAACTGTTCAGGTTTTGTGATTCGACTCTACAGTTGAGTGAGAGATCTCAACCGAAAATTAGGTATGAAATTTTTGAACACCCGGTTTACCCCGTTTCACTTGGATCCTGGAGGGTTTCGGTTAAATTCCGCTGCGCTGTTTGGCTCCCGAAACCCAACAGTATTTTCATGTTTCCTTGATTTCCATGGTATTTCTTCCATGAACAAGGGATTTAAGTTCTCAATTAATGTTGGATTGAGTTACTTGAGCATGTGTTTTGGTGGATTGCAAGTCCATTGTTGGCCGAGAGTGTTGGGTGACATAACTTGATGTTCTTCTTTGTTTCCATGGAAATTAATCCATGACTAAGTGTTATTGTTGCCTATTTGATCTTGTGCTAGGCTATTTGGAGTGAGGAACAGCAAAGTGTGCAAGTTGTTATGTTGTCCGAAAGTTTAATGTGAAGGTAATTTCATGTTCTTCACATTATTACATGGTAATTGTACCATGGTTAAGGTTTAATGATGCTTGGATGAGCATGTGTTGGATTAGATTGATGAAGAACATTAAAGTGTAAAAATGGGCATTATGGCCGAGAGCATGGATTAGTGTACTTGAGTGTTCTTCACTTGGTTACATGGTAATGATGCCATGAGTGATGTTCATTGATGATTAGATGATCATATAATGAGTTAGTTTGATGGATAACACAAATATGTGGAATTGGGCATTGTGACCGAGAGCTTAAGCTTGTATATTGTAGTGTTCTTCATAGAAATCGTGGTAGTTAGTCTATGAGTATGTGTTGTTGATGCCTATGTGTTGTTGTGGTAGGCATTGTGATTGAGGAACACTTGGGCATTTGAAGCTTGGTTGTGACTGAGAGCAATTGAGGTAGGATTCACTAACACTTGATATTGCTTGGTGAATTACCATGGTTCAAGTGTTTAGAGTGACTAAGTGATGGTTAAAATTTGCCAAATGACCTTAGTTGCTTGATGGGCTATTGAGTTTTCACTCGGTTGAATTGTTGATTAGCTAATTAACTAATGTACATGTACTAGAAATGCAAGTAAATGTGGCCTATTTACTTACCAGTTTGGAGCTCTAAGTGGAAGTGGATTGTTTGATGGTGTGTTGTGTGCAATGTGCACATGGGTACATGTATGTCTATTTGGGCTGAGAGCAAAAATGTGGAGTGTGTGTGTGTTCTTGTGTGCTTTGGTGGTTTCCATGTGCTTGCTAACCAAATTCAAGATATTGTGAATATTTATCATGTATATGTATATGCTTGGTTTTCTTTGTCCTTGTGTCTGTTTTGCAGGTTGAGCTAAACTAATGGGAGGTTAAGCTTTGAGTGAATACTCAGCTTAACTAAATAGACTCATGATTGAGTTGTTTATATGGAAGTGAATTCTACTGAGTTTTACTCACTGCCCATCCTTTTATTTTCAGGCAAAGACATTCGGCCTGAGTAGCACTAGTTTGTTCTGTACTTGTGTTTAGTGCTTGTTGCTTGTTTAACAAGGTATGTGCCAATGTGTGCTTGGCTTATTAGTTCTAGTACATTG
This sequence comes from Aquilaria yunnanensis, assembly GCA_039654915.1. NCBI lineage: Eukaryota > Viridiplantae > Streptophyta > Magnoliopsida > Malvales > Thymelaeaceae > Aquilaria > Aquilaria yunnanensis. Next base: position 48,205,293 of record CM077594.1, read on the forward strand.
CAAGTCTTATATTTTTGGTTGGCCGAGACTTATGTGATAAGTATGCAGGCTGTAGTTGGAGACTTGTCTAGGAAAGCAATGGATACTTGGACTTTGGCTCTAATCATAGTATTTGCTTCCATGACAATGAATCAGGCAATTGGGTTGGTGTTGCAGTGTGTACTTTTGTATGGAATTCTCAAAGTTCTGTTTGACCATTAATGGTCTTGGTTTGTATGTAATTTGGTATGAACTACTTATGGATGCTTGGCATGTATAGCCATGTTAGATGCTAGGTAGACTACCGTTTTGGATTGTACATATGTGTAGTCTTGGATACCTAGTTTGTTGTTGGTTTTGTGGATCTTGGATGCCAAGTTATGTATGGACTTATGGATGGTTTTGAGCTTGTATTTATATGTGGTTGTTATCGGCCAAGGTTTGGCACTTTTATGTGATTAAGTATGGACTTTAGTGGCTAAGTTTTATGAACCTCCATGTGTCACACCTCACTCAGGCCCTGGCCTATCATTTACTAAATTAACTCCCAAACCCAATATTTAATCTCAAAGTGTTTGGTTCGGCCAAGCAAGTAATGGCAACTTTTAAGTCTTATTTTCTTAAGTTAAGAGGCCTGGGAGGTGGCCCAGGTGGCTTTAACAAGACCCATTAACAACTTGCAGCAAGGGCACGGCCCAAAACCCCTAACTTGCACAACAAGCAAGGTTTCAATTAATAACTTGCATAACAAGCAAGGCAACACTTAAATGCAATTTAAGTGCATACATGGTGTGCATCAAGTGTACTAACTATATGGCAACCAAGAAGCCCACAAGGTTGGTTTAGATTTCTGAAAAAAAAAGGTAAAAATGCATGATGCTCTCGGCTTACTAATGTACATGCCATTATGCACCACAGTTCCACATAACTAGGTCCATAACCATTCACATAAAAGTGGCAACTTTGGCCCATAATATCCAGCATACATAGGCAAGCATAATGCCATCCATAAGTCCATACATAACTTGGCATCCAAAATCCACAAAACATCCACAACTAGGTATCCAAGACTACATATATGTACAACTCAAAATGGTAGTCTACCTAGTATCTACCATGGCTATAAATGCCAAGCATCCATAAGTTGTTCATGCCAAGTTACATACAACCCGAGACCATACTCCTAATAGTCAAACAAAACCTTGAGAATCCCATACAGAAAGTACACACTGCAACACCAAACCCATGGCCATATTCATGGTCATAAAGGTGAATACCACAATCAGAGCTAAAGTCCAAGTATCCATGCTCTCCTAGACAGTTCCCACTCTACAGCCTGCAAACTTAAAACATAAGTCTCGGCCAACCATAGGTAAATAAGACTTGTAATGAAACAAAAATGCTACGCCAAGCACACATTGGCACATACCTTGGTAACTAAGCAAGTAAACACTAAGCACACACACAAGGCAGCTTAGCACTACTCAGGCCGAATATCCTTGGCTGAAAAATAAAGGATGGGCAGTGAGCATATAACTCAGTAGGATTCACTTAAAACATATACAACTCATATTGAGTCTATTTAGTTAAGCTGAGTAATCACTCAAAGCTTAACCTCCCATTAGTTAGCTCAACCTGCAAAACAAACACCAAGACAAGAAAAACAGGCATATACATATACAAGACAGATAAATAAGTCAAATATTTCATAAGTGGGGTTAGCATGCACAAGGAAACACCAAAGCACACAAGTACACACACACACTCCACAATGTTGCTCTCGGCCATATAAGCCATACATGTACCCATGTGCATTTCTTGCACACAAACTTACCAATACACCATTTCCATTTGGAGCTCCCAAAATGCCAAGCAAATAGGCCACATTTAGTTGCATTTCTAGTACATGTACCATAGTTAATTAGCTAATCAACAAAACAACCAAGTATAACCATTAAGCCCATCAAGCAACTAAGGTCATTTGGCAAGTTTTAACCATCACTTAGTCACTCTAGACACTTGAACCATGGTGTATAATACCAAGCAATATCAAGTGCCAGTGAACCCTACCTCAAATAGCTCTCGGTCTCAACCAAGTTTCAAATGTCCATGTGCTCTTCAATCCCAATGCCTAGCATAACAACATATAGGCATCATTATACACATCCATGGATTAAACTACCATGACTCAATTGAAGAACACTAGAATGCACACACTTTAGCTCTCGGCCAAAGTGTCCAATATGTCCATATATGTACTGCCCATCATTCTGTCATTCCATATGATGTTCTAGTCATCAATGTACATCATCCATGGCATCATTGCCAAGTAACCAAGTGGAATGCACTATGTTATCCTAAACTAAGCTCTCGGCCAAGGTACACATTTTCACATATTTGTGTTATTCATCCAACTTACCCAAAACATGACCAAGTGGCCATCAAAGGACGATGCTCACGGCACAATTACCATGTAACCAAGTAAAACACACCATTTCACATTAAGTTTAGCTCTCGGCTAAAATGCCCATAATCACATAACAATGTGCTTCATCAATTTAGTTCATCATATAATCACCAAATCACCACTAAACATGTTTCATGGCATCATTACCATGTACTCAAGTAATGGACACTAAATTATACCACTTCAAGCTTTCGGCCATAAAACCCAACCTCACATGACAATGCTCTCCACCCATTCAATCCAACATATGATCACTATATCATCAATAATCAAAGCTCATGGCATCAATGCCATGTAATTAGAGGTAGAACATGAATTACCTCAAATCCAACTTTCGGCCAACACACTAACTTTCACAAATTTGGTGTTCTTCACCCCAACAACCTAACACAAGGTGAAATAATCATTAACAAGCATCACACATGGATTAATTTCCATGAATTCCAAGAAGAACACCAAGAATACTTGTTCATCACATTCGACCAACATTTCACTTTCATACCGAAACATTTCTTGCTCATTTAACTTAATACATCTTCAATTGAGCACTTAGGGTCCTTGTACATGGAAGAACTACCATGAATTCAAGGAGATATGGACTTTACCTCAAACCCTAGCTCAATTGGCTCGGCCTTCCTTCAACCTTCAAGAACAAGCTTGATCTCCAAGTGAACTAAGGCCGAAACAAGTCTCCCAAGATTGAATTCTTCAAAAGCTTCCAAGATTAGCTTGATTTTGAGGAGAAATTTGGATGAGCACTCAAGGAAGAACTCTCAGCCAAACAAAGCATGGAAACCCAAAAATGAACTAAGTAAAATGGCCTTGGTAGTTTCGGCCGAATGTCTTTAAGTTTTGTTAGCTAAAATGCTAACTTTGGCCTTCCAATAAAATGCATGGTACAAAGTAGTCTTCCAAGCTTACAAGCCCACAAAACTGCCATTAAATCCTTGATTCCAATGACACTTTAGTCCATTCTTGGCCCAAGATGCCAAGCAAATAAACAACACAAGTACCAAGGTGTTATATACACACATGCATAACCGGCCATGACTAGATCACAAACTAGTTAGTTTGTTTAGTTAACTAGTGAATAGTACACTTAGTGGTAGACAAGAATGTGACTAGCAATCATTGTTGTCTCCCAAAAATGGTCTAGTCTTGGACTAGGCATCACAGAATTTTGCATGGCCAACAATGCCATCTTTAAGTTTGTGGTTTCACTTGTACCACTCAACTTAGTGCACAATTTAGTCCCCTTTCTCTGTTTTCTGTCAGCTTCCCCATAGTACATTTTCTATGTGCAATTAAGTTCTGAAAGTCTCCAGTTTTGCACATAAGTCACTGTACCAGTCTCCAGAGCTTCTCTTACTTCCCCTTTCTGTTTTCTCTCATTTTCCTTGGTTTTCCTTGATATTCCTTGGCCTAAGCCAAGCACTTAGGAGGTGCCTAACACCATGAGTAACTCTGTAGGCCGAGAAGATCATGTGCATTTTGCATTGGGCTTTCAAACAAAAATACCTTCAGTGGGCCTTTTATTGTCATATAAGTAGTACACTTGATTGCACACCATTTACACACTTAAAACCCCTTTAAGTGTTGCCTTGCTTGTTATGCAAGTAATCAATTAAAACCTTGCTTGTTGTGCAAGTTAGTGGTATTGGGCTTTGCCTTTGCTGCAAATATTTGTTGGACTTGTTTTAAAGCCACCTGGGCCACCTCCCAGGCCTCTCAACTTAAGAAAATAAGACTTAATGCTGCCATGATTTGCTTGGCCGAATGCTAGAAACTTAATTTTGGAGTCGGGCTTGTGAGTTAATTTAGAAACTTACAGGCCAGGGCCTGAGTGACGTGTAACACCCAAAGTCCCCCTCGGTGCCCGAGGCTCAACCGGCGACCACACAGCCTGTGGTAGAAGCTCCTGTGCTGGAAGATGACCGTCCTCTAACAGTGATGATGGGCTTTTTGCGAGACTTCCAACGCTCCATCGTCACCAAAATGACTCAGCGGCTCGATCAGAGGTTGCCCCAACCTCTTCTGGTCCGAAGGGCCTTTCCCCCAGCTGCGCGTTGGGAGAGGAGTTCAAGGTCCACCGACCGAAGTTCAGGGAGCGGGGACTCCCTCGATGCATCTTCAACAGAGAATGAACCCATTGAGGCGTGACCCACCAGGGGGGGAGCCCCAAAAGAAACTAGGGCTTCTTGCCGACGGAGTGCATTCTCTTACCGAAGGTCCTAGTCTCCTCACTGTCGGAGTTATTCTTTGGGGAGGAGAAGAAATTCACCATTACCAGAGAACACCAGGAAGCAAGGAGAAGCTATCACAGCTGTCCTCATGGAGAAAATCCTGGGAAGACTAGAAAAGGTTGAGAGGCAAATCTCCCGAAAGCCAGTCTGGTCTAGGGTGTCTGACTTTTACACCGGAGAAAAGTCACCCTTCATGCGCGAGATGGTGGAGGTGCCCATGCCTAGTGACTTCAGGGTGCCTCGCCTAGAAACTTACGACGGGCATAGTGACCCCCAGGCGCATCTGATGAAATATAAGCGAAGCATGGTACTCCATGGTGCAGATGACGCTACTCTCTGTAAGTATTTTGAGGTAACACTATCGGGTCCAGCAACGGCATGGTATAACTCTCTGGTCCACGGAAGCTTGCTAAGTTTTCAGGAGCTATCCACTGCCTTCACCCAACAGTTCATCAGCAGTAGGCCAACCGCCAAAATGGTAGTGCAGATGTTCAACATAGCACAGCGGGGTGGGGAGACCATTCGCGATTATGTTGAAAGGTTCAACTGAGAGGCCCTGACTGTACCCAATTTTCGGCCAGAAATTCGCATCTTCGCAATGATTAGAGGACTTCAAACAGACACCCAGCTTTTCTATGAGTTTTCCAAAGACCCCCCGGACACCTTCTAGGAGTTCTATAGAAGGGCTGAACATCATATGACAGCCGAGGAGCTTAGAATGGGAGGACCAAAATGGGAGCACCGACACCCCGAAGGGCCTAGCCATCAACCTAGACATCAGAATGAGGGGGAGAGTCCCCGAAAACAAAGGGTGAAAAAGCCAAAGGCCATGACCATGGAAAACAAGAAGAAGATGAAGAAATTCTGTCAATTTCACCAAGATCACGGCCTTGACACTGAAGATTGCTTTCAGTTAAGGAAATACATCGAGTCCTTGATAAAGTAAGGCCAACTTCACCAGTACTTGCGGATGCCTTCCCCGAAGAGGAGAAATGAGGAGCAAAGAAGGGGGGAAGAGGAGGATTATTATTCAGACAGACGTCGGGATCGAAGTCCTCAAAAAAATCCGTCGCCATCAGTAGGGGTCATCCAAACCATCACTATCGAGATACCCTCGGTGGAGAGGAAAAGAAAGATAAGAGAAATCTCCATGATGGAGTACGGGAGCTCACCAAGCAAGCTCGTTCGCAAGGACGGATCTACAGTAAAGTTCCCCCACAACGACCCACTCCTTGTCATGGCAAGGATAGGGAACTGGGATGTCAAAAGGGTACTCCTTGATGACAGTTCCAACCCCGACGTTATCTTTTCTCACCTACTGCCTAAATTAGGCATTCAAGAAACAATATCAGCATAGTCAACTCCCCTACCTTCGACGTTGGCCCATCCGAGCTTCTAGTCCTCGGATGCGTCAGTCTGCCTTTGATGTTGAAAGGGACCTCCCCCCAGAGTCAGGAAGAGTTGATTGCTTCTGTTATGACAAAATTTATTGTCATTGATGTTCCCTCGGCTTACAACGCTATCCTCGGAAGGTAGGCTCAAGGCAATCTCCAGATCCACCCGGATGTAAAGTACCTAACAGTCACCTTCGTAACCAAATGAGGAGATGCAGAACTCTTCATTGACCAAACTGAAGTCAGAAAGGTTTTCACAAAGGGCAAGCAAAGTCCGGCAAAGGCCCAAGTGCAAACTTCGGTAAGTGAGGAAACGGTTAGGATGGGTGAAGAGACAACATGGGAGGAAAAGAAAAGCTCAGAAAAAGAGGAAAGAAAAGATGTAGAGCTAATCCCTGGCCAAAACGCCCGAGTCGGGAAAAAATTGGCCAAAAAAGATAAGGAGAAGCTTGTGTCCTTCTTGTTAATAAACAAAGATCTATTCGCCTACTCGGTGAAAGACATGCCGGGGGTCAACCCCAGCATAATCCATCACAGTCTCAGGGTACACTCGAACGTTAGACCAGTTCGGCAGAAAAAACGGAGTCTATCGGCTCGAAAGAATTCCTTTGTTAAAACCGAAGTTAACCGCCTCATTGAGGCCGGGGTAATAAGAAAAGTAAAATACCCGGAATGGCTCAGCAACGTGGTTATTGCCACAGAAGAGGGGAGTGAAAAACTCCGAATGTGCATCGACTTTTGAAACTTGAATGACGCCTGCCCAAAGGACTCTTACCCTTTGCTAGCCATAAACCAGCTGGTGGATGCAACTGCTGAATACGGGCTTCTTAGCTTCCTTGATGCCTTTAGTGGTTATCATAAGATTCAGATGAACCCCGAAGATGAAGAGAAAATGGCCTTCATCACAGAAATTGGTACCTACTGCTACATTAGAATGCCCTTCGGGCTTAAAAATGAAGGGGCCACCTATCAAAGGTTGATGAATAAGGTATTCGATTCTCAGATCGGGAGAAACATGGAGGTATACATTGATTATATGATAGTCAATAGCAGAATGCCTAGAAATCATAGCACTGACATAGGCGAAACCTTCCAACGACTTCGGGAGTTCAGCATACATCTCAATCCCGAGAAGTGTGTATTCGAAGTAAGTGCAGGAAAGTTTCTCGGGTTTATGGTATTAGAAAGGGGAATAGGTGCCAACCCTGAAAAAATCAAAGCCCTGCTGAATTTACGAACACCCACATCCACTCAAGATATACAAAGGCTCACCGGAAGAATCACTTCCCTTAGTAGATTCATCTCCAGGTACGGCGACCGATGTCGACCTTTCTTCAAAGTACTCACCAAAGCCCCCAAGGGCGAAGACACATCCGGAACCCAGGAGCATGCATGGAACCCAGAGTGCTAGAAAGCTTGGGATGAGCTTAAAAGCTACTTAACTCACCTGCCAACGCTTCGGCAACCTTGGGAAGGAGAGCCCCTCATCCTCTACCTCGCAGTTACTGAAAAAATGGTGAGTTCGAGCCTAGTAAAAGAAGAATGTGGGAGGCAGTGGCCAGTATATTATGTAAGCAAGTCCCTACATGGGCCGAGATCAGATACCCATTGCTCCAAAAGGCCATCTATGCCTTAGTAATCACAGGCAGAAGGTTGCGACCCTACTTCCAAGGACACGCTATCACCGTCCGAAGTAACCTGCCTCTACACGACGTAATGAAAAGAGTAGAGCATTCGGGAAGATTATCAAAATGGTGTATCGAACTCAGAGAGTACAACATCACTTACGAGCTAAGAAGGGCAATAAAAGCCCAGGCACTGGCAGACTTCATTGTCGAAATCCCAGAAATGAAGAATGCTGAAACCATCGCTGAAGACCGGGCGAAGGTTGATCCAGAATGAAAGCTCTTTGTCGATGAAGCGTCAGGCGCAGAGCATCAGAGGACTGGACTAGTCCTTCGGGGGCCCGAGGGCATGGAAGCTACTAAAGCAATCAAATTCGGTTTTGATGTTACCAACAACATCGCTAAATATGAAGCCCTCATACCAGGACTAAGGCAGGCCAGAAAAGTCAGCGTAAAAAACCTTATGGTCCACAGTGACTCTCAGCTTGTAGTCCGGTAGATGAAAGGAGAATACTCGGTAAAAGATCCAACCTTGGCAAAATATCATGACCTCGTCAAAAAACTCATTGAAGAGTTTGACTCAGTACAGATAGAAAATGTGCCCCGAAGAGATAATACTCAAGCTGACACCTTCGCCAAATCCAAGGAACCCACCGAGGTACTAAAGCAACCCAATACAGAATTAATGTGTGTAGCAACCTCGGGGGAAGGATGGCAAGACCCCATCAAGAAATATCTAGCAACTTCGGAACTCCCTAAGGATCCCAAAGAGGCCGTAAAAGTATGAAAGCGCTCGGGAAGATACTTCCTCATTGGAGAAGAATTATACAGACAAGGGTATACGAGCCCCTGCAGAAATGCATAGGCGAAAATAATGTCAGAACAATACTCAAAGAAGTCCACGAAAGGGCCTACGGCTCCCATATGGGAATAGACGCCCTTGCTGGGGTACTACTTTGCCAAGGTACTTTTGGCCTACCTTGAGGAAGGATGCAAGGCAATTTGTCCGAAGATGTGACAATTGCCAAAGGCATGCCAACATCCAAAAGTTACCTTCGGAAAGAATAACTTTAGCAAATTATCCTTGTCCATATGCCGTATGGGGTATTGATCTCATCGGACCTCTTACGAGCGCTCGTAGTGGGGTGAAGTTCTATATAGTCATAGTAGACTACTTCACTAAGTGGATTGAAGTAGAGCCATTGGCATCAATCTCGGTGAAGGATATCCAAAAGTTCGTGTGGAAGAACATCATATGCCAATTTGGCATACCAAGGGTAATAGTGGCCGACAATGGAACCCAGTTTACGGATAGAGGATTCCAGGAATTCATGGTTGACCTCGGCGTAAAAATGCATTTCACTCCAGTAGCCCACCCTCAAACTAACGGGCAGGTCAAGGTATCCAATAGGACAATAAAAGATGGCTTGAAGAAGAGGCTAAAGGAGGCAAAGGGGAAATGGCAGGAGAGCTCCCAAGTGTGCTATGGAGCTATCGTATGACTCCTCGAAGGGCCACCGGGGAAACTCCTTTCTCACTCGTATATGGGACAGAAGCCATCATCCCCATTAAAGTCATACAGCCTTCGATAAGAATACAAGTATTCGACAAAGGAGGAAACGGCCTCGGCTTGAGGACAAAACTAGACCTTGCCGAGGAACATCACGAAATGGCTGAACTTAGAAGGAAGACTTTCCAACAAAGAATAGCTCACACTACTAACTTACGTGTAAGAAAAAAATAAATAAAAAAAAGGAGAACTCATCCTCCGAAAGGCCGAATTTGAGCCACGCAAGGCATCAGAAGGGGTACTTCGGGCAAACTGGAGTGGACCTTATTTGGTCCTCGGCGAAGTCCGCCCACGGGTCTACAAATTGAGTGATACGGAAGGAGTGGAGCTGAAAAATACTTGGCATTCAGACTCTCTGAAAAGATTCTATACTTAGACATTTTTTCTGAAAGAAAGCGTGTGACTATTCCTCCTTGGAGTCGCCAATGAAAATACAGGCCGAATATGGTCGCGTTACTGAAAAAGGCTTTTTAATGGTTTTCTTTCAAAAGGAACTAGCTCCCTGATGGAGTTTAAAAGCACGGCAAAATACGGGAAAGGTCCAATACGACTCTTTTCGAAGACACAATTCCGAACGTCCACCGAAGATACATACATGGAATTACACTAACTCCTAAAGAATCGTATTCAGAGAATAGAATGGGGACTTGAGAAAAAATCTTCATTAAAAATTTCTAAGGCAAATGGTACAAAGGGGCAGGATTACAAGAAAAAGAAAGAAAAAGAAAAAAGCCTACGGCTGAGCCGGAGCGTCTGGCGTTTCCTCGGTGTTGGCATCTTCTTCCCGAGCAGGATCAGCCGTAGGCACAGGACCAGCAGGAGGAAGGTTGAGAAACTAAAGCTTCAACCATGTCCACCTGGGCTCTTTGGGAAAGTCCAGAGCATATAGGAAGTAGACGTCGAGCTCAGGGTGCCGACAAAGGACCTGATAACGCGCCAAGCAGAAGCCATCTTGGTAAGACACCTTCATCATCTGGTCGGATTGATCCTTCTCAGCCCTAAGGGCTGACAGCTCGGCCATGAGCTCAGCAACGTCCCTCTCGAGCTTCTTCTTCTTCTTCTTATTTTTAGCTTCCTTCCTCAAAGAGTCAACCTCAGCTCGAAGCTCGACGTTCAAAGCGAGCGCCTTCATAAGGTTCTCGCCATCTTCAGCTTTCTCCTTCCGAAGGGCCTCATTCTCCAAGATGAGAATGGCACACTTTAAGCCAATGTCCTCGACCTTGGCCAAAAAATCAAGGAGGAGCTCCTTTTTGCTCTCCGCGAGCTCAGCCCGAAGATTCACTATGTCCTCCTTCGCAATCTTATTCAGTTCGTCATACTTGAGGACAAACTTGGTGCAGAACTCCTTCGCTTTTCACAGAGAAGTCTCGAATTGAGAGCGGGACTTTGTTTGCTTCGCCACCCAGGCACAAAAATACTCGCTGTATGCCAAGAGCTACAGAAAAATGGGCCCCGAATAAGGATCGAAAGGCAGTAAAAACTTAGAAGAAAATTTTTCTAAGTAAAAAAGAAGAAAGAACTACCTGGGCGGCATGCTCGGTCATCCTCACCGCGAAGATTTCCTCATTTGGGCATTCAGTGATGAGTGAGTGAAAGGTGGCGTTCGTCATCACACCCATCGCCATCTGGGGAGCCATCAACTGATTGTCCTCTAAGAACAAGTTCATGTCCTCCATGAAAGTCCAGAAGGGCTCCCTCGGCACTTTATCCTTCAGGATATGCCTATCCCGAAGAGCCCTCCTTCGGGCGTGAGTTTCCATCCAGGGAGCAATAGGCATGTCCTCTGCGAAATCATGCCGAAGTTCCGTCAGTACATCATCCCTTAGCCATTCATCTAAAAAATCATAGATACAAAAAATGTTAAGATTTGCAGAAGAATGGCTAAAGAACCAACCTGGTGGAACTTCGGCCACATCATCTTCAGGCTCGTCCACTCCTCGGACTTCACCGGGAATATTCTTGCCTTTTCTCCTCCTACTCTCTTCGAGCTCTTGAGCTGATGTGTGCTCGGCCGAAGTCTCGGCAGCAAGGACCGGACTCGAGGCTGCCCCGAGAATGGCAGAGTCCGAAGGAGAATCAGCATGGGCCAGAGGATGAGCAGGAGACCGTTCCTACAGTTCGACCACATCTTCGGGGGGAGGAGGGATGGCAGCCACCTTGGCCTTCTTCACCTTGGAAGGATCTTCTTCCTCTTGGCAGATGACTTCTTGCGCGCCTGCTCTCCCCTCTCGGCCTGGCCAAGAAAGAGGGACTTGTAAAAATCAGCAGCCTGATCGCCCATCTTCGCAAAAGGAAAAAACATCAGTGTAAGTACAAAAGGAAAACAGATATCAAATCCTAGAAAGTGACTTACTCTCGGCAAAAGCCTCGTATGAATTTTTAGCCCGAAGAAGCATTACTATCCATGCCTTTTTCCTCGGGAGAACAGGCACGGGCATGTTTGTGTCACCCTTGTGAGCATTCACCACCCCCAATTCCTGAAAGACCTCCTCGGTCATGAGGTCCCATTTAATGGGAAAAGGATAAAGTGAACACGGAGGGACCTCAGGGTCCCAGTCTGCGACCAACCGAATAAGTCGATCGAACTTATCGAACTCGGCCACCAACTCCGAAGTTATGAGCCTCCGGGGATCGATGACGTCGATCTTAAGTGTTCCCGAAGCCCATCTGGTCGGAACATGACTCCAAGAATTGGGAATTGACACGAAAAAGAATTTCTTCTGCCACCCCCACCAACTATCCCTATTGTCGAAGGTAAAAGTAAATTTTTTGCTCCCGGACCCTCGGGGAAGCAAGAAGTAAAATCCACCCTTCAGGACCGGGTGGAGTTTGTAATATTGAAGGAAGAAAAGAAAGTGGGGCTGCATCTTAAAAACTCCGCACATACAAAGAAAAGAATTGAAGTAAGATTAAGAATTAGGAGGGAGCTGATTCACGGCAATCCCGTGAAACTTGCAGAACTCGCATATCATCCAATGAGGAGGATATCGAAGGTTGGCTTTTAACTGAGCCTGATAAACGGTAATTTCACCCGAATGGGCCATAAAACCGTACGAACCCGAGAAAGGCAATCTCAGGGTGAGGTAGGAAGGAAGATAGAACTTGGCCATCCACTTCGTCATCTCCGAAGTGGTACAGCATGGATGAGATTCGAGAGAGAGAAAGCTTTCGGGAAGAGGATGGACTGACATCAACGGAGTAGGATTCGACATTTCAGAAAAAAGAAGAAGGACGACCTCACGAAAAATAAAGGAATAGATTAGAAGGACTTCGGAAAAACAAAAACTTCAGAAATACAACTTCTGAAGAAAAAAAGAGCTACAAAAAGAAAGACCCACCAAAGGTTTTACCGAAGTTTGGATTTCTGGACGCCGTCCTGGGGTTTGCTGAAAATTGCTCCGCCGTTGAAACCACCACAGGAAGAAAGAAAAAAGATGAGAGAGCTCTAGAGCAGAGGAGAGCAAAAGAGAAGAGTGTGGAAGAAAGGAGGTGAGAGATGCTTATATAGACCGAAGAGGGTAAGCGAAATGTCATCATTATTGCCCCTCGAAGGTGAAGAGACGCAATTAACACAACCGACGTAACTGCTCGCCATTTACCAACAGCGATGTGTAAGCTTTTGCGAGAAATGAGGGCACGCCCTTGATAGCTGGCAAACCTATATAACGCTTCCCAAAGTGACACGACTGTCTGAAGGAGAAGACGAAGCAATTCACTGACAAGTGGGATAGACGAATCACACACCTCTGACAAAGGCCTCGACAGAAGTGCTGGGAACATCGCTCGAACTCCAAAGAGTTCCCGAGAGCCTCCCAAACAGAAGACGCGTCTTCACTTTTTCTGAGGGGCGGCATATGATAGCCCAAGGGCAATCTCCCCTGAAGGATTTATCGTGTGTACATCATCGTGGGCCCATGCATCACCTTTGGTCAGGAGCAGGCGACCAGACCTCGGCAAAGAGAGTGCTTTAAGCACCCTCAGACAAGCCAGATAAGCGTTGCCTTCGGGGGACACGTCAGACCAGCTTCGGTCATAGAGCGTCATCAATCCTCCTGGGGATAACCTCGGAATAACTCCACATACCTAAGCCTGCCTTCGGTTACTCTTTGGACAACCTTCAGGACATAACCTCGAGAGTACCATCACCAAAGACCTGAGCCTAACCTCGGGAAAGTCCAGCCTAAGGTGTCTTGTAAAAAGCAAAGGGCCTCCCTCCAAAGATGTTCACATCCCCGAGGAACCCTTGGACCTCATGGGAATTCAGTCACCTAGAAAAGCCATGAAGACGTACGACTAGATAGCTTGCGAGTCTTTGACACACCTTGCTCGTACGACTCCCGACACGCCGCCCCCAGACATGCTATGACACGCCATTCTCAAGCGGCACAGGCTTTCGGCCGAACGGCCTATGGTCGGCTAAAAGCCCTTCCAAAGGTACGAATCACATCTAGCCGAACACGTGTCATGATCTGGGTAGCTTGTGGCAAATGAGCTTTTCCTATCTACCTCCTATAAATATTCGGGAGGTATCACAGGTAAAGGGACTCTCTTTCTCCTCATAAGACAACCTTCACCCCTTTTGCTTATTTCTCACCTTCAAACACTGACTTGGGCATCGGATATTCCCCCCCAGAAAACCACTCTGGGGACCTCCTAACCCCTACTTCCTGTGTCTTTCAGGTGGTCCTCCCAGAACGTATTCTCTCTCGACGTTCCTCAACCACCGAAAGTTCCTATCACCCTCATCATGGTACACAGTGGAGATGCTGATGAGCATCAGATACATTCTTCATATTCTTACTACTTTCACCCTTTCAAAGTACTAACTTAGGCATTGGAGGCTCCTCCCCAGAAAAATACTCCGGGGACCTCCTAACTTTAATCCTTTGAGTGTTTCAGGCGATCTCTTCCTGGGAACCATTTGTCCAGGCATTCCTCCCTCACCGGAAGTCCCTCCCAGTCTCACTATGTCATATAGTGAAGATGCTGATGGGCATCAATTGGCACCGTCTGTGGGAACCCACTCCCAGGTGGCCGTCGTTGAAACTCGGCATTCTAAGGACAAGGGGAGTCTGAAGTCCCCTTCCGTGCCAGAAGTTCAATCGGCGACCGAGCAACCTGTCGCAGGGACTTCCTTGCTGGAGGACGAACGTCCTTTAACCATTACCATGAGCTTCCTGCGTGATTTTTAGCGCTCCGTTGTGGCTAAAATGACGCAGCAACTGGACTGAAGGTGGCCACAACCGCCTCTAGGCCAAAGGCCCCCTTCAGCAGCACCTCATCAGGAGAGAAGCCCGAAGTCAACTTGTTAGGACCACCCTTCTAAGTGCTTGGCTTAGGCCAAGGAACATAGAGGAATAATGTGAAAGACTGTGGAAACTAGTACAATGACGTATGTGCAAAGCTGGGAACTTTCGGCTCCTAAATGCACACAGAAACTTGACTATGGGAAAAATGATAGAAATCAAACAAAGGGGACCAAATTGCACACTTAACTTGGTGGTACAATTAAAACTACAAAGTTGAAGTGAGCATTTTTTGTTGGAATTCTTGGCGCACCAAGATCCTTTTAAGATAGGATTTGAGCTCGTTGAGCTAACTATAGCTTGAAAAGGTATCTAAGGCAGCTAGAAGTAGCTCCCCTTAGCTCAAGTCAGCTCACTTCAGCTATAAGTAGCTCAAAGTAGCTGGACTTCAGCTCAAGTTAGCTCAAGTCAGCTCAAGTCAGCTCACTTCAGCTTATGGTAGCTGAATGTAGCTGGACTTCAGCTCAAGTTAGCTCAAGTCAGCTCAAGTCAGCTCACTTCAGCTTATGGTAGCTGAATGTAGCTGGACTTCAGCTCAAGTCAGCTCACATCAGCTTATGGTAGCTGAATGTAGTTGGACTTCAGCTCAAGTTAGCTCAAGTAAGCTCAAGTCAGCTCACTTCAGCTTATGGTAGCTGAATGTAGCTGGACTTCAGCTCAAGTCAGCTCACTTCAGCTTTTGGTAGCTGAGTGTAGCTGGACTTCAGTTTACTTCAGCTGAAAGTAGCTAACTCCAGCTCAAGGTCAGTTCTTGGAGCTGGACCTTAGTTCATGGTGCTAGGTTGGAGCTCAAAGGAGCTCAATGGTGCATAAGTAGCATATTGAGCTAGCTTTGTGCCAGCTCACCTTGTTTTTAGCTCAAAACCACCAAGAGACACATCTTTTGTGTAAAGGTATGTCTCTTCATCAAAAGAAATAACTCTTGGCTAAAAGAACATGTCCTTTCATCCAAAGGAAGTGTTCCTTGGGTGAATGGACATGTATATTCGGCCATAGGGTGCTTATAGCACCAAGAGTGATGTCCTTTGACTTTAAAGGACATGTATGTTCGGCCATGGAGGTGGTTGAGGTGGTTATTGCACCAAATGTGATGTCCTTTAGACTTAAAATACATGTATTTTCGCCCATAAGGTAGTTATGGGTGGTTATAGGCCAAAGGAAGTGTTCCTTGACTTAAAAGACATGTATTTTCGCCCATAAGGTAGTTATGGGTGGTTATAGGCCAAAGGAAGTGTTCCTTGGCTAAAAGACATGTATTTTCGCCACCATACATGACCCTTAGCCAAAGGAAGTGTTCTTTGGCTTAAAGGACACCTTTCTTGGTGTAAAGGTGTGCCTTTTGGTCATCTATAAATAGCCTTTAGTGGCTGGCCATTGAGGGTACGAATTTTACACTCAATTTGCACCATTTTTCTTGAGAGAAAAATTCCTCCTTTCATTCCTTTAAAGAGCCGAAATATTAGACACTTTCTTAGAGCATTGTGGGTGGAATTACATTGAGATTCTTCATCTCAATTCAAGCCTCAAGGCGTATCTCTAAGATCAAGTCCTTCCTTTTCCTTTTCGGCACAAGACTATCAAAAAGGAAGGTACGCATCCTTTCTTGCTTTAGTAGCATGCTAAGGATTTAAATTTTATGAATGATCTTAGTGGCATGCTAAGTTTGTTTGACTGGATAAGTATGTCTATATTCATGTTGAACTCAAATAGCATGCTAGATATTGTTTTTTGAGACAATATGTATGGAAAACTTATATGCATGTGGCATATACACAAATGAATAACATAAGAGTATGTTATTATTAAGATCCTGAAAATCTTCATTTTTGGCCATGCAAAACTTTGCAAGGATTTGTGGTCTACTAGACCAAATTAAAGGAGACAACAATGATAACAAGTCACATCATGTCTTCCACTAAGTTAATAAGCATCATTACCTAGTCTGCCAAACTAGTGCTTGTTCTAGTTACATGGCCGGTTACTAGATGGGTTTAATGGACTTATATGGCGCTTTTGACTTGTGCTTAGCAAAATGGGCCATGAGGTGGCATAAGTGTCAAAGTGTGCATGTGATTTAGTGGTGGAAGTGTGACCGTGAGCAAGTGAGGCCTCCATTGAACCATGCAAACTTGTTGGAGCCGAAAGCTAACATTAATGCCAAGTTTAAGCCCATGTGGCTAGTAACCAAAATGCATGCTTCCATGAGTTCACTTGGCTTCCATTTTTGGGCTTGTTCATTCTCCTTGACCGAGAGCTTGCTAGCTTGAGTTCTTGAGTTCTCACAAAATTGATCTCAAATTCATGCAAGAATGGAGGCAAATTAAGGGAAGTAACCTAGATTCTTTGGTTTTGGCACTAAACCACTCAAGCTTGAGTTTTGAACTTGAAGAATCAAGAAGGCCGAGCCAAACCAAGCTAGGGTTTGAGGTAATTCTTGATGTTTCCTTGAATACATGGTGTTAGTTCCATGAACAAGGGATATCCATGCCTAATTAGTGATATGTTAGGCAGATTTATGTAGGAAATGTTTGGGCTCAAGCAAGGCCAAGGCTAATCAAGCTCAAAATTGAGGCCAATTATGTGAAGCACGTTTTGGGTTGAAAGTTGGACTTTGGCCGAAAGCTTGATTGAGGTAGGGTTTCACTTATACTTGATTGCTTGGTAGTATACCATGATTCAAGTGTTTAAGGTAGCTAAGTGATGGATAAAATTGCCAAATGACCTTAGTTTCTTGATGGGCTATTGAGAATTGGTTTGGTTATGGTGTTAATTAGCTAATTAACTATGCACATGTGCTAGAAATGCTAGTGAATGTGGCCATTTTGCTAGACATTTTGGAGCTCTAGTGGAAGTGGAGTGTTTGGTGAAGTTTTATGTGCAAGAGTGCACAATGGCACATGTTATGGTACTTGGCGGAATGGTCATTGTGGTGTGTGTGTGTGTACATTGTGTGCTTGAGTGACTCTTTGTGCTTGCTAACCATTGAATTGTTATTATGGCTTGTATGTCTTAGGTTATTACCATGTGTATACATATATGTTGTGTTTTGTTGTTTTGGTGTCTAATTTTGCAGGTACACTTGAGCTAAGGGAGGTTAAGCCTTGAGCGCACACTCGGCTTAACTAAATAAACTCTTTATGAGTTGGTTAATGTAGTGAAATCCCTACTGAGTTATATGCTCATTGCCCATATACATTTGTTTTTCAGGAAAGGATATTCGGCCTGAGTAACTTTGCTTGAGTTTGTGCTAGTTTGTTGTGCTAGCTAGCTTGTTTGCCAAGGTATGTACCAATGTGTGCTTGGCTTGATCAATTTGTATATTATAAGTCTTATTTTAAAAGTTGGCCAAGACTTATGTGCTAAGTTTGCAGGCTTGTAGTGTTGGGACATGTCTAGGAGGGCAGCATGGACATGTGGACACTTGTTCTGATCATAGTCTTCACTTTCATGACTATGAATACGGCTATAGGTTTGGTGTTGCAGTGTGTCGTATTGTATGGGATACTTAAGGTGCTGTTTGACCATTAGTGGTCTCGGGTTGTACTATAACTTGGCTTGGAAGACTTTTGAATCATGGCATGGAGCCATGTAGGTTACTACGTAGACTACCATTTTGTGTGTACATATATGTGCTCTTGGTTGCCTAGTTCTGTGTTGGTACTTGATGTGCTTATGTAGCCAAGTTATGTGTATGTTCTTATGGATGGGTTTGGGCATGTACTTGTGGTGGATGCTTTAGGCCAAAGTTTGGCATATTTATGTGGATAGTTATGGACTTATGCTTGTTTATGTTAATGTGAAGCATGAAACCTTGTGAACTTCCTTGTGTATCTTTTATGGCCGAGAGGTACATGTGCACATAAACTTGAGTTTTAAAAATAAATTGACTACCATGGGCTTCTTGGTTGCCATAATAAGTAACACACTTGAATGCACACATTCTAAACACTTAAAATTACATTGAGTGTTGCCTTGCTGTATTGCAAGTTATTGAATTATAGCCTTGCTTGTCATGCAAGTTAGTGGAATTGGGCCTTATTTCTGCTGCAAGCTATTAAATGGGTTCACTTTTAAGCCTCCTAGGCTACCTCCTAGGCTAAGTACCTTAAGAAAATAAGACTTAAGGTTAGTAAACAATTGGGTAGGAGGAGCACTGAGTGAATGGGCCAGGGCCTGTGTGAGGTGTGACAGGCTTTGTTTGGTTTCAGAGCCTGAGGTTTAGTATGATCAGAGCTAAAGCCTAGACACTGGCCCACATAGGTTTAACTTATATAAGACTTGCATTATTGGATATATGTGAATATCTGCAATTGAAAGTGCAGGATGAGAACAAGAGGTAGGGACAGAGATTCCCTAAGACAAGGGGAAGCCATTGCAGCCCATCAGATAGAAGTATTGCAGGAGAATGTGCCTGAAACACAGGAAGAAGACATGGAACATAGTTTGGCCGAAGAACAAACTTCTAGGTTACAAGTACCTGGACCTAGTAGGGGCAGACAGGAAAGAATGAAAGTGATGATGGAGTCACTGCATGTTAATGTGGCTTAACTGATACTGGGAATGCAAGCCTTGGCTAGAGGCCAAGCCCAACACCAGGAGAATACAGAGCCAGTAGAGACTGAAGGAAGAAGGAGGAGAAGAAGGCCGGGCAAAGAGCCAGTGGGATATGATCAGTCCAGTAAAGTTGGAGGGAATCAAGAAGAGGAGGAAGCAGATGAGAAGATGAGGCATCCCAGGGCTAGGAGAATAAGATTAGAAGTGAGACAAGAACCCAGGATTGAGGAGGAGGATGATGATAGCACAGACATAGAAGAAAGAGATGCATATATATACTCTAGATGGACCGAACCCTCTGCTGAGGAGATCACAGGAAGAAGCAGGTCATCAAAAGATATATCTAGGGGCATGGAGGAGAGCAGGGGAAGGTATAGAAGAGGAGGACTCAAGGAGGGCCAGTTAGAGGGGTTCCTGGCATTAAAACCTCCAATCTTCAGAGGAGGCTGTGACCTAGATGAGGTAGAGTTCTGGATATACCAAGTAGAAAAAATATTTGAAAGGATGGAGCTCACCTCTACTCAGAAAGTACTGCTAGCCACCTTCAGGCTAGAAGGTAATGTTGAGCTTTGGTGGAGAGCAGTACAGAGAAACTATCAGGAGAGAAATCAGAGGAGGCCCCCAGCAAGGAGAAGGTGTATGAGATGGGCAGACTTCTTTCAGGTCTTTCATCAGCAATATGTCAGCGAGGCCCAGAAAGACCAGGAGCAAGTAGAGTTTGACCAGTTGGAGCAAGGGGACCTTAGTGTGCTGGAATATGAGCAAAGGTTTAACAGCCTGATCAGGTATGCCCCACAGTATGAAGGACAAGAAGAGCTGAGAACCAAGAGGTTTATTAGGGGGCTAAGACCTAAGTTGAGACAGATACTCAGGGCAGTAGGAGCTAGAGACTACTACTCTGTTATGCAAAGTGCCCTGGCATTGGAGCAGGAATTCCAGGAACAGTTCAAAGGTGGGCCTGGAAGTGGAAGTGGAACTCAGAAGGGCCATCATTCAAAGAGGCCAAGAGAAGAAAAAGACACAAGTGGAGGCAGGAAAGGAAACAAGAAGGAAAGAGGATCACAGCCACAGCAGTATGGTCCTCAGTGCAACACCTGTGGAAAATTTCATGGCAATAAGCCATGCTTCAAGACCTCCACTGGATGTCATAGGTGAGGAGCCCCAGATCACTGGGTTAGAGATTCTCCAAAGAGGGGTGAGGACAATAGGAAAATGCTGGGAAATTTCAATCCTATGGGAGCTAGATGGCAGATGCCTATGCCCCAAATGAGGACTCAGGTGCCAGCCCAGGGAGGGAGGCCAGCACCTAGAGTACCTCAGGAACAAAGAAGACTTGGTGCACCTCCAGGCAGGGTGTTTCAGCTGGAGTCTTCCAGGAAAGGGCAGGAAACACCTGAAGCTGAAGATACAGGAAGGGAGACTAGTCAGCAGAGGACTAGCAGGAGGGCCTTGAAAGGTACAATTTACCTTAATGGCCAGTTAGTATCTGTTCTATTTTGATACTGGGGCTTCATTATCTGTGATATCTAATAGCTTGGTTAAGGCCATGAATCTAGAAGTAAAATATATGACCAACATGTACTTGGTAAGAACAGCTGGCAATGGACTTTTATTTGCCTATTACATGCTTGAAAACTGTGAGATTCAGATAGACAAGCTGAAACTGAGAACTAATCTCATAGTGCTGGAGACCCATGACTATGATGTAATCTTGGGCATGAATTGGTTAGGGGAGAATAAAGTAATTATTGATTGTCAGGCTAGACAATTAATAATGCCTGGTGGAATACCATATGACCTAGATAAGTCCTTAGAGTCAGCCATGGACTATCACTTGGAAGTGCTGGAGTTGGTAACTCCAGGAAGTGAGCAGGAGTGCCTGGAACTCAATGACCAGGAAGCATCAGATGAACTTAGGAAAATACCTATAGTTCAAGAATTTCCAAGAGTCTTTCCTACAGACCTGCCTGGTTTACCACCTCTGAGGGCGATGGAGTTTGAAATTAAATTGGTATCAGGAGCAGCACCAGTATTTACTGCTCCATATAGAATGGCAGTGCCTGAGATGCTAGAACTCAGGAAACAACTAGATGAATTATTGGAGAAAGGTTTTGTTAGACCTAGTGTGTCTCCTTGGGGAGCACCTGTGTTATTTGTGAAGAAGAATGATGGAACCCTTAGACTCTGCATTGACTACAGGAAACTAAATGCATTAACCATAAAGAACAAATATCCTCTCCCAAGGATAGAAGATCTATTTGACCAATTGAAGAGGGCAAAAGTGTTCTCCAAAATAGATTTAAGATCTGGATATTTCCAGTTGAGAGTGAGGGAAGAGGACATACCTAAGACTGCTTTCAGTACTAGGTATGGACACTTTGAATATACAGTAATGCCATTTGGGCTTACTAATGGACCTACATTCTTTATGGACTTAATGCAAAGGGTGTTCAGAGCACACCTAGACCATTTTGTGGTGGTATTTATTGATGATATCTTGGTATATTCCAAGGATGAGGAAACTCATAAAGAACACCTAAGAACAGTGCTTGGTTTGCTCCAAGAACATAAGCTTTATGGAAAGTTGAGTAAATGCAAATTCTGGACTCAAGAAATTTGGTTTTTGGGTCATATAATAAATGATCAAGGATTGGCTGTAGATCCTGAAAAGGTAAGATCAATCCTGGATTTGAAGCAGCCCCAGAGTGTGAGGGAAGTTAGAAGCTTCCTGGGGTTGGCTGGCTATTACAGAAGATTTGTACCAAAATTTTCTATTCTAGCAGCACCTATGACTCAATTAACCAAAAAGAACCAGAAGTTTGTCTGGGAAACCAAATGTGAAGAAAGCTTTCAAGAGCTAAAGAGAAGACTGACTACTGCTCCTATACTAGTTCTACCAGACCGTGAAAAGGGATATGAGGTGTATACAAATGCCTCTCATGTAGGACTAGGATGTCTCCTGATGCAGGAGAAACAGGCTATTGCTTTTGGGTCTAGACAGTTGAGACCCCATGAAAGGAAGTATCTAGTACATGACCTAGAATTGGCAGCAGTGGTCTTTGCTCTTAAGCAGTGGAGACACTACCTTCTTGGTAATAAATTCCAAGTGTTTACAGACCACAAAAGTCTCAAGTACCTTTTTACATAGAAGGACTTAAATATGAAACAAAGTAGGTGGTTAAAATATTTAAAGGATTTTGACTGTGTAATTGAATACACAGCTAGGAAAGCCAATGTAGTGGCAGATGCTTTGAGTAGGAGCTATACTGGGATACTCAAAGGTGGTGAAGTTGAACATAAGGCCGAAAGCCTGAGTATTACTTACCTAGCAAACCAATGGCTAGCTAAGGAGAGTGAACAACTAAATGTACTCACTATCACACCAGAGTGGAAGGAGCTTATTAAGGAAGCTCAAGCTGGTGATAAAGAGATAGAATTGATTTCTGGTAGGAATAAGGGAGAACTATTCCAAGGTTTTTCCTTTAAAACAAGGAGTGCTACACTTCCAAAATAGGTTGTATGTGCCTGAAAAGGAAAACCTAAGAGTGCAAATACTGGAGGAAGCTCACTCTAGTAAGCTGCGTATGCACCCAGGAGCCACAAAGATGTACCATACTCTTAGAGTATATTTTTTGTGGCCATATATGAAGAAAGACATTAGCACACTTGTGGCTAGTTGTGAAACATGTCAACAAGTGAAGGTGGAGCACCAAAAACCAAGAGGGAAGCTACAAAGCTTGCCCATACCTGAGAAAAAATGGGGATCCATATCAATGGATTTTGTAGTGGGTATGCCACTAACAAGGAGGAAACATAATGCCATTTGGGTCATTGTAGACAGATTGACCAAGGCAGCTCATTTCCTTCCCATGAATCTTACTGACTCCTTGGATAAACTGGCACAACTTTATATAAGAGAAATAGTAAGATTGCATGGAATACCTGATGACATAGTCTCAAATAGGGATCCTAGGTTTGTTTCTAGGTTTTGGAAATCCCTACATCAGGCATTGGGCACCAAACTCAAGTTTAGTTCTGCTTACCATCCTTAGACTGATGGACAGATATAAAGAACTATACAGACTCTGGAAGATATGTTGAGGTGCTGTGTAATTGACTTCCAGGGTGAATAGGATGTACATCTCCCATTAATAGAGTTTTCCTACAATAATGGCTATCATTCAGTGATAGGAATGGCACCTTATGAAGCCTTATTTGGCAGGAGATGTATTACGCCTCACTGCTGGCATCAGCTAGAAGGCAAATTGGAGTTGGGGCCAGACATTATTAAGGAAACTACTGAGAAAATAAAACTGATCCAAGCCAGGATCAAGACTGCAAATGACAGGCAGCAAGCCTATGCTAACCTGAAAAGGAGAAGAGACCTAGAATTCCAGGAAGGAGATTGGGTATGGGTTAAGCTTTCTCTTATCAAAGGAGTAATCAAATTTGGCAAAAAGGGGAAACTAGCACCTAGGTATGTTGGACCATACCAAATACTAGCCAGAGTTGGGAATATGGCCTATTAGTTGGACTTGCCCCCAGAACTTGGGAACATACACAATGTGTTTCATGTGAGCTTGCTCAAGAAGTATGTTCCAAGCTCCAAGCAGATAGAGATACCTGCTGTTGTAACTATGGCACCAAACCTCACTTATGAAGAAGTGCCAATTCAGTTCCTTGCTAGAGATACCAGGAAATTAAGGAGTAGGTGGATTTCTATGATTAAGGTACAATGGAGTAACCACACCCCTGGAAAGGCAACCTAGGAACTAGAACAGGAAATTGCCACCAACTACCCTCAGCTGTACCCTAAGTTGGTGACGAATTTGGAGGACCAAATTCTTTAAGGAGGGAAGAGTTGTTAGGACTATTAGTGTTGTGCCCAAAAGCCAATCATGAGATGATTGTATTTTTTGCACATTGAGTCATGATATTTTATTAAGGCATTAATCCAGCAATTATGTTTGTTGTTTTGTTTCTACGTAACTTAACAAACCTAATTGTAACCCTAGAATAATGATATTCTTAAACGTCCCTGGTCTAGTATTATTGTGGAGCGGGTTGCAATAATACATAACGACTAGCATATGTGGAGACTAATATGAGATATGTAGTCTACATATGGGTACAAGTTGGAGAACTTGTGTACTGGACCGACCCACCATGAGAACACTACATGGATCGTTATATGAGTGTGATAAGTGATTCTCATAGTGATCATGGCATATGTAGTCCTTCGACCTAAGATCATCAACGTTCCCTACATGTGAGTCACATACTTTGATACTTTCCTTTGTTGCTCGTAACTGAGTGAACTTCAAAGAGGTCATTGGGTATGTCACATATCATGCGGAGGGATTTGTATGATCAAGATGGGATTTGTCCCTCCTATGTAACGGGAGTGATATCTTCGGGCCCCTTGATAGAGTAAGACTTAGAAAAATGCATGACCATGCTCAAATGAGTTGATATACGATATCAATGTCACTAGTTTAAGTTGGTCTACTTGGTAATCAAGAAACCAAAGATTGGGCTATACGAGAGTGATACATTCCATGTCTCATGCTTAGTCTTGATATCTTGGGACAAAGGGACAATGGCATATATCGGTGATGATCATAAAGGTTTAGTCGAATCATCAACAATCTTGTCACTTGGGTAGCAATGATGTGTTGCTAGACACCGGTCATTGCTTATGATCATAAATGTGATTTATGATCATTGCCAACGTGGTAAGAGCCTATTGGGTCGCACACATAGAGCTATTTGGATCATTAGAGTGCATGGGCTAATAATTTGGGTTTTGGTTTCACAATAATTTTGTATTAATAATGGGCCCAATAGTTGAGCCATTATTAAGCCCGTAATTAAAGCCTAGTTGGATTAGGGTTTTGAAACCTATTAGGCCTGGAAGTTGAGTCTCACTATAAATACAACTTCTAGTGAGAATTTCGTAGGTCTCCTTCCCCTAGCCTCCCAAAAAGGACAACCACACTCTTCTCTTGCAATTCCTTGGAGGACGTAAGCTAGCACTATGAGCGCAAGAGAAACGCATCTACCGGGATGTGTTGGAAGCGTGGTGATCCCGAGAGGCTCGTGTGGATACCATAGAGAGCCTGAACACGTCATCTGTTCAGGTTTTGTGATTCGACTCTACAGTTGAGTGAGAGATCTCAACCGAAAATTAGGTATGAAAATTTTCGAACACCCGGTTTACCCCATTTCACTCGGATCCTGGAGGGTTTCGGTTAAATTTCACTGCGATGTTTGGCTCCCGAAACCCAATAGTGGTATCAGAGCTACTGGTGAAACCCTAAGTCGGGATTGATGTTGAATCACATGATGTTATGCGTTCGGTTGCTTTTCAGCCATGATTAATTAGATTGACTCATGATGCATGAAATCGGAACTCGTAATGAACATATGACGTAAATGAAGAAACGACACTAATTGGTTAATGGGATTAACCCAAAATTGATAGGTATGAGATACCTATATGGAGTAGGATTCTTGCAATAGTTGCAAAAACCCTTGCTTTGTTCGGATTTGGCCTGTTCAGGCACCGAAAGTAAGGTATTTTTGGTGGCTCGAATAGGGGAGTCTTGGGTGCCTACTTGCTTGAAAAAGAAGATTTTGGGCTAAGCAATTGTAAGACAATTTTTTGCGTTGGGGGGCGCTTCCCCCCACACCCCCCCACTAGGGCGGCTCCCCTTGACCCCGTTCACTGACCGGTCAGCGGAACCATCGCCCGCTGACCAACCAGCGGGACCGCCGTATGCGAAGCAGCACATAAATAAAAACTGGTTAATCAACGCGCAAAAATTGGCATGCATCTTTGTTGAATGAGATTTGACATGATATGCTGATTGGTGTTTGAAGCATGGTGTATGGTTATAGCCCTTGATTGGTTGTACTTGTAAATACAGCCTGTGAGTCGTGCCTTTTCTTTCACTCTCATTGTACATTCTCTTCTCACATTACTGCCCTCGAATGTAACTCGAGGTTTCTATTATTGATGTAATGGTGCATTATGGGATTATCCAAGGTGATATGTCCGAGGATCATCCAAGGTGGTATGTCCAAGGAGGTGACAACAAAAGGGCAGCCAAGAATGGAAAAGAAGGAGCTTGTGAAGACTCTTTTCTTTTCTTAGGCTTTTATGATATTCTCATTGGCTTGAGAATATCACATAGTTTGGGCTATAACCATGTCACATTTACTTTCTTGAACGTATAAGACAACCGAAGATAACAAATTGGTGAGATCAAACGAAAAATCTCTCAAACAAATATTAAGTCATCAAAAGTGATGCCTTCCAAATGTTGGCACTCGTCAAGACTTTGATCAACATTAGGTGGGTTTGCCAAAGCAAAACACCTATGTTCATCTTGGTAAGGCGCGATGGGATAATAGTGATATCAAAATTGCTAACTTTGGGTCCGACTGAACTAAGTCATCTTAATAGGATTAGGGACTTAGAGGCATAGAGTTGCGCTTAAGCTGATGGGATGAGCTTGGACAAGTGTTGTTCACCCAACTATCCAAGAGTTGCATAAAATGCAATTGGCAAAGAGTTGCCTACCTAAATAGCTGTAACTTGAGAGAAAAGCCAAAGCTGACTCAGGTTGTGGTCAAATATGGATCTTGGCCCACTAGAATACCTTAGCACCGAGGTGTTCCGAAATAATATCGAGGGTTATTATTTTGAGGAAAATAGTGGGAGTATCATTTAATAAAAGTCCTTATTAAATGAATTAAAATACATGACTCTTACACTGCATATTTATTGTTGTAGATAACCATGGCACAAAACACATCGACACTTTTGTTGCGATCGATCCTTGAGAAGAAAAGACTGAATGGGACCAACTTTCTCAAATGGTACCGAAACTTGAGTATAGTCCTCAAGCAAGAGAGAAAGGCCTATGTCCTAGAGCAGCCCATTCCAAATAAGCCTGCTGCCATTGCTCCAAGAGCTGAAAGGGATGCTTACAAGAGGCATTCTGATGATGCTTTGGATGTTGCATGCCTCATGCTTATTACCATGGAATTTGAGCTTCAGAAGCAACATGAGAACATGGGGGCGTTTGATATGATTGAACATCTCAAAATGCTTTTCCAAGAGCAAGCTAGGCATGAGAGGTTTGAGACCTCTAAGGCATTGTTTTAGTGCAAGATGTCTGAGGGAAGTCCCGTGGGTCCTCATGTGCTCAAGATGATTGGGTACATTGAGAATCTTAAGAATTTGGGATTTGCTCTTCAGAAACAGTTGGCTATTGATGTAGTCTTGGAATTGTTGCCTAAAAGCTACAGTCAGTTCGTCATGAACTATAACATGAATGACCTAGACAAGTCCCTCCCTGAATTGTTCAACATGTTGAGAACTGCTGAGCAAAACCTTAAGAAGGGAAGGTCTAATGCCAACAAGAAGAAGGATAAAGCTAATGGAAGGTCTAATGCTAATTCTTCTTCAGCTGCACTGAAACCAAAGGGTGGTGTGGCAAAGGAAGGGGAGTGCTTCCATTGTAAGCAACCTGGACACTGGAAGCGTAACTGCAAGCTCTATCTTGAAGAACTTGCTAAGGAAAAGGGAAATAAGACTTCCACTTCAGGTATTCTTGTTATAGAGGCTAACTTTTCTACTTCCTCATCTTGGGTATTGGATACTAGATGTGGATCTCACATTTGTGCAAATGTCCAGGATCTAAGTAAAAGTAGAAGATTGGCCCGAGTTGAAGTGGACCTACGTGTTGGAAATGGAGCAAGGGTTGCTGCCTTAGCCGTAGGGACTTATGTTCTCACTTTACCTAGTGGATTAGTTATAGAATTAGACAACTGCTACTTTGTGCCTACTATTAGTGGAAATTTGATTTCTGTTTCTTGTTTGGACAAGAAAGGTTTTTCATTTATAATAAAGGACAAATGTTGTTCTATTTATTTGAATGAAATCTTTTATGGTAGTGCTCAACTTAGCAATGGGTTGTATGTTCTAGACCTCGAAGATCCAATCTATAATGTGAATACCAAGAAGGTCAGATTAAATGATTCGAACCCGACCTATCTCTGGCATTGTCGCTTGGGCCATATAAATGAGACCCGCATATCCAAGCTCTATAAGGATGGACTCTTGGACTCATTTGATTTTGAATCATATGAGGCATGTGAGTCATGTTTGTTGGGCAAGATGACCAAAGCCTCATTCACAGGGCAAAATGAAAGGGCAAATGATTTACTAGGACTCATACATAGTGATGTATGTGGCCCTATGTCTACACAAGCTACAGGAGGTTTCCAATACTTCATTACTTTCACTGATGACTTCAGCAGATATGGCTATGTGTATCTCATGAGACACAAGTCAGAATCCTTTGAAAAGTTCAAAGAATTCAAGAATGAAGTAGAGAATCAACTCGGGAAGAGTATTAAAGTTCTTCGATCAGATCGAGGTGGAGAGTACTTGGATTGAGAATTCCTTGACTATCTGAAGAAGTGTGGTATAGTATCACAACTCACTCCACCAGCTACACCTCAATGGAATGGTGTATCTGAAAGGAGAAATCAAACTCTGTTAGACATGGTTTGCTTTATGATGAGTCAAGCTGACCTTCCAAACTCTAGAGACAGCTGCTTTTACACTAAACCGAGTTCCATCTAAATCGGTTCAAAAGACATCATATGAGATATGGAGTGGGAGGCGTCCCAATTTGTCTTTTATGAAGATTTGGGGCTGTGATGCTTATGTGAAACGTCAATCCTTTGACAAACTAGGGCCCAAATCTCAAAAATGCCTTTTTGTTGGGTATCCCAAAGAAACAAAGGGTTACTATTTCTACAATTCTTCTGAGAAAAAAGTGTTTGTTGCTCGAACTGGTGTCTTTTTGGAGAAAGAGTTTATCTCTAAAGGAACTAGTGGGAGGAAAGTAGAACTTGAAGAAATTCAAGAACAACAAGGAGACATCGAACCTGAAATGGAACCTGAACAGACACCGCAAGATGTTGTTCAAGAGTTTGTTCCTGTAGCACATAGCCCACGTAGGACTGGTAGGATTCGGCATGAGCCCGAGAGATATGGATTTCTCATGACTCACACCGGTGATGTGATGCTCATGGATCAGGATGAGCCCACAAGCTACCAGCAAGCTATGTCGGGGCCTGACTTTGAGAAGTGGCTAGTGGCCATGAAATCCGAGATGGAATCCATGTATAAAAACCAAGTATGGACTTTGGTTGACCCACCTGAAGGGGTAAAACCCATAGGGTGCAAATGGCTTATCAAGAAGAAAACTGACATGGATGGTAATGTGATTACCTTTAAGGGACGATTGGTTGCAAAAGGTTTCAAGCAAATTCATGGTATTGACTATGATGAAACTTTTTAACCAGTTGCTATTCTTAAATCCATCCGAATTTTGTTTGCTAATGCTGCATACTATGATTATGAGATATGGCAAATGGATGTCAAAACTGCATTCCTAAATGGAAAGCTACTTGAGGATGTGTACATGACACAACCTGAGGGTTTTGTCACTCCTGAGAATGCCAATAAAGTGTGCAAGTTGCAAAGGTCCATTTATGGACTGAAGCAAGCTTCTCGAAGTTGGAATCTTCGTTTTGATGATACAATCAAAGAGTTTGGTTTTATCAAAAATGAAGATGAACCTTGTGTCTACAAGAAGGTTAGTGGGAGCGCTATTGTCTTCTTAGTGTTGTATGTAGATGACATACTACTCATCGGGAATGACATTCCTGAGCTACAGTCTGTGAAGACCTGGCTAGCGAAATGTTTCTCTATGAAGGACTTGGGTGAGGCAGCCTATGTGTTAGGCATCAGGATCTATAGAGATAGATCTAGAAAGCTTCTTGGCCTAAGTCAAAGAAGATATATTGACAAGGTGTTAAAGAGGTTTAGCATGCAAAATTCAAAGAAAGGATTCTTGCCCATGTCACATGGTATCACTCTTTCTAGATCTCAGTGTCCGAGTACAACCGAGGAGAGAGAGCGAATGAGTAAGATTCCATATGCCTCAGCAATTGGATCTATCATGTATGCCATGATATGTACTCGTCCCGATGTCTCATATGCTTTGAGCATGACGAGTAGGTACCAATCAAACCCCAGTGAAAGTCACTCGACAGCTGTTAAGAACATCCTTAAGTACTTACGAAGGACTAAGGACGCATTCTTGGTCTTTGGAGGTGAAGATGAGCTCGTTGAAAGGGGTTACACCGATGCAAGCTTCCAATCCGATAAGGATGATTTTAGATTGCAATCTGGTTATCTGTTTTGTATTGGTGATGGTACTGTCAGCTGGAAGAGTTCAAAGTAAGAGACAGTAGCTGACTCTACAACAGAATCTGAGTACATTGCCGCCTTTGATGCTGCGAAGGAAGCAGTTTTGATCAAGAAGTTCATCACTAAACTTGGAGTGGTTCCAAGCATTGCTGACCCGATAGAGCTCTATTGTGACAACAATGGAGCAATCGCACAGGCTAAGGAACCTCGATCTCACCAGCGATCCAAACACATACTCCGACGCTATCATCTCATCAGGGAAATCATCGAGAGGGGTGATGTAAGGATATGCAGGACTTCGATAGACAGCAACATTGCTGATCCAGTGACAAAGCCCCTTACGCAGCAAAAGGATGATAGCCATTCTAGGTCCGTTGGTGTTAGATACATGGATGATTGGCTTTAGTGCAAGTGGGAGATTGTTAGTGTTGTGCCCAAAAGCCAATCCTGAGATGATTGTATTTTTTGCACATTGAGTCATGATATTTTATTAAGGCATTAATCCAGCAATTATGTTTGTTGTTTTGTTTCTGCGTAACTTGATAAACATAATTGTAACTCTAGAATAATGATATTCTTAAACGTCCCTAGTCTAGTATTATTGTGGAGCGGGTTGCAATAATACATAACGACTAGCATATGTGGAGACTAATATGAGATATGTAGTCTACATATGCGTACAAGTTGGAGAACTTGTGTACTGGACTGACCCACCATGAGAACACTACATGGATCGTTATATGAGTGTCATAAGTGATTCTAATAGTGATCATGGTATATGTAGTCCTTCAACCTAAGATCATCAAGGTTCCCTACATGTGAGTCACATACTTTGATACTTTCCTTTGTTGCTCGTAACTGAGTGAACTTGAAGGAGGTCATTGGGTATGTCACATATCATGCGGAGGGATTTGTATGATCAAGATGGGATTTGTCCCTCCTATGTAACGGGAGTGATATCTTTGGGCCCCTTGATAGAGTAAGACTTAGAAAAATGCATGGCCATGCTCAAATGAGCTGATATACGATATCAATGTCATTAGTTTAAGTTGGTCTACTCGGTAATCAAGAAACCAAAGATTGGGCTATACGAGAGTGACACATTCCATGTCTCGTGCTTAGTCTTGATATCTTGGGACAAAGGGACAATGGCATATATCGGTGATGATCATAAAGGTTTAGTAGAATCATCAACAATCTTGTCACTTGGGTAGCAATGATGTGTTGCTAGACACCGGTCATTGCTTATGATCATAAATGTGATTTATGATCATTGCCAACGTAGTAAGAGAATATTGGGTCGCACACATAGAGCTATTTGGATCATTAGAGTGCATGGGCTAATAATTTGGGTTTTGGTTTCACAATAATTTTGTATTAATAATGGGCCCAATAGTTGAGCCATTATTAAGCCCGAAATGAAAGCCTAATTGGATTAGGCCTTTGAAACCTATTAGGCCTGGAAGTTGAGTCTCACTATAAATACAACTTCTAGTGAAAATTTCACAGGTCTCCTTACCTTAGCCTCCAAAAAAGGACAGCTGCACTCTTCTCTAGCAATTCCTTGGAGGACGCAAGCTAGCACTGCAAGAGCAAGAGAAACACATCTGCCGGGACGTGGTGAAAGCGTGGTGATCCCGAGAGGCTCGTGTGGATACCATAGAGAGCCTGAACACGTCAACTGTTCAGCTTTTGTGATTCGACTCTACAGTTGAGTGAGAGATCGCAAACAAAAATTAGGTATGAAAATTTTTGAACACCCGGTTTACCTCGTTTCACTTGGATCCTGGAGGGTTTCGATTAAATTCTGCTGCGCTGTTTGGCTCCCGAAACCCAACAAGGACCACCCTCCTAAGTGCTTGGCTTAGGCCAAGGAACATAGAGCAATAATGTGAAAGACTGTGGAAACTAGTACAGTGATGTATGTGCAAAGTTGGGAACTTTCGAGTCCTGATTGCACACAGAAACTTAACTATGGGAAAAATGACAGAAATCAAACAAAGGGGACCAAATTGCACACTTAACTTGGTGGTACAATTAAAACTACAAAGTTGAAGTGAGCATTTTCGGCCATGCAAAACTTTGCAAGGATTTGTGGTCTACTAGACCAAATTAAAGGAGACAACAATGATAACAAGTCACATCATGTCTTCCACTAAGTTAATAAGCATCATTACCTAGTTTGCCTAACTAGTGCTTGTGCTAGTTACATGGCCGGTTACTACATGGGTTTAATGGACTTATATGGCGCTTTTGACTTGTGCTTAGCAAAATGGGCCATGAGGTGGCATAAGTGTCAAAGAGTGCATGTGATTTAGTGGTGGAAGTGTGACCGTGAGCAAGTGAGGTCTCCATTGAACCATGCAAACTTGTTGGAGCCAAAAGCAAAAATTAATGCCAAGTTTCAGGCCATGTGGCTAGTAACCAAAATGCATGCTTCCATGAGTTCACTTGGCTTCCATTTTCAGGCTTGTTCATTCTCCTTGACCGAGAGCTTGCTAGCTTGAGTTCTTGAGTTCTCACAAAATTGATCTCGAATTCAAGCAAGAATGGAGGCAAATTGAAGGACGTAAGCTAGATTCTTTGGTTTCAGCACTAAACCACTCAAGCTTGAGTTTTGAACTTGAAGAATCAAGAAGGCCGAGCCAAACCAAGCTAGGGTTTGAGGTAATTCTTGATGTTTCCTTGAATACATGGTGTTAGTTCCATGAACAAGGGATATCCATGCCTAATTAGTGATACATTAGGCAGATTTATGTAGGAAACGTTTGGGCTCAAGCAAGGCCAAGGCGAATCAAGCTCAAAATTGAGGCCAATTATGTGAAGCACATTTTGGGTTGAAAGTTGGACTTTGGCCGAAAGCTTGATTGAGGTAGGGTTTCACTTATACTTGATTGCTTGGTAGTATACCATGATTCAAGTGTTTAAGGTAGCTAAGTGATGGATAAAATTGCCAAATGACCTTAGTTGCTTGATGGGCTATTGAGAATTGATTTGGTTATGGTGTTAATTAGCTAATTAACTATGCACATGTGCTAGAAATGCTAGTGAATGTGGCCATTTTGCTAGACATTTCGGAGCTCTAGTGGAAGTGGAGTGTTTGGTGAAGTTTTATGTGCAAGAGTGCACAATGGCACATGTTATGGTACTTGGCCGAATGGTCATTGTGGTGTGTGTGTGTGTACATTGTGTGCTTGAGTGATTCTTTGTGCTTGCTAACCATTGAATTGTTATTATGGCTTGTATGTCTCGGGTTATTAGCATGTGTATACATATATGTTGTGTTTTGTTGTTTTGGTGTCTAATTTTGCAGGTACACTTGAGGTAAGGGAGGTTAAGCCTTGAGCGCACACTCGGCTTAACTAAATAAACTCTTTATGAGTTGGTTAATGTACTGAAATCCCTACTGAATTATATGCTCATTGCCCATATACGTTTGTTTTTCAGGAAAGGATATTCAGCCTGAGTAACTTTGCTTGAGTTTGTGCTAGTTTGTTGTGCTAGCTAGCTTGTTTGCCAAGGTATGTGCCAATGTGTGCTTGGCTTCATCAATTTGTATATTAGAAGTCTTATTTTAAAAGTTGGCCAAGACTTATGTGCTAAGTTTGCAGGCTTGTAGTGTTGGGACATGTCTAGGAGGGTAGCATGGACATGTGGACACTTGCTCTGATCATAGTCTTCACTTTCATGACTATGAATATGGCTATAGGTTTGGTGTTGCAATGTGTCCTATTGTATGGGATACTTAAGGTGCTGGTTGACCATTAGTGGTCTCGGGTTGTACTATAACTTGGCTTGGAAGACTTTTGAATCATGGCATGGAGCCATGTAGGTTACTACATAGACTACCATTTTGTGTGTACATATATGTGGTCTTGCTTGCCTAGTTCTGTGGTGGTACTTGATGTGCTTATGTAGCCATGTTATGTGTATGTTCTTATGGATGGGTTTGGACATGTACTTGTGGTGGATGCTTTGGGCCAAAGTTTGGCATATCTATGTGGATAGTTATGGACTTATGCTTGTTTATGTGAATGTGAAGCATGAAACCTTGTGAACCTCCTTGTGTATCTTCTACGGCCGAGAGGTACATGTGCACATAAACTTGAGTTTTCAAAACAAATTGACTACCATGGGCTTCTTGGTTGCCATAATAAGTAACACACTTGAATTCACACATTCTAAACACTTAAAATTACATTGAGTGTTGCGTTGCTATATTGCAACTTATTGAATTACAGCCTTGCTTGTCATGCAAGTTAGTGGAATTGGGCCTTATTTCTGCTGCAAGCTATTAAATGGGTTCACTTTTAAGCCTCCTAGGCCACCTCCCAAGCTAAGTACCTTAAGAAAATAAGACTTAAGGTTAGTAAACTTTAGTTGGCCGAATTGAAAGTTACTATTTAGACTACAATTGGGTAGGAGGAGCACTGAGTGAATGGGCTAGGGCCTGTGTGAGGTGTGACACAAATGACCAGAGCTCGGTGACCGGGGACCAACGTGATGAGTCCTCAACGGAAAACATACCCCCTAGGGTTCAGCCTGTGGGAGAAACGGGGTCCAAATGGCACAGCACTCCCCACCGAAGGAGTTCTTCACCAGAAGAGATATCGTAATCCCCTCAGCGCCGAAGTTGTTCCCCAAAAAGGAAGCGTCGCTCTCCATTACTGGAGGCCTCCAGGTAGCAAGAAGGAGAACCTAGCACCGCACTCCTCATGGAAAAAATCCTAACGAGGTTAGAGAGGGTGGAAAGACAGGTAGCTCGGTAGCCCGTCTAGTCTAGATTGTCAGAAACCTTCAACGGAGATGAATCATCGTTTACCTGAGCGGTAGTCGAAGCACCTATGCCGAGTGACTTTGGGTGCCTCGTTTGGAAACCTATGATAGCCGAAGTCACCCCCAGGCTCACTTAAACAAATACAGGCGCAGCATGGTGCTGCAAGGTGCTGATGACGCCACCCTTTGCAAGTGCTTCGAGGTCACCCTCGCTGGACCGTCTACCGCATGGTACAACTCGTTAGGCCCCGGAACCATCATGGGATTTCAAGAGCTGTCTACCGCTTTCACGCAGCAGTTCATCGGTAGCAGGCCAACGGCGAAGATGCCGGTTCAGATGTTCGACATAGCGCAGAAGAACGGAGAAACTATTCGCGACTATGTCGAGAGGTTCAATCAAGAAGCCCTAAGTATGCCAGACTTCAGGCCAGAAATACGTATCCTCGCCATGATACGGGGACTTCGGAGAGACTTATAATTGTTCTACGAATTTTCAAATGACCCCCCAAAACAACCTCTATGAATTTTACTGAAGGGTGGAACAGCATATGACTGCTGAAGAGCTGAGGATGGGGGGCCCAAAGCTTGACCACGTCCATATCGAGGGGTCGAGCCAACAGACTCGCTACCCAACAGAATCAGGGGGTCGACCTCGAAAGCTGAGAGGAAAGAAGCCATTGACTTTTACTCCCTTGAACACCACAAGGATGAACATTCTCATGGCCATGGAAAGGCAGGGAACTCAGAGTCAACGACTGAAGGCCATGACCTCAGAGAACAAAAAGAATATGAAAAAGTTTTGCCAGTTCCATCGGGACCATGGGCATGATACCGGGGATTGCTTCCAACTGAGGAAGTACATAGAGTCCCTGATAAAGCAGGGCCAACTTCGACGTTACCTGCGGATGCCCTCCCTGAAAGGGAGGAGGGATGAAGAAAGGAAAGGGGACGACGAGGAGTATGATTCCGACAGACGTCGGAATCGAAGTCCCAAAAGGCATCCACTGCCTCCGGCAGGAGTAATATAAACAATCACCACAAGACTACCCTCGACAGAAAGAAAGAGAAAAGCCAGGGAGATCTCGGTCATGGAGTATGGTAACCCGTCAAAAAAGCTTTGGGACGTCACGACGATGACCCCTCCTGATCATGGCACGGATATGGAGTTGGGACATCAAAACAGTACTCCTTGAAGATCGTTCTAATACAGACGTCTTGTTCTCCCATCTGCTGCCGAGTTTGGGTATGCCAAGGGCCGATCTTAAGCCCGTCACCTCTCCTACTTTCAGGGCGGGTCCATCTGAACTCCCTACCCTTGGATGGATTGACCTTCCCCTAATGCTAAGAGGAACTTCATTACAAAACAAGGATGAGCTCTTTGCCTCTACAATGACAAGGTTCATCATCATAGATGTCCCTTCATCGTATAATGCCATCCTTGGAAGACAGATGCAGGGAAACCTTCACATTCGTCCAGATGTGAAATACCTGACGGTAACCTTCGCCACAAAGGATGGAGATGCTGAAATCTTCATCGACCAAGGGGAGGTGAGAAAGGTGTTTGTCAAAGCGAGAAAGGCCCCAGCGAAGAGCTGTGCATGGACCACGGGAGCAAAATCGATACTCGCAGAAGAGGCAGAAAGGCAAGAAATAGAAGACCTCGAGAAAATAGAAATAGAGAAGATAGAGCTTATCCCAGGCCAAAATACCCGAATAGGGAAAAAATTGGCCAAAGGTGATAAGGAAAAACTTGTATCTTTTCTGATAATGAACAAAGATCTGTTCGCCTACACGCCGAAGGACATGCCTGGGGTAGACCCTCGCATAATTCAACATAATCTTAAGATACGCCCAGACGCGAGGCCCATGCGCCAAAAGAAAAGAAGCTTTTCGGCACATAAGAACAGCTTTGTAAAAGCCAAAGTTCAACGGTTAATGGAGGCCGGCATAATAAGAGAAGTCAAATACCCCGAATAGCTTAGTAATGTTGTCATTGCCACAAAAAGGGGAGCGACAAGCTCCGAATGTGCATCGACTTTTGAAATGTGAATGATGCTTGCCCTAAGGATTCATATCCCCTACCGCTAATAGACCAGTTGGTGGACTCGACCGTCGAGTATGGTCTCCTGAGTTTCCTTGACACCTTCAGTGGGTATCACCAAATTAGGATGGACCCCGAAGACAAGGAAAAAATAGCCTTCATCATCGAAGTCGGTACATATTGCTATGTCAGAATGCCCTTCGGGCTTAAGAATGCAGGAGCCACTTACCTGAGGTTGATGAACAGGGTCTTCAACTCCCAAATAGGGAGGAACATGGAAATCTATGTCGATGATATGATAGTTAAGAGCAAACTGCCTAGAAGTCATATCACGGACTTGGAGGAAACATTCCGCCAGCTGAAGAGCTTCTGAATCTGTCTTAACCCCGAAAAGTGTGTATGAGGTAAACACTGGAAAATTCCTTTGATTTATGGTGTCGGAAAGAGGCATCGACGCCAATCCAGAAAAGGTTGAGGCCCTGCTAGGATTCCGAACTCTCGCAACAACAAAGGATGTGCAAAGACTTACAGGGAGAATCACATCCCTTAGTAGATTCATCTCTAGATATGGGGATCGTTGCTGACCATTCTTCAAAGTCCTTATTACAGCGGCGAAAAATAGTGGTGACCCTGCGACTGAGGTACATCCTTGGAACGAAGACAGCAAAAATGCTTGGGAAGAGCTTAAGGTCTACCTGACTCGCCTGCCAACACTTCAGCAGCCCCGGAAAGGGAAACCCCTCATACTATACCTCGCTGTCACTGAAAAGGCGTTGACTTCGGTTCTCGTGAAGGAAGAGGGGGTGGAGCAATGGCCAGTATATTATGTGAGCAAGTCTTTACACGGTGCCAAAGTCAGGTACCCCCTACTACAAAAGGCTATTTATGCCCTGATACTGACAAGCAGAAGGCTACGTCCGTACTTCCAAGGCCATCCCATTATTGTGCAGAGTAACTTACCTCTTCATGATATCATGAAGAAGGTAGACCACTCGGGAAGGCTTTGCAAGTGGTGTATAGAGCTCGGTGAATATGATATCACCTATGAGCCGAGGAAGGCAGTAAAAGCTCAAGCTTTGGCGGATTTAATTGCCGAAGTACCTATTGCCAAAGAAAGTCAACTGGACGTCGGGAGAAATGAACCAGAGTGGACCCTCTTTGTCGATGGAGCCTCCGGCATCGCGCACCAAAGAGCTGGAGTAATCATTTGTGGTCCCGAGGGTATGGAGGTCATGAAATCCATCAAATTCGAGTTTAACGTCACCAACCATATGGCCGAGTATGAAGCTCTCATAGCAGGGCTATGCCTTGCTAAAAGAATTGGCGTGAGAAACCTGAAGGCCCACAGCGATTCTCAGCTAGTAGTCCGACAGATGGCAGGGGACTACACCACGAGGGACCCAACTTTGGCGAAATATCACAAGCTCATATCAAGGCTCATTCAGGAGTTTGATGCGGTACACATCGAAAACATGCCTCACCGAGACAATACTGAAGCAGATAGTCTGGCGAAATCAAGAAAGTCCACTGAAGTATTGAGCCGCCCGAGCGTAGGAATAATGAGCATAGCAACCTCAGAAAAAGGATGGAAAAATCCCAAAAAGAGGTACCTTACGACCTCGGAACTTCCCGAAGACCCTCACGAAGTAGCAAAAGTGCGAAGATGCTCCGGACGATATTTCCTAATCGGGGAAGAGTTGAATCGACAAGGGTATGTGAGTTCGCTACAAAGGTGTGTCAACAAAGAGGACACTGAGGCTGTCCTCGAGGAAGTCCACGAGGGGCCTTGCGGTTCCCACATTGCAACTGACGCCTTGGTAGGAGTAATGCTCCGCCAAGGGTACTTCTGGCCCACCTTAAGAAAGGACGCAAGGCGATCTGTCTAGAAATGTGATAATTGCCAAAGACACGCCAACGTCCAGAGGTTACCCTCGGAGTTGATATCCTCGGCTAACTACCCCTATCCGTTCGCGGTATGAGGCATTGACCTTATTGGGCCACTCCCGACGGCACCTAGGGGAGTGAAGTTCTGCGTAGTCGTAGTGGATTACTTCACTAAATGGGTCGAGCCAGAACCCCTGGCGACCATTTCAGCAAAGGACATATAAAAATTCATCTGGAAGAGCATCGTATGCATATTCGACATATCGAGGGTGATAGTGGCCGACAATGGTTTGTAGTTTATTGACAAGGGATTCCAAGAATTCATCACCGAACTCGGAATAAAAATGCACTTCACCCCGGTAGCTCATCCTTAGAGCAACAGACAGGTAGAGGTATCTAACAGAACCATAAAAGATGGTCTGAAAAAGAGATTGAGGGAAGCAAAGGGAAAATGGCCAAGGGAACTTCCTAGTGTTCTATGGAGCTGTCGAACAACACCTCAAAGGGCCACGGGTGAGACGCCTTTCTCACTCGTCTTCGGCACAGAGGCTATAATCCCTATCGAGGTAGTCCATCCATCGGCCAGGATACAAGTATTCGATGAGGAAAGGAGTGACCTTGGGTTAAGAGCTAAGCTCGACCTAGTTGACGAACACAGAGAAGTGGCCGAGCTTAGAAGAAAAGCCTTCTAGCAAAGAGTGGCTATAACCGCGAACTTATGCGTTAGGAAAAAAGGAATGAAAAAGGGAGACCTCATTCTCCGAAAGGCTGAGTTTGAGCCCTGAAGACCGTCTCATGGAGTACTTCGATCAAATTGGGAAGGACCTTATCTGGTCCTTGACGAGGTTCGGAAAGGAGTCTATAAGCTTGGCGACCTTGAAGGTGGAGAACTGAAAAATACATGGCACTCGGATGCCTTGAAAAAGTTTTATGCTTAGAATCCTGTCTGGAAATTGTACAGTTAGAAATTTTTCTACATACAGAAAATTTTCTGGAAAAGTAACTCCACCTAAGAAATCTTGCCGAACAAGGTGCAAATAAGTACTCGCAAAAATGGCACATTTCCTCCGTAGTTGGTCGGGTCATTTTCCCCAAAAGGTGCATCGACCGAACACAGCTGAGGAAAATGGGTCAAACATTGACTAAAGGTATTCAGCAAAGCTAAGATTTCCCGAAGACGGTTGATAAAAAGAGCAAAAAGTATGTTCTAAAGGTCCCAGACCGAAAGTGGTGAAGACAACCCTTGGAGACGAAAATTATTGCTTGGGGACTTAGCCAAATTTTAAAGGAAGGAAAAATGTTATTAAGAAGGCCTTAATACATGAAGAATATTACAAAGAAAAAAGAAGAAGACAAAAAGCAAAAGCCCTAGATATCTAAGGGACCCCGACATCATGAGAAGCTCTGTCCCCAGTATCCTTCGGCGTCGGAGGAGGGACAAATGGCAGATTGAGGAGCTCAATCTTCGACTAGGTCCAGCGAGGTTCCTCGGGGATGTTCAAGGCAGCTAGGAATGAGAGGTCGAGGTCTGGATATTTGGCCAAGACTTGGTGTCGAGCCAGGCAAAACCCATCTTGGAAGCCAACCTTGGTTGCCTAGTTAGCCTTGTCCAACTCGACAGACAAGTCTTCCACCTCATTTTGCAAATCGGCAACCTCCTTCTCCAGCTTCTTCGTCTTCTTTGTCTCCTTCTTCAGGGCCTTGACCTCAGCTTGAAGTTTAGTGTTGTCAGCAAGGGCCTTCACCAGGAGAACGGACTCTTCCTCTTTCTCCTTTTGATAAGCCTTATTAGCCGAGGTCAGACTAACGACCTTCGCGCCAAGGTCGGACATTTTGTGGGAGAAGTCCTTCAGGAGCTCCTCTTGGCCCTTCAAGAGTTCCTCCCAGAGTTTGGCAACCTCCTCATTGACTATTCTGCTTAACTCGGTGTTCTTAACAACCGAGTTGGCACAAAAGACCTTGGCCATCTCCAAGCGATCTTCGGCCCAAGCTCGGACCGAAGACTGTTTTGCTGCCCAAGCTCTGAAATATCCACTATACCCCAAGAGTTGCAAAAAGAGGGGGAGGAAACTTGGTGAGACTTGCACAAGGAAGGCCAAACACTTAGAAAAAATTGGGAGAAAAAAAATAAAGGGTCTAAAGAGTACCTGGGCAGCATGCTCGGACATCTTTGCCGTGAGGACATCCTCGTTAACGTACTCTTCGGCAACCGATTTAAAGGAAGCCTGGGTGAGCACACCCCTCACCATCTGGGGAGCCATTTGCTGGCAGTCTTCGAAGAACAAA
Source organism: Aquilaria yunnanensis (assembly GCA_039654915.1). Classification (NCBI taxonomy): domain Eukaryota; kingdom Viridiplantae; phylum Streptophyta; class Magnoliopsida; order Malvales; family Thymelaeaceae; genus Aquilaria; species Aquilaria yunnanensis. Next base: position 48,246,714 of record CM077594.1, read on the forward strand.
TTCATGTCCTCCGTGAAAGACCAAAAAGGCTCCCTCAGAACCTTATCCTTCGGGATATGAGAGTCTCGAAGGGCCCGCCTCTAGGGATGCTCCACCACCCACGATGAGGCCACCAATTCCTCTGGAAAGTCAAGGCACAAGTACCATTCAGGCATTACCCTTTAGCCATAAAATTAAAAGTGCTAAAGATGTCTAAGGAACAAACCTGGTGGCACCTCGGCGACATCATCATCGGAGTCCTGTACCTCCTCTACTGATAGCCAAAGCCTATCGCCTCTATCTGGCCGAACTCCCTGCCACAAGAATGGCCAGAAGAGACTGGCGATACCCGAGTGAAAATGGGATCATACACCTCGGGAGATAGCCGAAGAGCTCCGAGCCCGGCACGCCAGGAAACTTGAGGATACTACTAGCCCCCCGAGGTTGCAAACAGATCGCCTTCGAAAAAGAGGCACCAGCTATTGCGGGCCGAACATGATCTCCCCGAAGGCGGAACTCCCTAAAGCTGGGAACCCCCGAACTGGGTGCGTGTTTCCCGAAGAGGCACCGTCCGTACTAAAGGACGACCTCACCCAGGGACGTCGGGAGTACGGCAGGAGCATTTAAGGAAGCATTTAAGGAAGCCTCTGACACGTCCTTGCATAGACGTCATAAGCCGCCTCAAAAGGTGCTCTAACACGCTGACGCCATCAGAATCACATCATGGCCCATCTCAGCACAAGGCTCAAGGCAACCTGCTACCAGCTATCTGTCCCCTACGCCCAGAAATTCAAGAAACATCCGACCGAACACGTGTCGCGATCTGAACGGACTAGGCACTCCTATAAATACCAGGAAATAAATACTTGGCAGAAGGTTGGTTGGCAAAAGGTCTGACTCCCAGACTCTGAGAAAATCACCAGGCAAGACTCTTCAGCCCCTTTGTGCTATTTCCTCTGCCTTTTTCTCAGCCACCACTGACTTGGGCGTCGGAGGCTCCCCCCCCGTAAACACATTCCGGGGGCCTCCTAACCCACTTTTTCTGAGCATCTCAGGTACTCTCCCTTGGGTGCACCATCCTCCAGGCGTTCTTCCTCCTAGAAGTCTCTCCAACAGTCACCATGACTCTAAACGATGAGGCCCATGGCCATCATTTGGCGCCGTCTGTGGGAACCCGCTCTGAGATTGCTATCGTTGAAACTCGGCATTTTAAGGACAAGCGACTCCCGAGGTCTCCATCCGCGCTTGAGACACAACCGGCTGCTGAGCAAACACTCCCAGGGACTTCTGCGTCCGAGGAAGATCGCCCTCTAGTAATCACTATGAGCTTTATGAGGGAGTTTCAGCGTTCCGTCGTGGCCGAAATGACACAGCAGATCGACCGAAGGTGGTCACAGCAGACACAGGCCCAAAGACCTCCCTCACCCGCACGCCCTCGGGAGAAAAGTCAGAGGTCGACCCATCGCAGTTCGGGAAGCATAGACCCGCGCGAAGAGTCGTCCACGGAGAATATACCCCTCAGGAAATGGCCTGTAGGACAAACTGGGTCCAAATGACCGAAAATCTCATGGCGAAGGAGTTCGTCTCCTGAGGTGAGGTCCGTATCCCCTCAGCGCCGAACTCGTTCCCCGAAGAGGCGCCGACGATCTCCCTTCCCTGAAGAAGGGCCTAGTGCCACCGTGCTTATGGAGAGGATATTAGCACGGCTAGATAGGGTGGAGAAACAAATGGCCAGAAAACCCGTTTGGGACAGGCTCACGGGAGCCTTCTGTGAAGACCCCGTTCACCCGGACCGTGGCCGAGACAGCCATGCCAGTGTTAGTGTTGTGCCCAAAAAGCCAATCATGAGATGATTGTATTTTTGCAAATTGAGTCATGATATTTTATTGAGGCATTAATCGAACAATTTTGTTTGTTGTTTTGTTTCTGCGTAACATAATAAACATAATTGTAACCCTAGAATAATGATATTCTTAAACGTCCCTAGTCTAGTATTATTGTGGAGCGGGTTGCAATAATACATAATGACTAGCATATGTGGAGACTAATATGAGATATGTAGTCTACATATGGGTACAAGTTGGAGAACTTGTGTACTGGACCGACCCACCATGAGAACACTTCATGGATCGTTATATGAGTGTCATAAGTGATTCTCGTAGTGATCATGGTATATGTAGTCCTTCGACCTAAGATCATCAAGGTTCCCTACATGTGAGTCACATACTTTGATACTTTCCTTCGTTGCTCGTAACTGAGTGAACTTGAAGGAGGTCATTGGGTATGTCACATATCATGCGAAGGGATTTGTATGATCAAGATGGGATTTGTCCCTCCTATGTAACGGGAGTGATATCTTTGGGCCCCTTGATAGAGTGAGACTTAGAAAATGCATGGCCATGCTCCGATGAGTTGATATATGATATCAATGTCGTCAGTTTAAGTTGGTCTACTCGGTAATCAAGAAACCAAAGATTGGGCTATACGAGAGTGACACATTCCATGTCTCGTGCTTAGTCTTGATATCTTGGACAAAGGGACAATGGCATATATAGGTGATGATCATAAAGGTTTAGTCGATTCACCGACAATCTTGTCACTTGGGTAGCAATGATGTGTTGCTAGACACCGCTCATTGCTTATGATCATAAATGTGATTTATGATCATTGCCAACATGGCAAGAGCCTATTGGGTCGCACACATAGAGCTATTTGGATCATTAGAGTGCATGGGCTGATTATTTGGGTTATGGTTTCACTTTAATTTCGTATTAATAATGGGCCAAGGAGTTGAGCCATTATTAAGCCCGAAATTAAATCCTAATTGGATTAGGGCTTTGAAACCCATTAGGCCTGGAAGTTGAGTCTCACTATAAATACAACTTTTAAGTGAGAAATTCGAAGGTCTCCTTGCCCTAGCCTCCCAAAAGGACAGCCACACTCTTCTCTTGCAATTCCTTGGAGGACGCAAGCTAGCACTGCGAGCGCAAGAGAAACGCATCTGCCGGGACGTGGTGGAAGCGTGGTGATCCTGAGAGGCTCGTGTGGATACCATAGAGAGCTTGAACACGTCAACTGTTCAGGTTTTGTGATTCGACTCTACAGTTGAGTGAGAGATCTCAACCGAAAATTAGGTATGAAATTTTCGAACACCCGGTTTACCCCGTTTCACTTGGATCCTGGAGGGTTTCGGTTAAATTCCGCTGCGCTGTTTGGCTCCCGAAACCCAACAGCCAGGTGACTTCAGGGTACCTCGGTTGGAGATTTATGATGGCCGTACTGATCCACAGGCCCATCTGACGAAGTACAGACGCAACATGATAATGCACGGTGTTGACGACGCTACCATGTGCAAGTGCTTCGAAGTCACCCTCACAGGGCCAGCAACTGCATGGTACAATTCATTGCCTTCAGGGACCATCACTGAGTTCCAGGAGTTGTCCACGGCCTTCACGCAGCAATTCATTGGGAGTCGACCTACTGCGAAGATACCTGTCCAGATGTTCGACATAGAGCAGAGGAACGGAGAAACCATCCGAGACTATGTCGAAAGATTCAATAGGGAAGCTCTTAGCGTCCCCGACTTTCGGCCCGAAGTCTGCATTCTTGCCATGACACGGGGCCTTCGGCGAGACTCACAGCTGTTCTACGAGTTCTCAAAGGACCCTCTGGAGACCCTCGGAGAATTTTACCGAAGGGCAGAACAGCACATGACCGCCGAGGAACTAAGAATGGCTGGGCCGAAGTCCGATCACCACCGCGCCGAAGGATCCAATCAACAAGCTCGGCATCCGACCGAACAGGCAGGACGACCTCGGAGGATGCGTGGAAGGAAACCCCAAAGTTTCACACCACTGAGCACTACACGGACCAACATCCTCATGGCGCTGGAAAGGCAAGGGACGCAAATTCGGCGACAAAGGGCCATGACCGCCGATAATAAGAAGAATGCAAAGAAGTTCTGCCAGTTTCATCGCGACCACGGTCATGACACCGAAGACTGCTTCCAGCTGAAGAAGTATATAGAGTCGCTGATAAAGCAGGGCCAACTTCGAAAATACCTGCAGATGCGATCCCCGAAAGGCAGAAAAATGGAGGAAGAAAGGGCCGAAGATGAGGACTATGACTCTGACAGGCGGAGAAACCGAATTCCAAAAAGGCGCCTTCCACCTCCGACAGGGGTTATCCAAACAAGCACCACGGGGCTCCCATCCTCGGAAAGAAATTGAAAGGCCAGAGAAATTGCAGTCATGGAATGTCAAAATCTAGCAAAGAAGCTGGCCCGCAAAGATGGATCCACCGTCGTCTTTCCCCACAACGATCCGCTGCTGATCATGACGAGGATAGGGAACTGGGACGTCAAAAGGGTACTACTTGATGATGGGTCAAATGCGGACGTCCTATTCTCGCACTTATTGCCTAGGTTGGGCATCTCCAGCAGCGAGCTTAAGCCAGTCACCTCACCAACCTTCGGGGTGGGACCATCCGAACTGCCCGTTCTCGGATGGATCGACCTCCCACTGATGATGAGAGCGACTTCGGTAGACGGAGCAGTTGAGTTGTACGCTTCCACAATGGCAAGGTTCATCGTCATGAACGTTCCGTCCTCGTACAACGCCATCCTTGGAAGGCAGACACAGGGAAACCTGCACATTCGTCCTGATGTGAAGTACTTGACTATCACATTCGCCACCAAGGATGGAGATGCAGAGATTTTCATAGACCAGGCCGAGGTAAGAAAGGTGTTTGTGAAAGCACGAAAGGCCCCGGCGAGCAACTTCGCACAAACGATGGAGGCAAAGGCGTCAGAAAAAGGCAAAGAAGAAGATCTTGCAAAAGCGGAAATGGAAACAGCAGAACTTATCCCAGGACAATCTACCCGAATAGGGAAGAGCTTGGCCGAAGGTGAGAAGGAAAACCTTGTATCTTTTCTGCTAAAAAATAAAGATCTGTTTGCCTACTCGCCGAAAGATATGCCAGGAGTAAACTCTGGCATAATACAGCATAGCCTCAAAGTAAGCCTGAAAGCAAAACCTGTCCGGCAAAAGAAACGAAGCATCTCAGTCCACAAAGAGCAACTTTGTCAAAACCGAGGTCCAGCGTCTGTTAGACGCCAAAGTCATCAGGGAGGTGAAGTACCCCGAATGGTTAAGCAATGTGGTCATTGCCAAAAAAGAAGGTAGCAGCAAACTCCGGATGTGCATCGACTTCAGAAACTTGAACGATGCTTGCCCGAAAGACTTATACCCTCTGCCGCCAATAGATCAACTGGTAGATTCAACTACCGAATATGGGCGCCTAAGTTTCCTGGACGCCTTCAGTGGCTACCATCAAATAAGGATGGACCCCGAAGATGAAGAAAAAACCGCCTTCATCACCGAGGGAGGAACATACTGTTATGTCAGGATGCCCTTCGGGCTAAAAAATGCAGGAGCCACCTACCAAAGGTTGATGAACAAGGTCTTCAAAGACCAAATGGGGAGAAACATGGAGGTGTATGTTGATGATATGATAGTCAAAAGCAAGCTCCCTCACAACCACGTTGCAGATCTAGAGGAAACCTTCCAAAAGCTCAGAGCCTTCGGGATTCGGCTCAATCCTGAAAAGTGCATCTTCGGAGTAACCTCAGGAAAATTCCTTGGGTACATGGTATCCGAAAGAGGCGTTGACGCTAACCCCGAGAAAATCAAGGCGCTGCTTGAGTTTCGAACTCCTGCCACACTCAAAGACGTGCAGAGGCTCACCGGAAGAATAACCTCCCTGAGCAGATTCATTGCCAGGTACGGAGATAGGTGTCGACCTTTCTTCAAAGTCCTCACAAAGGCAGCAAAAATGGAAGGCGACCTCGGAAGGAATGATCACCCTTGGGGTGAAGATTGCCAAAAGGCCTAGGAAGAACTCAAAGTCTACTTGGCTAGCCTGCCGACTCTGCGACAACCTCGGGAGGGAGAACCCCTCGTTTTGTACCTCGCCGTCACGGAGAAAGCTGTAAGCTCGGTCCTCGTGAAAGAAGAAGGGCCAAAGCAATGGCCAGTCTATTACGTCAGCAAATCCCTGCATGGCGCCGAAGTCAGGTACCCTCTGCTTCAAAAAGCTATATACGCCTTGGTGCTTGCCGGGAGAAGGCTGCGGCCCTACTTTCAGGCTCACCCCATCATCGTCCGAAGTAGTCTACCGCTACAAGATGTTATGAAGAATGTTGATCATTCGGGAAGGCTCTCCAAATGGTGCATAGAGCTTGGCGAACACGAAATCATATATGAACCTCGGAAGGCCATAAAAGGTCAAGCACTGGCAGACTTTATCGCCGAAGTACCCACCACTAAGGAAAGCCACATGGATCCGAACGGAGGTGAGCCAGAGTGGACCTTACATGTTGACGGAGCCTCGGGATCCGAACACCAGGGAGCTGGAGTAATTATCAGAGGACCCGAAGGCCTAGAGGTAAAGAAGGCTATTAAGTTCAGCTTCAGCGTCACTAACAATGTGGCAGAGTATGAAGCCCTCATAGCGGGATTACGCTTGGCCAGAAGGATTGGCGTGAGAAACTTAAAGGCTCACAGCGATTCCCAGCTGGTAGTTCGGCAGACGGCAAGAGATTATGGGGCGAATGACCCAATCTTGGCAAAATACCACGAGCTGGTAGCAAAGCTCATCCAAGAGTTTGACGCCGTACGGATCGAAAATGTACCTCGGCGCAATAACACAGAGGCAGATTGCTTGGCGAAGTCAAAAACATACACTGAGGTGCTAGATCACCCGAGCATCTCAGTGCTGAGCATAGCGACCTCGGGAAAGGGATGGAAAGATCCCATAAAAAGATACCTCGCAGAAAATGTGCTCCCCGAAGACCCCGGCGACGCTGCAAAACTGCGAAGACGCTCAGGCTGATTCTTCCTGATTGGTGAAGAATTATACCGACAGGGATATGTAAACCCGCTGCAAAGATGCGTGGATGAAGAGGATACTGAAATGGTCCTTGAAGAGGTCAACGAAGGCATGTGTGGTTCACATATTGGAACTGATGCCCTTGCGGCGGTGATACTTCGCCAAGGATACTTCTGGCCGACCCTGAGAAAGGATGCAAGGCAGTTCGTCCGAAAATGCGGTTGTTGCCAGAAACACGCGAACATCCAGAGGGCACCCTCGGAAATGGTATCCTCGGCTGACTATCCATGGCCCTTCGCAGTCTGGGGCATAGACCTTATTGGGCCACTCCCCTCAGCGCCCGGAGGCGTGAAATTCTGCGTGGTAGCAGTAGACTATTTCTCCAAATGGGTCGAGGCAGAACCATTAGCAACTATCTCGGCAAAAGAAGTGCAAAAGTTTGTATGGAAGAACGTAGTATGCAGATTCGGCATACCGAGGGTACTAGTGGCTGATAATGGATCCCAATTCATAGACAAAGGATTCCATAAATTTATCAGCGACCTCGGAATAAAAATGCACTACGCCCCAGTAGCTCACCCCCAAAGCAACGGGCAGGTGGAAGTATCTAATAGGACCATAAAAGATGGCCTGAAAAAAAGACTGGGGGAAGCAAAAGGGAAATGGCCAGCAGAACTCCAAAGCGTATTATGGAGTTACCGAACGACGCCCCGAAGAGCCACAGGGGAGACTCCCTTCTCACTCGTCTAGGGTACAGAGGCTATTATCCCAATAGAGATAGTTCAACCTTCAGTACGGGTGCAAATATTTGATGAAGGTGGAAACGACCTCGGCCTAAGAACGAAGCTCGACCTTGTTGACGAACACAGAGAAATAGCCGAGCTGAGGAGAAAAGCTTTTCAGCAAAGAGTAGCCGCGGCTATAAACTTACGGGCCAGGCCGAAAGAAATCAAGAAAGGAGACCTCGTTCTCAGAAAGGCTGACTTTGCACCCCGAAGGCCATCCCACGGAGTACTTCGCGCGAACTGGGAAGGACCATATGTGGTTCTTGCCGAAGTACGAAAAGGCGTGTACAAGCTTGGCAACGCCGAAGGCGTAGAATTGAAAAACACTTGGCACTCAGACGCCCTGAAAAAATTCTACGCCTAAGGTTGAGCGGAGGAATCGCGTTGTACGAAAAATATTCTAAGTACAGAATAGTCTTGAGAAAATTGTACAAGACAGAATTCCGCGAAGGTGCTCGCCACGATACAGCACAGATATGCCTTTCCGAAATCCCTTGAGCCATCACGCTCGGGAAAGATGGGAAACAAGAATATCGCAAAAGTACTCGCCGAAATAAGCGCAGAGACAATTTTCCAAAGTCCCTTGAGCCGTCACGCTCGGAAAAAACGGAAAATAGAAAAAACTCTCAAAAGATTTCCTAAGTCTCTTGAGCAAACAAGCTCGGGACAGGACGAAAAGAAGGAAAATTTTGACTAAGTGTTTTCCGAAGTCCCTCGAGCAAACGTGTTCGGGACAAAATGGAAATGCAAAACCTGCAAAAAGACTTAGTCAAATTTTACAGACCTTCCAAAAAAGCCTCCAGAGCGAATAGGCTCGGCCAAGAGAAGGTAATAAAGTTTCTTTGATCGCAGGTTTTCCGAAGTCTCTTGAGCAAATGCATTCGGGGCAATGGAAATAAAGAAACTTGCAAAAAGACTTAGCCAAAAAGTCTTCATTAAAGAGTAAGCTACTTTACAATGAAGAAGTGCCGGAAGATGGAACACAAAATTGAAGGGAAGGAAAAGGGGCCCTAAAATAGCCTAAGGGTTCGCAACGTCCCGAGAGCCACTTGCTTGCCCACCCTTTTCCACCACCTTCGGCGCTGGAATTGAAGAAGGAAGGTTCAAATGTTCGACCTTGGACCATTCCCACCGAGGTCCCTCAGGAATGTTTAGAGCCTCTAGAAAAGAGAGGTCCAGATCTAGGAACCTCTGGAGGACTTGGTGCCGAGCAAGGCAGAAGCCGTCCTGAAAAGCGACCTTGGCCATTTGATCAGACTTGCTCTTGTCAAGCTCAAGGTCGTCAAGCTCGTCCTTCAGATCCGCGATCTCCTCCTCCAGCGCCTTTATCTGCTCCTTCCCCTTCGGATCCTTCTTCAAGGACTTGACCTCGGCTGCAAGGATGTTTTTCTCAGCTGTCAGCGCCAGTATGAGCTTGCGGCAACTTCTTCCTTCGCAGCATCTGACAGCTGCTGGTTCTTGGTGATCAATGCCAAGCGAGTGGCCTTCGCCTTCTCTAAGGCTCTAAGGCCGAAGCTCGGAACTTCGCCTGCCTGGCCACCCCAACTCGGAGAAAGCCGGCGTATCCCAGCAGCTGCAAAAAGATGAACGGAAGGTCAGTAAGAGCCAGGCACTTAGGAAAAATTGAAGGGAAAAAAGTGTGAAGAACATACCTGAGCAGCATGCTCGATGACTTTGGCGGCAAGGGTGTCATCATCCGGATGGGCCACCGCAATAGCCTTGAAGGAGGCCTCTGTAAGCACCCCCTTCGAAATTTGCTTCGCCATTTCTGGACAGTCCTCGGAGTACAAGTTCATGTCCTCCGTGAATGTCCAGCAAGGCTTTTTGGGAACCTTCCCTTGCGGGACTTTGGCGTCGCAAAGGGCCAGCGCCTTAGCGTGTTCGGCCGCCCAGTTCGGGGTAAGTAACTCCCCTGCACGGCGAAAACGAGAAGTGGGTCAGAGACAAAGGAAAATTTAGAAAAACAAAAAGAAGCATACTTGGCCTGAAAGCAACTAACCTGGAGGGACCTCGACAACGACGTCCTCGGAGTCCTCAGCCTCCTCGGTCGAAATGCCCTTACCCTTCTGCCTGCGCCGCTCCTCGGCAGAAGGTGCCTCTACCACGACGTCCAGAAGGACTTGCGACGGGGTAGGACTTTGGGCAGGGGCGTCGGTATGAGGGACGTCGGTGGCGGCAGGAACATCGGCCGAAGGATCGGGCAGCGAAGCGACAGTGGCCTCAGCGTCCTCGCTTTCCTCCCCAATACTTTCCAAAGGGGAGGAAAGAACAGTCTTCTTCGCCCATTTAGCCGAAGGACCAGCACCGACAGACTTCTTCCTTCGGGAAGTTGCCTTCTTTGTCTGCTCCCCCTTCTCCACTTGGCCGGAGAAAAGGGACTTGTAATAGGCGGCAGTCCCGTCGCCCATCTCTGAAAAAGAAGATAAATATCAGCGTAAGTCCAAGGAAAAAAACAGCAAGGGAGTAGAAGACAACTCACTTTCGACAAGCGTTTCGAAAGAAATTTCCTCCTTAAGAAGCTTGACCAACCAGGAATCCTTCCCGGCGATGGCAGGAGCTGGCATCTTGAGGTCAGTCTTGTGCTCCTTCACCACCTTTAGCTCCCGAAGGACCTCTTCGGTCATCAACTTCCAGTTGATAGGAAAAGGGTAAAGGGCACGCGGAGCGACCTCGGGAGTCCAGTCAGAGACAGCCCGAATGCGGGCGTCAAAATCCGCGAACACGGGAGCCAACTCTGGAGTCAGCAGCATCCTCGGATCAACGACGTCCACATCCAGTATTCCCTGAGCCCATTTGGTCGGGACGTACGACCAGGCCTCATCCATCTTCAGGAAGAAGAACTTCTGTTGCCACCCCCGCCAGCTGTCCTTAGTGGCGAAGGTGAACATGAATTTTTTGCTCCCGGATCCCCGAGGTAGCATGAAATAGAAGCCACCTTTCGGGACCACAGAGAGCTTGTAGTACTACATGAAGATTATAAAATGGGGTTCTATCCCGAACACGCCACACATGCAGAGGTAGGCGTTAAAATAGCAGAACGAGTTCGGGGGAAGCTGGTTCACAGCAATGCCATGAAATTGGCAGAACTCGCAAACCATCTTCGAGGGAGGATACCGAAGACCGGCCTTCAGCTGGGCTCGGAAAACGGTAACCTCGTTTCTGTGGTTTGAAAAAGCATAATGGCTAGAACGAGGCAGCCTAGTAATGGCATAAGAGGGAAGAAAGAACTTTTTCTTCCACCTCTTTAACTTTGCAGGGGTGGTGCAACAAGGATGGGCTAAAAGAGGCCGCCAGCTCTCAGGGATAGGCATTGTAGACATGAAAACGAGTTTGGAAAAGACAAGAAAACAGTTTCCAGAAAAAACTCCAAAGAACAGAGAGATCAAAACACTCTGGAAAACAAAAACCCACCAAAAGATTTGCCAAAGTCTGAGGACGCCGTCGTGAAAGTTGGCTGCAAAAAGCTCTGATTAAGGCAGCTCCGCCACAGAAAGCAAGAAAGTGCAAGAACAGGGGCAAAGTAGAGAGAAGAGCAGAAGAAAAAGCAAAAGGAACTTATGATGGAACGAGCCATTTATAGGCCAGGGGTGGGTAACCGAAATGTCGTCATAAGTACCCTTTGGAGGCGAACCGTCGCCGTAACTGCCCTCTGCACCTGAAAAGGCGCGCCCTCTGTAACCGACGCAACTCTCCTCCAATGGCAAATCGCCACGTGTCAGCCACCGCGCCAAAACGGGGACACGTCTCCTGACATCCCTAGGAAAAAGGGAGCACGTCTTCTGACATCCCTAAAAAGCTGGGACGCGTCGCTTAGACTGACACGCTTGGCCATCAGACCTGCAGAAACAAAGAGCAGGCCACCTCGAGGACACCAAGAGACAGGCTATGGCCAAACAGCCCATGACCTTCGGGCAAGAGGTGTATCTTCGGCACAGGCTCCGCCTCGAAGACACCAAAGAACAGGCCATGGCCGAACAGCCCTTTGGGCAAGAGGTGCATCCTCGGAACAGGTTAAGCTTCCTAAGAGACTCCCAAGAGCAACCTCGGAAAGAGATGCAAAACCGAAGTCTTCACTTCGGCTTTCCAAAGGGGGGCATGTGATAGCCAAAGCCTATCGCCTCTATCTGGCCGAACTCCCTGCCACAAGAATGGCCAGAAGAGACTGGCGATACCCGAGTGAAAATGGGATCATACACCTCGGGAGATAGCCGAAGAGCTCGGAGCCCGGCACGCCAGGAAACTTGAGGATACTACTAGCCCCACGAGGTTGCAAACAGATCGCCTTCGGAAAAGAGGCACCAGCTATTGCGGGCCGAACATGATCTCCCCGAAGGCGGAACTCCCTAAAGCTGGGAACCCCCGAACTGGGTGCGTGTTTCCTGAAGAGGCACCGTCCGTACTAAAGGACGACCTCACCCAGGGACGTCGGGAGTACGGCAGGAGCATTTAAGGAAGCATTTAAGGAAGCCTCTGACACGTCCTTTCACAGACGTCATAAGCCACCTCAAAAGGCGCTCTGACACGCTGACGCCATCAGAATCACATCATGGCCCATCTCAGAACAAGGCTCAAGGCAACCTGCTACCAGCTATCTGTCCCCTACGCCCAGAAATTCAGGAAACATCCGACCGAACACGTGTCGCGATCTGAACGGACTAGGCACTCCTATAAATACCAGGAAATAAATACTTGGCAGGAGGTTGGTTGGCAAAAGGTCTGACTCCCAGACTCTGAGAAAATCACCAGGCAAGACTCTTCAGCCCCTTTGTGCTATTTCCTCTGCCTTTTTCTCAGCCACCACTGACTTGGGCGTCGGAGGCTCCCCCCCGGAAACACATTCCGGGGGCCTCCTAACCCACTTTTTCTGAGCATCTCAGGTACTCTCCCTTGGGCGCACCATCCTCCAGGCGTTCTTCCTCCTAGAAGTCTCTCCAACAGTCACCATGACTCTAAACGATGAGGCCCATGGCCATCATCTACGTCGGCAAGGACGTGTTTTCCCTTCCTCCTCCTGTGCTCCTCTAGTTCCTCAGTAGAAGGCCCTCCTACAGAAGAACCCAAGAGGTCCGCCGAAGTAGTGGGATTCCGGGGAACGAAACTGATGGCGACCTCCGGCGGCAGCTCGGGCTGGTCCGCGACCTCCACAGCATCTTCTAAAGGTGGGGGAAGGAGGTCCTTCTTCGCTATCTTAGCAGAAGATGACCCGCTCCCAGACGTTTTCCGCCTCTTTGAAGCCCCTTTCTTCGTCTGCTCCCCCTTCTTGGCTGGACCAAGGAAAAGGGACTTGTAGAAAGCGGCTGACTGGTAGCCCATCTCTAAAAAAGGAAGAAAATATCAGCGTAAGTCCAAAGGAAAACTTATACCAAAAATTTGGAAAGTAACTTACTCTAAAAAAGGGCTTCGTAAGTGATCTTCCCCCAAAGGAGCATCACCAACCAGGACTTCTTCCCGTCGATGGCAGGAGCTGGCATGCCGAGGTCCGTCTTATGCTCCTTAAGCACCCCTAGCTCCCAAAGAACCTCCTCAGTCATAAGGTTCCACTTAATGGGGAAGGGATACAAGGATTGTGATAGGACCTCAGCATCCCAGTTTGCGACAGCTCAGATACGGCTGTCAAAATCCTCATTGTCACACCTCACACAAGCCCTGGCCCATAAGTTCTAAGGTTAACTCTCAAAACTGTAACCAAAACCCCAGTTCAACAATTCGGCCAAGCAACCAAAGTTACCCTTTAGTCTTATTTTCTTAAGGTAAAAATCCTGGGAGGTGGCCCATGAGGCTTTGAAACAAATCCATTGTTTACTTGCAGTAGATGCAAGGCCCAACACCACTAACTTGCAAAACAAGCAAGGCAACACTTAACTAAAGTTAAGTGCTTATATGGTGTGCAGTCAAGTGTGCTACTTATATGGCAACCAAGAAGCCCACAGTATTTTCTTTAGTTTGGAAAACACATGTTAATATGCACATGATCTTCTCGGCCAACAAAGGTACACAAAGTGGTCCACAACATTTCATGCTCCATACTCACATAATCAAGCATAAGCCCATAACTATTCACATTGATATGCCAAACCTTGGCCCAAAGCATTCAACATATATATATATATATATATATATATATATACATGTCCAAAACCAACAATAGGATCATACACATAACTTGGCACATAAGCCCAACAAAACCAACACCAAAGCTAGGTATCCAAGACTACATACATGTACACTCAAAAAGGGTAGTCTACCTAGTATCCAACATGGCTACATGCCATGAACCCAAAAGTCTTCCATGCCAAGTTATAGTACAACGCGAGACCACTAATGGTCAAATAGTACCTTAAGAATCCCATACAAAAGCACACAGTGCAACACCAACCCAATAGCCATATTCATAGTCATAAAGGTGAACACTATGATCAGAGCCAAAGTCCATGTGTCCATGCTGCACTCCTAGACAGGTCCCAACACTACAAGCCTGCAAACTTAGTCCATAAGTCTCGGCCAACATGATATAAGACTTGTAATGAACCAAAATCAATAAGCCAAGCACACATTGGCACATACCTTGACAAGTAAGCAAGCTAGCACAAAACACAAGCACAATGCAAGCAAACACTATTTAGGCCAAATATCTTTTCCTGAAAAACAAGTAGGATGGGCAGTGAGTATAAAACTCAGTAGAGCTCACTTTCAATACAACTCAATTAAGAGTTTATTTAGTTAAGCTGAGTATACAACTCAAGCTTAACCTCCCAATAGCTCAACTTAACCTGCAAAACAAACACAAAGACAAGGAAAACCAAACATATACCTATACATGCTATAATAACCGAGGCATATAAGCAACAATAACATAAATTGGTTTAGCAAGCACATAGAATTCACCAAAGCACAAAATAACACACACACACACCATAAAGTGCTCTCGGCCACAATCTCCATAACATGTGCCCATGTGCATTTGCACACAAAACTTCACCAAACACTTCAATTCCACTAGAGCTCCAAAATGTCTAGCAAATAGGTCACATTTACTAGCATTTCTAGCACATGTCCAATAGTTAATTAGCTAATCAACACTAAAACCGAATATATTCTCAATAGCCCATCAAGCAACTAAGGTCATTTGGCAATTTTTTCCATCACTTAGCTACTCTAAACACTTGAATCATGGTAATTCACCAAGCAAGTCAAGTGTTAAGTGAACCCTACCTCAATATTGCTTTCGGCCACAATCCAACTTTCAAAGCCCAAGTGTTCTTCACTCAATTTCGCCTACCACATAAACAATTAGGCATCAATAACCCTTGTTCATGGATTAATTACCATGTATTCAAGGAAGAACACCAAGTTTCTTTAATTCACACTTTCGGCCAACACTTAGTTTCCAAGCCGAAACAACACTTGCACAATTAGCCCATCAATATACCAATTAAGCATTACCATTCCTTGTTCATGGAACTAACACCATGTAATCAAGGAAAGAACATGAGATTACCTCAAGTTAAGCTTTCGGCCAAGTACCAAACTTCCAAGCCAAAGTGTTCTTCACCAAATTGTCCCAGTATTCCATCAATTCAACACTTTAACTCCTTGTTCATGGAAGAACTACCATGGAATCAAGGAAACACACAAGTTACCTCAAAACCCTAGCTTGGTTGGCTCGGCCCTTCTTTGTTCTTCAAGAACCAAGCTTGAATTCAAGTGGTCTAGTGCCGAAACAAGGATGTCCTAGCTTGCCTCCTTCAATTGTCTCCAATAAAGCTTGAATTCAAGAGCAATTTCGGAAGCACTCAAGAACAAGCTCTCCGCCAAGAAAGGAAGGAACAAGCCCGAAAATGGCAACAAGAATGGCTTAAGTGGATTTGACTAAAACTGGCAATAAGACGCATGTACATAAGTTGGCAATTATGCTAGCTTTTGGCTTCAATTTACTTGCCTGGTGCAATGAGGCCTTCACTTACTCACGGTCACACATGCACCATTAAAACACTTGTTTCACTTGGCACTTAAGTCACCTCATGGCCTATAATGCCATGAACATGTCAACACAAGTTCGAAAGTGCCATTTTTCCCAAATAAAATCGGCCAAGTAACTAGTGTGAACACTAGTTAGTCTAACTAGTTAAATAATGATTATTGCCTTAGTGGAAGACATGATATGACTAGTTATCATTGTTGTCAACCATACTTGGTCTAGTATTGCACTAGTCACCATATAAACTTGCATGGCCGAAATCATCATCTTATACTTTGTAGTTTCAATTACACCACCAAGTTAAGTGTGCAATTTGATCCCCTTTCTCTGATTTCTGTTAGTTTTTTCCATACTCCAGTTTCTGTGTGCAGTTAGGTCCTGAAAGTTTCCAGCTTTGCACATACATCATTGTACTAGTTCTCATAGTCCTTAATCATTCCTTTATATTCCTTGGCCTAAGCCAAGCACTTAGGAGGTGAGCCTAACACTCAAACCTCACTGCCAACTTAGGAGTTAGCAACTTCTTGGGATCAACAACGTCCATCTCCAGCTTCCCCCGCACCCACCTGGTCGGCATGTACGACCTCGCCTCCACCACCTTCAAGAAGAAGAACTTCCTTTGCCACCCTCGCCTACTATCTCTAGTGTCGAAGGTGAACATGTATTTTTTTCTCCCAGATCCCCCAGGTAGCATGAAATAAAAGCCACCCTTCGGCATCGGATAGAGCTTGTAGTATTGCATGAAAATGATGAAATGGGGTTCTATTTTGAAAACCCCACACATGCAAAGAAAAACATTAAAGTAATAGTAGGAGTTGGGAGGAAGCTGATTCACGGCTATGCCATGGAATTGGCAAAAGTCACAAATCATGTTCGGCGGCGGAAACCGAAGTCTGACCTTCAGTTGGGCACGGAAGATAGTAACCTCGTCCCTACTATTCAGGAAGTTGAAATGGCCAGGAGAGGGCAGCCTGGTGGTGGCATAGGAGGGAAGAAAGAATTTGGTTGTCCACTTTGCTATTTTTTCTGAGGTGGAGCAACAGGGGTGAGACATGAGAGGCTGCCAGCTCTCAGGGATGGGTTGGACGGACATTAAAGGAACAGGGTAAGACTTGTTCGGTAAGAGAAAACGACTTCGGGAAAGAGAATCACAGGACTTCGGGAAACAAGAAAGAAGGTTCGGGGACTAGAAAAAACAGAAACAGAAATAACCGAAGGACCTTTAAAGGAAAAACCCACCAAAATGTTTGCCGAAGTCAGGATTAGAAGACGCCATTGTAAATGGTTGCCGGAAATCGCTCCGCCACTAGCACCGCCGCGAAAAGATAAGAAAGAGAAGGAAAAGCTCAAAGACAAATGAGAGCAAGAGAAAGATAAAGGAAAGCAAAATGAGGGAAGGAGGGTTTATATAGACCGAACAGGGGTAGCCGAATAGTCGCCATAACTACCCTACGAAGGTGAATCGTCGCCATAATTGTCCCTCGAAGGTGAAAAGCCACGGCTGGTGTAACCGACATGACTGACGCCAACCATCGCGTGCCACATGTCATCCAACGTCAGAAACGAGGACGCACTTTTTGACAATGAGAAAACCCAGGCACGCCTATCCAAACTAACATGCCTGGTTACGAGACGCGACGGTCCACTAACCTGGAACAGAAAAAGTAAATATAAAGAGAGCGCACACCTTGAGAACACCAAGGGACTGACCAGAGAGCGGGAAATAACACCTCGGATAGGGAGGCAGGCCTTCGGGTGGCGAGGTGCCCCCTCCTACGGTGTCCCACTCTAAGTCTTGAAAGGTGGCCCTAGAGATTCCATAAGCCGACGATGTCACTTCGACTTTCCGAGGGGAGGGCATGTGATAGCCGAAGTGCTATCGCCCTCCAAATCAATAAGCTCGGGCAAAGCATCACCCTCGAAAAGTCGAGCGTCACCCACAAGGAGTGTGAGCACCAACCTTGAAAAAAGGGGGTTTGACATCCCAAGTATCCAACCTCGGTGATTCATCATCACCCCTGGGAACGGTAGTACCGACCTCGGGAGGGCTGTGCATCGCCATCCCCAGAAAGGTGATCGAACCGGCTTCAGAAGAGAAAGACTCACCACCCTCGGCAGGAGAAAGCGCCCTCGAAGGGTAGTATCCGTGAGAAGGGGGCTCCCAAATTACTGAAACGATCTCAGAGGAAAGCCCTCCTGCTCCGAAGAGCTCTCTTCTACCGAAGAGATCTCGAGAGTATGCCAGAAACAATTAAAGAGCCTCTGACATGCCAACATCGAACACAACACGTTTCCCTCATACATGCTCTGACACGCCCCCACTGGACACGCTCTATTGCGCAGACCCACCCTGGCCTTGATCTTCGGTCAGAACAGCCTGTAGCTGGCTAGAGGCCCCCACGCCGAAGGTACGGATTGCATCCGACCGAACACGTGTCATAATCTGAGCGGGTTATGTCAGGCAGATTTATTCACACCCTCCTATATATATATATGGGAAATGGCCTCAAAGGGATGACAAGAAAGACAAAAGGGGAGAAAAAGATACATTCTTCATATTCTTACTACTTTCACTCTCTCAAAGTACTGACTTAGGCATCGGAGGCTCCTCCCCGAAAAATACTCCGAGGACCTCCTAACTTTTATCCTTTGAGTGTTTCAGGCGATCTCTTCCCGAGAACCTCTCGTCCAGGCATTCCTCCCTCACCGAAAGTCCCTCCCAGTCTCACTATGTCATACAGTGAAGATGCTGATGGGCATGAATACCCATGTAGACTAGAATCACAAGGATTCTCAAATGCCATAACTATACACACAAAAGAGCACTACCGTGATAATCCTCAAGGATTACCCAGCCCAACAGCTTCAATCTGTGCGTAACGTAACTAGGGAGTGAGAATTTGACAAATCTCAGTAAGGGTCTTCAGTGTGCCTACAAGAAAATTACTAGGACTGTACATATGATGAACATATGTAAACTTGCTGCGAGCTCACATAGCATGAGGGTCTGATATATGCACATATAACTAAGCCATCAAGACCTCTCCTCAACTAGTCCTCCTCACGGTGCATCACTCCATGCCTAGCGAGTTTTGATCACTAACCCGCTCCTAGCAAGCCGTAGCTTACTTGATGCAATCATGTAGCCTTCCCTTAGTCATTATGCAGGGGAATTATGGTGGAACTTTGTAGACAAGGCCATAAGACCTCTTTGTTGTAGACTAGATGAACAAGGTTTCACCTTGCAACCTTGTGGCTACAACACGGCTAGGTCGACAAGGGTTCTAAACCTTTCACCTGAGCTAGTGGTACTTAGTAATGATCATTTGCAACCTGGTTTCCTTGCTTGTTGCGCAAGCAACCTTGAAACCCTTTTGTTTTGTGGGACTTTCAGAAGTCTCGGAGTACCCCCGAAATCCTTAGACCCTAGGTATGCTAAGAACCCCGTTAGATTTCATTTGGATCATCCTAGCAAAATGTGAAAAATTTAGAATTTTTGTTTGTGGTGACGCATCACCACAGTTGGTAATGCTCTATGAACTTTCGCTGGATTGGCAACGCGTCGCTGGCATCGACATGTAATTGGCAATGCGTCGCCAATCTACAGAAATGCAGAATTTGGCGCATTTAGCTGCTATCAACTTTGAACGATTCCTACACATACCAAACATGCATGGAATGCCTCTAAATTTTGTACACTCATAGAACATGTTGGATAGAACATAACCAACTATCACAAGCTAATCTATGATGTCCTGTAACAACAATCCAATCCTCCCAAATCTCTTAGTCCACCAAAATTCAACAAAAACCTTTAACTAATGCCATAGCTAAAACCACTCAAATTCTTCAAGCAAACTCAAGCTAATGGCATTAAATGAACTTCAAAACATATCTCCCTTACCTCAACTCCAAGTAACACATAAGAATAAAGCTCCCTTTCAATCAACCAAGTTCACGAAAGTTCTACACAAGTTCCAATCTACAAACAAAGCACTAATCATCAAAACTTCACTCTCTAACCAAAACCCAAGCTTCAAACTAACTAATAAACATGAATTCAATCAAGAACACATTTCTTACCTCGTTCAAAAATAGGGGATGTGGAAAAATGCCCTTCCAAGCTTCAAAATCATGGTTTAAAGCTTGAAATGCACTCCTCCTAGCTTATATACTTTGAATTGCACCTCTTGACATCAAGAACACTTGATTCCAAGCTTAATTTGAGAGCAAATCAGGGTGAGAAGGCTAGAAATGATATTATGGCAGCCATAGTCTCAGTTTCCCTTCTTAAACCCTCACTTAACCCCAAGGCCATCAAAGTATTAAGCTTGTTACAAATAAACCCCCATCTTTTGTAACTTAGTGATTCTTGATTAAATTCTTGTCCACTCTTTAAGTTTGAGTTAAGGTTGAAAGTTAAGTAATAAAAAATTCATTTTAAAACATTCGGGACTCATCCCAGCTATTTAGGATGCAAAATTACCATTTTGCCCCTGAACTTCGTTTAGTGCCTTATTTTTTCTCGGAACTTAGTGAACTTTGCTAAACTTCTCTATTCTTGCTATGTAAACTTGAATTAAGGTTCTAAACTTAATATAAAACACTTTTCCTTCCTCAATTACACCTCCCACTAGAAGGGCCATAATATTCTCCCCTCCTTCTTGAATTTGGTCCCCCAAATTTCGCTGCAACTCCGGAAAAATACTAGGATATCTTTTCAGCATATCTTGCTCCGTCTCCCTGGTAGCTTCCTCCTCACTATGGTTAGACCAAAGGATCTTAACCATTGGAATCCACTTAGTCTGCAATTTCTTGACTTGCCTATCAAGTATCTGAATAGGTTTCTCTTCGTAGGTCAAGTCTTCTTGAATAGTTATCACTGAAGGATTAACTACCTTTCCCGGGTCCACTGTGCATTTTCTGAGTAGACTAACGTGAAACACGTTATGCACTTGGGATAGGTTAGGTGTTAATGCTAATCGATAAGCAACTTTCCTTACCTTCTCGAACACTTCATACGGTCCAACATACCTAGGAGCTAACTTGCCCCTTTGCCCAAAACGGCTAATTCCTTTCATGGGCGACACTTTAAAAAGCACTTTGTCCCCAACTTCAAAACTCAAGTCTCTTCTCCTCAAATTCGCATATTTAGTCTGTCGGTCATTGGCTGTCTTAATCTGATGCTGGATTAACTTAATCTTAGCTATAATGTCAGCTATGATTTCAGGTCCAATAACTACCCTATCTACAGAATCTGCCCAACAATGAGCTGTTATACATCGCCTCCCACACACAGCCTCATATGGTGCCATTCCAATAACAGCTTGATGACTGTTATTATAAGCAAACTCGATCAGTGGTAAGTGCTGATCCCAACCACCTCTGAAATCGATAGCACAAATTCGCAACATATCCTCCAAAGTCTGAATCACTCTCTCTGATTGCCCATCAGTCTGAGGATGAAAAGCAGTACTAAGACTAACTTTACTCCCTAATGCTTCTTGAAAAGCATTCCAAAATTGTGATGTAAACCGAGGATCTCTATCAGATATAATCTGATCCGGTATCCCATGGAGTCTCACAATCTCCTTGAGATACAACTGAACCAACTTCTCCAATGTTTAAGTGATCTTGATAGGTATGAAATTTTTCGACTTCGTCAGTCTATCAACCACTACCCATATAGCATCATGTTGACTCCGAGTATTCGGTAATCCCATTAGAAAATCCATAGTAACAGATACCCACTTCCTCACTGGCAGAGGTAAACTCTGAAGTGTGCCTGCTGGCTTCTGATGTTCAGCTTTCACCATTTGACATGTCAAGCACTTTGCCACATGTTTTCCTAAATCCCTTTTCAATCCCGACCACCAAAAATGTGTCTTCAGATCTTGATACACTTACTAACACCAAGGTGAATATTCAAAGTGCTACTATGTGCCTCCTGTAGGACTTGCTGTCTAAGTCCATCCACATTTGGTACATAGAGACGATCTCCATAATGTAGTATTCCATCCTTGTATCTGAATTCCTTCCTCATAGTGCTAAGCTTCCCTCCTCTTGAAATTTTCTTCAACATTGGATCTTTCATCTGAACTTCTTTAACTCTAATTAACCAAGCTATCTGCACTTCCAGAATGTAGACTAGGGATTTTTCTTGACATTGCCATAATTCATGCAAAGCTAAGAAACAGTCCCTCAATACTCCTTCAGAGGAGTTCATAGCCTAATCCTTAGATAAGATCACTCCCGTGTACTTCTGGCTCAACGCATCTGCTACCACATTTCCTTGACCAGCACAGTACTCAATCAAACAATCATAATCCTTGATGTATTCAATCCATCGACGCTGCCTCATGTTCAGATCCTTCTGGGTAAACAAATATTTAAAACTCTTGTGATCGGTGAAGATTCTAAACGACCTTCCCATCAAATAATGCTAGTGTTGTGGCCAAAAGCCAATCATGAGATGATTGTATTTTTTTCACATTGAGTCATGATATTTTATTAAGGCATTAATCCAGCAATTATGGTTTGTTCTTTTGTTTCTATGTAACGTAACAAATATAATTGTAACCCTAGAATAATGATATTCTCAAATGTCCCTAGTCTAGTATTATTGTGGAGCGGGTTGCAATAATACATAACGACTAGCATATGTGGAGACTAATATGAGATTTGTAGTCTGCATATGGGTACAAGTTGGAGAACTTGTGTACTGGGCCAACCCACCATGAGAACACTACATGGATCGTTATATGAGTGTCATAAGTGATTCTCATAGTGATCATGGTATATGTAGTCCTTCGACATAAGATCATCAAGGTTCCCTACATGCGAGTCACATACTTTGATACTTTCCTTTGTTGCTCGTAACTGAGTGAACTTGAAGGAGGTCATTGGGTATGTCACATATCATGCGGAGGGATTTCTATGATCAAGATGGGATTTGTCCTTCCTATGTAACAGGAGTGATATCTTCAGGCACCTTGATAGAGTAAGACTTAGAAAAATGCATGGCCATGCTCGGATGAGTTATCAGTTTAAGTTGGCCTAGTCGGTAATCGAGAAACCAAAGATTGGGCTATACAAGAGTGACACATTCCATGTCTCGTGCTTAGTCTTGATATCTTGGACAAAGGGACAATGGCATATATCGGTGATGATCATAAAGGTTTAGTCGAATCACCGACAATCTTGTCACTTGGGTAGCAATGATGTGTTGCTAGACACCGCACATTGCTTATGATCATAAATGTGATTTATGATCATTGCCAATGTGGTAAGAGCCTATTGGGTCACACACATAGAGCTATTTGGATCATTAGAGTGCATGGCTAATTATTTGGGTTATGGTTTCACAATAATTTTGTATTAATAATGGGCCCAAGAGTTGAGCCGTTATTAAGCCCAAAATTAAAGCCTAATTGGATTAGGGCTTTGAAACCCATTAGGCCTGGAAGTTGAGTATCACTATAAATACAACTTTTAGTGAGAAATTCATAGGTCTCCTTGCCCTAGCCTCCCAAAAGGACAACCGCACTCTTCTCTTGCAATTCCTTGGAGGACGCAAGCTAGCACTACGAGCGCAAGAGAAACGCATCTGCCGGGACGTGGTGGAAGCGTGGTGATCCCGAGAGGCTCGTGTGGATACCACAGAGAGCTTCAACAAGCCAACTGTTCAGGTTTTGTGATTCGACTCTACAGTTGAGTGAGAGATCTCAACCGAGAATTAGGTATGAAAATTTTTGAACACCCGGTTTACCCCATTTCACTTGGATCCTGGAGGGTTTCGGTTAAATTTCGCTGCGCTGTTTGGCTCCCAAAACCCAACAAATAATGCCTCCACAACTTCAGTGCAAAAAGTACTGCTGCTAGCTCAAGATCATGAATAGGATAGTTCAGTTCATTAGGCCTCATCTGTCTTGAACCATAAGCAATCACTTGACTGTCCTGCATCAATACACATCTGAAACCAGAACCAGATCCATCTGTATAAACTGTAAAAGATATTTTCAGATCTGGCAAAACAAGTATAGGTGCACTAGTCAATCTCTCCTTCAATTCGGTATAAGCTTCTTCACACTTTAGTGTCCACTCAAACTTCTGAGTCTTCTTGGTGAAGGCCATCAATGGTGTAGCTATCACAAAGAATTTCTCTATGAAACGCCTATAGTAGCCTGCCAAGCCCAAGAAACTCCTAACCTCTGTAACTGTAGTTGGTCTCTTCCATTCCACTACTGCTTGAACTTTTTCAGGATCAATTGACAAACCCTGAGCACTGATAATATGCCCCAAAAATTGGATCCTCTCGGACCAAAACTCACACTTAGACAACTTTGCATAGTACTGATTATCCTTCCATACTTGTAAAACTATTCTAAGGTGCTTCTCATGCTCTGATGTAGATTGTGAATATACCAAAATTTCATCAATGAAAACTTCAACAAACTGATCTAGAAATGGCTTAAAGATCCGATTCATGGCTTCCATAAATACTGCTGGAGCATTCATCACACCAAAAGGCATAACTGTATATTGATAATGTCCATACCTCGTCCTGAAAGCAGTTTTCGGAATATCTTCCTCCTTAACTCTAATATGAAAATACCCATACCGAAGATCAATCCAGCAAAACACCTTCACTCCCCTAAGCCTGTCAAATAGATCATCAATTCTAGGAAGCGGATATTTATTCTTGATTCTCACTGCATTCAACTTCCTATAATTGATGCACAATCTAAAAGTTCCATCTTTCTTCTTCACAAATAACACCGGAGCTCCCCATGGTGATACACTAGGCCTTATAATGCCTTTCTCTATCAGTTCCTCCAACTGCTTCTTCAACTCATCTATCTCAGGAGTTGACATCCTATAAGGTGGTATTGAAATAGGCTCAACCCTTGGTTGCAGATGGATTGCAAACTCAGTATCCCTCTTATGGGGTAACCCAGGTAACTCTACTAGAAACACCTCAGGAAACTGATTTGCTACTGGAATTTTCTCAAGTTCCTCTTTTACAGCCACTCCATTCAACGAATAACACTCTTGTTCACCAACTATCGGGATGGTATCCATAAGTCTAAGGTGCAAACTCTTAGCACTAGATGCCAATCCTCCTCTGCAAGTCACTCAAGCTCCCTGAGCGTCAATAATGTTGATTGAGTGATTCGCATAATCAATTTGGGCTTTATGCTTACTTAGCCAATCCATTCCCAACACTAGGTCATAACACCTCAATTCTATCACCCATACCTCACAACTAAAATCATGGTCACCTAACTGCAAGGGATACGTAGTAACCACTTCATTGGTCACAATAAAACCCCTCCCCGCAGTCCTGATGAGTCTCAACTCACCCGAGATTTCTCGCTGCAATTTAAACTTATTTACCAAGGAAGAAGGTATCACTAAAAGAGTAGCAACCATATCAAATAGCACTCTAGGACTACCATTTTGGCAAGTAAACTTACCTCGAACGGTGGCCGGTTCTCTGGTCACTTAACTCATCAGGGCAAAAACCATTGGCTCAATTGTTGCTGCAGCTACACCAGGCTGATTCCCTATGGCAAAGGGTACAAGGGGCAAATTTCTGGGCGGACCTGACATCGGTTGAGCTCTGGGGCATTCCCTCGTCCAATGTCCTCTCTGACCACAAATATTACAAACATCTGTCCCCAGAATACATGGTCTTCCACCATGAAACCGTCTGCATCTAGAACATAAACCCGTCTTCCTTCTCTTGGATGGACCTTCGTTTTCCACAATTGGTCACTTCCTGGCACTCTTTCCTAAGTTAGCTGGTCCAACCTCCACCTTTTTACTAGGTGTCCTCGAATCCTCAAATTCTCTTTATAAGGCCAACGCCTTCTGAACCACCTGGCGATAGCTCTTGATATCCACTATCGCAATATACCTCCTGAGTACAGGTTTCAAAGCTTGAAAGAACTTCTTAGCTTTCAATTCATCATTGCCCATCATGTACGGAGCAAACCGGATAAAAGAATTGTAACGCTCCTCATACTCCCGCACAAATATCTCTCCCTGTGTCAAATTCTCAAACTGAATCCTCCTCTGATCCCGTGCAGCTTCACTTATATACTCCTATTTTAACTTCTTCTCAAAATCTGACCACTTGAGCACCCTTTTCTTGTGCTCCGGGCGGGTACCATTACTTTCCCTCAGCATCTCCATCACATCATGCCACAATAAACTAGCTCTTCCTCTCAAAAAGAAAGGCACTAGAGTCATCTTCTGCTCTGACTTATAACCACCACAAGTGAAGAGCCTATTCATCCTCGACAACCAATCATTTGCTCTGTCGGGATCACCTATCCCATCAGAGCTCGGTGGATCAATAGTCTTAAACTTTTCCAATAATCTCATCTGATGTGTAGTGTCTCCCCTCCTTGGAGCCTCCATCACCTCTGGTTCTTCTTGCTCCTCATGAACATGATTTCTATGTTCATGAGCCCTAGGCACTTGCTGTTGCTCGACATGCCTTTCCTGATCCTGTTGTGGGCCATTCTCCTCCTGGACAACACCTCTATCCTCATAATCTCTGAACATCTCAGTCACAAGGGTGTTCATACCCTGTGCCACTTGGGCCATAGTCTGTGTCAACCCCTGTAATACCCTGGATATCTCATCCAGCCTTGCCACAATGTGGTCACTACAACCTTAACCAGGTTCCCTAGTTCCCTTTGAAGCTCCTGACCTAGTGTCAACCATAGCAACCTACAACCACAGCCAGACAACATTCCCCAGATGTTGGTCAGTACTAACTTCCTAGCACTTGGACTTTCCAATCTAGATCTCAGTCTTAGCCTCCAATATCTATGAAATGGGTCCTAAGCTCTAATACCAAAAATTGACACGGCCGTCCTTGGCCCCTGCCCAGGAAGCCCTGTGAGAGCTGGTCTCACGGTGTATTGCAATTGGCTAGTTGTGTATGTGTGCAGATTAAATCCCATGATACTAGTTGATTATCCTAGAATATGTAATATGCATGCTCTTCATGCTTTGACTTGGTTTATTAAAACCATAAAACATTAACTTGGCCAAGTAATTTCTACACAAAAATAAGTACAAATAGCCAAAGCATACAAAATCAACCTTTGTGTGAGTTTACTACACATAACAACTCATGAGAACATTCATACATAAAGTAAACTAATGCCCTCACCCAAGAGCAATCCTAGAGTCGAGGACTCCTTATTACATAGACTATGGAGGCAACTAAAAGTACTATATAAATACCATCCTCTACTGAGATCTCTTTGACTTAACTCCCACCTTGGATACACATCCCAATGGCGAGTCTCAAAAGTCCTTGCCAAGTGCTACTAGGCTCTGCAGCCAAAGGAAGACCTAAGTTAGTACTGTACTTAACCAACAAGCCAACTAAATATACCCATGTAGACTAGAATCACAAGGATTCTCAAATTCCATAACTGTACACATAAAAGAGCACTACTGCAACAATCCTCAACGATTACCCGGCCCAACAGCTTCAGTCTCTGCATAACGTAACTAGGAAGTGAGAATTAGACAATTCTCAGTAAGGATTTTTAGTGTACCTGCAAGAAAATTACTAGGACTGGACATATGATGAAAGCTCACACAGCATGAAGGTCTGATATATGCACATATAACTAGGCCATCAAGACCTTTCCCCAACTAGTCCTCCTCATGGTGCATCACTTCGTGCCTAGAGAGTTCTGATCACTAACCTGCTCCTAACAAGCTGTAGCTTACTTGATGCAATCATGTAGCCTTCCCTTAGTCATTATGCAGGGGAATTATGGTGGAACTTTGTAGACTAGCCCATAAGACCTCTTTATTATAGACTAGATGAACAAGGTTTCACCTTGCAACCTCATGGCTACGGCACGGCTAGGTCGACAAGGGTTCTAAACCTTTCACCTGAGCTAGTGGTACTTAGTTATTGTCACACCTTACTCAGGCCCTGGCCCATAAGTTCCAAGGTTTAACTCCCAAACCCACTTTAACACTAACGACTTCAATTCGGCCAAACAAGCAATGGAAACCTTAAGTCTTATTTTCTTAAGGTGAGAAGCCTGGGAGGTGGCCCAGGAGGCTTTTCAACAAACCCAACAGTTACTTGCAGCAAAGGCAAGGCCCAATACCACTAACTTGCACAACAAGCAAGGCTTTAATGATTACTTGCATCTCAAGCAAGGCAACACTTCATGGAGTTTTAAGTGCATAATTGGTGTGCAATCATGTGTGCTACTTATATCACAACCAAGAAGCCACATTATTGGTTTAGATTTTGAAAACCACAAGTTAATATGCACATGATGCTCTAAACACTTGAATCATGGTACATTACCAAGCAACATCAAGTGTTAGCGAATCCTACCTCAGTAGCTTTCCGTCTCAAGCCAACCTTCCAATATCCAAGTGTTCTTCACACACAATGCCTACCATAACAACAAATAGGCATTAACAACACATGATCATGGATTAAGTACCATGAAGTCAATGAAGAGCATCAAGCTACACTAACTCACTCTCTCGGCCAAAATGCCCAATTCTACAAATTATGTTCTTTACCAAACTAACTCAATACATGGTCATTTGACCATCAATAAACTTTACTCATGGCACCATTTCCATGTAATCAAGTGAACAACACCTAATTACATCAATCCAAGCTCTCGGCCATAATGCCCATTTTCACACTTTAGTATTCTTCACCAATCTAATCCAACACACACTCATCTAAGCATCCATAAGCCTTATTCATGGCACATTTACCATGTAATCAAGTGAATATCATGAGTTTACCTTAATTCAAGGATTCGGCCAAACACTAACTTCCACACTTTGGTGTCTTTCACCCACAATAACCTATCACAAGATTAAATAGGTATTAACAAGCATCAAACATGGATTAATTTCCATCTTAATGAAGAAGAACACCAACTCTATCACATAATCCTTTCGGCCAAGACTAGGTTTCCATATCAACATATCATTTGCTCAATTCACTTAACTTAATAACGTTTGAGCACTAAATATCCTTGTTCATGGAAGAAATACCATGGATTCAAGGAAAATAACAAAAAATACCTCAAACCTAGCTTGATTGGTTTGGCCCTTCACCGTTTCTTCATGAACAAAGCTTGATTCCAAGTGAACAATTGCCGAAACCAAGCTTGCCTCCTTCAATTGCCTTTAAGCTTGCTCAAATCCATAAGCCATTTTGTGAGCAATCAAGAACTCAAGAACTTAGGCTCGGAAGCTCTCGGCCAAGGCAAATGAGCCCGAAATGCAAAAACAAGGGCTTTGACTAGTTTCGGCCGAAGGACACTTGGTAATAGTTTACACAAATGCTAATTTTTGTCTTCCATTTACTTGCATGAGACAATGTAGTCCTCCACTTCACATGTTCACAAGACCACCACTAAAACATAGGTTTTCTTGTCACTTGAGTCCATCCATGGCTTTAAATGCCAAGCATAAGACAAACACAAGTACCAAAGTACTATAATCACCCATGTGTAACCGGCCATGTAACTAGCTAACAAACTAGTTAGTTTAACCAGTTAACTAGTGAATAGTTCTTTAGTGGTAGACAAGACTAGACTACCAATCATTGTTGTCTCCCACAAATTGGCTTAGTATGGCACTAGTCACCTTAAAAACTTGCATGGCCGAAATGATCAACTTAAAGTTGATAGTTCTAATTGTACCACTCATTTAAGTGTACAATTTGATCCTCTTTTTCTGTTTTCTGTCTGTCTTTCCACAGTCTAGTTTCTATGTGCAGTTAAGCCCTGAAAATTTCCAGCTTTACACATAGACCACTGTACTAGACTCCATAGTTCTCCTTATCCTTCCTTTTTGTTTTCTCTTGTTTTCCTTTGTTTTTCTTGGCCTAAGCCAAGCTCTAAGGCGGTACCTAACAGTTATGTTCATTTGCAACCTACTTTCCTTGCTTGTTGCACAAGCAACCTTAAAACCCTACAAAATTCAAGGAAACTCTTTTGTTTTGTGGGATTTTCGGAAGTCTCGGAGTACCCCCGAAATCCTTAGACCCTAGGTACGGTAAGAACCCCCTTAGATCTCATTTGGATCATCCTAGCAAAATGTGAAAAATTTAGCATTTTTGTTTGTGGCGACGTGTCTCCACAGTTGGTAATGCTCTGTGAACTTTCGCTGGATTGGCGACGCGTCACTGGCGTCGACATGTGACGATTCCTACACATACCAAACATGCATGGAATGCCTCCAAATTTCATACACTCATAAAACATGTTGCATAGAACATAACCAACTATCACAAGCTAATCTATGATGTCTTGCAACATCAATCCAGTCCTCCCAAATCTCGTAGTCAACCACAATTCAACCAAAACCTTTAACTAATGCCATAGCTAAAACCACTCAAATTCTTCAAGCAAACTCAAGCTAATGGCATTAAATGAACTTGAAAACATATCTCCCTTACCTCAACTCTAAGTAACACGCGAGAATCAAGCTCCCTTTCAATCAACCAAGTTCACGAAAGTTCTACACAAGTTCTAATCCAAAAACAAAGCACTAATCATCAAAACTTCACTCTCTAACCAAAACCCAAGCTTCAAACTAACTAATAAACATGAATTCAATCAAGAACACATTTCTTACCTCGTTCAAAAATAGGGGATGTGGAAAAACGCCCTTCCAAGCTTCAAAATCATGGTTTAAAGCTTGAAATGCACTCCTCCTAGCTTATATACTTTGAATTACACCTTTTGACATCAAGAACACTTGATTCCAAGCTTAATTTGAGAGAAAAATGAGGGTAAGAATGCTGGAAACGAGATTATGGTAGCCATAGTCTCACTTTCCCTTCTTAAAGCCTCACTTAACCCCAAGGCCATCAAAGTATTAAGCTTGTTACAAATAAACCCCCATCTTTTGTAACTTAGTGATTCTTGATTAAATTCTTGTCTATTCTTTAAGTTTGAGTTAAGGTTGAAAGTTAGGTTATAAAAAATTCATTTTAAAACACTCGGGACTCATCCCGGCTATTCAAGATGCAAAATTACCATTTTGCCCCTGAAGTTTGTTTAGTGCCTATTTTGTCTCAAAACTTAGTGAACTTTGCTAAACTTCTCTATTCTTGCTATGTAAAATTGAATTAAGGTTCTAAACTTAATTTAAAACAATTTACCTTCCTCAATTACACCTCCCACTAAAAGAGCTATAACACTACCATTCCAAAAAGTAAAATTAACTCAAACGGCAGCTGGCTCTTTCGTCACCTAACTTGCCAAGGTAAAAACCCTTTGGTCAACTACTGCTGTGGCTACACCATGTCGATTTCTTATGGCAAGGGCTGGTAGGTTCCTGGGCAAACTTGCCAAAGGTTGAGCCTGTGGGCATTCCCTCACCCAATGTCCTTTCTGGCCACAGAAATTATAATTATCAGTCCCCACGGCACATGGTCTCATGCTACGGAATTGTCTACACTTAGGGCATAAACCCATTTTACTTCATTTGGAAGGACCTTGGCTTTTAACCCAGTCACTTTCCGATGTTCTTTCCTAGGTTGGCTGGTCCAACCTCCACCTTTTTGCTAGATGTCCTCGTATCCTCAAATTCTTTTTCCAACGCTAATGCCTTCTGAACCACTTGGCGATCAGTCCTGATGTCCACTATCACCATATATCTCTGAAGCATGGGTTTCAAACCTTAAAAGAATTTCTTGGCCCTTAACTCATCGTTACCAACCATGTAAGGAGCATACCGAATGAGTGAATTATAACGCTGCTCATACTCTTGCACAGACATCTCTCCTTGCACTAGATTTTCAAACTAGATCCTTCTTTGATCTTGTGTAGCTTCACTAATTTATTCTTGTTGGAACTTCTTCTCGAACTCTAACCACTTGAGCACCTTTTTCTTGTGCTCTGGTCAAGAACCATTGCTTTCTCTGAGCATCTCCATTGTATCATCCCACCATAAACTAGCCCTCCCTCTAAAAAAGAAAGGTATTAAGGCCATCCTTTGCTCAGACTCATAACCTCCACAAATGAAAAGTTGATTCATCCTGGATAACCAATCCTCTACTCAATCGGGATCACCTATCCCATCAAAACTTGGTGGATCTAGAGCCTTAAAATTTTTCAACAACCTCATCTGATGTAGGGTGTCTCCCCTCCATGGAGCCTCCATAACCTCTGGCTCTTCCTCCTCATGAACATTATTTCTCCGTTCATAGGCCCTAGGCACTTACTGCTGCTCAGCATGCCTCTCTTGATCCTGACATGGATCATTCTCCTCTTGGACAACTTCTCTGTTCGCATGATCTTGGAACAACTCAGACATGATGGTAGTTATACCCTGTGCCATTTGGGCCATAGTCTGACTTAATCCCTGAAGCACCTTGGATATTTCATCCAGCCTTGCTATATCTAGGTCACTAAAACCTCACCAGTTTCTCTAGCCCCTCTCAAAACTCTTGACCTAGTGTCAACCATAGCAACCTGCAACCAAAGCCAGACAAAATTTCCCAGATGTTGGTCAGTACTAAATTTCCTAGCACATGGACTTTTCAAAACTAGATCTCAGCCTCAACCTCCAATATCTATGAAATGAGCTTTAAGCTCTGATACCAAAAAACTGACATGCCCATCCTTGGCCCTTGCCTAAGAGACCTATGAGAGCTAGTCTCACGTTGGATTGCAATTGGCTATTTGTATATGTGCATGAATTAAAACTCTGTGATGCTAGTTGATTAACCTAGAATATGCAGGATGCATGCTCTTCATGCTTTGACTTAGATTAACAAAAACCATAAAACATTGACTTGGCCGAGAGATTTCCATAGAAAATAAGTTTAAATAACCAAAGCATACAAAATCAACATTTATGTGAATTAACTACACATAACAACTGTGTGGGAGCATTCATACATAAAGTAGACTAATGCCCTCACCCAAGAGCAAGCATAAAGTCTAAGACTCCTCAAGACATAGACAATGAAGGCAACTAAGAGTACTATATATACAAGCCTCAACTGAGATCTTCTTGAACTAACTCCCACCATGGATGCAAGTCCCAGTGGCAGGTCACGAAAATCCTTGTCCAACTGCTACTAGTCTCTGCAGCCGAAGGAAGACTCTAGTTAGTACTATTACTTGACCAACAAGTTACCCAAGTAAACTAGAATCATAAAGATTCTCAAGGGAAATACCTGCAACAAAAGCTAACTACCGCAATAAACCTCAACAGTTATCCAGTCCAACAAGTTCAGAATCTACACAACATAACTAGGGGGTGAGAACTTAAACATTCTCAACAAGGATCTTGACAGTACCTGCAAGAAAATTACTAAGGACTCTATATATGAGAACATATGTAACCTACTGTGGGCTCATATAACCTGAGGGTCTAATATATGCATGTACCTTGGTCCCTTCTAACCACTCCTCATCCTAGTCCTTGTACTACAAGGCATAGCCTTGTCCTCTAGCAAGCTTAGCCTGCCAGCCTAACCACCAGTTGAACCTCTCCCATTTATGTTGTACAGGGGGACTATGGTGGGACTATTGTAACTAGGCCATAAAGACCTTGCAAATTAGGTGCACTAAGGTTTCACTTTACAACTTTGTGGCTAACGGCACGGCTAACGGCACGGCTAGGTTGCCAAGGGTTCTAAACCTTTCACCATAGCTAGTGGTACTTATTTGTGATCCTTAGTAAAACTAGTTTTCTTGCTTATGGTAGAAGTAACCATAAAACTTCACAAAACTCAAGAAAACTCCTAGGTCTCGAAGGACTTTTGAAAGTCTCGGAGTACCCTCGGAATGCTTAGACCCCAAGGTACCCTAAGAACCCCATTAGGTCTCCCTTTGACCTTCCTAGTAAAACTTGGAAAATTTAGCCAACATACTTGTGGTGATGTGTCACCATAGATGGTAACGTTCTGCCACCTTCCTAGTATTGGCAACGCATCGTGGGCAATGGTACAAAACTAGCAATGCGTCACCAATCTGTGAATCTGCAGAATTTTCACAGATTTTGCTGCTATGAACTTTGGACAGTTACCAAACATATCAAACATGCTTGGTTAGCCTCCAAACTTCACATACATGTAAAACATGTTGCATAGATCAGAACTAACTATCTCAAGCCAATCTATGATGCATTATAACATCATTCCAATCATCACAAACCTCATAGTCCACCATGATTCAACCTTGTCCACTAACTAATGCTATTGCTAGAATTACTCAAATTCATCAAGCAAACTCATCCTAATAGCATTAATTGAACATGAAAATAAAACTCCCTTATCTCAACTCCAAGTAACAAGCAAGAACCAAGCACTGTTACAACCCACTAAGCTCACCAAAACACCACCTAAGTTCCAAGTAAGACATAGGCACCAAACATCAAATTCTTCCGTTCTAACCAAAATCCAAGCTCCTAATCAACTAATAAACATTAATTCAATCAAGTGCACATTGGTTACCTAGTACTAAAAAAAGGGGATGGGAGAAAACGTGCTTCCAAGCTCCAAAACCATGGTTTTATGCTTGAAATGAGCTCCCAATGGCCTATATACTTATGATGGCTTCTCTTTTCACCAAGAAACCTTGATTTCAAGCTTAATTGGAAGGAAAAATAAGGGTGGAGAGGATGAACTCGGGTTTATGGTATACACCCCTCCACTTTACCCTTTTGTAACCCTATTTTAAAAGTAAGCCATCAAAGAATTAGGCATGATACACTTAAGTCCCCATCTTTTGGTAACCTTAGCTGTTCTTGATTAATCCTTGTTTATTTCATCAAGTTTGGGTTAAAGTTGAAAGTTAGGTTATAAAAACTCATTTTAACCACTCGGCATCTAGCCTGACTATTCAAGATGAAAAAATTACCATTTTGCCCCTAAATCTTATTTAGTTCCTTAACCTCTTTGGAACTTAGTGAATTTTGCTAAACTTTCTATTCTTGCTATGTAAACTTGAATTAAGGTTTCAAACTTGATTTAGAGCAATTTACCTTCTTCAGGCATGCTTCCCACTAGGAGAGCCATAACACAAATCGTTGTATATCTTACTAACACCAGGATGCACACTCAACATACTACTATGTGCCTCCTGTAGGATTTGCTGCCTAAGTCCTTCTACATTTGGCACATAGAGTCGATCTCGATGGTGTAGTATTCCATCTTTGTACTGAAACTCTTTTCTTACGGTACCAAACTTCTCTTTGCCTGAAATCTTTTCAAACAATGGATCCTTGCTTTGAGCTTCCTTCACCTTAGTCAACCAGGTTGACTGAATCTCCAAAGCGTAGACTAGGGACCTCTCTTGATCTTAACAAAACTCATGCAAGGTGCAGAAACAATCCCCCAAAGTCCTTCCCTAGGAACTTGTAGCTTGATCCTTGGACAGGATCACTCATATGTACTTTCGAGTAAGAACATCTGCTACTACATTTCCTTTCCCAGGACAATACTCAATTGAGTAGTCATAATCCTTTATGTATTCAATCCATTGACATTGCCCCAAGTTCAACTCTTTCTGAGTGAACAAGTATTTTAAACTCTTATGGTCTGTTAAAATTTGGAATGATCTCCCCAACAAGTAGTGCCTCCAAAGCTTAAGAGTGAAGACTACCGTTGCTAGCTCAAGGTCGTGAACTTGGTAGTTCAACTCATTAGGCCTCAACTGCCTTAAGCCATAGGTAATCACTTGATTTTCTAGCATCAATACACACCCAAAACTAAAACCAGAAGCATCTACGTACATTGTCAAAGCCTTATTTGGGTCTGGCAGAATGAGTATCAGTGCACTCGTAAACCTCTTCTTCAGTTCCAAATATGCTTCCTCACATTTTGGCGTCCAATCAAATTTCTGAGCTTTCTTGGTCAAGGCTGTCATTAGTATTGCTATCACCGAGAATTTCTCTATGAATCTTTTATAGTAGCTTGCCAAGCCCAAAAAACTATGTATCTCTATAATTGTAGTCAGCCTCTTCCATTCTACTATCACCTGAACCTTCTCAGGGTCAACTAACAACCCCTGGGAACTAATGATGTGCCCCAAAAACTGTATTCTCTCAGACCAAAACTATCACTTCAACAACTTTGCAAAGTATTGATTATCCTTCAGCACTTGCAAAACTGTCCTAAGGTGCTCCTCATGCTCCTAGGCAGACTGTGAGTATGCCAAGATATCATCAATGAAGACTTCAACAAACCGATCCAAGAACGGTTTGAAGACCCTATTCATGGCTTCCATGAATACTGCCAGGGCGTTAGTCATACCAAATGGCATAACTGTATACTCGTAGTGCCTGTATCTTGTCCTAAAGGCAGTCTTCGGGATATCTTTCTCCTTAACTCTGATTTTGGAAGTATCCAAACTGGAGGTCAATCCTAGAGGACACCTTCGCTCCCCTTAGCCTATCAAACAAGACATCAATCCTGGGAAGCGGATACTTATTCTTGACTGTCATTACATTCAACTTTCTATAGTCGATGCACAGTCTCAAAGTTCCGTCCTTCTTCTTCACAAACAATACCGAGGCTCCCCACGGTGATACACTAGGCCTTATAAAGCCTTTCTCTAACAGTTCTTCTATCTGCTTCTTCAGCTCATCCATTTCAGGAGCTGACATTCAATATGGAGGTATTGAAATCGGTTCTGTGCTAGGCTGAAGGTGAATTGAAAACTCGGTGTCCTCGCTTGGGTGGTAGCCCAGGCAACACCACTAGGAACACCTCAGGAAACTGATTGGCTATAGGAATTTCTGTAAGTTCTTCTTCTATGGACACCGCATTCAAAGCATAATGCTTCTCCTCATCAACTATGGGGATGAAATCCATAAGTCTAAGGTGCAAACTTTTAGGACTGGATGCTAACCATCCTGTGCAAGTCACTTTAGCTCCCTAAGCATCAGTAACATCAACTGAGTGATTAGCACAGTCAATTTGCACCTTGTGCTTACTTAGCCAATTCATTCCCAATACTAGGTCATAGGACTTCAACCCTATCACCCATAACTCATAAGAGAAATCTTGCTCACCTAACTGCAAAGGATACCTAGTAACCACCTCATTGGTCACAATAAAACTCCTCCCTGCAGATCTGATGAGTCACAACTCAGCTAAGATTTCTCGCTGCAATTTAAGCTTATCTACCATGGCAGATGATATCATCGAAAGACTAGCTCTTGTATTGAAAAGTACTCTAACACTACCGTTCTGAAAAGTAAAATTACCTCGAATGGTGGCTGGCTCCCTGGTTACTTGACTAGCCAAGGTAAAGACCCTCAGGTCAACTGCTGCTGCAGCCACACCAAGTCAATTTCTTATGGCAAGGATACGGGGCGTAGATTCCTATGCGGACCTGGCAAGGGTCGAGCCCGTGGGCATTCTCTTGCCCAATGACCACTCTGACCACATATGTTGCAAATGTCTGTTCCTAAAGTGCATGGTTTTGTGCCATGAAACCGTCTACCCTTAGGGCACAAACCCACTTTCTTCTTCTTGAATGGTCGTTAACTTTCAGTTATCCTTCCTACCCTTGGTCATTTCCCAGTGCTATTTCCTAGGTTGGATGGTCCAACCTCCACCTTCTTGCTTGATATTCTTGAATCTTCTATCTCTCTCTCTAAGGCGATAGCTTTGGATGTCCACTGTCGCCATATACCTTTGAAGCACGGGCTTAAGGCCTTGAAAGAACTTTTTGGGCTTCAACTCCTCATTACCAGCCATATAAGGAGCATACCGTATGAGTGAATTGTGGCATTGCTCATACTCCCTCATAGACATCTCTCCCTTAACCAGATTTTCAAACTAAATCCTCCTCTTATCTTATGTAGCTTTACTGATATCTTCTTGTCGGAGCTTTCTCTCAAGGTCAGACCACTTAAGCACCTTTTTCTTGCACTCTAGTCGAGTGCCATTACCTTCCCTCAACATCTCCATCACATCATCCCACCATAAACTAGTCCTCCTTCTCAGAAAGAAAGGTACTAATGCCATCATTTGCTCGAACTCATACCCTCCACAAGTAAAAAGTCGGTTCATTCTCGACAGCCAATCCTTTGCTCTATTGAGGTCACCTAACCCATCAAAAATTAGGTGGGTCAACTATTTTGAATTTCTTGAGCAATCTTATCTGGTGCGGGGTTTCTCCCTTCCGTGGAGCCTCAGTATCATCTAGCTCCTCCTCATGACCATAAACAGGATCTTGCATCTCATGGGCCCTATGTGTTGGGTTTCGGGAGCCAAACAGCGCAGTGGAATTTAAACGAAACCCTCCAGGATCCAAGTGAAACGGGGTAAACCGGGTGTTCGAAAATTTCATACCTAATTTTCGGTTGAGATCTCTCACTCAACTGTAGAGTCGAATCACAAAACCTGAACAGTTGACGTGTTCAGGCTCTCTATGGTATCCACACGAGCCTCTCGGGATCACCACGCTTCCACCACGTCCCGGCAAATGCGTTTCTCTTGCGCTCGCAGTGCTAGCTTGCGTCCTCCAAGGAATTGCAAGAGAAGAGTGTAGCTGTCCTTTTGGGAGGCTAGGGCAAGGAGACCTGCGAATTTCTCACTTAAAAGTTGTATTTATAGTGAGACTCAACTTCCAGGCCTAATGGGTTTCAAAGCCCTAATCCAATTAGGATTTAATTTCAGACTTAATAATGGCTCAACTCCTTGGCCCATTATTAATACAAAATTAAAGTGAAACCATAACCCAAATAATTAGCCCATGCACTCTAATGATCCAAATAGCTCTACGTGTGCGACCCAATAGGCTCTTGCCATGTTGGCAATGATCATAAATCACATTTATGATCATAAGCAATGAGCGGTGTCTAGCAACACATCATTGCTACCCAAGTGACAAGATTGTCGGTGAATCGACTAAACCTTTATGATCATCACCGATATATGCCATTGTCCCTTTGTCCAAGATATCAAGACTAAGCACGAGACATGGAATGTGTCACTCTCGTATAGCCCAATCTTTGGTTTCTTGATTACCGAGTAGACTAACTTAAACTGATGACATTGATATCATATATCAACTCATCGGAGCATGGCCATGCATTTTCTAAGTCTCACTCTATCAAGGGGCCCAAAGATATCACTCCCGTTACATAGGAGGGACAAATCCCATCTTGATCATACAAATCCCTCCGCATGATATGTGACATACCCAATGACCTCCTTCAAGTTCACTCAGTTACGAGCAACAAAGGAAAGTATCAAAGTATGTGACTCACATGTAGGGAACCTTGATGATCTTAGGTCGAAGGACTACATATACCATGATCACTATGAGAATCACTTATGACACTCATATAACGATCCATGAAGTGTTCTCATGGTGGGTCGGTCCAGTACACAAGTTCTCCAACTTGTACCCATATGTAGACTACATATCTCATATTACTCTCCACATATGCTAGTCATTATGTATTATTGCAACCCGCTCCACAATAATACTAGACTAGGGACGTTTAAGAATATCATTATTCTAGGGTTACAATTATGTTTATTACGTTACGCAGAAACAAAACAACAAACAAAATTGCTGGATTAATGCCTCAATAAAATATCATGACTCAATTTGCAAAAATACAATCATCTCATGATTGGCTTTTTGGGCACAACACTAACAATCTCCCACTTGCACTAAAAGCCAATCATCCATGTATCTAATACCGATGGATCTAGAATGGCTATCATGCTTCTGCTGTGTAAGGGGCTTTGTCAGTGGATCAGCAATGTTGCTGTCTGTCGAAGTCCTGCATATCCTTACATCACCCCTCTCGATGATCTCCCTGATGAGATGATAGCGTCGGAGTATGTGTTTGGATCGCTGGTGAGATCGAGGTTCCTTAGCCTGTGTGATTGCTCCATTGTTGTCACAATAGAGCTCTATCGGGTCAACAATGCTTGGAACCACTCCAAGTTCAGTGATGAACTTCTTGATCCAAACTGCCTCCTTCGCAGCATCAGAGGCGGCAATGTACTCAGATTCTGTTGTAGAGTCAGCTACTGTCTCTTGCTTTGAACTCTTCCAGCTTACAGCACCACCACCAATACAAAACACATAACCAGATTGCGATCTAAAATCATCCTTATCGGATTGGAAGCTTGCATCGGTGTAACCCCTTACAACGAGCTCATCTTCACCTCCAAAGACCAAGAATGCATCCTTAGTCCTTCGTAAGTACTTAAGGATGTTCTTAACAGCTGTCCAGTGACTTTCACCGGGGTTCGATTGGTACCTACTCGTCATGCTCAAAGCATATGAGACATCGGGAAGAGTACATATCATGGCATACATGATAGATCCAATTGCTGAGGCATATGGAATCTTACTCATGCGCTCTCTCTCCTCGGTTGTACTCGGACACTGAGATCTAGAAAGAGTGATACCATGTGACATGGGCAAGAATCCTTTCTTGGAATCTTGCATGCTAAACCTCTTTAGCACCTTGTCAATATATGTACTTTGACTTAGGCCAAGAAGCTTTCTAGATCTAT
Source organism: Aquilaria yunnanensis (assembly GCA_039654915.1). NCBI lineage: Eukaryota > Viridiplantae > Streptophyta > Magnoliopsida > Malvales > Thymelaeaceae > Aquilaria > Aquilaria yunnanensis. The sequence continues at coordinate 48,286,879 of CM077594.1, forward strand.
CTCTATAGATCCTGATGCCTAACACATAGGCTGCTTCACCCAAGTCCTTCATAGAGAAACATTTCCTTAGCCAAGTCTTCACAGACTGTAGCTCAGGAATGTCATTCCTGATGAGTAGTATGTCATCTACATACAACACCAAGAAGACAATAGCGCTCCCACTAACCTTCTTGTAGACACAAGGTTCATCTTCATTTTTGATAAAACCAAACTCTTTGATTGCATCATCAAAACGAAGATTCCAACTTCGAGAAGCTTGCTCCAGTCCATAAATGGACCTTTGCAATTTGCACACTTTATTGGCATTCCCAGGAGTGACAAAACCCTCAGGCTGTGTCATGTACACATCCTCAAGTAGCTTTCCATTTAGGAATGCAGTTTTGACATCCATTTGCCATATCTCATAATCATAGTGTGCAGCAATAGCAAACAAAATTCGGATGGATTTAAGCATAGCAACTGGTGAAAAAGTTTCATCATAGTCAATACCATGAATTTGCTTGAAACCTTTTGCAACCAATCTTCCCTTAAAGGTAATCACATTACCATCCATGTCAGTTTTCTTCTTGAAAACCCATTTGCACCCTATAGGTTTTACCCCTTCAGGTGGGTCAACCAAAGTCCATACTTGGTTTTCATACATGGATTCCATCTCGGATTTCATGGCCATTAGCCACTTCTCAGAGTCAGGCCCTGACATAGCTTGTTGGTAGGTTGTGGGCTCATCTTGATCCATGAGCATCACATCACCGGTGTGAGTCACGAGAAATCCATATCTCTCGGGCTCACGCCGAATCCTACCAGTCCTACGTGGGCTTTGTGCTACAGGAACAGACTCTTGAACCACAACATCTTGTGGTGTCTGTTCAGGTTCCATTTCAGGTTCGATGTCTTCTTGTTGTTCTTGAATTTCTTCAAGTTCTACTTTCCTCCCACTAGTTCCTTTAGAGATAAACTCTTTCTCCAAAAAGACACCAGTTCGAGCAACAAACACTTTTTGCTTAGAGGGATTGTAGAAATAGTAACCCTTTGTTTCTTTGGGATACCCAACAAAAAGACATTTTTGAGATTTGGGCCCTAGTTTGTTAGAGGATTGACGTTTTACATAAACATCACAGCCCCAAATCTTCATAAAAGACAAATTGGGACGCCTCCCACTCCATATCTCATATGGTGTCTTTTGAACCGATTTAGATGGAACTCGGTTTAGTGTAAAAGCGGCTGTCTCTAGAGCATGTCCCCAAAAGGAGTTTGGAAGGTCAGCTTGACTCATCATGGAGCGAACCATGTCTAACAGAGTTCGATTTCTCCTTTCAGAAACACCATTCCATTGAGGTGTACCTGGCGGAGTGAGTTGTGATATTATACCACACTCTTTCAGATAGTCAAGGAATTCTCGATCCAAGTACTCTCCACCTCGATCTGATCGAAGCACTTTGATACGCTTCCCGAGTTGATTCTCTACTTCATTCTTGAATTCTTTGAACTTTTCAAAGGATTCTGACTTGTGTCTCATAAGATACACATAGCCATATCTGCTGAAGTCATCAGTGAAAGTAATGAAGTATTGGGAACCTCCTCTAGCTTGTGTAGACATAGGGCCACATACATCACTATGTATGAGTCCTAGTAAGTCATTAGCCCTTTCACTTTGCCCTGTGAATGGGGCTTTGGTCATCTTGCCCAACAAACATGACTCACATGTCTCATATGATTCAAAATCAAATGAGTCCAAGAGTCCATCCTTATGGAGCTTGGATATGCGGGTCTCATTTATATGGCCCAAGCGACAGTGCCAGAGATAGGTCAAGTTTGAATCATTTAATCTGACCTTCTTGGTATTCACATTATAGATTGGATCTTCAAGGTCTAGAACATACAACCCATTGCTAAGTTGAGCACTACCATAAAAGATTTCATTCAAATAAATAGAACAACATTTGTCCTTTATTATAAATGAAAAACCTTTCTTGTCCAAACAAGAAACAGAAATCAAATTTCTACTAATAGTAGGCACAAAGTAGCAGTTGTCTAATTCTAAAACAAATCCACTAGGTAAAGTGAGAACATAAGTCCCTACGGCTAAGGCAGCAACCCTTGCTCCATTTCCAACACGTAGGTCCACTTCACCTCGGGCCAATCTTCTACTTCTACTTAGATCCTGCACATTTGCACAAATGTGAGATCCACATCCAGTATCCAATACCCAAGATGAGGAAGTAGAAAAGTTAGCCTCTATAACAAAAATACCTGAAGTGGAAGTCTTACTTCCCTTTTCCTTAGCAAGTTCTTCAAGATAGAGCTTGCAGTTGCGCTTCCAGTGTCCAGGTTGCTTACAATGGAAGCACTCCCCTTCCTTTGCCACACCACCCTTTGGTTTCAGTGCAGCTGAAGAAGAACTAGCATTGGACTTTCCATTAGCTTTATCCTTCTTCTTGTTGGCTTTTCCTTTTCCCTTGCCCTTTTGAACCATCAAAATGGGCTTAGCCTTCTTAAGGTTTTGCTCAGCAGTTCTCAACATGTTGAGCAATTCAGGGAGGGACTTGTCAAGGTCATTCATGTTATAGTTCATGACGAACTGACTGTAGCTTTCAGGCAACGATTGCAAGACTACATCAATAGCCAACTCTTTCTGAAGAGCAAATCCCAAATTCTCAAGATTCTCAATGTACCCAATCATCTTGAGCACATGAGGACCCACGGGACTTCCTTCAGACATCTTGCACTGAAACAATGCCTTAGAGGTCTCAAACCTCTCATGCCTAGCTTGCTCTTGGAAAAGCATTTTGAGATGTTCGATCATATCGAACGCCCCCATGTTCTCATGTTGCTTCTGAAGCTCAGATTCCATGGTAATAAGCATGAGGCATGCAACATCCAAAGCATCATCAGAATGCCTCTTGTGAGCATCCCTTTCAGCTCTTGGAGTAGTGGCAGCAGGCTCATTCGGAATGGGCTGCTCTAGGACATATGCCTTTCTCTCTTGTTTGAGGACTATCCTCAAGTTTCGGTACCATTTGAGAAAGTTGGTCCCATTCAGTTTTTCCTTCTCAAGGATCGATCGCAATGAAAGTGTCGATGTGTTTTGTGCCATGGTTATCTACAACAGTAAATATGCAGTGTAAGAGTCATGTATTTTAATTCATTTAATAAGGACTTTTATTAAACGATACTCCCACTATTTTCCTCAAAATAATAACCCTCGATATTATTTCGGAACACCTCGGCGCTAAGGTATTCTAGTGGGCCAAGATCCATATTTGACCACAACCTGAGTCAGCTTTGGCTTTTCTCTCAAGTTACAGCTATTTAGGTAGGCAACTCATTGCCAATTGCATCTTATGCAACTCTTGGATAGTTGGGTGAACAACACTTGTCCAAGCTCATCTCATGAACTTAAGCCCAACTCTATGCCTCTAAGTCCCTAATCCTATTAGGATGACTTAGTTAAGTCGAACCCAAAGTTAGCAGTTTGGATATCACTATTATCCCATCGCGCCTTACCAAGATGAACATAGGTGCTTTGCTTTGGCAAACCCACCTAATGTTGATCAAAGTCTTGACGAGTGCCAACATTTGGAAGGCATCACATTTAATGACTTAATATTTGTTTGAGGGATTTTTCTTTTGATCTCACCAATTTGTTATCTCCGGTTGTTTTATACATGCATCACATACAAATATAAAACATGCATCTCATGCTTACAAGAAATAAACGTGACATGGTTATAGCCCAAACTATGCGATATTCTCAAGCCAATGAGAATATCATAAAAGCCTAAGAAAAGAAAAGAGTCTTCACAAGCTCATTCTCTTCCTTTCTTGGCTGCCTTTTTGTTGTCACCTCCTTGGACATACCACCTTGGACGATCCCATAATGCACCATTACATCAATAATAGAAACCTCGAGTTACATTCGAGGGGAGTAAGGTGAGAAGAGAATGTACAATGAGAGTGATAAGAAAAGGCACGACTCGCAGGCCGTATTTATAAGTACAACCAATCAAGGGCTATAACCATGCACCATGCTTCAAACACCAATCAGCATATCATGTCAAATCTCATTCAACAAAGATGCATGCCAATTTTCGCGTGTTGATTAACCAGTTTTTATTTATGTGGCGCTTCGCATACGGCGGTCCCGCTGGCCGGTCAGCGGGCGGTGGTTCCGCTGACCGGTCAGCGGACGGGGTCAAGGGGAGTCTTACAATTGCTTAGCCCGAAATCTTCTATTTCGAGAAAGTAGGCACCCGAGACTCCTCCATTCGAGCCACCAAAAATACCTTACTTTCGGTGCCCGAACAGGCCGAATCCGAACAAACCTAGGGTTTTTGCAACTATTGCAAGAATCCTAATCCATATAGGTATCTCATACCTATCAATTTCGGTTAATCTCATTAACCAATTTGTGTCGTTTCTTCATATATCTCATATGTTCATTACGAATTCCGGTTTCATGCATCATGAATCAATCTAATTAATCATGGCCGAAAACCAATCGAAGACATAGCATCATGCGATTCAACACTCAATCCCGATTTAGGGTTTCACCAGTAGCTCTGATACCACTGTTGGGTTTCGGGAGCCAAACAGCGCAGCGGAATTTAACCGAAACCCTCCAGGATCCAAGTGAAACGGGGTAAACCGGGTGTTCGAAAATTTCATACCTAATTTTCGGTTGAGATCTCTCACTCAACTGTAGAGTCGAATCACAAAACCTGAACAGTTGACGTGTTCAGGCTCTCTATGGTATCCACACGAGCCTCTCGGGATCACCACGCTTCCACCACGTCCCGGCAGATGCGTTTCTCTTGCGCTCGCAGTGCTAGCTTGCGTCCTCCAAGGAATTGCAAGAGAAGAGTGTGGCTGTCCTTTTGGGAGGCTAGGGCAAGGAGACCTGCGAATTTCTCACTTAAAAGTTGTATTTATAGTGAGACTCAACTTCCAGGCCTAATGGGTTTCAAAGCCCTAATCCAATTAGGATTTAATTTCGGACTTAATAATGGCTCAACTCCTTGGCCCATTATTAATACGAAATTAAAGTGAAACCATAACCCAAATAATTAGCCCATGCACTCTAATGATCCAAATAGCTCTACGTGTGCGACCCAATAGGCTCTTGCCATGTTGGCAATGATCATAAATCACATTTATGATCATAAGCAATGAGCGGTGTCTAGCAACACATCATTGCTACCCAAGTGACAAGATTGTCGGTGAATCGACTAAACCTTTATGATCATCACCGATATATGCCATTGTCCCTTTGTCCAAGATATCAAGACTAAGCACGAGACATGGAATGTGTCACTCTCGTATAGCCCAATCTTTGGTTTCTTGATTACCGAGTAGACTAACTTAAACTGATGACATTGATATCATATATCAACTCATCGGAGCATGGCCATGCATTTTCTAAGTCTCACTCTATCAAGGGGCCCAAAGATATCACTCCCGTTACATAGGAGGGACAAATCCCATCTTGATCATACAAATCCCTCCGCATGATATGTGACATACCCAATGACCTCCTTCAAGTTCACTCAGTTACGAGCAACAAAGGAAAGTATCAAAGTATGTGACTCACATGTAGGGAACCTTGATGATCTTAGGTCGAAGGACTACATATACCATGATCACTATGAGAATCACTTATGACACTCATATAACGATCCATGAAGTGTTCTCATGGTGGGTCGGTCCAGTACACAAGTTCTCCAACTTGTACCCATATGTAGACTACATATCTCATATTACTCTCCACATATGCTAGTCATTATGTATTATTGCAACCCGCTCCACAATAATACTAGACTAGGGATGTTTAAGAATATCATTATTCTAGGGTTACAATTATGTTTATTACGTTACGCAGAAACAAAACAACAAACAAAATTGCTGGATTAATGCCTCAATAAAATATCATGACTCAATTTGCAAAAATACAATCATCTCATGATTGGCTTTTTGGGCACAACACTAACACTATGCACTTGCCATTGATCGGCTTGCCTCTCTTGACCTTGGAGTGGATCATTCCCCTGGTCATCATTTCCTTCCTGAGAAGCCCCTTCATTTTCTGGGTTTGGAAATAACTCCATCACAATAGTGGTCATGGCTTGTGCCATTTGTACCAAGGTCTGTGTCATCCCCTGAAGCACATTGGATATCTCAACCAACCTTGCCACAATCGGATCACTAGAACCTTCACTAGGTTCTCTAGTTCCTCGAGAAGCCCCTCACCTAGTGTCAACCATAGCAACCTGCAACCAAAGCCAGACGACATTCCATAGATGTTGATCAGCACTAACTATGCTAGCACATGGACTTTAAACTAGATATCAGTCCTAGCCTCCAATGTTTATGAAGTGAGCTTTAGGCTCTGATACCAAACTAACATAGCCGCCCTCGGCCCTGCCCAGGAAGCCTATAAGAACAAGTCTCACGGTGGTTACAATTGGCTAGTTATATATGTGTGCGGATTAAAACTTCGTGGTACTAGTTGATTAACCTAGAATATGCAAGATGCATGCTCTTTATGCTTTGACTTAAGCTAAAGCAAATCATAAAAACATTATCTTGGCTAAGTATTTTAATAGAAAACAGGGTCAAAGTGCCAAAGCATACAAAATCAACATTGATCTGAATTTACTACACATAATAATTATGTGGGAGCATTCATACATGAAGTAGACTAACGTCCTCACCTAAAAGCAACCCTAGAGTCTAGGACTCCATCCATAAACATAAGAGGCAACTAGTGCATACAATAAACACAAGGCTGTCTAACTGAGATCCTTTCATCTAACTCCCACCTTAGATGCAATCCTGGTGGCGAGCCTCAAAAAGTCCTCAACGTGCTCAACTAGCCACTACGGCCAAGAAAAACTATAGTTAGTATTGCTGCTTTACAATAAGTAGCTAATAAAACTAGAATCATAAAGATTCTCAAAGCTCAGTACCTATAAAAGCAAACTACCATGACAAACATCAGTGGTTATCAGGTCTAACATCGTCAAAACCTACAGAATATAAACTAGGGAGTGAGAATTGTAATTCTCAGTAAGGGTCTTCACCTACAAGAAATGATACTAAGGACAACACATATATAACCATATGTAATCTCTATGAGCTCGTACAGCGTGAAGCTAAACTTAATGCGCATAAGTTTCAGTCCCTTGGGACTTATCCTCTATCTAGTCCTTGAACTACAAGGCGAAGCCTTGTCTACTAGCAAGCATTGCTTACTAGTCTAACTAGTGAAGTTCTCCACTAGTTGAACCTCCCTTATGTTGTACAGGGGCATTATAATTGGACTAATAATTCCTAGGTTCCAAAGAACCCACTAGGTGTCCTAAGGTTTCCTCATCGAGGCCTTGAACCTGAAGGTGCATCTAAGGTCTCAATGGTGCTAAACCTTCCACCTCCTATAATGGTGTGTTTGTTATGCCATATGAACTAGTTTTCTCATAAGGTACATTTACCATTTACAAAACTGTGAGAAAACCCCTAGATCCCAAGAGAGTTTTTAAATGTTTTGAAGTGCCATGGTACCATTACAACCCTTAGTTACCCCTAGGACCATCCTTGCCCTCCCCCGAATCTCATTTGAAAAAGCTGAAATTTACTGAAAAAGGCCTCTGGGTCCTAGGCACCAGGAGCACCTGAGCACCCAAGGCCTAGGCACAAGGAGTGCTCTGTTCTACGGAGTGAAAAATGCACCTTGGGCACTAAGGCACCAGGGGTCTGTGTCCTGAACCTCAAAAACACTCTCCTTAGCCTCTTTGGTGGTTTCCTACGAGTTTAAGGCATACAATAGACACCTAAACTCACCATAAACCTGTAAAACAACTTACAAAGGCCACAAATACACCATTACAAACTTCCTATGATGCATCAAAACATCACACAATCCACAATTCCAAGCCTAGTCCACCGTAAACACACTTGCCCACAATCAATGATATTCATGAAACTACTTGATTCTATCAAGCATCAACACTCAAATAACATCAATCAAACTTCAAACACTTAATCCATCACCTCAACCACAAGTAACAAGCAAGAATTATGCAACTTCTCACACTAACCAAGTTCCACAAAGTCCAACCTAAGTTCCAAGCAAATATGGGCACAAAACATCAAGTTATTAACCTCTAACCAAAACCCAAGCTCCCAATCAACTAATAAACATGAAATCAATCAAGAACACATTGATTACCTCATATAAAAATTACGAGGTGGGAGGAAACATGCTTCCAAGCTCTAAAGCCATTATTTTATGCTTGAAATGAGCTTCCAAATGGCCTATATACTTATGGTGGCTTATCTTTTCACCAAAAACTCATGATTTTGGGCTCAATTGGATGAAGAAATGATGGTGTGGTGGATGAACTCGGGTTATGGCAGCCATCCCCCATTTTACCATCCTATAACCCAAGTTTAAAACCTAAGCCACCAAAGTATTAGACATGGAACACTTAAACCCCTTTTTTTTTGTAACCTTAGTCATTCTTGGTCAATTCCTGTTTATTTCAACTAAGTTTGGGTTAAAGTTAAAATTTAGGTTATAAAACCAGATTTTTAACACTCGAGACCCAACCCCACAAAAAAAAGAGAATTACAAGTGTGCCATAATGGCTAAAACCCATTGTATTGTATGATTCTCACCATAGTGATTGATGTGTGGGGGGTAAAAGGCATGATCAACACCTCCTTACAAATGTTCCAAGTTGGTAACTTGGCCTCTAAGAAAAGCCTTAAGGATTGCTTGTTTGTCAAGCAACCTATGGACTTTTTTGTAAGGTTTTGGAAATTTGGGTACTCAATTGCAAAACTCTCAAGAAAGAGACTTGGAGAGTTATGGGAAGGATATGAATGGTATGAAAGAGCTATTGGAGGACCAAGTTGCTCATGGAAAACAAGTTTCGACAAAGGAAACACTAAAGGCATTAAGGACCTAAATGTCTTAGTGTAAACCTTAAGGTGTTCAAGCTTTTGACTTAAGGCAAAGGGTAGAATTGTGGGGTTATCTCATCATGGGGGAGGCAGCCAAGGCTTGATAAATAGTCAAAAAATTTGGGCACATGTGTACTAATGAGTTTAAGACAAAGAAACCATAATTAGCGGGAAGGAAAATGACATAAAGCATGGTTAAGCTTGTTAAGTGTGTTTTGTGCCCTTGAGGTCATTCAAGGCAATTTAAGTGGCCAAATCACTTATCGCTCTTTCATTTTCCTCCTCTTCCTACCCAAGAACACAGCCACACTTCCTCCATAGAGACCATACCTCCAAGATTGAAATTGAAGGCAAAAGAAAGCAAGAAAGGGCAATTGGAAGCTATGTGGTCCTAAGACTTTAGTGCACCTAGGATCAAGCTCCAATTTCAGCATACCCATCAAGGTAGGGGTTCTTTTGCTCTCATGGGTTATTTTCTATATTTTTCAAGCAACCATGGAGCTAGGGCTAAGCTTGGAAGAGAGCCATGAGCTTGATGAACCAATTATAGTGAGGGGAGTGCACTTATTGAAGGTTTTGTGACCTAGTGTGAAGTTCACTAAGATGGCAGTGAAATGAGGGTTTCTAGAGCCCAAAGTTAGTACTAACTACCGTTAAAATCCTCCTAAGACCAAGCATCAGCTTGAGGAGGGCTGCCATAGTGATTTGGTTATGTTTATTATGTGTTTTATGGACTAATCTATGGTATATGTTGCTGCTGCATTTCATGTGTTTGTTGGTTGTGAAGGGATGCTGCATTTGGTTGCTATATCTTGTATATATGCAATTTGTTTTTTGTATTTTAGTTTCTTTGGATGCAAGTTTTAATGATGGTTACATTGCCTATTGAATCCAAGTGCTACCCTTACTAAGTTTCTCAATGAAACTTACTCCTCTCAATTCTGTCATTTCAGGTCCAGCAGCAAGATCACAATCAAAATCACATTTTTTGTTTGATTTTTGATCTAAAATTTTAGATACATGAACTTCCCTATGTCTAGTCATGATCTGGAAATTTTGGTAATTTTAGGAGCACATTTGGTACTTTTAATGGTGGCGCTTATTGTGTTGTGCAGCAGCTGTCCAACATCCTGTTCTAGAGTCCATTGTGTCTCAGGCACTCCTGTAACTTAGGGTGTGTATTTAGCTGAGTTAAGACCATTATGTAGTGCATGTATGCATGTACATGTAGTGTATGTAAAATGAGACAAGTATGTGAACATTTGAGCAATGATTAGGCTATGTATGTGATGTGGTGCAAAGTTGCCTAAGTGTGAATGATGGGCTGCTTACTTGTAAATTCTATTTTAGCCACATATGGTTGTTAAATGCAAGAGAACGTATTTCCTAAATGGAATGGACATATATGGGACAACCTTGGAGGGTTTTTGCTTTGTGAATGAAGTGTTTGCACACTTATGAAATTTTGTATGGGCAAAATGGTCATAAAGTGACCAGAATTTTGACTCTGCACTTAACGTTCTATATCTCCCTGTGTAGAATGAATATTTTTATGAAATTTTGACCACATCTAGAGGACATCTAAAGGTTGAACTGGAATTTAGAATTTATGAATTTAGAGCCTTGTAGCCAAAGATATGAAATTGCAAATTTGTCTAAGTTACTGTTCATTTGGTCAGAATTTTGTAACCAATTTAAAAAATCCATAACTTGGCCCATAGGTGGGCTATTGATGTAAAAAACAAAATCCCTTGGTTTGCTCTAAGTCTCAACTTGATAGTGGAGCAAATAAAATAGGGGGTGCATGGTGATAGCGGAAGTGCTATCGCCCTGATCAACCACCGACCACGGAAAAGGACTTCAGAGTGAAGGAAGTCATACACCTAAGGCACACAACCTCGGTACCTAACCAATTCCAACTTCGGGAGCCAATGTAGCGCCTCCTTCGGGACAGCAACCAAACCACCTTCGGGGAAAAGGACCAACCACCCTCTGCGGGAGAAAGCCCCCCGAAGACGGAGACACCGACGTTCCAGCCTGACTCCGAGAAAAGGCCCCATACCCCAAAGTAGGACATCAACCAGAAGGACCTTGGTTGTATGGCAAGAGCCATCAAGGAGTCCCTGACACTCCGTTCACATACGTCTCCAACACGCCACCTCCAGACACGCTCTGGCACGACGTCGCAGTCTAGCGTCCTGTCACACAGGGCTACACCTACTACGGCTCGCGGCCCGAGGAACCTGTAGATGGCTAGGGGCCCCCATGCCCAAAAATATGAATGCTATCCAACCATACACGTGTCACAATCTAAAGGGATCACCCCCTTCCTTATAGACCAGGGAAGTGGTCACAGGCAGGGGGTTCTCCGCCCGGAGGACCTAAAGGACAAGAGGACGCTCTCCTCTCTCTGCCTGAATATTCTCCCTTCAGCCGTCAGAAAGACACGCCAGCCAGGTCTCCCTGAACGATCTCCGCTCCGGGCTCTCTCTAGTGCCAGAAGTCTTTCCCTTTCTCACCAGCCACGGTACCAGGAAGCAGCCGGCCACCACTTAAGGTGACCCTCTCAGGGTACCTTCTTGTACCTCCAGGGCCCCCTGCTGCCCACACCGCTGGACATAGTGGAGATGCTAGCTCCGCCTAACCGGACCGCATCAAATGCTGGCTCCGCACCCCCAGACCGCATCACATGGCTAGAATGATACAATTTATTAATATAAGTTACAGTTGTAGCGGCTGGTTACTAGAAGTTAACAAGATTACCTAATGTGTGGTAGCTAAGATTAAGACTTGTGCTAGTGTTTTCCTTATTTTCTGCCATGGTGTGCATGAAATTTGAATTTTTTTGTGATGGTTGGAGCAATATGCATGTGTTTACATAGTGCCCAAGTGGGCCACTTGGGTATGCACACTAAGGGTACTGTTATGATGGCCTACAAAACATTGCCAATCCTGGGAGTCTAAATGAACAATTTTGGCACCATAATTGGACTACCCTAGTGTGGGTAACATGCATTCCATGGTTACCTCCTACGTTGAATGGTTAGAAATAAAATAAAAGATTACCTACTTACCTTTGCAACATTTGACTTGGATCTCTCCATTGCTTGGTTACTCTAAGTAACTCATCCATTCAACTAGGTAGTCATTCGCTATCGACTAGGCCACTGAACTAACTCATCTAAAAAGACAACCAATGGAAATCTTGAATGTTTCCAATCTAAGCCATTTAGGCCTCTACTTATATGGTTTGATGCACTAGCAAGTAGGTCCCAAGGTGCCAAGAATTAACCTAATACTTGGTGCATCATTACGTTGCTAATGCACTTGGGTTAGCTCTTAACCCTGCTCAAAACTACTAGCCAACAAGCCAAAATAAAAATTGCCATGAAACTGATGCCAGAACTCCAACAAAGGAACTAGACTACTAGTGAAAGGTTAAAGACTTACCTCACACTAGCCATGCACTTTCCGCAAGTTCATTATAGCTACCAATCGCACCCGGCTAGTGGCTACCTACTTTGATCACTTGACTAATCGAAGTGAAACCTGAACTACTACTTTGGTACACTTGGTCAACTCCTTGTAGAAACATCTATTAAGGACAAACTTCCTATGCTAGTTTTAACTTAACCAAGCCCAAATATGAGACTAGTCTGACGACCACTCTGACTGTTAGTAACTGTTTCCTAGGTGTAAGACTTATAGCCATATGCTACTTACACCCTCAGCGTAACCCCTTTCTCCTACATGATCTATTCTTGTTCCTTGATCTCTGGTCAACTTTCACACCATGGGCAAGTCACCCATGCTCCTACTAGGTTCGGTGAGCCAACCTCCACCTCACAATCTCGTGTCTTCAGCTCGTCCAACTATCTTTCGAGAGCTGCTACATCCTACACCACTTACCATTGGCCACCTTGATGATTGTCAAGCACCTTCATATGCTAGCTGAAGGCCTTAGTGAGCTTGGCCTTAAAATCCTATCCTCGATAAAAAATTATGAGAGTGCAACTTAGTAGCCTACATGACGAACTATTTATCACATAGGTCAGTGCATCCTCAGCTGTTTTTGGTGTTGCCTAACCCATTCAAGTTTATGGGTTCAAGTTTTAGATCTTCTTGAGTAATCTATTAGGCCCGATGGTACTCCCTACCTTGGAGGATTCTATATATTATATATCCTCCTGTCTAACCTACCTCATGATGGAGGTCTAAAACAACTTCCTAGGTTGGTGGTCACATCCCAACTACTTGCTTCAAGGTGTTACCCTACCTTGGTTCAAGCCAAACCAACTAGCACAATGTTGGCACACCAAATTGCTAGGATCCATTCCTGGACCTTAACATCCATAAGCAAACCTGACCCAGTTTCACCATTGCAACCTGCACCCAAAGCCAGATGACAACTGTTACCACCTCACAAAAATGGGAGAATTACAAGTGTGTCATAATAGCTAAAAACCATTATATTGTGTAATTCTCACCACAGTGATTGTAGTGTGGGGGGTGAAAGGCATGATCAACACCTCCTTAAAAGTGTTCCAAGTTAGTAACTTGGCCCCCAAGAAAAGCCTAATGGATTGCTTGTTTGTCAAGCAACCTATGGACTTTTTTGTAAGGTTTTGAAAATTTGTGTACTCAATTGCAAAACTCTCAAGAAAGAGACTTGGAGAGTTATGGGAAGGATATGAATGGTACGAAAGTGCTATTGGAGGATGAAATTGCTCATGGAAGAAAAGTTTGGACAAAGGAAAAACTAAAGGCAATGAGGACATAAATGTCCTAGTGTAAACCTTAAGGTGTTTAAGCTTTTGACTTAAGTCTAAGGGTAGAATTGTGGGGTTATCCCACTACGGGGAGGTAACCATGACTTGATAATTAGTCAGAAATGTTGGGCACATGTGTACCAATGAGTTTAAGACAAAGAAACCATAATTAGTGCAAAGGAAAATGACATAAAGCAAGGTTAAGCTTGTTTAAGTGTGTTTTGGTGCTCTTAAGCTCATTTAGGGCCATTTAAGTGGCCAAATCACTTATCCCTCTCTCATTTTCATCCTCCCCCAGCCCAAGAACACAGCCATACTTCCTCCATAGCCACAACTGTTAGTGTTGAACCCAAAAGCCAATCATGAGATGATTGTATTTTTTGCACATTGAGTCATGATATTTTATTAAGGCATTAATCCAGCAATTATGTTTGTCATTTTTTTTCTGCGTAACTTAACAAACATAATTGTAACCTTAGAACAATGATATTCTTAAATGTCCCTGGTCTAGTATTGTTGTGGAGCGGGTTGCAATAATACATAACGACTAGCATATGTGGAGACTAATATGAGATATGTAGTCTCCATATGGGTACAAGTTGGAGAACTTGTGTACTAGACCGACCCACCATGAGAACACTACATGGATCGTTATATGAGTGTCATAAGTGATTCTTATAGTGATCATGGTATATGTAGTCCTTCGACCTAAGATCATCAAGGTTCCCTACATGTGAGTCACATACTTTGATACTTTCCTTTGTTGCTCGTAACTGAGTGAACTTGAAGGAGGTCATTGGGTATGTCACATATCATGCGAAGGGATTTGTATGATCAAGATGGGATTTGTCCCTCCTATGTAACGGGAGTGATATCTTCGGGCCCCTTGATAGAGTAAGACTTAAAAAAATGCATGGACATGCTCAGATGAGTTGATATACGATATCAATGTTGTCAGTTTAAGTTGGTCTACTCGGTAATCAAGAAACCAAAGATTGGGCTATATGAGAGTGACACATTCCATGTCTCGTGCTTAGTCTTGATATCTTGGACAAAGGGACAATGGTATATATCGGTGATCATCATAAAGGTTTAGTCGAATCATCGATAATCTTGTCACTTGGGTAGCAATGATGTGTTGCTAGACACCGCTCATTGCTTATGATCATAAATGTGATTTATGATCATTGCCAACATGGTAAGAGCCTATTGGGTCGCACACATAGAGCTATTTGGATCATTAGAGTGCATGGGCTAATAATTTGGGTTTTGGTTAAACAATAATTTCGTGTTAATAATGGGCCCAATAGTTGAGCCATTATTAAGCACGAAATTAAAGCCTAATTGGATTAGGGCTTTGAAACCTATTTGGCCCGGAAGTTGAGTCTAACTATAAATAGAACTTCTAGTGAGAGATTCACAGGTCTCCTTGCCCTAGCCTCCCAAAAGGACAGCCGCGCTCCTCTCTTGCAATTCATTGAAGGACGCAAGCTAGGACTGCGAGCACTAGAGAAACGCATCTACCAGGACATGGTGATCCCGAGAGGCTCGTGTGGATACCATAGAAAGCCTAAACATGTCATCTGTTCAGGTTTTGTGATTCGACTCTACAGTTGAGTGAGAGATCTCAACCGAAAATTAGGTATGAAAATTTTCGAACACCCGGTTTACCCCGTTTCACTTGGATCTTGGAGGGTTTCGGTTAAATTTTGCTGCGCTGTTTGGCTCCTGAAACCCATCAACCACACATTCAAACTTGCAGTTGATTGAAATTGAATGCAAAAGAAAGCAATTGGAAGCAAACTAGAGCTATTTCTTGCATACTTTAAGGATCAAGCTTGATTTTCGGCCTACCCACTTTGGTAAGGGTTCTCCTGCTCTCATGGGTTGTTTTCTGTTTTTTCAAACATCCATGGAGCTATAGCTAAGCTTGGAAGAGAGCCATGAGCTTGATGAACCAAGCTTATTGAGGGGAGTGCACTTATTGAAGGTTTTGTGACCTATTGTCAAGTGGACAAAGATGGCAGTAAAGTGAGGGTTTCTAGGGCCCAAAGTTAGTACTAACTAGTGCTAAAATCCTCCTAAGACCAAGCATTAGCTTGAGGAGGGTTGCCATAGTGATTTGGTTATGTTTATTATGGGTTTTATGGACTAACCTATGGTATATGTTGCTCCCACATTTCATGTGTTTCTTGTTTGTGTTTGGCTGCTGCATTTGGTTGCTATATCTTGTGATAGCCGAAGCGCTATTGCCCTTTAAACCCATAAGCTCAGGGAAAGCACCACCCTTGGAGAAGGCAAGCATCACCCACGAGGAAGGCGAGCACCAACCTCAGAAAGTAAGGTCTACCACTCTGAACACCCAACCTCGGCGATCCATCATCACCCCTAGGAACGACAGTATCAACCTCGGGAATATGGTGCACCACCATCCTTGGTAAGATGACCTAACCGGCTTCGGAGGAGGAAGACTCACCACCTTCGACAAGGGAGAACACCCCCCAAGGGGAGCATCCGTGCCGAGGGGACTCACAAATTACTAAAATGACCTCAGAAAAAAGCCCTCCTATTCCGAAGAGGTCTCTTCTACCGAAGGGATCTCGAGAGTACAGCAGAAACAATTAAGGAGCCTGTGACATGCCGCCCTCGTACACAACACGCCGCCCTCATACACGCTCTGACATGCCGTCGCCGCACAAGTCCTGTCGTGTGGACCTACCCCAGCCTTGTCCTCTGACCAGAACGGCCTATAGCCGACTAGAGGCCCCCACGCCCAAAGATACAGAATACATCTAACCGAACACGTGTCATAATCTGAGCGGGTTACGTCAGGCAGGTTTCTCCATTACACACTCCTATATATATATGGGGGAGAGATACATTTTGGGGGGATTATTACTACTTCCTATCTCACAAGATACTGACTTGGGCGTCGGAGGCTCCTCCCTGGAAAAATACTCCAGGGACCTCCTAACCTTTGTTCTTTGAGTGTTCCAGGCAATCTCTCAGAGGAAGTCTTTCCTTCAGACGTTCCTCCCTTATTGGAAGTCCCCTCCAATCTCACTATGTCATACAGCGAAGATGCCGATGGGCATCATCTTGTATACATGCATTGTGGCTTTTGTGTTTTAGTGTCTTTGGATGCAGGTTTTAATGAGGATCACATTACCTTAAGAAACCAAGTGTTACCCTTACTAAGTTTCTCAATGAAACTTACTCCCCTCAATTCTGTCATTTCAGGTCCAGCTGAAAGATCACCATCAAAATAACCTTTGTGGTTTGAGTTTTGATCTGAAATTTCAGGTACACGAACTTCCATATGTCTAGTTTTGATCTGGAAATTTTGGTGATTTTAGGAGTACATTTAGTATTTTTAATGGTGGTACTTATTGTGTTGTGCAGCAGCTGTCCAGCATCCTATTTTTGGAGTCCGTTGAGTCTTAGGACCTCCTGTAACCTAGGGTGCATATTTAGCTCAGTTAAGGCCATATTTTAGTGCATTTATGGATGTACATGTAGTGTATGTAAGATGAGACAAGTATGTGAACATTTGAGTAATGTTTTGGCTATGTAAGTGATGTGGTGCAAAGCTGCCTAAGTGTGAATGATAGGCTGCTTACTTGTAAATTCTGTTTTGGCCACATAAAGTTGCTAGATGCAAGAGAATTTAATTAATATGTATATTGGACATCTATGGGATAGCCTTGGAGGGCTTTTCCCTTGTTAGTGAAGTGTTTACATGGTTTGGAAAAATTGTATGGGCAAAATGATCCAAAAGTTGCCAGAATTTCGACCATGTACCTAAAGTTTAATATCTCCCTGTGTAGAATGAATCTTGGTATGAAATTTTGACCACACCTAGAGAAACATCTAGAGGTTGAACTAGAATTTGGAATTTCTGTATTTGGATCCTTGTAGCCAAAGGTATGATGTTGCAAAATTGGCTGAGTTACTGTTCATTTGGTCAGAATTTTGTGACCAAATTAAAAAATCCATAACTTGGTCCATAGGTGGGCTATTGATGTAAAACAAAATTCCTTGGTTTTCCCTAAGTTTCTACTTGATAATGGAGCAAAGAAAACATGGGGCTATGTGGCTAGAATGATACAGTTTATTAGTCGAAGTTACAGGTGCAGTAGCTGGCCACTAGAACTTAACAAGATTGCCTAATGTGTGGAAGCCAAAACTAAGAGTTGTGCTAGTGTTCTGCTTCTTTGCTGCCATGGTATGCATGAAATGTGAATATGTGTGTGATGGTTGGGCCAATATGCATGCATTTACATAGTGCCCAAGAGGGCCACTTGGGTATGCACACTAAGGGTAGTGTTCTGATGGCCTACAGAACATTACCAATCCTGGGAGTCTAAATGCATAGTTTTGGCACCATAACTGGACTACCCTAGAGTGGGTAACAACAACTCACAAATGTTGGTCAACACAAACTACCCCAGCACAAGGATAATCCACTAGATCTCAGTTCCTAGACTCCAATGACCATGACCGAGCTCTAATACCAAACTGACACGGCCCTCATGGGCATGTCTACGAAGCCTATGGCAACTTGTCCCACATTAGTCACAATTGGCTAATTGATTACGTGCACACTAGTTAAAACCATTATGCCTATAGTTAGTTAATCCTACTATGCAATCATGCATGAGTAATGCTTTGACTTGGTCAATAAAATAAGTAACTGATACTTAAAACATTTCCATAGCATTTCATTAAAATTGAACATCAAAACTGTCAAAGCATACAAAGCATCTATGTGGTTAACTACACATAATCAACCGTGTGTGAACATCAAAGTAAAAACAAATTATGCTCACACCCAAGAGTGACTGTAGAGTACACTACTCATACATGAACTTCCGAGGTAAACTAGTGTATGAAAACTATACATTGAAAACTCTACTGAGATCCATAACTAAGCTTCCACCTTAGAGCAAACTCCTA
Source organism: Aquilaria yunnanensis (assembly GCA_039654915.1). Classification (NCBI taxonomy): domain Eukaryota; kingdom Viridiplantae; phylum Streptophyta; class Magnoliopsida; order Malvales; family Thymelaeaceae; genus Aquilaria; species Aquilaria yunnanensis. Next base: position 48,305,562 of record CM077594.1, read on the forward strand.
GTGGCAAGGCTCAAAAGCCCTACCTTGTGCTTCACTAGCCTTTGTTGGCCAAAAGACAACTGTAGTTGTCAAGAACCCTTACCTCAGTGCTTGGGCAAGGCCAAAACTGCAAGGCAAATGCATTAAAAACAACAAAGGAACTAAGTGAAAAATGGGTAATATCGGGAGTAGGCCTGATGCCCCAAGGCATCTTCATTTGCTGTCATGTTGACAGGTGGAGAGACTTCCTGAGGAGGCGAGCACCTGGAGCTCTGGTTTTCCAGCTGAGTGTGCCTGAAAAGCTCAAAGAAGAGGTTAGGAGGTCCCCGGTTTGCTTTTCCGGGGAGGACCCTCCGACGCCCAAGTCAGTTTTCTGAGTGAAAGTGGAGGAAGAACACTAAGGGGTCAAGTGTCTTGCCTGTTTTGTGTTTTCTCAGAGGGAGGAAAATGCCCATCCTTTGCCCAGTCCCATTTCCTAGTATTTATAGGAGTAGTTGGTCCGTTCAGATCATAACACGTGTTCGGTCGGATTTGATCTGTACTTTTGGACCTAGGGGACAGGCAGCTGTTTGCAGCCTCCTTTAGCCCTGGACCCGGACAGGTTGTGTCAGGACTGGGGGGGCTGCGGCGTGTCAGTTCGCCATTCAGATGTGACGTGTAGGGCTTGTGGGCGACATGTCAGAGGCTCCTTAAATGCTCATACCGTACTCCCGAGGTCCCCTGGGCGAGGTAGCCCTTCGGTGCGTGCACCCTCTTCGGATTCTATCCGTCCTTCGGTGTGAGCACCTCCTTCGGGATCTATCTCATAGTTCTGGGAGCTCCCTTGATGAACACCTTCTTCGGGACTCACACCCATAGTTAGGGGATTCCCTTGTTCAGGTGTTTCTTGTTCGGGGAAGATCCTCTTCGGGGCCTCTGCCTTAGGGGAGATTCTTCCTTGCTTCAGAGAGATGGCTCTCTTACCCGAAGACGGTCAGTCTGGCCCCTCGATGGAGATGGTGTTGTCCTCTGAATTCCTGACGAGCTAACTGAAGTCTCGAGCTCATAGTGTTTGACTTCGCACCTTCCGAGGTCAGTGAAAAGATCCTTTCTTAGGTGATGTCAGACTCCTCGGCCAATATTCTGGCAGGGAGTTACTACCGAGGAGGCAATAGCCTTTGGCTATCACAGGCCCTCCTCCGAAAAGCCAAAGTGAGAAACTTCGGTTCATCGGTTTTCGGGTCCTGTGGTTGTGATATCTGTGCCGAAGACGCCTTCTTCTGCTTGTAGCGATAGGCAGCATTTTTGCGTCCTCGAGGCGTGAGAAGATAGGCTGTCCCTATGCCGAAGATACACCCTCTGCCCGAAGTCACAGGTTGTCTCTTGGTATCCTCGTGGCGAGGGAAGATAGGATAACCTTGTACCGAAGATAGACCTTTTGCCCGAAGTCACAGGCTGTCTTTTGGTGTCTTCGAGGTAACCTACTTTTTCGCCTTTATAGGTTTGCTCATGCGTCGCGTCCTGTGTCTAGCGGAGTCAGTCTAGGGCGGCGCCTCTAGACCAAACGATGTCAGAGGGCGCGCTCGACGTGATGGACGACACGTGGCACGTTTGCTGCGCGATGGCTGACACAAGGCGCACTTTTATTGGGTAAGAATGCACTGAGTACGGCAGGCGCGACTTTTCAGGCGCTCTTAGCAGTTATGGCGACGCTTCGCCTTCCGAGGGATACTAATGACGACGGTTCTCCTGGCCTTCTCGGGCTATACATATCAGTCCTGTCATAACCCTCTTTCTGCTTCTGCTTTTGCTTTCTTTTGCCTTCTAATTCTCTCCCGATTTTCCACGGCGGTTCTCCTTTTTCAGGCGTTTTTCCGACCACTTTTCACGACGGCTTCCAGAAATCCAGATTCCGGCAAGACCTTTGGTGGGTTTTAGTCCTTCTGCTTTTTTCAAAGATTCTTCTTTGTTTTTCCCGAACTCGTTTTCCTTGTTTTTCCCGAACTCGTTTTCATCATGCCTATTCCCGAGAGTTGGCAACCTCTTCTTTCTCACCCTTGCTGCACTACTCTGGCAAAACTAGCGAAGTGGAAGAAAAAGTTTTTCTTACCCTCTTACTCTGTGACGAGGTTGCCCCGTCCTGACCAATTTCTTTTCTCCAACCGAAGTGATGAAATCACCGTTTTCCGAGCCCAACTGAAGGCCGGACTTCGGTATCCCGCCCCCGGAGATGGTTAGCGCGTTCTGCAACTTCCATGGCATTGCCGTTAACCAACTCCCACCGAACTCGTACTGCTATTTCAATGCCTTCCTCTGTATGTGCGGCGTTTTCAAAATAAAACCTCACTTTGTAGTTTTTCTTCAGTACTACAAGCTCTTCGTGGTCCCGAAGGGTGGCTTCTACTTTATGCTACCTCGGGGATCCGGGAGCAAAAAGTATACGTTCACCTTCGCCACCAAAGACAGCTGGCGAGGGTGGCAACAAAAATTCTTTTTCCTGAAGAAGTCGGAGGCTTGGTCGCACGTCCCGACCAAGTGGGCTCAGGGGAGGCTCAAGATGGATGTTGTTGACCCGAAGATACTGCTAGACGCCGATGTAGTACCTATCTTTGAGGACTTCGATAGGCGCATCCGGGCCGTCTCTGACTGGGCTGCCGAGGTCTCTCCTCGTGCCCTTTACCCCTTTCCGATCAATTGGAGGCTCATGACCGAAGAGGTCCTTCGGGAACTCAAGGTGGTAAAGGAGCATGTGACAGACCTCAACATGCCAAAACCGGCTTCTTCTGGGAAGGACTCCTGGCTCGTGAAACTCCTTCGGGGGAAAGAGACTTATGAGTCTTTTTACGAGAGTAAGTTACTTTCTCATTTTTTCCTTCATAACTTCATCTTGGACTTACACTGATCTTCTTTTCCTTTTTTCAGAGATGGGCGACGACGCGGCTGCCTTCTACAAGGCTCTTTTTACCGGGCAGGCCGAGAGGGGCGAACAGACAAAGAAGCCCTCCTCTCGGAGGCGAAAGCAGACTTCGGGCGGCCCTCCTTCCAAACGGGCAAAGAAAGCTGCTCCTTCCTCTCTTCCGCAAATTCCGGAGGAGGTAGGCGAGGAGCCCGAACACCCTGCTGCCCCTTTGCTCGAGGTTCCTTCTGTCGACGTCCCTTCTTCTGACGTCCTTCCTCAAAGCCCCACGCCTTCGCATGCTCTTCTGGAGGGCGATGGGGAGGAGACCCCTTCTGCCGAGGAATGGCGCCAAATAAGAGGCAAGGGGATCTCTACTGAGGCGGCGTCGATTCTTGACGACGACATTACTGAGGTGCCAGCAGGTTTGTACTTTGTCGAAGAACCTTTTTTCTCTTGTAAATCCTTAAGAGTTTTCTGGCCTTAACCAATTTTTCTGCTTTGTTGTGCAGCGGAGGTGGCCGCTCCTGACTGGGTTGCCGAACACGCCCGCAAGAGGGCCCTTCGGGATGCCAAAGTCCCAGCAGGGAAAGTTCCGAAGGAGCCCTTCTGGACGTTCACGGAGGACATAAATATGTACTCCGAGGACTGTCCCGAGATGGCCAGGCAGATGTGCAAAAGGGTTTTTACTGAGGCCTCTTACAAGGCCCTTACGGAGGCTTACCCAGGCGACATCTCTTTGGCCGCCAAACTCACTGAACATGCCGCCCAGGTACGCTTCACTGTTTCCTTAGTGCCAATTTCGCCTTTGCTTTTTACTTAGCATTATTTTCCCTTTGTTTGCTTTTTTTGCAGCTGATGGGGTATGCCGGGTTGCTCCGTGTTCGGGTGGCGCGAGAGTCAGAAATGAGGGCGTCACTCTGGGACCTTTACACCAAGACGAAGGCCCAGTGTTCGGCGTTGGCTGCCGATAATGCTCAGCTGAAGCAGTCTTCGGAGAAGGAAATTGCTGAACTTCGGGAGGGGTTCATAAAAGAGAAAGAGGAACTTGAGAAAGGCACCTCCCAGAAACTTTCCGACATCGGCTCTCGGATGGCGGAGCTGACTTCGACCGTAGAAGCGATTCAAAAGGATAAATCAGAAAGTGACGCAACCTTGCGAAGACGCTCGAGGAAAAGGCCCAGCTCGAAGCCGAGGTCGCATCTCTGAAGAAGCCTTCAGAAGAGAAGAAGAAGATGAAGGCATTGAAGAGAAAGCTTAAGGATCTGGAGAAGGATTACGCAGATCTGGAGAAGGACTATGCAGATTTGGCGGTCAACAAGCGGGAGTCCGATGATATGACGAAGTTGGGCTTTCAAGACGGCTTCTGTCTTGCTCGGCACCAAACTCTGCAGAAGTTCCCAGATTTTGACCTCTCCTTCCTGGAAGGCATGAACATCCCAAAGGAGCCTCGGTGGACTTGGTCCAAGATCGAGCACTTGAAACTGCCTCCTTCTTTCCCGGCGCCGAAGGCTACCGACCAAAGCACAGAGGCTGGCAGTTCTCAAGACGCCGAGGTTCCTTAGTTTGTACTAGGGCCTTTTGTCTTCATTTTCTTCTTCTTTTTTGTAGTCTTTCAGCAACTTTCTTCTCTGTAAGCACTCTTTGGCTCAATAGATAAAAATTTGGCTAAGTATTTTTTGCCAGATCCCTTTGTTTCCCTTTGTCCCGAACATAATTCGCTCGAGAGACTTCGGAAAACCATACTTTTGCTTTCCTTTGTCCCCAACATATTCGCTCAAGGGACTTCGGAAAACCATACTCTTGCTTTCCTTTGTCCCGAACATATTCGCTCAAGGGACTTCGAAAAACCATACTTTTGCTTTCCTTTGTCCCGAACATATTCGCTCAAGAGACTTCGGAAAACTTACTTTTGCTTTCCTCGGCGATTGCTTTCGTGAGACTCTTATTTTGTACTTCTTCAGAAGTTTTTACTTAGACAAATTTGTCCCACTTGTGCAATACAACTTTCCCACCAAACTTTTTAGGCATAGAATTTTTTCAAGGCCTCTGAGTGCCAAGTGTTTTTTAATTCTATGCCTTCGGCATCGCCGAGCTTATAAACTCTTTTTCGTACTTCGGCAAGTACTAGGTAGGGTCCTTCCCAATTTGCGTGAAGTACCCCGTGGGACGGCTTTCGGGGTGCAAATTCAGCCTTTTGGAGAATGAGGTCTCCCTGCTTTATTCCCTTTGGCCTGGCGCGCAGGTTTATGGCTGCTGCTACTCTTTGTTGGAAAGCTTTTCTTCTCAGCTCGGCTACTTCTCTGTGTTCGCCGGCGAGGTCGAGCTTGGTTCTCAGGCCGAGGTCATTTCCTTTTTCATCGAACACTTGGACTCGTATTGACGGTTGTACTACCTCGACAGGGATGATGGCCTCTATACCGAAGACGAGTGAAAAGGGCGTTTCCCCTGTGGCTCTTCGGGGTGTTGTTCGGTAACTCCATAACACACTTTGGAGTTCTCCTGGCCATTTCCCTTTTGCTTCTCCCAATCTTTTTTCAGACCATCTTTTATGGTCCTGTTAGATACTTCCACCTGCCTATTACTTTGGGGGTGAGCTACTGGGGCGAAGTGCATTTTTGTCCCGAGGTCGCTAATGAACTCTTGGAATCCTTTGTCTATGAACTGGGATCCATTGTCCGCTACGAGTACCCTCGGTATGCCAAATCTGCATACGATGTTTTTCCATACGAACTTCTGCACTTCTTTTGCCAAGATAGTTGTCAGAGGTTCTGCCTCGACCCACTTAGAGAAATAGTCTACTGCTACTACGCAGAACTTTACGCCTCCAGGCGCCGTTGGGAGTGGCCCAATGAGATTTATGCCCCAAACTGCGAAGGGCCAAGGATAGTCTGACGAAGTCACGAACTCCGAGGGTGTTCTTTGGATGTTCGCATGTCTCTGGCAACTACCACATTTCCGAACGAACTGCTTGGCGTCCTTTCTCAAGGTAGGCCAGAAGTATCCTTGGCGAAGTATCACTGCTGCCAGGGCGTCGGTTCCGATGTGCGAACCACAGGCACCTTCATGAACTTCTTCGAGGATCATTTCAGTATCCTCTTCACTAACACACCTCTGTAGTGGATTTGCATATCCTTGCCGATATAGTTCTTCTCCAATTAAGAAGAAACGTCCGGAGCGCCTTCGCACTTTTGCGGCTTCGTTGGGGTCTTCGGGGAGTGTGTTGGTTGCGAGATACGTTTTGATTGGTTCTTTCCATCCTTTCCCCGAGGTCGCTATGCTTAACCTCGCGACGCTAGGGTGGCTTAGCACTTCGGTGCAAGTTTTGGACTTCGCCAAGCAGTCTGCCTCAGCTCGTCGGGGTACGTTCTTGATTTTCACGACGTCGAACTCCCGAATAAGCTTTGTTACCAATTCATGGTATTTCACCAAGGTCGGGTCTTTCGCGCCATAGTCCCCTGCCATTTGCCGGACCACCAGCTGGGAGTCACTGTGGGCTTTCAAGTTTCTCACGCCAATCTTTCTGGCCAAGCGTAATCCTGCTATGAGGGCCTCATACTCGGCCATATTGTTGGTGGCGTTGAAACTGAACTTGATGGCCATCATTACTTCTAGGCCTTCGGGGCCTCTGATAATCACTCCAGCTCCCTGGTGTTCGGATCCTGAGGCCCCATCAACATATAACGTCCATTCTGGCTCATCTTCGCCCGAAAATGAATGTCCCTCCTCGGTGTTTGGTACTTCGGCGATGAAGTCTGCCAAAGCTTGAGCTTTTATAGCTTTCTGGGGTTCATACGTGATGTCGTGTTCGCCAAGCTCTATACACCACTTGGATAGCCTTCCCGAGTGATCAACTTTCCTCATAACATCCCGTAGAGGCAGGGTACTTCGGACGATAATGGGGTGAGCCTGAAAGTATGGCCGCAGCCTTCTCCCTGCAAGCACTAAGGCATATATAGCTTTTTGAAGCAAAGGGTACCTGACTTCGGTGCCATGCAGGGACTTGCTGACATAGTAGACCGGCCATTGCTTTGGCCCTTCTTCTTTCACGAGGACCGAGCTCACAGCTTTTTTCGTGACGGCGAGGTATAATACGAGGGGCTCTCCCTCCCGAGGTTGCCGCAAGGTCGGCAGGCTGGCCAAGTAGACTTTGAGTTCTTCCCAGGCTTTTTGGCAATCTTCATCCCAAGGATGACCATTCCTTCCGAGGTCGCCTTCCATTTTTGCTGCCTTTGTGAGCACTTTGAAGAAGGGTCGACACCTATCTCCGTACCTGGAAATAAACCTGCTCAGAGAGGTTATTCTTCCGGTGAGTCTTTGCACGTCTTTGACTGTGGCAGGAGTTCGGAATTCAAGCAGAGCCTTAATCTTCTCGGGGTTAGCATCGATGCCTCTTTCGGATACCATATACCCAAGGAACTTTCCCGAGGTCACCCCGAAGATGCATTTCTCAGGATTAAGGCGGATCCCGAAGGCTCTGAGTTTTTGGAAGGTTTCCTCTAAATCTGCAACGTGGTAGCCAGGCAGTTTGCTTTTGACTATCATATCATCAACATACACCTCCATGTTCCTCCCCATTTGATCTTTGAAGACTTTGTTCATCAGCCTCTGGTAGGTGGCTCCTGCATTTTTGAGTCCGAAGGGCATCCTGATATAGCAATATGTTCCTCCCTCAGTGATGAAGGCAGTCTTCTCTTCATCTTCGGGGTTCATCCTTATCTGATGATACCCACTGAAAGCGTCCAGGAAACTGAGGAGCCCGTACTCGGCAGTTGAGTCTACCAGTTGGTCTATTGGCGGAAGAGGATTTGAATCTTTTGGGCAAGCATCGTTCAAATTTCTGAAGTCGATGCACATCCGGAGCTTAGTACTTCCTTCTTTTGTGGCAATTACCACGTTGCTTAGCCATTCGGGGTAGTTTACCTCCCGGATAACGCTAGCGTCTATCAGACGCTGGACTTCGGTCTTGACGAAGTCACTTTTGTGAGCCGAGATGCTCCGTTTCTTTTGCCGGACAGGTTTTACTTCCGGACTCACTTTGAGGCTATGCTGGATTACGCAAGGGTTTACCCCTGGCATGTCCTTCGGCGAGTAGGCGAACAGATCTTTATTTGCAAGCAGAAAAGATACAAGTTTTTCCTTGTCTCCTTCGGCCATGCTTTTCCCTATTCGGGTACTATGGCCTGGGACAAGCTCTACTTCTTCTGTTTCCGCTTTTGTGGGATCTTCTGCCTCGCCCCTTTCCAGCTCTTTTGCTTCTACAGCAAGTGCTAAGTTGCTTGCTGGAGCCTTTCGTGCTCTGACAAACACCTTTCTCACCTCGCCTTGATCAATGAAGATCTTTGCTTCTCCTTCTTTGGTGGCGAAGGTGACGGTCAAGTACTTTACATCAGGGCGAATGTGCAAATTTCCCTGTGTCTGTCTGCCGAGGATGCCGTTGTATGACGAAGGAACGTCCATGACTATGAATCTTGCCATGGTAGAGGCGAACAACTCAGCAGTTCCTTTCTCCGAAGTTCCTTTCATCATTAAGGGGAGGTCGATCCACCCGAGGACAGGTAGCTCAGATGGTCCTACGCCGAACGTGGGTGAAATAACAGCCTTGAGGTCACTCCTGGATACGCCCAAGCTTGGCAGCAAATGTGAGAACAAGACGTCTGCGTTTGACCCATCGTCCAGCAGTACCCTCTTGACGTCCCAGTTTCCTATCCTCGCCATTATCAGCAATGGATCGTCATGGGGAAATACGATGGTGGAGCCATCCTCACGGGTCAATTTTTTCGTTGGGCTCTGATATTCCATCACCGCTATCTCTCTGGCCCTTCTTTTTCTTTCCGAGGATGGAAGTCCGGTTGTGATCGTCTGTATTACTCCTGCCGAAGGTGGAGGACGCCTTCTTGGACTTCGGTTCCTTCACCTGTCTGAATCGTAATCCTCATCATCGGGCTTTCCTTCTTCCTCTTTTTTCCCCTTCGGGGAAGGCATTCTCAAATAACGCCGAAGCTGGCCCTGCTTTTTCAGTGATTCGATGTACTTTTTCAACTGAAAGCAGTCTTCGGTGTCATGACCGTGATCACGGTGGAACTGACAGAACTTCTTCATGTTCCTTCTGTTGTCAGCAGTCATGCCCCTCGGTCGTTGGATTTGAGCCCCCTGTTTTTCCAACGCCATGAGGACGTTAGCCCTCGTGGTGCTCAGAGGTGTAAAGTTTTGGGGCTTCCTTCCTCCTACTCGCATTCTCTGAGGTCGGCCTAACTGTTCCGTTGGACACCGGGCTTGCTGGCTGGACCCTTCGCCACGAGCGTGAATATGGTCAGCCTTCGGTCCAGTCATTCTCAGTTCTTCGGCTGTCATATGTTGTTCAGCCCTTCGGTAGAATTCTCCCAGCGTGTCTGGGGGATCTTTGGAGAATTCATAAAACAAGTGCGAATCCCTCCGGAGGCCCCTCGTCATGGCGAGGATGCGGATTTCGGGACGAAAGTCCGGAACACTGAGGGCCTCTCTGTTGAACCTCTCGACATAGTCACGGATGGTCTCCCCGTTTCTTTGTGCTATGTCAAACATCTGGACGGGCATCTTCGCCGTCGGCTTGCTCCCAATGAACTGTTGGGTGAACGCTGTGGACAGCTCCTGGAACCCCCTGATGTTTCCGGGAGGCAGGGAATTGTACCAGGCAGTTGCTGGTCCTGCGAGGGTGACTTCAAAGCACTTGCAGAGCGTAGCATCATCAGCCCCATGTAGCACCATGCTGCGTTTGTACTTTGTTAGGTGGGCCTGGGGATCAGTCCGACCCTCATAGGTCTCTAGCCGAGGTAGCCTGAAGTCACTTGGCATGGCCGCCTCGACCACTGTTCGGGCGAAAGGAGTTTCATCTCCAGAGACGGTTTCAGTTAGCCTGGCCCAAACAGGCTTGCGTGCCACCTGCTGTTCCACTTTCTCCGGGAGGAGCGTAGCACTGGGCTCCTCTTCCCGGTGCTTGGAGGTTCTTGGGTAAAAGGACTGTTGCCGTCTCTTCGGGGAGCGACTTCGGTACCGAGGTGAGGGGGACCTTCCTTCTGGCGACAAACCTCTTCTGGACGGGACTTCGGGTCGTTCAGACCTCGCTGTTTCCGCCAGCCGTGCTCCGAGCGGCAAGTTATCTGTCGAGGACTCTTCCCGTGGCTCCCCACTTCCCGAGCTATGATGGGTTGCCCTCGGGCTTTTCTCCCGAGGTCGTGCGGGCGAAGTGGGTTTTTGCGCCTCGGCTGGTTGCAGCCACCTTCGGTCTATCTGTTGTGTCATTTCAGCCACAACAGACCTCTGAAAGTCTCGTAAAAAACCCATGGTGATGACAAGAGGGCGTTCCTCTTCAGGCAAGGAAGTCTCTGGGGGACTTTGTTCTGTAGCTGGTTGGGTCTCAGGCGCGGACAGGGACTTCGGGAGTCCTTTGTCCTTCGAACGCCGAGTTTCGACAACAGCTACCTGGGAGTAGCTTCCCACAGACGGCGCCAAATGATGCCCCAAGGCATCTTCGTTTGCTGTCATGTTGACAGGTGGAGAGACTTCCTGAGGAGGCGAGCGCCTGGAGCTCTAGTTTCCCAGCTGAGTGTGCCTGAAAAGCTCAAAGAAAAGGTTAGGAGGTCCCCGGTTTGCTTTTCCGGGGAGGACCCTCCGACGCCCAAGTCAGTTTTCTGAGTGAAAGTGGAGGAAGAACACTAAGGGGTCAAGTGTCTTGCCTGTTTTGTGTTTTCTCAGAGGGAGGAAAATGCCCATCCTTTGCCCAGTCCCATTTCCTAGTATTTATAGGAGTAGTTGGTCCGTTCAGATCATGACACGTGTTCGGTCGGATTTGATCTGTACTTTTGGACCTAGGGGACAGGCAGCCGTTTGCAGCCTCCTTTAGCCCTGGACCCGGACAGGTTGTGTCAGGACTGGGGGGGCTACGGCGTGTCAGTTCGCCGTTCAGATGTGACGTGTAGGGCTTGTGGGCGACATGTCAGAGGCTCCTTAAATGCTCATACCGTACTCCCGAGGTCCCCTGGGCGAGGTCGCCCTTCGGTGCGTGCACCCTCTTCGGATTCTATCCGTCCTTCGGTGTGAACACCTCCTTCGGGATCTATCCCATAGTTCTGGGAGCTCCCTTGATGAACACCTTCTTCGGGACTCACACCCATAGTTAGGGGATTCCCTTGTTCAGGTGTTTCTTGTTCGGAGAAGATCCTCTTCGGGGCCTCTGCCTTCGGGGAGATTCTTCCTTGCTTCAGAGAGATGGCTCTCTTACCCGAAGACGGTCAGTCTGGCCCCTCGATGGAGACGGTGTTGTCCTCGGAATTCCTGACAAGCTAACCGAAGTCTCGAGCTCATAGTGTTTGACTTCACACCTTCCGAGGTCAGTGAAAAGATCCTCTCTTGGGTGACGTCAGACTCCTCGACCAATATTCTGGCAGGGAGTTACTACCGAGGAGGCAATAGCCGTTGGCTATCAAGGCCTACCTGAGGCTTATCGGCTTTGTTTTGTGCAAGCAAAATGGCTTAGGTTGGTGATGGCAAGAAAGAAAGCTAAAGGGCCAAAATGAACATTTATTTGGGTTTTAATTAAGATGTGAAAAGTTCATGAAGGGACTGAAATGCACCATGCAAAAATGTTGAATGTCGTGAAGGGCATTAAACCTATTTTGTGTGCATGTGGCGCCCAGCCGATTGTTGCATGCTTCCACTACTCTGCCGATTGACTAAATGGGTCAAAACATTCCATTTGAAGTCAATTCATGTTCTTGGTGAAGGAGAGTCAGGTTCTTGGTGATTCTATGACAAATTATTATACTTGGAGCTTGAATTGAAGAATCAAGCTCATAGTTGAAGTTTTCAGCCATAGGCGATCAAGTGAGCTTGAAATAAAAGCTTGGCATTGAAGATTCAAGCTTGGCTGAGAGCTTAAAGTAAACAATTGGTAAGGATTCACTATATCCTACTTGATTTTGGTATTGTTCCATGTTCAAGTAAATATGAAGCATCTAAGTTGATGCCCAGCAACATCTTCACTGTGTGACATGGTGAGGGCAGCAAGGACTCCTGGTGAGCAAAAAACACTTGGAGAAGGTGAACCCTGAGGAAGACCACCTGGAACGCTCAGAAAAATGAGGGTTAGGAAGTCCTCGGAGTGTTTTTCCGGGTGCGGGGGGGGGGGGGGGGGGGGAGGAGTGGGGGAGCCTCCGACGGCCAAGTAAGTGTTTCGGAAGCGGAAATGAAATGTAGAATCAAGGGAGATTCTTGCTTGTGTTGTATTTTTTGGAGGGGAAGAGAGAGTCTGGGAGAGAGAGAGCCAGGGGGCCCCCTCCTAGAGCCATTTCCTTAGCATATAAAGGGGAGGACGATCCGTTCAGATTATGACACGTGTTTGGTTGGATTTAATCTGTACTTCTTCGGCGTGGGGACCTCCAGCTATCTGCAGGCTCCTCGGGCCACGGTCGAGGGCCGGAATAGCCTTAGAGCAGTCACAGCGTGTATGAGGGCGGCGTGTAGCCCCTGTAGACGACATGTCAGAGGCTCATTAAATGCTACTGCCGTACTCCAAGGCTCCTCTGGCTAAGGTCAGCCTTCGGACCAAGGGTCCTTCTTCCGAGGTTTCCTCAATAGCTCGGGGATTTTCTCAACACTAAAGATTCTCCTTCGGGGGTGTTCTCTCCTACCGAAGGCGGCTGGTCTTAACCCCCCTGCCGCCGCGGCGAGGCTGGTTCAATAGCATTACCGAGGTCAGTGCGCGCTTTCTTCTCGAGGTCAGTAGTGTCATTCTTAGGGAAGTTGATGGACTCTCAAGGTTGTGCGTTAGGGGTGCCAGGTCCCCTCCTTCCGAGGTCGATGCCTCTCCTTGTAAGGTTGGCACTCGACTTCTCAAGCACGGCGCTTTGACCGAAGCTCCTATGTTTGGAGGGCGATAACACTTCGACTATCACATGGCCCCCTCGGAAAGTCGAGGTGGAGACTTTGACTATATATTCTGGAGGCACCTTACAGATCTTGGAGTGGGATGCCTTTTTGCAAAAAGACGTACTTCAAGGCCCGAAGGCGCACTCTACCCGTTCGGGTATTACTCCTTACTTCTCGATCAATCCCTTGGTGTTCCCGAGATGCCAAGTCTCTTTATATCTACTTTTTCCACTGTAGGTCAATAGGCTGTCGCGTCTCGTAACCAGGCATGTCAGTCTGGAGCGACGTGCCTGAATTTTCGGCGTCGTAGAAAATGTGTCCCTTGGTTCGCGCGCTGGTTGACATGCGGCACACAATGATTGGGGGAGGTCGCATCGATCACACCAGCTATGCCCTGGGTGACATGTGTCATGTAGTAGTTGGAGGTGGTTGCCTTGGTTATACCAGCCACGTCTTTTCTCCTTCGAAAAGCAATTATGACGACGATTTGCCTTCACGTAGTAGTTATGGCAGCTAGCCTTCCTTGGTCTATATAAACCTTCCTCCCGTCACAAGTCCCATTTGCTTTCTTCTGCTTTTCCTTCTTACTCTCTCTGTTTTTGATCTTTTTTCTCTCCCTTTTTGCGGCAGTGTTAGCGGCGGAGCGATTTTCGGCCACCACTTACGACAGCATCTTCTAATCTAGACTTCGGCAAGACCTTCGGTGGATTTCTTTTTTAGCTTTCCGAAGTCATTTTTACCTCTCCCGAAGTCTCTTTGCTCTTTTCCAAAATTCTTCTTTCTCCTTTCCCAAACATGTCTTCTCCTGCCCCTCTTGCGTCTATCGACCCTATTCCTGAGAGCTGGACGCCTCTCATGTCTTACCCTTGTTGCTCCACTCCAGAAAAAGTAACGAAGTGGACAACCAAGTTCTTCCTCCCTTCTTACGCCACCACCAGATTACCCCATCTTGGGCATTTTAGTTTTATGAATAGGAAGGATGAGATTACCGTTTTTTGTGCCCAACTGAAGGCCGAACTTCCGTTTTGACAAATTGTTTTTGTGTGCCGAGGGACTTCACTTTTTTTGCTGCACAAGCTTTGCCTCTGGCTTTATTTTAAGGCTATGCTGAATTATGTGAGGGTCTACCCCAGGCATGTCTTTCGGCGAGTAGGCAAACGGATCTTTATTCATCAGCAGGAAAGATACAAGCTTTTCTTTGTCACCTTCGGCCAGTTTTTTCCCTACTCGGGTATTTCGGCCTAGGACAAGTTCTATATCTTCCGTTTCTATTTTTTCAGAATCTTCTGTTCCTTCTTCGTTTAACTTTCCCTCAGGTGTGACCTTTGCTTCTATAGTTTGCGCACAGTTCATCATCGGGGCCTTCCTCGCCTTGACAAACATCATCCTCACCTCCCCTTGGTCAATGAAGATCTTCGCATCTCCATCCTTGGTGGCGAAGGTGATAGTTAAGTACTTTACATCCGGGTGGATGTGAAGGTTTTCTTGCGTTTGCCTTCCGAGGATGGCGTTGTACGACGAAGGAACATCTATGATGATGAACCTTGCCATTGTGGCGGCAAATAACTCATCTTTATTGCTTATTGACATTCCCTTTAGCATCACGGGAAGATTAATCCAGCAGAGGACAGGGAGTTCGGATGGTCCTACTCTGAAGGTCGGGGAAGTGACGGGCTTAAGTTCACTTCTCGAGATGCCCAAACTCGGCAGGAGGTGGGAAAATAAGACATCAGCATTGGAACCGTCATCTAGGAGCACCCTGTTTATGTCCCAGTTTCCTACCTTTGCCATAATCAGCAATGGATCATCGTGAGGGAACATAACGGTGGACCAGTCCTTCCGAACTAGCTTCTTTGAAAGGTTCCCATATTCCATTACCGTAATCTCCCTGGCTTTTCTTATCCTTTCTGCTGATGGCAGACCTATAGTGATCATTTGTATCACTCCTGCTGGAGGTGGTGGATGCCTTTTGGGGCTTCGGTTTCGGCGTCTGTCGGAGTCATAACCTCGTCGTCTCCTTTTTCGTCCACTTCTCTTCTTGCCTTCGGGGAGGGCATTCACAGGTATCGCCTAAGTTGTCCTTGCTTTTTTAGGGACTCTATGTACTTCCTTAATTAAAAGCAATCTTCAGTATCGTGCCCATGGTCCTGGTGGAACTGATAGAACTTCTTCATGTACTTTTTGTTGTCCGAGGTCATGGCCTTTGGTCGTTGGATCTGAGTTTCTTGCCTTTCCATGGCCATGAGTATGTTCGTCCTTGTAGTGTTCAGGGGGGTAAAGGTTAACAGTCTTTTCCCTCTGGACTTCCAAGGTTGTCCCCACAGTTCGGTTAGGTAGCAATTTTTTTGGCTCGGCCATTCGGCACGGTTGTGTTCAGGCATTGGTCCTCCCATCATCAGCTCTTCGGCCGTCATGTACTTTTCGGCCCTCCGATAAAATTGGCAAGGGTGTCCGGAGGGTCCTTGGAGAATTCATAGAACAGCTGGGAATCTCTCCGAAGTCCCCGCGTCATGGCAAGGATGCGTATTTCCGGCCTGTAGTCCGGAACACTCAATGCTTGCCGGTTGAACCTTTCGACATAGTCACTTATGGTCTCTCTGTTTTTCTGTGCTATGTCAAACATTTGAACCGGCATCTTCGCCGTCGGCCTACTCCCAATGAACTGCTGTGTGAAGGTTGTGGAAAACTCTTGGAATTCCATAATGGTTCTCGGTGCCAACGAGTTGTACCATGTCGTGGCTGGTCCGGCGAGAGTGACCTCGAAACACTTGCACAGCGTGGCATCTTTAGCGCCGTGCAGGACCATGCTATGCCTATATTTGGTTAGGTGAGCTTGGGGGTCGCTTCGCCCATCGTAAGTTTCCAAATGACGCACTCGAAAGTCACTTGGCATGGGTGCTTCGACCACCTCTCAGGTGAATGGTGACTCATCTCTGTTGAAGGTTTCTGATAACCTGGACCACACAGGCTTTTCGGCTACCTGTCTCTCCACTCTTTCTAGCCTCTTCAGGATCTTTTCCATGAGGAGAGTGGCACTGGGCTCTTCTTATTGTTGTTGTTTAGACGCCTCCGGTAACGGGGAGCGGCGTCTCCTCTTTGGGGATTGCGATTTCTCTTCTGAGGAGGAGCTCCTTCGGTGAGGAGTCCTGGGATGCTTGGGACCCGCCTCTTCGGTAGGGCGAGCCCTGGTGATTATATCTTCCATCGAGGACTCATCACGCTGATCCTCGCTTCCCGAACTCCGGTGAGTTGATTTTGGACTTTTTTCTCTTCGAGCTGCTAGGGAAGGGGGCCTTCTATCCGAAGGCGGTTGCAGCCACCTCTAGTCTAGTTGCTGCGTCATTTCAGCCACCACTGAATGCTAAAATTCACGTAGGAAGCCCATAGTAACGGTCAGAGGGCGATCTTCCTCATGCAAGGAAGTCCCTGCTGTGGGCTGTTTAGTTGCTGGTTAGAGCTCTGGTGCGGACGGGGACTTTGGGACTCCCTTATCCTTAGAACGCCGAGTTTCAACGACGGCAACCAGGGAGTAAATTCCCACAGACGGTGCCAAATGATGCCCAGTAGCATCTTCACTGTGTGACATGGTGAGGGGAGCAAGGACTCCTCGTGAGCAAAAGAGACCTGGAGAAGGTGAACCCTGAGGAAGACCAGCTGAAATGCTTAGAAAAATGAGGGTTAGGAGGTCCCCGGAGTGTTTTTCCGCGGGGGGAACCTCCGACGCCCAAGTAAGTGTTTCGGAAGCAGAAATGAAATGTAGAATCAAGGGAGATTGTTACCTGTGTTGTATTTTTCAGAGGGGAAGAGAGAGTCTGAGAGAGAGAGAGCCAGGGGGCCCCCTCCTGGAGCCATTTACTTAGCATATAAAGGGGAGGACGATCCGTTCAGATTGTGACACGTGTTTGGTCGGATTTAATCTGTACTTATTGGGCGTGGGGACCTCCAGCTATCTGCAGGCTCCTCGAACCACAGTCTAGGGCCGTAATAGCCTTACATGATAGGACGTATGTAGTCACAGCATGTCACAGCGTGTATGAAGGCGGCGTGTAGCCCCTGTTGACGACATGTCAGAGGCTTATTAAATGCTTCTGCCGTACTCCGAGGCTCTTCTGGCTAAGGTCACCCTTCGGACCAAGGGTCCTTCTTTCGAGGTTTCCTCAATAGCTCGTGGATTTTCTCAACACTGAAGATTCTCCTTGATGGGTGTTATCTCCTACCAAAGGCGGCTGGTCTTTCCTCCCCCTGAGGGTGGTTCAATAGCGCTACCGAGGTCAGTGCGCGCTTTCTTCCCGAGGTCAGTAGTGTCATTCTTCGGGGAGTTTATGGACTCCCGAGGTCGTGCGCTAGGGGCCCAGGCCCCCTCCTTCCGAGGTTGATGCCTCTCCTTGTATAGGTGGCACTCGGCTTCTCAAGCACGGTGCTTTGACCGAAGCTCCTATGTTTTGAAGGCGATAGCACTTCGACTATCATAAGTGATAATATTTTGAACTAAATGAGGATGGATTGCCGCAGGGGCTATGTGGTTACCTTCAGGTATATTTGATTGCTTACTAGCTAGTTTCCTATAAGCAAGTACTAGGGTTCTTCATGGGTAGGCCAACCTATGAATGAACTTGGAGCTCTAACGGTATGGGAAGTAATAGAGAAGAATTATGGAATGGAAATGTTGTACTTGCTAGATAGGCCTTCCTCCGAGAGTGAACATTGTGTGTGGTGTGTGAGTTTGTTTGGTTTGGTGATTTTTTTGTGCTTGCTAACCATTATTTTTTATAGTTGTTATGTATATGTTCATATATATACTTGTGTTTTGGTGTTTTCATGTTTACGTTGCAGGGTAAGCATTAGGGTGGGAGGTTAAGTCTCGGACTTAACTAAATAACCTTTAATGAGTTGAGTGAAATCCTTTCTAGGTTATATAACTCATGCCCCTTTTATGTGTGTGTTTCAGGAAAGTGTTTTGAGATTGACTAGCTTGTGTGTGTGTGAAGCTAGTATTCGGTTGTGCTAAGGTATGTACTAAACTGAGAGAATTGCTCAACAAGTACATAGTGCAAGTCTTGTATATCTCGCCAAACTTATGTGTTTAGAGTTTTTGCAAGCTTGTGTGTAGGTTGTGGGACAAGTCTAGAAGCATTGATTTGTGTTCATGGCTCTAGTTTTGTGGCTTACTCTTTTGATTATGGGTCTAGTTGTAGGACTCTTTTTGCAAGCCTTGGTGTTGTACTACACCTTCAAAGTAGGTCTCGGGTACTTCTAAGTACATGGGCATGTAATGTATAACTAAGTGATGTTTTGTATTTTGAGTGCTCTTGGTAGAGTTCCAAAACTTAAGCACTAATATGATGTATATATATGTTGATGAGGCCTCAGATGGCATATGGCTTTTGATGTATATATATTATGAATGGAAGACTAAGTTTGTGTTATGAAATTATGTGCACTCTCAGTTATGAACCATAAGGTGTTAAACCTCCTTTGAAATTGTTGTTGCATGAGACATGGAAAACTTTATGATTTCAACGCCTTATGGATATGGGCTTCTTGCTTGCCATGCATTATGAATGCACACTTGAGGAGCACACATGAAGCACTTTAATGAAAATAAGTTCAAACCTTGCCTTATGTTGCAAGTAATGGTTATATGTTTAGTTGGTTAACCTCCTGGGGCACCTCTCAGGTCTTAACCTTATGAGCAGAATTTATGTGCTTGTGTGAAGCACATGGCTGAGAAATAAGCTTATGTTTAAACCCCTATAAAAGTACAAATTGAGTATGAGTTTTAGTACTTTGGTTGCACAGTTGACTAGCTTTATAAGTGCACTAGCTGTGGCCTGAGTGGGCTATGATGGGCTTTGTTGGCATTAGAGCTTTGGTTGAGCTATAAGGGTTTGCCTAGACTTGTTCCCACTTAGGTTTATATAGACTTGTACTTATTGAGCATATGTGAATAAATGCATCTTGAGTGCAAGATGAGAACCCGAGGCAAGGATAGAGAATTCCTTGAGAAAGATGAAAATAGAACAACCCATCCTTGAGATGGATAACCAGCAGTTGAGCCTGAAGGGCAACATGAGGCAATAGAACCTAATTTGGCCAAAGAGCCTAATGCCAGGGTAAATGTACCTAGAGCTAGTAGGGGTAGGCAGGAAAAGATGAAACAAATGATGGAAACAATGTAGGCCACCATAGCCCAATTGGTGGTGGGTATGCAAGCCTTGGCTAAAGGCCAAGCTCAAGTACAAGGAAGCCCAGAAGAAACTAAAGCAAAGGAAAATAAAAAGGGTGAAAGTAGAAGAGGAAGATGGCCTAGTAAAGAACCAGTGAATCATGATCAAGCAAGTAAGAATGGAGGGGACAGAGATGTAGAAGAGGATGATGAAGAAATAAAACACCCAAGGGTATGAGAATGAGATCAGAAGTAAGGCAAGAAACCAGAGCAAAAGTATAAGAAAGTCCAGAGGTAGAGGAGTTGGACAATTATATGTTTCTGTTAGTGTTGTGCACAAAAGCCAATCATGAGATGATTTTATTTTTGCACATTGAGTCATGCTATTATATTAAGGCATTACTCCAACAATTATGTTCATTGTTTTGTTTCTACGTAACATAATAAACATAATTATAACCCTAGAATAATGATATTCTCAAATGTCCCTCGTCTAGTATTATTGTGGAGCGGGTTTCAATGATACATAATGACTAGCATATGTGGAGACTACTATGAGATATGTAGTCTACATACGGGTACAAGTTGGAGAACTTGTTACTAGACCGACCTACCATGAGAACGTTACATGGCTTGTTGTATGAGTGTCATAAGTGATACTCCTAGTGATCATGGTATATTTAGTCCTTTGACCGAAGATCATCAAGGTGTCCTACATGTGAGTCACATACTTTGATACTTCCCTTTGTTGCTCGTAACTGAGTGAACTTGAAGGAGGTCATTGGGTATGTCATATATCATGTGGAGGGATTTGTATGATCAAGATGGGATTTGTCCATCCTATGCAACAGGAGTGATATCTTCGTGCCCCTTGATAGAGTGAGACTTAGAAAATGCATGGCCATGCTCGGATGAGTTGATATATGACATCAATGTCATCAGTTTAAGTTAGTCTACTCGGTAATCAAGAAACCAAAGATTGGGCTATACAAGAGTGACACATTCCATGTCTTGTGCTTAGTCTTGATATCTTGGCCAAAGGGACAGTGGCATATATGGGTAATGATCATAAAGGTTTAGTTGAATCACCGACAATCTTTTCACTTGGGCAGCAATGATGTGTTACTAGACACCCCTCATTGCTTGTGATCATAAATACAATTTATGATCATTGCCAACGTGGTAAGAGCCTATTGGGTCGCACACATAGAGCTATTTGGATTACTAGAGTGCATGGGCTAATTATTTGGGTTATGGTTTCATAATAATTTCATAGTAATAGTGGGCCCAAAAGTTGAGCCATCACTGAGCCTGAAATTAAAGCCTAATTGGATTAGGTCTTTGAAACCAATTAGGCCTAGAAGTTGAGTCTCACAACAAATACAACTTTTAGTGAGAAATTTGCAGCTTTTACCCTAGCCTCCTAAAAGAGACAGTCGCACTCTTCCCTTGTAATTCCTTGGAGGATGCAAGCTAGCACTAGGAGCGTAAGAGAAACGCATCTGCCAGGACATGGTGGAAGCATGGTGATCCCGAGAAGCTCGTGTGAATACCATAGAGAGCTTGAACACGTCAACTATTCAGGTTTTTGTTATTCGACTCTATAGTTGGGCGAAATATCTTAACCAAATTACGTATGAAAATTTTTGAACACCTGGTTTACCCCGTTTCACTTGAATCCTGAAGGGTTTTGGTTAAATTCTGCTGTGCTTGTTTGGCTCCCGAAACCCAACAGTTTCCAAGGAGGACTGAGCCTCCTATAAAACTTACAGTCAAAGGAGGGCCACCAAGAGGTGGAACCCGAAACACAGAAGCAAGAGGAGAAAGACAGAGAAGATGTAGTGTTAGGTACCTCCTAAGAGCTTGGCATAGGCCAAGAAAAACAAAGGAAAACAAGAGAAAACAAAAAGGAAGGATAAGGAGAACTATGGAGTCTAGTACAGTGGTCTATGTGTAAAGCTGGAAATTTTCAGGGCTTAACTACACATAGAAACTAGACTGTGGAAAGATAGACAGAAAACAGAAAAAGGGGATCAAATTGTACACCTAAATGAGTGGTACAATTAGAACTATCAACTTTAAGTTGATCATTTCGGCCATGCAAGTTTTTAAGGTGACTAGTGCCATACTAAGCCAATTTGTGGGAGACAACAATGATTGCTAGTCTAGTCTTGTCTACCACTAAAGAACTATTCACTAGTTAACTAGTTAAACTAACTAGTTTGTTGGCTAGTTACATGGCCGGTTACACATGGGTGATTATAGTACTTTGGTACTTGTGTTTGTCTTATGCTTGGCATTTAAAGCCATGGATGGACTTAAGTGACAAGAAAACCTATGTTTTAGTGGCGGTCTTGTGAACATGTGAAGTGGAGGACTACATTGTCTCATGCAAGTAAATGGAAGACAAAAATTAGCATTTGTGTAAACTATTACCAAGTGTCCTTCGGCCGAAACTAGTCAAAGCCCTTGTTTTTGCATTTCGGGATCATTTGCCTTGGCCGAGAGCTTCATAGCCTAAGTTCTTGAGTTCTTGAGTGCTCACAAAATGGCTTACGGATTTGAGCAAGCTTAAAGGCAATTGAAGGAGGCACGCTTGGTTTCAGCAATTGTTCACTTGGAATCAAGCTTTGTTCATGAAGAAACGGTGAAGGGCCAAGCCAATCAAGCTAGGTTTGAGGTATTTCTTGTTATTTTCCTTGAATCCATGGTATTTCTTCCATGAACAAGGATATTGAGTGCCCAAACGTTATTAAGTTAAGTGAATTGAGCAAATGATACGTTGATATGGAAACCTAGTCTTGGCCGAAAGGATTATGTGATAGAGTTGGTGTTCTTCTTCGTTAAGATGGAAATTAATCCATGTTTGATGCTTGTTAATACCTATTTAATCTTGTGATAGGTTATTGTGGGTGAAAGACACCAAAGTGTGGAAGTTAGTGTTTGGCCGAATCCTTGAATTGAGGTAAACTCATGATGTTCACTTGATTACATGGTAAATGTGCCATGAATAAGGCTTATGGATGCTTAGATGAGTGTGTGTTGGATTAGATTGGTGAAGAATACTAAAGTGTGAAAATGGGCATTATGACCGAGAGCTTGAATTGATGTAATTAGGTGTTGTTCACTTGATTACATGGCAATGGTGCCATGAGTAAATTTTATTGATGGTTAAATGACCATGTATTGAGTTAGTTTGGTAAAGAACATAATATGTGGAATTGGGCATTTTGGCCGAGAGAGTGAGTTAGTGTAGCTTGATGGTCTTCATTGACTTCATGGTAGTTAATCCATGATCATGTGTTGTTAATGCCTATTTGTTGTTATGGTAGGCATTGTGTCTGAAGAACACTTGGATATTGGAAGGTTGGCTTGAGACCGAAAGCTATTGAGGTAGGGTTCACTAACACTTGATGTTGCTTGGTAATGTACCATGATTCAAGTGTTTAGAGTGGCTAAGTGATGGTTAAAATTTGCCAAATGACCTTAGTTGCTTGATGGGCTATTGAGCATACAATTGGTTTACTTGTTAATTAGCTAATTAACTAATGTACATGTACTAGAAATGCAAGTAAATGTGGCCTATTTGCTTGGCATTTTGGAGCTCTAAGTGGAAGTGGATTGAAAGGTGGATATATGTGTGCATTGTGCACATGGGTACATGTATGGTTTATCTTGGCCGAGAGCAAAAGTGTGGAGTGTGTGTGTGTACTTGTGTGCTTTGATGTTTCCATGTGCTTGCTAACCCCACTTATGGATTATTTGCTATGGTTAATTATCTTGTATATGTATATGCTTGGTTTCTTTGTCTTGTGTTTGTTTTGCAGGTAAAGCTAGCTAATGGGAGGTTAATCTTTGAGTGAATACTCATCTTAACTAATTAGACTCTTTTTAGAGTTGAATATATATAAGTGAATCCTACTGAGTTATACTCACTGCCCATCCTTTTATTTCAGGCAAGAACATTCGGCCTGAGTAGTGCTAGCTTGCTTGTTGGTTGTGTTTTGCACTAATTTGCTTAGTTTCCAAGGTATGTGCCAATGTGTGCTTGGCTTATCATTTTAGGTTCATTACAAGTCTTATATATATGGTTGGCCGAGACTTATGAGGTAAGTTTGCAGGCTGTAGTTGGAGACTTGTCTAGGAAGGCTATGGATACTTGGACTTTGGCTCTGATCATAGTATTTACTTTCATGACAGTGAACCAGGCAATTGGGTTGGTGTTGCAGTGTGTACTCTTGTATGGCATACTCAAGGTTATGTTTGACCATTAGTGGTCTTGGTATGTAATAACTTGGCATGTTTAGCTTTTGGGATTCATGGCATGTAGCCATGTTGGACACTAGGTAGACTACTCTTTTGTGTACATATATGTAGTCCTTGATGCCTAGACTTGTGTTGGTTTGTTGGGTTTGTATGCCAAGTTATGTATGACTTATGGATGGCAATATGCCTGTACTTGGATGTTGAATGTTTTGGGCCAATGTTTGGCACTTTTATGTGAATAGTTATGAGCCTAAACTTATGGAAATGTGGTGCACTGCTATATGCTTGTGTGTTGGCCGAGAGCATCATGTGCATATTAACTTGTGGTTTTCAAAATCTAAACCAATAATGTGGCGTCTTGGTTGTCATATAAGTAGCACACATGATTGCACACCAATTATGCACTTAAAACTCCATTAAGTGTTGCCTTGCTTGAGATGCAAGTAATCATTAAAGCCTTGCTTGTTGTGCAAGTTAGTGGTATTGGGCCTTGCCTTTGCTGCAAGTAACTGTTGGGTTTGTTTAAAAGCCTCCTGGGCCACCTCCCAGGCTTCTCACCTTAAGAAAATAAGACTTAAGGTTTCCATTGCTTATTTGGCTGAATTGAAGTCGTTACTGTTAAAGTGGGTTTGGGAGTTAAACCTTGGAACTTATGGGCCAAGGCCTGAGTGAGGTGTGACAGGTAGAGCTAGGAAGGGCCAGTTGGAAGGATTCCTGGTATTAAAACTTCCTATTTTTAAGGGTGGCTCTCACCTAGAAGAGACCGGATTTTGGGTCTATCAGGTGGAGAAAATATTTGAAAGGCTGGAAGTATCCTCTACATAGAAAGTGCTCCTAGCCATTTTTATACTTGCGGGGTATACAGAGCTCTGGTGGAGAGCTGTATAAAGAACTTACCAAGATAAGAGTCAGAGGAGGCCGCCTGCAAGAAGGAGATCAATGAGGTTGGCTGAACTCCTCGAAGTCTTTCAACAACAATATGTGAGTGAAGCTTTGATGGATTGGAAATAGGTGGAATTTGATTAGTTAGAGCAAGGGAGTCTCAGTGTGATGAAGTATGAGAAGATGCTTAACAGATTGATAAGATATGCTCCTCAATATGATGGGCAAGAAGAACTAAGGACCAAAAGGTTCTTAAGAGGCTTAAGGCCTGAGCTGAGGCAAATCCTAAGAGCTGTGGGAGCTAAAGACTACTACCAAGTAGTGTAGAATGTTATAGCACTTGAGCAAGAGTTTAAAGAGCAAACAATGAGTGGCCCAGGAAGTGGAAGTGGCTCACAAAAAGGCTCCAAAAAAGATCCAGAGAGGAAGTGGAAACCAATGGAGGGATAAAAGGAAGAAAGAAAGAAAAAGGACCACAACAATATGGTCCTCGGTGCTCTAGCTGTGGAAAATTCCATGGCAATAAGCCATGTTTTAAGCTTACTAATGGCTACCACAAATGTGGAGTCCTAGACCACTGGCTAAGAGATTGCCCAAAAAGAGGGAATGACAGGAAAATTCCAGGGAGGTACAAACTAAATGGCCTAGAGGGCAAATGCCTATGCCACAAATGAAGACTAATATGCACAACCCAGGAGGAAGGCATGTACCTAACCTGCCATAGGATCAAGGGAGGCAAAATGCACCTCCTGGCAGAGTGTTCTAGCTAAATACCTCTAAGAGAGTGCAAGATGCACCAGAGGCTAGAGCAGTTGAGAAATAAACTAGCCAACAAAGGCTAAGTAGAAGAGCTTTAAAAGTTACCATTTACCTAAATCGCCAGTTAGTGTTTGTAGTATTCGTTACTAGAGCTTCATTGTCTATAATTTCATCTAACTTGGTTAAGACCATGAATTTAGAAGTAAAGTACATGACAAACATGTATTTGGTTACAAAGGCTGGCAATGAATTCTTGTTTACATATCACATAGTTGAAAATTGTGTAAGTCAATTTGGCAAGCTAGAAATTAATGCAGACTTAATAATGCTAGACACTTATGACTATGATGTGATCTTCGGCATGAATTGGCTAAGTGAGAATAAGGTGCTGATAGATTGGCATGCAAGACAACTATTGATGCTTGGTTGTGAACCATTCAAACTAGATGATTCACTTGAAATAGTCTTGGATTACCAAGTTGAGGTGTTAAAGTTAATAACTCGAGAAAATGACTATGAATGCTTGGAATTAAATGAGCAAGGAGTGACTAGTGAGCATAGTCACATTCCTATAGTCCAAGACTATCCAGAAGTTCTGTTGGAATTCTTGGCGCACCAAGATCCTTTTAAGATAGGATTTGAGCTCGTTGAGCTAACTATAGCTTGAAAAGGTATCTAAGGCAGCTAGAAGTAGCTCCCCTTAGGTCAAGTCAGCTCACTTCAGCTATAAGTAGCTCAAAGTAGCTGGACTTCAGCTCAAGTTAGCTCAAGTCAGCTCAAGTCAGCTCACTTCAGCTTATGGTAGCTGAATGTAGCTGGACTTCAGCTCAAGTTAGCTCAAGTCAGCTCAAGTCAGCTCACTTCAGCTTATGGTAGCTGAATGTAGCTGGACTTCAGCTCAAGTCAGCTCACTTCAACTTATGGTAGCTGAATGTAGCTGGACTTCAGCTCAAGCTAGCTCAAGTAAGCTTAAGTCAGCTCACTTCAGCTTATGGTAGCTGAATGTAGCTGGACTTCAGCTCAAGTCAGCTCACTTCAGCTTTTGGTAGCTGAGTGCAGCTGGACTTTAGTTTACTTCAGCTGAAAGCAGCTAACTCCAGCTCAAGGTCAGTTCTTGGAGCTGGACCTTAGTTCATGGTGCTAGGTTGGAGCTCAAAGGAGCTCAATGGTGCATAAGTAGCATATTGAGCTAGCTTTGTGCCAGCTCACCTTGTTTTTAGCTCAAAACCACCAAGAGACACATCTTTTGTGTAAAGGTATGTCTCTTCATCAAAAGAAATAACTCTTGGCTAAAAGAACATGTCCTTTCATCCAAAGGAAGTGTTCCTTGGGTGAATGGACATGTATATTCGGCCATAGGGTGCTTATAGCACCAAGAGTGATGTCCTTTGACTTTAAAGGACATGTATGTTCGGCCATGGAGGTGGTTGAGGTGGTTATTGCACCAAATGTGATGTCCTTTAGACTTAAAAGACATGTATTTTCGCCCATAAGGTAGTTATGGGTGGTTATAGGCCAAAGGAAGTGTTCCTTGACTTAAAAGACATGTATTTTCGCCCATAAGGTAGTTATGGGTGGTTATAGGCCAAAGGAAGTGTTCCTTGGCTAAAAGACATGTATTTTCGCCACCATACATGACCCTTAGCCAAAGGAAGTGTTCTTTGGCTTAAAGGACACCTTTCTTGGTGTAAAGGTGTGCCTTTTGGTCATCTATAAATAGCCTTTAGTGGCTGGCCATTGAGAGTACGAATTTTACACTCAATTTGCACCATTTTTCTTGAGAGAAAAATTCCTCCTTTCATTCCTTTAAAGAGCCGAAATATTAGACACTTTCTTAGAGCATTGTGGGTGAAATTACATTGAGATTCTTCATCTCAATTCAAGCCTCAAGGCGTATCTCTAAGATCAAGTCCTTCCTTTTCCTTTTCGGCACAAGACTATCAAAAAGGAAGGTACGCATCCTTTCTTGCTTTAGTAGCATGCTAAGGATTTAAGTTTTATGAATGATCTTAGTGGCATGCTAAGTTTGACTGGATAAGTATGTCTATATTCATGTTGAACTCAAATAGCATGCTAGATATTGTTTTTTGAGACAATATGTATGGAAAACTTATATGCATGTGGCATATACACAAATGAATAACATAAGAGTATGTTATTATTGAGATCCTGAAAATCTTCAATTGGTATCAGAGCCTAGGTCATGAATATGTATATGTTACATGTTGTGAGCATGATTTAGGATCATACATATGTGTATGATTTTGATGAAGGTTAATAAAGGATATGTGTATGAAACAATGAAGGCATGTTTATATATTTCTGATCGAATGTTATATGCATCTCTTTTGCCATATATGAGCATGTTAGAAGTTGTTTTCATACACATGTTGCTTTGTTGAGTCTTGTTGTGTAAATTGAACTAAAACATGTGAATTGCATCAATGTAGATGGCTTGTAAGAATATTGTTGCTGAATTAAACCGTGACCTCAAATTGGATGGTGAAAACTATTCAATTTGGCAACAGAAAGTCAAATTCATTTTAACTGAGCAAGATACTCTTGATGTACTCACTCAAGAGATCATGCCTCCTGCTGAGGGAGAGGATAAGACTGCCTATGAGGCATTCCTAAAGAAGAACTCTATGTGTAGAGTCACTCTCCTTTCCACTATGGTGGATGAGATTATGGTGGAATTCTCCATGCTTGAGGGGGCTAGGGCCATATGGGACTCTGTCAAGGCCAAGTATGGAGATGTTTCTGTAGAGAAACAACGCTCGATGATTCTCAGGTTTGAGAATTATGTGAAGCGTGCTGATCACTCTATGAGTGCTCACTTGCGTGAGATGTCACGCATGATCCACCAACTCAAGACGGCAGGGCATGTGCTCACTGATGAGCAACAAGTGCAAGCAAAAATTCGTTCCTTGCCTGATGAGGAATGGCAGTTGATGAAGGTCAACTTACGCCATAACCCTCAAATAATGTCATTTGATGACATTGCCCGTCACCTCCTCCTTAAGGCTGAGGTAATGGCCCTCAAGGACCATTCTAAGGCATATGTTGCCTCATCTTCTATCCAGAAGGGATGGAAGAAGAATGGTGGAAAAGGAGGGCCAAGGAAGGGCAAGGGAAAAGTTCCTGCTTCTAAGAAAAGGTTCAAGAAGAAACGGGACATAAGCAAGCTAAAGTGCTTCAACTGTGGGTATAAAGGACACTTTGCAAAGGATTGCAAAGGTCCACCCAAGGTACATACATACCCTTCTACTTCCATTGTACATGTTGTGTCATGTACATTACTAACTGAGTGCAATTCTTTGTGGATTGTAGACTCGGGAGCAACAGACCACATAGCACGGGAGAAGTCCTGGTTTGTGGCCTACAGGAAGCTCTCAAAAGGAGCTAAGCACATTTCAGTAGGAAATGATGCCAGGCTGGAAGTGGAAGGCATAGGAACATGTAGGATTCCTATAGATATTGGATATTTGTATCTAATAGATGTATTGTATGTACCAAACATTTGTAGAAATTTGATTTCTATAAGTTGTATGTTGAAGTACAATTATTGCTTTAATTTCTTTAATAATAGTGTGTCTATTATTAAAGATAATCAGATAGTGTGCACTTGTTCAGTTAATAATGGGCTTTATGAGTTAAAGCCAACTGACCATTCTGTTGCAAGTCCTAGTTGCTATGTGACAGAGGTCACAAATGAAATGAGATGGCATGAAAGGTTAGGTCATATTGGTCAAGATAGAATGAACAAGCTAGCCAAGGGTGGCTTGCTAGGTTCCTTGACCAAGGTTGTCCTTCCAAGTTGTCAATCATGCCTAGAAGGCAAAGCCACAAGAAAGCCTTTTGGCAAAGCGACTAGGAGAGGTGAGGCACTTAGTTTAGTTCACTCTGACCTGTGTGGGCCAATGAGGGTTGAATCTAGAAATGGATTTAAGTATTTCATCACATTCACAGATGATTATACTCGATTCACCCATATCTACTTACTCAGAAACAAGGCAGAGGCCTTGGCATGCTTTGAGAAGTATGTGTACTTGGTTGAGAACCAAGTAGGTAAGAAGATTAAGTCCTTGAGGACAGATAGGGGTGGAGAGTATACATCTAATGCATTCAAAGCATTTTGTGACTTGAAAGGTATTGAGAGGGAGTTCACCCTTCCTTGGACACCCCAACAGAATGGAGTGTCTGAGAGGAAGAATAGAACTCTTATGGACATGGTACGTTCCATGATGGCAAAGGCCAATTTAGACATCACTTATTGGAGTGATGCACTGCTGTGTGCAGTTCATGTCCTTAATAGAGTACCCACCAAGAATGTGAATTCTTCTCCATATGAGTTATGGAAGAAGAAAACTCCTAACCTAAGCTATTTACGCCCTTGGGGTTGTTTAGCTTATGTTCACATAAAGGACCACCCTTTGGGAAAGTTGGGTCCAAGAAGGAGGAAGTGTGCCTTCCTTGGTTATGCTGAACAATCTAGGGGTTATGTGTTCTTGGATGTAAGTCACAAAATTGGGAACATCTTTGATGCAAGGAATGCTAACTTTGTGGAGGATGAGTTCCCCAAAGTTGGTGAGTGTGGTGACTTAACCTCATTAAGCCAGATCCTAGATGAGGGTCAACCAAGTGTCATAAGGATAGCTGGGACACATGCACCTACTCTAGAGGGAGTACCTCAACCACATGGAGCAATGGCTCCAGAAATACCTGTTGTTGTGGACGAACATGAGCAAGACCTCCAAGAGGAAGGTTTTGTTCAAGAGGGAGTTGAGGATACTCAAGAGAAAAATGTTGAGCCTCAAGAGATGGAGCATGAGTTGCCTCCATCTCAACCTACATTGAGAAGATCAATGAGGAAATTTGGACCACCTAAAGAATGGTGGATCTTGGATAGTGAGGCAAATTTGGTTGCATCTGAGATAGATGAACCAAGTAACATTAAGAAGGCTCTTGAGGGTGCACAGAGGGAAGAGTGGCTAAATGCAATTAAGGATGAGTTGCATTCAATGCATCTCAATGGGGTTTGGGAGCTAAGTGATCTTCCTCCAGGCCGTAGGGCAATTGGGAACAAGTGGGTTCTCAAGATCAAGGTGAACTCTGATGGAAGTATCGAAAGATACAAGGCCCGTTTGGTGGCCAAGGGTTTTACACAGAAGGAGGATGTTGATTTCAAAGACACCTTCTCTCCTGTTGTAAAATTCACTTCCATCAGGATATTACTTGCCATCGTGGCAAATCTGGACCTAGAGTTACATCAGATGGATGTAAAGACCGCCTTTCTCAATGGTGATTTGAGTGAGGAGATATATATGAGACAACCTGAGGGGTTTATCCAAAAGGGTCAAGAGGACAAGGTATGTAGACTGAAGAAGTGTATCTATGGTCTTAAGCAAGCTTCAAGACAGTGGTACTTGAAGTTTCACCATGCAATTACAAGCTATGTCTTTGTGATGATGCATGAAGACCATTGTGTATACTTGTACTCTTTTGGGTCTAGTTTTGTAGTATTGACTCTATATGTAGATGATATACTAATTGCAAGTAATGGGGTTGCATTGTTAAGTACCATCAAGGGATGGTTGTCTTCCACCTTTGACATGAAGGACATGGGAGAGGCTGCCTTTATCCTAGGGGTTAAGATCCTAAGGGATAGAAAGGCAAGGCTATTGGCCCTTTCTCAAGAACCTTATATTGATAAGATTCTTGCAAGGTTCAACTTAACAAATGCAAAGCCCATGAGTACACCTCTTGCATATGATTGCAAGATTGGAGAGGACTTATGTCCTAAGACTCCAAAAGAAAAGGAAGAGATGGCTCAGATCCCTTACCTAAGTGCCATTGGTAGCTTGATGTACGCCATGTTATGTACAAGGCCAGACATCAGCCAAGCGGTTGGTCTTTTAGCACGATATTCTTCCAACCCTGGTCTGGAGCATTGGAAGAATGTCAAGAGGATCCTAAGGTACCTCAAGGGTACTAAGGATTATTGGCTTTGTTACCAAGGTAAAGACCTTGGTTTACGTGGCTATTCTGATGCTGATTGGGGTGGGGATAGAGACTCCAGCAAGTCTACATCTGGTTATCTTTTCATGCTAAATGGTGGTGCTACTACTTGGTGTAGTAAGAAGCAAACTTGTACAGCATTGTCCACAATGGAGGCTGAATTTGTTTCATGTGCCTCAGCTGTACAAGAAGCCCTTTGGCTAGGTTATTTCCTTAAGAATTTGGAGTCCAAGGTTTCTATTGAGAGACCTATTACTATCTACAGTGATAGTATGGCAGCCATGGCTTATACTAAGGACCCCAAATACCATGGAAAAACCAAGCACATTAGCATGAAATATAACTTTGTAAGGGATGCAATTGAAGAGGGTGAAGTTAGGATTGAGTACATTTCTACAGACCTGATGGTGGCAGATCCTCTCACTAAGCCATTGCCACCACTTGTGTTTGCTCGACATGTTAGAGCAATGGGTCTTAGAAGAATGTAAATGTTGGATGTACTTCACCTCTTTGGTGTCACACATGTTAAGTATTATTTTTGTGATAATATAGATTATTTTATGAAATAATCAGTTCAATTTTAGAAAACACAACGAACAAATGAACATGTCAAACATAGGTAGAGAATGACTTTCTCACACGAGTCATTCGCCCTTGATCTTTGTGTAAGATTAAGGATGAGACTGGCTAAAGACTTAAATGAATGGTACATTTAAGTGGGAGTCATGCTCCAACACATGACACTTTAGCCTTTCATGGTCGCCTAGATTATGAGTAATCAAGGTTCAATGCTTTGGTGCATTCAGTTTGTATGACCATTCATACATCCTAGCCTATGTTAGATGTAAGCAAGGGCTTACATGGAGAAATTTCATGGTTATTGACATGTCCTCCTTTTATATGTTAAGAGGAGTACACTTAATGGTGTTTTAAGAGGGAGAAATGACACACTCCTCAATTGGAATGGAGATCACTCCAAGTGGGAGTGACATGAGTAAAACACCTTAGAAGTGTATTCTGGAACTTTAATGGATGTGTTTCCAAGTGTTCCATGACCATGAAATACGACCATAGAAGAATTTAAGCAAGTTGTCTCTGTTCTTGCTTAGTGTGAGATTCTTCAAATCAGACTCTTAGTGACTATAGCTTGCTATTAGGAAGTTGAGTTAATTATGATCACTTTGATTGGTTGTCGAAGGTCTTAGAGAAATGAGACTGGAGTATCCTCCTTTTGGGTGATCATGTTAATTCATTGACCTAAGTAGTTGAAGCTCAAAGGAAAGACATTAAGATGGTACACGTTCACTAAATTCAAT
The DNA here is from genome assembly GCA_039654915.1 of Aquilaria yunnanensis. Taxonomy (NCBI): domain Eukaryota; kingdom Viridiplantae; phylum Streptophyta; class Magnoliopsida; order Malvales; family Thymelaeaceae; genus Aquilaria; species Aquilaria yunnanensis. The sequence goes on from CM077594.1 coordinate 48,337,729, forward strand.
CTTGGGCCCACATATTACTGTGAGTAGTATGATAGATTGAATTGTGATTTAAATGAGTACACAATGCTTAATACAATCATGGATTTCAAGGAGTTGAAATTCAGAGAAAGAGACTGATTGTGATTAAGAAGTGTATCATATGTCTGGGGTCTGAAAGGCAAAACTTGATGTGTTCAAGAAAAACTTGATGTGTTCAAGAAAGCTTGATGTGTTTGAGCAACACACTTGTACTTGATGTGTTCAAGGAAAGTTTGAAGAAGTTCAAACTATGAGGAGAGGACAATCTTCTATTGAGAGTCTAACAACCTCAATAGAAGAGACTTAGTGTGTGTGCCTTGAGGTCGCACCCACAACTCTATATATGTAGAAGTGTCTAGATTATTTCGGCTATAAGGATTAAGGAGTTTTGTTTTGAGTGGGAGCTGGGAGTTTTAAAAGCATCTTAGTGCGAGTGGGAGTTTGTTGGAATTCTTGGCGCACCAAGATCCTTTTAAGATAGGATTTGAGCTCGTTGAGCTAACTATAGCTTGAAAAGGTATCTAAGGCAGCTAGAAGTAGCTCCCCTTAGGTCAAGTCAGCTCACTTCAGCTATAAGTAGCTCAAAGTAGCTGGACTTCAGCTCAAGTTAGCTCAAGTCAGCTCAAGTCAGCTCACTTCAGCTTATGGTAGCTGAATGTAGCTGGACTTCAGCTCAAGTTAGCTCAAGTCATCTCAAGTCAGCTCACTTCAGCTTATGGTAGCTGAATGTAGCTGGACTTCAGCTCAAGTCAGCTCACTTCAGCTTATGGTAGCTGAATGTAGCTGGACTTCAGCTCAAGTTAGCTCAAGTAAGCTTAAGTCAGCTCACTTCAGCTTATGGTAGCTGAATGTAGCTGGACTTCAGCTCAAGTCAGCTCACTTCAGCTTTTGGTAGCTGAGTGTAGCTGGACTTCAGTTTACTTCAGCTGAAAGCAGCTAACTCCAGCTCAAGGTCAGTTCTTGGAGCTGGACCTTAGTTCATGGTGCTAGGTTGGAGCTCAAAGGAGCTCAATGGTGCATAAGTAGCATATTGAGCTAGCTTTGTGCCAGCTCACCTTGTTTTTAGCTCAAAACCACCAAGAGACACATCTTTTGTGTAAAGGTATGTCTCTTCATCAAAAGAAATAACTCTTGGCTAAAAGAACATGTCCTTTCATCCAAAGGAAGTGTTCCTTGGGTGAATGGACATGTATATTCGGCCATAGGGTGCTTATAGCACCAAGAGTGATGTCCTTTGACTTTAAAGGACATGTATGTTCGGCCATGGAGGTGGTTGAGGTGGTTATTGCACCAAATGTGATGTCCTTTAGACTTAAAAGACATGTATTTTCGCCCATAAGGTAGTTATGGGTGGTTATAGGCCAAAGGAAGTGTTCCTTGACTTAAAAGACATGTATTTTCGCCCATAAGGTAGTTATGGGTGGTTATAGGCCAAAGGAAGTGTTCCTTGGCTAAAAGACATGTATTTTCGCCACCATACATGACCCTTAGCCAAAGGAAGTGTTCTTTGGCTTAAAGGACACCTTTCTTGGTGTAAAGGTGTGCCTTTTGGTCATCTATAAATAGCCTTTAGTGGCTGGCCATTGAGAGTACGAATTTTACACTCAATTTGCACCATTTTTCTTGAGAGAAAAATTCCTCCTTTCATTCCTTTAAAGAGCCGAAATATTAGACACTTTCTTAGAGCATTGTGGGTGAAATTACATTGAGATTCTTCATCTCAATTCAAGCCTCAAGGCGTATCTCTAAGATCAAGTCCTTCCTTTTCCTTTTCGGCACAAGACTATCAAAAAGGAAGGTACGCATCCTTTCTTGCTTTAGTAGCATGCTAAGGATTTAAGTTTTATGAATGATCTTAGTGGCATGCTAAGTTTGACTGGATAAGTATGTCTATATTCATGTTGAACTCAAATAGCATGCTAGATATTGTTTTTTTGAGACAATATGTATGGAAAACTTATATGCATGTGGCATATACACAAATGAATAACATAAGAGTATGTTATTATTGAGATCCTGAAAATCTTCAAGTTCTTCCTATATACCTGCCTGGACTGCCACCTATAAGAGAGGTGGAGTTTGAAATTAAACTTGTACCATGAGTAGCCCTTGTGTGTCAGCTCCATATAGGATGGGACTACCTAAAATGGTAGAATTGAGAAAGGAATTAGATGAATTGCTTGAAAAGGGGTTCACTAGACCCATTGTGTCTCCTTGGGGAGTACCTGTCTTGTTTGTGAAAATGAAAGATGGAACCCTTAGACTCTGTACTGATTACAGAAAACTAAATGCCCTGACTATTAAGAGCAAATACCCCCTCCCAAGAATTGAAGATTTGTTTGATTAACTGAAAGGCGCCAAAGTGTTCTGTAAAATAGACCTAAGGTCTGGTTATTCCCAGTTGAGGGTAAAGGAAGAAGACATACCTAAAACTACGTTTGTTACCCACTCTGGGGTAATCCAATTATGGTGCCAAAACTGTGCATTTAAACTCCCAGGATTTGTGTGTCCTGTAGGTCATCAGAACAACACCCCTAGTGTACATACTCAAGTGACCCTCTTGAGCACTATATAAATACATGCCTATTGGTCTAACCATAACACACATATTCACATTTATGTACACCATGGCAGGTAAGAAGGAAAACACTAGCATAAATCTTAGTTTTGGCTTCCACACATTAGGCAATCTTGTTAAGTTCTAGTGACCAGCTACTGCACCTGTAACTTCCACTAATAAACTGTATCATTATAGCCACATACCCCTCTATTTTATTTGATCCATTATCAAGTAGAAACTTAGAGCAAACCAAGAAATTTCTTTTTACATCAATAGCCCACCCATGGACCAAGTTATGTATTTTTTAAGTTGGTTACAAAATTCTAACCAAATGAACAGTAACTCAGCCAACTTTGAAACATCATATATTTTGCTACAGGGCTCTAAATCAAGAAATTAAAAGTCTAGTTAACCCTCTAGATGTCCTCTAGGTATGATAAAAATTTCATACCAATATTCATTCTACACAGGGAGATATTCAACTTTAGGTAGAGGGTCGACATTCTGGTAACTTTTGGACCATTTTGCCCATATAATTTTTTTATAAGTGTGCAAACACTTCATTCACAAGGAGAAAGCCCTCCAAGGCTATTCCATATATGTCCCCTACACATAGGAATTACATTCCCTTTCATTTAACAACTTTATCTGGCCAAAACAGAATTTACAAGTAAGCAGCCTATCATTCACACTTAGGCAGCTTTGCACCACATCACATACATAGCCAAAACATTACTCAAATGCTCACATACTTGTCTAATTTTACATACACTACATGTACATGCATACATGCACAAAAATAAAGTCTTAACTCAACTAAATACGCACCCTAAGTTACAAGAGTGCCTGAAATGCAATGGGCTCCAGAAACAGGATGCTGGACAGCTGCTGCACAACACAGTAAGTACCACCATTAAAATACCGAATGTGCTCCTAAAATTACCAAACTTTCCAAATCATAACTAGACATATGAAAGTTCGTGTACCTAAAATTTTAGATTAAAACTCAAACCAAAATGATTAGTTTGAAGTTGATATTTCAGCTGGACCTGAAATGACAGAATTGAGGGGAGTAAGTTTCATTGAGAAACTTAGTAAGGGTAACACTTGGATTCTTAAGGTAATGTGATCCTCATTAAAACATGCATCCAAAGACACTAAAACACAAAAACCATAATGCATATATACAAGTATAGTAACTAAATGCAGCAACCAAACACAAACAACAAACACATGAAATGTGGCAGCAACATATACCATAGGTTAGTCCACAAAACACATAATAAACATAACCAAATCACTATGGCAGCCCTCCTCAAGATAATTCTTGGTCTTAGGAGGATTTTAACAGTAGTTAGTACTAACGTTTGGGCTCTAAAAACCCAGAAATTCACTGCCATCACTGCGCACTTCAAACTAGGTCACAAAACCTTCAATAAGTGCACTCCCCTCACTAAGCTTGGTTCATCAAGCTCATGGATCTCTTCCAAGCTTAGCCCTAGCTCCATGGTTTCTTGAAAATGCATAAAACAACCCATGAGAGGAAGAGAACCCTTACCAAAGTGGGTAGGCCAAAAATCAAGCTTGATCCTTGAAGTATCCAAGAAATAGCTCTAGTTTGCTTCCAATTGCTTCCTTTTGCCTTCAATTTCAATCAATTGCAAGTTTGAAGGTGTGGTGGCTGTATTCTTGGGCTGGGGGAGGATGAAAATGAGAGAGGGATAAGTGATTTTGTCAGGACCACCAGTTAGTACTTGGCTATGGCCAAGAAGAGAATAATGAAGACATGAAATTAAATACAAGAGGGACTTGTTTGAACATGGTCTTAGTGATGAGAATACAAGACTATGTGAATTATGTGTTTAATTACACATACAAAAGTTCTATGTGAAGTATGCCATGAAATAAAGTTCTAGTACCAAACTGGACTGGTAACTAGTGACTAACATGGAACTATGTAATACTATGGGCCAAATTGCACAAACATGAAAAACTATGTATGACATGGCAAGAAATAAAGTTTGAGGACTCAATTGAAAACTTGGACTAGTGCTGGAATTGAAACTACAAACCAAAGATGGACAAAATCAGCCATGCAATTTTGTGAGATGGCTAAAGTGGAGGTAAGCCAATTTTATGGCTCTTGGTCAATGGGCAGCCATGTATATTAATAAACAAAGGGGAAGTGTTAGTGGAGGTATTAAAATATTGGGAGTTGCCTAGTGGAGCCATTAAAATAAGGTAAACCTTGGACAAAGAAATGAATTGTTTATTCATGGTGGAGTAAGAATGCATTGTTTATTGGTGATGGTGGAAGATGGAATTTATTATTGCTAAAATAATGGTGTGTTGGCCGAATTTTCCATGGTAAAATAATGCAATTATGTCCACATTTTGTGTACTTGGCATGTGGGCCAAGAATTTAAAAAGAAATGCTGGAAATTGCATTGAATTTGGTGGCAAAATGGAAGTATGGAAACATGGAGAGTTTGAGGAGCCATGCAAATTAGTTGGGGGACTTCCTTGGCATTTAAGCCAACTTTGATTAATCAATTCACGGCTGGAAGCCTTTGTCCGCCACCCAAAAATGCAGCTGCCATGCTTTGACTAATATATTATATGAAATGGTTTAGTGCTTGGGAGAATATTGCATTGAATAATGCTGAAAATTGTTGTTTATTGTGCACTTGAGTGGGCGGCCTTCTTATGCAGCAAACATTCCTTGGAGTTGTCATTTAGTTGCTGCCTTTTTTGGTTTTGGAGAGCACTTGGCCGAAACTACCTTGTTCTTCCAAGTTCTTCATTGTTCTTGCTTGTTCTTCACTTGTTCATGTGAATTCATGGCCGAAACTTGAGTGTTCTTGAGTGTACATCCAAAATTCCAGCAAAACTCTTGAAGATATCTTGTTGAGCATCAAGATTTGAGCTTGTTCTTGAAGGAACAAAGCATGGCCGAATATGTTCATGCATGTTCATGAAGTTCTCTTGAAGTTTACTTGGTGTTCTTGGTGTTGCATGTTGATTTTGAGCTTTGTTGTGCAAGTCCAGAATTTTCAGCCTTGTTCTTGAGGTAAAGGCTCAAGATTACTTAAATCCATGGTATGTTTTCCATGAATAAGAGTTATAATGACTGAATGAAGGCTGTATTGTGTTAGGAAAGCCTTGGACTGAAAGTTTAAAGCTAAACCACCAAAGAACACTAGTTGGCCGAATGGTGTGCATGTTTGTTCTTGAGTGTTCTTGGTGAGTTCATGGTGTTTGGACATGGAAATGAAGATTTCATGAGTATACTTGAATGATATGTGAAACTCATGGTGATTGTATTTATGGCCGAAAATAAAAGGTGACTTGGACTTGGAGATTGAAGCTTGGATTAAGACATTCAAGCTTGTGTTGGACAAATTAGCCAAAGCACCCTTGGAATTAAAGTTTCAAACTTGACTTGGAAGAAATCCAACAAGGCCGAATATACTCAAGCTAAAAAGTGTGGTAAGGATTCATGAATTACTTGTGCTTGGTACATTTTCCATGATTAATGACAAGTAATTGAAGCTACTAATTGATGGTCAAGATTTGCCAAGTGATGTTAGTATGCCTGAAGGGCACTATGGAACTAATGGTTCAATGGATTGATTAGCTAATCAATGAATGGCAAGTGTAAAGTTCTTGGTGGGTTTGGCCAATCCATCAAGCACTTGAGAGCTCAAGGGGATTGGAGATGATTTCATGAAGAAATGGTGTGCAAAATTGTACATGAGCACTTGCTAGTGGCTTTGGCAGAATTGAAGAAGTGGTGTGTGTGTGAGTTTGTGTGCTTTTGTTGATTGATTGTGCATGCTAACCAACTTATTATTGATATATGTTGAATATAGGCTTCGGCCAAATTGTATTTTCCTTGTCTTTGTGTCTTTGGATGTAGGTACTAGCTTGATTATGGAGGTTAAGCTTATGCTTAACAATATGAACTCCTTTGGAGTTGTGTGAATCCTTACTGAGTTTTAAACTCACTGCCCTTATTGGTTGAATTTTCAGGAAAGAGTAAAGAGCTTGAGTAATTGTGCTTCTGTTTGGACTTCTTGGTTTTTGTGTACCAAGTTTACTTACTGTCCAAGGTATGTGTGCCAACAAAATCTTGGCTTGAAATGTGCATTTTATTCCATGGTCTTATGTAGGCCGAATTTAATGGATTAAGTTTTGCAGGAGTTTAGCTGTGGGACTTGAGCTAGGAGGTGTTGGTTAAGTGGGCTTTTGGCATTTGAGACTTGGTGGGCTTTGGAGACCAATAACTTGGTCTTTTGGACTTGTACCTATAGTGCACATTTTGTAGTACCCTTTGAGCATCATGGGTAGTTGTGTACATATGGGCTATGTGAGACTTGGGCTGTAAGTTTTGGGCCCATTTGCATCCTTGGCATGTTGCCATGTAGTTGTTGTTAAGTTGTGGACTTAAGCACTTTCGGGCCTATGTTGGATTTATGCATTTTAGGCCTTAGTGGACTTAGTATGTTGGACTTGTTGGCTGTATGTTTGCCAAGTTTCTTTGGACTTTATGACTATCAGCATGATGTTTTGATGTTGGCTTCCTTGTGTACTATACTTGGCCGAATGCTCATCATCATATATGTATGTGTTTTCAAGCTTGAAAATGGATATGGGCTTCTTTGTTGCCATGCATAAGACTAGTACACTTGATTGCACACAAGTTAAGCACTTAAAGGAAAAAGTGCAAGTGTTGCTTGTTTTGCAAGTAATGGGTTGGGCTTGCTTAAGCTGCAAGGTCTTGGTCTAAAATAAGAAGGGACAACCTGGGCCACCTCCCAGGCCCATAAAAAGAATGCCCAATAATCTACTTAATGAAGGTTGGGTAACTAAACTCTGATGATAACACTTAGAGACCCAAGTGTTCTGGACCTTCAGGGTAGTGGTTGGTGAGAGGCACAGAGTGTGCATGGGCTGGGGCCTGTGTGGGGTGTGACAGATTTGGCCACTTAAATGGCTTTAAATGAGCTTAAGGGCACAAAACACACTTAACAAGCTTAACCTTGCTTTATGTCATTTTCTTTCTCACTAATTATGGTTTCTTTGTCTTAAACTCATTGGTACACAAGTGCCCAACACTTTTGACTAATTATCAAGTCTTGGCTGCCCCCCCCCCCATGGTGGGATAACCCCACAATTCCACCCTTAGACTTAAGTCAGAAGCTTCAACACCTTAAGGTTTACACTAGGACATTTAGGTCCTTATTGCCTTTAGTGTTTCCTTTGTCCAAACTTGTCTTCCATGAGTAATTTGGTCCTCCAATAGCACTATCATACCATTTATATCCTTCCCATAACTCTCCAAGTCTCTTTCTTGAGATTTTTGTAATTGAGTACCCGAATTTCTAAAACCTTACAAAAAAGTCCATAGGTTGCTTGACAAAGAAACAATCCTTAAGGCTTTTCTTGGGGACCAAGTTACCAACTTGGAACACTTTTAAGGAGGTGTTGATCATACCTTTTACCCCCGACACTTCAATCACTATGGTGAGAATTACACAATATAATGGTTTTTAGCCATTATGAAACACTTGTAATTCTCCCATTTTGTGAGGTGGTAACAACTTTAAGAACTAGCTATGGACATTTTGAATCTATAGTGATGCCATTTGGGCTCACAAATGCACCTGCATTCTTTATGGACCTTATGCAAAAAGTGCTTAAAGGATACCTAGACCACTTTGTGGTAGTTTTCATTGATGACATTCTATTGTACTATAAACATAAGGAAACTCATAAAGAACACCTAAGGCTTGTACTTGGCTTGCTCCAAGAACATAAACTTTATGGGAAGTTGAGTAAATGTTAGTTTTGGACTCGAGAGATTGAATTCTTGGGTCATGTAATTAGTGACCAGGGACTAACAGTAGATCCTGAAAAGGTCATATCAATATCGGATTTGAAACAACCCGATAATGTTAAGGAAGTCAGAAGCTTCTTGGGATTAGCTAGCTATTATAGGAGATTTGTACCAAAATTTCCTGTTATAGCAGCTCCTATGACCAAATTAACTAGAAAAAATCAAAAGTTTATCTGGGAGAGTAAATCTAAGGATATCTTTCAAGAGCTAAAAAGGAGGTTGACAACAACTCTTGTGCTAGTTTTACCAAACCCTGAAAAGGCTTATGAGGTGTATACTAATGCATCTCATGTAGGGTTGGGTTGTGTCTTAATGCAATTCAAGCAGGCTATTGCTTTTGGATCAAGACAATTGAGACCACATGAAAAGAAATATCCAATGCAAGACCTAGAACTAGCATCAATAGTTTTTTCCCTTAAGCAATGGAGACATTACCTGTTAGGTAATAAATTTTAGGTCTATACAAACCACAAAATCCTCAAGTACCTTTTTACTCCAAAGGACTTAAATATGAGGCAAAAAAGATGGTTGGAGTACCTAAAAGATTTTGATTGCATGATTGAATATACAGTTGGCAAAGCCAATGTAGTGGCAGATGCCTTGAGCAGAAATTACACTGGAGTACTCAAAGGAGGGGAAGAGGGAAATAAGGCCAAGAGCCTTAATCTTACTTGATCAGCAAGTCATTGGTTAAAATGGGAACATGAGGAACTAAGTGTGCTTGCTATTACACTTGAATGGAAGGAACTCATCAAAGAAGCACAACTTAGTGATAACAAAATTGATTTTGTATCTAGCCAAAGGACAAGGATTGTTGTACTTCCAGAACAGGTTATATGTACCTGAAAAGGATGAACTGAGATCCTAGATTCTGGAAGAGGCACACTCTACTAAACTTAGCATACACCTAGGAGCCACAAAAATGTATCATGCTCATAGGGCTTATTTTTTGTGGCCATACATGAAACATGATATTAGCACTCATGTAGCTGAGTGTGAAGTGCGCCAACAAGTAAAAGTTGAGCACCAAAAACCAAGAGGGAAGCTTCAAAGCTTACACATACCTGAAAGAAAGTGGGGGTCCATATCTATGGATTTTGTGGTGGGAATGCCATTAACCAGAAGGAAACATAATGCCATTTGGGTCATTGTACATAGATTGGCCAAAGTAGCCCATTTTCTTTGTATGAATCTCACAGACTTACTGGATAAACTACCCCAACTTTACATAAAAGGGATAGTGAGACTTCATGGGCTGCCTGATGATATTGTGTTAGATAAGGATCCTAGGTTTGTTTCTAGGTTTTGGAAATCCCTACTTCAGGCCTTGGGTACTAAACTTAACTTTAGTTCAGCATACCATCCACAGACAGATGGACAAACAGAAAGAACTATTCAAGTTCTGGAAGACATGCTAAGGTGTTGTGTTATTGATTTTCAAGGGGAATGGGATGTCCATCTCTCATTAGTGGAATTCTTTTACAATAATGGTTACCACTCAATAATTGGAATGGCCCCATACGAAGCTTTATATGGCAAAAAATGTATCACCCCACATTGCTGGCAATAGCCAGAAGATAAGTTGAAGTTGGGACCAGGCATTATAAAGAGACCACTGAAAAGATAAAAATGATTCAAATGAGGACAAAGGCTGCTAATGATAGACAACAGTCTTATGCAAACTTAAAAAGAAAAAGAGACCCGGAATTCCAGGAGGGAGACTGGGTGTGGCTTAAGGTTTCTCCTATGAAAGGAGTAATATAATTTGGAAAGAAGGGAAAATTGGCACCTACGTATATAGGGCCATATCAAGTGTTGGCTAAAGTTGGAAATGTGGCACACAAGTTTGACTTACCACCTGAACTTGGTAATATACATGATGTATTTCATGTAAGTTTTCTTAAGATGTATGTTCCAAATTCTAAGCAAATAGTGATACCTGCTAGTATACCTATAACTCCAAGCCTTTCATATGATGAGGTACCTATTCAAATCCTAGCAAGAGAAACTAGGAAATTGAGAAGCAAATGGATTTCCATGATTAAAATTCAATGGAGTAATCACACTCCAGAAGAGGCAACTTGGGAAGTAGAAGTAGAAATTGCGAGATATTACACTTATGAGTACCCAAAACTGATAAAGAATTTGGAGGACCAAATTCTTTAAGGAGGGACAGATTGTCAGGACCCTTACCTCAGTGCTTGGCCAAGGGCAAAAAATGCAAGGCAAATGCATTAAAAACAAAAAGGAACTAAGTGCAAAATGGGTAGCATTAGGAGTAGGCCTACCTGAGGCTTATCGGGTTTGTTTTGCGCAAGCAAAATGGCTTAGGTTGGTGATGAAGAGAAACAAATCTAGAGGGCCAAAATGAACATCTATTCGGGTGTTAATTAAGATGTGAAAATGGGTAATGCCGTGAAGGGCATTTAACCCATTTTGTGTGCATGTGGCACCTAGCCGGTTGTTGCATGCTCCCACTACTCTGCCGATTGACTAAATGGGTCAAAGCATTACATTTGAGGTCAATTCTTGCTCTTGGCAAAGGAGAGTCATGTTCTTGGTGATTCCATGACAAATTGTTGTACTTGGAGCTTGAATTGAAGAATCAAGCTCATAGTTTAAGTTTCTGTTCATCCGCGACCAAGTAAGCTTGAACTAAAAGCTTGGCATTGAAGATTCAAGGTGGGCCAAGAGCTTAAAATAAAGAATTGGTAAGGATTCCCTATATCCTACTTGATTTTGGTATTGTTCCATGTTCAAGTAGATATTAGGCATCTAAGTAATAGTATTTTGAGCTAAATAAGCTTCGATTGCCATAGGGGCTATATGGTTACTGATAGCCAAAGTGCTATTGCCCTTCAAACTCACAACATCGGGCGAAGCGCCGCCCTCGGTAAAGGTAGGTGTCACCCTCGAGGAATAAAGCACCAACCTCAAGAAAATAGGGTCTGACACACTGGCCCTTCTACCTCGGAGCTACATCGTCACCCTCGGTAGTGATAGTACTGACCTCGGGAATATGGTGCACTACCACCCTCGGTAGGATGACCTAGCTAGATTCGGGATAGGTAGACTTATCATCTTTGGCAGGAAAACACCTCTGAAAGGAATCATCCATGCTGAAGGGACCTGTGAATAACTGGAGCAACCTCAGCAAGAAGCCATCCTGTCCCGAAGAGGCCTCTTTAACCGAAGGGTTCTCGAGAGTACGACAAAAACGGTTAAGGAGCCCCTCACACGCCTCCCTCGCACGTGTTCTGACACGCCGTCCTCGTACACATCATGACACGCCGCCATCGTACACACCTTGACACATAAACCTCCTATGACCTTAACTTCTGCCCAGACAGCCTATGGCCAGTTAGAGGTCCCCATTCCCGGAGGTACGGACCGCATCCGATCGTACACGCGTCACGATTTAAGCGAGCTGTGTCAAGCGGACTTCCCCTAAACACCGTCCTATAAATATTTGGGAAACTCTCAAGTAAAGAGAGGATTCTTCTTCACTTCAGTAGATACTAACTTGGGCGTCGGAGGTTCCTTCCCCGAAAAAACAATTTGGGGACCTCCTAACCTTTGTTCTTTGAGTGTTTCAGGCAATCTCTCCCAGGAAGTCTCTTCTTTAGACGATCCCCCTTCACCAGAAGTCCTTTCCAGGCTCACCATGTCATACAACGAAGATGCCGATAGGCATCATTTGGCGCCGCCTGTGGGAACCCACTCTCAGGAGGCCGTGGTTAAGACTCAATGTTCTAACGACAAGGGACTCTTGGAGTCCCCGTCTGTGCCGGAAGCTCAACCAGCAGCCAAACTACCCGCCACAGGGACTTCCTTGCCTGAGGACGAACATCCTCTGACCGTCACGATGAGCTTTCTATGTGATTTACAACGCTCCGTTGGGGCTGAAATGACGCAACAACTAGACCAAAGGTGGTCACAACAGCATTCGGAACAAAGGGCATCCTCGCCAACACTCTGTCGGGAGAGAAGCTGAAATCTACTCACCGGAGTTCGGCGGTGACGTCCGCAATGAATCCTTGTTGGAAGACGTGCCTCCCAGAGTCCGACGCACTGGAGAAATGTGGTCAAAAGTGGCTAGGACTTCCCACCGGTGAAGTTTTTCACCAGAGGAAAGATCACAATCTCCCCGCCGCCGAAGTTACTTCCCGAAAAGGTAGCTTCATTCCCCATTGCTAGAGGCCTCCCGGTAGTGGGAAGAACCCAAGTCCGCTATCCTCATGGAAAAAATCCTAAAGAGGCTGGAAAAAGTAGTGAGGCAGATCGCTCGAAAGCTAGAATGGTCAAGGTTATCTAAGACCTGTTAGTGTTGTGCCCAAAAGCCAATCATGAGATGATTGTATTTTTGCACATTGAGTCATGATATTTTATTAAGGCATTTATCCAGCAATTATGTTTGTTGTTTTTTTTCTGCGTAACTTAACAAACATAATTGTAACCCTAGAATAATGATATTCTTAAATGTCCCTGGTCTAGTATTATTGTGGAGCGGGTTACAATAATACATAACGACTAGCATATGTGGAGACTAATATGAGATATGTAGTCTACATATCGGTACAAGTTGGAGAACTTGTGTACTGGACCGACCCACCATGAGAACACTACAGGGATCGTTATATGAGTGTCATAAGTGATTCTCATAGTGATCATGGTATATGTAGTCCTTCAACCTCAGATCATCAAGGTTCCCTACATGTGAGTCACATACTTTGATACTTTCCTTTGTAGCTCGTAACTGAGTGAACTTGAAGGAGGTCATTGGGTATGTCACATATCCTGCGGAGGGATTTGTATGATCAAGATGGGATTTGTCCCTCCTATGTAACAGGAGTGATATCTTCGGGCCCCTTGATAGAGTGAGACTTAGAAAATGCATGGCCATGCTCAGATGAGTTGATATACGATATCAATGTCATCAGTTTAAGTTGCTCTACTCGGTAATCAAGAAACCAAAGATTGGGCTATACGAGAGTGACACATTCCATGTCTCGTGCTTAGTCTTGATATCTTGGACAAAGGGACAATGGCATATATCGGTGATGATCATAAAGGTTTAGTCGATTCACCGACAATCTTGTCACTTGGGTAGCAATGATGTCTTGCTAGACACCGCCCATTGCTTATGATCATAAATGTGATTTATGATCATTGCCAACGTGGCAAGAGCCTATTGGGTCGCACACATAGAGCTATTTGGATCATTAGAGTGCATGGGCTAATTATTTGGGTTATGGTTTCACTTTAATTTTGTATTAATAATGGGCCAAGGAGTTGAGCCATTATTAAGCCCAAAATTAAATCCTAATTGGATTAGGGCTTTGAAACCCATTAGGCCTGGAAGTTGAGTCTCACTATAAATACAACTTTTAAGTGAGAAATTCGTAGGTCTCCTTGCCCTAGCCTCCCAAAAGGACAGCCGCACTCTTCTCTTGCAATTCCTCGGAGGACGCAAGCTAGCACTGCGAGCGCAAGAGAAACGCATCTGCCGGGACCTGGTGGAAGCGTGGTGATCCCGAGAGGCTCGTGTGGATACCATAGAGAGCCTGAACACGTCAACTGTTCAGGTTTTGGGATTCGACTCTATAGTTGAGTGAGAGATCTCAACCGAAAATTAGGTATGAAATTTTTGAACACCTGGTTTACCCCGTTTCACTTGGATCCTGGAGGGTTTCGGTTAAATTCCGCTGCGCTATTTGGCTCCCAAAACCCAACAAGACCTTCATCGGAGAAGAGTCACCCTTCGTCCGGATAGTGGTAGAAGCGCCAATGCCAAGCGACTTTCGAGTCCCTCGCTTGGAAACCTATGATGGGCGTAGTGACCCTCAAGCCCACCTAACCAAGTACAGACACAGCATGGTGCTTGATATGATCAAGGAAGGCACACATGGAGAAGGCAAGGACCCATTGAAGGTTTCTAGTGGACCTATGACAAGGAAGAAAGCTAAGGAGCTCTCAAGTGCACTACAAGGCTTTGTTTCAAGTTTCTTCATGGAGAATGGACATGGAACTTCACAAGGAGCTGCTGGAACTTTCAAGACACCATATGGACATGATGGATATGCTTGGTACTCAGTTCTGGAGTGCTTAGATAAGTCACAAAACAAGGACACCAAGGACACCACTCAAAGTGCACCATTTGATCCACCTTAAGTGTTCTTGATGCATTTTGTGTCCACAAGCTAGATTTTTGAGCTCTAACATTCTAGACCTTCATCACCACATCTAATATGAAGATTCATGCCATTGGAACTCAAAGATTCAAGCTTGGAGCTGAAGATAAAAGAGAGAACCTTAAAGTGCCCAAAATGCACCCAAAAAGGCTATTTGGGAGTTTTCGGGTTTAATCTTATATTTATATTTTATTTTCATTCAAATCCTATTTAGATACATTATTTAGGAAGTTATTTAGGCTATGGAATAGTTTTAAATCATTTTGGACAAGTGGCATACGCTACATTCATTAAACTTGTTCAAACTAGGAATTAGAGTCCTAATTTGACTAGGATTTCCTATGTCTTTGTATCTAGGATTCCTAAGGGATTTAGGTTGCGAATTTTGCCCAGCTTTTAACCCTAGTTTAGGCCTATATAAAGGCACATATTCTGGATGTAAACACACAGAAACTTGTCGAAATAATATTGCTCTTTGGAGAGGTTATCTCTTTGGTTCTTGGCGGACTGCCTTGGTGCACAAGTGTGCTTGTGTTCTTGGAGTTCTATACTTCTCGTTTCTAATCACAGGTTGATTAGGGGTGGGGGTCTTCAAACCCAGTCTCTTTGATGTCTTGTGGAGCTTGAAAACATCTTGGGCGAGTTTCATGGTCTTTATACCATCGGGGTTCGCATCAGTTGGTATCAGAGCCACAAGTTCCATTGAAGGACATATCTTGTGTTCTTGTCTCCCTTCGTTTTTCTTTCAATTCTGTCCAGTAATTTTTGTGTTTTAATTCTCTGTTTTAATCTGTTTTCTTCTTGTTTCAGGTCTGTTCTTTTTATTCCATCCTTGTTCAAGTCTGAAAATCACAAAAACAACAAAAAGAAGTCAATCCATGTCACCTTGTGTTCTCGGTTTCTACTTGTTTGTTCTTGTTTAATTCTCATCTTTTTGTTTTGTTTCCAGCCCTATTAATCTCTTCTATTTTCATTGTTTCCAGCATCTTAGAGTCCAGAAAACACCAAAAAAAAAAAAGACAAGGATCCAAATTGAGGAAGTTACGGTACAATCAACGTTGATTTCAAATTGGTTTTACGCAACCAACGTTGATTTCAAATTGGTTTCGTATAACAAACGTTGATTTCCAGCTGTGCAAATTTCAATAGTTTCTTGTCTTGGCCGAAAAGAATTCTAACTTTTTGTCTTTGACAGTCAGGAATTTCAAAGATAACATTTGGTTAGCATCAAAACAGCAAGCAAAAAAAAAAAGGAGGAAAAAAAAAGGAAGGAAAAGAAAAGAAAAAGAAAAAGCAAAGAAAAGAAAAGAAAAGTGCTTGCAAAAAAAGAAGTTTTCTCAAAGTGTTGAAAGTTTTGCGCCCCAAAACCTATCCCATTGTTTTTAAGCCAAAAAGCTTTCTGTGTGGTTCTTGTGATCATCAATTGCAAGAGCTTCCTAGAGTCTTTTAAAGCTTGTTTAGCCCACCTCTTTTGGAGTCAAAATAGTTCTTCAAAAATTCAAGTTTTCTTGTGTGCTTTGAGGATAGTTTTCTTAGAACTTTTGAGAACTCTTTGAATAGCAATATCTCACTAACAAATTGAGTGTTTTGAGTGTTCATATTTTGAGTGAAACACGTGAGGTGAGTGCTTGTGAGGATCTTTGAATTTTCAGGAGTATGGAGGGCCAAGAGGATAGGAGGATGGAAGTGAGAAACAATGATGAGCCAACCATGAGAGAGCTTCAAGAAACTCTCAATAGGCTTGTTGGGAGGATTGAAGACATTGACTTGAGGTTGCCAAGGAGACCAAATCCCATCTTGCAACCAAGGAGAGGTCCAAGGAGAGAAGAACCCGAGGAGGAAGAAGGACATTGGCATGACCATGGGCTTCCAAGGAGAGGGGAGCCAAGGGAGGATAACAATCTAAGCTCCATCAAATTGTCCATTCCACCTTTTCAAGGGAGAAGTGATCCGGATACATGTTGGGAGTGGGAGCAAAAGATTGAGATGGTGTTTGAGTGCCATCACTATTCTGAGGAAAAGAAAGGTAAATTGGCTACAATTGAATTCACTGATTATGCTCTTGTATGGTGGAACCAGGTTGTCACTTCTAGGAGGAGGAATGAGGAGGAACCCATCAATACATGGAGAGCTCTTAAAGCCATGATGAGAAGGAGATTTGTCCCAAGTTACTACTATAGAGATCAACACCTCAAACTTCAAAGGCTTGTGCAAGGCCAAAGGAGTGTGGAGGACTATCACAAGGACTTGGAGATGACACTAACCCGAGCCAATATCATTGAGGATGAGGAGGCAACCATTGCTAGATTCATCAATGGGCTTAACCATGAGATTGCCAACAAAGTGGAGATGGTGCCATATGTCAACATGGAGGATTTGCTTCACCATGCCACCAAGGCCGAAAGAATCATCAAGAGGTCTAAGGCATCCAAGATGGCTCAAGGAGGGAGTTCCACATGGAGGGGAACATGGAGCAAGGAGGCACCAAAGCCAAGAATGGAGGCTACCAAGGGAAGCATGTCTCGGCCTCAACAAGACAAGCCCAAGGTGCCACCCAAAGATGTGCCAAAGTCAAAGGAGATTGAGTGCTTCAAGTGTAGAGGCAAGGGGCACTACATGATAGATTATCCTAACAAAAAGGTGATGATTCTCAAAGATGATGGTGAGATCACATCCGAGGAGGAGGATGCCATGGAGGAGACCCCACCATTGGAGAAGGATGAGCAAGACACACTTGAGCCCGAGGAGGGTGACTTTGCTTTTGTTGCTAGGAGAGCTCTAAGTGTGCAAGCCAAGGAGGAGGCCAATCAAAGGGAGTGCATCTTTCACACTAGATGCCGAATTAAAGATCAAGTGTGCAGCCTCATTGTTGATGGAGGGAGTTGCACCAATGTAGCAAGTTCAACCATGGTGGAGAAATTGAAGCTTCCAACACAAAAACACCCACAACCATATAAGCTTCAATGGTTGAATGATGCCGGGGAGGTAAAAGTGGTAAAGCAAGTCTCGGTTAAATTCAAAAATGGTACTTACCATGATGAAATTCTTTGTGACGTTGTTCCTATGCATGCTTGCCATATTTTGCTTGGAAGGCCGTGGCAATTTGATAAGAAGGTCACACATGATGGAGAGAAAAACTTGTACTCATTTTTCCATGAAGGAAGGCCGGTTACACTTAGCCCACTTTCACCACAACAAGTTTTGGAGGATCAAAGGAAACTTCAAAGTAAGGTTGAGAGAAAAATAAATGAGGGGAAAGTTGAGGGCAAGAGTGAAGAGGGGAAAGCCGAGAGACAAAATGAGAGAACAAGTGAGGTGAGTGACCATGAAGGGAAGAAGAGTGGAGAGTTCCCGAGAGAAAAGAATGAGAGGAAGTTGAGTGGCAAAAAAGAGTGCTATATCGCTAAAATGAGTGACGTGAGGAAAGCCATTCAAGCACAAAGACCAGTGCTTCTTTTAATTTACAAAGAATCTTTACTTGTTGTCAATGATCTAACACATCTTCCTAGTGTTGTTGTGTCTTTGTTGCAGGACTTTGAAGATGTTTTCCCTGAAGATCCGAGGGGTTTGCCTCCAATTAGAGGCATTGAGCATCAAATAGACCTAGTCCCGGGAACACCAATTCCAAATAGGCCAGCCTATAGAACCAATCCTGAGGAGACTAAAGAGATTGAGAAGCAAGTAAAGGAGTTGTTGGACAAAGGCCTTGTGAGGGAAAGTTTGAGTCCTTGTGCCGTGCCTGTACTTTTGGTGCCAAAGGAGGATGGCTCATGGCGCATGTGCATGGATTGTAGGCCTGTCAACAAGATCACTCTAAAGTATAGACATCCTATTCCTAGACTTGATGATATGCTTGATGAGTTGCATGGTTCTACTTTGTTTTCAAAGATTGATTTAAAAAGTGGGTACCATCAAATTAGAATGAGGGAAGGGGATGAATGGAAAACTTCTTTCAAAACCAAGTTTGGACTTTATGAATGGTTAGTTATGCCTTTTGGACTAACTAATGCTCCTAGTACTTTCATGAGACTTATGAATCATGTCTTGCGTGACTTCATTGGAAAGTTTTTTGTTGTGTACTTTGATGATATCCTAGTATATAGCAAGAACTTAGAAGAGCATGTTGGACACCTCACACAAGTACTAAGCACCTTAAGAGGACAAAAGTTGTATGCTAACTTGAAGAAGTGCTCTTTTTGTGTTGACAAAGTGGTTTTCCTTGGATTTGTTGTGAGTTCACATGGAATTGAGGTAGATCAAGAGAAGGTGAGAGCCATACAAGAATGGCCGACGCCAACATCCATTACTGAGGTGAGATCATTCCATGGGTTAGCTAGCTTCTATAGGAGGTTTGTTAGAAATTTTTCTACCATTGCTGCACCTCTAACTGAAGTTATAAAGAAGAATGTGGGATTTAAGTGGGGAAAAGCTCAAGAAGATGCTTTCGGGTTGTTAAAAGACAAGTTATGCCATGCACCACTTTTAGCTTTGCCTAACTTTGCTAATACTTTTGAAGTTGAGTGTGATGCTTCAGGTATAGGCATTGGAGCTGTGTTGATGCAAGGAGGCCGCCCCATTGCATACTTTAGTGAGAAGTTGAATGGTGCTAGCTTGAACTATCCCACATATGACAAGGAGCTCTATGCTTTGGTAAGAGCTTTGG
This sequence comes from Aquilaria yunnanensis, assembly GCA_039654915.1. Classification (NCBI taxonomy): domain Eukaryota; kingdom Viridiplantae; phylum Streptophyta; class Magnoliopsida; order Malvales; family Thymelaeaceae; genus Aquilaria; species Aquilaria yunnanensis. The sequence goes on from CM077594.1 coordinate 48,357,060, forward strand.
AGACTTGGCAACATTATTTGTGGCCAAGAGAGTTTGTGATTCACACTGATCACCAAGCCCTTAAGTTTCTTAGTGGGCAAGGTAAGTTGAATAGAAGGCATGCTAAATGGGTAGAGTTTATTGAGTCATTCCCATATGTTATCAAATACAAGCAAGGTAAGGATAATATAGTGGCGGATGCACTTTCAAGAAGGTATGCTTTACTTTCGGCTTTAGATGCAAAAGTTTTGGGTTTTGAACACTTGAAGGATTTGTATGCTAGTGATGATGATTTCGGTGAGATTTATTCTAAGTGTTCTAAGTTTGCTTTTGAGAAGTTCTACCAAGTTAATGGCTTTCTTTTCAAAGAAAACAGGTTGTGCATACCAAAGACATCTTTGAGGGAATTGCTCACAAAGGAAGCTCATTGTGGAGGACTTATGGGTCACTTTGGACAAGCCAAGACTTTGCATACTTTGAAGGAACATTACCATTGGCCGAATATGGTAAAGGATGTGAAGAAGGTATGTGAGCAATGCATTGCATGTAGGAAGGCAAAATCCACTCACACTTCACATGGGTTATACACACCACTTCCTACACCTAGTCATCCATGGGTAGATATTTCTACGGACTTCATTGTTGGATTGCCTAGGACTAAAGGAAACCGTGACTCAATCTTTGTTGTTGTTGATAGGTTTTCTAAGATGGCTCATTTTATTCCATGCAATAAAACTGATGATGCTATTCATGTGGCTGAATTGTTTTTCAAAGAAATTGTTAGACTTCATGGTGTTCCTAGAACAATAGTTTCGGATAGAGATACTAAGTTTCTAAGCCAATTTTGGAGGACTTTGTGGGGTAAGTTAGGAACTAAGCTTTTGTTTTCTACATCTTGTCACCCACAAACTGATGGGCAAACTGAGGTAACTAATAGGACTTTAGGTTCCATGCTTAGGGCTATCATTGGTAAAAATTTGAAAGCTTGGGAAGATTGTTTGCCTCATGTAGAATTTGCTTATAATAGATCCATGCATTCTACTACTAATTTGTCACCTTTTGAGATTGTTTATGGTTTTAATCCTTTAACTCCATTGGATCTTTTACCATTACCTACTCATGAGGTATCTAGTTTGGATGGTAGTAAGAAGGCTGAGAGCATCAAGAAGTTGCATGAGAAGGTTAAGCAACAAATTGAACTCAAAAATCAACAAGGTGCTAAAAAAGCCAATCAAGGCCGAAGGAGAGTTGTGTTTGAGCCTGGAGATTGGGTTTGGTTACACATGAGAAAAGAAAGATTTCCAGCTGGAAGGAGGACTGAGCTTCATCCAAGAGGAGATGGTCCATTCCAAGTCATTAAAAAGATCAATGACAACGCATACATGCTAGACTTGCCGGGTGAGTATAATGTGAGTGCTACTTTTAATGTTTCTGATTTGTCTCTATTTGAACATGCAGATTCGTGGATGAATCCTTCTAAGGAGGGGGGATTTGATATGATCAAGGAAGGCACACATGGAGAAGGCAAGGACCCATTGAAGGTTTCTAGTGGACCTATGACAAGGAAGAAAGCTAAGGAGCTCTCAAGTGCACTACAAGGCTTTGTTTCAAGTTTCTTCATGGAGAATGGACATGGAACTTCACAAGGAGCTGCTGGAACTTTCAAGACACCATATGGACATGATGGATATGCTTGGTACTTAGTTCTGGAGTGCTTAGATAAGTCACAAAACAAGGACACCAAGGACACCACTCAAAGTGCACCATTTGAGCCACCTTAAGTGTTCTTGATGCATTTTGTGTCCACAAGCTGGATTTTTGAGCTCTAACTTTCCAGACCTTCATTACCACATCTAATATGAAGATTCATGCCATTGGAACTCAAAGATTCAAGCTTGGAGCTGAAGATACAAGAGAGAACCTTAAAGTGCCCAAAATGCACCCAAAAAGGCTATTTGGGAGTTTTCGGGTTTAATCTTATATTTATATTTTATTTTCGTTCAAATCCTATTTAGATACATTATTTAGGAAGTTATTTAGGCTATGGAATAGTTTTAAATCGTTTTGGACAAGTGGCATACACTGCATTCATTAAACTTGTTCGAACTAGGAATTAGAGTCCTAATTTGACTAGGATTTCCTATGTCTTTGTATCTAGGATTCCTAAGGGATTTAGGCTGCGAATTTTGCCCAACTTTTAACCCTAGTTTAGGCCTATATAAAGGCACATATTCTGGATGTAAACACATAGAAAATTGTCGAAATAATATTGCTCTTTGGAGAGGTTATCTCTTTGGTTCTTGGCGGACTGCCTTGGTGCACAAGTGTGCTTGTGTTCTTGGAGTTCTATACTTCTCGTTTCTAATCACAGGTTGATTAGGGGTGGGGGTCTTCAAACCCAGTCTCTTTGATGTCTTGTGGAGCTTGAAAACATCTTGGGCGAGTTTCATGGTCTTTATACCATTGGGGTTCGCATCAGTGCTGCACGGTGTCAATGATGCCACCCTCTGAAAATGCTTTAAGGTCACCCTCTGCGGTCCTGTATCTGCGAGGTACAACTTCCTCGCCCCTGGAACAATAATGAGTTTCCAAGAGCTGTCCACAACATTGACGCAGCAGTTCATCGGTAGTGAGCTGACAGCAAAGATGCCCGTCTAGATGTTCGACATAGCACAGAGGAATGGGGAAACCATTTGCGACTATGTCAAAACATTTAACCGAGAGGCCCTGAGCGTGCCAGACTTCTGTCCTAAAATACGCATCCTCGCCATGATACGGGGACTTCGGTGAGACTTACAACTCTTTTACGAGTTCTAGAAAGACCCTCCGGACACCCTTGGCGAGTTCTACCATAGAACCGAACAGCACATGACAACCGAAGAGCTGAGAATTAGAGGATCAAAGCCTAATCATCATCATCCCGAAGGCGAAAGCCGTGAACCCCGGTATCCAGCCGAGGGCAGGGGAAAAACTCGGAAGCAAAAGGGGAAAAGACCCATGTCATTTACTCCCCTAAACACCTCCCAAACAAACATATTGCTGGCCATGGAAAGGCAAGGAAACCTAATCCAGCGTCCGAAGGCCATTACTTACGAAAACAAGAAAAATATGAAAAAGTTTTGCCAATTCCATCGGGATCATGGGCATGACACCGAGGATTGCTTCCAGCTGAGGAAGTACATAGAGTCTCTAATAAAGCAGGGCCAACTTCAGCGCTACCTGCGGATGCCCTCCCCGAAGGGGAGCAGGGAAGAGGAAAGGAAAGAAGATGATGAGGAATATGATTCCGATACGCACCAGAATTGAAGTCCCAAAAGACATCCGCCACCTCCAGCTGGACTAATACAGACGATCACCACTGGACTACCTTCGACAGAGAGAAAAAGAAAACCAGGGAGATCTCAGTGATGGAATTAGGTAACCCATAAAAAAAGCTTGTTCGGAAAAATGGGTCTACCATAGTATTCCCTTATGACGACTCACTTCTAATCATGGGAAGGATAGGAAGTTGGGATGTCAAAAGAGTACTCCTCGATGATGGTTTTAAATCTGACATCTTATTCTCTCATCTGCTGCCGAATTTGGGTATCTCATAAGGCGATCTTAAGCCTATCACCTCCCCTACCTTTGGAGTAGGTCCGGCCGAACTCCCTGTCCTTGGATGGATTGACCTCCCTCTAATGCTAAGGGGAACCTCACCACAAAAGAAGGATGAGCTTTCTGCTTCCACAATGACAAGGTTCATCGTCATAGATGTCCCTTTGTCATATACTGCCATCCTTGGTAGACAAATGCAAGGAAACCTCCACATCCGCCCAGATGTGAAATACATGACGGTCACTTCCTCAACGAAGGATGGAGATGCTGAGATTTTCATCGACCAAGGCGTAGTGAGAAAGGTCTTTGTAAAAGCAAGAAAGGTCCCAGCGAAGGTCTTTGCACAGACTTCAGGAGCAAAGGCCGTGCTCGTAGGGAGGCAAAGGGAGAAGAAACAGAAGACCTTGAAAAAATAGAAACAGAAGATGTAGAACTTGTCCCAGGCCGAAGTACCCGAATGGGGGAAAAACTGGCCGAAGGTGACAAGGAAAAACCTGTATCTTTCCTGTTAATGAACAAAGATCTATTTGCCTACTCACGAAGGACATGCCTGGGGTAGACCCACCATATTCCAACATAGCCTTAAGGTGCACCCAGAGGCTAAGCCCGTCCGACAAAAAAAGCGAAGCCTCTCGGTACATAAGAACAACTTCGTTAAAACTGAAGTCTAATTCTTAATAGAAGCAGGTGTAATCAGGGAAGTGAAATACTCTGAATGGCTAGTAACGTGGCTATCGCCACAAAGGAAGGGAGTGATAAACTCCAAATGTTCATCGACCTTTGAAACGTGAATGATGCTTGCCCTAAAGATTCGTATCCTCTACCGCCAAGAGATCAGTTGGTAGACTCAACTGCTGAGTATGGCGTCTTCAGTTTCCTTGACGCCTTTAGTGGGTATCATCAAATCAGGATGGACCCCGAAGATTAGAAAAAGACCGCCTTCATTATCGAAGTTGGTACATACTGCTATATTAGAATGCCCTTCAAACTTAAGAATGCAGGAGCCACGTACCAAAGGTTGATGAATAGGGTCTTCAACTCCCAAATCAGGAGAAACATGGAAGTCTACATCAATGATATGATAGTTAAGAGCAAACTGCCTAGTAGTCATATCACAGACTTAAGGGAAACATTCCACCAATTGAGGACCTTCGGAATCCGTCTCAAACCTGAAAAATGCGTGTTTGGGGTGAACACGGGTAAGTTCCTCGGATTCATGGTGTCAGAAAGAGGTATCGACGTCAATCCAGAAAAGGTCAAGGCCCTACTAGGATTTTGAACTCCCACGATGACAAAGGATATGCAAAGACTCACAGGGAGAATCACGGCCCTCAGTAGATTCATCTGCAGATATGGGGATCGCTGCCGACCGTTCTTCAAAGTCCTCACTAAGGCAGGAAAAAATGGTGGTGACCTCGGAACCAAGGTGCATCCTTGGAATGAAGACTGCCAAAAGGCGTAGGAAGAGCTTAAAGTCTACCTAACTCATCTGCTGACACTCCGACAGCCACGGGAAGGGGAACCCCTTATGCTATACCTTGCCATCACCAAAAAAGTGCTAAGTTCGGTCCTTGTAAAGGAAGAGGGGGCAAAGCAATGGCCATATATTATGTGAGCAAGTCCCTTCACGATGCCGAAGTTAGGTACCCCTTGCTACAAAAGGCTATTTATGCCTTGGTGCTTGCAAGTAGGAGGCTACGTCCTTATTTCCAAGGCCACCCCATTATTGTTCGAAGTAACCTGCCTCTTCGAGATATCATGAAGAAGGTGGACCACTCGGGAAGGCTTTTGAGGTGGTGCATCGAGCTCGCCGGGTATGATATCACCTATGAGCCAAGGAAGGCAATAAAAGCTCAAGCATTGACAGATTTCATTGCCGAGGTACCCATTACCAAAGAAAGTCAACCTAGCCTTGGGAAAAACAAACCTGAGTGGACTCTGTTTGTCGATGGGGCCTCCGGATCCAAACACCAAAGAGATGGAGTAATTCTTCATGGTCCTGAAGGTATGGAAGTTATGAAGGCCATCAAATTTGGGTTTAACGTCACCAACAATATGGCAGAATATGAAGCCCTTATAGCAGGTTTACGCCTTGCTAGAAGAATTGGTGTGAGAAACCTAAAGGCCCACAGCAATTCTCAACTATTGGTCCGACAGATGGCAGGAAACTGTAGTGCGAAAGACCCAACATTGGCAAAGTATCACGAGCTTGTATCAAAACTCATCTAAGAGTTTGACGCAATACACCTTGAGAATGTGCCTCACCGAGACAATACTGAAGCGGATACTCTGGCCAAGTCAAAAAGTCCACCGAAGTACTAAGTCACCTGAGCATAGCAATAATGAGCATAGCAACCCTAGAAAGAGGATGGAAAAATCCCATAAAAAAGTATCTCACAACCTCGGAGCTTCCCGAAGACCCTTGTGAAGCAGCAAAAGTGCGAAGATGTTCCAGACGATACTTCCTAATCAGAGAAGAGTTATACTGACAGGGGTACGCAAGTCCACTACAAAGGTGTGCCGGCGAAGAGGACATGGAGACAGTCCTCAGAGAAGTCCACAAGGGGGCTTGTGGTTCCCACATAGGCACTAACGCCTTGGCAGGAGTACTACTCCGCCAGGGGTACTTTTGGCCCACCCTAAGAAAGGATGCGAGGCAATTTGTCCAGAAATGTGATAACTGCCAAAGACACGCCAGCGTCCAGAGGCTACCCTCGGAAACGATAACTTCGACTGACTACCCTTGTTCCTTTGCAGTATGGGGCATTGACCTTATCGGGCCACTCTAGACTGCACCCGGATGAGTAAAATTTTGCGTGGTAGCAGTAGATTACTTCACTAAATGGATAGAGGCAGAGCCCCTAGTAACCATTTCAGCAAAGGACATACAGAAATTCATCTGGAAGAACATCGTATGCAGGTTTGGCATACCAAGGGTGATAGTGGCCGATAATGGTTCTCAGTTTATTGATAAAGGGTTCCAAGAATTCATCACCGACCTCGGGGTAAAAATGCACTTCACCCCGGTAGCTCACCCCCATAGCAACGGACAAGTAGAGGTGTCTAACAGAACCATAAAAGATGGTTTGAAAAAGATATTGAGGGAAGCAAAAGCAAAATGGCCAGGAGAACTTCCTAGTGTGCTATCGAGCTATCGGGCAACACCCCGAAGAGCCACAAGTGAGACACCTTTCTCGCTCGTCTTCGACACTGATAGCAGAACTGCCCATCACCTTCTGGACCCCCAGACTCGGACAAAGTACCAACCTCGGCAAAGAAACTACCTACCACGGAAAGAAGGATGTTCGACCTACCTAATCCGACCTTGACAATCCTCCATTCCAAGAAATGACAGTGCCAACCTCGGGGGGACGATTAAAGCATCCTCGGAAGTGGAGGTATCCCTGAGAAAGACCACCCTAGGGAAACATACTCCTGTGACACTAGAGGAACCTCGGAAAGTATGACAGGAGCAATTAAGGAGCCTCTAACACATCCCCGACACGCCGGCCCCAGACACGTTCTGACACGCCACTTGCAGAGACACCCTAGTACGCCATTCTCGGGTTGCCTAGGCTCCTAGCCAGGCGGCCTATGATCGGCTGGGTGTCCTCTTGTTCCACGAAGACGTGGATCGCATCCCACCGAACACGTGTCACGATCTGGGACGGCCACATAAGGAGAACTACTACTATTTGCTCCTCCGTAAATACTCGGTTAACACCCCAGGTAAAGGGGGTTTTGAAGCACTAGAGACCAGACTTCTCCACTCTTTATCACCTCCATATCTCCTAAGCACTGACTTGGGCTTCAGAGGCTCCTCCCCGGAAACACACTCTGGGGACCTCCTAACCTCTGTCTTCCAAACATTTCTGGTACCCTCCCTTGGGAAACCTCCTCCTCATGCACTCTCCTCCACCGGAAGTCCCCCTCGCTCCTACCATGTCTGTCTCTGCTTGGCCCAGGTGCTTGGTACCTGGCAGTGGGCTCTTCAGCCCCAATATGACCCATTTCTTCTGCCTGGGTCTTAGGCACATTTTCCTGCATTCCCTCTACATGATGGGCTGCAGTTTCTTCTTCTAGTCTCAGGGAACTCCTATCCCTGCCTCTGGTTCTCATCCTGCACTTTCAATTGCAGATATTCACAAATATCCAAATAATACAAGTCTTATATGAGTTAGCCCTAAAGGGAACACTGCCTAGGCTTAGCTCTGATTGTAATAACAAAGCAGGCTCTGATACCAAACATAGCCTGTCACACCTCACTCAGGCCCTGGCCTATCATTTACTAATTTAACTCCCAAACCCAATATTTAATCTCAAAGTGTTTGGTTCGGCCAAGCAAGTAATGGCATCTTTTAAGTCTTATTTTCTTAAGTTAGGAGGCCTGGGAGGTGGCCCAGGTGGCTTTAACAAGACCCATTAACAACTTGCAGCAAGGGCAAGGCCCAAAACCCCTAACTTGCACGACAAGCAAGGTTTCAATTAATAACTTGCATAACAAGCAAGGCAACACTTAAATGCAATTTAAGTGCATACATGGTGTGCATCAAGTGTACTAACTATATGGCAACCAAGAAGCCCACAAGGTTGGTTTAGATTTCTGAAAACAACAAGTAAAAATGCATGATGCTCTCGGCCTACTAATGTACATGGCATTATGCATCACAGTTCCACATAACTAGGTTCATAACCATTCACATAAAATGGGCAACTTTGGCCCATAATATCCAGCATACATAGGCAAGCATAATGCCATCCATAAGTCCATACATAACTTGGCATCCAAAATCCACAAAACATCCACAAACTAGGTATCCAAGTCTACATATATGTACAAATCAAAATGGTAGTCTACCTAGTATCTACCATGGCTATAAATGCCAAGCATCCATAAGTTGTTCATGCCAAGTTACATACAACCCGAGACCATACTCCTAATGGTCAAACAAAACCTTGAGAATCCCATACAGAAGTACACACTGCAACACCAAACCTATGGCCATATTCATGGTCATAAAGGTGAATACCACAATCAGAGCTAAAGTCCAAGTATCCATGCTCTCCTAGACAGTTCCCACTCTATAGCCTGCAAACTTAAAACATAAGTCTCGGCCAACTACAGGTAAATAAGACTTGTAATGAAACCAAAATGCTACGCCAAGCACACATTGGCACATACCTTGGTAACTAAGCAAATAAACACTGAGCACACACACAAGGCAGCTTAGCACTACTCAGGCAGAATATCCTTGCCTGAAAAATAAAGGATGGGCAATGAGCATATAACTCAGTAGGATTCACTTAAAACATATACAACTCATATTGAGTCTATTTAGTTAAGCTGAGTAATCACTCAAAGCTTAACCTCCCATTAGTTAGCTCAACCTGCAAAACAAACACCAAGACAAGAAAAACAGGCATATACATATTCAAGACAGATAAATAAGTCAAATATTTCATAAGTGGGGTTAGCATGCACAAGGAAACACCAAAGCACACAAGTACACACACGCACTCCACAATGTTGCTCTTGGCCATATAAGCCATACATGTACCTATGTGCATTTCTTGCACACAAACTTACCAATACACCATTTCCATTTGGAGCTCCCAAAATGCCAAGCAAATAGGCCACATTTACTTGCATTTCTAGTACATGTACCATAGTTAATTAGCTAATCAACAAAACATCCAAGTATAAGCATTAAGCCCATCAAGCAACTAAGGTCATATGGCACATTTAACCATCACTTAGCCACTCTAGACACTTGAATCATGGTGTACATTACAAGCAAAGTCAAGTGCCAGTGAACCCTACCTCAGATAGCTCTCGGTCTCAACCAAGTTTCAAATGTCCAAGTGCTCTTCAATCACAATGCCTAGCATAACAATACATAGGCATTATCATACACATCCATGGATTAAACTACCATGATTCAAATGAAGAACACTAGAATGCACACACTTTAGCTCTCGGCCAAAGTGTCCAATATGTCCATATATGTACTGCCCATCATTTTGTTATACCACATAGTACTCTAATCACCAATGAACATTTTCCATAGTAGTATTACCAAGTAACCAAGTGAAATGCACTATGTTACCAATAATTAAGCTCTCGGCCAAAGTACACATTTTCACATATTTGTGTCACTCATCCAACTAACCCAAAACATGCTCAAGTGGCCATCAAATGACAATGCTCATGGCACAATTACCATGTAACTCATTGAAGTACATCATGATATACCAAGTCAAGTTCTCGGTCAAAGTGCAGACCTTCACATACATATGTTCTCATCATTCTAAACCAACACATGACCATCAAGTCATCAACTAACATTACTCATGGCATCAATGCCATGTAAACACAAGAAGAACATGATTTACCTCAAAGATGAACCTTTCGGCCAAGCTCAAATTTGCTCAACTCGATGTTACTTGCTCAAAAGAACCTAGTATAAGACCACATAGGCACCAATTAGCCTTAAACATGGATTAATTTCCATGTACACAACAAAGAACATCAAGTTGCAACCATTAATCCTTTCGGCCATAACTAGGTTTCCACAACAACATCTCGTTTGCTCAATTCATTCAACTTAATAACATTTGAGCCCTCAAATCCTTGTTCATGGAAGCAATTACCATGGATTCAAGGAAGATAACGAGATTACCTCAAACCTAGTTTGAATGGCTCGGCCCTTCACCTTTTCCTCATGAACACAACTTGACTCCAAGTGAAACAAACGCCGAAACTAAGCTTGCCCTCTTCAATTTCCTTCAAGGTTGCTTGGATTTTCAAGAGCAAATGGCGAGAGGAGTTCTTGAGCAAGGTCTCCGCCAAGTGAGAGCAAAGAAGACTGAAACGAAAAGCACCCAAATGACTTAGGCAATTCGGGCACAAAACTAGTATTAGTCTAGCCATATTGTCCCTCTCGGCCTTCACCTATTTTGCATGGCTCAAAGGAGTCCTCAAGCTCTCACAATCACACATGCACCACTAAAACATGGTTGTCCTTGTCACTTAAGTCCTCTCGTGGCTTTAAATGCCAAGCATAAAACAAAGATGCCATAAAGTCAATTAATTCCAAGTGCTAACCGGCCAATGTAACTAGTTTAAGTACTAGTTAAACCAACTAGGAAATGACATTTCCCATTAGTGGCAGACATGATGTGACATAGTCATCATGGTTGTCTACCACAATTTGACATAGTATTACAGTAGTCCACATAAATTTTGCATGGCCGAAACTTCCACTTTCCAAGTTTGTAGTTTTAATTGTATCACTTACGCAAGTGTACAATTTGATCCCCTTTCTTAGATTTCTGCCGGGTTTTCCATAGTTCCTTCCTATCTGCATTTAGGCCCTGAAAGTCTCCAGTTTTGCACATAAGTCACTGAACTAATTTCATAGTCCCTCTTACTTCATCTTTTCTGTTTCCTCTCATTTTCCTTAGTTCTCCTTAGCCTAAGCCAAGCATTTAGGAGGTGCCTAACACTCCGCCTGTGGCAGAGACTTTTGTGCTGGAGGATGACCGCCCTGTAACAGTGACGATGGGCTTCCTACGAGACTTCTAATGCTCCATCGTCACCGAAATGACTCAACAGCTTGATTAGAGGTTACCCCAACCTCATCTGGTCCGAAGGGCCTCGCCCCCCGGCTTCTCGTCAGGAAAGGAGTTCGAGGTCCACCCACCAAAGTTCAGGAAGCGGGGACTCCCTTGATGCCTCCTCAACAGAAAACGAACTCGTTGAGGTACGGCCTACTAGGAGGGGAGCCCCAAAAGAGACTAGGGCCTCCTGCCAACGGAGTGCGTCCCCCTACCGAAGGTCCCCGTCTTCTCCCCACCGAAGTCGCTCCCCAAGGAGAAGGAGGAATTTGCCATTACCGGCGAACACGCGGCAGCAAGGAGAAGTCAACACGGCTGTCCTTATGGAATAAATCCTGGGAAGACTGGAGAAGGTCGAGAGACAGATTTCCTAAAAACCAGTCTGGTCCAGGCTGTCTGACTCTTACACTGGAGAAGAGTCACCTTTCGTGCGCGAGGTGGTGAAGGCACCCATGCCCAGCCATTTCAGGGTACCTTGCCTAGAAACATATGATGGACGAAGTCACCCTTAGGCGCACCTAACGAAGTACAAGCGAAGCATGGTACTCCATGGCGCAGATGACGCTACGCTTTGTAAGTGCTTCGAAGTAACACTTTCGGGTCCAGCAACGGCATGGTATAACTCTCAGGCCCACGGAAGCTTGTTAAGCTTTCAAGAGTTATCCACTGCCTTCACTCAGCAGCTCATCGGTAGCAGACCAACTGCCAAAATGCCAGTACAAATGTTTGACATAGCTTAGCGAGGGGGGAGACCATTCGTGACTACGTTGAGAGGTTTAACCGAGAAGCGCTGAGCGTGCCCGACTTTCGACCAGAAATTCGCATCCTCGCAATGGTCAGAGGACTTCGGAGGGACTCCCAACTATTCTATGAGTTTTGCAAAGACCCCCTAGAAACTCTTGAGGAGTTCTATAGGGGGGCCGAACAGCATATGACGGCCGAAGAACTAAAGATGGGAGGACCCAAAGGAGAACATCCTCGCGCCGAAGGGCCTAGCCATCAGCCTCGTCATCAGAACGAGGGTGAAAGGCCCCGAAAGCAAAGGGGGAAAAGGCCCATGACATTCACCCCCTTGAACACCACAAGAGCTAGCATCCTTATGGCGCTAGAAAGGCAAGGGAGCACAGTCCCAAGACCAAAGGCCATGACCTCGGAAAACAAAAGAAACATGAAGAAATTCTGTCAGTTTCACCAGAACCATGGCCATGACATCGAAGATTGTTTCCAGCTGAAGAAATATATCGAGCCCCTAATCAAACAGGGTCAACTCCGTCGATACTTGCGGATGCCTTCCCCAAAAGGAAGGAAGGAAGAACAAAGGAGGGGGGATGACGAAGAATATGACTCGGACAGACGTCGGGACCAAAGTCCTCAAAAAAATCTGCCACCATCAGCAAGGGTTATCCAAACCATCACTACCGGGATACCTTCGGCTGAGAGAAAGAGGAAGATAAGAGAAATCTCCATAATGGAGTACGGGAACTCCCCAAGTAGACTCACTCGTAGAGATGGGTCTATAGTAAAGTTCCCCCACGATGATCCACTCCTTGTCATGGCAAGGATAGGAAACTGGGATGTCAAAAGGGTACTCCTCGATGACGGCTCAAACACTGACGTCATCTTTTCTCATCTGCTTACTAAGTTAGGCATTCCGAGAAGCGATCTTAGCCCAGTCAGCTTCCCCACCTTCGACGTCGGACCTTCCGAACTTCCAGTCCTCGGATATATCGACTTGCCTTTGATGTTGAAAGGGGTCTCACCCTATAGCCAGGAAGAGTTAATTGCCTCCGACAGGATGAGATTTATAGTCATTGATGTGCCGTCAGCTTACAATGCTATCCTTGGAAGGCAGACTCAGGGTAACTTCCATATTCGCCCAGACGTAAAGTACTTAACGGTCACTTTCGCTACCAAAGACGGAGATCCAGAGATCTTCTTTGACCAAGCCGAAGTCAGAAAGGTCTTCACAAGGGCCAGACAAAGCCCAGCAAAGTTCCAAGTACAGACTTCGGCAAATGAAAAAATGATCTCGATGGACGGGGCAACAATAAAATAGGAAACTGAAAGCCTCAAAAAAATAGAAATAGAGGATGTAGAGTTGATCCATGGTCGAAACACCCGAATCGGGAAAAAACTGGCCGAGGAAGATAAAAAGAGGCTTGTATCCTTCTTGTGTATGAACAAAGATCTATTTGCCTACTCGCTAAAGGATATGCCTGGGGTCGACCCCAGCATAATCCACCACAATCTTAGAGTGTAACCAAACACCAGACCAGTTCGGCAGAAAAAATGGAGTCTATCGGCTAACAAGAATTCCTTTGTTAAAATCGAAGTTAATCGCCTCATAGAGGCCGGGGTAATAAGGGAGGTAAAATACCTCGAATGGCTCAGTAATGTGGTTATTGCCACGAAAGAGGGAAGTGAAAAAGTATGAATGTGCATCGACTTTCAAAATCTGAATGACGCCTGCCCAAAAGATTCTTACCCTTTGCCAGCCATAGACCAGTTGGTAGATGCAACCGCTGAATACGGGCTTCTCAGCTTCCTCGATGCCATTAGCAGATATCATCAGATTCGAATGAACCCTGAGGATGAATAAAAAATAGCCTTCATCATGGAAATGGGCACCTACTACTATGTCAGAATGCCCTTCGGGCTTAAAAACGCAGACGCCACCTATCAAAGGTTGATGAACAAGGTATTCGATTCACAGATTGGGAGAAATATGGAAGTATACGTTAATGATATGATAGTCAAGAGCGAAATGTTTGGTAATCATATCACCGACCTAGCCGAAACCTTCCAACGGCTTCGGGAGTTTGGCATATGTCTTAATCCCAAAAAGTGTGTGTTCGGGTTAAGTGCAAGAAAGTTTCTCAGGTTTATGGTATCAGAAAGGGGAATAGATGCTAACCCCGAAAAAGTCAAAGCCCTTCTAAATTTTTGAACACCTACATCCATCAAAGACTTACAAAGGCTTACCAAAAGAATCACCTCCCTTAGTAGATTCATCTCCAAGTACGACGATCGATGTCGTCCATTTTTCAAAGTACTTACCAAAGTCCCCAAGGGCGACGACACCTCCGGGACCCAGGAGCATCCATGGAACACAGAATGCCAGAAAGCTTGGGTGACCTTAAAATCTACCTGACACACCTGCCAACACTTCGGCAACCTCAGGAGGGAGAGCCTCTCATCCTCTACCTCGCGGTGACTAAAAAAGCGGTGAGTTCGGTCCTAGTAAAAGAAGAAGGTGGGAGGCAATGGCCAGTATATTATGTAACAAAGTCCCTACATGGTGCCGAGACCAGATACCCATTGCTCCAAAACTCTATCTACGCCTTAGTACTCGTAGGCAGAAGATTGCGACCCTACTTTCAAGGACACACCATCACTGTCCGAAGTAACCTGCCCCTACGCGATGTGATGAAAAAAGTGGAGCATTCGGGAAGACTATCAAAATGGTGCATCGAACTCAGAGAATACAACATTGCTTACAAACCTAGAAGGGCAATAGAGGCCCAGGCACTGGCAGACTTCATTGCCGAAATCCCTGAGATCGAAAATGTTGAAGCCATCGTGGAACATCGAACAGAGGCTGATCCAGAATGGAAGCTCTTTGTCGATGGAGCGTCAGGCGTAGAGCATCAGGGATGTTAGGCACCTCCTAAGTGCTTGGCTTAGGCCAAGGAGAACAAAGGAAAACAAGGAAAACTAAAAGGAAGAGTGAGGGGAACTATGGAAACTAGTACAGTGACCTATGTGCAAAACTGGAAACCTTCAGACCTTAACTGCACATAGAAACTGGACAATGGGAAAGCTGACAGAAAACAGAGAAAGGGGATCAAATTGTACATTGAGATGGGTGGTGCAATTTAATCCATAAACTTAAGGTTAGCATTTTCGGCCATGCAAACTTTTTTGGTGGCAAGTGCAAGACTAGACCAAATAAGGGAGACAACAATGATTACTAGTCAAAATCTTGTCTACCACTAAAGTACTATTCACTAGTTACTAGTTAAACTAATTAGTCTTTATTTTAGCTACATGGCCGGTTATGCAAGGGTGTTTATGACATCTTGGTACTTGTGTTTGTTACTTGCTTGGCATTATGGGCCATGTTGGGCTTAAGTGTCCATTTTAACACAAGTTTAAGTGGCGGCCTTGTGTACATGTGGAGTTAAGGGCTACATTACACCATACAAAGAAATGGAAGTAAAAGTTGGCATTTTAGCTAACTAAAGACTTCTGTCTTTCGGCCGAATCCAAGTCAAAACCATTTTGTTCATTTCAGGCTTGCCTTTGTTCTTGTTTAGCCGAGAGCTTGTTCTTGAGCTCCTTCACAATTGGTCTTGGATTCGAGGAGAATTGAAGGCGTTGAAGGATTCAAGCTTGGAGAAGAGTGTTTCGGCTCTTGTTTGCTTGGAATCAAACGTTGTTCTTGAAGATTGAAGAAAGGCCGAGCCAAACTAAGCTTGGTTTAAGGTAATCTTGTTATCTTCCTTGAATCCATGGTATTTGCTTCCATGAACAAGGATATTGAGTGCTCAAATGTTGTTAAACTAAGTGAATTGAGCATTGTTTATGTTGATGTGGAAAACCTAGTCTTGGCCGAGAGTGATGGTTAAGTAATCTTGGTGTTCTTCTTGAATTCCATGGAAATTAATCCATGACTAAGTGTTGTTGTTGCCTATTTATGCTTGTGCTAGGCAAAATTTGAGTAAAGAACATCAAGTTGAACAAGTGGAAGTTTGGCCGAAAGGTGCATTTTGAGGTAATGGTGTGTTCCTCATTGAATTACATGGTATTAGTGCCATGATTACTGGTTAATGATGCTTCAATGAGCATATGATGAATTATAATGATGAAAAACAATAGTGTGTGAAGTTGGGCTTTATGGCCGAGAGCATGAGTTAGTGTAATTAGGTGTTGATCACTTGATTACATGGTAAATGTACTATGAACAAGTTTCATGTGATGGTTTTGATCAAGGATTGAGTTAATTTGATAAAGAACATTGTTATGTGAGATGGGCAATTTTGGCCGAAAGCTTGGATTAGTGTGAAATGGTGCATTTTACTTGGTTACTTGGTAATAATGCCATGGATGATGTTCATTGATGATTATAATATCATGTGGTGAGTTAGGATGATGGGTAGCACATGTATATAAAATTGGGCCTTTTTGGCCGAGAGCTTAAGTATGTATATCTTAGTGTTCTTCATGTGAATCATGGTAGTTAGTCCATGAGTGAATATGTTAATGCCTATGTGATTGTTTTGGTAGGCATTGTGATTGAGGAATACTTGGATACTTGAAGCTTGGTTGTAACCGAGAGCTATTGAGGTAGGGTTCACTAACACTTGATGTTGCTTGGTAATGTGCCATGGTTCAAGTGTTTAGAGTGGCTAAGTGATGGTTAAAATTTGCCATATGACCTTAGTTGCTTGATGGGCTTTAAAGTTTATACTCGGTTGAATTGTTGATTAGCTAATCGACTAGTGTACATGTACTAGAAATGCAAGTAAATGTGGCCTGTTTGCTTGACATTTTGGAGCTCTATGTGGAAGTAAGTTGTTTGATGGTGAATTGTGTGCATTGTGCACATGGGTACATGTATGGTTCATTATGGCCGAGAGCAAACATGTGGAGTGTGTGTGTGTACTTGTGTGCTTTTTTGTTTCCATGTGCTTGCTAACCCCACCTATGGATTAGTTGCTATGGTTAATTATCTTGTATATGTATATGCTTGGTTTCTTTGTCTTGTGTTTGTTTTGCAGGTAAAGCTTGCTAATGGGACGTTAAGCTTTGAGTGAATACTTAGCTTAACTAAATAGACTCTTTTTAGAGTTGAATATACCTAAGTGAATCCTACTGAGTTATACTCACTGCCCATCCTTTTATTTCCGGCAAGGACATTCGGCCTGAGTAGTGCCAAGTTGCTTGTTGCTTGTGTTTTGCACTAATTTGCTTAGTTTCCAAGGTATGTGCCAATGTGTGCTTGGCTTATCGTTTTAGGTTCATTACAAGTCTTATATGTATGGTTGGCCGAGGCTTATGAGCTAAGTTTGCAGGCTGTAGTTGGAGACTTGTCTAGGAAGGCTATGGATACTTGGACTTTGGCTCTGATCATAGTATTTACTTTCATGACAATGAACCAGGCAATTGGGTTGGTGTTGCAGTGTGTACTCTTGTATGGCATACTCAAGGTTATGTTTGACCATTAGTGGTCTTGGTATGTAATAACTTGGCATGTTTAGCTTGGGATTCATGGCATGTAGCCATGTTGGCCACTAAGTAGACTACTCTTTTGTCTACATATATGTAGTCCTTGATGCCTAGACTTGTGTTGGTTTTGTTGGGTTTGTATGCCAAGTTATGTATGACTTATGGATGGCAGTATGCCTATACTTGGATGTTGAATGTTTTGGGCCAATGTTGACATTTTTATGTGAATAGTTATGAGCCTAAACTTATGGAAATGTGGTGCACTACTATATGCTTGTGAGTTGGCTGAGAGCATCATGTGCATAGTAACTTGTGGTCTTCAAAATCTAAACCAATAATGTGGCTTTTTGGTTGTCATATAAGTAGCACACATGATTGCACACCAATTATGCACTTAAATCTCCATTAAGTGTTGCCTTGCTTGAGATGCAAGTAATCAATTAAAGCCTTGCTTGTTGTGCAAGATAGTGGTATTGGGTCTTGCCTTTGCTGCAAGTAACTGTTGGGTTTGTTTAAAAGCCTCCTGGGCCACCTCCCAGGCTTCTCACCTTAAGAAAATAAGACTTAAGGTTTCCATTGCTTGTTTGGCCGAATTGAAGTCTTTAGTGTTAAAGTGGGTTTGGGAGTTAAACCTTGGAACTTATGGGCCAGGGCCTGAGTGAGGTGTGACAAGGGAGCTGGAATAGTCCTTTGGGGGCCCGAAGGCATGGAAGCCTCTAAAGCCATCAAGTTCGGTTTTAATGTTACCAATAACATCGCCGAATATGTGGCCCTCATAGTCGGACTAAAGATGGCCAGAAAAGTCGGCATAAAAAACCTTATGGCCCACAGTGATTCACAGTTAATAGTCCGGCAGATGAAGGGAGGGTACGCGGCAAAGGATCCAACCTTGGCAAAACATCACGATGTTGTCCAGAAACTCATTGGGGATTTTGACTCGGTACACATAAAGAACGTGCCCCGAAGTGATAATACCCAAGCCGACACCTTGGCCAAATCCAAGGAACCCACCGAAGTGCTAAAGCAACACAATACAGAATTAATGTGCATAGAAACCTCGGGGGAAGGATGGTAGGATCCCATCAAGAAATATCTAGCAACGTCGGAAATCCCTGAGGACCCTAAAAAGGCCGCAAAAGTACGGAAGCGCTCGGGAGGGTACTTCCTCATTGGAGAAGAACTATACATGCAATGGTATGCGAGCCCCCTGCAAAAATGTGTAGGCGAAGATGATGTCAGAACAATACTTGAAGAAGTCCACAAAGGAACGTGTGGCTCCCATATAGGAACAGACGCCCTTGCTGGGGTACTACTCCGCCAAGGTTACTTTTGGCCTACCTTGAGGAAAGATGCAAGGCAGTTTGTCCGAAGATGTGACAATTGCCAAAGGCACACCAACATCCAAAAGCTACCTTTGGAAAGAATAAACTCAATAGATTATCCTTTCCCCTTTGGCATATGGGGTATTGATCTCATCGGACCTCTCCCAAATGCTCCCGGTGGGGTAAAGTCCTGCATAGTCGCGGTGTACTACTTTACTAAGTGGATAGAAGCAGAACCACTGGCATCATTCTAGGCAAAGGATGCCCAAAAGTTTGTATGGAAGAACATCATATGCCGATTTGGCATACCGAGGGTAATAATGACCGACAATGGAACTCAGTTTACGGATAGAGGATTCCAGGAATTCATGGCTAACCTCAGCATAAAAATGCATATTGCTCCAATAGCCCACCCTCAAAGTAACGGGCAGGTTGAAGTATACAACAGGACAATAAAGGATGGCTTGAAGAAAAGACTAAAAGAGGCAAAGGGGAAATGGCCAGGAGAGGTCCCGAGTGTGCTATGGAGCTACCGTACGACTCCCCAAAGAGCTACAGGGGATACTCCCTTCTCTCTCATGTATGGGACAGAGGCCATTATCCTCATTGAGGTCATACAGCCTTCGGAAGAATACAAGTGTTCGACAAGCGAGGAAATGATCTCGGCTTGAGGACAAAACTAGACCTCACCGAGGAGCATCGTGAAATGGCTGAACTAAGAAGGAAGGCTTTCCAACAAAGAATAACTCACGCTGCTAACTTACACATAAGAAGAAAAGAGATCAAAAAAGGAGACCTTGTTCTCTGAAAGGCCGAATTCGAGCCACGAAGGCCATTAGAAGGGGTACTTCGGGCAAACTGGAGTGGACCTTATTTGGTCCTCGATGAAGTTCACCCAGGGGTCTATAAATTGGGTGACACCGAGGGAGTAGAGCTGAAAAATACTTGGCATTCAGACTCTCTGAAAAAATTCTATACTTAGACATTTTTTCAAAGAAAATTTGTAACTACTCCTCCCTGAAGTCACAATGAAAATACATTCCGAATATGGCCGTGTTACTGGAGAAATGTTCCTTAATGGTTTTCCTTTTGGAACAAACTCCTTAATGGAGTCTAAAAACTCGGCAGAATACGGAAAAAGTCTAAAAAGACTTTTTCTTAAAATGTAGGTGCAAGCGTCCGCCAAAGATGCATACTTAGAATTACACTAACTTCTAATGACTCGCATTTGGAAGAAAAAATGGAGATTGGAGAAAACATCTTCATTAAAAATCTTAAGGCAAAAAAGTACAAAGCAGCAAGAGTACAAGAAAGAAAGAATAAGCCTATGGCTGAGAAGGGGCATCCGTGCGTCTCTTCGACATTATTATCTTTAGGTGGCTAAGTCGGAGGCACAGGCCCAATCGGAGGGAGATTGAGAAACTCGATCTTAGACCATGTGCACCTGGGCTCTTTGGGGAAGTCTAGGGCAGACAGGTAAGAGAGGTCAAGCCTAGGGTGCGGAGCAAGGACCTGGTGGCGCACCAAGTATAAGCCGTCTTTGTAAGACACCTTCGACATCTGCTCGGTCTGATCCTTCTCGGCACTAAGAGCCACCAGCTTGGCCTTAAGCGCATCAATCTTCTCCTCCAGCTTTTTCTTCTTTTTGCTCTTAGACTTCTTCTTCTTCAGCGAATCAACCTCAGCTTGGAGCTCGGCATTCAAAGCGAGCGCCTTCGTAAGGTTCTTGCTATCTTCAGCGTTCTCCTTCCGAAGGGCCTCGTTCTCCGAAGAGAGAATGGCACACTTTGAGCCGACATCTTCGACCTTGGCTGAGAAGTCAAGAAGAAGCTCCTGCTTGCTAGCCGCGAGCTCGGCCCGAAGATTCACAATGTCCTCCTTCATAATCTTGTTCAACTCACCGTATTTCAAGACATATTTGGCGCAGAACTCCTTCGTCTTGCGCAGAGAATCTTCGGACCAAGAACGGGACTCCATTTGCTTTGCCGCCCAGGCATGGAAGTATCCGCTATATGCCAAAATCTATAGGAAAAAAGGGCCCCGAATAAGTATCAGAAGAAGATAAAAACTTAGAAGAAAATTTTCTAAGTAAAAAAGAAGAAAGAACCACCTGGGCGACATGCTCGGTCATCCTCACCGCGAGGATCTCTTCATTGGGGCACTCGATGACAAGCGACTAGAAGGTGGCATTGGTCATCACCCCCGTCACCATCTGGGGAGCCATCAGCTGGCTATCCTCAGAGAATAAATTCATGTCCTTTGTGAACATCCAGAAGGGCTCCCTCGGCACCTTATATTGCAGGATCCCCTTGTCCCAAAGAGTCCTCCGATGAGCGTGAGTCTCCATCCAAGAAGTAGCGAATATGTCCTCTTCAATATCACATCCAAGTTTCGTCAAAACATCATCCCTTAGCCATTCATCCAAAAAATCGTAGTAGCGAAAAATACTAAGATTTGTAGAGGAATGGCGAAGGAAACAACCTGGTGGAACTTCGGTGATGTCATCTTCAGACTCGCCCTCCCGAACTTTGCCGGGAACATCCTTCCCCTTCCTTCTTCTGCTCTCTTCGAGCTCCTGAACAGATCTTTGCTCGGCCGAAGTCTCGGTAGTAAGAACGGGGCTTAGTGCTGCTTCGAGGAGGGCAGGATCTGAAGGAGGATCTGTGAGGGTAGGAGGAGGGGCAGGGGACCGATCCTGCACCTCAATCACATCTTCGGGGGAAGGAGGACTAGCAGCCTTAGCCTTCTTGGACTTAGAAGGTCTGCCGGCCGTTTTCTTCCTCTTGGAAGGCGCCTTCTTGGGCGTTTTCTCCCCCCTCTCGGCCTGCCCGAGGAAGAGGGACTTGTAGAAGTCAGTGAATTGATCGCCCATCTCTGCAAAAGGAAAAAATATCAGTGTAAGTCCAAAATGAAAACACATATCAAGCCCTGAAAAGTGACTTACTCTCGGCAAAAGCCTCATATGAAATTTCACTCCGAAGGAGCATGACTATCCAAGCTTTCTTCCCCGGAAGAACGGGCACGGGCATGCCGGGGTCACTCTTGTGCGCATTCACCACTCCCAGTTCTCGAAGGACGTCCTCGGTCATGAGGTCCTACTTGATGGGAAAAGGGTAAAATGAACACGGAGGGACCTCGGGGTCCCAGTCTGCCACAGCCCGGATAAGTCTATCGAACTTATCGAACTCAGCAGACAGCACTGGAGTTAGGAGCTTCCGAGGATCAACAATGTCAATCTTCAAGGTCCCTGAAGCCCATCTGATCGGCACGTGGCTCCAAAGCTCAGGGACCATCAGGAAG
The DNA here is from genome assembly GCA_039654915.1 of Aquilaria yunnanensis. Classification (NCBI taxonomy): domain Eukaryota; kingdom Viridiplantae; phylum Streptophyta; class Magnoliopsida; order Malvales; family Thymelaeaceae; genus Aquilaria; species Aquilaria yunnanensis. The sequence goes on from CM077594.1 coordinate 48,379,103, forward strand.
AAAAACTTCTTCTGCCACCCTCGCCAGTTGTCCTTGTTGTCGATGGTGAAGGTAAATTTTTTACTCCCGGACCCTCGGGGAAGTAGGAAGTAAAAGCCGCCCTTCAGGACCGAGTGGAGTTTGTAGTACTGCATGAAGAAGAGAAAATGGGGGATTATCTTGAAAACCCCACACATGCAGAGGAAAGAGTTGAAGTAAGAATAAGAATTTGGAGGGAGTTGATTCACGGCAATCCTGTGGAATTTACAAAACTCGCATATCACCCGATGGGGAGGATACTGAAGACCAGCCTTCAACTGAGCTCAGTAAACGGTAACCTCACCCGAAAGGGCCGAATAACCGTACGAACCCGGGATAGATAACCTCGGCATGACGTAGGAAGGAAGGTTGTCACGCCCCGAACTGCCCCTGGCCCATCAGGGCCTGATTATTAGAGTCAATACAACGAAAGTTATTCATACAGAAAAGGCTTTATTAACTACTATGAGCACCTATGGCGTGACTCCAGGATCTATTCTGGTACTAGCTTGTTAATTAATTATTTCCTAAGTGATGTTAGGGTGCTCTTTAGGTACAAGCTAGCACCTAAGTGGAATTTCAAGTGCTCCATTCATGACTTTATCCTGCTTGCATGCATACTTTATTCCAATTCAACATAAGCTTCTCTTGTATTACCTTCACATGCTCATTTCATCCAAGCTACATATAGCCATACACTTATTCCACTAAGTGCATCAAATGTGTGTCCATCAAGTGTACTATTTCAATGCATGGCAACCAAGAAGCCCATATTCCATTTCAAGTTTAAAACCATATTTTCATATCCATGAACATCCTGCCAAATTTAGTACACATAACACAATCACCCATCAAGATACTCCACCTGTATGAATTCAAGCATACTTCTCATATAATCATCCTTCAAAATCATCAACATCATAAGTCATCATAAGTCATCCAGAACTATGCCTATCCTTAGAACAGTAAACAAGCATCACCTACTTGGAAAACATACCAAGGAATGCTTCATGTTGAAATTTCTCCAGGTTCAAGTTTTACATACCAAGTTCTCATAACTACTTAAACTTCAAATCATATACACATGGAACACCATCAACCTTATAGACCATGTTCCCACAACTTCTAGACTCCATGTCCTGCACAGGTAAGTCCACAACATTAGCTTGATTCACAAGCAATCTATACCACATAAGTCACTTTGAACATATAGCACAATGTAACGAGTACTCTTCGCTTGATTATCAAGCCATCCATTTCCTGAAAAGGTATAGCAGGGCGGGTGAGTTATAAAACTCAGTAAGAATCCCGACGGCATCCAATGCCTAGTGAGGTAATTATCTCATGACTTTCTTAGTCATTATATGGCTTTCAAAGCCTAACTTGTGCCAAGAATGTAATGGCAATTAATCCATGTTCCTGTAAAGGAAAACACTAAAACATAGAAAATAAAGATATAGCACAATGGAAATAATAAATATAATAGGGGTCAGCATGCACAAACAATTCAGAGAAGCACACAACACACCCACACACCACCACTCTCGAATCTCATGTCCTCTGATACCGTGGGCATCCGCAACCATTAGTATTTCTAACAACACCATTCCTAGCCAACCATTTCATTAATTTATACTGAGCTCATTAACTCAGGACCGAGTTGGCCAAACTCGATGCCAAGACCTAAATGCTTGCATTGTTAGGTGCCTCCTAAGTGCTTGGCTTAGCCCAAGGAAAACAAGAGGAAACAAAAGGAGAGTGAGGAGAACTATGGAAACTAGTACAGTGATCTATGTGCAGAACTAGAAACCTTCAGGCCTTAACTGCACCTAGAAGCTGGACTATGGAAAGCTGACAGAAAACAGAGAAAGGGGATCAAATTGTACACTCAGATTAGTGGTACAATTAAAACTACAAACTTAAAGTTGGCATTTTCGGCCATGCAAGTTTATTGGATGACTAGTGCAAGACTACACCAAAACTAGTAGACAATAATGATTGCTAGTCAAGTCTTGTCTACCACTAAAGAACTATTCACTAGTTAACTAGTTAAATTAACTAGTCTTTATTCTAGTTACATGGCCGGTTACACATGGGGAATTAAAGCACTTTGGTACTTGTGTTTGATGTGTACGTGGCATTATAGGCCATGAAGTGACTTAAATGTCCATTTAGACACAAGTTTAAATGGCGGCCTTGTGTTCATGTGGAGTTGGGGGATACATTGTTTCATGCAAAGAAATGGAAGCAAAAGTTAGCATTTTAGCTAACTAAAATACAAGTCTTTCCGCCGAAACTAGTCAAGACCATTACTTTGCCATTTCGAGTTCTTTGCTCTTCACTTGACCGAGAGTTGTTCTTGAGAGTTCATCCACCATTTGGCCTTGAATTCAAGAAATCCTAAGGGCATTGAAGGATTCAAGCTTGGAGAAGGTTGTTTCGGCCATTGCCTACTCGGAATCAAGCCTTGTTGTTGGAGATTCAAGGAAGGCCGAGCCTATTCAAGCTAGGGTTAAGGTAATTCTTGTTAAACTCCTTGAATCCATGGTATTTTCTTCCATGAACAAGGATATTGAGTGCTCAAACGTTGTTAAGCTAAGTGAATTGAGCAATTGATATGTTGTTGTGGAAATCTAGTTATGGCCGAAAGGATTAATTGATAGAGCTTGGTGTTCATCGTTGTGTACATGGAAATTAGTCTATGTGATCTTACGCTAGGCTATTTTGAGCAAGGAACATCAATGCGTGCAAATTAGCATTTGGCCGAGAAGCTCATTTTGAGGTAATCCTATGTTCTTCATCTAATTGCATGGTAATGGTGCCATGAACGTTGATTAATGATGATTAGGTGATTGTATATTGGATTGGATGGGTGAAGAACATTAGTGTTTGGCAATGGGCATTATGGCCAAGTGCTTGAAGTAGTGTAATTTGGTGTTCATTACTTGATTACATGGTATTGGTGCCATGAACAATGATCATTGATGATTAGATGATCATGTAATGAGTTAGTTTGATGGATAACACAAATATGTGGAATTGGGCATTGTGACCGAGAGCTTAAGCTTGTATATTGTAGTGTTCTTCATTGAAATCATGGTAGTTAGTCCATGAGTAAGTGTTGTTAATGCCTATGTATTGTTATGGTAGGCATTGTGATTGAAGAACACTTGGGAATTTGAAGTTTAGCTTGAGACTGAAAGCTTTTGAGGTAGGGTTCACTAACACTTGATATTGCTTGGTGAATTACCATGGTTCAAGTGTTTAGAGTGACTAAGTGATGGTTAAAATTTGCCAAATGACCTTAGTTGCTTGATGGGCTATTGAGTTTTCACTCGGTTGAATTGTTGATTAGCTAATTAACTAATGTACATGTACTAGAAATGCAAGTAAATGTGGCCTATTTGCTTAGCATTTTGGAGCTCTAAGTGGAAGTGGATGGTTTGATGGTATTTTGTGTGCAATGTGCACATGGGTACATGTATGATTATTTGGGCCGAGAGCAAAAACGTGGAGTGTGTGTCTGTTCTTGTGTGCTTTGGTGCTTTCCATGTGCTTACTAACCCCACTTATGGAATTGTGGATTTTATGCCACGGTTATTTATCTTGTATATGTATATGCTTGGTTTTCCTTGTCTTTGTGTTTGTTTTGCAGGTAAAGCTAGCTAATGGGAGGTTAAGCTTTGAGTGAATACTCAGTTTAACTAAATAGACTCTTATTAGAGTTGAATATATATAAGTGAATCCTACTGATTTTTACTCACTGCCCATCTTTTTATTTCTAAGCAAAGACATTCGGCCTGAGTAGCACTAGGTTGCTCTGTACTTGTGTTTAGTGCTTGTTTGCTTGTTTAGCAAGGTATGTGCCAATGTGTGCTTGGCTTATTAGTTCTAGTACATTACAAGTCTTATATTTTTGGTTGGCCGAGACTTATGTGATAAGTATGCAAGCTGTAGTTGGAGACTTGTCTAGGAAAGCTATGGATACTTGGACTTTGTCTCTGATCATAGTATTTGCTTTTATGACAATGAATCAGGCAATTGGGTTGGTGTTGCAGTGTGTACTTTTGTATGGAATTCTCAAAGTTCTGTTTGACCATTAATGGTCTTGGTATGTAATAACTTGGCATGTTTAGCTTCCGGTTTCATGGCATGTAGCCATGTTGAACACTAGGTAGACTACCCTTTTTGTGTACATATGTGTAGTCCTTGATGCCTAGACTTGTGATGGTTTTATGGGAATTGTATGCCAAGTTATGCATGGGCTTATGGATGGCTTTATGCTTGTACATGTATGCTGAATGTTTTGGGCCAATGTATGGCACTTTTATGTGAATAGTTATGGGCCTAGTCTTACGGAAATGTTGTGCTCCACTATATGTATGTTGTTGACCGAGAGCATCATGTACATATTAACTTGTGGTTTCAAAATCTAAACCAATAATGTGGCTTCTTGGTTGTCATATAGATAGCACACTTGATTGCACACCAATTATGCACTTAAAAACTTCATTAAGTGTTGCCTTGCTTGGTATGCAAGTATTCAATTAAAACCTTGCTTGTTGTGCAAGTTAGTGGTATTGGGCCTTGCCTTCGCTGCAAGTATTTGTTGGTCTTGTTTTAGAGCGACCTGGGCCACCTCCCAGGCCTCTCAACTTAAGAAAATAAGACTTAATGTTGCCATGGTTTGCTTGGCCAAATGCTAGAAACTTAATTTTGGAGTTGGGCTTGTGAGTTAAATTAGAAACTTATAGGCCAGGGCCTGAGTGAGGTGTGACATGCATAATTACTCATGAGTAAACCATAATTCCCAAAGCAACAATACCTCACCCATTATGCACTTATTTGCCCAAATATCCAACTAAGAAAGTATCATGAGCCCTCACAAAAAGTAACAACCACATAGCCCTGACATGCACACCTATGGTCACTTGGTTCTTTGACCATCACATAGGGGCACTAATACTCACAATGAAAGGTCATGGAAAATATACCATGGAGAAAGTGAGTATAGGGGTCCTTACCAACATTTGTGTAACCTTTTTGCTCATTGTCTTTGCCTTGCTTTGCTTTGTTTGTTGTTGTAACTTTATCTTTGCCTTAATGGACCTATAAAGCCCAAACACTAGCAAGTTAATCTTTTGTTTTTCATTAACCATGAGAACCATAATTTACCAAGAACTCTTCGTTTAACTTACTCAACCTCAATTTAAAGAGGTAAGGCCCAACTTAGCCTTTCTGTGAACTGAGACCCATTTTCTGTGAACTCAGGCCTACATTGGACTTTTCCTCGAATCGAGGCCCAACTTACTCTTTTCTAGAAATTTAGGCCCAACTTGGCCTTTTCTGGAAGTTTAGGCCCACTTAGCCTTTTCTGGAATTCAGGCCCACTTAACCTTTTCAGGATTTTCTAGAACTTAGGCACATTTGGCCTTTTCTGGAAACTTTGGCCCAATTTACCCTTTTCAGGATTTAGGCCCAATTTAACCTTTTCAAGATTTTCTAGAACTTATTTCTTCCTTGTCATTTTAGTCCCATATTTTCATTATGAACACTTAGGCCACCAAGAACACTTGGTTTACATATCATCTTCAAAATTTGACACCAGGGCCGAATGTCCTCTTCATCCTTCTTTATTATTTTTGGTCCATATTTCTTCTAGTAATGTAATAGTGCCAAGACCACTTGGCTTGCACACACATCTACACAAATGGCACCATGGCCAAAGATGCTTTCCATTTCTTCTTTAATATTCCATCTTCACATTTCATTAGGAATACATGGGTACCATGAACACATGGTTTTGCACACACCTTCACAAAAATACATCATGGCCGAATTCTTCATTGATTATTTTTCTTGCAAAACTTCTTGTTTTTCCTTCCATCTTTTGACTATTGCCTTGCATGTTCTTAAGGACTCCATCACTACCAAGAACACTTGGAAAAATGCACATACCTGCCAAGATTCATACTTGGCCGAATCTTCACCCTTGTTTTTCTGGGAGTTCTCCTCAATTTCTTTGCTCTTCATGGCTTAAAATCGCCATGCATGTTCATGAGCTCTTGAGTTGAGCTCAAGAACACTAAAAATCCTCCATGGTCGAATCTTCAAGAGTTTTTCTAGCAAAAATCCAACATGGCCGAGACATTAGTGAGCAATATCTAGCTCAAAAACACATAAAATTACCAAGAAAACTTGGTTCACTTACAACCTTTCTTTGTCCGAATTTTGAGCTTGTTCTTCCTTGAAGTTTTCCTTATTTTTCTTGCTCCTCATGGCTTAGAAATGCCATGCATGTTCATGAGCGCTTGAGTTGAGCTCAAGAACACGAAAATCTCCATATGGCCGAATCTTTCAAGTGGGATTTCTTTGATATCTCACTTGGTTTTCACTCTAGATGTGTTTAGGAGCTTGAATCACTACAAAAACGTGTTTGCATGTGTAAGAATATGTATTTTCTGGAAAGGCTGAGACTTGGATGAAGAAGAAGATGATGGAAGCTAGGAGAAAGAACCATGGCCGAATGTGTGAGTTCTAGAGAGAAGGGAGAGCGTATGGCTTAGAGAGAGAGAGATGTGAGTGACATGAGAGGTGGGATGGCCAGTTGTAACTCAAATGGAAGGAAAATGGGTTTCAAATGCACACCAAATGTGCATTTCATGAAGGGTGACGGGCCATTAATTCAAAATGGGAGGAAGGATAGTCAAATGGCCAATAAAATATTATGAGTGGAGTCCCATCAAACAAATGGTAGTGGAGTTGGTAGTGGACAATAACCAATGCAAAGTGGGGACAAGCATGGGTCAAAAATGATGGGCAAAATATTTGTTTATGGTGATGGTGGGGGTCAAGTCCAAGTGGGCAATTTAAATAATGTGAGTGGAGGCCAATTATTTATTCAATTAATGGGGATGGCCGGCCATGGATATATTTCCATGAAAAATGGGCCGAATCCCTCATTTGGTCCTCCATCTTCTCAATTTATGCAATTGAGTCCTCCCACATAACTTTCCTTTGTGCAATTGATTCCCTCAACTTCATAATTCACCATTTTCATCACCAATTCTCTTGCCCTTAGCCAAGTTTAATTCCAAGAGTGTCCAACACTCATTTATGCCCATTCCATAATTAATTTAAGGTCTCTTGTGCTTACTGAGCTCAATTCCCAATTAGGAAAAAAAAAATTTCCATGTCTCCTCAATTTAATTGCTAAGTTTCCAAATTAGGAAACTTTTTATGCCACTAATCCACTTACCCCGGGACTTAGTCATTTAGCCCTTTCCAGGTGTAACAAAGGTAATATTTGGCCACCCACTTCGTCATCTTTTCCGAAGTGGTGGAAGAAAGGTGAGATTCAAGAGGAAGAAAGCTTTCAGGGAGAGGTCGGATAGTCATCAACGGGGTCAGATTTGACATTTTTTGAAAGAAAAAAAGGATTACTTCGGGAAAGAAGGAGGAAGGAAATAAAAAAGCTTCGGAAAAGCTACCTCGGAGGAAAAAAGAAAGAGAACTACAAAGGGGAACACCCACCAAAAGCTTTGCTGAAGTCGAGGTTCCTGGACGCCGTCGTACAAGATGCCGGAAATCGCTCCGCCGTAGAAATCATTGCCGGAAAAAGGAAAAAGACAAGAGAAGGCTCTAGAGCAGATGAGAGCTAAAGCAAAGAGTGAGGCAAAAGTGAGACGACAGGTGCTTATATAGACCAAAGAGGGTAAGCGAAACGTCGTCATTATTATCCCTCGAAGACACAACAACCTCATTGTTAGTTCTCGAAGGCGAAGAGATGCAGTTAGCGTCACCGACGTAACTATTTTGCCATCCACTATTGGCCACGTGTCATCCAATGTGAAGAACTAGGGCATGCCCCTCTGACATCACGAAAACCCAGGCACGCTTATCCATAACTAACATGTCTGACCAAAGGATGCGATGATTCACAAACCCACAGCAGGAAAAAGTGAAAACAAAAGTGGCACGCATCCCGAGGTCACCAAGGGAACTAGGGAAGGGTACTTGGGCTATGAAGGAACGCCTTCTGGAGAAGAGCAATTCCTTAAGTGGTGTTCCGACCGCAAATTCGATGAAAAAGCCTTCCCGGAAGCATAAAGATGAAGTCTCCGCTTTGACTTCCCGGGAAGGGGGCATGTGATAGCCGAAGTGCCCATCACCTTCCGGACCCCCAGACTCGGACAAAGTACCAACCTCGACAAAGAAACTACCTACCACGGAAAGAAGGATGTTCAACCTCCTTAATCCGACCTCAGCAATCCTCCGTTCCAGGAAACAACAGTGCCAACCTCGGGCGGACGATTAAACCATCCTCGGAAGTGGGGGTATCCCTAAGGAAGACCACCCTCGGGAAACATACTCCTGTGATACTAAAGTAACCTCAGAAAGTATGACATGAGCAATTAAGGAGCCTCTGACACATCCCCGACATGCCACCCCCAATCACGTTCTGACACGCCGCTTGCAGAGACACCCTAGTACGCCACTCTCAGGTTGCCTAGGCTCTTAGCGAGGCGGCCTATGATCGGCTAGGTGTCCCATTGTTCCCCGAAGATGTGGATCGCATCCCACCAAACAAGTGCCACGATCTGGGACGGCGACATGAGGAGAACTACTACTGTTCGCTCCTCCATAAATACTCGGTAAACATCCCAGGTAAAGGGGCTTTTGAAGCACTAGTGACACGATCCCCGTGCCCCTGCCCGGGATACCCTGTGAGCGTTTGTCTCACGGTGGATTGTAATTGGCTAGCTGGTTATGTGTGTGGATTAAATCCAATGCTACTAGTTGATTAACCTAGAAATGCAATATGTATGCACTTATGCTTTGACCTGGTTTATTAAAACCATAAAACATTTAATCATTTAGACATTTAGCCGGCTAGGTAAAATTCTATATAAATAAATACAAAATGCCAAAGCATATCAAAATCAACCTTTGAGTGATTAACTACACATACACCGCTCGTGAAAGCATTTATACATAAGTAACTAATGCTCTCACCCAGAGAACAATCCCCTGAGTCAAGGACTCTTTATAACATAAATACTGGAGGCAAAATAAAGTACTGTATCAAAATACAAGACTTTGCTGAGACCTTTACCCTAGCTCCCACTTTGGACTCCTGTCCCAGTGGCGAGTCTCACAAGTCCTTTGCCAAGTGCTACTAGGCTCTGCAGCCAAAGGAAGAAGCAAGTTAGTACCACAGCCTGACCAACAGACCAACTAAACACTTAAGCAGGCTAGAAACTTAAAGTTTCTCAACTACCGTACCTTTACAGACAAAAAGGTACTACCGTGATAATCCTCAGTGATTATCCGGTCCTGCTACTCCAGACTCTGCATAACAAACAGGGAGTGAGAATTCAACATTCTCAGTAAGGGTCTTCGATGTACCTGCAAGAAAAAGCTAGGACTCTGACTGCGAGCTCACACAGCATGAGGGTACTAGTCATATATATATAAACTAGGTCAGTAGACCTCTCCTCAAGTAGTCCTCTGTATCAGGCCAAGTGCAATCACTTAGCAACCTGACACATATACAGGCCAAGCGCAATCACTTAGCAACCTGACATATAGGCCAAGCGCTATCACTTAGCAACCTATCATATGGCTCAAGGGCGAACCTTAGCAAGCCTCATTCAAACATAGAACCTCTCACCTAGTTGTTATGCAGGGGAATTTATGACGGGACTTGTAGACTAGGCCGCAGGGCCTCTTTGATGTAAACTAGATGAACAAGGTTTCGCCTCGGGGCCTCGTGGCTACCGCACGGCTAGGCCGACGAGGGTTCTAAACCTCTCACCTGAGCTATTGATAGCTAATTAAGTTCAATTGCAACATTCGTTTCCTTACTTGTTGCCTAAGCAACTTACTTACCTCAAACAGTTCAAGAAAACTCATACTTCCGGTGGGACTTTCGGAAGTCTCGGAGTACCATCGGGATCCTCGGACCCTTAGGCACGTTCCGAACCTTCCGTAGTCTCGGTCGGGTCAACGCAGCAAAAAGTCAAACCCCCCATTTTCTTGTGTTGGCGCCGCGTCGCCAAAGGCAAAAAGGAATTGGCGACGCGTCGCCAGCGAACAAACGTTCTGTGACATAAAATTGAATTGGCGACGCGTCGCCAATTTTCGGGCCAATTGGCGCCGCGTCGCCAATTCTGCAGAAATGCAGAATTTGGCCGTTTGCTGCTACGAACTTTGGCAACCAAATACATATAGCAAACATGCATCAAAAGTTACCAAATTTCATACACATGAAGTACATGTTGCAAGGAACAAAACCAACTATCAAAGCCAAACTATGATGAATTAGAAGCATCAAACCAATCCTTCGAATCTAGCTAGTCCATCATAATTCCCAAAAACGTTTCTTCATACCATACCCAAAAATTACTCAACTTTCTCAATCCATTTCAATCCAAAAGCAATCCAACAACTTAAAAACACTTTCTCCCTTACCTTAACACCAAGAACAAGCAAGAATTCGAACCCTTCCTCTTCCAAATAAGCTTCCAAAGTTCTACACAAATTCAAACCAAAACAAAGCTCCTAAACATCAAAAACACCTCTTCCAACCAAAACCCAAGCTTCCAATCAATCAAATAACACGAATTCAATCAAGAACATGAATCATACCTCGTTCAAAAACAGGGGATGGAGAAAAACACTCTTCCACGCCTCAAAAACATGGATTCAAGCTTGAAAATCACTTCTCCAAGCTTGAACACTTCAAACCACACCTTTTGGCACCAAAAGCTTTTGATTCCAAGCTTAATTTGAGAGAGAAATGGAGTTGAGAAGCTGGAAAATGGGTTATGGCAGCCCAAACCCCTCTTCCCTCTTCTTAAACCCCATTTAACCCTTCAAACCACCAAGGTTTCAAGTTTTGTGCAATTAGGTCCCCCATCTTTGTAATTTAACAGTTCTTGATTAAATTCTTGTCTATTTGTTGAGTTTGAGTTAAGGTTAAAAGTTAAGTTCTAAAAATTCATTTTAAAACACTCGGGACTCGTCCCGGCCATTCAGGGTGCAAAATTACCATTTTGCCCCTGAACTTAGTTCAGAGCTTTATTCTTGTCGGAACTTAGTGAACTTTGGCAACTTCTTAATTCTTGCTAGGCAACTTAAATTAAACTTCTAAACTAAATTCAAAAGTCCTTACCTCCCTCTAGAAGGGCCGTAACATTCTCCCCTCCTTCTGGAATTTGGTCCCCCAAATTCCGTTGCAACTCTGGAAAAACACCAGGATATCTTTTCAGCATATCCTGCTCTGTCTCCCAGGTAGCTTCCTCCTCACTATGGTTAGACCAAAGGATCTTAACCATCGGAATCCACTTAGTCCGTAGTTTCTTGACTTGCCTATCCAAAATCTGAACTGGTTTCTCTTCATAAGTCAAGTCTTCCTGAATGGGTATCACTGAAGGATTTACTACCTGTCCGGGCTCAACTGTGCACTTCCTGAGTAAACTAACGTGAAACACATTATGCACTTGAGAAAGGTTAGGCGGTAAAGCCAACCGATAAGCAACTTTCCCAACTTTCTCTAACACTTCATAAGGTCCAATGAACCTTGGAGCTAACTTGCCCCTCTGTCCAAAACGACTAACTCCTCTCATGGGCGACACTTTCAGAAGTATTTTGTCACCAACCTCAAAACTCAATTCTCTTCTTCTTCTGTTTGCATACTTAGTCTGTCTGTCATTAGCTCTCTTGATTCTCTGCTGAATCAACTTAATCTTAGCTGTAGTGTCAGCTATGATCTCAGGTCCAACGACCACTCTGTCTGTCGGATCTGCCCAACAATGAGGTGTCATACACCGTCTCCCATACAAAGCTTCATAGGGCGCCATTCCAATAACAGATTGATGACTGTTATTATAGGCAAACTCGATCAGTGGTAAGTGCTGATCCCAATCACCTCTGAAATCAATGACACACATGCGTAGCATGTCCTCCAAAGTCTGAATCACCCTCTCTGACTGTCCGTCAGTCTGTGGATGAAAAGCAGTACTGAGGCTAACTTTACTGCCCAATGCTTCCTGAAAAGCATTCCAGAACCGTGATGTAAATCATGGATCTCTGTCTGATATGATCTGATCCGGTATCCCATGGAGTCTCACAATCTCCCTGAGATATAACTGAGCCAACCTCTCCAATGTATAGGTGACTCTGATCGGTATAAAGTGTGCCGACTTCGTCAATCTGTCAACCACTACCCAAATAGCATCATGCTGACTCCGGGTGGTCGGTAACCCCACTAGGAAATCCATAGTAACGGATCCCCACTTCCTCACTGGTAGAGATAAACTCTGAAGTGTGCCTGCTGGTTTCTGGTGTTCAGCTTTCACCACCTGACATGTCAAACACTTTGCCACATGTCCTCGTACATCTCTCTTCAGTCCTGGCCACCAAAAATGTGTCTTCAGATCTTGATACATCTTACTAACACCAGGGTGAATACTCAATGTACTACTATGTGCCTCCTGTAGGACTTGCTGCCTAAGTCCCTCAACATTCGACACATAGAGTCGATCACCATAATGCAGTATTCCATCTTTGTACTTGAACTCTTTCTTCAAAGCACCAGTCTTAGCTTCACCTGAAATCTTCTTCAACAATGGATCTTTCAATTGAGCTTCTCTGACTCTGGCTAACCAAGCCGTCTGAATCTCCAAAACGTAGACTAAGGATTTTTCTCGACTTTGCCATAATTCATGCAAAGCTAAGAAACAATCCTTCAATGCTCCTTCTGAAGAATCTGTAGCCTGATCCTTGGACAAGATCACTCCTGTGTACTTCCGACTCAAAGCATCCGCTACCACGTTCCCTTTACTAGCACAATACTCGATCGAACAATCATAGTCTTTAATGTACTCAATCCATCGCCGCTGTCTCATGTTCAGATCCTTCTGAGTAAACAAATACTTCAAACTCTTGTGATCAGTGAAGATTCTGAACGATCTTCCCATCAAATAATGTCTCCATAATTTCAGTGCAAAGATCACTGCTGCAAGCTCAAGATCATGAACAGGGTAGTTCAACTCATTAGGCCTCAGCTGTCTCGAACCATAAGCAATTACCTGACTGTCCTGATGTAGAACACAACCTAAACCTGAACCTGACGCATCAGTATAAACTGTAAAGGCTCTGTCCGGGTCTGGTAACACAAGTATGGGTGCACTGGTCAACTTTTCCTTCAGCTTCATGTAGGCTTCTTCACACTTCGGTGTCCACTCGAATTTCTGAGCTTTCCTGGTCAATGCTGTCAACGGCGTAGCTATCACAGAGAATTTCTCTATGAAGCGTCTGTAGTAACCTGCTAGACCCAAGAAACTCCTGACCTCTGTAACTGTAGTCGGTCTCTTCCAATCAACCACTGCTTGAACCTTTTCAGGATCAACTGACAAACCTTGAGCACTGATAATATGCCCCAAAAACTGAATCCTCTCGGACCAAAACTCACACTTAGAAAATTTTGCATAGTACTGATTATCCTTCAGCACTTGCAAAACCGTTCTAAGGTGCTCCTCATGCTCTGCTGTAGACTGTGAATAGATCAGAATATCATCGATGAAGACCTCAACAAACTAATCCAGAAATGGCTTAAAGATCCGATTCATAGCTTCCATAAACACTGCTGGAGCATTAGTCACACCAAAAGGCATAACCGTATACTCATAATGCCCGTATCTTGTCCTGAAGGCAGTCTTCGGAATGTCTTCCCCCTTAACTCGGATCTGAAAATACCCAGACCGAAGATCAATCCTGGAAAACACCCTCGCTTCTCTGAGTCTGTCAAACAAATCATCAATTCTAGGAAGTGGATACTTATTCTTAACTGTCACTGCATTCAACTTCCTGTAATCGATGCACAACCTAAAAGTCCCATCTTTCTTCTTCACAAATACCACTGGAGCTCCCCACGGTGATACACTCGGTCTTATGAAACCTTTCCCTAGCAGTTCCTCCAACTGCTTCTTCAACTCATCCATCTCAGGAGCCGACATCCTATAAGGTGGTACAGAAATAGGCTCAACCCCTGGTTGCAGATGGATAGCAAACTCAGTATCCCTCCTAGGTGGTAACCCAGGTAACTCCACTGGAAACACCTCAGGAAACTGATTAGCTACAGGAATGCTTCCCAACTCTTCCTCTATAGCTACTCCATTCAACGAGTAATACTCCTCTTTACCAACTACAGGGATGGTATCTACAAGTCTAAGGTGTAAACTCTTAGCACTAGATGCCAACCCTCCTGTGCAAGTCACTCTAGCTCCATGAGCATCAATGATGTCAACTGAGTGATTCTCACAGTTAATTTGTGCCTTGTGCTCACTCAACCAATCCATTCCCAGCACCAGGTCATATGATTTCAACTCAATCACCCACAACTCACAACAAAAGTCATGATCACCTAACTGCAAAGGATACCTAGTAACCACTTCATTGGTCACAATAAAACCTCTCCCTGCAGTCCTGATGAGTCTCAACTCACCCGCAATCTCACGCTGTAAACTATGCTTATCTACCAAGGCAGAAGATATCACTGAAAGAGTAGCTCCCGTATCGAAAAGCACTCTAACACTACTGCTCAGAAAAGTAAAATTACCTCGTACAGCTGGCGGTTCTCTAGCCGCCTGGTTCGTCAAAGCGAAGACTCTTGGGTTCACTGCTGCAGCAACTACTCCAGGCCGGTTCCCAATAGCAAGCGGTACTGGAGGTAAAGCCCGAGATGGACCTGTAACTGATCGAACTCTTGGGCAGTCCCTGGCCCAATGCCCTCTCTGACCACAGACATTACAAATATCTGTGCCCACTGTACATGGTCTTCCACCATGGAACCGTCTGCACCTAGGACACACACCTGTCCTCCTCCTCTTAGATGGATCCTGGTTCCCTACCATTGGTCGCTTTCCAGCACTTTTCCCCAAGTTAGATGGCCCAGCTTCCACCTTTTTCATAGGTGCCCTGGAATCCTCGAATTCCCTTTTCAATGCCAATGCCTTCTGAACCATCTGGCGATAACTTCTGATGTCAACTGTCGCCATATACCTCCTGAAAATAGGCTTCAGGCCCTGGGAAAACTTCTTGGCTTTCAGCTCATCATTACCCAACATGTATGGAGCATACCGGATAAGTGAGTTGTAGCGCTGCTCATACTCTCGTACTGACATCTCTCCCTGTGTCAGATTCTCAAACTGGATCCTCCTCTGATCCTGTGCAGCTTCACTAATATACTCCTGTCTGAACTTCTTCTCGAAGTCTGTCCACTTGAGCACCTTTTTCTTGTGCTCTGGACGAGTGCCATTACTCTCCCTCAATAACTCCATCACGTCGTCCCACCAAAGACTGGCTCTCCCTCTCAGAAAGAAAGGTACTAGAACCATCCTTCGCTCTGTCTCATAGCCACCACAAGTAAAGAGTCTGTTCATAACAGACAACCAATCCTCTGCTCTATCAGGATCTCCTGTCCCGTCAAAGCTAGGTGGATCAACTGTCTTGAACTTTTCCAGCAACCTCATCTGATGTGGAGTGTCTCCCCTCCTTGGAGCCTCCATCATCTCTGGTTCCTCAACCTCCTCAAGAACTTGATTTCTGGGTTCCTGAGCTCTAGGCACTTGCTGTTGCTCAGCATGCCTTTCCTGTTCCTGTTGTGGCTCAACTTCCTCCTAGGCAACACCTCTGTCCCCATAATCTCTGAACATCTCTGTTACAAGAGTGTTCATACCCTGTGCCACCTGAGCCATAGTCTCAGTCAAACCCTGTAGCACTCTGGATATCTCATCCAACCTCGCCACAACTGGGTCACTAGAACCTTCACCAGGTTCCCTAGTCCCCCTCGAAATTCCAGACCTAGTATCAACCATGATAACCTGCAACCACAGCCAGACGATAACACCAGATGTTGGTCAGTACTAACTTCCTAGCACTTGGACTTTACTACTAGATCTCAGTCTAAGCCTCCAATATCCATGAAATAAACCCTTCGCTCTGATACCAAAAACACTGACACGATCCCCGTGCCCCTGCCCGGGATACCCTGTGAGCGTTTGTCTCACGGTGGATTGTAATTGGCTAGCTGGTTATGTGTGTGGATTAAATCCAATGCTACTAGTTGATTAACCTAGAAATGCAATATGTATGCACTTATGCTTTGACCTGGTTTATTAAAACCATAAAACATTTAATCATTTAGACATTTAGCCGGCTAGGTAAAATTCTATATAAATAAATACAAAATGCCAAAGCATATCAAAATCAACCTTTGAGTGATTAACTACACATACACCGCTCGTGAAAGCATTTATACATAAGTAACTAATGCTCTCACCCAGAGAACAATCCCCTGAGTCAAGGACTCTTTATAACATAAATACTGGAGGCAAAATAAAGTACTGTATCAAAATACAAGACTTTGCTGAGACCTTTACCCTAGCTCCCACTTTGGACTCCTGTCCCAGTGGCGAGTCTCACAAGTCCTTTGCCAAGTGCTACTAGGCTCTGCAGCCAAAGGAAGAAGCAAGTTAGTACCACAGCCTGACCAACAGACCAACTAAACACTTAAGCAGGCTAGAAACTTAAAGTTTCTCAACTACCGTACCTTTACAGACAAAAAGGTACTACCGTGATAATCCTCAGTGATTATCCGGTCCTGCTACTCCAGACTCTGCATAACAAACAGGGAGTGAGAATTCAACATTCTCAGTAAGGGTCTTCGATGTACCTGCAAGAAAAAGCTAGGACTCTGACTGCGAGCTCACACAGCATGAGGGTACTAGTCATATATATATAAACTAGGTCAGTAGACCTCTCCTCAAGTAGTCCTCTGTATCAGGCCAAGTGCAATCACTTAGCAACCTGACACATATACAGGCCAAGCGCAATCACTTAGCAACCTGACATATAGGCCAAGCGCTATCACTTAGCAACCTATCATATGGCTCAAGGGCGAACCTTAGCAAGCCTCATTCAAACATAGAACCTCTCACCTAGTTGTTATGCAGGGGAATTTATGACGGGACTTGTAGACTAGGCCGCAGGGCCTCTTTGATGTAAACTAGATGAACAAGGTTTCGCCTCGGGGCCTCGTGGCTACCGCACGGCTAGGCCGACGAGGGTTCTAAACCTCTCACCTGAGCTATTGATAGCTAATTAAGTTCAATTGCAACATTCGTTTCCTTACTTGTTGCCTAAGCAACTTACTTACCTCAAATAGTTCAAGAAAACTCATACTTCCGGTGGGACTTTCGGAAGTCTCGGAGTACCATCGGGATCCTCGGACCCTTAGGCACGTTCCGAACCTTCCGTAGTCTCGGTCGGGTCAACGCAGCAAAAAGTCAAACCCCCCATTTTCTTGTGTTGGCGCCGCGTCGCCAAAGGCAAAAAGGAATTGGCGACGCGTCGCCAGCGAACAAACGTTCTGTGACATAAAATTGAATTGGCGACGCGTCGCCAATTCTGCAGAAATGCAGAATTTGGCCGTTTGCTGCTACGAACTTTGGCAACCAAATACATATAGCAAACATGCATCAAAAGTTACCAAATTTCATACACATGAAGTACATGTTGCAAGGAACAAAACCAACTATCAAAGCCAAACTATGATGCATTAGAAGCATCAAACCAATCCTTCGAATCTAGCTAGTCCATCATAATTCCCAAAAACGTTTCTTCATACCATACCCAAAAATTACTCAACTTTCTCAATCCATTTCAATCCAAAAGCAATCCAACAACTTAAAAACACTTTCTCCCTTACCTTAACACCAAGAACAAGCAAGAATTCGAACCCTTCGTCTTCCAAATAAGCTTCCAAAGTTCTACACAAATTCAAACCAAAACAAAGCTCCTAAACATCAAAAACACCTCTTCCAACCAAAACCCAAGCTTCCAATCAATCAAATAACACGAATTCAATCAAGAACATGAATCATACCTCGTTCAAAAACAGGGGATGGAGAAAAACACTCTTCCACGCCTCAAAAACATGGATTCAAGCTTGAAAATCACTTCTCCAAGCTTGAACACTTCAAACCACACCTTTTGGCACCAAAAGCTTTTGATTCCAAGCTTAATTTGAGAGAGAAATGGAGTTGAGAAGCTGGAAAACGGGTTATGGCAGCCCAAACCCCTCTTCCCTCTTCTTAAACCCCACTTAACCCTTCAAACCACCAAGGTTTCAAGTTTTGTGCAATTAGGTCCCCCATCTTTGTAATTTAACAGTTCTTGATTAAATTCTTGTCTATTTGTTGAGTTTGAGTTAAGGTTAAAAGTTAAGTTCTAAAAATTCATTTTAAAACACTCGGGACTCGTCCCGGCCATTCAGGGTGCAAAATTACCATTTTGCCCCTGAACTTAGTTCAGAGCTTTATTCTTGTCGGAACTTAGTGAACTTTGGCAACTTCTTAATTCTTGCTAGGCAACTTAAATTAAACTTCTAAACTAAATTCAAAAGTCCTTACCTCCCTCTAGAAGGGCCGTAACAACTAGAGACCAGACTTCTCCACTCTCTATCACCTCCATATCTTCTAAGTACTGACTTGGGCGTCAGAGGCTCCTCCCCGGAAACACACTCCGGGGACCTCCTAACCTCTGTCTTCCAAACATTTTAGGTACCCTCCCCTGGGAAACCTCCTCCTCAGGCGCTCTCCTCCATCGGAATTCCCTTTCGCTCCTACCATGTCACATGAAAAAACTGCCGCCGGGCACCAGGCACAGAGGCCATTATTCCTATTGAGGTGGTCCAGCCATCGGTCAGGGTACAAGTGTTCAACGAACAAAGGAATGACCTCGGGTTAAGAACTAAGCTTGGCCTAATTGATGAACACAGAGAAGTGGCTGAGCTCAGGAGAAAAGCTTTCCAGGAAAGGGTAGCAATAGCGGTGAACTTGCATGTCAGGCAAAAAGGAATCAGGAAGGGAGACCTTGTTCTTTGAAAAGCTGAGTTTGAATCCCGAAGACCATCTCACGGAGTACTTCACGCAAACTGGGAAGGGCCTTATTTGGTCCTTGACGAGGTTCGGCCAGGAGTTTATAAGCTCGACGATACCGAAGGCGGAGAACTGAAAAATAGATGGCATTCAGATGCTCTGAAGAAATTCTACACTTAGAGATTTTTTAGGAAATTGTACACTTAGAAAAATTTCTAAGTACAGAAAAGCTTTATGGCGAAAATAGCCCCACCTAATAAATCTAATCGAACAAGGTGCGAGTATTTACTTGTGAAAATCACACATTTTCTCCGAAGGCGCGTCAAACGAACATGGCAGATAAAAACATGCAAACCTTCCCCAGAACCGGTGTTGTGTCGAACATGGTTGGTAAAAGGCACGAACATGGAAGGGACTTCCGGTGAGGGGGTAGCGTCTAAAGAAAAGACTTCCTGGGAGAGATTGCCTGAAACACTCAAAGAACAAGTGCTAGGAGGTTGCCGGATTGTTTTTCCAGGGAAAGAGCCTCCGACGCCCAAGTTAGTATCTGGTGAAGTGAAGAAGAATCCTCTCTTTACCTGAGAGTTTCCCAAATATTTATAAGAGGGTGTTTAGGGGAAGTCCGCTTGACATAGCCTATTTAGATCGTGGTGCGTGTACGATCAGATGTGGTTCGTACCTCCGGGAATGGGGACCTCTAACTGGCCATAGGCCGTCTGGGCAGAAGTTAGGGTTGTCGGAGGTTTGTGTGTCAAGGCATGTATGAAGGCGGCGTGTCAGGACGTGTACGAGGACGGCGTGTCAGAACACGTGCGAGGGCGGCATGTCAGAGGCTCCTTAACCATTTTTGTCGTACTCTCGAGACCCCTTCGGTGAAAGAGGCCTCATCGGGATAGACCATGTCATACAATGAAGATGCCGACAGGCATTAGTTACCTTCGGGTATATTTGATTGGTTACTAGCTAATTTCCTATAAGCAAGTACTGAGGTTTTTCATGGGTAGAATAACCTATGAATGAACTTTGAGCTTTAGTGGGCTGGGAAGTAATGGAGAAGAATTGTGGAATTGAAATGTTGTACTTGGTAGATAGGCCTTTGGTAGAGAGTTAACATTGTGTGTGGTATGTGAGTTTGTGTGCTTTGGTGCTTTGTTTGTGCTTGCTAACCATTATTTGTTGTGTTTGTTATATATATGTTGTTATATATACTTGTGTTTTGGTGTTTTCATGTTTATGTTGCAGGTTAAGCATTAAGGTGGGAGGTTAAGTCTTGGACTTAACTAAATAAGCTCTAATGAGCTCAGTGAAATCCTTACTTGGTTATATAACTCATGCCTCGTTTATGTGCGTGTTTCAGGAAAGGGTTTTGAGCTTGACTAGCTTGTGTGTGTGTGAAGCTAGTATTGGTTGTGCTAAGGTATGTACTAAACCGAGATAATTTCTCCACAAGTACATTGTGCAAGTCTTGTATATCTCGGCAAACTCATGTGTTTGAGTTTTTGTAGGCTTGTGTGTACGTTGTAGGATAAGTCTATAAACATGGAAGTGTGCTCATGGGCTCTAGTTTTATGGCTTGCTTTTTTATTATGGGTCTAGTTGTAGGACTTTTTTTGCAAGCCTTGGTGCTGTACTACACCTTTAATGTAGGTCTCAGGTACTTCTAAGTACATGGGCATATAATGCATAACTAAGTGATATTTTGCATTTTGAGTACTCTTGGTAGATTTCCAAGAACATAAGCACTGATATGATGTATATATATGTGGATGAGGCATCAAATGGCTTATGGCTTTTGATGTATATATATTATGAATGGAAGACCAAGTTTGTGTTATGAAATTATGTGCTCTCTCGGTTATGAACCATAAGGTGTTAAACCTCCTTTGAAACTGTTGTTGCATGAGACATGGAAGGCATTATGATTTCAAACCCTTATGGATATGGGCTTCTTGGTTGGATTGCATTATGAATGCACACTTGTTGAGCACACATGAAAAACTTTAATGAAAAGAAGTTCAAACCTTGCCTTATGTTGCAAGTAATGGTTATATGTTTCGTTGGTTAACCTGCTAGGGCACCGCCTAGGTCTTAGCGTTATGAGAAGAATTTATGTGCTTGTGTAAAGTACATGGCTGAGAAATAAGCTTAAGTTTAAACCCTTGTAAGAGTACAAATTAAGTATAAGTTTTAGTACTTTGGTTGCATAGTGCCTGTGTGGGGTGTGACAGTAGTTAGTACTAAAACACAACCAACAAGCAAACCAAAAAATAGAATCTTACAGTTTCGAATAAACTGTATACCTGCTCATGAGTGATGCCCGGTGGCATCCTCATCATATGACATGCTGGCCTGGAGGAGAGACTTCTAGTGTGAAGATGTTTGAAACACTTAGAAGAGCAAGGGTTATTAGGAAAGGCCCTTCGGCAGGGAGGATCACCTTTAGGAGACGTTTTCCTCTTCTGAGAAAGGTGGATCTATTTTTTTGAGGTTGGTAGGTTCATAAATCCGAGGGTGGTGAAAGACACCATTTCCCGAAGTTGGTCATGTCACCTTTCTGAGGGTGGTGTGAGTGTGCCTCGAGGTTGGGGCTAAGTCCTTGCCAAGGCTAGTTCGTGACAATTGATGAGGAGATTCTGGAGGCCATTGCCCTTCAACTATCACATGCCTCCCTCGAGAAGCCAAAGCAGTATATTTGGCGTTTGAGCTTTTGCGATCGTGTCATGGGAATCTTTGTTGGACGTGTCCGTCATCTAAGCTATCAAAGACATCTTTCAGCCGAGGTCACCTTCTTCGGGAATGGACTCTCTTTGGTTGAAGATGCCTCTTTTGGTCAAAGGTGTATCATCGGCATCAAATGGGGATTCCTAGCTTTTGACCGAACTGTTGTCATTTTTTGAAGTTGTATCTTCGGATGGGGGAGATTACTTTCCCTTCTTAGTTTTTTGTTCTTTGTTTCTTGTCAATGAATCGTCACATCTTCTGACCAGGGAGTCGTGTAACTTCGGGCTAGGCTTACATAGGTCTGCTAATGTCAGGAGGCATGCCCTTGTTTCTCATGCTAGGTGACACATGTCACCAACTAATAGGCAAATGGTCACGTCCGTTACATCGGTTACGTCCCTTCGCCTGTGAAGGGTCATTATGGCGACGCTTCACCAGCCTCCTTTGGTCTATATAAACACTTTCCCCTTCAAAGTTTTCCACACTTCTCAATTTTCACTCCTTCCGCTCTCTAATTTCCTCTCATTTTTCATCTTTCTTTGGCGGTGGTGCTAGCGGGGAAGTGATTTTTGGCAAGTTTATGGTGATCTCCGAAGTCCCTCTCTTCGTTCCAAACTAGGTGGGTTTCCTTCTGAAGTGCTTTTTTTGCTTCAATTCTTTTCCCTTCATCTTTCCGAGGTTAGATTCCTCTATTCCTGAACATGTCTTCTTACAAATAGAAGCTCGCCCCGATCTTGAGAGTTGGCTTCCTCTTAACTCTCATCCGAGCTGTGCCACTTCAGAAAAGTGAAGAAGTGGTCGGCTAAATTTTTTCTTCCTTTCTATGCCATCACCATGCTACCTAATCTTGGTATGCGTAGCTATGCTCCCCATTCGGATGAGGTTACCATCTTCAGGGCTCAGCTGAAGGCGGGACTTTCGTATCTCCCTCCGAAGATGGTTTGTGACTTTTGCCAATTCCATGGCATAGCAGTGAACCAACTTCCCCTGAACTCCTATTCTTATTTCAACGCCTTCCTTTACATGTGTGGAGTCTTGAATGTAGAGTCCCACTTCCTCTTTTTCATGCAATTTATAAACTTTACCCCATTCCGAAGGGCGGGTTCTACTTCTTGCTCCCTTGGGGATCTGCGAGTAAAAAATACACATTCACCTTTGGAATAAAAGATAGTTGGCGAGGGTGGCAGAAGAAGTTCTTCTTTTTGAAGGTGAATGAGCAATGGAAGGACATGCCAACCAAATGGGCTTCGGGGACCCTTGATATCGATGTAGTTGACCCAAGTAAGCTCTTAACCCTAGAGCTAGAGTACCAGTTTGAAGAATTTGACAGTCATATTTGGGCTATCGCGGATTGGGATCCCGAGGTCCCTCCGCGTTCTCTACACCACTTCCCTATCAGATGGAACTTCCTGACCGAAAAGGTCCTTCGGGAGCGTGGGGTAGTTAAGGAAGATGTTACCGATGAAGGTATGCCGAAGCCCTTGGTTGATGGGAAGAAGGCGTGGTTGGTGAAACTTCTTCAGGGCGAACTTGTGTACTCAGCACTAAAAGAGAGTAAGTGCCTTTCCAATTTTTCTTACTTTTCCTTTTCCCTACTTACACTGATGTTCTTCTTTTTGCAGATGTGGGTGATAAATCTGTAGGCTTTTACAAAAGTCTCTTCCTTAGCTAGGCCGAGAAGGGGGAGCAGCATAAGAAGAAGGCGGCACCGAAGAGGAAGAAGGCGTCGGGGAAACCATCTTTGGCATCAAAGTCGAAGAAGGCCAAAAAGGACTCTCTTCCACCTCTACCCGAAGGTGAGGTGGAGATGCTTGGCCAAACCCTTATGCGTGTTGACCCGCTTTTGGAGCCTACCATCCACTCTACCCCTCTAAGCCCTGATGTTGCTGTTGAGGCGTTAAGGACTTCGGTTAGGGAGCACTCAGTTGAAGAACAGGAGGAACGCCGAAAGAAAAAGGGCAAAGGTGTTCCAGCCGAGGTCCTTAATGTTAGTGACTCTGAGGGAGATGACGCCGAACTCCCCCCAGGTTTGTCCCTTAGCCATTCATCTATGAGTTTAGGAATTTTTGGTATTTTAAACCTTGTAGACAAATGGCTAATGGATAACATTTTAATGGAACTTCGGCGTGACTTTGCAGATGAAGGAGAGCAGGCTCCATGGGTGGAGGACCATGCTCGGAAGAGGGCCGTTCGGGACTCAAAAATCCTGAGGGACAAAGTTCTGAGGGAACCCTTCTGGACTTTCACGGAGGACATGGACTTGTTCTCTAAGGATAGCTAAAGGATGGCCCCTCAAATGGCAAGGGGCATTATGACTAACGCCACATTTTAGTCCCTAACGAAGGAGTGCCCCAATGAGGAAGTCCTCATCGTGAAGATGAGTGAACATGTAGCCCAGGTAAACTTTAACCCTTTAGGACTTAGAAAAATTCTGAGCTTTTCTTGCCTTTTGACCCTTATCCGGAATCCTCCCTTTTTGCAATTGTTGGCATACAGTGGATACCTTTGGGCTTGGGCAGCTAAGCAATCTTCAGTCCGAAGTCAGTCAGAGGAGAACTTGGCCATGGCGATGAAACTTTTTGCCAGCTCAATTGTCAAGTACGGCGAGCTTAATAAAATTGCCAAGGAGGACCTGGTCAGCCTTCGGGAAGAAGTGCTAAAGAGCTAGAATGAACTCTTTGTGGACTTCTCTTCCAAGGTGGGGGATCTCAGCGCGAGGGTTGTAGCGTTGACTTCCTCTAATGAAGCCTTCCAGAAGCAGAAGGAGGAAGCCATCACAGATCTTATGAAGACACTGGGGCTCAACGCCGAACTCTTGGTCGAGGTCAATTGGCTGAAGAAGGAGAAGAAGAAGAAGCTGGAGAAGGAGGTGGAGGTGCTGAAGAAGAAGCTGGAGGACTTGAAGGCAGAGAAGGCTAAGTCTGATGAAGTGACTAAGTCTTCTTATCAGGATGGTTTCTGCCTTGCTCACCACCAAGTCCTGTCCAAGTTTCCTGACCTTGAGCTTTCTTTCCTCCGAGCGCTGGACATCCCCAAAGGACCATCTTCGGAATGGTTGAGGGTTCAGTTCCTCAACCTTCTCATCCTTCATCCTCCGACGACCGAGGTTAGCGCTGACAAAGATGATGAGGTTGAGGATGAATAGACTGAGGATGCTGGAGTCCCCGAAGATGGGCAAGACAAGCAATAGGCTCCTCCTTCTTCACATTCTCTCTTTCTTGTTTTGTAATCCACTCCTTGTACTTCTGTAATGAAATTTTATTGAAACCTTCTTGCTTGAAATTTTGGCTAAGTCCACGATTGGTACGACTTCAGTCAAGTTTCAACATTCGATGTCTAACCATCTTCGGTGATGAGTCGTGTTATCCTTTAAGGACTAACAAGTTTAGTCTCTTTTGAAGGTTTCACAACCATCTTCGGTCAAGCTTCCTCGAAAGACTTGCCTTCCAAAAATGGCTAAGTATTTTTAGGACTAACCGTGTTCGGTCAACCACCTTCAGTAAAAATTGGACCATTTCACCATGCATCTTCGAAAATGACCACATTCAGTTTCCTTTCCTTCGGCATCAACCATGTTCAGAAATAACCATGTTTGGTTTGCCTCCTTCAGCACAAACCATGTTCAGTTGACTACCTTTGACAAAAATTGTACAATATTTCTTATCCACCTTCGAAAGCAACCACATTCGGTTTGCTACCTTCAGCGTCTTTTGCACACATTTCTCTCTTGAAAATTTTTTAAGTGTAGAATTTTTTCAAAGAGTCTAAACGCCATGTATTTTTCAATTCTCCACCTTCGGTATCACTGAGCTTGTAGACTCCTGGCCGAACTTCATTGAGGACCAAATAAGGTCCATCCCAATTTGCTCGAAGTACTCCATGAAATGGTCTTTGAGCTTCAACTTGAGCCTTTCGGAGAATGAGGTCCCCTTTGTTAATTCCCTTATGCTTGACATGCAAGTTTAAAGCAACGGCTACTCTCTACTGAAAAGCTTTTCTTCTGAGCTCGGCCATCTCTTTATGCTCATCAATCAAATCCAACCTGGTTCTTAAACCAAGGTTGTTCCCTTCTTCGTCGAACACTTGTGTCAGGACCATCCCTTAATGCTTGGCTCAGGCCAAAAATGTAGGAAAAATACCTTAAAAACATGAGGGACTCAAATGAAAATGTGAATAGAGGTGTAAATGCAAAACTGAGAACTATCGGGTTCAATTGCAAAATTTAAAATGGCTTAAGAGCTAATGGCCGAAAATAAAGATTAAGGGCCATTTTGAAATTTCTTTTGGATGTTATTAGTGACACTAATACTAGTGGAAGGAAAGATTACAGCATGCATTTTTCTTTAAGCCGTGATGAGCATTAAACCCAATTTTAATATACATGTGGCATTGGCTAGGTATGCATGCTTCCACTTTAGCCAAAACTCATTAGCTTCGGTCAAAGCTTCCATTCAAAAGTCAAGCAAGTGTTCTTGATTGTTCTTGGAATGGAAGTGTCAGGTCCTTGCCAAATTCATGAAGAATTGAAGCTTGGAGTGGAAATCAAGCTTGGCATTGAAGGTTTCGACATTAGGCGACCTTGTACTTCAATTTTCAAGCTTTGTCTTGGATGTTCAAGAGTTGGCCGAGAGCTCAAGCTAAGGTTTTTGGGCAAGGTTCACAGATTATACTTGATTTTGGTACTAATTCCATGTTCAAGTAGATTAATGGCATCTAAGTGATAGTAGAATGAGTTATATGATCTTAGCTTGCTAGTTTGGGCTTATGGAAACCTTTAGGTTTATTTGGTTCTTGATTAGCTAATCAATTAAAGGCAAGTAATAAAGTTCTTGATAAGTAGGCCACCATATCTTTGAACTAGGAGCTCTAGTGGATTGGAGATGAAATGGTGAAGCTTGGAGTGCAAAATTCTTAATGGTTACTTGCTAGTGGTTTCGTCCAAGAAGGATAATGTGGTGTGTGTGTGAGTTGGGTGCTTTGTTTCCTTGGTTGTGCTTGCTAACAAATTGTAGATAGTGTTTTTATATATGTATGTGTCTTAGCTAGGATGTGTATATACTATATTGCTTTTGTTTTTGGTGTTTTTCTTTGTCTTTTTTGTAGGTTAAGTTAAGCTTATTGGAGGTTAAGCTTTCGGGCTTAACTAAATAAACTGCATTGAAAGTTAAGTGTTGGCCAAAAGTGAAGAATGATATAGCTTGGTCTTCTTCTTTGTTCACATGGAAGTTAATCCATGATTAAGGTTTATTGATGCCTACTTGATCTTGTGATAGGCTATAATAAGTGAAGAACATCAAATTGTGGAAGTGGGTACTTGGCCGAATGCTTATGTGGAGGTAAATTTCATGTTCTTCCTTTGGTTACATGGTAATCGTGCCATGAACAAAGTTTAATGATGCTTAGACGGTTATATGTTGGGTTAATTTGAGTGAAGAACATCAATGTATGGAATTGGGCATTTGGCCGAGAGCATGAACTATGATAATTTAGTGTTCTTCTTGGAATACATGGTAGTTGATCCATGAATAGGTGTTATTGATGCCTATTTGTTGTTATGCTAGGCTATTTGAGTGAAGAACAATTGGGCATTGGAAGTTGATATCTTGGCCGAAAGCATTGTGAGGTAGGGTTCACTAACACTTGATTATGCTTGGTGAATTACCATGGTTCAAGTGTTTAGAGTAGCTAAGTGATGGTTAAAATTTGCCAAATGACCTTAGTTGCTTGATGGGCTATTGAAAATACATTTGGTCTACTTGTTGATTAGCTAATTAACTAATGTACATGTATTAGAAATGATAGTAAATGTGGCGTATTTGCTTAGCATTTTGGAGATCTAAGTGGAAGTGGAGTGTTTGATGGTGTTTTGTGTGCAAAGTGCACATGGGTACATGTATGGTATATTGGGCGAGAGCATTATGTGGTGTGTGTGTATGTGTTACTGTGTGCTTGGGTGAATTCTATGTGCTTGCTAACCCTTAGTCATTATTGTTACTCATATGCCTTGGCTATTTAGTATGTATATGTATATGCTTGGTTTTCTTGGTCTTTGTGTTTGTTTTGTAGGTATGTTGAGCTAATGGGAGGTTAAGCTTTGAGTTGTATACTCAGCTTAACTAAATAGACTCATAATTGACTTGTATATTAAAGTGAACTTTACTGATTTTATACTCACTGCCCATCCTACTTGTTTTTCAGGAAAAGACATACGGCCTGAGTAGTGCTAACTTGCTTTGTGCTTGTGTTTAGTACTTGCTTGCTTGTTTTCCAAGGTATGTGCCAATGTATGCTTGGCTTATGGAATTTAGTTCATTACAAGTCTTATATCTTGTTGGCCAAGACTTATAAAATAAGTTTGCAGGCTGTAGTGTGGGGGACCAGTCTAGGAAAGCACTATGGACACTTGGACTTTGGCTCTGATTGTAGTCTTTACTTTTATGACAATGAACGTGGCAATCGGGTTGGTGCTGCAGTGTGTACTTCTATATGGGATCCTTAAGATCCTTTTTGACCATTAATGGTCATGGTTTGTACTTAAACTTGGCATGGACAACTTTCGGGTTCATGGCATGTATCCATGTAGGAGGCTAGGTTGACTACCCTTTTGGAGTGTACATATATGTAGTCTTTGATGCCTAGTTTGGTGTTGGTTTGTAGGACTTTTGTGCCAAGTTATGGGTATGTGTTATGGTTGATTTTGGACATGTATATATGTGAAATGCTGTGGGCCAAGGTTTGGCACCCTTAGGAATGACTACGGGCTTATGTATGTGTATCTAAAAGTGAACCTCCATGTGTTTCCTTTGTTGGCCGAGAAGAACATATGCATATGAACATGTGTTTTCAAATCAAAGTAAACACTGTGGGCTTCTTGGTTGCCATATGAGTAGCACACCTGATTGCACACCATATATGCACTTAAAATTTCATTAAGTGTTGCCTTGCTTCATATGCAAGTAATATATTAAAACCTTGCTTGTTTTGCAAGTTAGTGGTGTTGGGCCTTGCAGCTGCTGCAAGGAAATTATTGGACTTGTGTTAAAGCCTCCTGGCCACCTCGCAGGCTTATCAACTTAAGAAAATAAGACTTAATGTTGCCATTGCTTGCTTGGCCGAATTAAAGAATTTAGAATTTGAGTTGGGTTTGTGAGTTAAAGTAGAAACTTATAGGCCAGGGCCTGTGTGAGGTGTGACAGGCTTTGTTTGGTATCAGAGCCTACTTCTTTACTATGATCAGAGCTTAGCCTAGACAGTGTACCACTTAGGTCTAACCTATATAAGACTTGTATTATTTGGATAGATGTGAATATCTGCAATTGAAAGTGCAGGATGAGAACCAGAGGCAGGGACAGGGATTCCCTGAGATAAGTAGAAGGCACTGCAACCCATCATGTAGAGGGACTGCAGGAAAATGTGCCTGAAACTCAGGCTGAAGAAATGGAACATAATGTGGCCGAAGAGCCAACTACCAAGTACCAAGCACTTGGACACAATAGAGACAGATAAGAGAGAATGGAAGTAATGATGGAGTCACTGCATGCCACTGTGGCTCAGTTAGTGCTGGGAATGCAATCCTTCACTAGAGGCCAAGTCCAGAACCAGGAAGAGTCAGAACCAGCAAAGGCTGAAGGGAGTAGAAGGAGAAGGAGGCCTGGCAAAGAGCCCGTGGGGTATGACCAATCCAGTAGAGCTGGAGGGAATCAAGAAGAAGAGGAAGCAGATCAGGAAAGAAGGCATCCTAGGGCCAGGAGAATGATATCAGAGGTGAGGCAAGAGCCCAGAATTGAGGAGCAAAAATATGATAGCCCAAACATAGAGGAGAGGGATGCATACATATACTCCAGAGGGACTAAACCCTCTACTGAGGAGACCACGATGAGGAGTAGGTCATCAAGAGATAAATCTAGTGGCAGAAAGGAAAGCAGAGGAAGGTATGGAAGAGGAGGACTAAAGGAGGGCCAGTTGGAAGGATTCCTGGCATTAAAACCTCCAGTTTTCAGAGGAGGATGTGACCCAAATGAGGCAGAGTTTTGGGTATATCAAATATAGAAGATATTGGAAAGAATGGAAGTCACTTCCACTCAAAAGGTACTGCTAGCCACTTTCAGGCTAGAAGGGAATGCTGAACTCTGGTGGAGGGCAGTACAAAGAAGTTATTGGGAGAGGAATCAAAGGAGACCCCCAGACAGGAGGAGGGCTATAAGATGGGCTGACTTCCTCAAGGTCTTTCATCAACAGTATGTCAGTGAGGCACACAAAGACCAAAAACAAGTGGAGTTTGACCAACTAGAGCAGGGGGATCTCAGCGTACTGGAGTATGAGCAGAGATTCAACAGCTTGATTAGGTATGCCCCACAATATGAAGGGCAAGAAGAGCTGAGAACCAAGAGGTTCATTAGGGGGCTGAGGCCTGAATTGAGACAGATACTCAGGGCGATAGGAGCTAGAGATTACTATAAAATTATGCAAAGTGCCCTGGCTTTGGAGCAGGAATTACAGGAAGAATTTAAAAGTGGGCCTGGAAGTGGAAGTGGAACAAAGAAAGGTCAACAATCAAAAAGGCCGAGAGAAGAGAAGGATGTAGGAGGAAGCAAGAGAGGGAATAAGAAAGAAAGAGGATCACAACCACAGCAGTATGGTCCTCAGTGCAACACCTGTGGGAAGTTTCATGGCAATAAGCCATGCTTCAAGACTTCCACTGGTTGTCATAGATATGGAGCCCCAGATCACTAGGTGAGAGATTGCCCAAAATGGGGTGAGGGCAATAAGAAAATGCTGGGAACTTTCAATCCCAGGGTACCTAGAAAGGAAGTGCCTATGCCCCAGTTGAGGACTCTGGGGCCAGCCTAGGGAGGGAGGCCAGCACCTAGAGTACCTCAAGAACAAAGAAGGCCTGGTACACTTCCAGGAAGGGTGTTCCAGCTGGAATCTTCCAGAAGAGGACAAGAAACACCTGAGGCCGAAGATACTAGAGGGGAGACTAGTCAACAAAAGACTAGCTGGAGGGCCCTGAAAGGTACAATTTAACTTAATGGCCAGTTAGTATCTGTTGTCACACCCCACACAGGCCCCAGCCCATGCACACTCTGTGCCTCTCACCAACCACTACCCTGAAGGTCCAGAACACTTGGGTCTTTAAGAGTTATCATCAGAGTTTAGTTACCTAACCTTCATTAAGTAGATTATTGGGCATTCTTTTTATTGGCCTGGGAGGTGGCCCAGGATGTCCCTGCTTATTTTAGACCAAGACCTTGCAGCTTAAGCAAGCCCAACCCATTACTTGCAAAACAAGCAACACTTGCACTTTTTCCTTTAAGTGCTTAACTTGTGTGCAATCAAGTGTACTAGTCATATGCATGGCAACAAAGAAGCCCATATCCATTTTCAAGCTTGAAAACACATACATATATGATGATGAGCATTCGGCCAAGTATAGTACACAAGGAAGCCAACATCAAAACATCATGCTGATAGTCATAAAGTCTAAAGAAACTTGGCAAACATACAGCCAACAAGTCCAACATACAAAGTCCACTAAGGCCCAAAATGCATAAGTCCAACATGGGCCCAAAAGTGCTTAAGTCCACAACTCAACAACAACTACATGGCAATCATGCCAAGGATGCAAATGGGCCCAAAACTTGCAGCCCAATTCTCACATAGCGCATATGTACACAACTACCCATAATGCTCAAAGGGTACTACAAAATGTGCACTATAGGTACAAGTCCAAAAGACCAAGTTATTGGTCTCCAAAGCCCACCAAGTCTCAAATGCCAAAAGCCCACTCAACCAACACCTCCTAGCTCAAGTCCCACAGCTAATCTCCTGCAAAACTTCATCCATTAAATTCGGCCTACATAAGACCATGGAATAAAATGCACATTTCAAGCCAAGAATTTGTTGGCACACATACCTTGGACAATATGTAAACTTGGTACACAAAAACCAAGAAGTCCAAACAGAAGCACAATTACTCAAGCTCTTTACCCTTTCCTGAAAATTCAACCAATAAGGGCAGTGAGTTTAAAACTCAGTAAGGATTCACACAACTCCAAAGGAGTTCATATTGTTAAGCATAAGCTTAACCTCCATAATCAAGCTAGTACCTACATCCAAAGACACAAAGACAAGGAAAATACAATTTGGCCGAAGCCTATATTCAACATATATCAATAATAAGTTGGTTAGCATGCACAATCAATCAACAAAAGCACACAAACTCACACACACACCACTTCTTCAGTTCGGCCATAGCCACTAGCAAGTGCTCATGTACAATTTTGCACACCATTTCTTCATGAAATCATCTCCATTCCCCTCGAGCTCTCAAGTGCTTGATGGATTGGCCAAACCCACCAAGAACTTTACACTTGCCATTCATTGATTAGCTAATCAACCCATGGAACCATTAATTCCATATTGCCCTTCAAGCATACTAACATCACTTGGCAAATCTTGACCATCAATTAGTAGCTTCAATTACTTGTCATTAATCATGGAAAATATACCAAGCACAAGTAATTCATGAATCCTTACCACACTTTTTAGCTTGAGTAAATTCGGCCTTGTTGGATTTCTTCCAAGTTAAGTTTGAAACTTCAACTTCAATGGTGTTTTGGTTAGTTTGTCCAACACAAGCTTGAATGTCTTAATTCAAGCTTCAATCTCCAAGTCCAAGTTACCTTTCATTTTCGGCCATAAACACAGCCACCATGAGTTTCACATATCATTCACATAAACTCATGAAATCATCATTTCCATGCCAAAACACCATGAACTCACCAAGAACACTCAAGAACAAACATGCACACCATTCGGCCAACTAGTGTTCTTTGGTGGTTTAGCTTCAAACTTTCGGTCCAAGGTTCTCCTAACACAATACAGCCTTCCTTTAGTCAATATAACTCTTATTCATGGAAAACATACCATGGATTTAAGTAATCTTGAGCTTTTACCTCAAGAACAAGGCTGAAAATTCTGGACTTGCACAACCGAGCTCCAAATCAACATGCAACACCAAGAACACCAAGTAAACTTCAAGAGAACTTCATGAACATGCATGAACATATTCGGCCATGCCTTGTTCCTTCAAGAACAAGCTCAAATCTTGACGCTCAACAAGGTATCTTCAAGAGTTTTGCTGGAAATTTGGATGTACACTCAAGAACACTCAAGTTTCGGCCAAGAATCAAGATGAACAAGTGAAGAACAAGCAAGAACATGGAAGAACATGGAAGAGCTTTGTGTTTCGGCCAAGTGCTCTCCAAAACCAACAAAGGCAGCAACTAAATGACAACTCCAAGGAATGTTTGCTGCATAAGAAGGCCGCCCACTCAAGTGCCCATTAAACAATAAATTTCAGCATTGTACAATGCAATATTCTCCCAAGCACCAAAAACCCTTCCATATAATATTTGGTCAAAGAATGGGAGCTGCAATTTGGGTGGCGGACAAAGGCTTCCAGCCTTCAATTAATTTACCCAAGTTGGCTTAAATGCCAAGGAAATCCCCCAACTAATTTGCATGGCGCCTCCAACCCTCCATGTCTCCATACTTCCATTCTAGCCACCAAATTCAATGCAATTTCCAGCATTTCTTTTTAAATTGTTGGCCCACATGCCAAGTACACAAAATGTGGACATAATTGCATTATTATACCATATAAAATTCGTCCATCACACCATTCTTTTAGCAATAATTAATTCCATCTTCCATCATCACCAATAAACAAATCAATCATGCTCCACCATGAATAAACAATTCATTTCTTTGTCCAAGGTTTACCTTATTTTAATGGCTCCACTAGGCAACTTCCAATATTTTAATAGCTCCACTAACACTTCCAATTAATTAATTTAAGTCAAGTTGGCTGCCCATTGACCAAGAGCCATAATATTGGCTTACCTCCTCTTTAGCCATCTCACAAAATTGCATGGCTAAATTTGTCCATCCTTGGTTTGTAGTTTTAATTCCAGCACTAGTCCAAGTTTTCAATTGAGTCCTCAAACTTTATTTCTTGCCAAGTCATACATAGTTTTTCATGTATGTGCAATTTGGCCCATAGTATTGCATAGTTCCATGTTAGTCACTAGTTACCAGTCCAGTTTGGTACTAGAACTTTATTTCATGGCATAGTTCACATAGAACTTTTGTATGTGTAATTAAAACACATAATTCACATAGTCTTGTATTCTCATCACTAAGACCATGTTCAAACAAGTCCCTCTTGTACTTAATTTCATGTCTTCATCATTCTCTTCTTGGCCATAGCCAAGTACTAACTGGTGGTCCTGACAATTCCTCCCTCCTTAAAGAATTTGGTCCTCCAAATTCCTCACTAGTCTTTCATACAATTGAGGGTACTTTTGGGCAATTTCTGGTTCAACTTCCCAGGTTGCCTCTTCAGGAGTGTGGTTACTCCACTGAACTTTAATCATAGAGATCCACCTGCTTCTCAACTTTCTGGTATCTCTGGCCAGGAATTGAGTTGGTTCTTCCTCATAAGAGAGGTTTGGTGCCACAGGCACACTAGCAGGCATTTCTATCTGCTTAGAGCTGGGAACATATTTCTTAAGTAGGCTCACATGAAACACATCATGTATGTGTCCAAGCTCTGGTGGCAATTCCAGCTGATATGCCACATTTCCCACTCTGGCCAGTATTTGAAATGGCCCAATATATCTGGGTGCCAGTTTCCCTTTCTTCCCAAATCTTATCACTCCTTTCATAGGAGAAACTTTAAGCCACACCCAGTCACCTTCCTGGAATTCCAGGTCTCTCCTCCTTTTCAGGTTAGCATAGGATTGCTGCCTGTCATTTGCAGCTTTGATCCTAGCTTGGATTAATTTGATCTTTTGAGTGGTTTCTTGGATAATTTCTGGTCCCAATTCCAGTTTATCCTCTGGCTGATGCCAGCAATGGGGAGTTATACACTTCCTGCCATACAAGGCTTCATAAGGGGCCATCCCTATCACTGAGTGATAGCTATTGTTATATGAGAACTCCACAAGTGGAAGATGTACATCCCATTCACCCTGGAAATCTATGACACAACACCTTAACATGTCTTCCAGAGTTTGGATAGTTCTCTCGGTCTGCCCATCTGTTTGCGGATGGTAAGCAGAGCTAAATTTAAGCTCAGTCCCCAGTGCCTGATGTAAAGATTTCCAAAACCTAGAGACAAATCTAGGGTCTCTATCAGACACAATATCATCAGGTACCCCATGCAATCTGACTATCTCTCTGACATAAAGCTGGGCTAACTTGTCCAGGGAGTCAGTGAGATTCATGGGAAGAAAGTGGGCTGCCTTGGTCAACCTGTCCACTATGACCCAAATGGCATTATGTTTTCTCCTTGTCAGTGGCATTCCTACCACAAAATCCATTGATATGGATCCCCACTTTCTCTCAGGTATGGGTAAGCTTTGAAGCTTTCCCCCTGGCTTTTGGTGTTCAACTTTTACTTGCTGACACACCTCACATTTGGCTACATGAGCACTTATATCCTTCTTCAAGTATGGCCACCAAAAGTAAGCTTTGAGGGCATGGTACATTTTGGTAGCCCCTGGGTGCATACTTAGTTTACTGGAATGTGCCTCCTCCAGGATCTGAATTCTCAGATTTTCCTTTTCAGGTACATATAATCTTCCCTGGAAATGCAACATTCCTTGCTTGTAAGAAAACCCTTGGAAAAGTTCTCCTTTACTTTGCCCAGATATTAATCCCAGGTTTTCATCTTTGGCCTGAGCTTCTTTAATGAGCTCCTTCCATTCTGGGGTAATGGTGAGTACCTTAAGTAGGTCACCTTCCCAGGTTAGCCATTGACTTGCTAAACAAGTAAGGCTAAGGATTTCTGCCTTTTGTTCTATTTCTCCACCCTTGAGCACTCCTGTATAATTCCTGCTCAGGGCATCTGCCACAACATTGGCCTTTCCTGCTGTGTATTCAATCACACAGTCAAAGTCTTTCAAGTACTCTAACCATCTTCTTTGCCTCATGTTTAGGTCTTTCTGAGTGAACAAGTACTTGAGACTTTTGTGGTCTGTAAAAACTTGGAATTTATTACCAAGAAGATAGTGCCTCCATTGTTTCAAGGCAAAGACTACTGCTGCCAATTCCAGGTCATGTACTGGATATTTCTTTTCATGGGATCTTAACTGTCTAGAGCCAAAAGATATGGCTTGCTTGTCCTGCATCAGGACACATCCTAGTCCTATATGAGATGCATCAGCATACACCTCATATTCCTTTTCAGGGTCTGGGAGGACTAGTACAGGGGCTGTTGTCAGCCTTCTTTTAAGCTCTTGGAAGCTTTCTTCACACTTTGTTTCCCAGATAAATTTCTGGTTCTTCCTGATTAATTGAGTCATGGGTGCTGCTATAACAGAAAACTTTGGCACAAACCTTCTGTAATAGCCAGCCAACCCAAGGAAACTTCTAATTTCCCTCACATTCTGAGGTTGTTTCCAATTCAGGATTGAGCTCACCTTTTCAGGATCTACAGCCAACCCTTGGTCATTAATTATGTGACCTAAAAATGCAATCTCCTTTGTCCAAAATTTGCATTTACTTAGCTTTCCATAAAGCTCATTCTCTTGGAGCAAACCAAGCACTATACTCAGATGTTCTTTGTGAGTTTCTTCGTCCTTGGAATATACCAAGATGTCATCAATGAATACAACCACAAAGTGGTCCAGGTGTGCTCTAAACACCCTCTGCATTAAATCCATAAAGAATGCAGGTGCATTTGTAAGCCCGAATGGCATTACTGTATATTCAAAGTGTCCATACCTAGTCCTGAATGCAGTCTTAGGTATGTCCTCTTCCTTGACTCTTAGCTGGAAATATCCAGATCTCAGGTCTATTTTAGAAAAGACCTTGGCTCCTTTCAACTGGTCAAACAAGTCCTCAATCCTGGGGAGAGGATACTTGTTCTTAATGGTCAAGGCATTAAGTTTTCTGTAATCTATACAGAGCCTAAGGGTTCCATCCTTTTTCTTCACAAACAGTACAGGTGCTCCCCAAGGAGACACACTGGGTCTGATGAACCCTTTCTCAAGCAGTTCATCCAACTGCTTCTTCAATTCTACCATTTCTGGCACTGCCATCCTATATGGGGCAGCGAATGCTGGAGTTGATCCAGGTACCAGTTTAATCTCAAATTCTACTTCTCTTTTGGGTGGTAATCCAGGTAAGTCAGTAGGAAATACTCCTGGAAAATTCTGGACTATAGGAATTTGTCTAAGTTCCTCAGCTGCTTCCTGGTCATTAAGTTCCAGGCACTCATGTTCATTATCCAGAGTTATTAGTTTCACTACTTCAATTTGGTGATCCATAGGCAACTCTAGTGATTTATCTAGCTGGTATGGTTTGCAACCAGGTATCACTAACTGCCTAGCATGGCAGTCTATAACTGCTTTATTTCCACTGAGCCAATCCATGCCCAGTATTACACCATATTCATTGGTGTCCAGTACTAAAAATTTTGCTTTTAGTTTCTGCTTGTCTATCTGGACTTCACAATTTTCCACCATCTGGTATGTAAATAATACTTCTTTTCCAGCAGTTCTAACCACATACACATCAGTCATATGTTTTACTTCTAAGTTCATGACTTTAGCCAAGCTAGCAGATATCACAGATAATGAAGCTCCAGTATCGAACAAGGCAATAGTTAACTGGCCATTAAGGTAAATGGTACCTTTTAAGGCCCTTCTAGCCTTCTGCTGGCTAGTTTCCTTGTCCATAGATCCTGCATCAGCATCATGAGTACCAGGTATTTTCCTGGAAGTCTCCAACTGGAATATCCTACCAGGAGGTACATGTGTCCTTCTCTGGTCCTGTGCTGCTCTCTGTGCCTGCCTTCCATCTTGAAATGGCACAGGTGCCCTTTTCTGGGGCATGGAAGCTTGTCCAAATGGAACTCTGGGATTATACCTTCCCAGCATACTTCTATCTCCAATTCTTTTTGGGCAATCCTTGACCCAATGGTCTTGGGCCCCACACTTGTGGCAACCACTGGAAGCTTTAT
Source organism: Aquilaria yunnanensis (assembly GCA_039654915.1). Lineage (NCBI taxonomy): Eukaryota > Viridiplantae > Streptophyta > Magnoliopsida > Malvales > Thymelaeaceae > Aquilaria > Aquilaria yunnanensis. Next base: position 48,416,819 of record CM077594.1, read on the forward strand.
AGCATGGCTTATAGCCATGGAACTTCCCACACTTGGAGCATTGGGGACCAGGTGTCTGTGGTCCCTTCTCCTGCTTAAATTCTTTTCTGCTCCCATTATGCTCAGCCTCTTCTCTTGGCCTCTTCTGAAACTGGCCTTTCTGAACTCTGCTGCTACTTCCAGGGCCACTTCTATACTGCTCCTGAAATTCTTGCTCCAATGCCAGTGCACTTTGCATCACAGAGTAATAGTCTCTGGCTCCAACTGCTCTGAGGATCTGCCTCAGTTCAGGTCTTAGACCCCTCACAAATCTCTTTGTCTTCAGCTCCTCCTCACCATTGTATTGGGGTGCATATCTGATCAGGCTATTAAACCTCTGCTCATACTCAAGAACACTGAGATTTCCTTGCTTTAACTGATCAAATTCTACCTGTTTCTTATCCTTTTGAGCCTCGCTCACATACTGTTGGTGGAAGACTCTGAGAAAGTCTGGCCACCTCATGGATCTTCTCATCAAAAGTGGTTTCCTGCGGTTCCTCTCCTGGTGTGTCCTCTGAACTGTTCTCCACCACAGCTCTGCATGCCCTTCCAGCCTGAATGTAGCCAGAAGTACCTTCTGAGTGGCTGTCACCTCCATTCTTTCAAAGATCTTTTCTAACTGATAAATCCAGAACTCCGCCTCATCTGGTTCACAACCACCTCTGTAGATAGGAGGTTTCAATGCCAGGAATCCCTCCAGCTGGCCCTCCTTTAATTCACTCCTTCTATGCCTTCCTCTGTTGGCAGTTGAATTTCTGGTCCTTTCTCTATATGTTCTTCCTCTGGCTGGGTGTTCAGGGAGAGGCTCAGTCCTCCTGCTGTATATATATGCATCTAGCTCCTCAAGGTCTGGGCTATCACTTTCCTCTTCAGTTTTATGCTCCTGCCTGATTTCAGACCTCATCCTCCTTGATCTGGGATGTCTTTTCTCTTCATCAGTTTCCTCTTCTGGAATACCTCCATTATTGCTGTGCTGATCCAAATCCACTGGCTCTTTGCCAGGTCTCCTTCCCACTCTTCTACCTTCTGTTTTAGAATTTTCTCCTGTTTGCACCTGTTCTGGGTTTTCCTGTACTGGAGGTTGGCCTCTAGCCAAGAGTTGCATTCCAGTCACTATCTGTGTCATTGTTACCTGTAAGTTTTCCATCATCTGTTCCATTCTGTCTTCTCTGTTTCTGCTGGGTTCAGGTATCTGGGACCTGGTATTTGGCTGTCTTGCCAAGTTATGATCATCTTGTGCATTCTGCCTTTGGGCAGTTTCATCAGGCATTTCTTGCCTGGCACTTGGCTCTCTCGCCAAGGTATGCTCTTTTTGAGCAACTTGTCTCAGGGTATTTCTTTCCCTGGTTCTAGTTCTCATTCCTGCACTTTAAAATTGCAGCCATTTATATATATCCATGTATGCATATGCATGTCTTATGTGACCCTATGTGGGAACTTGACTAGGCTAACTACTTCTCAAATCCTGCTCTGATACCACCGCAGCAGGTCTGCTCTGTCACACCCCACACAGGCCCCAGCCCATGCACACTCTGTGCCTCTCACCAACCACTACCCTGAAGGTCCAGAACACTTGGGTCTTTAAGAGTTATCATCAGAGTTTAGTTACCTAACCTTCATTAAGTAGATTATTGGGCATTCTTTTTATTGGCCTGGGAGGTGGCCCAGGATGTCCCTGCTTATTTTAGACCAAGACCTTGCAGCTTAAGCAAGCCCAACCCATTACTTGCAAAACAAGCAACACTTGCACTTTTTCCTTTAAGTGCTTAACTTGTGTGCAATCAAGTGTACTAGTCATATGCATGGCAACAAAGAAGCCCATATCCATTTTCAAGCTTGAAAACACATACATATATGATGATGAGCATTCGGCCAAGTATAGTACACAAGGAAGCCAACATCAAAACATCATGCTGATAGTCATAAAGTCTAAAGAAACTTGGCAAACATACAGCCAACAAGTCCAACATACAAAGTCCACTAAGGCCCAAAATGCATAAGTCCAACATGGGCCCAAAAGTGCTTAAGTCCACAACTCAACAACAACTACATGGCAATCATGCCAAGGATGCAAATGGGCCCAAAACTTGCAGCCCAATTCTCACATAGCCCATATGTACACAACTACCCATAATGCTCAAAGGGTACTACAAAATGTGCACTATAGGTACAAGTCCAAAAGACCAAGTTATTGGTCTCCAAAGCCCACCAAGTCTCAAATGCCAAAAGCCCACTCAACCAACACCTCCTAGCTCAAGTCCCACAGCTAATCTCCTGCAAAACTTCATCCATTAAATTCGGCCTACATAAGACCATGGAATAAAATGCACATTTCAAGCCAAGAATTTGTTGGCACACATACCTTGGACAATATGTAAACTTGGTACACAAAAACCAAGAAGTCCAAACAGAAGCACAATTACTCAAGCTCTTTACCCTTTCCTGAAAATTCAACCAATAAGGGCAGTGAGTTTAAAACTCAGTAAGGATTCACACAACTCCAAAGGAGTTCATATTGTTAAGCATAAGCTTAACCTCCATAATCAAGCTAGTACCTACATCCAAAGACACAAAGACAAGGAAAATACAATTTGGCCGAAGCCTATATTCAACATATATCAATAATAAGTTGGTTAGCATGCACAATCAATCAACAAAAGCACACAAACTCACACACACACCACTTCTTCAGTTCGGCCATAGCCACTAGCAAGTGCTCATGTACAATTTTGCACACCATTTCTTCATGAAATCATCTCCATTCCCCTCGAGCTCTCAAGTGCTTGATGGATTGGCCAAACCCACCAAGAACTTTACACTTGCCATTCATTGATTAGCTAATCAACCCATGGAACCATTAATTCCATATTGCCCTTCAAGCATACTAACATCACTTGGCAAATCTTGACCATCAATTAGTAGCTTCAATTACTTGTCATTAATCATGGAAAATATACCAAGCACAAGTAATTCATGAATCCTTACCACACTTTTTAGCTTGAGTAAATTCGGCCTTGTTGGATTTCTTCCAAGTTAAGTTTGAAACTTCAACTTCAATGGTGTTTTGGTTAGTTTGTCCAACACAAGCTTGAATGTCTTAATCCAAGCTTCAATCTCCAAGTCCAAGTTACCTTTCATTTTCGGCCATAAACACAGCCACCATGAGTTTCACATATCATTCACATAAACTCATGAAATCATCATTTCCATGCCAAAACACCATGAACTCACCAAGAACACTCAAGAACAAACATGCACACCATTCGGCCAACTAGTGTTCTTTGGTGGTTTAGCTTCAAACTTTCGGTCCAAGGTTCTCCTAACACAATACAGCCTTCCTTTAGTCAATATAACTCTTATTCATGGAAAACATACCATGGATTTAAGTAATCTTGAGCTTTTACCTCAAGAACAAGGCTGAAAATTCTGGACTTGCACAACCGAGCTCCAAATCAACATGCAACACCAAGAACACCAAGTAAACTTCAAGAGAACTTCATGAACATGCATGAACATATTCGGCCATGCCTTGTTCCTTCAAGAACAAGCTCAAATCTTGACGCTCAACAAGGTATCTTCAAGAGTTTTGCTGGAAATTTGGATGTACACTCAAGAACACTCAAGTTTCGGCCAAGAATCAAGATGAACAAGTGAAGAACAAGCAAGAACATGGAAGAACATGGAAGAGCTTTGTGTTTCGGCCAAGTGCTCTCCAAAACCAACAAAGGCAGCAACTAAATGACAACTCCAAGGAATGTTTGCTGCATAAGAAGGCCGCCCACTCAAGTGCCCATTAAACAATAAATTTCAGCATTGTACAATGCAATATTCTCCCAAGCACCAAAAACCCTTCCATATAATATTTGGTCAAAGAATGGGAGCTGCAATTTGGGTGGCGGACAAAGGCTTCCAGCCTTCAATTAATTTACCCAAGTTGGCTTAAATGCCAAGGAAATCCCCCAACTAATTTGCATGGCGCCTCCAACCCTCCATGTCTCCATACTTCCATTCTAGCCACCAAATTCAATGCAATTTCCAGCATTTCTTTTTAAATTGTTGGCCCACATGCCAAGTACACAAAATGTGGACATAATTGCATTATTATACCATATAAAATTCGTCCATCACACCATTCTTTTAGCAATAATTAATTCCATCTTCCATCATCACCAATAAACAAATCAATCATGCTCCACCATGAATAAACAATTCATTTCTTTGTCCAAGGTTTACCTTATTTTAATGGCTCCACTAGGCAACTTCCAATATTTTAATAGCTCCACTAACACTTCCAATTAATTAATTTAAGTCAAGTTGGCTGCCCATTGACCAAGAGCCATAATATTGGCTTACCTCCTCTTTAGCCATCTCACAAAATTGCATGGCTAAATTTGTCCATCCTTGGTTTGTAGTTTTAATTCCAGCACTAGTCCAAGTTTTCAATTGAGTCCTCAAACTTTATTTCTTGCCAAGTCATACATAGTTTTTCATGTATGTGCAATTTGGCCCATAGTATTGCATAGTTCCATGTTAGTCACTAGTTACCAGTCCAGTTTGGTACTAGAACTTTATTTCATGGCATAGTTCACATAGAACTTTTGTATGTGTAATTAAAACACATAATTCACATAGTCTTGTATTCTCATCACTAAGACCATGTTCAAACAAGTCCCTCTTGTACTTAATTTCATGTCTTCATCATTCTCTTCTTGGCCATAGCCAAGTACTAACTGGTGGTCCTGACATCTGTTCTGTTTGATACTGGAGCTTCATTGTCTGTGGTATCTACTAGCTTGGTTAAGACCATGAATCTAGAAGTAAAATATATGACCAGCATGTACTTGGTGAGAACAGCTGGCAATGAAGTCTTGTTTGCCTATTATATGGTTGAAAACTGTGAAGTACAAATAGGCAAGCTGAAACTGAGAACAAATCTCATATTGCTAGAGACACATGACTATGATGTGATCTTAGGCATGAATTGGTTAGGAGAGAACAAAGTAGTTATTGATTGTCAGGCTAGACAATTAATAATGCCTGGTGAAATACCATATGATCTAGATAAATCCTTAAAGTTAGCCAAGGACTATCACTTGGAAGTACTGGAGATGATAACTCCAGAAAGTGAACAGGAATGCCTGGAATTAAATGACCAGGAAGTATCAGATGAACTTAAGAAAATACCTATAGTTCAGGATTTCCCAGGAGTCTTTCCTACAGACCTACCTGGTTTACCACCCACAAGAGAGGTGGAGTTTGAAATAAGATTAGTACCAGGAGCAGCACCAATATCTACTGCTCCATATAGAATGGCAGTGCCTAAGATGGTAGAACTCAGGAAACAATTGGATGAACTGCTAGAAAAAGAGTTCATTAGACCCAGTGTGTGTCAGGACCACCAGTTAGTACTTGGCTATGGCCAAGAAGAGAATGATGAAGACATGAAATTAAGTACAAGAGGGACTTGTTTGAACATGGTCTTAGTGATGAGAATACAAGACTATGTGAATTATGTGTTTTAATTACACATACAAAAGTTCTATGTGAACTATGCCATGAAATAAAGTTCTAGTACCAAACTGGACTGGTAACTAGTGACTAACATGGAACTATGCAATACTATGGGCCAAATTGCACATACATGAAAAACTATGTATGACTTGGCAAGAAATAAAGTTTGAAGACTCAATTGAAAACCTTGGACTAGTGCTGGAATTAAAACTACAAACCAAGGATGGACAAATTTAGCCATGCAATTTTGTGAGATGGCTAAAGATGAGGTAAGCCAATATTGTGGCTCTTGGTCAATGGGCAACCAACTTGACTTGAATTAATTAATTGGAAGTGTTAGTGGAGCTATTAAAATATTGGAAGTTGCCTAGTGGAGCCATTAAAATAAGGTAAACCTTGGACAAAGATATGAATTGTTTATTCATGGTGGAGCATGATTGATTTGTTTATTGGTGATGATGGAAGATGGAATTAATTATTGCTAAAAGAATGGTGTGATGGACGAATTTTATATGGTATAATAATGCAATTATGTCCACATTTTGTGTACTTGGCATGTGGGCCAACAATTTAAAAAGAAATGCTGGAAATTGCATTGAATTTGGTGGCTAGAATGGAAGTATGGAGACATGGAGGGTTGGAGGCGCCATGCAAATTAGTTGGGGGATTTCCTTGGCATTTAAGCCAACTTTGATTAATCAATCCAAGGCTGGAAGCCTTTGTCCGCCACCCAAAAATGCAGCTGCCATGCTTGACTAATATATTACATGAAATGGGTTAGTGCTTGGGAGAATATGCTTGGAATATTGCATTGGATAATGCTGAAAATTGTTGTTTATTGTGCACTAGAGTGGGCGGCCTTCTTATGCAGCAAACATTCCTTGGAGTTGTCATTTAGTTGCTGCCTTTGTTGGTTTTGGAGAGCACTTGGCCGAAACACAAAGCTCTTCCATGTTCTTCCATGTTCTTGCTTGTTCTTCACTTGTTCATCTTGATTCTTGGCCGAAACTTGAGTGTTCTTGAGTGTACATCCAAATTTCCAGCAAAACCCTTGAAGATACCTTGTTGAGCGTCAAGATTTGAGCTTGTTCTTGAAGGAACAAGGCATGGCCGAATATGTTCATGCATGTTCATGAAGTTCTCTTGAAGTTTACTTGGTGTTCTTGGTGTTGCATGTTGATTTGGAGCTCGGTTGTGCAAGTCCAGAATTTTCAGCCTTGTTCTTGAGGTAAAGGCTCAAGATTACTTAAATCCATGGTATGTTTTCCATGAATAAGAGTTATATTGACTAAAGGAAGGCTGTATTGTGTTAGGAGAACCTTGGACCGAAAGTTTGAAGCTAAACCACCAAAGAACACTAGTTGGCCGAATGGTGTGCATGTTTGTTCTTGAGTGTTCCTGGTGAGTTCATGGTGTTTTGGCATGGAAATGATGATTTCATGAGTTTATGTGAATGATATGTGAAACTCATGGTGGCTATGTTTATGGCCGAAAATGAAAGGTAACTTGGACTTGGAGATTGAAGCTTGGATTAAGACATTCAAGCTTGTGTTGGACAAACTAACCAAAACACCATTGAAGTTGAAGTTTCAAACTTAACTTGGAAGAAATCCAACAAGGCCGAATTTACTCAAGCTAAAAAGTGTGGTAAGGATTCATGAATTACTTGTGCTTGGTATATTTTCCATGATTAATGACAAGTAATTGAAGCTACTAATTGATGGTCAAGATTTGCCAAGTGATGTTAGTATGCTTGAAGGGCAATATGGAATTAATGGTTCCATGGGTTGATTAGCTAATCAATGAATGTCAAGTGTAAAGTTCTTGGTGGGTTTGGCCAATCCATCAAGCACTTGAGAGCTCGAGGGGAATGGAGATGATTTCATGAAGAAATGGTGTGCAAAATTGTACATGAGCACTTGCTAGTGGCTATGGCCGAATTGAAGAAGTGGTGTGTGTGTGAGTTTGTGTGCTTTTGTTGATTGATTGTGCATGCTAACCAACTTATTATTGATATATGTTGAATATAGGCTTCGGCCAAATTGTATTTTCCTTGTCTTTGTGTCTTTGGATGTAGGTACTAGCTTGATTATGGAGGTTAAGCTTATGCTTAACAATATGAACTCCTTTGGAGTTGTGTGAATCCTTACTGAGTTTTAAACTCACTGCCCTTATTGGTTGAATTTTCAGGAAAGGGTAAAGAGCTTGAGTAATTGTGCTTCTGTTTGGACTTCTTGGTTTTTGTGTACCAAGTTTACTTATTGTCCAAGGTATGTGTGCCAACAAATTCTTGGCTTGAAATGTGCATTTTATTCCATGGTCTTATGTAGGCCGAATTTAATGGATTAAGTTTTGCAGGAGATTAGCTGTGGGACTTGAGCTAGGAGGTGTTGGTTGAGTGGGCTTTTGGCATTTGAGACTTGGTGGGCTTTGGAGACCAATAACTTGGTCTTTTGGACTTGTACCTATAGTGCACATTTTGTAGTACCCTTTGAGCATTATGGGTAGTTGTGTACATATGGGCTATGTGAGAATTGGGCTGCAAGTTTTGGGCCCATTTGCATCCTTGGCATGGTTGCCATGTAGTTGTTGTTGAGTTGTGGACTTAAGCACTTTTGGGCCCATGTTGGACTTATGCATTTTGGGCCTTAGTGGACTTTGTATGTTGGACTTGTTGGCTGTATGTTAGCCAAGTTTCTTTGGACTTTATGACTATCAGCATGATGTTTTGATGCTGGCTTCCTTGTGTACTATACTTGGCCGAATGCTCATCATCATATATGTATGTGTTTTTAAGCTTGAAAATGGATATGGGCTTCTTTGTTGCCATGCATAAGACTAGTACACTTGATTGCACACAAGTTAAGCACTTAAAGGAAAAAGTGCAAGTGTTGCTTGTTTTGCAAGTAATGGGTTGGGCTTGCTTAAGCTGCAAGGTCTTGGTCTAAAATAAGCAGGGACATCCTGGGCCACCTCCCAGGCCAATAAAAAGAATGCCCAATAATCTACTTAATGAAGGTTAGGTAACTAAACTCTGATGATAACTCTTAAAGACCCAAGTATTCTGGACCTTCAGGGTAGTGGTTGGTGAGAGGCACAGAGTGTGCATGGGCTGGGGCCTGTGTGGGGTGTGACAGAGCAGACCTGCTGCGGTGGTATCAGAGCAGGATTTGAGAAGTAGTTAGCCTAGTCAAGTTCCCACATAGGGTCACATAAGACATGCATATGCATACATGGATATATATAAATGGCTGCAATTTTAAAGTGCAGGAATGAGAACTAGAACCAGGGAAAGAAATACCCTGAGACAAGTTGCTCAAAAAGAGCATACCTTGGCGAGAGAGCCAAGTGCCAGGCAAGAAATGCCTGATGAAACTGCCCAAAGGCAGAATGCACAAGATGATCATAACTTGGCAAGACAGCCAAATACCAGGTCCCAGATACCTGAACCCAGCAGAAACAGAGAAGACAGAATGGAACAGATGATGGAAAACTTACAGGTAACAATGACACAGATAGTGACTGGAATGCAACTCTTGGCTAGAGGCCAACCTCCAGTACAGGAAAACCCAGAACAGGTGCAAACAGGAGAAAATTCTAAAACAGAAGGTAGAAGAGTGGGAAGGAGACCTGGCAAAGAGCCAGTGGATTTGGATCAGCACAGCAATAATGGAGGTATTCCAGAAGAGGAAACTGATGAAGAGAAAAGACATCCCAGATCAAGGAGGATGAGGTCTGAAATCAGGCAGGAGCATAAAACTGAAGAGGAAAGTGATAGCCCAGACCTTGAGGAGCTAGATGCATATATATACAGCAGGAGGACTGAGCCTCTCCCTGAACACCCAGCCAGAGGAAGAACATATAGAGAAAGGACCAGAAATTCAACTGCCAACAGAGGAAGGCATAGAAGGAGTGAATTAAAGGAGGGCCAGCTGGAGGGATTCCTGGCATTGAAACCTCCTATCTACAGAGGTGGTTGTGAACCAGATGAGGCGGAGTTCTGGATTTATCAGTTAGAAAAGATCTTTGAAAGAATGGAGGTGACAGCCACTCAGAAGGTACTTCTGGCTACATTCAGGCTGGAAGGGCATGCAGAGCTGTGGTGGAGAACAGTTCAGAGGACACACCAGGAGAGGAACCGCAGGAAACCACTTTTGATGAGAAGATCCATGAGGTGGCCAGACTTTCTCAGAGTCTTCCACCAACAGTATGTGAGCGAGGCTCAAAAGGATAAGAAACAGGTAGAATTTGATCAGTTAAAGCAAGGAAATCTCAGTGTTCTTGAGTATGAGCAGAGGTTTAATAGCCTGATCAGATATGCACCCCAATACAATGGTGAGGAGGAGCTGAAGACAAAGAGATTTGTGAGGGGTCTAAGACCTGAACTGAGGCAGATCCTCAGAGCAGTTGGAGCCAGAGACTATTACTCTGTGATGCAAAGTGCACTGGCATTGGAGCAAGAATTTCAGGAGCAGTACAGAAGTGGCCCTGGGAGTAGCAGCAGAGTTCAGAAAGGCCAGTTTCAGAAGAGGCCAAGAGAAGAGGCTGAGCATAATGGGAGCAGAAAAGAATTTAAGCAGGAGAAGGGACCACAGACACCTGGTCCCCAATGCTCCAAGTGTGGGAAGTTCCATGGCTATAAGCCATGCTATAAAGCTTCCAGTGGTTGCCACAAGTGTGGGGCCCAAGACCATTGGGTCAAGGATTGCCCAAAAAGAATTGGAGATAGAAGTATGCTGGGAAGGTATAATCCCAGAGTTCCATTTGGACAAGCTTCCATGCCCCAGAAAAGGGCACCTGTGCCACTTCAGGATGGAAGGCAGGCACAGAGAGCAGCACAGGACCAGAAAAGGACACATGTACCTCCTGGTAGGATATTCCAGTTGGAGACTTCCAGGAAAATACCTGGTACTCATGATGCTGATGCAGGATCTATGGACAAGGAAACTAGCCAGCAGAAGGCTAGAAGGGCCTTAAAAGGTACCATTTACCTTAATGGCCAGTTAACTATTGCCTTGTTCGATACTGGAGCTTCATTATCTGTGATATCTGCTAGCTTGGCTAAAGTCATGGACTTAGAAGTAAAACATATGACTGATGTGTATGTGGTTAGAACTGCTGGAAAAGAAGTATTATTTACATACCAGATGGTGGAAAATTGTGAAGTCCAGATAGACAAGCAGAAACTAAAAGCAAAATTTTTAGTACTGGACACCAATGAATATGGTGTAATACTGGGCATGGATTGGCTCAGTGGAAATAAAGCAGTTATAGACTGTCATGCTAGGCAGTTAGTGATACCTGGTTGCAAACCATACCAGCTAGATAAATCACTAGAGTTGCCTATGGATCACCAAATTGAAGTAGTGAAACTAATAACTCTGGATAATGAACATGAGTGCCTGGAACTTAATGACCAGGAAGCAGCTGAGGAACTTAGACAAATTCCTATAGTCCAGAATTTTCCAGGAGTGTTTCCTACTGACTTACCTGGATTACCACCCAAAAGAGAAGTAGAATTTGAGATTAAACTGGTACCTGGATCAGCTCCAGCATTCGCTGCCCCATATAGGATGGCAGTGCCAGAAATGGTAGAATTGAAGAAGCAGTTGGATGAACTGCTTGAGAAAGGGTTCATCAGACCCAGTGTGTCTCCTTGGGGAGCACCTGTACTGTTTGTGAAGAAAAAGGATGGAACCCTTAGGCTCTGTATAGATTACAGAAAACTTAATGCCTTGACCATTAAGAACAAGTATCCTCTCCCCAGGATTGAGGACTTGTTTGATCAGTTGAAAGGAGCCAAGGTCTTTTCTAAAATAGACCTGAGATCTGGATATTTCCAGCTAAGAGTCAAGGAAGAGGACATACCTAAGATTGCATTCAGGACTAGGTATGGACACTTTGAATATACAGTAATGCCATTCGGGCTTACAAATGCACCTGCATTCTTTATGGATTTAATGCAGAGGGTGTTTAAAGCACACCTGGACCACTTTGTGGTTGTATTCATTGATGACATCTTGGTATATTCCAAGGATGAAGAAACTCACAAAGAACATCTGAGTATAGTGCTTGGTTTGCTCCAAGAGAATGAGCTTTATGGAAAGCTAAGTAAATGCAAATTTTGGACAAAGGAGATTGCATTTTTAGGTCACATAATTAATGACCAAGGGTTGGCTGTAGATCCTGAAAAGGTGAGTTCAATCCTGAATTGGAAACAACCTCAGAATGTGAGGGAAATTAGAAGTTTCCTTGGGTTGGCTGGCTATTACAGAAGGTTTGTGCCAAAGTTTTCTGTTATAGCAGCACCCATGACTCAATTAATCAGGAAGAACCAGAAATTTATCTGGGAAACAAAGTGTGAAGAAAGCTTCCAAGAGCTTAAAAGAAGGCTGACAACAGCCCCTGTACTAGTCCTCCCAGACCCTGAAAAGGAATATGAGGTGTATGCTGATGCATCTCATATAGGACTAGGATGTGTCCTGATGCAGGACAAGCAAGCCATATCTTTTGGCTCTAGACAGTTAAGATCCCATGAAAAGAAATATCCAGTACATGACCTGGAATTGGCAGCAGTAGTCTTTGCCTTGAAACAATGGAGGCACTATCTTCTTGGTAATAAATTCCAAGTTTTTACAGACCACAAAAGTCTCAAGTACTTGTTCACTCAGAAAGACCTAAACATGAGGCAAAGAAGATGGTTAGAGTACTTGAAAGACTTTGACTGTGTGATTGAATACACAGCAGGAAAGGCCAATGTTGTGGCAGATGCCTTGAGCAGGAATTATACAGGAGTGCTCAAGGGTGGAGAAATAGAACAAAAGGCAGAAATCCTTAGCCTTACTTGTTTAGCAAGTCAATGGCTAACCTGGGAAGGTGACCTACTTAAGGTACTCACCATTACCCCAGAATGGAAGGAGCTCATTAAAGAAGCTCAGGCCAAAGATGAAAACCTGGGATTAATATCTGGGCAAAGTAAAGGAGAACTTTTCCAAGGGTTTTCTTACAAGCAAGGAATGTTGCATTTCCAGGGAAGATTATATGTACCTGAAAAGGAAAATCTGAGAATTCAGATCCTGGAGGAGGCACATTCCAGTAAACTAAGTATGCACCCAGGGGCTACCAAAATGTACCATGCCCTCAAAGCTTACTTTTGGTGGCCATACTTGAAGAAGGATATAAGTGCTCATGTAGCCAAATGTGAGGTGTGTCAGCAAGTAAAAGTTGAACACCAAAAGCCAGGGGGAAAGCTTCAAAGCTTACCCATACCTGAGAGAAAGTGGGGATCCATATCAATGGATTTTGTGGTAGGAATGCCACTGACAAGGAGAAAACATAATGCCATTTGGGTCATAGTGGACAGGTTGACCAAGGCAGCCCACTTTCTTCCCATGAATCTCACTGACTCCCTGGACAAGTTAGCCCAGCTTTATGTCAGAGAGATAGTCAGATTGCATGGGGTACCTGATGATATTGTGTCTGATAGAGACCCTAGATTTGTCTCTAGGTTTTGGAAATCTTTACATCAGGCACTGGGGACTGAGCTTAAATTTAGCTCTGCTTACCATCCACAAACAGATGGGCAGACCGAGAGAACTATCCAAACTCTGGAAGACATGTTAAGGTGTTGTGTCATAGATTTCCAGGGTGAATGGGATGTACATCTTCCACTTGTGGAGTTCTCATATAACAATAGCTATCACTCAGTGATAGGGATGGCCCCTTATGAAGCCTTGTATGGCAGGAAGTGTATAACTCCCCATTGCTGGCATCAGCCAGAGGATAAACTGGAATTGGGACCGGAAATTATCCAAGAAACCACTCAAAAGATCAAATTAATCCAAGCTAGGATCAAAGCTGCAAATGACAGGCAGCAATCCTATGCTAACCTGAAAAGGAGGAGAGACCTGGAATTCCAGGAAGGTGACTGGGTGTGGCTTAAAGTTTCTCCTATGAAAGGAGTGATAAGATTTGGGAAGAAAGGGAAACTGGCACCCAGATATATTGGGCCATTTCAAATACTGGCCAGAGTGGGAAATGTGGCATATCAGCTGGAATTGCCACCAGAGCTTGGACACATACATGATGTGTTTCATGTGAGCCTACTTAAGAAATATGTTCCCAGCTCTAAGCAGATAGAAATGCCTGCTAGTGTGCCTGTGGCACCAAACCTCTCTTATGAGGAAGAACCAACTCAATTCCTGGCCAGAGATACCAGAAAGTTGAGAAGCAGGTGGATCTCTATGATTAAAGTTCAGTGGAGTAACCACACTCCTGAAGAGGCAACCTGGGAAGTTGAACCAGAAATTGCCCAAAAGTACCCTCAATTGTATGAAAGACTGGTGAGGAATTTGGAGGACTAAATTCTTTAAGGAGGGAGGAATTGTCAGGACCACCAGTTAGTACTTGGCTATGGCCAAGAAGAGAATGATGAAGACATGAAATTAAGTACAAGAGGGACTTGTTTGAACATGGTCTTAGTGATGAGAATACAAGACTATGTGAATTATGTGTTTTAATTACACATACAAAAGTTCTATGTGAACTATGCCATGAAATAAAGTTCTAGTACCAAACTGGACTGGTAACTAGTGACTAACATGGAACTATGCAATACTATGGGCCAAATTGCACATACATGAAAAACTATGTATGACTTGGCAAGAAATAAAGTTTGAAGACTCAATTGAAAACCTTGGACTAGTGCTGGAATTAAAACTACAAACCAAGGATGGACAAATTTAGCCATGCAATTTTGTGAGATGGCTAAAGATGAGGTAAGCCAATATTGTGGCTCTTGGTCAATGGGCAACCAACTTGACTTGAATTAATTAATTGGAAGTGTTAGTGGAGCTATTAAAATATTGGAAGTTGCCTAGTGGAGCCATTAAAATAAGGTAAACCTTGGACAAAGATATGAATTGTTTATTCATGGTGGAGCATGATTGATTTGTTTATTGGTGATGATGGAAGATGGAATTAATTATTGCTAAAAGAATGGTGTGATGGACGAATTTTATATGGTATAATAATGCAATTATGTCCACATTTTGTGTACTTGGCATGTGGGCCAACAATTTAAAAAGAAATGCTGGAAATTGCATTGAATTTGGTGGCTAGAATGGAAGTATGGAGACATGGAGGGTTGGAGGCGCCATGCAAATTAGTTGGGGGATTTCCTTGGCATTTAAGCCAACTTTGATTAATCAATCCAAGGCTGGAAGCCTTTGTCCGCCACCCAAAAATGCAGCTGCCATGCTTGACTAATATATTACATGAAATGGGTTAGTGCTTGGGAGAATATGCTTGGAATATTGCATTGGATAATGCTGAAAATTGTTGTTTATTGTGCACTAGAGTGGGCGGCCTTCTTATGCAGCAAACATTCCTTGGAGTTGTCATTTAGTTGCTGCCTTTGTTGGTTTTGGAGAGCACTTGGCCGAAACACAAAGCTCTTCCATGTTCTTCCATGTTCTTGCTTGTTCTTCACTTGTTCATCTTGATTCTTGGCCGAAACTTGAGTGTTCTTGAGTGTACATCCAAATTTCCAGCAAAACCCTTGAAGATACCTTGTTGAGCGTCAAGATTTGAGCTTGTTCTTGAAGGAACAAGGCATGGCCGAATATGTTCATGCATGTTCATGAAGTTCTCTTGAAGTTTACTTGGTGTTCTTGGTGTTGCATGTTGATTTGGAGCTCGGTTGTGCAAGTCCAGAATTTTCAGCCTTGTTCTTGAGGTAAAGGCTCAAGATTACTTAAATCCATGGTATGTTTTCCATGAATAAGAGTTATATTGACTAAAGGAAGGCTGTATTGTGTTAGGAGAACCTTGGACCGAAAGTTTGAAGCTAAACCACCAAAGAACACTAGTTGGCCGAATGGTGTGCATGTTTGTTCTTGAGTGTTCCTGGTGAGTTCATGGTGTTTTGGCATGGAAATGATGATTTCATGAGTTTATGTGAATGATATGTGAAACTCATGGTGGCTGTGTTTATGGCCGAAAATGAAAGGTAACTTGGACTTGGAGATTGAAGCTTGGATTAAGACATTCAAGCTTGTGTTGGACAAACTAACCAAAACACCATTGAAGTTGAAGTTTCAAACTTAACTTGGAAGAAATCCAACAAGGCCGAATTTACTCAAGCTAAAAAGTGTGGTAAGGATTCATGAATTACTTGTGCTTGGTATATTTTCCATGATTAATGACAAGTAATTGAAGCTACTAATTGATGGTCAAGATTTGCCAAGTGATGTTAGTATGCTTGAAGGGCAATATGGAATTAATGGTTCCATGGGTTGATTAGCTAATCAATGAATGTCAAGTGTAAAGTTCTTGGTGGGTTTGGCCAATCCATCAAGCACTTGAGAGCTCGAGGGGAATGGAGATGATTTCATGAAGAAATGGTGTGCAAAATTGTACATGAGCACTTGCTAGTGGCTATGGCCGAATTGAAGAAGTGGTGTGTGTGTGAGTTTGTGTGCTTTTGTTGATTGATTGTGCATGCTAACCAACTTATTATTGATATATGTTGAATATAGGCTTCGGCCAAATTGTATTTTCCTTGTCTTTGTGTCTTTGGATGTAGGTACTAGCTTGATTATGGAGGTTAAGCTTATGCTTAACAATATGAACTCCTTTGGAGTTGTGTGAATCCTTACTGAGTTTTAAACTCACTGCCCTTATTGGTTGAATTTTCAGGAAAGGGTAAAGAGCTTGAGTAATTGTGCTTCTGTTTGGACTTCTTGGTTTTTGTGTACCAAGTTTACTTATTGTCCAAGGTATGTGTGCCAACAAATTCTTGGCTTGAAATGTGCATTTTATTCCATGGTCTTATGTAGGCCGAATTTAATGGATTAAGTTTTGCAGGAGATTAGCTGTGGGACTTGAGCTAGGAGGTGTTGGTTGAGTGGGCTTTTGGCATTTGAGACTTGGTGGGCTTTGGAGACCAATAACTTGGTCTTTTGGACTTGTACCTATAGTGCACATTTTGTAGTACCCTTTGAGCATTATGGGTAGTTGTGTACATATGGGCTATGTGAGAATTGGGCTGCAAGTTTTGGGCCCATTTGCATCCTTGGCATGATTGCCATGTAGTTGTTGTTGAGTTGTGGACTTAAGCACTTTTGGGCCCATGTTGGACTTATGCATTTTGGGCCTTAGTGGACTTTGTATGTTGGACTTGTTGGCTGTATGTTAGCCAAGTTTCTTTGGACTTTATGACTATCAGCATGATGTTTTGATGCTGGCTTCCTTGTGTACTATACTTGGCCGAATGCTCATCATCATATATGTATGTGTTTTTAAGCTTGAAAATGGATATGGGCTTCTTTGTTGCCATGCATAAGACTAGTACACTTGATTGCACACAAGTTAAGCACTTAAAGGAAAAAGTGCAAGTGTTGCTGTTTTGCAAGTAATGGGTTGGGCTTGCTTAAGCTGCAAGGTCTTGGTCTAAAATAAGCAGGGACATCCTGGGCCACCTCCCAGGCCAATAAAAAGAATGCCCAATAATCTACTTAATGAAGGTTAGGTAACTAAACTCTGATGATAACTCTTAAAGACCCAAGTATTCTGGACCTTCAGGGTAGTGGTTGGTGAGAGGCACAGAGTGTGCATGGGCTGGGGCCTGTGTGGGGTGTGACAGTGTGTCTCCTTGGGGAGCACCTGTGTTATTTGTGAAAAAGAAGGATGGGACCCTTAGACTCTGTATTGACTACAGAAAACTGAATGCATTGACCATAAAGAACAAGTATCCCCTCCCAAGAATAGAGGATCTGTTTGATCAATTAAAGAGAGCAAAAGTGTTCTCCAAAATAGATTTGAGATCTGGATATTTCCAGTTAAGGGTAAGGGAGGAGGACATACCTAAGACTGCTTTTAGGACTAGGTAGGGACATTTTGAGTATACAGTAATGCCATTTGGGCTTACTAATGCACCTACATTCTTTATGGACTTAATGCAGAGGGTATTCAGAGCACACCTAGACCACTTTGTGGTGGTATTTATTGATGATATCTTGGTATATTCCAAGGATGATGAAACTCATAAAGAACACCTTAAAATAGTGCTTGATTTGCTCCAAGAGCCTCAGCTTTATGGAAAGCTAAGCAATTGTAAATTCTGGACTCAAGAGATTGGGTTTTTGGGTCTTATAATAAATGATCAAGGATTGGCTATAGATCCTGAAAAGGTAAGATCAATCCTGGATTGGAAACAGCCCCAGAGTGTAAGGGAAGTCAGAAGCTTCCTAGGGTTGGCTGGCTATTACAGAAGATTTGTGCCAAAGTTTTCTGTTCTAGCAGCTCCTATGACTCAATTAACCAGAAAGAACCAGAAGTTTGTCTGGGAAACCAAATGTGAGGAAAGCTTCCAAGAGCTAAAAAGGAGACTGACTACAGCTCCTACACTAGTCTTGCCTGACCCTGAAAAGGAATTTGAGGTATTTATAGATGCCTCTCATGTAGGACTAGGCTGTGTTTTGATGCAAGGAAAGCAGGCCATTGTTTTTGGGTCTAGACAATTACGACCACATGAAAAGAAATATCTAGTGCATGACCTGGAACTAGCAGCAGTAGTCTTTGCCCTTAAGGAGTGGAGACATTATCTTCTTGGTAAAAATTCCAAGTGTTTACAGACCACAAAAGTCTCAAGTACCTTTTCACTCAGAAGGACCTGAACATGAGACAAAGAAGGTGGTTGGAATATTTGAAAGATTTTGACTGTGTAATTGAATACACAGCTGGAAAAGCCATTGTAGTGGCAGATGCATTGAGTAGAAACTACACTGGCATACTCAAAGGTGGTGTGGTTGAACATAAGGCAGAAAGCCTGAATATTACTCACCTGGAAAGCCAATGGCTAGCTAAAGAAGGTGAACAGTCGAAAGTACTCACCATTACACCAGAGTGGAAAGAGCTTATTAAGGAAGCTCAAGCGGGTGATAAGGAGCTAGAATTGATTTCTAGCAAGAGTAAAGGAGAACTATATCAAGGGTTTTCCTTTAAACAAGGAGTGCTACATTTCCAGAATAGGTTGTATGTGCCTGAAAAGGACAACCTAAGAGTTCAAATATTGGAAGAAGCTCACTCTAGTAAGCTGGGTATGCACCCAGGGGCCACAAAGATGTATCATACTCTCAGACCATATTTTTGGTGCCCATATATGAGGAAGGATATTAATACACTTGTGGCTAGTTGTGAAACATGCCAACAAGTGAAGGTGGAGCACCAAAACCCAGGAGGGAAGCTACAAAGTGATGGCCTAGGGCCTCATCGTTTTGAGTCATGATGACTGTTGAGGAGACTTCTAGGAGGAAGAACGCCTGGAAGGTGGATCGCCCCAAGGAGAGTACCTGAAAAGCTGGTAAACAGGGTTAGGAGGTCCCCGGAGTGTTTTTCCGGGGGGGGAGCCTCCGACGCCCAAGTCAGTGGTGACCGGAAGAAGGAGAAAGTCACTAGCTCAAAGAGAAAGGCAGAAAAGTCTCGCCTGGTATTTTCTCAGGGTGTGAGAGCTGTATCTCCGGCCTACCAACCTCCTGTCAAGTATTTATTTCCTGTATATATAGGAATACCTAGCCCGTTCAGATCATGACACGTGTGCGGTCGGATGCTCCTGAACGTCTGGGCGTAGGGGACAGATAGTTGGTAACTAGATGGCCTCGAGCCTTGTGCTGAGATGAGCCATGATATGATTCTGATGGCGTCTGCGCGTCAGGGCGACTTTTTACGTCTGTGGTGGGACGTGTCAGAGGCTTCCTTAAATGCTTCCTTAAATGCGCCTGCCGTACTCCCGAGGTCCCTGGGCGAGGTCGTCCTCTAGTTCGGACAGAGCCTCTTCGGGAAGCCTACCCTCAGTTCGGGGGTTCCCAGTTCCAGGGGGTTCCGCCTTCGGGGATATCATATTCGGGCAGCAATGTCTGGTGCCACTTTTCCGAAGGCGCGTTGTTCACAACCTTGGGGGGCGAATGGAGTCCTCAAGTTTTACTGGCGTGCCGAGGCTCGGAGCTCTCAGGCTATCTCCCGAGGTGCATGATTCCACCTATTCCCGGGAAGCACCAGTTCTTCTGGCCGTTGTTGTGGCAGGGTATTCGGCCAGATTGAGGCGATAGCCTTTGGCTATCACATGCCCCCCTTTGGAAAGCCGAAGTGAAGACTTCGGTTTGCATCTCTTTCCGAGGTTGTCGTTGGGAGTCTTGTTGGGAAGCATAACCTGTTCCGAGGTCGCACCTTTTGCCCGAGGGTCTGGGCTGTTCGGCCTTGGCCTATTCTTTGGTATCTCCGAGGCAAAGCCTGTACCGAAGATACACCTCTTGCCCAAAAGTCATGGGCTGTTCAGCCATAGCCTGTCTCTTGGTGTCCTCGAGGTGGCCTGCTTTTTATTTCTGCAGGTCTGATGGCCAAGCGTGTCAGACTGAGCGGCGCGTCTCCATTTCTCAGGGATGTCAGACGACGTGTCCCAATCAGGAGGCGTGTCCCGGTTTTCCAGGCACGTTTGGGGAGGCACGTCCCCCATTTTTGCGCAGCGGTTGACACGTGGCTTCTTGCCATTGGAAGAGAGGCGCGTCATTTACAGAGGGCGCGCCTTTTCGGGTGCAGCGGGCAGTTACGGCGACGGTTCGCCTCCAATGGGTACTTATGATGTTCTTTCGGTTACCCACCTTTGGCCTATAAATAGCCCATTCCATCATAAGTCCCACTTACTGTTTTTCTGCTCTTTTTCTGCTCTGCCCTCTGTTCTTGCGTTTTATCTTGCTTTCTGTGGCGGAGCTTCTTTAATCAGAGCTTTTTCCTACCAACTTTCATGACGGCATCCTCAGGCAAATCTTTTGGTGGGTTTTGATTTCCAGAGTACTTGATTCCTCTGTTTTTCTGAGTTTTTCTGGAAAACTGTTGTTTTTTCCAAACTCGTCTTCTGAGTTTTTTCTGGAAACTATTTTCTTTTCCATCTCAAACTCTTTTTCATGTCTGCGATGCCTGTTCCCGAGAGCTGGAAACCTCTTCTGGCCCATCCTTGCTGTACCACCCCCGAAAAACTAGAGAGGTGGAAGAAAAAATTCTTTCTTCCGTCTTACGCTGTGACCAGACTGCCTCGTTCTAGCCATTTTGCTTTTTCAAACCGTCGCGACGAGGTTACCGTCTTCCGAGCCCAACTGAAGGCCGGTCTTCGGTATCCTCCCCCGAAGGTGGTTTGCGAGTTCTGCTAATTCCATGGCATTGCTGTGAACCAGCTTCCCCCGAACGCGTACTGCTATTTTAACGCCTACCTCTGCATGTGTGGCGTGTTCGGGATAGAGCCCCACTTCATCATTTTCATGCAGTACTACAAGCTCTATGTGGTCCCGAAGGGTGGCTTCTATTTTCTGCTGCCTCGGGGATCCGGGAGCAAAAAATTCACCTTCACCTTCGACACGAAGGATAGCTGGCGGGGGTGGCAGCCTAAGTTCTTTTTCCTCAAGGTGGATAAGAACTGGTCTGATGTCCCGACCAGGTGGGCTCAGGGAGTGCTGAACGCAGACGTCGTTGATCCGAGGATGCTGCTGACCCCACCGTTGGCTTCCGTGTTCGCGGATTTCGACGCCCGCATTCTGGCAGTCGCTGACTGGGCTCCCGAGGTCTCTCCTCGTGCTCTTTACCCCTTTCCTATCAACTGGAGGTTGATGACCGAAGAAGTCCTTCGGGAGCTGAAAGTGGTTAAGGAGCACGTGACTGACCTCAATATGCCCGCTCCCGCCATCGCCGGGAAAGACTCCTGGCTGGTCAAGCTCCTTAAGGGGGAGACTTCTTTCGAAACTTTTGCCGAAAGTGAGTAATCTTCCATCCCTTTATACTTTTTCCTCGGACTTACGCTGATATTTCTTCTCTTTTTCAGAGATGGGCGATGGGGCTGCCGCTTATTACAAGGCCCTCTTTTCTGGCCAAGTGGAGAAGGGGGAGCAGACAAAGAAGGCGGCTTCCCGAAGAAGGAAGACGACAGGGGCGGGACCCTCGGCGAAGCGAGCTAGGAAGGCTCTCCAACCTTCTCAGCCAGAGCTTTTGGAAGAAGAAGCTGGCGAAGAGGCTGGTCTTGTTGAAATTCCACCGGCCGAGGTCCCCGCTACTTCCGCCGAGGTGCCTCCTCCCGACCTCGAGGCCCCCAGAAACACTGTAGTGGTAGAAGTACCCACCGCCGAGGAGCGGTACCGACAGAAGGGTAAGGGTCTTTCTTCCGAGGGGCCCGAGGGTTCCGAGGACACTGTCTCCGAGGTTCCTCCAGGTATGCCTTTAGGCGAAGTTCAGCTCCTTTTCCTTTCGCGAATTTTTCTTCTGCTCCTAACTTCCTTCTCACTTTCAGGGGAGCCTCTTACTGCTGGCTGGAGGGCCATTCATGAGAGGAAACGGGCCCTGCGCGATGCCACAATCCCTGAGGGGAAGGTCCCCTTGGAGCCCTTTTGGACAATCACGGAGGATATGAATTTGTTCTCCGACGATTGTCCGAAGATGACCAAAGAGATTTGGAAGGGGATGACCACTGACGCCTCCTTCCGGGCCATTGCGGCGGCTCACCCTGGGGATAATACCCTCGCCGCAAAAGTCACCGAGTATGCTGCTCAGGTATAGTCTTTACACTTTTTTCCTCAATTTTCTAAGTGTTTAGACTTGTACTAACCTGGACTTTTGCCTTGCCGTAGCTGCTGGAGTACGCTGGTTATCTCCGAGTTCGGGTGGCCAGACAGGCTGCCTCCAAGGATGTGACTTCGCGGGAACTCAGTGAAGCGAAGGCTTCGCTTGCGAAGGTGATCGCCAGCAACCAGCAGCTGACAGCGGATTGTTCTCAGCAACTTGCTGCCGTTCGGGAGGAGTTCTCGAAGAAAAGAGAAGAACTTGAAAAGGACTCCTCCCGGAAGATTGCCGACCTCGGCGACCAAGTAAAGGGGCTGCTCCCCGCCAACGAAGATCTTGTCAAGGACAAGGCTGTTTCCGACAGTCTTGCAGCGAGGTTGACGGACGAGAACACTGCTCTTCAAGCCGAGGTCGAGGCTCTGAAGAAGGAGTCCGAAGAGACGCTGGGGATAAGCGAGCTCGAAGAGGAGGTTGCTGAGCTGAGGGACGAGGTCAATGTCCTTGGCATTCAAAAACGTACTTCTGATGACATGGCCAAGGTCGCTTTTCAGGACGGCTTCTGCCTCGCTCGGCACCAGGTGCTGCAGAGGTTCCCAGATTTGGACCTCTCTTTTCTGGAGGGGCTAAATATTCCTGAGGGACCTCGGTGGCAGTGGTCCAGGGTCGAGCATCTGAAGCTTCCTGGTCTTCGTCCGCCCGGCTCTCCCTAGTTTGTTTTAGGGCTCCTCTTATTTTTCTCCTTCGTGCTCCTTCTTTGGACACTTCTTTTGTAAGGCAGCGTTTGCTCTAAATGAACAATCTTTTCGGCTAAGTCCTTTCTTGCAAGTTTCTTCATTTCCACTGTCCCGAACACGTTTGCTTCAAGAGACTTTCGGAAAACCTGCAACCAAAGAAACTTTTTACCTTCCTTTGTCCCGAGCGTGCTCGCTCAAGAGACTTTCTGGAAAGTTTGTAAAAATTTGGCTAAGTCTTTTGCAGGCTTTTTGTTTCCTTTTAACCCGAACATGTTCGCTCAAGGGCCTTCGGAAAACCTTCAGCCAAATTTTTCTGCCTTCCTATTGTCCCGAGCATATTTGCTCAAGGGACTTAGGAAAATTTTCACGAGATTGCTCATTCCCTTTTTCCCGAGCACGTTCGCTCAAGGGTGTTCGGAAATTACCTCTGCTTTTGTTTTGGCATGTACTTTTGCGAGATTCTTGCTTTCCCTTTTTCCCGAGCATGTCCGCTCAAGGGTGTTCGGAAAATTTTCTCTGCACTGATTATGCCGAGTACCTTTGCAAGATTCTTGTTTCCCATTTTTCCCGAGCATAGTGGCTCAAGGGACTTCGGGAAGTCACATCTGCTTTTTTCGTGGCGAGCACCTTCGCGGAATTCTGTCTTGGACAATTTGGTATACTTGAAAATTTTTCTCAAGACCATTCTTCTCTAGACCATTCTGTACTTAGAATATTTCTTGTACAATACATTTCTTCCGCTCAACCTTAGGCGTAGAATTTTTTCAGGGCGTCTGAATGCCAAGTGTTTTTCAATTCTACGCCTTCGGCGTCGCCAAGCTTGTACACGCCTTTTCGTACTTCGGCGAGAACCAGATAAGGTCCTTCCCAATTTGCGCGAAGTACTCCGTGAGATGGCCTTCGGGGTGCAAAGTCGGCCTTTCGGAGAACGAGGTCTCCTTTTTTGATATCTTTTGGCCTGGCTTTTAAGTTGATAGCCGCGGCCATTCTTTGCTGGAAAGCTTTTCTTCTCAGCTCGGCTATTTCTCTGTGTTCGGCCACAAGGTCGAGCTTAGTTCTCAGACCGAGGTCGTTTCCGCCTTCATCAAATACTTGCACCCGTATTGAAGGCTGAACTATCTCTATTGGGATAATGGCCTCTGTTCCGAAGACGAGTGAGAAGGGAGTTTCCCCTGTGGCTCTTCGTGGCGTCGTTCGGTAGCTCCACAATACACTTTGGAGTTCTCCTGGCCATTTCCCCTTGGCTTCCCCAAGTCTCTTTTTCAGGCCATCTTTTATGGTCCTGTTTGATACTTCCACCTGCCCATTGCTTTGGGGGTGAGCTACTGGGGCGAAGTGCATCTTTATTCCGAGGTCGCTGATGAATTCCTGGAATCCTTTGTCTATGAACTGGGATCCATTATCAGCTACTAGTACCCTCGGTATGCCAAAGCTGCATACTATGTTTTTCCATACGAACTTCTGCACTTCTTTTGCCGAGATAGTTGCTAGTGGTTCTGCCTCTACCCACTTTGAGAAATAGTCCACTGCTATCACGCAGAATTTCACGCCTCCGGGCGCTGCGGGGAGTGGCCCAATGAGGTCTATACCCCAGACTGCGAAGGGCCAAGGATAGTCTGCCGACGTTACCATTTCCGAGGGTATCCTCTGGATTTTTGCATGTCTCTGGCAACTACCGCACTTCTGGACGAACTGCCTTGCGTCCTTTCTCAAGGTAGGCCAGAAGTATCCTTGGCGGAGTATCACTGCTGCAAGGGCATCAGTTCCAATGTGCGAGCCGCACATGCCTTCGTGGACTTCTTCGAGGACCATCTCAGTATCCTCTTCGCCCACACATCTCTGCAGCGGATTTGCATATCCTTGCCGATATAACTCTTCACCAATCAGGAAGAATCTTCCGGCGCATCTTCGCAGTCTTGCAGCATTGCCGGCGTCTTCGGGAAGCTCATTCTCTGCGAGGTATCTCTTTATGGGGTCCTTCCACCCCATTCCCGAGGTCGTTACGCTTAGCACGGAGATGCTTGGATGGTCTAGCACCTCGGTGTATGTTTTGGACTTCGCTAAGCAATCTGCCTCAGTGTTATTCCGCCGGGGTACATTTTCGATCCGCACGGCGTCAAACTCTTGGATGAGTTTTCTTACCAGCTCGTGGTATTTTGCCAAGATTGGGTCCTTCGCCCCATAATCTCCTGCCGTCTGCCGAACTACCAGCTGGGAATCGCTGTGAGCCCTTAAGTTTCTCACGCCAATCTTTCTGGCCAAGCGTAATCCCGCTATGAGGGCTTCATACTCAGCCACATTATTGGTGACGTTGAAGCTGAACTTGATAGCCTTCATCACCTCTAGGCCTTCGGGTCCTCTGATAATTATTCCAGCTCCCTGGTGTTCGGACCCCGAGGCTCCGTCAACATACAAGGTCCATTCTGGCTCACCTTCTTTCGGATCTGAGTGGTTCTCCTCAGTGGTGGGTATTTCGGTGATAAAATCTGCCAATGCTTGGGCTTTTATGGCCTTCCGAGGCTCATACGTGATTTCGTGTTCGCCAAGCTCTATGCACCACTTGGAGAGCCTTCCCGAATGATCAACTCTCTTCATAACATCGCGTTGTGGTAGACTACTTCGGACGATGATGGGGTGAGCCTGGAAATATGGTCGCAGTCTTCTTCCTGCAAGCACCAAGGCGTATATAGCTTTTTGAAGCAAAGGGTACCTGACTTCGGCGCCATGCAGGGACTTGCTGACGTAGTAGACCGGCCATTGTTTCGGCCCTTCTTCTTTTATCAGGACCGAGCTCACGGCCTTTTCTGTGACGGCGAGGTACAGTACGAGGGGTTCTCCCACCCGAGGTTGTCGCAGAGTCGGCAGGCTGGCCAGGTAGACTTTGAGTTCTTCCCAGGCCTTTTGGCAATCTTCATCCCAGGGATGATTGTTTCTTCCGAGGTCGCCTTCCATCTTTGCTGCCTTTGTGAGGACTTTGAAGAAAGGTCGACACCTATCTCCGTACCTGGAAATAAACCTGCTCAGAGAGGTTATTCTTCCGGTTAGTCTCTGCACGTCTTTCACTGTGGCAGGAGTTCGGAACTCAAGCAGAGCCTTAATCTTCTCAGGATTGGCGTCGATGCCTCTTTCGGATACCATGTACCCAAGGAATTTTCCCGACGTCACCCCGAAGATACACTTCTCGGGGTTAAGGCGAATCCCGAAGGCTCTGAGCTTTTGGAAGGTTTCCTCCAAATCTGCAATGTGGTAGCCGGGCAGCTTGCTTTTTACTATCATATCATCAACATATACTTCCATGTTTCTCCCCATTTGGTCTTTAAAGACCTTGTTCATCAGTCTCTGGTAGGTGGCTCCTGCATTTTTCAGCCCGAAGGGCATTCTGATATAGCAGTACGTTCCTCCCTCGGTGATGAAGGCAGTTTTCTCTTCATCTTCGGGGTCCATCCTTATCTGATGGTAGCCGCTGAAGGCATCTAGGAAGCTCAGGAGCCCGTATTCGGCCGTTGAATCTACCAGTTGATCTATTGGCGGGAGGGGAAATGAGTCTTTCGGGCAAGCATCGTTCAAGTTTCTGAAATCAATGCACATCCGAAGTTTGCTGCTACCTTCTTTTGTGGCAATGACCACGTTGCTTAACCATTCGGGGTATTTTACCTCCCTGATAACTTCAGCATCCAATAGGCGCTGGACTTCGGTTTTCACGAAGTTGCTTTTGTGGGCTGAGATGCTTCGTTTCTTTTGCCTGATAGGTTTTGCTTCCGGGCTTACTTTGAGGCTGTGCTGTATTATGCCAGGGTTCACTCCTGGCATGTCTTTCGGCGAGTAGGCAAACAGATCTTTTTTTTTTAGCAGAAAGGATACAAGATTTTCCTTATCACCTTTGGCCAAGCTCTTCCCTATTCGGGTAGATTGTCCTGGGACAAGATCTACTGCTTCCGTTTCTGCTTCTGCGGGATCTCCTTCTTTGCCTTTCTCCTGCGCCTTTGCCTCCACCGTTTGTGTAGAGCTGTTTGCCGGAGCCTTTCGTGTTTTTACAAACACCTTTCTTACCTCGGCTTGGTCGATGAAGACCTCTGCATCTCCATCCTTGGTGGCGAATGTGACAGTCAAGTACTTCACATCGGAGCGAATGTGCAGGTTCCCCTGAGTCTGCCTTCCAAGGATGGCGTTGTACGAAGACGGGACATCCATGACGATGAATCTTGCCATTGTGGACGCGTACAACTCAGCTGCTCCGTCTACCGAAGTGCCTTTCATCATCAAAGGGAGGTCGATCCATCCGAGGACGGGTAGTTCGGATGGCCCAACGCCGAAGGTGGGCGTGGTGACAGGTTTCAGCTCGCTGCTGGAGATGCCCAAGCTCGGCAGTAAGTGCGAGAATAGGACGTCAGCATTTGAGCCATCATCAAGCAACACTCTCTTGACGTCCCAGTTCCCTATTCTCGCCATTATCAGCAGCGGGTCGTCGTGGGGGAAGACGACAGTGGAGCCATCTTTGCGAGCCAATTTCTTTGATGGACTTTGATACTCCATAACCGCTATTTCTCTGGCCTTCCGCTTTCTTTCCGAGGATGGGAGCCCCGTGGTGATGGTTTGGATGACCCCTACTGGAGGTGGAAGGCGCCTTTTTGGACTTCTGTTTCTCCGCCTGTCTGAGTCATAGTCCTCGTTTTCGGCCCTCTCTTCCTCCTCTTTTCTGCCCTTTGGGGAGGGCATCCGCAGGTACTTGCGAAGTTGGCCCTGTTTGATCAGCGACTCTATGTACTTCTTCAGTTGGAAGCAGTCTTCGGTGTCATGACCGTGGTCGCGATGAAACTGGCAGAACTTCTTGGCATTCTTCTTATTATCGGCGGCCATGGCCTTTGGCCGCCGAATCTGCGTCCCTTGCCTTTCCAGCGCCATGAGAATGTTGGTCCGTGTCGTGCTCAAGGGTGTGAAACTTTGAGGTTTCTTTCCTCGCATTCGCCGTGGTCGACCTGTATGTTCAGAAAGATGCCGAGCTTGCTGGCTGGACCCTTCGGCGCGGTGATGATCAGACTTCGGCCCCGCCATCCTCAATTCCTCGACAGTCATGTGCTGCTCTGCCCTTCGGTAAAATTCTCCGAGGGTCTCTGGGGGGTCTTTTGAGAACTCGTAGAACAGCTGTGAGTCACGCCGAAGTCCCCGTGTCATAGCGAGGATGCGGATTTCGGGCCGGAAGTCCGGGACGCTGAGTGCTTCCCTGTTGAATCGCTCGACATAGTCTCGGATCGTCTCTCCGTTTCTCTGCTCTATGTCGAACATCTGTACAGGCATTTTGGCCGTCGGCCTGCTCCCAATGAACTGCTGGGTAAAGGCTGTGGACAACTCCTGAAACTCAGTGATAGTCCCTGGGGGCAACGAATTGTACCATGCTGTTGCTGGGCCCGTGAGGGTGACTTCAAAGCATTTGCACATGGTAGCGTCATCAGCTCCGTGCATTATCATGCTCCGCCTGTACTTCGTCAGATGGGCCTGTGGATCAGTCCGGCCATCATAGATCTCCAGCCTAGGCACTCTGAAGTCGCCTGGCATAGCTGCCTCAACGACGGTGTGAATAAACGGGGAGCCATCTTCGCATAATGCCCCCGACAGCCTGTCCCAAACGGGTTTTCTGGTCACTTGCTTTTCCACTCTGTCCAGCCGTGCCAATATCCTTTCCATAAGCGCAGTGGCGCTAGGACCATTTTCGCGGGAGGGAGATCGACGGCGCCTTTTCGGGGAGCGAGTTCGGCGCGGAGGGGTCAGGGCCCTCGCCTCGGGCGACGAACTGCTTCGCTGTGAGACTCTCGGTCGCTTGGACCCGGTTTGTCCCACAGGTCATTTCCCGAGAGCTATATCTTCTGTGGATGATTCTCCGCGAGGATCTCCACTTTCTGAACTGCGGTGTGTAGACTTGGGGCTTCTCTCCCGAGGGCGTGTTGATGAGGAGGGTTTCTGGGCCTGTGACTGCTGTGGCCATCTTCGGTCGATCTGCTGAGTCATTTCAGCAACGACCGAGCGCTGAAAGTCCCCTCAAGAAGCTCATGGTGATTACCAGAGGGCGGTCCTCCTCTGGCGTAGAAGTCTCTGGGAGTGTCTGCTCAGCAGCCGGTTGTATCTCAGCCGCGGACGAGGACCTTGGGAGTCCCTTGTCCTTAGAACGCCGAGTCTCAACGACGGCAATCTGCGAGCGGGTTCCCACAGACGGCGCCAAATGATGGCCTAGGGCCTCATCGTTTTGAGTCATGATGACTGTTGAGGAGACTTCTAGGAGGAAGAACGCCTGGAAGGTGGATCGCCCCAAGGAGAGTACCTGAAAAGCTGGTAAACAGGGTTAGGAGGTCCCCGGAGTGTTTTTCCGGGGGGGGAGCCTCCGACGCCCAAGTCAGTGGTGACCGGAAGAAGGAGAAAGTCACTAGCTCAAAGAGAAAGGCAGAAAAGTCTCGCCTGGTATTTTCTCAGGGTGTGAGAGCTGTATCTCCGGCCTACCAACCTCCTGTCAAGTATTTATTTCCTGTATATATAGGAATACCTAGCCCGTTCAGATCATGACACGTGTGCGGTCGGATGCTCCTGAACGTCTGGGCGTAGGGGACAG
This sequence comes from Aquilaria yunnanensis, assembly GCA_039654915.1. Taxonomy (NCBI): domain Eukaryota; kingdom Viridiplantae; phylum Streptophyta; class Magnoliopsida; order Malvales; family Thymelaeaceae; genus Aquilaria; species Aquilaria yunnanensis. Next base: position 48,446,279 of record CM077594.1, read on the forward strand.
ATAGTTGGTAACTAGATGGCCTCGAGCCTTGTGCTGAGATGAGCCATGATATGATTCTGATGGCGTCTGCGCGTCAGGGCGACTTTTTACGTCTGTGGTGGGACGTGTCAGAGGCTTCCTTAAATGCTTCCTTAAATGCGCCTGCCGTACTCCCGAGGTCCCTGGGCGAGGTCGTCCTCTAGTTCGGACAGAGCCTCTTCGGGAAGCCTACCCTCAGTTCGGGGGTTCCCAGTTCCAGGGGGTTCCGCCTTCGGGGATATCATATTCGGGCAGCAATGTCTGGTGCCACTTTTCCGAAGGCGCGTTGTTCACAACCTTGGGGGGCGAATGGAGTCCTCAAGTTTTACTGGCGTGCCGAGGCTCGGAGCTCTCAGGCTATCTCCCGAGGTGCATGATTCCACCTATTCCCGGGAAGCACCAGTTCTTCTGGCCGTTGTTGTGGCAGGGTATTCGGCCAGATTGAGGCGATAGCCTTTGGCTATCACAAAGCTTACCTATACTTGAGAGGAAATGGGGATCCATCTCTATGGATTTTGTAGTGGGCATGCCACTGACAAGGAGAAGGCATAATTCCATTTGGGTCATTGTGGATAGATTGACCAAGGCAGCCCATTTTTTTCCCATGAATCTTACTGATTCTTTGGATAAATTGGCACAACTCTACATAAGAGAATTAGTAAGATTCCATGGAATACCTGATGACATAGTATCAAACAGGGATCCTAGGTTTGTCTCTAGGTTTTGGAAATCCCTGCATCAGGCATTGGGCACCAAACTTAAGTTTAGTTCTGCCTACCATCCACAGACGGATGGACAAATAGAAAGAACTATACAGACTCTGGAAGACATGTTGAGGTGTTGTGTGATTGACTTCCAGGGTGAATGGGATGTACATCTCCCATTGATAGAGTTTTCATATAATAATGGCTATCATTCAGTGATAGGAATGGCTCCTTTTGAGGCCTTATATAGTGGGAGATGTATTACTCCTCATTGTTGGCATCAGCCAGAAGACAAGTTGGATTTAGGGCCAAACATTATTAAGGAAACCACAGAGAAAATTAAATTGATCCAAGCCAGGATCAAAACTGCAAATGATAGGCAGCAAGCCTATGCAAACCTGAAGAGGAGAAGAGACCTGGAATTCCAGGAAGGAGACTGGGTGTGGCTTAAAGTTTCTCCAATGAAAGGAGTAATCAGGTTTGGGAAAAAGGGGAAACTAGCACCCAGATATGTTGGGCCATACCAATTACTGGCCAAAGTAGGTAATGTGGCATATCAACTAGACTTGCCACCAGAACTTGGAAACATACACAATGTGTTCCGTGTAAGCTTGCTCAAGAAGTATGTTCCAAGCTACAAGCAGATAGAAACACTTGCAGCTGTGATTGTGGCACCCAACCTTACTTAAGAAAAAGTGCCAATTCAGTTCCTGGCCAGAGATACCAGGAAGTTAAGAAACAGGTGGATTTCTATGATTAAGGTGCAGTGGAGTAACCATACTCCTGAGGAGGCAACCTGGGAAGTAGAACAGGAAATTGCTACTAAATATCCTCAACTATACCCTAGACTGGTGAAGAATTTGGAGGACCAAATTCCTTAAGGAGGGAGGAATTGTTAGGCTCACCTCCTAAGTGCTTGGCTTAGGCCAAAGAACAAAGAAGATTGATGTGGAGGACTATGGGAACTAGTACAGTGGTCTATGAGCAAAGCTGGAAACTTTCAGGGCTTAACTGCACATAAAAATGGGACTACGGAAAAACAGACAGAAATCCAAGAAAGGGGATCAAATTGTACACTTAGATGAGTGGTACAATTAAAACTATAAACTTTAAGATGGTGATTTCGGCCATGCAAGTTTATTTGATGACTAGTGCAAGACTAGACCAAATCTAGTGGACAACAATGATTACTAGTCATGTCTTGTCTACCATTAAGGAACTATTCACTATTTAACTAGTTAAACTAACTAGTTTTTATACTAGACTTATGGCCAATTTTATAAGGGAATTATGGCACTTTGGTACTGGTGTTTGATATGTGCATGGAATTATAAGCCATGAAGTGACCTAAATGTCAAGATAGACACATGTTTTAGTGGCGGCCTTGTGGTTATGTGAAGTTGAAGGCTACATTGAACCATGCAAATTAATGGAAGAAAAAAGTTGGCATAAAAGCCAACTTATGCACAATTGTCCTATGACCGGTTTGACTAAGGCCACTTAAGCCTTGTTTGCTTCCATTTCGGGTTCATTGATTCCCTTGGCCGAGAGTTGTTCTTGAGTTCTCCCGAAAGTGCTCTTGAATTCAAGCAAGTTTTGAGGCGATTGAAGAAGACAAGCTAGAAAACTAGAGTTTTGGTGCTAGACTACTTCAATTTTGAGCTTGGTTCTTGAAGAGTCAAGGAAGGCCGAGCCATTCAAGCTAGGGTTTTGAGGTAATTCGTGTGTTTTCTTGATTCCACGGTAGTTCTTCCATGAACAAGGAGATTAAGTGCTCAATTGACGTTGTATTAAGCGAATTGAGCAAGTAATGTGCGGGTTTGAAAGTTAAGCGTTGGCCGAAAGTGAAGAATGATATAGCTTGGTGTTCTTCTTTGTTCACATGGAAATTAATCCATGATTAAGGTTTATTGATGCCTACTTGATCTTGTGATAGGCTATAATAAGTGAAGAACATCAAATTGTGGAAGTGGGTACTTGGCCGAATGCTTATGTGGAGGTAAATTTCATGTTCTTCCTTTGGTTACATGGTAATGGTGCCATGAACAAGGTTTAATGATGCTTAGATGGTTATATGTTGGGTTAATTTGAGTGAAGAACATCAATGTATGGAATTGGGCATTTGGCCGAGAGCATGAACTATGATAATTTAGTGTTCTTCTTGGAATACATGGTAGTTGATCCATGAATAGGTGTTGTTGGTGCCTATTTGTTGTTATGCTAGGCTATTTGAGTGAAGAACACTTGGGCATTGGAAGTTGATATCTTGGCCAAAAGCATTGTGAGGTAGGGTTCACTAACACTTGATTATGCTTGGTGAATTACCATGGTTCAAGTGTTTAGAGTAGCTAACTGATGGTTAAAATTTGCCAAATGACCTTAGTTGCTTGATGGGCTATTGAGAATACATTCGGTCTACTTGTTGACTAGCTAATTAACTAATGTACATGTATTAGAAATGCTAGTAAATGTGGCCTATTTGCTTAGCATTTTGGAGCTCTAAGTGGAAGTGGAGTGTTTGATGGTGTTTTGTGTGCAAAGTGCACATGGGTACATGTATGGTAAATTGGGCGAGAGCGTTATGTGGTGTGTGTGTATGTGTTACTGTGTGCTTGGGTGAATTCTATGTGCTTGCTAACCCTTAGTCATTATTGTTACTCATATGCCTTGGCTACTTAGTATGTATATGTATATGCTTGGTTTTCTTGGTCTTTGTGTTTGTTTTGCAAGTATGTTGAGCTAATGGGAGGTTAAGCTTTGAGTTGTATACTCAGCTTAACTAAATAGACTCATAATTGAGTTGTATATTAAAGTGAACTCTACTGAGTTTTATACTCACTGCCCATCCTATTTTTTTTTCAGGAAAAGACATACGGCCTGAGTAGTGCTAACTTGCTTTGTGCTTGTGTTTAGTACTTGCTTGCTTGTTTTCCAAGGTATGTGCCAATGTATGCTTGGCTTATGGAATTTAGTTCATTACAAGTCTTATATCTTGTTGGCCGAGACTTATGAGATAAGTTTGCAGGCTGTAGTGTGGGGGACCAGTATAGGAAAGCACTATGGACACTTGGACTTTGGCTCTGATTGTAGTCTTTACTTTTATGACAATGAACATGGCAATCAGGTTGGTGCTGCAGTGTGTACTTCTATATGGGATCCTTAAGGTCCTTTTTGACCATTAATGGTCATGGTTTGTACTTAAACTTGGCATGGACAACTTTCGGGTTCATGGCATGTAGCCATGTAGGAGGCTAGGTTGACTACCCTTTTGGAGTGTACATATATGTAGTCTTTGATTCCTAGTTTGGTGTTAGTTTGTAGGACTTTTGTGCCAAGTTATGGGTATGTGTTATGGTTGATTTTGGACATGTATATATGTGAAATGCTATGGGCCATGGTTTGGCACCCTTAGGAATGACTATTGGCTTATGTATGTGTATGTAAATGTGAACCTCCATGTGTTTCCTTTGTTCGCCGAGAAGAACATATGCGTATGAACATGTGTTTTCAAATCAAAGTAAACACTGTGGGCTTCTTGGTTGCCATATAAGTAGCACACTTGATTGCACACCATATATGCACTTAAAATTTCATTAAGTGTTGCCTTGCTTGATATGCAAGTAATCTATTAAAACCTTTCTTGTTTTGCAAGTTAGTGGTATTGGGCCTTGCATCTGCTGCAAGGAAATTATTGGACTTGTGTTAAAGCCTCCTGGCCACCTCGCAGGCTTCCCAACTTAAGAAAATAAGACTTAATGTTGCCGTTGCTTGCTTGGCCGAATTAAAGAATTTAGAATTTGAGTTGGGTTTGTGAGTTAAAGTAGAAACTTATAGGCCAGGGCCTATGTGAGGTGTGACACTTTTTGCTAAGGTATGTGCCAAAATCAAATGCTTGGCTTATATAAGTACATTATGCAAGTCTTATGTTTAAGGCTCAAACTCATGTGTTTGAGTGTTGCAGGCCTTGTAGAGTTATGGGACAGTCTACGAAGAGCTATGGATGTGTGTTCTTGGGCTTTAGTTTGGTGGTTTCCTTTCATGACCATGGATTTGGTTATAGGACTTGTGCTTCAATGTTTGATCTTGTACTGTACCCTTAAGGTACTTCTCAGTTATTATAGGTAGGATGGTCTTGTAAAGCATAAGTTGAACACCTTTTTGGTTTTAAGTACTCTTGGTATGTTGCCAAGTTGGTAGTACTTATTTGTAGGCTACTCTTGTTTATATTTAGACTCGTTTGAATCATGGTTTTGTGTACATATGTTGGATGGTTGGAATGACAAGTTATGCTTGTTTATGTGTTTATGGAATTTTCCTTGTGTACTAAACCTATTGTGATCTTTAGATGGCCAAATGTACATGGACATGAAAAAGTGTGTTTTCAGAACTTGAATGATATGGGCTTCTTGGTTGCCATGCATTGAATAGCACACTTGATGAGCACACATCCTAGACACTTAAAAGTAAAAGTGTAATGCCTTGCCTTGTGTTGCAAGTTATTGCTAAAACCTTGCCTTGTGCTGCAAGTAAACTATACAGGATTACTCATAAGCCTTCTAGGGCACTTCCCAGGCCTCAACCTTAAGAAAATAAGACTTAAGCTACCAAATTGAAAGTTGGCTGAAACTAAGGATTACACATAACTCATAAAAATGTTTGTGCTCAATAACTTTCTAGGTAGTATGGTGAGTGGTACTGTGAATGCATAGGCTGGGGTTTGTGTGGGGTGTGATAGGCTTTGTTTGGCATCAAAGCTTAAGGTTTCTAGCTTCTGATTAATTAGGGTATTTAGCCTAGAGTTCTTCCCACATAGGTTTATATAAAACTTGTACTTATTGAGCAGATGTGAATAGCTGCATCTTAAGTGCAGGATGAGAACCAGAGGTAGGGAAAGAGAATCCTTTGCACAGGAAGAAGACAGAATATCCCATCATAGAGATGGAGTATATACAGGGGAGCCTGAAAGACAGGTAGAGGCCATTGAGCCTAATTTGGCTGAAGAGCCAAATGCCATGTTACAAGTACCTGGACCAAGCAGAGTCAGGCAAGATAGAATGGAACAGATGATGGAAACAATGCAAGCTACTGTAGCACAGCTTGTGGTGGGAAGGTAAGCCTTGGCTAGAGGCCAAGCCCAGTCATAGGAAAGCCCAGAAGAAGTAAGAACAGGAGGGAACCTTGAGGGTGAAGGTAGAAGGAGTAGAAGGCCCAGCAAAGAGCCAGTGAATTATGATCAATCCAGTAAGAATGGAGGGAATCAAGAGGAAGAAGTATGTGATGAAGAGAGAAGGCACCCATGAGAGAGTAGAATGAGATCTGAAGTGAGGCAGGAGACCAGAGCTGAGGTAGAGGAGAGTCCAGATACAGAAGAGCTGGACACCTATATATATTCAAGGAGGACTGAACCTATTATTGAAATGACAACCAGAGAGAGACCAGTTAGAGGTGGACATCGAGACAGGGAAGTTACAGAAAAGAGGTCTAGAAGAGGGGTTTAAAGGAGTGCCAGCTGGAAGGATTCCTGGCACTGAAGTATTCAATGGTTGTTGTGACCCAGATGAAGTTGAATTCTGGGTATATTAGGTAGAGAAGATTTTTGAGAGGATGGATGTATTCTCTACTCAGAAAGTACTTCTGGCCACCTTTAGGTTGGAAGGAAATGCAAAGCTCTGGTGGAGAGCTGTGCAAAGGACATACCAGGAGAGGAACAAAAGAAGCCCACCTGCCAAGAGGAGGTCTATGGATGGGCAGATTTTGTCCAGGTCTTCCATCAACAGTATGTGAGTGAAGCATAGAAAGATCAAAAGTAGGTAGAATTTGATCAGCTGGAGCAGGGAGACCTTAGTGTAATGGAGTACAAGCAGAGATTCAACAACATGATTAGATATGCTCCGTAATATGATGGTCAAGAGGAATGAAGACTAAGAGATTTCTGAGAGGCTTAAGGCCTGAACTGAGGCAGATCCTTAGACCAATGGGGGCCAGAGATTGTTATTAAATGATGTAGAGTGTTATTGCCCTTCAGTAGGAATTCAAGGAGCAAACCAGGAGTGGTCTTAGAAGTGGAAGTGGATCCCAAAGGGAACAACAAAAAAGGCCGAGAGAGGATGTGGAGCCAAGTAGGGGAAGAAAAGGAAACAAGAAGGAAAAAGGGCCACAGCAGTATGGTCTGTGTGAATGCATAGGCTGGGGTCTATGTGGGGTGTGACAACTTGTATCCCCACCGATGGTTGTACGACCTCGATAGGCATAATGGCCTCCGTGCCGAAGACGAGTGAGAAGGGTGTCTCACCCATGGGCCTTCTGGGAGTTGTTCAGTAGCTCCAGAGCACACTCGGAAGTTCTCCTGGCCATTTTCCTTTTGCTTCCTTCAACATCTTTTTAAGACCATCTTTTATCGTTCTGTTGGACACCTCAACTTGTCCATTGCTCTGAGGATGGGCAACTTGGTGAACTAGGAACCATTATTAGCTACTATCACCCTCAGTACACCGAATTTGCATATGATGTTCTTCCAAACAAATCTCTGTATGTCCTTCACCAATATTGCTGCTAAAGGCTCTGCCTCAATCCATTTGGTAAAATAGTCTATTGTGACTGCGCAGAACTTCACTCCTCCTGAAGTTGTTGGGAGAGGCCCATTGAGGTCAATGCCCCAGACCGCGAATGGGCAAGGATAGTTTGTCGAAGTTATCATTTCCGAGGGTAGTCTTTGGATGGGAGCATGTCTTTGGCATTTGTCGCATTTCTAGACAAACTGCCTCGCATCCTTCCTAAAGGTAGGATAGAAATATCCTTGGCAGAGTAGTACCCGGGCGAGGGCATCAGTTCCTATGTGAGAACCACAGGCCCCTTCATGGACTTCTTTCAGGACCGTCTCCATGTCCTCTTCGCTGACACACCTCTGTAACAGACTGCATACCCTTGTGGGTACAACTCTTCTCCTATTAGGAACAATCTTCCTGAGCATTTTCGCACTTTCACAGCTTCAAGAAGATCTTTGGGAAGTTCCGAAGTTGTGAGGTATTTCTTGATAGGATCTTTCCACCCTATACCCAAGGTTGCTATGCACATTATTGCTATGCTTGGCTGATACAGTACTTCGGTGGACTCCTTTGATTTGGCCAAAGTATCTGCTTCCATATTATCTCATCGTGGTACATTTTCTATATGTACCATGTTGAACTCTTGGATGAGCTTCTTCACCAGATCATGGTACTTTTCCAAGTTTGGGTTCTTTGTTCTATAGCACCATATGTTGGACCACTAGTTGAGAATCACTGTGGGCCTTTAGATTCCTCACACCTACTCTTTTTGCCAGCCGTAAGCTTGCTATAAGGGCTTCATATTCGGCAACATTATTAGTGACATTGAAACAGAATTTGATGGCTTTCATAGCTTCCATACCTTCCGGTCCGTGAAGGATTACTCTGGTTCTTCGGTGTTCGGATCCTGAGGCACCATCAACGAATAATGTCCATTCAGGCTCATCATTTCCAAAGTCTTTTGGACTACCTTCGATTTTAGGTACCTTAGCGATAAAGTCTACCAGCGCTTGGGCTTTTATTGTCTTTCTTGGCTCATAGGTGATGTCATATTCACTGAGTTCGATACACCACTTTGATAATCTTCCTGAATGGTCTACCTTCTTCATGACATCTCGAAAAGGTAGGTTACTTTGAACAATGATAGGGTGCCCTTGGAAGTAAGGTCATAGCCTTCTACTTCCCAATATTAAGGCATAGATGGCCTTCTGTAGAAGAGAGTACCTAACTTCGGCACCATGTAGAGACTTACTCACATAGTATACTGGACACTGTTTTCTCCCTCTTCCTTTACAAGCACCGAACTTACTGCCTTTTCGGTAATGGTGAGGTAGAGGATGAGAGGTTCTCCTCCCATCGGCTGCCGAAGCGCCGGCAGGTAGGCTAAGTAGCTCTTGAGTTTGTCCCAAGCCTTTTGGTAGTGTTCATTCCAAGGATGTTCCTCAAAGCTGAGGTTACCTTCATTTTGCTGCTTTGGTGAGCACTTTGAAGAATGGTCGACACTAGTCCCCGTATTTGGAGATGAATCTGCTAAGGGCCGTGATTGTCCTAGTAAGTCTTTGCACATCCTTGGACGTCGTGGGAGTTTGGAATCCTAGTAAGGCCTTAACCTTTTCTGGGTTGGCATCGATACCTCTCTTGGATACCATAAACTCGAGGAATTTGCCAGCCGTCACTCCGAACACACATTTTTCGGGGTTAAGACGGATCTCGAATTTCTGAAGTTGGTTGAATGTTTCCTCCAAGTCTATGATATGACTGCCAGGATGGTTGCTTTTGACTATCATATCGTCTCCATATACTTCCACATTTCTCCCAATTTGGGAGCTGAATACCTTGTTCATCAGCCTTTGGTACGTTGCTCCAGCGTTTTTAAGGCCATAGGGCATTCTCACGTAACAGTAGATACCGACCTCAATTACGAAGGTGATTTTTTCTTCATCTTCGAGATTCCTCCAAATTTGGTGATATCCGCTGAAGGTGTTGAGGAAGCTCAGTAGACCGTATTAGGCAGTGAAGTTTACCAATTGCACTATTGGTCGCAGAGGGTAGGAGTCCTTCAGGCAGGCGTCGTTTATGTTTCGGAAGTCGATACACATTCGAAGTTTATCGCTCCCCTCCTTTGTCACAACTACTACGTTGCTAAGCCATTCGAAGTAGTTGACCTCCCTTATTATTCACGCCTTCATTTGCCGTTGTACTTCGGTTTTAATGAAGTTGTTCTTATGCGCCGAGAGGCTACGTTTTTTCTACTGAATAGGCTTCACTTTTGGGCACGCTTTAAGACAATGTTGGATGATACCCGGGTCCACCCCGAGCATATCACTTAGAGAGTAAGCAAACAAATCTGTGTTCATTAATAGAAGGGAGACAAGCTTTTACTTGTCACCTTCGGCCAGTTTTTTCCACACTCAGGTACTTCAGCCTGGGACAAGCTCTACATCCTCTGTTTCTATTTTCTCAGAGTCACTTTCTCCTCTTATTACCTCTTCACCAACCATGCTCTTTTCTCCCGAAGTATGTGTGTGAACTGTCATTGGGCTTTGTCTTGCCTTCACGAAGACTTTCCTTACTTCGGCTTGATCAATGAATATTTTCGCGTCCCCTTCCTTCACAACGAAGGTGGCCATTAGGTACTTCACATTTGGGAAAATGTGGAGATTTCCTTATGGCTGCCTTCTGAGTATGGTGTTGTATGAAGAAAGGGCATCTATGATGATGAAGCTTGTCATTATGGAGCCAAAGAGCTCTTTCCCAAGTTTGGCAGCAAGTGGGAGAATAAAATGTCGACGTTGGAGCCATCATCGAGGAGCACTCTCTTGACATCCTAGCTCCCTATCCTTGCCATGATTAGGAGGGGGTCATCTTGAGGGAACTTCACGGTAGACCCATCTTTCCAAACAAGCTTGTTTGATGGGTTTCCGAACTCCATCATCGAGATTTCCCAAACTTTCCTTCTCCTCTCGGCCGAGGGTATCCTAGTAATGATTGTTTCGATCACTCCCGCTGGACATGGTTGATGCTTTCTGGGACTTAGGTTCCGACGTCAGTCGAAATCGTAGTCCTCATCTTCTCCTTTCCTTTCTTCTTCCCTTCTTCCTCTGGGGGATGGTATCTGTAGGTAGTGCCGAAGTTGGCCCTACTTGATTAGAGATTTAATGTACTTTTTTAGCTAGAAGCAGTCCTCGATGTTGTGCCCATGGTCTCAGTGGAACTGACAGAACTTTTTCATGTTCTTTTTGTTGTCTGAAGTCATGGCCTTCAGTCTCTGAATGGAAGTTCCTTGTCTCTCCAAGGCCAACAATATGTTCATCCTTGTGGTGTTCAAAGGAGTGAACGATATCAGTTTCTTCCCCTTTTGTTTCTGAGGTCTACCCCCACCCTTGGATGGGTACCGAGGTTGGTGATTCTGACCCTCGGAGTGATTGTGATTAGGCTTCGGCCCTCCCATCCTCAATTTTTCGGCCATCATGTGCTATTATGCCCTTCAATACAATACTCTGAGGGTGTCAAGTGGATCTTTCGAGAACTAGTAGAAGAGTTGTGAATCTCTCTGAAGTCCCCTGATCATGGAGAGGATGCGGATTTCGGGGTGGATGTCGGGTACATTCAGGCCTTCCCGGTTGAACATCTCGACATAGTCCCGAATGGTCTCCCCATTCTTTTGGGTTATGTCAAATATTTGGACGGGCATCTTTGCCGTTGGTCTACGTCCGATGAATTGCTAGGTGACTGCTGCAGATAACTCCTAGAAGCCCATTATGGTTTCGGGAGCTAGGGAGTTATACCACACAGTTGCCGGCACTGAAAGGGTGACTTTGAAGCACTTGCAGAGGGTGGCGTCATTAGCGTCATGCAACACTATGCTGCGCTTATATTTTGTTAGATGAGCTTGGGGGCCGCTGCGGCCATCATACATTTCCAAACGCGGCACTCAGAAGTCACTTGGCATAGGTTCTTCTAATACTGCATGAATGAAGGGCAACTCTTCTCCGGTGAAGGTCTTCGACAACCTTGACTAGACAAGTTTTCAAAAAATTTGTTTTTCGACCTTCTCCAACCTCTCTAGGATCTTCTCCATGAGGATGGTAGTACTGTCTTCTCCCCGTCGCCTAGTGGTTGCCAGTAACGGAGAGCAACATCTCCTTTTTGGAGAGTAACTCCGTTGACGGGGGGATGGGGACTTCCCATCCGGGATGGACTTCGCCGGTGGGAGGTTCTGGGCTCTTTGGACATCGTTTCTTCAGCGGGACATCCTCTGGAGGGTACATTCTCCGTTGAAGAGTCATCGTGCGAACCCCCGCTTTTGGAGCTCCGACGGGGTAACTTTGGCCTCCTTTCTTGCCAGGTTCTAGGAGAAGGTGCCCTTCCCCCAGGTGGTGGTTGTGGCCACCTTTGGTTGAGCTGTTGGGTCATCTCAGCCACAATAAAGCACTGAAAATCTTACAGAAAGCTTATCGTGACTGTTAGAGGACGTTCATCCTCAAGCAATGAAGTCTCCACTGTAGGCTGTTTAGTCATTGTCTGAGTTTCCAATGCAGACTTAGACTTTGGGAGTCCTTTGTCCTTAGAACGTCGAGTCTCAATGACAGTGACTTGAGAGTGAGTTCCCACAGATGGCACCAAATGATGCCCGGTGGCATCCTCATTGTATGACATGCTGGCCTGGAGAAGAGACTTTTGCTGTGAAGATGTCTAAAACACTTAGAAGAGCAAGGGTTAGAAGGTCCCTAGAGTGTATTTTTTGGGAAGGAGCCTCCAACGCTTAAGTCAGTATTTGTGAATAGTAATGAAGAGCAGAGAGTGGGGAAAGTAGTGAAAGTCCTCTCTTGTGTGTTCCTACCAAGGTCCTTCCTAAATATTTATAGGAGGGTGAAGGGAGGAGGATGTTTGACACAGCCCCGTCAGATCATGACACGTGTTCAGTTGGATCCAATCCGTATCTTCAGAGATAGGTATCTCCAGCTGGCCATAGGCTGTTCTAGCTAGAGGGCAAGGGCGTGTGGGAGGTCTCTTTGTCAGAGGCTCCTTAACCTTTTTTGTTGTATCTCCAAGAGACACCTTCGGGGTATGAGACCCATTCGGGCCGAGATTATCGCCCAAGGTTATTGGGAAAGGCCCTTCGGTAGGGAGGATCACCTTCAGGAGATGTTTTCCTCTGCCGAGGATGGTGGATTTACTTTTCCGAGGTTGGTAGGTTCATAAATCTGAGGGTGGTGAAAGACACCATTTCCCGAAGTTGATCATCTCACCTTTCTGATGGTGGTGTGAGTGTGCCCCAAGGTCGAGGCTAAGTCCTTACTGAGGGTGGTTCATGACAATTGATGAGGAGATTTTGGAGGCCATAGCCCTTCGACTATGAATGAGCCTAGCTCAATAACCCTTAATAGTTGCCAGCCTTAAGAAAGATATCTGCATAACAAAAACTAAGGGAGTGAGAATCAATGATTCTCAGTAAAGGATCCTTCAACTTGCAAGAAAAATACTGAGGACATACATATATACAATATATATGAAATCTCCTGCACACACTTGCAGCCTGAGGGTCTCACATATGCGCATAAATTTAAGTCCCTTGGGACCCCTCCTCTTCCTAGTCCTCTCATGAGCGTTAGTCCGTGCGTAGCTAGTTCTGGCCCCTAACTCACTCCTAGTAAGCCTTAGCTTACCGATGTTGTAATTTAAACTTCCCTTGACTGTTGTGTAGGTGAACATGATGCATGCACCTTGCTTAAGTTCCAAGGAACCCACTAGGTGTACTAAGCCTCCACATAGTACCTCAAGTCCTTAGACTTGCCTAGGTTACTTGTGTACTAAGCTTCCACCTTAAGCCCTTACCAAGAGTGCACTAGGCTTTCACTTGCACCTCAAGTAACCTTGCTTAGGCTAAAAGTGCACTAAACCGACACTCAAGGCACATACCTATCCACCATTACTTGGTTGACCCTAGTGGAGTGGCAATGGTCATGGCTGGAATCATAAATTCTAGGTTCCACTAGACCTTCCTACTTGAACTAAGGTTTCCACATCCAGACCGCAAACCCATAGGTTGAACTAGGCTCCTGATAGTAATAAAGCTTTTACCTGACTAATGGTGCTATAATGTGGCCAAGTGTCTCCTCACTTTGAGTGAAAACACCATTAACCTTGGGCTAAACCATGCTCTAGAAAAGCATGAAAATGATATCCCTTCCTCTTAGCTTCATATGGAAGCTTGAATCACGTTAATCGAACACCCAAGCGAAAAGTTATGGCGAAAACATTACAGTATCTCAATGCTATCGAGTGCTAGCGCCTAGGCGCCAGGAGAGGTGCCACTGAGCCCTAGGCACCAGGCGCACTCTGCTCCATGGGGCTAAAAACATATCTTGGGTGGTGTAGTGCTGAACGACGCCTAAGGGCCAGAGCACCGTTCCCTAAACCCAGAAAAAGCCTTTTAAGCCTCTTTCGACGCTTCCAAAAGCTCCCAAAGATGTTTAGGATGCCATCCCACTTTGCAAGCCTCCAAAACACACTTCCTAGGCAACAATGCACCATTCATTCCAAGCTTGCAATGCACACAATCATCACACTAAGCTAGGAAACTCAACTAGTCCAACACAACCAATGCCATCTACTAGCTAACAGCATTCACTAATTCACATGAATTCTACCTCAAGCAAGCAATGAATGGTATTAATCAAGCATGAATCATATATCCCTTACCTTAATTACATAAGAACTAGCAAGCATTAAGCATCACAAGCCAAGAATTTCCAATTCTGAACGCTCATTTAGGTTTCCTTCGTTCCATGGCATAAACAATGTATATAGCAGCAAATTAACATTAACCCAACAACACTAAAGCTTAAATGTTACACCTTCACAAAATGGGAAAATTACAGAATAAGGACCTAAACTTATATGCTTTAATTTTCACCAAAGTGTATGATTTGTGAAGTGTAAAGTATTCAATATACACCCCCTTAAGTGGCAAAAACAATGATAGCTTGGTCCTTAAGAAAGCATTGGCACATCACCTAATTTTAAAGTAACCTATGGACTAAATTGTAAGGTTATAAAAGTTAGGTACTCAATTGCACAAATCTCTAAGGATGGCTATGGAAAGGATATGGATGGAATTATGAAGAAATGACATGGATGGAATTAAGGATATTGTTGGGGACCAAAGTGCTTAAGAAGGCAAAGTCGATCATTTATGGCATAATATCCACCTTTTTGTCTAAAATTTATAATGACCTTTGACAAGGTTAAAGGTGGTCAAAAACATCATTTTCCAAGCCAAAATGGGTGGAAATAACCTGTCCAAGTGTTGGCCAAATTTTCAAAAATTTGCATCTATGCCACCTCGGTCAAAATGATGTATAAATGAAGAAACATTTTCATTTCATTGGCATTTTCCTTAAATTTTGGTCTCCATCAGCTAATACCTCTTCCTTAAGTTCTTCCACCATCCTCCATAGCCACCATACCTTAAGAAAATAAGAGGAAGTAAGAGAAAGCAAAGAAGACATCAAAGAGTGCAAGAAAACCTAATTTTAGTTCTATTTGGGATTTCAAATTTCATAGCAAAGGTAAGGGTTTTCTAAAGTTTCCTGGATTGTTTACTGTATTTCCAAATATCCATGAAGCTAAGACCATACTTGGAAGAGAGCAAAAAGCTCAAGGAACCAAGCATGGTTTAAGGGGAAAGAAGCATGGCAAGGTTTTGGCCTTAGTGTTACCACGCTAAAGATGGCAGCAAGAAAAAAGGGTTTCTAAAGCCCAAGTTAGTATTAACTAAGACCTAAAAGACTCTTAAGTGTTGTGTTTCGGGAGCCAAACAAGCACAGCAGAATTTAACTGAAACCCTCCAAGATCCAAGTGAAACGGGGTAAACCGGGTGTTCGAAAATTTTCATACCCAATTTTCGTTTGAGATCTCTCACCCAACTGTAGACTTGAATCACAAAACTTGAACAATTGATATGTGCAAGCTCTCTATGGTAACCACCAAAGCCTCTTGGGATCACCACGCTTCCACCACGTCCCGACAGATGTGTTTCTCTTGCGGTCACAGTGATAGCTTGCGTCCTCCAAGGAATTGCAAAAGAAGAATGCGGCTGTCCTTTGGCTGGCAAATTCGTACTTAAAATGGCTGGCCTCTAAAGGCTATTTATAGATGACCAAAAGGCACACCTTTACACCAAGAAAGGTGTCTTTTAAGCCAAAGAACACTTCCTTTGGCCAAGGGTCATGTATGGTGGCGAAAATACATGTCTTTTAGCCAAGGAACACTTCCTTTGGCCTATAACCACCCCATAACTACCTTATGGCCAAATATACATGTCCCTTGAAGTCATAGGACATCACTCTTGGTGCAATAACCACCCCAACCATCCTCATGGCCGAATATACATGTCTTTTCACTCAAGGAACACTTCCTTTGGATGGAAAGACATGTTCTTTTAGCCAATAGTCATCTCTTTTGATGAAGAGACATACCTTTACACAAAAGATGTGTCTCTTGGTGGTTTTGAGCTAAAAGCAAGGTGAGCTGGCACAAAGCTAGCTCACTATGCTACTCATGCACCATTGAGCTCCTCTGAGCTCCAATCAAACTCCATGAACTAAGGTCTAGTTCCCTGAACTGACCTTGAGATGGAGTTAGCTACGCTCAACTGAAGTGAATTGAAGTCCAGCTACATTCAGCTACCAAAAGCTGAAGTTAGCTGACTTGAGCTGACTTGAGCTAACTTGAGCTGAAGTCCTGCTACTTTGAGCTACTTATAGCTGAAGTGAGCTAACTTGAGCTGAAGTCCAGCTACATTCAGCTACCAAAAGCTGAAGTGAGCTGACTTGAGCTGACTTGAGCTAACTTGAGCTGAAGTCCAGCTACTTTGAGCTACTTATAGCTGAAGTGAGCTAACTTGAGCTAAAGGGGGCTACTTTTAGCTGCCTTAGATAGCTGTTCAAGCTAGAGTTAGCTCAATGATCTCAAATCCTATCTTAAAAGGATCTTGGTGCGCCAAGAATTCCAACAATAGGTTAGTCCATAAAACACATAATAAACTTCAATAAATTGTTGGGTTTCGGGAGCCAAACAGCGCAGCGGAATTTAACCGAAACCCTCAAGGATCCAAGTGAAACGGGGTAACAAGGGTGTTCAAAAATTTTCATACCTAATTTTCGGTTTAGATCTCTCACTCAACTGTAGAGTCGAATCACAAAATCTGAATAGTTGACGTGTTCAAGCTGTCTATGGTATCCACACGGGCCTTTCGGGATCACCACGCTTCCACTTCATCCCGGCAGATGCGTTTCTCTTGCGCTCGCAGTGCTAGCTTGCGTCCTCCAAGGAATTGCAAGAGAAGAGTGCGGCTGTCCTTTTGGGAGGCTAGGGGAAGGAGACCAGCGAATTTATCACTAGAAGTTGTATTTATAGTGAGACTCAACTTCCAGGCCTAATGGGTTTCAAAGCCCTAATCCAATTAGGATTTAATTTTAGGCTTAATAATGGCTCAACTCTTGGGCCCATTATTAATAGGAAATTGAAGTGAAACCATAACCCAAAAAATTAGCCCATGCACTCTAATGATCCAAATAGCTCTATGTGTGCGACCCAATAGGCTCTTATCACGTTGGCAATGATCATAAATCACATTTATGATCATAAGCAATGAGCGGTGTCTAGCAACACATCATTGCTACCCAAGTGACAAGTTGTCGATGATTCGACTAAACCTTTATGATCATCACCAATATATGCCATTGTCCCTTTGTCCAAGATATCAAGACTAAGCACGAGACATGGAATGTGTGACTCTCGTATAGCCCATTCTTTAGTTTCTTGATTACCGAGTAGACTAACTTACACTGATGACATTGATATCGTATATCAACACATCCGAGCATGGCCATGCATTTTTCTAAGTCTTACTCTATCAAGGGGCCCGAAGATATCACTCCCGTTACATAGGAGGGACAAATCCCATCTTGATCATACAAATCCCTCTGCATGATATCTGACATACCCAATGACCTCCTACAAGTTCACTCAGTTACGAGCAACAAAGGAAAATATCAAAGTATGTGACTCACATGTAGGGAACCTTGATGATCTTAGGTCAAAGGACTACATATACCATGATCACTATGAGAATCACTTATGACACTCATATAACGATCCATGTAGTGTTCTCATGGTGGGTCAGTCCAGTACACAAGTCTCCATATATGCTAGTCGTTATGTATTTTTGCAACCCGCTCCACAATAATACTAGACCAGGGACGTTTAAGAATATCATTATTCTAGGGTTACAATTATGTTTGTTAAGTTACGCAGAAATAAAACAACAAACATAATTGCTGGATTAATGCCTTAATAAAATATCATGACTCAATGTGCCAAAAATACAATCATCTCATGATTGGCTTTTGGGCACAACACTAACAATCTCCCACTTGCACTAAAAGCCAAAAATACCGATGGACGTAGAATGGATATCACGCTTCTGCTGCGTAAGGGGCTTTGTTAGTGGATCAGCAATGTTGCTATCTGTCGAAGTCTTGCATATCCTTACATCACCCCTCTCGATGATCTCCCTGATGAGATGATAGCGTCGGAGTATGTGTTTGGATCGCTGGTGAGATCGAGGTTCCTTAGCCTGTGCGATTGCTCCATTGTTGTCATAATAGAGCTCTATCAGGTCGGTAATGCTTGGAACGACTCCAAGCTCAGTGATGAACTTCATGATCCAAACTGCCTCCTTCGCAGCATCAGAAGCGGCAATGTACTCAGATTCTGTTGTAGAGTCAGCTACTGTCTCTTACTTTGAACTCTTCCAGCTCACAGCACCACCACCAATACAAAACACATAACCAGATTACGATCTAAAATCATCCTTATCGGATTGGAAGCTTGCATCAGTCTAACCCTTTACAACGAGCTCATCTTCACCTCCAAAGACCAAGAATGCATCCTTAGTCCTTCGTAAGTACTTAAGGATGTTCTTAACAGCTATCCAGTGACTCTCACCGGGGTTTGATTAGTACCTACTCATCATGCACAAAGGATATGAGACATCGGGATGAGTACATATCATGGCATACATGATAGATCCAATTCTGAGGCATAGGGAATCTTACTCATGCGCGCTCTTTCCTCGGTTGTACTCGAACACTGAGATCTAGAAAGAGTGACACCATGTGACATGGGCAAGAATCCTTTCTTGGAATCTTGCATGCTAAACCTCTTTAGCACCTTGTCAATATATGTACTTTGACTTAGGCCAAGAAGCTTTCTAGATCTATCTCTATAGATCCTGATGCCTAACACATAGGCTACTGCACCCAAGTCCTTCATAGAGAAACATTTCCCTAGCCAAGTCTTCACAGACTGTAGCTCAGGAATGTCATTCCCGATGAGTAGTATGTCATCTACATACAACACCAAGAAGACAATAGCGCTCCCACTAACCTTCTTGTAGACACAAGGTTCATCTTCATTTTTGATAAAACTAAACTCCTTGATTGCATCATCAAAATGAAGATTCCAACTTTGAGAAGCTTGCTTTAGTCCATAAATGGACCTTTGCAACTTGCACACTTTATTGGCATTCTCAGGAGTGACAAAACCCCCAGGTTGTGTCATGTGCACATCCTGAAGTAGCTTTCCATTTAGGAATGCAATTTTGACATCCATTTGCCATATCTCATAATCATAGTGTGCAGCAATAGCAAACAAAATTCGTATGGATTTAAGCATAGCAACAGGTGAAAAAGTTTCATCATAGTCAATACCATGAATTTGCTTGAAACCTTTTGCAACCAATCGTCCCTTAAAGGTAATAACATTACCATCCATGTCAGTTTTCTTCTTGAAAACCCATTTGCACCCTATGGGTTTTACCCCTTCAGGTGGATCAACCAAAGTCCATACTTGGTTTTCATACATGGATTCCATCTCGGATTTCATGCCCACTAGCCATTTCTCAGAGTCAGGCCCCGACATAGCTTGTTGGTAGGTTGTGGGCTCATCCTGATCCATGAGCATCATATCACCGGTGTGAGTCACGAGAAATCCATATCTCTCGGGCTCACGCCGAATCCTACCAGACCTACGTGGGCTCTGTGCTACAGGAACAGACTCTTGAACAACATCTTGCGGTGTCTGTTCAGGTTCCATTTCAGGTTTGATGTCTCCTTGTTGTTCTTGAATTTCTTCAAGTTCTACTTTCCTCCCACTAGTTCCTTTAGAGATAAAGTCTTTCTCCAAAAAGACACCAGTTCGAGCAACAAACACTTTTTGCTCAGAAGGATTGTAGAAATAGTAACCCTTTGTTTCTTTGGGATACTGAACAAAAAGACATTTTTTAGATTTGGGCCCTAGTTTGTCAGAGGATTGACATTTCACATAAGTGTCACAGCCCCAAATCTTCATAAAACACAAATTGGGATGCCTCCCACTCCATATCTCATATGGTGTCTTTTGAACCGATTTAGATGGAACTCGGTTTAGTGTAAAAGTGGCTGTCTCTAGAGCATGTCCCCAAAAGGAGTTTGGACGGTCAGCTTGACTCATCATAGAGATGTCTAACAGAGTTCGATTTCTCCTTTCAGAAACACCATTCCATTGAGGTGTACCTGGTGGAGTGAGTTGTGATACTATACCACACTCTTTTAGATAGTCAAGGAATTCTCGATCCAAGTACTCTCCACCTCGATCTGATTGAAGCACTTTGATACTCTTCCCGAGTTGATTCTCTACTTTATTCTTGAATTCTTTGAACTTTTCAAAGGATTCTGACTTATGTCTCATGAGATACACATAGCCATATTTGCTGAAGTCATCAATGAAAGTAATGAAGTATTGGAAACCTCCTCTAGCTTGTGTAGACATAGGGCCGCATACATCACTATGTGTCACACCTCACTCAAGCCCTGGCCTATAAGTTTCTAGTGTAACTCACAAGCCCAACTCAAAATCTAACTCTTTCTAATTCGGCCAAGCAAGCAATGGCAATATTAAGTCTTATTTTCTTAAGTTGATAGGCCCGGGAGGTGGCCTAGGTGGCTTTAAAACAAGTTCAACAATTACTTGCAGCAGAGGCAAGGCCCAATACCACTAACTTGCACAACAAGCAAGGTTTTAACTGATTACTTGCATAACAAGCAAGGCAACACTTAATGAGATTTTAAGTGCATAAGGTGTGCATTCAAGTGTGCTATCTATATGACAACCAAGAAGCCACATTATTGGTTTTGACTTTGAAATCACAAGTTAATATGCATGTTCTTCTCGGCCAACGTAGGTATACATGGAGGTTCACATAAACATGCTCAAGCATAAGTCCATAATCATACTTAAAGGTGCCAAACTTTGGCCCATAGCATTCATCATATATACACAAGCACAAAACCATCCATAAGTCCATACATAACTTGGCATACAAGTCCAACAAGCCAACACAAGCCTAGGCATCAAGACTACATATATGTACACTCAAAAGGTAGTCTACCTAGCATCTAACATGGCTATATGCCATTCACCCATAAGTTTTCCATGCCAAGTTTATATACAAACCGAGACCATTAATGGTCAAAAAGGACCTTCAGGATCCCATATAGAAGTACACACTGCAACACCAACCCAATTGCCTGATTCATTGTCATGAATGCAAACACTATGATCAGAGCCAAAGTTCAAGTATCCATAATGCCTTCCTAGACAGGTTCACCACACACTACAGCCTGCAAACTTAATCCATAACTCTCGGCCATTAGATATAAGACTTGTAATGAACTAATTTTCAATAGGCCAGGCACACATTGGCACATACCTTGGGAAATAAGCAAGCTAGTACAAAGCACAAGCACAAAGCGAGTTAGCACTACTCAGGCCGTATGTCCTTTCCTGAAACAAATAGGATGGGCAGTGAGTATAAACTCAGTAGGATTCACTTTAATACGCAACTCAAATATGAGTCTATTTAGTTAAGCTGAGTATTCACTCAAAGCTTAACCTCCCATTAGCTTAGCTCAACCTGCAAAACAAACACAAAGACAAGAAAAATGAAGCATATACATATACATGATAACTATCCATGGCACCTAATCCACAATATCATAAATTGGGTTAGCAAGCACAAGGAAAGCACACAAGAACACACACACACTCCACATATTGCTCTCGGCCAAATAAACCATACATGTACCCATGTGCACTTTGCACACAAAACACCATCAAACATTCCACTTCCACTTAGAGCTCCAAAATGCCAAGCAATTAGGCCATACTTGCTAGCATTTCTAGTACATGTACATTAGTTAATTAGCTAATCAACAAGTAAACCAAATGTATTCTCAATAGCCCATCAACCAACTAAGGTCATTTGGCAAATTTTAGCCATCACTTAGCCACTCTAAACACTTGAACCATGGTAATTCACCAAGCATAATCAAGTGTTAGTGAACCCTACCTCAAATGCTTTCGGCCAAGACACCAACTTTAAATGTCCAAGTGTTCTTCACTCAAATAGCCCACCATAACAACAATTAGGCATCAACAACTCTTATTCATGGTTTCATTACCATATATTCCATGAAGAACACTAAATTACTATAATTCATGCTCTCGGCCAAATGCCCATTTCCACACATTGATGTTCCTCATTAAATTAACTCAACATACATCCATCTAGGCATCATTAAACCTTATTCATGGCACATTTACCATGTAATCAAAAGAACATCATGAGTTTACCTCATTCAAGGATTCGGCCAAACACTAACTTCCACACTTTGGTGTTCTTCACTCACAATAGCCTATCACAAGATTAAATAGGCATTAACAAGCATCAATCATGGATTAATTTCCATCTAAACAAAGAAGAACACCAACTCTATCAAATAATCCTTGCGGCCAAGACTAGGTTTCCACATCAACATATCATTTGCTCAATTCACCTAGCTTAACATCGTTTGAGCACTCAATATCCTTGTTCATGGAAGAAATACCATGGATTCAAGGAAAATAACAAGAAATACCTCAAACCTAGCTTGATTTGGTTCGGTTCTTCACCACTTCTCATGAACAAAGCTTGATTCCAACTGATGTTGTGCCGAAACCAAGTCTCCTAGCTTGTTTCCCTCAATTGCTTCTAAGACTTGCTTGATTTCAAGACAAATGGTGGAAAGAGTTCATGAGCAAGCTCTCGGTCAAGAGAAAGCAAGGAAGCCCGAAAATGAAAACACCCAAATGACTTAGGCATTTCGGGTACAAGACATTGTGTTAGTCTAACCAAAATGTCAATCTTGGCCTTCACTTATTTTACATGGCTCAATGGAGCCCTCAAGTTCACAGTCACACATGCACCATTAAAACATAGGTTTTCTTGTCACTTAAGTCCATTCATGGCTTTAAATGCCAAGCATAAGATGAAAGTGCCATAAAGTCAAATAATACCATGTGCTAACCGGCCATTGTAACTAGCTTAAGTACTAGTTAAACCAACTAAGTAATGATATTTTCCATTAGTGGCAGACATGATGTGACATGTTCATCATTGTTGTCTACCACAAATTTTGACATAGTATTACACTAGTCCACATAAAACTTGCATGGCCGAAACTTCCACTTCCCATGTTTTGATTTCATTTGAAACACCACTTAAAAAGTGCATTTGAGCCCTCAACTTTAATTTCTGTCATTTTCCACCCTAGTCTCAATTTCTGTGTGCAACTATGCCCTCAAAATTACCAGTCTTGCACATACATCACTGTATCAGTAGTCTTAGCTCTTTCTCACCATTTTCTTTGTTTCTTGGCCTAAGCCAAGCACTTAGGAGGTGAGCCTAACACTATGTATGAGTCCTAGTAAGTCATTAGCCCTTTCACTTTGCCCTGTGAATGGGGCTTTGGTCATCTTGCCCAACAAACATGACTCACATGTCTCATATGATTCAAAATCAAATGAGTCCAAGAGTCCATCCTTATGGAGCTTCGATATGCGGGTTTCATTTAAATGGCCTAAGCGACAGTGCCAGAGATAGGTCAGGTTTGAATCATTTGATCTGACCTTCTTGGCATTCACATTATAGATTCGATCTTCGAGGTCTAGAACATACAACCCATTGCTAAGTTAAGCACTACCATAAAAGATTTCATTCAAATAAATAGAACAACATTTGTCCTTTATTATAAATGAAAAACCTTTCTTGTCCAAACAAGAAACAGAAATCAAATTTCTACTAATAGTAGGCACAAAGTAGCAGTTGTCTAATTCTAAAACTAATCCACTAGGTAAAGTGAGAACATAAGTCCCTACGGCTAAGGCAGCAACCCTTGCTCCATTTCCAACACGTAGGTCCACTTCACCTCAAGCCAATCTTCTACTTCTACTTAGATCCTGCACATTTGCACAAATGTGAGATCTACATCCAGTATCCAATACCCGAGATGAGGAAGTAGAAAAGTTAGCCTCTATAACAAGAATACCTGAAGTTGAAGTCTTACTTCCCTTTTCCTTAGCAAGTTCTTCAAGATAGAGCTTGTAGTTGCGCTTCCAGTGTCCAGGTTGCTTACAATGGAAGCACTCCCCTTCCGTTGCCGCACCACCCTTTGGTTTCAGTGCAGCTGAAGAAGAACTAGCATTGGAATTTCCATTAGCTTTATCCTCCTTCTTGTTGGCTTTTCCCTTTCCCTTGCCCTTTTGAACCATCAAAATGGGCTTAGCCTTCTTAAGGTTTTGCTCAGCAGTTCTCAACATGTTGAGCAATTCAGGTGGGGACTTGTCTAGGTCATTCATGTTATAGTTCATGACGAACTGACTGTAGTTTTCAGGCAACGAATGCAAGACTACATCGATAGCCAACTCTTTCTGAACAACAAATCCCAAATTCTCAAGATTCTCAATGTACCCAATCATCTTGAGCACATGAGGACCCACGGGACTTCCCTCAGACATCTTGCACTGAAACAATGCCTTAGAGGTCTCAAACCTCTCATGCCTAGCTTGCTCTTGGAAAAGAATTTTTAGATGTTCGATCATTTCGAACGCCCCCATGTTCTCATGTTGCTTCTGAAGCTCAAATTCCATGGTAATAAGCATGAGGCATGCAACATCCAAAGCATCATCAGAATGCTTCTTGTGAGCATCCCTTTCAGCTCTTGGAGCAGTGGCAGTAGGCTCATTCAGAATGGGCTGCTCTAGGACATAAGCATTTCTCTCTTGTTTGAGGATTATCCTCAAGTTTCGATACCATTTGAGAAAGTTGGTCCCATTCAGTTTTTCCTTCTCAAGGATCGATTGCAACGAAAGTGTCGATGTGTTTTGTGCCATGGTTATCTACAACACTAAATATGCAGTGTAAGAGTCATGTATTTTAATTCATTTAATAAGGACTTTTATTAAACGATACTCCCATTATTTCCCTCAAAATAATAACCCTCGATATTATTTCGGAACACCTCAGCGCTAAGGTATTCTAATGGGCCAAGATCCATATTTGACCACAACCTGAGTCAGCTTTGGCTTTTCTCTCAAGTTACAGCTATTTAGGTAGCCAACTCCTTGCCAATTGCATCTTATGCAACTCTTGGATAGTTGGGTGAACCACACTTGTCCAAGCTCATCTCATGAACTTAAGCCCAACTCTATGCCTCTAAGTCCCTAATCCTATTAGGATGACTTAATTAAGTCGAACCCAAAGTTAGCAGTTTGGATATCACTATTATCCCATCACGCCTTACCAAGATGAACATAGGTGCTTTGCTTTGGCAAACCCACCTAATGTTGATCAAAGGCTTGACGAGTGCTAACATTTGGAAGGCATCACATTTAATGACTTAATATTTTTTTTAGGGATATTTTCTTTTGATCTCACCAATTTGTTATCTCCGGTTGTTTTATACATGCATCACATACAAATATAAAACATGCATCTCATGCTTACAAGAAATAAACGTGACATGGTTATAGCCCAATCTATACGATATTCTCAAGCCAATGAGAATATCATAAAAGCCTAAGAAAAGAAAAGAGTCTTCACAAGCTCCTTCTCTTCCTTTCTTGGCTGCCATTTTGTTGTCACCTCCTTGGACATACCTCCTTTGATGATCCTTGGACATACCACCTTGGATGATCCCATAATGTACCCTTACATCAATAGTAGAAACCTCGAGTTACATTCGAAGGCAGTAAGGTGAGAAGAGAATGTACAATGAGAGTGATAAGAAAAGGCACGACTCGCAAGCCGTATTTACAAGTACAACCAATCAAGGCCTATAACCATGCACCATGCTTCAAACACCAATCAGCATATCATGTCAAATCTCATTCAACAAAGATGCATGCCAATTTTAGCATGTTGATTAACCAGTTTTTATTTATGTGGCGCTTTGCATACGGCGGTCAACCCAGCGCAAAAAATTGTCTTACAATTGCTTAGCCCGAAATCTTCTATTTCAAGCAAGTAGGCACCCGAGACTCCTCCATTCAAGCCACCAAAAATACATTAATTTCGGTGCCCGAACAGGCCAAGTCCGAACAAAGCTATAGTTTTACAACTATTGCAAGAATCCTAATCCATATAGGTATCTCATACCATTCAATTTCGGGTTAATCTCATTAACCAATTAGTGTCATTTCTTCATATACATCATATGTTCATTACGAGTTCCGGTTTCACGCATCATGAATCATTCTAATTAATCATGGCCGAAAAGTAACCGAACACATAACATCATGCGATTCAACACTCAATCCCGATTTAGGGTTTCACCAGTAGCTCTGATACCACTATTGGGTTTCGGGAGCCAAACAACGCAGCGGAATTTAACCGAAACCCTCCAGGATCCAAGTGAAACGGGGTAAACCGGGTGTTCAAAAATTTTCATACCTAATTTTCGATTGAGATCTCTCACTCAACTATAGAGTCGAATCACAAAACCTGAATAGTTAACATGTTCAAGCTCTCTATGGTATCCACACGAGCATCTCGGGATCACCACGCTTCCACCTCGTCCCGACGGATGAGTTTCTCTTGCGCTCGCAGTGATAGCTTGCGTCCTCCAAGGAATTGCAAGAGAAGAGTGCGGCTGTCCTTTTGGGAGGCTAGGGTAAGGAGACCTGCGAATTTCTCACTAGAAGTTGTATTTATAGTGAGACTCAACTTCCAGGCCTATTGGATTTCAAAGCCCTAATCCAATTAGGATTTAATTTCGGGCTTAATAATGGCTCAACTCTTGGGCCCATTATTAATACGAAATTAAAGTGAAACCATAACCCAAATAAATAGGCCATGCACTCTAATGATCCAAATAGCTCTATGTGTGCGGCCCAATAGGCTCTTATCACGTTGGCAATGATCATAAATCACATTTATGATCATAAGCAATGAACGGTGTCTAGCAACACATCATTGCTACCCAAGTGACAAGATTGTCGATGATTCGACTAAACCTTTATAATCATCATCGATATATGCCATTGTCCCTTTGTCCAAGATATCAAGACTAAGCACGAGACATGGAATGTGTCACTCTCGTATAGCCCAATCTTTGGTTTCTTGATTACCGAGTAGACTAACTTACACTGATGACATTGATATCGTATATCAACACATCGGAGCATGGCCATGCATTTTTCTAGGTCTTACTCTATCAAGGGGCCCGAAGATATCACTCCCGTTACATAGGAGGGACAAATCCCATCTTGATCATACAAATCCCTCTGCATGATATCTGACATACCCGATGACCTCCTACAAGTTCACTCAGTTACGAGCAACAAAGGAAAATATCAAAGTATGTGACTCACATGTAGGGAACCTTGATGATCTTAGGTCGAAGGACTACATATACCATGATCACTATGAGAATCACTTATGACACTCATATAACGATCCATGTAGTGTTCTCATGGTGGGTCGGTCCAGTACACAAGTTCTCCAACTTGTACCCACATGTAGACTACATATCTCGTATTAGTCTCCACATATGCTAGTCGTTATGTATTATTGCAACCCGCTCCACAATAATGCTAGGCTAGGGACATTTAAGAATATCATTATTCTAGGGTTACAATTATGTTTGTTAAGTTACGCAGAAACAAAACAACAAACATAATTGCTGGATTAATGCCTTAATAAAATATCATGACTCAATGTGCCAAAAATACAATCATCTCATGATTGGCTTTTGGGCACAACACTAAGAATAAATCACTATGGCAGCCCTCATCAAGCTAATGCTTCATCTTAGGAGGATTTTCACAGTAGTTAGTACTAACTTTTGGGCTCTAGAAACCCAAAAATTTACTGCCATCACTGTGCACTTCACACTAGGTTACAAAACCTTCAATAAGTGCACTCCCCTCACTAAGCTTGGTTCATCAAGCACGTGGCTCTCTTCCAAGCTTAGCCCTAGCTCCATGGATGTTTGAAAATTATAGAAAACAACCCATGAGAGTAAGAGAACCCTTACCTTGATGGGTATGCTGAAATTGGAGCTTGATCCTAGGTGCACTCAAGCAATAGCACCTTCCAATTGTGCTTCCTTGACTTCAATTGCAAGTAGTTTTGAGTTTGAAGGTATGGTGGCTATGGAGGAAGTGTGGAGGAGAGGGCTGGCTTTCTTTTTGCTGTAGGAGGCTGAAATTTAGAGAAGCAAAGGTGGTCTTGACTACTTAAATAGTCAAAAGTACACTAAACACACTTAAGTAGTCTTAGCCTTGTCTTATGTCATTTTCCTTGCTACAAGACTATGGTTTCTTAGTCTTAATCTCTTGGCCCACATTTGAGCATCCTTATCTTCTTTTAGCAGCCCTCCTTATGTGGGATAACCCCACAAAACTGCCATTTGACTTAAGTCATAGACATACACATCTTAAGGCCTACATTAGAACACTTAGGTCCTTTATGCCTTTTTGTGTTTTCTTTGTCCTTTGTTGTCTTCCATAAGCAATTTGGTCCTCCAATAGCACTTTCATACCATTCATATCCTTCCCATAACTCTCCAAATCTCTTTTGTGAAAGTTTTGCAATTGAGTACCCGAATTTCCAAAATCTTACAAAAAAGTCCATAGGTTGCTTGACAAACAAGCAATCCTTAAGGCTTTTCTTGGGGACCAAGTTACCAACTTGGAACACTTTTGAGGAGGTGTTGATCATACCTTTTACCCCCCACACTACAATCAATATGGTGAGAATTACACAATATAATGGTTTTTAGCCATTATGACACACATGTAATTCTCCCATTTTGTGAGGTGGTAACACAGTGCTATAGAATTTGAGTAGGAGTTTAAGGAGCAAAAAAGAAGTGGTCGAGGGAGTGGAAGTGGATCACAGAAAGGGCACCAGAAGAGGCCCAAAGAAGAACTTGAACCAAGTGGGGGAAGGAAAGGGAGTAAGAAAGAGAAGGGGCCACAGCAGTATGGTCCCCAATGTCCTAGTTGTGGAAAATTTGGCAACAAGCCATGCTTTAAGCTTACCAATGGATGCCACAAGTGTGGAGCCCCAAATCACTAGGTGAGGGATAGCCCTAAAAGAGGAGATGATAGGAGAATGCCAAGAAGGTACAACTTTAAATGGCTTGGAGGGTAGATGCTTATGCCACAGATGAGGACCAACATACCTAACCCAGGGGGAAGGCAAACACCTAAGCTGCCTTAAGATCAAAGGGGGCAAAATGCACAACCTGGCTGGGTGTTTTAGTTGGAGACCTCCGAGAAGGTGCACGAGGCACCAGAGCCTGAGACAGCTGGAAAGGAAACTTGTCAGTAGAGGCCAAGCAGAAGAGCCTTAAAAGGTACATCTACCTTAATGGCCAGTTAGTGTTCGCACTATTTGATACTAGAGCTTCATTGTCCATAATTTCTTCTAACTTGGTTAAGACCATGAACTTAGAAGAAAAAGACATGACAAACAAGTATTTGGTTAAAACTGCTAGTAATGAAGTCTTATTTACATATCACATAGTTGAAGATTGTGTGATTCAGATTGACAAGCTAAAATTGAGAGCAGACTTAATAGTGCTAGACACTTATGATTATGATGTGATACTAAGCATGAACTGGCTAAGTGAAAATAAAGTGCTTATAGATTGTCATGCAAGACAATTATTGATGCCTGGTTGTAAACCATTTTAATTGGATAAGTCACTAGAGTTAGCCTTGGACTACCAAGTTGAAGTGTTGAAATTGATAACTCTAGGGAATGAATATGAATGCCTGGAACTAAATGAATAGGGAGTGGCTAGTGAACTTAGGTAGATTCTATAGTTAAGGATTTCCCAAAGGTTTTCCCTATAGATCTACCTGGACTACCACCCATGAGAGAGGTGGAGTTTGAAATCAACTGGTACCAGGAGTAGGCCCAGTGTCTACTGCTCCATATAAGATGGCATTACCTAAAATGGTAGAACTGAGAAAGCAATTAGATGAGTTCCCTGAAAATGGGTTCATCAGACCCAGTGTGTCTCCTTGGGGAGCATCTACGTTGTTTGTGAAAAACAAAGATAGAAACCTTGGACTCTGTATAGACTACAGAAAACTTATTGCCTTAACCATTAAAAAAAAGTACCCCCTCCCAGGAATTCAAAATCTATTTGATCAGTTGAAAGGAGCAAAGATATTTTCTAAAATATATCTAAGGTCTAGTTATTTATAGCTAAGAGTTAGGGAAGAAGACATACCTAAGACTGCTTTCAGGACTAGGTATGGACATTTTGAATATGCAGTGATGCCATTTGGGCTCGCAAATGCACATGCATTTTTTGTGGATCTTATGCAGAGGGTGTTTAGAGCATACCTAGACAACTTTGTGGTGGTTTTAATTGATGATATTTTGGTATACACTAAAGATGAGGAAACTCATAAAAAGCACCTGAGGATGGTACTTAGATTACTCCAAGAACATAGGCTTTATGGGAAGCTAAGTAAATGTAAATTTTGGACTCAAGAAATTGGGTTTCTAGGTCATGTGATTAATGATCAAGGATTAGTAGTGGACCCTGAAAAGGTTAGATCAATCTTGGATTGGAAACAACCCCAGAATGTGAAGGAAGCCAAAAGTTTCCTGGGGTTAGCTGGCCATTACATAAGATTTGTGCCAAAATTTTCTGTTATAGCAGCTCCCATGACCCAGTTAACTAGAAAGAACTAGAAATTTGTCTAGGAAAGCAAATGTGAGGAAAGCTTCCAAGAGCTGAAAATGAGGTTGAAAACAGCCCCTATGTTAGTTTTACCAAACACTGGAAAGGATTATGAGGTGTATACTGATGCATCTCATGTAGGGTTAGGTTATGTCTTAATGAAAAACAAATAGGCTATTACTTTCGAATCAGTTAAGACCATATGAAAAGATGTCAGGACCATTCCTCAGTGCTTGGCTTAGGCCAAGAATGCAAGGAAATAAATGTGAGGGACTTAATTGAAAAAGTAAACAAAAGTATATGTGCAAAACCAGGTTCATTTCAGTGAAAGCTGCCCATTCGGGTGAAATTTTTCCATTCAGATGAAATTTAACACATGAGATGGTGTTTGTGCTAGTCAGTGAACTTTTAGTTTCTAAATGCACAAGGAAAAAGAGCCATGAGATTTATGGCAAGGAAATAAAGGTGAAGGGCTTGAATGACATCATGAGAAGTGATGTGTGTGCAAAACCGAGAAGTCTCGGGTTCAGTATGCACATGAAATAACGACTATGTTGTCAATGGTGGGAAACAAAATTTTGTGGCCATTTCGTACTCTTAACCAAGTGATTTAAATGAGACTATGAGGTCTTGAGGACTTAATGTCACCATGCAAATTTTAGTGATGACCGAGAAGGGTGTTGGACCATTTTTAGTGCTATTTGGCATGCAACCAGTTAATGCATGCCTCCACTCATGTTTAGCCATCATTTGGGGTTTGGTTTCGGCATAACTGAGTTTAGTTGTGTGCTTGAGAGTTAGGTAGTGTTGGTTATCGATTCGATGCCGATTTGGTGTTGAAGTGAAGCTTGAGTGAAGAATCAAGCTTTGATTTCGTGGTTCCGACTCTTGGTGGTGCTGCCATTGACGAATCAAGTTCGGTCCTTGAAAGTCCAAGTGAAAACCTAGACATTCAGGTTGTGTTTGAGATAAAGGTTCATAAATTCACTTGTTTCCTTGGTAATTTTCCATGATCAAGTGGTATTGATGCCTAAGTGAAGGTCATTGTGCTAGGTAACCTTAGTTGGGAAGAGTGGTCTCAATTTTGGATGCTGAATTACAACCAAAAGCTTGAGCTTTGTATTTGAGGTAGGAATTGACAAACTTACTTGTTCACTTGGTAAAGATTCCATGAGCAAGTAATTTTGATGGCTAATTAATGAACAAATTATGTTAGGCAATCTCGGTTTGGAAGTTAAAGTTGAACTTGGACGTTCAAGCATTAACCGAGGAGACTCAAGCTTTGTTTGGAAAGGTAGGGTTCATGGCTACTTGTTTGCTTGGTAATGTACCATGATTCAAGTAGTAGAGTGGCTAAGTGATAGTTAGAATGTGCTAAATGATCTTAGTTACTTGATGGGCATATTGAGGTGATTCAGTTTTATGAGAATTGGTTAGCTAATCAAGTAATGGCATGTGCTAGAAATCTAGTGAGTGAGGCAAACTTGCTAGAAGTTTTGGAGCTCTAGTGGATGGTGGATTAAATTGTGAAGAATTGTGTGCAATGATGCACAAGGGCACATGCTAAGGGTTCGGCCGAATGAACAATGTGGTGTGTAAGTGTGTACCTTGTGTGCTTGAGTGATTTTGTTGTGCTTGCTAACCCATTACTTTTATGTTCATGCTTATATGCCTCGGTTATCATTGTATTTTGTATATTGCTGGTGTTTTGGTGTTTTTATGTTTTCTTTTGCAGGACATTATAAGCTTGAGGATGTTAAGTCTTGAGTTTGATACTCAACTTAACTAAATAAACTCATAAATGAGTTGTTATGGTAATGAACCCTACTAAGTAATTGTTACTCATTACCCATACATTTGTGTTTCAGGAAAAGACATTCAACTTGAGTAGTTGAGGTTGTGTGGATTTTGCTTGAGTACTAGTTACCTTGGAGTTCAATGTAAGTGCCAATGAATGCTTGGCTTATGATTATGATTATACATTGACAAGTCTTATGTAGTTAGTGTTTGGCCAAGACTTTGTTCTAAGTTTTGCAGGCTTGATTAGTGTGGGATACTTCTAGGAGTGCAGCTATGGAAGTGTGGACTATTGCTCTAATAGTGGTTTTTTCCTTCATGACTATGAACATGGCTATAGGCCTTGTTCTGCAGTGTGTGCTTCTTTATGGCACACTCAAGGTACTCTTTGGAGAGTAGGTTCTTGTGTGGTAAGAATGACTTGGTGAGTTTGTAAATGGGGTAGTCTTGGCATGTGGTCAAGTTAAGTGTATGCTTTGGATTACCTTTTGTGTTTATAAAAGTAGTCTCAGGTACACTTAGGTTTTTTTGTACTTCAAGTTTTTGTTACCAAGTTATGCTTGGTTGTTGATGACCTTGGGGATTGTACATGTTGGATGCTTACGGGCCAATTTATGGCAGGGTTATGTGAATGTTGGATGTGTTTCATGTTGTGAACCTCTTACGCATCATTCATGGCCGAATGCTCATTTGCATCAAAACTTTGATTTTCAAACCTTATGGAATCTTGGGCTTCTTGGTTGCCATATACTAAGTAGCACACTTGACTAGCACACATCCTAGACACTTAATTACAAAAGTGTTTGCCTTGCTTGAATTGCAAGTTATCCTTTACAGCCTTGCTTGTATTGCAAGTTAGTGGTAGTGGGTCCTGCTTTTGTTGCAAGTAACTGCTTTAACTCTTTTAAAAGCCTCCTAGGCCACCTCCTAGGCCTATTAACTTAAAAAAATAAGACTTAAATCCCAATAACAAAGGTTGGCCGAATTGAAAAGTTTGGTAATAACATTTGAAACTTATTAGTTTGGCAACTTTTGAACAAGAATGGGTGAGTGTTACACAGTGTGCATGGGCTAGGGCCTGTGTGCGGTGTGACAAAAGAAGTATCTAGTGCATGACCTGGAACTAGCAGCAGTAGTTTTTGCTCTTAAACAATGTAGACATTACCTGTTAGGTAACAAATTTCAGGTCTATACAGACCATAAAAGCCTCAAGTTCCTTTTTACTCAGAAGGACTTAAATAGGTGGCGGAGAAGATGGTTGAAGTACCTGAAGGATTTTGACTGTGTAATTGAATACACAGCTAGCAAAGCCAATGTAGTGGCAGATGCCCTGAGCAGGAATTACACTAGAGTGCTCAAAGGAGGATAAAGGGAACATAAGGCCGAGAGCCTTAACCTTACTTGCTTGGCAAGAAAATGGTTAAATTGGGAGCATGAACAATTTAGTGTGCTCACTATTACCCCTAAATGGAAAGAACTCATCAGAGAATCACAACTTAGTGATCAGAAAATGGGATTGGTGGCTGGCCAAAGGAGAGGATAACTATTCCAAGGATTCTCCTATAGGCAAGGATTTTTATACTTCTAGAATAGATTATATGTCCCTGAAAAGGATGACCTAAGATACTAGATTCTAGAAGAGGCACACTCTAGTAAACTTAGCATGCATCCTGGAGCCAGAAAAATCTACCATGCTCTCAAAGCTTATTTTTGGTGGCCATATATGAAGCATGAAATTAGCACTCATGTAGCTAAGTGTAAAGTGTGCCAACAAGTAAAGGTTGAGCACCCAAAACTAGGAGTGTTACCCACTCTGGGGTAGTCCAATTATAGTACCAAAATTGTGCATTTAAACTCCCAGGATTGGTAATGTTCTGCAGGCCATCAGAACACTACCCTTAGTGTGCATACCCAAGTGGCCCTCTTGGGCACTATGTAACCACATGCATATTGGTCCAACCATCACACACATATTCACATTTCATGCACACCATTGTAGCAAAGAAGGAAAACACTAGCACAAGTCTTAATCTTGGCTACCACACATTAGGCAATCTTATTAAATTCTAGTGACCAGCTACTGCACCTGTAACTTCCACTAATAAACTGTATCATTCTAGCCACATACCACCCTATTTTGTTTTCTCCATTATCAAGTAAAGACTTAGATGAAACCAATGAATTTTTTTTTACATCAATAGCCCACCTATGCACCAAGTTACGGATTTTTTAAGTTGGTTACAAAATTCTGACCAAATGAACAGTAACTCAGCCAACTTTGCAACGTCATATCTTTGGCTACAGGGCTCTGAATCCAGAAATTCCAAATCCTAGTTAACCCTCTAGATTTCCTCTAGCTTTGGTAAAAATTTCATACCAATATTCATTCTACACAGGGAGATAGTAAACTTTAAGTCCAGAGTCGAAATTCTGGCAACTTTTGGACCTTTTTGCCCATACAATTTTTCCAAACCATGCAAACACTTCATTCACAAGGGGGAAGCCCTCCAAGGCTATCCCATATATACCCATTACACATAGGAATTACATTCCCTTGCTTTTAACAAATTTATGTGGTGAAAACAGAATTTACAAGTAAGCAGCCCATCATTCACACTTAGGCAGCTTTGCACCACATCACTTACATAACCAAAACATTACTCAAATGTTCACATACTTGTCTCATTTTACATACAATACATGTACATGCATACATGCACTAAAATATGATCTTAACTCAGCTAAATATGCACCCTAGGTTACAGGAGGTCCTGAGACACAATGGACTCCAAAAACAGGATGCTAGACATCACTAAAAATACCAAATGTGCTCCTAAAATCAACAAAATTTCCAGATCATAACTAGACATTTGGAAGTTCATGTACCTGAAATATCACAGAGAAATTCAAATGAAGACTATTAATTTGAATGTTCTCTTTCAGGTGCTCCTGAAATGGACAGAAAGGGGGTAAGTTTCTTGAATGAAACTTAGTAAGGGCTTATCAATAAAATCTTCAAACTCCAGCCATATACCTGAAATAAAAATAAACTAAAAAAGAAAAATACAATACAAGCACACAAATATAAACATCCAAATGCACAAACAAACACAGCAACAAACATATGAAATGCTGGCAGCAATAACACATTAAGGTTAGTCCATAATCATTCAATTAAACATTATGAACTCACTATGGCAGCCCTCCTCAAGCTATTGCTTGGTCTTAAGAGGTCATTAGGTCTTAGTTAGTACTAACTTGGGCACTAGAAACCCTGAATTTCACTGCCATAACAGAGCACCAAAGCTGTAGGGTTGAAACCCTTGGTGCAATTTCCCCCTTAACCTAAACTTGGTTCATCAAGTTCTTGGCTCTCTTCCAAGCTTAGGGTCTTAGGTTCATGGATGTTTGGGCATCTGTATTGAACAATAAACAGCCATGAAACCCTGATAAAACCATTACCTTTTGCTGGAGATTTGATAAACCTTAATAGAACTGAAAATAGGTTTTCTTCTACTCTTTGATGTCTTCTTTGCTTTTTCTTGCTTTCTCTTGATTTCTTAAGGTATGGTTGCTATGGAGGATGGTGGAAAAGGTTAAGGAAGAGTTCTTAGCTACTGGAAACCGAAATTTAAGGAAAATGCCAATGAAATGAAGATTTTTCTTCATTTATACATCATTTTGACCTTGGTGGCATATATGCAAATTTTTTGAAACTTTGGCCAACACTTGGACAGATTATTTCCAGCCATTTTGGCTCAGAAAATGACATATTTTGATCTCCTTTAACCTTGGTCAATAGTAATTTTCATCTTAGAAAAATCTAGGACACTTAAGCACCTTAGTTGTCATTATGCCATAAATGGCAAACTTTGCCTCTTTGAGCACTTTGGTCCCCAACAATATATTTAATTCCTTCCATGTTCTTTCTTCATAATTCCATCCATATCCTTTCTTCATAATTCCATCCATGTCCTTTCCATAGCCATATTTAGAAATTTGTGCAATTGAGAACCCAATCTTTGTAACCTTACAATTTAGTCCATAGGTTACTTGAAAATCAGGCAATCCTTAAGGCTTTTCTTGGGGACCAAGTTACCAACTTGGAACACTTTTAAGGAGGTGTTGATCATGCCTTTTACCCCCCACACTTCAATCACTATGGTGAGAATTACACAATATAATGGTTTTTAGCCATTATGACACACTTGTAATTATCCCATTTTGTGAGGTGGTAACAACGAGGGAAGCTTCAAAGCTTACCCATACCTAAAAGAAAGTGGGTGTCCAAATCTATGGACTTTGTAGTGGGAATGCCACTAACAAGAAGAAAACATAAAGCCATCTGGCTCATCGTAGACAGATTGACCAAGGCAACCCATTTTTTTCCAATGAATCTCACTGATTCTTTAGATAAACTTGCCAAACTCTACATAAGAAAGATAGTAAGACTTAATGGAATACCTGATGACATTGTGTCAGATAGGGATCCTAGGTTTGTTTATAGGTTCTGAAAATCCCTACATCAGGCCTTAGGAACTAAACTTAAGTTTAGTTCAACATACCATCCACAGACAGATGGACAAACAGAGAGAACAATTCAAACTTTGGAAAATATGCTAAGGTGTTATGTCATTGATTTTCAAGGAGAATGGGATGTGCATTTCCCATTAATGGAATTCCCTTATCATAATGGTTACCATTCAGTGATTGGAATGGCCCCATATGAAGCCCTATATGGCAGAAGGTGTATCACCCCCCATTGCTGGCATCAGCTAGAAGATAGATTGGAAATGGGGCCAGAGATTATAAAAGAGAGAATTGAAAAGATAAAAATAATTAAAGCAAGAATCAAGGCTACTAATGATAAATAGCAGTCTTATGCAAACCTAAAAAGGAGAAGAAACCTGGAATTCTAGGAAGGAAACTCGATGTGGCTTAAGGTCTCTCCTATGAAAGGAGTGATAAGATTTGGAAAGAAAGGCAAATTGGCACCCAGGTATATAAGACCATACCAAGGGTTGGCCAAGGTTGGGAATATGGCATACAAGTTGGATTTGCCACATGAACTTGGTAATATACATGATGTGTTTCATGTAAGCTTGCTTAAAAAGTATGTTCCAACTTCAAAGCAAATAGAGATACCTGCTAGTGTACCAATAACCCCAAACCTTTCATACGAAAAGGTACCTATTCAAATCCTAGCCAGAGACACTAGGAAGTTGCGTAGCAAGTGGATTTCTATGATTAAGGTTTAGTGGAGTAATCATACTCTAGAATAGGCAACTTGGGAAGTAGAGTAGGAAATTGCCAAATGTACCCTCATTTGTACCCAAAACTTTTGAAGAATTTGGGGGACCAAATTCTTTAAAGAGCAGTTGTCAGGACCCTACCTCAGTGCTTGGACCATCCAAAAAATGCAAGAGAAATGCATAAAAACAACGAGGGACTCAAATGAAAATAGAGAAAATTACGTATATGTTTAACCGAGACTTATCGGGTTCAAATTGTACATGTAAATGCCTTAAGTTGCTAAGGGCGACAAACAAAGCTAGAGGGCCAAATTGAACATTCTATCGGGTGCTAATGGTGACACTAAGATGCATGGAAGGATTACAATGACCCATGCAAATCTCTGTCAGGCCAAGAAAGGCGTTAGAACCAATTAGTGCGCCATGTGGCACATGTGTGAATTTTGCATGTCTCCACTTGTGTAGCCGATTGTTCACGGGTTTGACTTTCATTGTTGCAAGTTCATGGTTGTTCTTGGCAAGGATAGGGTCGGGTTCTTAGTGAATCGATGGTAAAGTTTGGCAATTAAGGCTTGAATTGGACAATCAAGCTCATAACTGGTAAATTCGGCCATAGGCAACCTTGTACTTGTGTGTTCAAGCTTAGTCTTGGAGATTCAAGTTGGCCGAGAGTTCAAAGAAAAAGATTGGTAAGGAATTACATTATACTACTTGATTTTGGTATTGTTCCATGTTCAAGTTAGTGTTTTCACTTTTAAGTGATGGTAATTTGATCTATATGATGTTAGAATGCTATAGGGGCATATGTGATACCTTCGGGTTTATGTGAAATGGTGACTAGCTAGTTACTAATGGAAAGTACTTAAAGTTCAATTTAGGTAGCCCAACCTATAGTTGAACATGGAGCTCTAGTGGATTGGGTGTTAATATGGTGAAGCTTTGACGACAACCATGTGTGTACTTGCTACTTGGCTTCGGCCGAGAAGGAACTAAGTGTGTGGTGTGTGAGTTGTGTGCCTTGGTTGCTTGTTTGTGCTTGCTAACCTTTTATAGCTATAGTTATTATGTGTATATGCTATTGTATATGTTGTTTTGGTGTTTTTTTTTAGCCACACTGAGATAGTCCAATTGTGGTGCTAAATTGTGCATTTGGACTCCCAGGATTGGTAATGTTATATAGGCCATTAGAACACTACCCTTAGTGTGCATGCCCAAGTGGCCCTCTTGGGCACTATGTAAATAAATGCATATTGATCCAACCATCACACACATACTCACATTTCATGCACACAATGGCAGCAATGAAGGACAACACTTGCACAAGTCTTAATCTTGGCTGCCACATATTAAGCAATCTTGTTAAGTTCTAGTGACCAGCCAATGCACATATAAATTCCACTAATAAACTGTACCATTCTACCCATGTACCCCCATGTTTTCTTTGCTCCATTATCAAGTATAGATTAGATCAAACCAAGGAATTTTTTTTTACATCAATAGCCTACCTATGGACCAAGTTATGGATTTTTTAAGTTGGTTACAAAATTCTGACCAAATGAACAGTTAGTTAGCCAAATTTGAAACATCATATCTTTGGCCACAGGGCTCCAAATTTAGAAATTCTAACTTTTAGTTCAACCTCTAGATGTTATCTAGGTGTGCTCAAAATTTCATACCAAGATTGCTTCTACACAGGGAGATATATAAATTTAAGTGTAGAGTCAAAATTCTGGTCACTTTATGACCATTTTGCCCATACAAAATTTCATAAGTGTGCAAACATTTCATTCACCAGGGGAAAGCCCTCCAAAGCTATCCCATATATGTCCATTACATATAGGAATTACATTCCCTTGCTTCTAACAACTTTATGTGGCCAAAATAGAATTTACAAGTAAGCAGCCCATCATTCACACTTAGGCAGCTTTGCACCACATCACTTACATAGCCAAAACATTTCTCAAATGTTCACATACTTGTCTCATTTTACATACACTACATGTACATGCATACATGCACTAAAAAATGGTGTTAACTTACCTAAATACACATCCTAGGTTATAGGAGTGCCTGAGACACAATAGACTCCAGAACAGGATGCTGGATAGCTGCTGCACAACACAATAAGTACCATCACCAAAAATACCAAATGTGCTTCTAAAATCACCAAACTTTCCAGATCATAACTAGACATATGCAAGTTCAGGTACCTAAAATTTCAGAGCAAAACCAAACAAAAAATGTCATTTTGAATGAGATCTTTCTGTTGGACCTGAAATGACAGAATTGAGGGGAGTAAGTTTCATTGAGAAACTTATAAGGGTAGCACTTTGATGCAATAGGCAATGTAATCATCATCAAAACCTGCATCCAAAGATACTAAAACATAAAAACCATAGTGCATATATGCAAGATATAGCAACCAAATGCAGCAACCAAATGCAGCAGCCATTCACAACCAAGAAACACAAGAAATGCAGCAGCAACAATAACCATAGGTTAGTCCATAAAACATGCAATAAACATAAATAAATCACAATGGAAGCCTTCCTCAAGCTAATGCTTGGTCTTAGGAGGATTTTAACACTAGTTAGTACTAACTTTGGGCTCTAGAAGCCCCAATTTTCACTGCCATCACTATACATTTCACACTAGGTCACAAATCCTTCATTAAGTGCACTCCCCTCACTAAGCTTGGTTCATTAAGCTCATGGATCTCTTCCAAGCTTAGCCCTAGCTCCATGGTTACTTGAAAATGCAGAAAAAAAACCCGTGAGAGCAAGAGAACCCTTACCAAAATGGGTAGGCCAAAAATCAAGCTTGATCCTTGAAGCATCCGAGTAATAGCTCTAGCTTGCTTCCAATTGCTTCCTTTTGCCTTCAATTTCAATCAATTGTAAGTTTGAAGGTGTGGTGACTATGGAGGAAGTATGCCTAATTTTGAATGGAATGAAAACATTCACAACTAGTTTGGGTGGAAAAGGAAACATTCACAGGTAGTTTGGAATGACATGGAAACATTCACAACTTGTGTGGAATGAAATGGAAACATTCACAATTAGTTTGGAATGAAATGGAAACATTCACAGCTTATTTGGAATGGAATGGAAACATTCATAACTAGTTTCGAATGAAATGGAAACATTCACAACTTGTTTAGAATGGAATGGAAACATTCACAACTAGTTTGGAATGAAATGGAAACATTCTGATGCGAACCCCTTTGGTATAACGACCAAGAAACAAGCCCAAGATGTTTTTCAAGCTCCAAAAGACATCAAAGAGACTGGATTTAAACCCCCACCCCAAATCAACTTGTGATTAGAAATAAAAAGTATAAGAAAACTAAGAACACAATCAACTTGTTGTTGGGTTTTAGGAGCCAAACAGCGCAGCGGAATTTAACCGAAACCCTCCAGGATCCAAGTGAAACGGCGTAAACCGGGTGTTCAAAAATTTTCATACCTAATTTTCGGTTGAGATCTCTCACTCAACTGTAGAGTCGAATCACAAAACCTGAACAGTTGACGTGTTCAAGCTCTCTATGGTATCCACACGAGCCTCTCGGGATCACCACGCTTCCACCACGTCCCGGCAGATGCGTTTCTCTTGCGCTCGCAGTGCTAGCTTGCATCCTCCAAGGAATTGCAAGAGAAGAGTACGGCTGTCCTTTTGGGAGGCTAGGGCAAGGAGACCTGTGAATTTCTCACTAGAAGTTGTATTTATAGTGAGACTCAACTTCCAGGCCTAATGGGTTTCAAAGCCCTAATCCAATTAGGATTTAATTTCGGGCCTAACAATGGCTCAACTCGCTCAACTCCCTGGCCCATTATTAATTCAAAATTAAAGTGAAACCATAACCCAAATAATTAGCCCATGCACTCTAATGACCCAAATAGCTTTATGTGTGCGACCCAATAGGCTCTTACCACGTTGGCAATGATCATAAATCACATTTATGATCATAAGCAATGAATGGTGTCTAGCAACACATCATTGCTACCCAAGTGACAAGATTGTCGATGATTCGACTAAACCTTTATGATCGTCACCAATATATGCCATTGTCCCTTTGTCCAAGATATCAATACTAAGCACGTATACCATGATCACTATGAGAATCACTTATGACACTAATATAACGATCCATGTAGTGTTCTCATGGTGGCTCTGTCCAGTACACAAATTCTCCAACTTGTACCCATATGTAGACTACATATCTCATATTAGTCTCCACATATGCTAGTCGTTATGTATTATTGCAACCCGTTCCACAATAATACTAGACCAGGGACGTTTAAGAATATCATTATTCTAGGGTTACGATTATGTTTGTTAAGTTACGCAGAAACAAAACAACAAACATAATTGCTGGATTAATGCCTCAATAAAATATCATGACTCAATGTGAAAAAATACAATCATCTCATGATTGGCCTTTTGGGCACAACACTAACACTTGTGTACCAAGGTAGTCCTTAAAAAATGAATGATATTTTCCTCTTCAAAGTAGCAATATTATTCATGTAAAAGGCTATGTTTTAAAACCATAATATGTGCCTATTTATAGGCCTAAACTAGGGTAAAATACTAAGAAAAATTCCCATCCCAAGTCACATAGGAAACCCAGGTACAAAAAACTAAAGAAAACCTAGTCAAACTATAATTCTAACACCTAATTTGCACATGTTTAATGTGTGCAAAGAATTCCCTTTATCCTAGGTGACATGAATCACTTCCATACCCTAAATAAAATCCTAAATAATGTAAATAAAGATGAAAATAAAATGAAATACGTTACAACACAAGAT
Source organism: Aquilaria yunnanensis (assembly GCA_039654915.1). NCBI lineage: Eukaryota > Viridiplantae > Streptophyta > Magnoliopsida > Malvales > Thymelaeaceae > Aquilaria > Aquilaria yunnanensis. The sequence goes on from CM077594.1 coordinate 48,488,538, forward strand.
TGGCCCTATAAACCCCAAAATAGTCTTCTTGGGTGCACTTTAAGGGCTCCATAGGGTTTTTTACTTGTGTCTTCAACTTGAAACTTGAATAATTGAGTTCCATTGGCTTGATACCTTCTTTTAGCTATTGAAAATAGATCTTGAACATTTGGAGCTCAAATATTCAAGTTGTGGAATGAAATAGGCTCATGAACACTTCAAGGGGGCTCAAAAGGTGTACTGTTGGCTCCAAGCTTTGAAATTTTGCACATAGGTGTGTAGAACATGTCCAAGACACTGTATTGGTTTCCCTTCAACAATATATGATCCAAACATTCTGGAATATACATCCTTGGCACCATGGATATGAATTGACACAAATGAAACTCCCTTTGATGAAACAAGAACATGGGCAATTGTCCTCCCTCCTAGTATGCTACCTTATCTTGGCTTGGATATCTATGAAATAACTTAAGAAAGGGATATTGAATTGAAATAGATCCTTTTGAATGGCTATAGAACTGTTGAGCTTGAACTTGCACCATTAGGGCTTGTATGTGCACTTTGAGCTCCTTAGCCTTCGTCCTTTTCAATGGTCCACTAGTTATCTTCAATGGGTCCTGACCATCCTTGGTTGTGCCTTCCTTAATCATATCAACTCCCCCTTCCTTAGAAGTATTCATCCTTAAATCAAAACCTACATTAAAAAAGGGAATTGAATCAATAATGATGAAATAATCAACACATAAGCACTTACCTTTTACATAACCACCAATAGCATGGAATGCTTGTGTATGGAGCTTTAATCCTATGCAAAACCTGAACTAGTATGCAAATGCAATCATAATTTTGATAGCTCCATGTTCAAAAAAAAAGTTAGAAGCAATTAGCACAAAAAATTAAAAAATTTGCACAATTTTCATCTTAACTATAGGCATCCCTTTCATTGCCTTTACCATTTCAAAACTGTTATTTCCACAACTAGGAAAAGTGTTAGAATAATTTACCTTAGGGATGCTGTATGCACTCAAAATAAATTTACCTAAACTCACATAAGTGTTATGGTTATGAAAAACACAAATGATGCATGTCAAGACAATACAGATTTGATAAATACTTATAACTCTCAGATGGAGTATTAGAACAGGAAAATCCAAATGAACTATTGGCTTTCATCCATCTCTAGCACATAGGCCATTCAAACAAACAAGAATTGAACACAATGCGGCCTAAACTAATAACCAAACTAGGATGCATGAATTTGACAAAAATCATAAGCATTTTATATGAAACAAGATTGGAATAGATAGGATTAAGCGAAGCCAATCTAGTGCCAAACTTCTTTTTTCATGTATATGCACCACACTACATGAATTTTGTGAATGGGATGTGACACAAAATAAGGGACTCAACATGCCTCCTTAAAAGGTTGAATTTAATGCCAAAATTTTCACTCAAAATAAATACTTTCAAGCTTGGACATAAAGTAAAAAAATCAAGGTTCAAAAGTTTGTGTAATGCATGTGTCATGACAAAAAAATGCTTGTTTGAAATTAAAGATTGACACAAAAATGGGCTGAACATGAATGTGAATCAAAGAAGTATGTAATGCATGGGTAACAACCAATTTACATGAAAAATTCCAAAGACATAGATTTGACTTGAGACAGAACAAAACAATGTGGGATCAATTCAAAACAAAGAAAGTTAAAAACAAAAGTCACCGAAATGGATTGTTCTTTAAAGAAACTCACAGAATTCAAAGGAGCATTTAACAAAACCAAAGAATTAGAAGACTTAAAATCATATTTTGTCAAAGTTTCATGCTTACTTCTTTCTCTTAATCTAGTTTCATGAAAACCATTCTTCAAAACAACATTGCAAGCAAACACACATTGTTTGAGATTTTCATGCAAAACCACATCAAGCATAGGTGTTAGGAAGAAATCCATTGCAGTAGCTAAACTTAGTCCCCATGTATCTTCCTTGGGAACCATAAATTTTTCACCTTTGTAGTCAATGGCTTCAGGTGGAGTCGTAATAATTTCATCCCCTTGAACCATAGGATAAGAAACAATGTTAGGCAAACTTTTACAAATGAAATGACTAGGACTTACCTCAAGTTGCTCCTTTTCAACCTCCTTCATTGGTTTGATGCATAGGACATGACTTGGAATATTGGGGACACCAACTTCCTGGATGGGCAACAACTCACTTGATTCTTGTAGCTCATCTCCATTTAAGTCCTGAAAAGAAGACAACACAACACTATAAGAAGACTTCATTATGTTAGATGAAACTATGGCTTTCCTCACGTCACTCATTTTTGCTATCTAACACTCTTTCTTTCCACTCAGCTCCCCTCATTCTTTTCTCTCAAGAACTCTCCACTCTTCTTCCTCTCATGTTCACTACTCTCACTTAATCACTTGGTTGTTCTCTCAGCTTTCCCCTTAACACTCTTGCCCTCCACTTTCCCCTTTTTTTCTTTTCTCTCAACCTCACTTTGAAGCTTTCTTTGATCCTCCAAGACTTATTATGGTGAAACTGGAACAAGTGCTATGGGCTCTTCATTCTCCAAAGGTGGTCTCTCCTCTATGGCATCTTTATCCTCATATGTGATTTCTCCATCATGTCCAAGAATCATCACCTTTTTGTTTAGGCAATCCTTCATGTAGTGCCCCTTGCCTCTACACTTGAAGCTTACCATCTCCTTTGCCTTAGGTGCATCATTAGGTGCAGGTATCTACTTGTCCTGTTGAGACCGAGAGAAGCCTCCTTTGGTGGTCTCCACTCTTGGCTTTGGTGCTTCTTTTCTCTATGCTCCCCTTCTTGTGGACCTTTCTCCTTGAGACATCTTGGATGCCTTAGACCTTCTGATGATCCTCTCGGCCTTAGTGGCATGGTGAAGCAAATGCTCCACATTGACATAAGGCACCATCTCCACTTTGTTGGCAATCTTAGGATTAAGACCATTAATGAATCTAGCAATGGTGGTCTCCTTATCCTTCACGATGTTGGCTTGGGTCAAGGTTATCTCCAAGTCTTTCTGATAGTCCTCCACACTCCTTTGGCCTTGCACTAGCTTTTGAAGCTTGAGCCATTGATCTTTAGTGTAGTTGCTAGGCACAAATCTCCTCCTCATTAATGCTTTAAAGGCTCTCCATGTGTATATGGGATCCTCCTCAGTCCTTCTCCTAGAAGTAACATCTTTATTCCACCATACAAGAGCATAGTTAGTGAACTTTATGGTAGCCAATTTAACCTTCTTTTCCTCAGAATAATGATGGCAATCAAACACCATCTTAATCTTTTGCTCCCATTCCCAATATGCATCAGGATCACTCCTCCCTCAGAAGGATGGAATGATAAGCTTGATGGAGTTAAGATTGTTGTCCTCCATTGGCTCCCCCCTCTTTGGAAGCCCATGGTCATGCCAAACTCCTTCTTTGTCCTCAGGTTCTTCTCTCCTTGGACCTCTCCTTGGTTGCAAGATAGGATTAGGTATCCTTGGCAACCTCAAATCCATGTCCTCAATCCTCCCCACAAGTCTATTAAGAGTTTCTTGAAGTTCCCTCATGGTTGGCTCCTCATTATGCCTCACTTCAATCCTCCTATCCTCCTGGCCCTCCATACTCGTGAAATCAAAGATCCTCACTCACTAACCTCACATGTTTTACTCAAAAGATTAACACTCCAAACACTCAATTTGTTAGTGAGAATATTGCTATTAAAGAGTCCTTAAAAGTTCTAAGAAAACTATCCTTAAAGCACACAAGAAAACTTGAATTCTTGAAAACAATTTTGACTCAAAAATAGAGGTGTGCTAAACAAGCTATAAAAGACTCTAGGAAGCTCTTGCAATTGATGATCACAAGAACCACAAACAAAACTTTTGGCTCAAAACAATGGGTTAGGGTTTGTGGGCACAAAAACCAAATCACAATGTGCAAGCTTCTTTTGGCAACTCTTTTCTTTTCTTTTCTTTTCATTATTCTTTCTTTTTTTTCTTTTTTTTTTGAAACCTTTTTTTCCCTTACTGTTTTACGGCTACAACATTTTCTTCTTGAAGTTCCTTGCTGCCAAAGACAAAAAGTTAGTTTTCTTTTCAACCAAGCAAAGAAACTATTGAAAACATGCACAATTTGAAACAACTGTTTGATACTGAAACTTCTTGAATTTGGAGCATTCTTTTTTTTGTGTTTTCTTGACTCTAGGATGCCAAAAATAATGAAAACAAGGAAGATTAATCAGGCTAGACATGAAACAAAAAGATAGGAAACATCAAAGAACAAACGGATGAAAACTAAAAACACAAGGTAACATTAGTTGGCTTCTTTTTGTTGTTTTTTGTTATTTTGATTTGAAACAAGGCTGCAAACAAAGAGCACCGACCTAAAACAAGATGAAAAAGGATTAAAACAAAGAATTAAAACATGAAATTGCTGAAAAAAATTGAAAGAAAGATGGAGAGAAACAAGCACACAAAGATATGTCCTTTGGATGGAACTTGTGGCTCTAATAGCAACTGATGCAAACCTTTTTGGTATAATGACCAAGAAACGTTCCCAAGATGTTTTTTAAGCTCCACAAGACATCAAAGGGACTGGGTTTAAAACACCACCCCTAATCATCTTGTGATTAGAACCAAGAAGTATAAGAAAACTAAGAACACAAGCAACTTGTGCACCAAGGTAGTCCTCAAAGAACAAAAGATATTTTCCTCATTAAAGTAGCAATATTATTCATGTAAAAGGTTGTGTTTTATAACCAAAATATGCACTTATTATAGGCCTAAGCTAGGGTAACAGACTCAACAAAATTCGCAGCCCAAGTCACATAGGAAACCTAGGTACAAAAAACTAAAGAAAACCCAGTCAAACTAAGATTCTAACACCTAATTTGCACGTGTTTAATGTGTGCAGCGAATTCCCTTTATCCTAAGTGACATGAATCACTTCCAAAGCCTAAATTGTTGGGTTTTAGGAGCCAAACAGTGTAGTGGAATTTAACCGAAACCCTCCAGGATCCAAGTGAAACGGGGTAAACCGGGTGTTCAAAAATTTTCATACCTAATTTTCAGTTGAGATCTCTCACTCAACCGTAGAGTCGAATCACAAAAACTGAATAATTGATGTGTTCAGGCTCTCTATGGTATCCACATGAGCCTCTCGGCATAACCACGCTTCCACCACGTCCCGGCAGATGCGTTTTTCTTCCGCTCGCAGTGCTAGCTTGCGTCCTTCAAGGAATTGCAAGAGAAGAGTGTGGTTGTCATTTTGGGAGGCTAGGGCAAGGAGACCTGCGAATTTCTCACTAAAAGTTGTATTTATAGTGAGACTCAACTTCCAGGCCTAATGGGTTTCAAATCCCTAATCCAATTAGGCTTTAATTTCGGGCTTAATAATGGCTCAACTCTTGGGCCCATTATTAATACGAAATTAAAGTGAAACCACAACCCAAATAATTAGCCCATGCACTCTAATGACCCAAATAGCTCTATGTGTGTGACCCAATAGGCTCTTGCCACGTTGGCAATGATCATAAATCACATTTATGATCATAAGCAATGAGCGGTGTCTAGCAACACATCATTGCTACCCAAGTGACAAGATTGTCGGTGTTTCGACTAAACCTTTATGATCATCACCGATATATGCCATTGTCCCTTTGTCCAAGATATCAAGACTGAGCACGAGACATGGAATGTGTAACTCTCGTATAGCCCAATCTTTGGTTTCTTGATTACCGAGTAGACTAACTTAAGCTGATGACATTGGTATCGTATATCAACTCATCCAAGCATGGCCATGCATTTTCTAAGTGTCACTTTATCAAGAGGCCCGAAGATATCACTCCCGTTACATAGGAGGGAAAAATCCCATCTTGATCATACAAATCCCTCTGCATGATATGTGACATACCCAATGACCTCCTTCAAGTTCACTCAGTTACGAGCAACAAAGGAAAGTATCAAAGTATGTGACTCACATGTAGGGAACCTTGATGATCTTAGGTCAAAGGACTACATATACCATGATCACTATGAGAATCACTTATGACACTCATATAACGATCCATGAAGTGTTCTCATGGTGGGTTGGTCCAGTACACAAGTTCTCCAACTTGTACCCATATGTAGACTACATATCTCATATTAGTCTCCACATATGCTAGTCATTATGTATTATTGCAACCCGCTCCACAATAATACTAGATCAGGGACGTTTAAGAATATCATTATTCTAGGGTTACAATTATGTTTATTACGTTACGCAGAAACAAAACAACAAACATAATTGCTGGATTAATGCCTTAATAAAATATCATGACTCAATGTGCAAAAAAAATACAATCTTCTCATGATTGGCTTTTTGGGCACAACACTAACATAAATAACATCCTAAATAATGTAAATAAATAGGAAAATAAAATAAAATATGTTACAACACAAGATTGGCCCTTAAAACCCGAAAATAGTCTTCTCGGGTACACTTTAAGGCCTGGTTTTTTACTTGTGTCTTCATCTTGCAACTTGAATAATTGAGTTCCATTGGCTTTAGACCTTATTTTAGATGTTGAAAATAGATCTTGAAACTTTAGAGCTCAAATATTCAAGTTGTGGAATGAAATTGGCTTATGAACACTTCAAGGGGGCTCAAAAGGTGTATATGTTGGCTCCAAGCTTTGAAATTGTGAACTTCTGTATGGAGAATGTATCCAAGCTGCTGTATTGGTTTCCTTTACTTACCTTGCACATAAGCACCAAGAGCATGGAATGCTTGTGTATAGAACTTTATTCCTATGTAAAACCTAAACCAATATCCCAACACATTGTTAATTTTCATACCTCCAGATTCAAAAACAATGTTTGAAGCAATTAGCACAAAAAATCTAAAAGTTTGCACAATGTTCATCTATGCACTCAAAACAATGGTCCTAAACTTACACAAGTGTTATGGTCATGAAAAGCACAAGTTATGCATGTCAAGACAGTAGTTTGCAAAGGCCATTCAAACAAACAAGAATTCAACACAATACGGCCTAAACTAATAACAAAACAAGAATAAATGAATTTCATAAAAATCCTTAGCATTTTAAATGAAACAAGATTGGAATAGATAGGATTAAGTGAAACCAAATTAGTGACAAACTTATCTTTGCTTGTATGTGCACAACAATGCATGAAATTTGTGAATGGAATGTGATACAAAACAAAGGACTCAACATATCTCCTTAAGAGGTTGAATTTTCACTTAAAATAAAGACTTTTCAAGTGTGGATATGAAGCAAAAATATCAAGGCTCATAAGTTTGTGTAATGCTTGCTGGAAATTAAAGATTGACACACAAAAATGGGCTGAATATTAATCTGAATCAAAGAAGTATGTATTGCATGGGTAATAACCAATTTATGCATGAAGAAATTCCAAAGAAGTAGATTTAACTTTGAGACAGAACAAAATAATGTGGGATCGATGCAAAACAAACAATGTTAAAAACAAAGACACCAAAATGGATTGTTCTTTAAAGAAACTCATAGAATTCAAAAGATCATTTGACAAAACCAAAGAATTAAAAGCTTTAAAATGATATTTTTTCAAATTTTCATCCTCACTTCCTTCTCTTAATCTGTTTCATGAAAACTATTCTACAAAATAATACAACTAGCAAACACACATTGTTTGAGATTTTCATACAAAACCACATCAAATCTAGGTGTAAGGAAGAAATACATTACAATGGCTGACCTTAGTCTCCATGTATCTCCCTTAGGTGTAAGAACCAAAAAATTTTCACCTTTGCACTTAATGGCTTCGGGTGGAGTTGCAACATCTTCCTCCCCTTGAATCATAGGATAAGAAACAATGTTAGGCAAACTTTTTTATATGAAATCACTTGGACTTACCCCAAATTGTTCCTTTTCAACCTCCTTCATTGGTTTAATGAATGAGACATGGCTTGGAATATTGGGAACACCAACTTCTTAGGTGGGCAGTAACTCACTTGATTCTTGTAGCTTATCTCCACTTAAGTCCTGAAAAGAAGACAACACAACACTAGAAAAAGACTTCATTATGTTAGATGAAAGTATGGCTTCTCTGTAGGTCTTTCTTTCTTCACTCAACTTGGGTTCATTACACTCTTGTTTTCTCTCAACTTTGCACTCAATTTCTTCTCACGGGAACTCTCCACTCTTCTTCCCCTCATGTTCACTCTTCTCACTTAATCTCTCGGTTATTCTTTTGGCTTTCCTTTCATCACTCTTGCCCTCAACTTTCCCTTTTTTTATTTTCTCTACCTTTGAAGATTTCTTTGATCCTCCAAGACTTCTTGTGGTGAAAGTGGGTTAAGCATGATCGACTTTTCTTATTGAGTCTGAAACAAGCCTCCTATTGTGGCCTCCACTTTTGGCTTTGATGCTTCTCTCACATCCTTGCTCCATGCTCTTCCCCATGTGGAAATTCCTCCTTCAGATATCTTGGATGCCTTTGCTTTCTTGATGATCCTCTCAGCTTCAGTGGCATGGTGAAGCAAGTCCTCCATACTAAAATAAGGCACCATTTCCACTTTGTTGGCTGTCTCATGGTTAAGACCATTGATGAATCTAGCAATGGTGGTCTCCTCATCCTCAATGATGTTTGCTCGGGTCACGGTCATCTCCAAGTCTTTGTGGTAGTCCTCCACACTACTTTGGCCTTGCACTAGCCTTTGAAGCTTAAGGCATTGATCTCTAGTGTAGTAGCTAGGAACAAATCTCCTCCTCATTGAGGCTTTAAAGGCACTCTATGTGTGTATGGGCTCCTCCTCATTCCTTCTCCTAGAAGTAACATCCTAATTCCACCATACAAGAGCCTAGTCACTGAACTTTATAGTAGCCAATTTAACCTTCTTTTCCCCAGAATAATGATGGCAATCAAACACCATCTCAACCTTTTGCTCTCATTCCCAACATGCATCAGGATCACTCCTCCCTTGAAAGGATGGAATGGTAAGCTTGATGGAGTTAAGATTGTAGTCGACTCATGGCTCCCCCCTCCTTGGAAGCCCATGGTCATGCAAAACTCCTTCTTCCTCCTCAGGTTGTTCTCTCCTTGGACCTCTCCTTAGTTGCAAGATGGGATTAGGTCTCCTTGGCAACCTCAAATCTATGTCCTCAATGAAGATTTTCAGGATCTTATGATAACATACTTTTATGTTATCTACTCATATATATGCCACATGCATATTTTTTCATTTGAATTCAACATGGATATAGATATACATAATACTAATTCTTTAACATATTATTCATGCAGTTGATATAACATGCTATATAACATATCAATTTTACATACATGTTGTGTCAAATAAATCCTAGCATGCTACTAAGAACATTCATGTAAATAATTCAAACCTAGCATGCTACTAAACCAAGAGAGAATGTGCACCTTTCTTCTTGGTTATCTTTGGTGAAAACTTGAGGGAGAACTTGATCTTAGAGGGGCACCTTGAAGCTTGAATAGAGATGAACAATCTCTATGTAAATCCACCCACAATGCTCTCAAGAAGTGTTTAATATTTTGGCCTCTAAAGGAAATAGGAGGGAACAATTTTCTCTCAAGAAAATGGAGCAAATAGAGTGCAAATTCGTACTTAAAATGGCCAGCCACTAAAGGCTATTTATAGATGACCAAAAGGCACACCTTTACACCAAGAAAGGTGTCTTTTAAGCCAAAGAACACTTCCTTTGGCTAAGGGTCATGTATGGTGGCGAAAATACATGTCTTTTAGCCAAGAAACACTTCCTTTAGCCTATAACCACCCATAACTACCTTATGGGCGAAAATACATGTCTTTTAGAGCCAAGGAACTCTTCCTTTGGCCTATAACCACCCATAACTACCTTATGGGCGAAAATACATGTCTTTTAGAGCCAAGGAACACTTCTTTTGGCCTATAACCACCCCATAACTACCTTATGGCCGAATATACATGTCTTTTCACTCAAGGAACACTTCCTTTGGATGAAAGGATATGTTCTTTTAGCCAATAGTCATCTCTTTTGATGAAGAGACATACCTTTACACAAAAGATGTGTCTCTTGGTGGTTATGAGCTAAAAGCAAGGTGAGCTAGCACAAAGCTAGCTCACTATGCTACTTATGCACCATTGAGCTCCTTTGAGCTCCAACCAAGCACCATGAACTGAGGTCGAGCTCCTAGAGCTGACCTTGAGCTGGAGTTAGCTGCTCTCAGCTGAAGTGAACTGAAGTCCAGCTACACTCAGCTACCAGAAGCTGAAGTGAGCTGACTTGAGCTGACTTGAGCTAACTTGAGCTGAAGTCCAGCTACTTTGAGCCACTTATAGCTGAAGTGAGCTGACTTGAGCTGACTTTAGCTAACTTGAGCTGAAGTCTAGCTACTTTGAGCTACTTATAGCTGAAGTGAGCTGACTTGAACTGAAGTCCAGCTACTCTGAGCTACTTATAGCTGCAGTGAGCTGACATAAGCTAACTTGAGCTAAAGGGAGCTACTTCTAGCTGCCTTAGATAGCTGTTCAAGCTAAAGTTAGCTCAATGAGCTCAAATCCTACCTTAAAAGGATCTTGGTGTGCCAAGAATTCCAACAAACTCCCACTCGCACTAAGATGCTTTTAAAGTTCCAGCCCCCACTCAAAACAAATTCCTTAATCCTTATAGCCGAAATAATCCAGACACTTCTACATATATAGAGTTGTGGGTGCGACCTCAAGCACACACACTAAGTCTCTTCTATTGAGGTTGTTAGACTCTCAATAGAAGATTGTCCTCTCCTCATAGTTTGAACTTCTTCAAACTTTCCTTTGAACACATCAAATTTAAGTGTGTTGCTTAAACACATCAAGCTTGTTTGAACACATCAAACTATGCCTCCCAGACCCCAGACATATGATATACTTCTTAATCACAATCAGTCTCTTTCTTAGAATTTCAACTCCTTGAAATCCATGATTGTATTAAGCATTGAGTACTCATTTCAATCACTTGTCATTCAATCTAGCATACTACTCACAGTAATATGTGGGCCCAAGATTGAATTTAGTGAACGTGTATCATCTTAATGTCTTTCCTTTTAGCTTCAACAACTTAGGTCAATGAGTTAACATGATTACCCAAAAGGAGGATACTCCAGTCTCATTTCTCTAAGACCTTCGACAACCAATCAAAGTAATCATAATTAACTCAACTTCCTAATAGCAAGCCATAGTCACTAAGAGTCTGATTCGAAGAATCTCACACTAAGCAAGAATAGAGACAACTTGCTTAAATTCTTCTTTGGTCGTATTTCATGGTCATGGAACACTTGGAAACACATCCATTAAAGTTCCATAATACACTTCTAAGGTGTTTTACTCATGTCACTCCCACTTGGAGTGATCTCCATTTCAATTGAGGAGTGTGTCATTTATCCCTCTTAAAACACCACTAAGTGTACTCCTCTTAACACATAAAAGGAGGACATGTCAATAACCATGAAATTTCTCCATGTAAGCCCTAGCTTACATCTAACATAGGCTAGGATGTATGAATGGTCATACAAACAGAATGCACCAAAGCATGGAATCTTGATTACTCATAATCAAGGCGACCATAAAAGCTAAAGTGTCATGTGTTGGAGCATGACTCCCACTTAAATGTATCATTCACTTAAGTTTCATTTAATTCTTTAGCCAGTCTCATCCTTAATCTTACACAAAGATCAAGGGTGGATTACTCGTGTGAGAAAGTCATCCTCTGCCTATGTTTGACATGTTCATTTGTTCATTGTGATTCATAAAATTGAACTGAGTATTTCATAAAATACATAACATGTGTGACACCAAAGAGGTGAAGTACATCCAACATTTACAATCTTCTAAGACCCATTGCTCTAACATGTCGAGCAAATACAAGTGGTGGCAATGGCTTAGTGAGAGGATCTGCCACCATCAGGTCTGTAGAAATGTACTCAATCCTAACTTCACCCTCTTCAATTGCATCTCGCACATAGTTATATTTCATGCTAATGTGCTTGGTCTTTCCATGGTATTTGGGGTCTTTGGTATAAGCCATGGCTGCCATACTATCACTGTAGATAGTAATAGGTTTCTCAATATAAACCCTAGACTCCAAATTCTTAAGGAAATAACCTAGCCAAAGGGCTTTTTGTACAGCTGAGGCACATGAAATAAATTCAGCCTCCATTGTGGACAATGCTGTACAAGTTTGCTTCTTACTACACCAAGTAGTAGCCCCACCATTTAGCATGAAAAGATAACCAGATGTAGACTTGCTGGAGTCTCTATCTCCTCCCCAATCAGCATCGGAATAGCCACGTAAACCAAGGTCTTTACCTTGGTAACAAAGCCAATAATCCTTAGTACCCTTGAGGTACCTTAGGATCCTCTTAACACTTTCCCAATGCTCCAGACCAGGGTTGGAAGAATATCGTGCTAGAAGTCCAACCGCTTGGCTGATGTCTGGCCTTGTACATAACATGGCGTACATCAAGCTACCAATGGCACTTAGGTAGGGGATCTGAGCCATCTCTTCCTTTTCTTTTGGAGTCTTAGGACATAAGTCCTCCCAATCTTGCAACCATATGCAAGAGGTGTACTCATGGGCTTTGCATTTGTTAAGTTGAACCTTGCAAGAATCTTATCAATATAAGGTTCTTGAGAAAGGGCCAATAGCCTTGCCTTTCTATCCCTCAGGATCTTAACCCTTAGGATAAAGGCAGCCTCTCCCATGTCCTTCATGTCAAAGGTGGAAGACAACCATCCCTTGATGGTACTTAACAATGCAACCCCATTACTTGCAATCAATATATCATCTACATATAGAGTCAATACTGCAAGACTATACCTAGAAGAGTACAAGTATACACAATGGTCTTCATGCATCATCATAAAGCCATAGCTTGTGATTGCATGGTGAAACTTCAAGTACCACTGTCTTGAAGCTTGGTTAAGACCATACATAGACTTCTTCAGTCTACATACCTTGTCCTCTTGACCCTTTTGGACAAACCCCTCAGGTTGTCTCATATATATCTCCTCACTCAAATCACCATTGAGAAAGGCGGTCTTTACATCCATCTGATGTAACTCTAGGTCCAGATTTGTCACGATGGCAAGTAATATCCTGATGGAAGTGAATTTTACAACAGGAGAGAAGGTGTCTTTGAAATCAACACCCTCCTTCTGTGTAAAACCCTTGGCCACCAAACGGGCCTTGTATCTTTCGATACTTCCATCAGAGTTCACCTTGATCTTGAGAACCCACTTTTTCCCAATTGCCTTACGGCCTGGAGGAAGATCACTTAGCTCCCAAACCCCATTGAGATGCATTGAATGCAACTCATCCTTCATTGCATTTAGCCACTCTTCCCTCTGTGCACCCTCAAGAGCCTCCTTAATGTTACTTGGTTCATCTATCTCAGATGCAACCAAATTTGCCTCACTATCCAAGATCCACCATTCTTTAGGTGGTCCAAATTTCCTCATTGATCTTCTCAATGTAGGTTGAGATGGAGGCAACTCATGCTCCATCTCTTGAGGCTCAACATTTTGCTCGTGAGTATCCTCAACTCCCTCTTGAACAAAACCTTCCTCTTGGAGGTCTTGCTCATGTTGGTCCACAACAATAGGTATTTCTGGAGCCATTGCTCTATGTGGTTGAGGTACTCCCTCTAGAGTAGGTGCATGTGTCCCAGGTGTCCTTATGACACTTGGTTGATCCTCATCTAGGATCTGGCTTAATGAGGTTAAGTCACCACATTCACCAACTTTGGGAAACTCATCCTCCACAAAGTTAGCATTCCTTGCATCAAAGGTGCTCCCAGTTTTGTGACTTATATCCAAGAACACATAACCCCTAGATTGTTCAGCATAACCAAGGAAGGCACACCTCCTCCCTCTTGGACCCAACTTTCCCAAAGGATGGTCCGTTATGTGAACATAAGCTAAACAACCCCAAGGGCGTAAATAGCTTAGGTTAGGAGTTTTCTTCCTCCATAACTCATACGGAGAAGAGTTCACATTCTTGGTGGGTACTCTATTGAGGACATGAACTGCACACAGCAGTGCATCACTCCAATAAATGATGTCTAAGTTGGCCTTTGCCATCATGGAACGTACCATGTCCATAAGAGTTCTATTTTTTCTCTCAGACACTCCATTCTGTTGGGGTGTCGAAGGAAGAGTGAACTCCCTTTCAATACCCCTTAAGTCACAAAATGCCTTGAATGCATTTGTTGTATACTCTCCACCCCTATCTGTCCTCAAGGACTTAACCTTCTTACCTACTTGGTTCTCAACCAAGTGTACATACTTCTCAAAGCATGCCAAGGCCTCTGCCTTGTTTCTTAGTAGGTAGATGTGGGTGAATCGAGTGTAATCATCTGTGAATGTGATGAAATACTTAAATCCATTTCTGGATTCAACCCTCATTGGCCCACATAGGTCAGAGTGAACTAAACTTAGTGCCTCACTTCTCCTAGTTGCTTTGCCAAAAGGCTTTCTTGTGGCTTTGCCCTCTAGGCATGATTGGCAACTTGGAAGGACAACCTTGGTCAAGGAACCTAGCAAGCCACTCTTGGCTACCTTGTCCATTCTATCTTGACCAATATGGCCCAACCTCTCATGCCATATCATTTCATTTGTGACCTCTGTCACATAGTAACTAGGACTTGCAACAGAATGGTCAGTTGGCTTTGACTCATAAAGCCCATTATTAACTGAACAAGTGCATACTATCTGATCATCTTTAATAATAGACACATTATTATTAAAGAATTTAAAGCAATAATTGTACTTCAACATACAACTTATAGAAATCAAATTTCTACAAAAGTTTGGTACATACAATACATCTATTAGATACAAATATCCCATATCTATAGGAATTCTACATGTTCCTATGCCTTCCACTTCCAGCCTAGCATCATTTGCCACTGAAACATGCTTAGCTCCTTTTGAAAGCTTCCTGTAGGCCACAAACCAGGACTTGTCCCGAGCTATGTGGTCTGTTGCTCCCGAGTCTACAATCCACAAAGAATTGCACTCAGTTAGTAATGTACATGACACAACATTTACAATGGAAGTAGAAGGGTATGTATGTACCTTGGGTGGACCCTTGCAATCCTTTGCAAAGTGTCCTTTATACCCACAGTTGAAGCACTTCAGCTTGCTTATGTCCCGCTTATTTTTGAACTTTTTCTTGGAAGCAGGACCTTTTCCTTTGCCCTTCCCTGGCCCTCCTTTGCCACCACTCTTCTTCCATCCCTTTTGGATAGAGGATGAGGAAACATATGCCTTAGAATGGTCCTTGAGGGCCATCACCTCAGCCTCAAAGAGGAGGTGACGAGCAATGTCATCAAATGACATTATTTGAGGGTTATGGCGTAAGTTGACCTTCATCAACTGGCATTCCTCATCGGGCAAGGAACGGATTATTGCTTGCACTTGTTGCTCATCAGTGAGCACATGCCCTGCTGTTTTAACTTGGTGGATCATGTGTGACATCTCACGCAAATGAGCACTCATAGAGTGATCAGCACGCTTCACATAATTCTCAAACCTGAGAATCATTGAGCGTTGTTTCTCTATAGAAACATCTCCATACTTGGCCTTGACTGAGTCCCATATGGCCTTAGCCCCATCAAGCATGGAGAATTCCACCATAATCTCATCCACCATAGTGGAGAGGAAAGTGACTCTACACATAGAGTTCTTCTTAAGGAATGCCTCATAGGCAGTCCTATCCTGTCCCTCAGCAGGAGGCATGATCTCTTGAGTGATCACATCAAGAGTATCTTGCTCAGTTAAAATGAATTTGACCTTCTGTTGCCAAATTGAATAGTTTTCACCATCCAATTTGAGGTCACGGTTTAATTCTGCAACTATATTCTTACAAGCCATCTACATTGATGCAATTCACATGTTTTAGTTCAATTTACACAACAAGACTCAACAAAGCAACATGTGTATGAAACAACTTCTAACATGCTCATATATGGCAAAAGAGATGCATATAGCGTTCGATCAGAAATACATAAACATGCCTTCATTGCTTCATACACATATCCTTCGTTAGCCTTTATCAAAATTTCATATCGAAACCCTCCAGGATCCAAGTGAAACGGGGTAAACCGGGTGTTCGAAAATTTCATACCTAATTTTCGGTTGAGATCTCTCACTCAACTGTAGAGTCGAATCACAAAACCTGAACAGTTGACATGTTCAGGCGCTCTATGGTATCCACACGAGCCTCTCGGGATCACCACGCTTCCACCACGTCCCGGCAGATGCGTTTCTCTTGCGCTCGCAGTGCTAGCTTGCGTCCTCCAAGGAATTGCAAGAGAAGAGTGTGGCTGTCCTTTTGGGAGGCTAGGGCAAGGAGACCTGCGAATTTCTCACTTAAAAGTTGTATTTATAGTGAGACTCAACTTCCAGGCTTAATGGGTTTCAAAGCCCTAATCCAATTAGGATTTAATTTCGGGCTTAATAATGGCTCAACTCCTTGGCCCATTATTAATACGAAATTAAAGTGAAACCATAACCCAAATAATTAGCCCATGCACTCTAATGATCCAAATAGCTCTATGTGTGCGACCCAATAGGCTCTTGCCATGTTGGCAATGATCATAAATCACATTTATGATCATAAGCAATGAGCGGTGTCTAGCAACTCATCATTGCTACCCAAGTGACAAGATTGTCGGTGAATCGACTAATCCTTTATGATCATCACCGATATATGCCATTGTCCCTTTGTCCAAGATATCAAGACTAAGCACGAGACATGGAATGTGTCACTCTCGTATAGCCCAATCTTTGGTTTCTTGATTACCGAGTAGACCAACTTAAACTGACGACATTGATATCATATATCAACTCATCGGAGCATGGCCATGCATTTTCTAAGTCTCACTCTATCAAGGGGCCCAAAGATATCACTCCCGTTACATAGGAGGGACAAATCCCATCTTGATCATACAAATCCCTCCGCATGATATGTGACATACCCAATGACCTCCTTCAAGTTCACTCAGTTACGAGCAACAAAGGAAAGTATCAAAGTATGTGACTCACATGTAGGGAACCTTGCTGATCTTAGGTCGAAGGACTACATATACCATGATCACTATGAGAATCACTTATGACACTCATATAACGATCCATGAAGTGTTCTCATGGTGGGTCGGTCCAGTACACAAGTTCTCCAACTTGTACCCATATGTAGACTACATATCTCATATTAGTCTCCACATATGCTAGTCATTATGTATTATTGCAACCCGCTCCACAATAATACTAGACTAGGGACGTTTAAGAATATCATTATTCTAGGGTTACAGTTATGCTTATTATGTTACGCAGAAACAAAACAACAAACATAATTGCTGGATTAATGCCTCAATAAAATATCATGACTCAATGTGCAAAAATACAATCATCTCATGATTGGCTTTTTGGGCACAATACTAACAATCTCCCACTTGCACTAAAAGCCAATCATCCACGTATCTAATACCGATGGACCTAGAATGGCTATCATGCTTCTGCTGCGTAAGGGGCTTTGTCAGTGGATCAGCAATGTTTCTGTCTGTCGAAGTCCTGCAAATCCTTACATCACCCCTCTCGATGATCTCCCTGATGAGATGATAGCGTCGAAGTATGTGTTTGGATCGCTGGTGAGATCGAGGTTCCTTAGCCTGTGCGATTGCTCCATTGTTGTCACAATAGAGCTCTATCGGGTCAACAATGCTTGGAACCACTCCAAGTTCAGTGATGAACTTCTTGATCCAAACTGCCTCCTTCGGAGCATCAGAGGCGGCAATGTACTCAGATTCTGTTGTAGAGTCAGCTACTGTCTCTTGCTTTGAACTCTTCCAGCTTACAGCACCACCACCAATACAAAACACATAACCAGATTGCGATCTAAAATCATCCTTATCGGATTGGAAGCTTGCATCAGTGTAACCCCTTACAACGAGCTCATCTTCACCTCCAAAGACCAAGAATGCATCCTTAGTCCTTCGTAAGTACTTAAGGATGTTCTTAACAGCTGTCCAGTGACTTTCACCGGGGTTCGATTGGTACCTACTCGTCATGCTCAAAGCATATGAGACATCGGGACGAGTACATATCATGGCATACATGATAGATCCAATTGCTGAGGCATATGAAATCTTACTCATGCGCTCTCTCTCCTCGGTTGTACTCGGACACTGAGATCTAGAAAGAGTGATACCATGTGACATGGGCAAGAATCCTTTCTTGGAATCTTGCATGCTAAACCTCTTTAGCACCTTGTCAATATATGTACTTTGACTTAGGCCAAGAAGCTTTCTAGATCTATCTCTATAGATCCTGATGCCTAACACATAGGCTGCTTCACCCAAGTCCTTCATAGAGAAACATTTCCTTAGCCAAGTCTTCACAGACTGTAGCTCAGGAATGTCATTCCCGATGAGTAGTATGTCATCTACATACAACACCAAGAAGACAATAGCGCTCCCACTAACCTTCTTGTAGACACAAGGTTCATCTTCATTTTTGATAAAACCAAACTCTTTGATTGCATCATCAAAATGAAGATTCCAACTTCGAGAAGCTTGCTTCAGCCCATAAATGGACCTTTGTAATTTGCACACTTTATTGGCATTCCCAGGAGTGACAAAACCCTCAGGTTGTGTCATGTACACATCCTCAAGTAGCTTTCCATTTAGGAATGCAGTTTTGACATCCATTTGCCATATCTCATAATCATAGTGTGTAGCAATAGCAACCAAAATTCGGATGGATTTAAGCATAGCAACTGGTGAAAAAGTTTCATCATAGTCAATACCATGAATTTGCTTGAAACCTTTTGCGACCAATCGTCCCTTAAAGGTAATCACATTACCATCCATGTTAGTTTTCTTCTTGAAAACCCATTTGCACCCTATGGGTTTTACCCCTTCAGGTGGGTCAACCAAAGTCCATACTTGGTTTTCATACATGGATTCCATCTCGGATTTCATGGCCATTAGCCACTTCTCAGAGTCAGGCCCCGACATAGCTTGTTGGTAGGTTGTGGGCTCATCTTGATCCATGAGCATCACATCACCGGTGTGAGTCACCAGAAATCCATATCTCTCGGGCTCACGCCGAATCCTACCAGTCCTACGTGGGCTTTGTGCTACAGGAACAGACTCTTGAACCACAACATCTTGTGGTGTCTGTTCAGGTTCCATTTCAGGTTCGATGTCTTCTTGTTGTTCTTGAATTTCTTCAAGTTCTACTTTCCTCCCACTAGTTCCTTTAGAGATAAACTCTTTCTCCAAAAAGACACCAGTTCGAGCAACAAACACTTTTTGCTCAGAGGGATTGTAGAAATAGTAACCCTTTGTTTCTTTGGGATACCCAACAAAAAGACATTTTTGAGATTTGGGCCCTAGTTTGTTAGAGGATTGACCTTTTACATAAGCGTCACAGCCCCAAATCTTCATAAAAGACAAATTGGGACGCCTCCCACTCCATATCTCATATGGTGTCTTTTGAACCGATTTAGATGGAACTCGGTTTAGTGTAAAAGCGGCTGTCTCTAGAGCATGTCCCCAAAAGGAGTTTGGAAGGTCAGCTTGACTCATCATGGAGCGAACCATGTCTAACAGAGTTCGATTTCTCCTTTCAGAAACACCATTCCATTGAGGTGTACCTGGTGGAGTGAGTTGTGATACTATACCACACTCCTTCAGATAGTCAAGGAATTCTCGATCCAAGTACTCTCCACCTCGATCTGATCGAAGCACTTTGATACTCTTCCCGAGTTGATTCTCTACTTCATTCTTGAATTCTTTGAACTTTTCAAAGGATTCTGACTTGTGTCTCATAAGATACACATAGCCATATCTGCTAAAGTCATCAGTGAAAGTAATGAAGTATTGGGAACCTCCTCTAGCTTGTGTAGACATAGGGCCACATACATCACTATGTATGAGTCCTAGTAAGTCATTAGCCCTTTCACTTTGCCCTGTGAATGGGGCTTTGGTCATCTTGCCCAACAAACATGACTCACATGTCTCATATGATTCAAAATCAAATGAGTCCAAGAGTCCATCTTTATGGAGCTTGGATATGCGGGTCTCATTTATATGGCCCAAGCGACAGTGCCAGAGATAGGTCAAGTTTGAATCATTTAATCTGACCTTCTTGGTATTCACATTATAGATTGGATCTTCAAGGTCTAGAACATACAACCCATTGCTAAGTTGAGCACAACCATAAAAGATTTCATTCAAATAAATAGAACAACATTTGTCCTTTATTATAAATGAAAAACCTTTCTTGTCCAAACAAGAAACAGAAATCAAATTTCTACTAATAGTAGGCACAAAGTAGTAGTTGTCTAATTCTAAAACTAATCCACTAGGTAAAGTGAGAACATAAGTCCCTATGGCTAAGGCAGCAACACTTGCTCCATTTCCAACACGTAGGTCCACTTCACCTCGGGCCAATCTTCTACTTCTACTTAGATCCTGCACATTTGCACAAATGTGAGATCCACATCCAGTATCCAATACCCAAGATGAGGAAGTAGAAAAGTTAGCCTCTATAACAAAAATACCTGAAGTGGAAGTCTTACTTCCCTTTTCTTTAGCAAGTTCTTCAAGATAGAGCTTGCAGTTGCGCTTCCAGTGTCCAGGTTGCTTACAATGGAAGCACTCCCCTTCCTTTGCCACACCACCCTTTGGTTTCAGTGCAGCTGAAGAAGAACTAGCATTGGACTTTCCATTAGCTTTATCCTTCTTCTTGTTAGCTTTTCCCTTTCCCTTGCCCTTTTGAACCATCAAAATGGGCTCAGCCTTCTTAAGGTTTTGCTCAGCAGTTCTCAACATGTTGAGCAATTTAGGGAGGGACTTGTCAAGGTCGTTCATGTTATAGTTCATGACGAACTGACTGTAGCTTTCAGGCAACCATTGCAAGACTACATCGATAGCCAACTCTTTTTGAAGAGCAAATCCCAAATTCTCAAGATTCTCAATGTACCCAATCATCTTGAGCACATGAGGACCCACGGGACTTCCCTCAGACATCTTGCACTGAAACAATGCCTTAGAGGTCTCAAACCTCTCATGCCTAGCTTGCTCTTGGAAAAGCATTTTGAGATGTTCGATCATATCGAACGCCCCCATGTTCTCATGTTGCTTCTGAAGCTCAGATTCCATGGTAATAACCATGAGGCATGCAACATCCAAAGCATCATCAGAATGCCTCTTGTGAGCATCCCTTTCAGCTCTTGGAGCAGTGGCAGCAGGCTCATTCGGAATGGGCTGCTCTAGGACATATGCCTTTCTCTCTTGTTTGAGGACTATCCTCAAGTTTCGGTACCATTTGAGAAAGTTGGTCCCATTAAGTTTTTCCTTCTCAAGGATCGATCGCAACGAAAGTGTCGATGTGTTTTGTGCCATGGTTATCTACAACAGTAAATATGCAGTGTAAGAGTCATGTATTTTAATTCATTTAATAAGGTCTTTTATTAAACGATACTCCCACTATTTTCCTCAAAATAATAACCCTCGATATTATTTCGGAACACCTCGGCGCTAAGGTATTCTAGTGGGCCAAGATCCATATTTGACCACAACCTGAGTCAGCTTTGGCTTTTCTCTCAAGTTATAGCTATTTAGGTAGGCAACTCCTTGCCAATTGCATCTTATGCAACTCTTGGATAGTTGGGTGAACAACACTTGTCCAAGCTCATCTCATGAACTTAAGCCCAACTCTATGCCTCTAAGTCCCTAATCCTATTAGGATGACTTAGTTAAGTCGAACCCAAAGTTAGCAGTTTGGATATCACTATTATCCCATCGCGCCTTACCAAGATGAACATAGGTGCTTTGCTTTGGCAAACCCACCTAATGTTGATCAAAGTCTTGACGAGTGCCAACATTTGGAAGGCATCACATTTAATGACTTAATATTTGTTTGAGGGATTTTTCTTTTGATCTCACCAATTTGTTATCTCCGGTTGTTTTATACATGCATCACATACAAATATAAAACATGCATCTCATGCTTACAAGAAATAAACGTGACATGGTTATAGCCCAAACTATGCGATATTCTCAAGCCAATGAGAATATCATAAAAGCCTAAGAAAAGAAAAGAGTCTTCACAAGCTCCTTCTCTTCCTTTCTTGGCTGCCCTTTTGTTGTCACCTCCTTGGACATACCTCCTTGCATGATCCTTGGACATACCACCTTGGATGAGCCCATAATGCACCATTACATCAATAATAGAAACCTCGAGTTACATTCGAGGGGAGTAAGGTGAGAAGAGAATGTACAATGAGAGTGATAAGAAAAGGCACGACTTGCAGGCCGTATTTACAAGTACAACCAATCAAGGGCTATAACCATGCACCATGCTTCAAACACCAATCAGCATATCATGTCAAATCTCATTCAACAAAGATGCATGCCAATTTTCGCGTGTTGATTAACCAGGTTTTCTTTATGTGGCGCTTCGCATACGGCGGTCCCGCTGGCCGGTCAGCGCCCCCCGGCGCAAAAAATTGTCTTACAATTGCTTAGCCCGAAATCTTCTATTTCGAGAAAGTAGGCACCCGAGACTCCTCCATTCGAGCCACCAAAATACCTTACTTTCGGTGCCCAAACAGGCCGAATCCGAACAAACCTAGGGTTTTTGCAACTATTGCAAGAATCCTAATCCATATAGGTATTTCATACCTATCAATTTCGGGTTATTCTCATTAACCAATTTGTGTCGTTTCTTCATATATCTCATATGTTCATTACGAATTCCGGTTTCATGCATCATGAATCAATCTAATTAATCATGGCCGAAAACCAATCGAACACATAGCATCATGCGATTCAACACTCAATCCCGATTTAGGGTTTCACCAGTAGCTCTGATACCACTGTTGGGTTTCGGGAGCCAAACAGCGCAGCGGAATTTAACCGAAACCCTCCAGGATCCAAGTGAAACGGGGTAAACCGGGTGTTCGAAAATTTCATACCTAATTTTCGGTTGAGATCTCTCACTAACTGTAGAGTCGAATCACAAAACCTGAACAGTTGACGTGTTCAGGCGCTCTATGGTATCCACACGAGCCTCTCGGGATCACCACGCTTCCACCACGTCCCGGCAGATGCGTTTCTCTTGCGCTCGCAGTGCTAGCTTGCGTCCTCCAAGGAATTGCAAGAGAAGAGTGTGGCTGTCCTTTTGGGAGGCTAGGGCAAGGAGACCTGCGAATTTCTCACTTAAAAGTTGTATTTATAGTGAGACTCAACTTCCAGGCTTAATGGGTTTCAAAGCCCTAATCCAATTAGGATTTCATTTCGTGCTTAATAATGGCTCAACTCCTTGGCCCATTATTAATACGAAATTAAAGTGAAACCATAACCCAAATAATTAGCCCATGCACTCTAATGATCCAAATAGCTCTATGTGTGTGACCCAATAGGCTCTTGCCATGTTGGCAATGATCATAAATCACATTTATGATCATAAGCAATGAGCGGTGTCTAGCAACACATCATTGCTACCCAAGTGACAAGATTGTCGGTGAATCGACTAATCCTTTATGATCATCACCGATATATGCCATTGTCCCTTTGTCCAAGATATCAAGACTAAGCACGAGACATGGAATGTGTCACTCTCGTATAGCCCAATCTTTGGTTTCTTGATTACCGAGTAGACCAACTTAAACTGACGACATTGATATCATATATCAACTCATCGGAGCATGGCCATGCATTTTCTAAGTCTCACTCTATCAAGGGGCCCAAAGATATCACTCCCGTTACATAGGAGGGACAAATCCCATCTTGATCATACAAATCCCTCCGCATGATATGTGACATACCCAATGACCTCCTTCAAGTTCACTCAGTTACGAGCAACAAAGGAAAGTATCAAAGTATGTGACTCACATGTAGGGAACCTTGCTGATCTTAGGTCGAAGGACTACATATACCATGATCACTATGAGAATCACTTATGACACTCATATAACGATCCATGAAGTGTTCTCATGGTGGGTCGGTCCAGTACACAAGTTCTCCAACTTGTACCCATATGTAGACTACATATCTCATATTAGTCTCCACATATGCTAGTCATTATGTATTATTGCAACCCGCTCCACAATAATACTAGACTAGGGACGTTTAAGAATATCATTATTCTAGGGTTACAGTTATGCTTATTATGTTACGCAGAAACAAAACAACAAACATAATTGCTGGATTAATGCCTCAATAAAATATCATGACTCAATGTGCAAAAATACAATCATCTCATGATTGGCTTTTTGGGCACAATACTAACACCTAAATCATGCGTACTACATGCAACATATACATTTTCATGACCTAGGCTCTGATACCAATTGAAGATTTTCAGGATCTTATGATAACATACTTTTATGTTATCTACTCATATATATGCCACAAGCATATTTGTTCATTTGAATTCAACATGGATATAGATATACATAATACTAATTCTTTAACATATTATTCATGCAGTTGATATAACATGCTATATAACATATCAATTTTACATACATGTTGTGTCAAATAAATCCTAGCATGCTACTAAGAACATTCATGTAAATAATTCAAACCTAGCATGCTACTAAACCAAGAGAGAATGTGCACCTTTCTTCTTGGTTATCTTTGGTGAAAACTTGAGGGAGAACTTGATCTTAGAGGGGCACCTTGAAGCTTGAATAGAGATGAACAATCTCTATGTAAATCCACCCACAATGCTCTCAAGAAGTGTTTAATATTTTGGCCTCTAAAGGAAATAGGAGGGAACAATTTTCTCTCAAGAAAATGGAGAAAATAGAGTGCAAATTCGTACTTAAAATGTCCAGCCACTAAAGGCTATTTATAGATGACCAAAAGGCACACCTTTACACCAAGAAAGGTGTCTTTTAAGCCAAAGAACACTTCCTTTGGCTAAGGGTCATGTATGGTGATGAAAATACATGTCTTTTAGCCAAGAAACACTTCCTTTAGCCTATAACCACCCATAACTACCTTATGGGCGAAAATACATGTCTTTTAGAGCCAATGAACTCTTCCTTTGGCCTATAACCACCCATAACTACCTTATGGGCGAAAATACATGTCTTTTAGAGCCAAGGAACACTTCTTTTGGCCTATAACCACCCCATAACTACCTTATGGACGAATATACATGTCTTTTCACTCAAGGAACACTTCCTTTGGATGAAAGGACATGTTCTTTTAGCCAATAGTCATCTCTTTTGATGAAGAGACATACCTTTACACAAAAGATGTGTCTCTTGGTGGTTATGAGCTAAAAGCAAGGTGAGCTGGCACAAAGCTAGCTCACTATGCTACTTATGCACCATTGAGCTCCTTTGAGCTCCAACCAAGCACCATGAACTGAGGTCGAGCTCCTAAAGCTGACCTTGAGCTGGAGTTAGCTGCTCTCAGCTGAAGTGAACTGAAGTCCAGCTACACTCAGCTACCAGAAGCTGAAGTGAGCTGACTGGAGCTGACTTGAGCTAACTTGAGCTGAAGTCCAGCTACTTTGAGCCACTTATAGCTGAAGTGAGCTGACTTGAGCTGACTTGAGCTAACTTGAGCTGAAGTCTAGCTACTTTGAGCTACTTATAGCTGAAGTGAGCTGACTTGAGCTGAAGTGCAGCTACTCTAAGCTACTTATAGCTGCAGTGAGCTGACATAAGCTAACTTGAGCTAAAGGGAGCTACTTCTAGCTGCCTTAGATAGCTGTTCAAGCTAGAGTTAGCTCAATGAGCTCAAATCCTACCTTAAAAGGATCTTGGTGCGCCAAGAATTCCAACACTCAATTCTCCCCACAAGTTTGTTGAGAGTTTCTTGAAGTTCTCTAATGATAAACTCTTTATTCTGTCTCACTTCCATTCTCCTATCCTCCTGGCCCTTCATACTCTTGAAATCAAAGATCTTCACACACTCACCTCATGTGTTTCACTCAAAATGTTACCACCTTACAAAAATGAGAGAATTACAAGTGTGTCATAATGGCTAAAAACCATTATATTGTGTAATTCTCACCATAGTGATTGAAGTGTGGGGTGTAAAAGGCATGATCAACACCTTCTTAAAAATGTTCCAAGCTGGTAACTTGGCCCCCAAGAAAAGTCTTAAGGATTGCTTGTAAAAGGCATGATCAACACCTCCTTAAAAATGTTCCAAGCTGGTAACTTGGTCCCGAAGCCTTAAGGATTGCCTATTTGTCAAGCAACCTATGGACTTTTTTGTAAGATTTTGGAAATTCGGGTACTGAATTGCAAAACTTTCATGAAAGGGATTTGGGGAGTTATGAGAAGGATATGAATGGTATGAAAGTGCTATTGGAGGACCAAATTGCTCATCGAAGAGAACTAAAGACAAAGAAACCACAAAAAGGCATGAAGGACCAAAGTGTTCTAATGTAGGCCTTAGGATGTGTATGTTTTTTACTTAAGTCAAATTGAGCAATTTGGAGTTTTCCCACCATTGGGGAGGCAGCCAAGGCTTGATAAATGTGTCAAAAATGGTCAGCACATGTGTACCAATGAGTTTAAGACAAAGAGACTATAATTAGTGAGAAGGAAAATGACATAAATCAAGGTTAAGCTTGTTAAGTGTGTTTTGTGCCCTTAATTTCATTTAAGGCCATTTAAGTGGCCAAATCACTTATCCCTCTCTCATTTTCATCCTCCTCCTAGCCAAGAACATAGTCACACTTCCTCCATAGCCCCCACACCTTCAAACTTGCAATTGATTGAAATTGAAGGGAAAAGGGAGCAATTGGAAGCAAACTCGAGGTATTGCTTGGATGCTTCAAGGATCAAGCTTGATTTTTGGCCTACCCACTTTGCTAAGGTTTCTCTTTCTCTCATGGGTTGTTTTCTATATTTACAAGCAACCATGGAGCTAGGGCTAAGCTTGGAAGAGAGCCATGAGCTTGATAAACCAAGCTTAGTGAGGGGAGTGCACTTATTGAACGTTTTGTGACCTATTGTCAAGTGCACAAAGATGGCAGTGAAATGATGGTTTCTATAGCCCAAACTTAGTACTAACTACTGTTAAAATCCTCTTAAGACCAAGCATTATCTTGAGGGGGGCTACCATATGGATTTGGTCATTTTTATTACATGTTTTACAGACTAACCTATGGTTATTGTGTTGGGTTTCGGGAGCCAAAAAGTGCAGCAGAATTTAACCGAAACCCTCCAGGATCCAAGTGAAATGGGGTAAACCGGGTGTTTGAAAATTTTCATACCTAATTTTCAGTTGAGATCTCTCACTCAACTGTAGAGTCGAATCACAAAACCTGAACAGTTGATGTGTTCAAGCTCTCTATGGTATCCACACGAACCTCTCGGGATCACCACGCTTCCACCATGTCTCGGCAGATGCGTTTCTCTTGCACTCGCAGCGCTAGCTTGCGTCCTCTAAGGAATTGCAAGAGAAGAGTGCGGCTGTCTTTTTGGGAGGCTAGGGCAAGGAGACCTGCGAATTTCTCACTAGAAGTAGTATTTATAGTGAGACTCAACTTCCAGGCCTAATGGATTTCAAAGCCCTAATCCAATTAGGATTTAATTTCGGGCTTAATAATGGCTCAACTCTTGGGCCCATTATTAATACGAAATTAAAGTGAACCCATAACCCAAATAATTAGCCCATGCACTCTAATGATCCAAATAGCTCTATGTGTGTGACCCAATAGGCTCTTATCACGTTGGCAATGATCATAAATCACATCTATGATCATAAGCAATGAGTGGTGTCCAGCAACACATCATTGCTACCCAAGTTACAAGATTGTCGATGATTCAACTAAACCTTTATGATCATCACCGATATATGCTATTGTACTTTTGTCCAAGATATCAAGACTAAGCACGAGACATGGAATGTGTCACTCTCGTATAGCTCAATCTTTGGTTTCATGATTACCGAGTAGACCAACTTAAACTGATGACATTGATATCGTATATCAACTCATCCTAGCATGGCCATGCATTTTTCTAAGTCTGTGTTTGGATCGCTGGTGAGATCGATGTTCCTTAGCCTGTGCGATTGCTCCATTATTGTCACATTAGAGCTCTATCGGGTTGGCAATGCTTGGAACCACTCCAAGTTCAGTGATGAACTTCTTGATCCAAACTACCTCCTTCGCGGCATCAGAGGCGGCAATGTACTCAGATTCTGTTGTAGAGTCAACTGCTGTCTCTTGCTTTGAACTTTTCCAGCTCACAACACCACCACCAATACAAAACACATAACCAGATTGAAATCTAAAATCATCCTTATCGGATTGGAAGCTTACATCGGTGTAACCCCTTACAATGAGCTCATCTTCACCTCCAAAGACCAAGAATGCATCCTTAGTCCTTCGTAAGTACTTAAGGATGTTCTTAATAGCTGTCCAGTGACTCTCACCGGGGTTCGATTGGAACCTACTCGTCATGCTCAAAGCATATGAGACATCGGGACGAGTACATATCATGACATACATGATAGATCCAATTGCTGAGGCAAATAGAATCTTACTCATGCGCTCTCTCTCCTCGGTTGTACTCGAACACTGAGATCTAGAAAGTTTGATACCATGTGACATGGGCAAGAATCCTTTCTTGGAATCTTGCATGCTAAACCTCTTTAGCACCTTGTCAATATATGTACTTTGACTTAGGCCAAGAAGCTTTCCAGATCTATCTCTATAGATCCTGATGCCTAACACATAGGCTGCTTCACCCAAGTCCTTCATAGAGAAACATTTCCCTAGCCAAGTCTTGCTCAGGAATGTTATTCCTGATGAGTAGTATGTCATCTACATGCAACACCAAGAAGACAATAGCGCTCCCACTAACCTTCTTGTAGACACAAGGTTCATCTTCATTTTTTATAAAACCAAATTCTTTGATTGCATCATCAAAACGAAGATTCCAACTTAGAGAAGCTTACTTCAGTCCATAAATGGACCTTTGCAACTTGCACACTTTATTGGCATTCTCAGGACTGACAAAACCCTCAGGTTGTGTCGTGTACACATCCTCAAGTAGCTTTCCATTTAGGAATGCAGTTTTGACATTCATTTGCCATATCTCATAATCATAGTGTGCAGCAATAGCAAACAAAATTCGGATGGATTTAATAGCAACTAGTGAAAAAGTTTCATCATAGTCAATACCATGAATTTGCTTGAAAACTTTTGCAACCAATCATCCCTTAAAGGTAATCACATTACCATCCATGTCAATTTTCTTCTTGAAAACCCATTTGCACCATATGGGTTTTACCCCTTCAGGTGGGTGAACCAAAGTCCACACTTGGTTTTCATACATGGATTCTATCTCGGATTTCATGGCCACTAGCCACTTCTCAGAGTCAGGCCCCGACATAGCTTGTTGGTAGGTTGTGGGCTCATCCTGATCCATGAGCATCACATCATCGGTGTGAGTCACGAGAAATCCATATCTCTCGAGCTCACGCCGAATCCTACCAGAACTACGTGGGCTTTGTGCTACAGGAATAGACTCTTGAACAACATCTTGCGGTGTCTGTTCAGGTTCCAATTCAAGTTCGATGTCTCCTTATTGTTCTTGAATTTCTTCAAGTTCAACTTTCCTCCCACTAGTTCCTTTAAAGATAAACTCTTTCTCCAAAAAGACACCAGTTCGAGCAACAAATACTTTTTCCTCAGAAGGATTGTAGAAATAGTAACCCTTTGTTTCTTTGGGATACCCAACAAAAAGACATTTTTGAGATTTGGGCCCTAGTTTGTCAGAGGATTGACGTTTCACATAAGCGTTACAGTCCCAAATCTTCATAAAAGACAAACTGGGACGCCTCCCACTTCATATCTCATATGGTGTCTTTTGAACCGATTTAGATGGAACTTCGTTTAGTGTAAAAGCGGCTGTCTCTAGAGCATGTCCCCAAAAGGAGTTTGCAAGGTCAGCTTGACTCATCATAGAGCGAACCATGTCTAACAGAGTTCAATTTCTCCTATCAAATACACCATTCCATTGAGGTGTACCTGGTGGAGTGAGTTGTGATACTATACCACACTCCTTCAGATAGTCAAGGAATTCTCGATCCAAGTACTCTCCACCTCAATTTGATCGAAGCACTTTAATACTCTTCCCGAGTTGATTCTCTACTTCATTCTTGAATTCTTTGAACTTTTCAAAGGATTCTGACTTGTGTCTCATAAGATACACATAGCCATATCTGCTGAAGTCATCAGTGAAAGTAATAAAGTATTGGAAACCTCCTCTAGCATGTGTATACATAGGGCCACACACATCACTATGTATGAGTCCTAGTAAGTCATTAGCCCTTTCACTTTACCCTGTGAATGGGGCTTTGGTCATCTTGCCCAACAAACATGACTCACATGTCTCATATGATTCAAAATCAAATGAGTCCAAGAGTCCATCCTTATGGAGCTTGGATATGCGGGTCTCATTTATATGGCCCAAGCGACAGTGCCAAAGATCGGTTGAGTTCGAATCATTTAATCTGACCTTCTTGGTATTCACATTATAGATTGGATCTTTGAGGTCTAGAACATACAACCCATTGCTAAGTTGAGCACTACCATAAAAGATTTCATTCAAATAAATAGAACAACATTTGCCCTTTATTGTAGATGAAAAACCTTTCTTATCCAAACAAGAAACAGAAATCAAATTTCTACTAATAGTAGGCACAAAGTAGCAGTTGTCTAATTCTAAAACTAATCCACTAGGTAAAGTGAGAACATAAGTCCCTACGGCTAAGGCATTAACCCTTGCTCCATTTCCAACACGTAGGTCCACTTCACCTCAGGCCAGTCATCTACTTCTATTTAGATCCTACACATTTGCACAAATGTGAGATCCACATCCAGTATCCAATACCCAAGATGAGGAAGTAGAAAAGTTAGCCTCTATAACAAGAATACCTGAAGTGGAAGTCTTACTTCCCTTTTCCTTAGCAAGTTCTTCAAGATAGAGCTTGCAGTTGCTCTTCCAGTGTCCAGGTTGCTTACAATGGAAGCACTCCCTTTCCTTTGCCACACCACCCTTTGGTTTCAGTGCAGCTGAAGAAGAACTAGCACTGGACTTTCCATTAGCTTTATCCTTATTCTTGTTGGCTTTTCCCTTTCCCTTGCCCTTTTGAACCATCAAAATGGGCTTAGCCTTCTTAAGGTTGTGCTCAGCAGTTCTCAACATGTTGAGCAATTCAGGAAAGGACTTGTCAAGGTCGTTCATGTTATAGTTCATGACGAACTAACTGTAGCTTTCAGGCAAAGATTGCAAGACTACATCGATAGCCAACTTTTTCTGAAGAGCAAATCCGAAATTCTCAAGATTCTCAATGTAGCCAATCATCTTGAGCACATGAGGACCCATGGGACATCCCTCAGACATCTTCCACTGAAACAACGCCTTAAAGGTCTCAAACCTCTCATGCCTAGCTTGCTCTTAGAAAAGCATTTTCAGATGGTCGATCATATCGAACGCCCCCATGTTCTCATGTTGCTTCTGAAGCTCAGATTCCATGGTAATAAGCATGAGGCATGCAACATCCAAAGCATCATTAGAATGCCTCCTATGAGCATCCCTTTCAGCTCTTGGAGCAGTGGCAGCAGGCTCATTCAGAATGGGCTGCCCTAGGACATAAGCCTTTCTCTCTTATTTGAGTATTATCCTCAAGTTTCGGTACCATTTGAGAAAGTTGGTCTCATTCAGTTTTTCCTTCTCAAGGATCGATCGCAACGAAAGTGTCGATGTGTTTTGTGCCATGGTTATCTACAACAGTAAATATGCAGTGTAAGAGGCATGTATTTTAATTCATTTAATAAGGAATTTTATTAAACGATACTCCCACTATTTTCCTCAAAATAATAACCCTCGATATTATTTTGAAACACCTCGGCGCTAAGGAATTCTAGAGGGCCAAGATCCATATTTGACCACAACCTGAGTCAGCTTTGGCTTTTATCTCAAATTACAGCTATCTAGGTAGGCAACCCCTTGCCAATTGCATCTTATGCAACTCTTGGATAGTTAGGTGAACAACACTTGTCCAAATTCATCTCATGACCTTAAGCCCAACTCTATGCCTCTAAGTCCCTAATCCTATTAGGATGACTTAGTTAAGTCAGACCCAAAGTTAGCAATTTGGATATCACTATTATCCCGTCGTGCCTTACCAAGATGAACATAGGTGCTTTGCTTTGGCAAACCCACCTAATGTTGATTAAAGTCTTGACGAGTGCCAACATTTGGATGGCATCACATTTAATAACTTAATATTTGTTTGAGGGATTTTTCATTTGATCTCACCAATTTGTTATCTCCGGTTGTCTTATACATGCATCACATACAAATATAAAACATGCATCTCATGCGTTCAAGAAAGTAAACGTGACATGGTTATGGCCCAAACTATGCGATATTCTCAAGCCAATGACAATATCATAAAAGCCTAGGAAAAGAAAAGAGTCTTCACAAGCTCCTTCTCTTCCTTTCTTGGCTGCCCTTTTGTTGTCACCTCCTTGGACATACCACCTTGGATGATCCCATAATTCACCATTACATCAATAATAGAAACCTTGAGTTACATTCGAGGGGAGTAAGATGAAAAGAGAATGTACAATGAGAGTGATAAGAAAAGGCACGACTCGTAGGCCGTATTTACAAGTACAACCAATCAAGGGCTATAACCATGCACCATGCTTCAAACACCAATCAGCATATCATGTCAAATCTCATTCAACAAAGATGCATGCCAATTTTCATGTGTTGATTAACTAGTTTTTATTTATACGGCGGTCCCGCTGGCCGATCAGCGGACGAGGTCAAGGGCGGCTGCCCTTGCGGGGGGTTGCGCAAAAAATTGCCTTACAATTACTTTGCCCGAGATCTTCTATTTCGAGCAAGTAGGCACTCGAGACTCCTCCATTCGACCCACCAAAAATACCTTACTTTCGGTGCCCGAACAGGCCGAATCCGAACCAGGCTAGGGTTTTTGTAACTAGTGCAAGAATCCTAATCCATATAGGTATCTCATACCTATCAATTTCAGGTTAATCTCATTAACCAATTTGTGTCGTTTCTTTATATATCTCATATGTTCATTACGAGTTCCGGTTTCATGCATCATGAATCAATCTAATTAATCGTGGCCGAAAAGCAACCGAACACATAACATCATGCGATTCAACACTCAATCCCGATTTAGGGTTTCACCAGTAGCTCTGATACCACTGTTGGGTTTCGAGAGCCAAACAGCGCAGCGGAATTTAACCGAAACTCTACAGGATCCAACTGCAACGGGGTAAACCGGCTGTTCGAAAATTCTCATACCTAATTTTTGTGGAGATCTCTCACTCAATTGTAGAGTCGAATCACAAAACCTGAACAGTTGATGTGTTCAGGCTCTCTATGGTATCCACACGAACCTCTCGGGATCACCACGCTTCCACCACGTCCCGAAAAATGCGTTTCTCTTATGCTCGCAGTGCTAGCTTGCGTCCTCCAAGGAATTGCAAGAGAAGAGTGCGGCTGTCCTTTTGGGAGGCTAGGGCAAAGAGACCTATGAATTTCTCACTAAAAGTTGTATTTATAGTGAGACTCAACTTCCAGGCCTAATGGGTTTCAAAGCCCTAATCCAATAAGGCTTTAATTTCGAGCTTAATAATGGCTCAACTCTTGGGCCCATTATCAATACGAAATTAAAGTGAAACCATAACCCAAATAATTAGCCCATACACTCTAATGATCTAAATAGCTCTATGTGTGCGACCCAGTAGGCTCTTGCCACATTGGCAATGATCATAAATCACATCTATGATCATAAGCAATGAGCGGTGTCTAGCAACACATCATTGCTACCCAAGTGACAAGATTGTCGGTGATTTGACTAAACCTTTATGATCATCACCGATATATGCCATTGTCCCTTTTTCCAAGATATCAAGACTAAGCACGAGACATGGAATGTGTCACTCTCATATAGCCCAATCTTTGGTTTCTTGATTACCGAGTAGACTAACTTAAGCTGCTGACATTGATATCGTATATCAACTCATTCGAGCATGGCCATGAATTTTCTAAGTCTCACTCTATCAAGGGCCCCGAAGATATCACTCCCATTACATAGGAGGGACAAATCCCATCTTGATCATACAAATCCCTCCGCATGATATGTGACATACCCAATGACCTTCTTCAAGTTCACTCAGTTACGAGCAACAAAGGAAAGTATCAAAGTATGTGACTCACATGTAGGGAACCTTGATGATCTTAGGTCAAAGGACTACATATACCATGATCACTATAAGAATCACTTATGACACTCATATAACGATCCATGAAGTGTTCTCATGGTGGGTCGGTCCAGTACACAAATTCTCCAACTTGTACCCATATGTAGACTACATATCTCATATTAGTCTCTACATATGCTAGTCATTATGTATTATTGCAACCCGCTCCACAATAATACTAGACTTGGGACGTTTAAGAATATCATTATTCTAGGGTTACGATTATGTTTATTACGTTACACAGAAACAAAACAACAAACATAATTGCTGGATTAATGCCTCAATAAAATATCATGACTCAATGTGCAAAAATACAATCATCTCATGATTGGCTTTTTGGGCACAGCACTAACAAATATTGGGCCCAATAGTTGAGCCATTATTAAGCCCAAAATTAAAGCCTAATTGGATTAAGGCTTTGAAACCCATTAGGCCTGGAAGTTGTGTCTCACTATAAATACAACTTTTAGTGAAAAATTCGTAGGTCTCCTTGCCCTAGCCTCCCAAAAAGGACAGCCACACTCTTCTCTTGCAATTCCTTGGAGGACGCAAGCTAGCACTGCGAGCACAAGAGAAACAAATCTGCCGAGATGTGGTGGAAGCGTGGTGATCCCGAGAGGCTCGTGTGGATACCATAGAGAGCCTGAACACGTCAACTATTTAGGTTTTGTGATTCGACTCTACAGTTGAGTGAGAGATCTCAACCGAAAATTAGGTATGAAAATTTTTGAACACCCGGTTTACCCTATTTCACTTGGATCCTGGAGGGTTTCGGTTAAATTCCACTACGCTATTTGGCTCCCGAAACCCAACATTTGCATAGTCCTCAAGAGGGTCACTTGAGTATCACACTAAGGGTGTTGTTCTGATGACCTATAGGACACACAAATCCTGGGAGTTCAAATGCACAGTTTTGGCAGCATTACTAGACTACCCCGGAGTGGGTAACATTGAAACTTTAGAGCTCAATGATTCAAGTTATGGAAAAAAATTGGCCCAGGAACACTTCAATGGGGCTCAAAAGGTGCTCTCGATTGGTGCCCTTGGTGTTCCTTGTTCTTTGACTTGTCTAGGCACTCTAGAATTGAGCACCAACCTTGGGAATCAATTG
Organism: Aquilaria yunnanensis; assembly: GCA_039654915.1. NCBI lineage: Eukaryota > Viridiplantae > Streptophyta > Magnoliopsida > Malvales > Thymelaeaceae > Aquilaria > Aquilaria yunnanensis. The sequence continues at coordinate 48,523,974 of CM077594.1, forward strand.
TAGATGATATATTGAATTTTCCATTAGCTCCTTGTGAAATTACATTTCCATTCTGCATGAAGAAGCTTGAGACAAAAGCTTGAAGTGTACTAGTGAGCTCCCTAGCTTTCTTTCTTATCAATGGTCCACTAGTTATCTTCAACGGGTCCTTGTCATCCTTGGCTGTTCCTTCTTTGATCATATCTATTTCATTCCAAACTAGTTTTGAATGTTTCAATTTCATTCCAAACTTGTGGTGAGTGCTTTCATCACATCCCAAACAAGTTATGAATGTTTCCATTTCTTTCCAAAGAAGTTGTGAATGTTTTCATTTCATTCTAAACTAGTTGTGAATGCTTCCATTTCATTCCAAAGAAATTGTTAACATTTCCAATTTATTCCTAAATAGTTCTTCATATTTTCATTTAATTCCAAACAAGTTGTGAATGTTTCCATTTCACTCCAAACTAGTTGTGAATGTTTCCATTTCATTGCAAACTAGTTGTCAATGCTTCCATTCTATTCCAAACAAGTTGTGAAACTTTCCATTTCATTCTAAACAAGTTGTTAACATTTCCATTTCATTCCAAACTAGTTGTGAAAGTTTCCATTTCATTCCAAACAAGTTGTGAATGTTTCCATTTCTTTCCAACCTAGTTGTTAATATTTCCATTTCATTCCAAACTAGTTGTGAACGTTTCCAGTCCATTCCAAACAAGTTGTGAATCTTTCCTTTTCATTCCAAACTAGTTGTGAACGTTTACATTTCATTCCAAACCACTTTTGAAAGTTTCCAACTCATTCCAAACAAGTTGTGAAAGTTTCCATTTCATTCTAAACTAGTTGTGAATTTTTCGTTTCATTCCAAACTAGTTGTGCATGTTTCCATTCCACGCTAAACTAATTATAAATGTTTCCATTTCATTCAAAACAAGTTGTGAATGTTTTCATTTCATTCAAAACTAGTTGTGAAAGTTTTCATTCCATTCTAAACTAGTTGTGGATGCTTCCATTTCATTCCAAATTGGTTGCAAATGTTTCCACTTCATTCCAAACAAGTTGTGAAAGTTTTCTTTTCATTCTAAACTAGTTCTGAAAGTTTCCATTTCAATCCAAAGAACTTGTGAAAGTTCCATTTCATTCCAAACTAGTTGTGAATATTTCCATTCCATTCCAAAATGGTTGTGAACATTTCCATTTTATTCCAAAACTTGTTGTGAATGTTTCCCTTTCATTCCAAACTAGTTGTTGACGTTTCCACTACATTCCAAACTCAATGTGAGTGTTTGTATTTCATTCCAAACATGTTTTGAATGTTTCCATTCCACTCCAACCTAGTTGTAAATGTTCCTATTTCATTCCAAACTAGTTCTAAATGTTTCCACTTCATTCCAAACTAGTTGTGAACGTTTCCATTTCATTCCAAAGAAGTACTGATTGTTTCCATTACATTCGAAACTAGCTGTGAATTTTTCCATTTCATTCCAAACTAGTTGTGAATATTCCCATTTCATTCAAAACAAGTTGTGAATGTTTGCGTTTTATTCTAAACTAGGTGTGAATGTTTCCATTTCATTCCAAATAAGTGTTAACATTTCCATTTCATTCCGAACTAGTTGTGAATGTTTCCATTTCACTCCAAACAAGTTGTTAATTTTTCCATTCATTTCAAACAAGTTGTGAATGTTTTCATTTCATTCCAAACAAGTTGTGAATGTTTCCATTTCATTCCAAACACGTTGTGAATGTTTCCATTTCATTCTAAACTAGTTGTGAATGTTTCCATTTCATTCCAAACAAGTTGTTAATGTTTCCATTTCATTGCAAACAAGTTGTGAATGCTATCACCTCAAAAAAAATGGGAGAAATACAAGTGTGCCATAATGGCTTAAAGCCATTTTATTGTGTAATTCTCTTCATAGTTATTAAAGTGTGAAGGGTAAAAGGTATAATGAACACCTCCTTAAAAGTGTTCCAAGTTGTTAACTTGGCCCCTCAGAAATGCCTTAAGGGTTGTTTGTTTGTCAAGCAACCTATGGACTTTTTTGTAAAGTTTTGGAAATTCGGGTACTCAATTGCAAAACTCTCAAGAAAGAGACTTGGAGAGTTATGGGAAGGATATGAATGGTATAAAAGTTCTATTGGAGGGCCAAATTGCTCATGGAAGACAAGTTTGGACAAAGGAAACACTAAAGGCATTAAGGACCTAAATGTTCTAGTGTAAACATTAAGGTGTTCAAGCTTTTGACTTAATTCAAAGGGTGGAATTGTGGAATTATGAAACCAGGGGGAGGCAGCCAAGGCTTGGCAAGTGGGTCAAAAATGTTGGGCACATGTGTAACAATGAGTTTAAGACAAAGAAACCATAATTAGTGAGAAGGAAAATGACATAAAGCAAGGATAAGCTTGTTAACTGTGTCTTGTGCCCTTAGCTCATTTAAGGCCATTTAAGTGGCCAAATCACTTATCTCTCTCTCATTTTTATCCTCCCAGAGCCCAAGAAGACAGCCACACTTCCTCCATAGCCACCACACCTTTAAACTTGCAATTGATTGAAATTGAAGGCAAAAAGAAGCAATTGGAAGCAAACTAGAGCTATTGCTTGGATGCTTCAAGGATCAAGCTTGATTTTTGGCCTAACCACTTTAGGAAGGGTTCTATTGCTCTCATGGGTTGTTTTCTATATTTTCAAGCAACCATGGAGCTAGGGCTAAGCTTGGAAGAGAGACATGAGCTTGATGAACCAAGCTTAGTGAGGGAAGTGCACTTATTGAAGGTTTTGTGACCTAGTGTGAAGTGCACAATGATGGCAGTGAAATGAGGGTTTCTAGAGCCCAAACTTAGTACTAACCACTGTTAAAATCCTCCTAACACCAAGCATTAGCTTAAGGAGGGCTGCCATAGTGATTTGGTTATGTTTATTATGAGTTTTATGGACTAACCTATGGTTATTGTTGCTGCTACATTTCATGTGTTTGTTGGTTGTGAATGGTTGCTGCATTTGAATGCTATATCTTGTATATATGCATTGTGGTTTTTTTGTTTTAGTGTCTTTGGATGCAGCTTTTAATGATGGTTACATTGCCTATTGAATCCAAGTACTACCCTTACTAAGTTTCTCAATGAAACTTACTCCCCTCAATTATGTCATTTCAGGTTCAGCAGAAAGATCACATAGAAACTGACATTTTTTGTTTGGGTTTTCATCTAAAATTTCAGGTACATGAACTTTCATATGTCTAGTTGTGATCTCAAAAGTTTGGTAATTTTAGGAGCACTTTTGGTAATTTTAATGATGTTACCTATTGTGTTGTGCAGCGGCTGTCCAGCATCTTGTTCTGGAGTCCACTGTATCTCAAGCACTCCTATAACTTAGGGTGCGTATTTACCTAAGTTAAGACCATTATGTATTGCATGTATGCATATACATGTAGTGTGAGTAAAATGAGACAAGTATGTGAACATTTGAGTAATGTTTTGGCTATATAAATGATGTGGTGCAAAGTTGCCTAAGTGTGAATAATGGGCTGCTTACTTGTAAATTCTGTTTTGGCCACATAAAGTTGTTAAAAGAAAGGGAATGTAATTCCTATGTGTAATGGACATATATGGGATAGCTTTGGAGGGTTTTCCCTTTGTGAATGAAGTGTTTGCACACTTATGAGATTTTGTATGGGCAAAATGGTCATAAAGTGACTAGAATTTTGACTTTGCACTTAAAATTCTATATCTCCCTGTGTAGAAAGAATCTTGGTATGAAATTTTGACCACTCCTATAGAACATCTAGAGGTTGAACTAGGATTTCGAATTTCTAAATTTTTAGCCCTCTAGCCAGAGATATGATGTTGCAAAGTTGGCTAAGTTATTGTTCATTTGGTCAAAATTTTGTAACCAACTTCAAAAATCCGTAACTTGGTCCATAGGTGGGCTATTGACGTAAAAAAAAATTCCTTGGTTTGTTCTAAGTCTCTACTCGATAATGGAGCAAAGAAGACAGGGGTAGATGGCTAGAAGGATACATTTTATTAGTGGAAGTTACATGTGCAGTGACTGGTCACTAGAACTCGACAAGATTATCTAATGTGTGGTAGCCAAGATTAAGACTTGTGCTAGTGTTTTCCTTCTTTACTGCCATGGCGTGCATGAAATGTGAATATGTGTGTGATAGTTGGACCAATATGCATGTATTTACATAGCACCCAAGAGGGCCACTTGTGTATGCCCACTCAGGGTAGCGTTCTAATGCCTTCAGAACATTACCAATCCTAGGAGTCTAAATGCATAATTTTGGCTCCATAATTGGACTATCCCAGAATAGGTAACAGTGAATGTTTCCATTTCATTCCAAAACAAGTTGTAAATGTTTCCATTCATTCCAAACAAGCTTTGAATGTTTCTATTTCATTCCAAACAAGTTGTGAATGTTTTCATTTCATTCCAAACAAGTTGAGAATATTTCCATTTCATTCCAAACAAGTTGTGACTGTTTCCATTTCACTCGAAACTAGTCATGAATGTTTTAATTTCATTCCAAACAACTTGTTAATGTTACCATTTCATTCAAAACTAGTTATGAATGTTTCCATTTCATTCTAAACTAGTTGTGAATGTTTCCATTTGATTCCAAACAACTTGTGAATGTTTCCTTTTCAATCCAAACAAGTTGTGAATGTTGCCTTTTCATTCCAAACAAGTTGTGAATGTTTCCATTTGATTATTCCAAACAACTTGTGAATGTTTCCATTTCATTCCAAACAACTTGCTAACGTTACCATTTCACTCCAAACTAGTTATGAATGTTTCCATTTCATTCTAAAGTAGTTGTGAATGTTTCCATTTGATTCCAAACAAGTTGTGAATGTTGCCTTTTCGTTTGAAACTAGTTGTGCAAGCTTCCATTTCCTTCCGTACAAGTTGTGAATGTTTCCATTTCATTCAAAACTAGTTGTGACTGTTTCCATTTCTTGCCAAATGAGTTCTGAAAGTTTCCACTACATCCCAAACTTGTTGTAAATGTTTTCATTTCATTCCAAACTAGTTGTGAATGTTTAAATTTCATTCCAAACTAGTTGTGAGTGTTTTCATTACATTCCAAACAAGTTGTGAATGTTTCCATTTCATTCCAGAAAAGTTGTGAATATTTCCATTTCGTTCGAAACTAGTTATGAATGTTTTCATTTCATTCCAAACAAGTTGTAAATGTTTCCATTTCATTCCAAACTAGATGTGAAAGTTTCCATATCATTCCAAACAAGTTGTGAAAGATTCCATTTCATTCTAAACATGTTGTGAATGTCTCTATTTCATTCCGAACAAGTTGTGAATGTTTCCATTTCATTCCAAACTAGTTGTGAATGTTTCCATTTCATTCAAAACAAGTTGTGAGTGCTTCCATTTCATTCCAAACAAGTTGTGAATATTTCCACTCATTGCAAAAAAGCTATGAATGTTTCCAATTCTTTCCAAACAAGCTGTGAATGTTTCCATTTCATTCCAAACTAGTTGTGAATGTTTCCATTCATTCCAAACAAGCTATGAAAGTTTCCATTTCATTCCAAACAAGCTGTGAATGTTTCCATTTCATTTTGAACAAGTTGTAATGTTTCAATTTCATTCCAAACTAGTTGTGAGTGTTTTCATTACATTCCAAACAAGTTTTGAATGTTTCCAATTCATTCCAAACAAGTTGTTACCGTTTCCAATTCATTCTTAACTAGTTGTTACCGTTTCCATTTCATTTGGAACAAGTTGTTAGTGTTTCCATTTCATTCGGAACAAGTTGTCACTGTGTCCATTTCATTTCAAACAAGTTGTCAATGTTTCCGTTTCATTCCAAACAAGTTGTCAATGTTTCCGTTTCATTCCAAACAAGTTGTCAATGTTTCCGTTTCATTCCAAACTAGTTGTGAATGTTTCCATTCAATTCCCAACAAGTTGTGAATGTTTCCATTTCATTCCAAACAAGTTGTTAACATTTGCATTTCATTCCAAACTAGTCTGGAAAGTTTCCAATTCTTTCCAAACAAGTTGTGAATGTTTGCATTTCATTCCTAACATATTGTGAGTGTTTCCATTTCATTCTGAACTAGTTGTGATTGTTCCATTTCATTCCAAACAAGTTGTGAACATTCCCAATCCATTCAAAACAAGTTATGAATCTTTCAATTTCATCCCAAACAAGTTATAAATGTTCCCGTTCATTCCAAACTAGTTGTGAAAGTTTCCACTTCATTCAAAACAAGTTGTGCATGTTTCCAGTTCATTCTAAACAAGTTGTGAGTTTTCCATTTCATTCTAAACTAGTTGTAAAAGTGTCCAATTCACTCCAAACTAATTATGAATGTTTCCATTTCTTTCCAAAGTAGTTGTGAATGTTTGTATTTCATTCCAAACTAACTTTGATTCTTTCCATTCCATTCCAAACTAGTTGTGAATGTTTCCTTTGTATTCCAAACTAGTCATGAATGCTTCTATTTCTTTCCAAACTGGTTGCGAATGTTTCCATTCCATTCTAAACAAGTTGTGATTGTTTCCGTCTCATTCTAAATTAGTTATGAATGTTTCAATTTCAATCAAAACAAGTTGTGAAAGTTTTGATTTCAATCCAAATTAGTTCTGAATGTTTCCACTCCATTCCAAACTAGTTCTGCATGTTTCCACTTCAATCCAAACTAGTTGTAAGTGTTTCCATTTCATTCCAAATAAGTTCTGAAAATTTCCATTCCATGCCAAACTAGTTGAGAATGTTTCCATTTCATTCCAAACTAGTTGTGAAAGTTTCCATTTCATTCCAAACAAGTTGTGAAAGTTTCCATTTTATTCCAAACTAGTTGTGAATGTTTCCATTTCATTCCAAACAAGTTGTGAATGTTTTCATTTCATTCTAAACTAGTTGTGAATGCTTCCCCTTCATTCCAAACAAGTTGTCAATGTTTCCATTTCATTCCAAACTAGTTGTGATTGTTTCCATTTCATTCCAAACAAGTTGTGAAGGTTTCCATTTCATTCTGAACTAGTTGTGAATGGTTCCATTTAATTCCAAACTAGTTGTTCACATTTCCATTTCATTCCAAACAAGTTGGGAATGTTTCCATTCATTCCAAACAAGTTTTGAATGTTTCCATTTCATTCCAAACAAGTTGTAAATGTTTTCCTTTCATTCTAATCTAGTTGTGAATGTTTCCATTTCATTCGAAACAAGTTGTTAACATTTCCATTTCATTCCAAACTAGTTGTGATTGTTTCCATTTCATTCCAAACAGGTTTGAATATTTCCATTCATCCCAAAAAAGTTGTGAATGCTTCCATTTCTTTCCAAACAAGTTGCGAATGTTTCTGCTTCAATCAAAACAAGTTGTGAATGTTTCCATTTCATTCTGAACTAGTTATGAATGTTTCCTTTTCATTCTAAACAAGTTTGTTAACGTTTCCATTTCACTCCAAACAAGTTGTGAATGTTTCCATTTCGTTCCAAAAAGTTGTGAATGTTTCCATTTCATTCCAAATAAGTTGTGAATGTTTCCATTCATTCCAAACAAGTTGTGTATGTTTCCATTTCATTTTGAAGAAGTTGTGAATGTTTCAATTTCATTCAAAACACAACATGTTTAGAATGAAATGGAAACATTCACAACTAGTTCTGAATGTTTCCATTTCATTCAAAACAAGTTGTGAATGCTGTGAATGTTTCCATTCTAAATAAGTTGTGAATGTTTCCATTTCATGCCAAACAAGTTGTGAATATTTCGACTTCATCCTAAACTTGTTGTAAATGTTTTGATTTCATTCCAAACTAGTTGTGTTAGTTGTGAATGTTTCCATTTCATTCTGAACAAGTTGTGAATGTTTCCATTTGACACCAAACAAGTTGTGAGTGTTTCTAATTCATCCTAAACTTGTTGTAAATGTTTTCATTTCATTCCAAACTAGTTGTGTTACCGGCACACAAAAATGGGAGAATTACAAGTGTGTCATAATGGCTAAAAACCATTAGATTGTGTAATTCTTAGCATAGTCACTGAAGTGTGGGGGGTAAGAGGCATGATCAACACCTCCTTGAAAGTGTTCCAAGTTAGTAACTTGGCCCCCAAGAAAAGCCGTAAGGATTGCTTGTTTGTCAAACAACCTATGGACTTTTTTGTAAGGTTTTGGAAATTATGGTAGTCAATTGCAAAACTCTCAAGAAAGAGACATGAAGAGTTATGGGAAGGACGTGAATGGTATGAAAGTGCTAATGGAGGACCAAATTGTTCATGGAAGACAAGTTTGGACAAAGGAAACACTAAAGGCATTAAGGACCTAAATGTCCTAGTGTAAACCTTAAGGTGTTCAAGCTTTTGACTTAACTCAAAGGGTGGAATTGTGGGGTTATCCCACCATGGGGGAGGCAGCCAGGACTTGAAAAACAGTCAAAAATGTTGGGCACAAGCGTACAAATGAGTTTAAGACAAAGAAACCATAATTAGTGAGAAGGAAAATGACATAAAGTAATGTAAAGCTTGTTTACGTATGTTTTGTGCCCTTAAGCTCATTTAAGGCCATTTAAGTGGCCAAGTCACTTATCTTTCTCTCATTTTTGTCCTCCTCCAGCCCAAGAACACAACCACACTTTCTCCATAGCCACCACACCTTCAAACCTGCAATTGATTGAAATTGAAGGCAAAAGGAAGCAATTGGAAGCAAACTAGACATATTGCTTGGATGCTTCAATGATCAAGCTTGATTTTTGGCCTACCCAATTGGTAAGAGTTCTCTTGCTCTCATGGGTTTTTTTCTGTATTTTCAAGCAACCATGGAGCTAGCACTAAGCTTGGAATAGAGCCATGAACTTGATGAACCAAGCTTAGTGAGGGAAGTGCACTTATTGAAGGTTTGGTGACTTAGTGTGAAGTGCACAATGATGGAAATAAAGTGAGTGTTTCTGAAGCCCAAAGTTAGTACTAACTAGTGTTAAAATCCTCCTTCGACCAAGCATTAGCTTGAGGAGGGCTGCCATAGTGATTTATTTATGTTTATTGCATGTTTTATGGACTAATCTATGGTTATTGTTGCTGCTACATTTCATGTGTTTGTTCGTTGTGTTTGGCTGCTACATTTGGTTGCTATATCTTGTATATATGGATTGTGGGTTTTTTGTTTTAGTGTCTTTGGATGCAGCTTTTAATGATGGTTACATTGCCTATTGAATCCAAGTACTACCCTACTAAGTTTCTCAATGAAGCTTACTCCCCTCAATTCTGTCATTTCAGGTCCAACAGAAAGATCATATTCAAACTGACCTTTTTGGTTTGATTTCTGATCTAAAATTTCAGGTGCATGAACTTCCATGTGTCTAGTTATGATCTGGAATGTTTGGTGATTTTAGGAGCACATTTGGTATTTTTGGTGATGGTACTTACTGTGTTGTGCAGCAGCTATCCAGCATCCTGTTTCTGGAGTCCATTGCATTTTAGGCACTCTTGTAACTTAAGGTATGTATTTAGCTTAGTTAAGACTATATTGTAATGCATGTATGTATGTACATGTAGTGTATGTAAAATGAGACAAGTATGTGAATATTTGAGTAATGTTTTGGCTGTCTAAGTGATGTGGTGCAAAGCTGCCTAAGTGTGAATGATGGGCTGCTTACTTGTAAATTCTATTTTGGCCACATAAAGTTGCTAGATGCAAGAGAATGTAATTCCTATGTGTAATGGACATATATGGGATAGCCTTGGAGGGTTTTCCCCTTGTGAATGAAGTGTTTGCAAACTTATGAAATTTTGTATGGGTAAAATGGTCATAAAGTGACCAGAATTTTGACTCTGTACTTAAAGTTATATATGTCCCTGTGTAGAAGGAATCTTAGAATGAATTTTTGACCACAATTATATAACATCTAGAGGTTGAACTGAGATTTGGAATTTCTGAATTTAGAGGCCTATAGCCAAAGATATGACGTTGCAAACTTGGCTAAGTTACTGTTCATTTGGTCAGAATTTTATAACCAACTTAAAAAATCCATAACTTCGTCCATAGGTGGGCTATTGATGTAAAACAAAATTCCTTGGTTTGCTCTAACTCTCTACTTGATAATGGAGAAAATAAAACTGGGGATACATTGCTGCAATGATACAGTTTATTAGTGGAAGTTACAGGTGCAATGGCTGGTCACTAGAACTTAACAAGATTGCCTAATGTGTGGAAGCCAAGATTAAGACTTGTGCTAATGTTTCCCTTCTTTGCTGCCATAGTGTGCATGAAATGTGAATATGTGTGTGATGGTTGGACCAATATGGATGTGTTTACATAGAGCCCAAGAGGGCTACTTGGGTATGCACACTAAGGGTAGAGTGTTGATGGCCGACAGAACATTACCAATCCTGGGAGTCTAAATGCACAATTTTTGCAACATAATTGGACTTCCCCGGACTGGGTAACAAGTTGTGAATGTTTCAATTTCATTCCATACTAGTTGTGATTGTTTTCATTACATTCCAAACAAGTTGTGAATGTTTCCATTTCATTCCAAAAAAGTTAGGAATGTTTTCATTTCATTTGAAACTAATTGTGAATGTTTCCATTTCATTCCGAACACTTGTTAATTTTTCCATTTCATTCCAAACTTGTTGTGAAAGTTTTCATTTCATTCCAAACAAGTTGTGAAAGTTTCCATTTCATTCTAAACATGTTGTGAACGTTTCCATTTCATTCTAAACTACTTGTGAACAGTTCTATTCCATTCCGAACAAGTTGCAATTGCTTCCATTTCATTCCAAACAAATTGTTAACGTTCCACTTCATTCAAAACTAGTTGTGAAAGTTTCCATTTCATTCCAAACAACTTGTGAAAGTTGCCATTTCATTCCAAAGAAGTTTTGACTATTCCATTTCATTCTAAACTAGTTGTGAATGTTTTCATTCTACTCCAAACTAATTATGAATGTTTGCATTTCATTCCAAACTAGTTGTGAATGTTTCCATTTCAGCCAAAACTTGTTGTGAAAGTCTCCATTCAATTCCAAACTAGTGGTGAGTGCTTCCATTGCATACCAAACTGATATGATCAAGGAAGGCACACATGGAGAAGGCAAGCACCCATTGAAGGTTTCTAGTGGACCTATGACAAGGAAGAAAGCTAAGGAGCTCTCAAGTGCACTACAAGGCTTTGTTTCAAGTTTCTTCATGGAGAATGGACATGGAACTTCACAAGGAGCTGCTGGAACTTTCAAGACACCATATGGACATGATGGATATGCTTGGTACTCAGTTCTGGAGTGCTTAGATAAGTCACAAAACAAGGACACCAAGGACACCACTCAAAGTGCACCATTTGAGCCACCTTAAGTGTTCTTGATGCATTTTGTGTCCACAAGCTGGATTTTTGAGCTCTAACTTTCCAGACCTTCATTACCACATCTAATATGAAGATTCATGCCATTGGAACTCAAAGATTCAAGCTTGGAGCTGAAGATACAAGAGAGAACCTTAAAGTGCCCAAAATGCACCCAAAAAGGCTATTTGGGAGTTTTCGGGTTTAATCTTGTATTTATATTTTATTTTCGTTCAAATCCTATTTAGATACATTATTTAGGAAGTTATTTAGGCTATGGCATAGTTTTAAATCGTTTTGGACAAGTGGCATACGCTGCATTCATTAAACTTGTTCAAACTAGGAATTAGAGTCCTAATTTGACTAGGATTTCCTATGTCTTTGTATCTAGGATTCCTAAGGGATTTAGGCTGCGAATTTTGCCCAGCTTTTAACCCTAGTTTAGGCCTATATAAAGGCACATATTCTGGATGTAAACACACAGAAAATTGTCGAAATAATATTGCTCTTTGGAGAGGTTATCTCTTTGGTTCTTGGCGGACTGCCTTGGTGCACAAGTGTGCTTGTGTTCTTGGAGTTCTATACTTCTCGTTTCTAATCACAGGTTGATTAGGGGTGGGGGTCTTCAAACCTAGTCTCTTTGATGTCTTGTGGAGCTTGAAAACATCTTGGGCGAGTTTCATGGTCTTTATACCATCGGGGTTCGCATCACAAACTAGGTGCGAATGCTTCCATTTCATTCCAAACTTGTTGCAAATGTTTCCGTTCCACTTTAAACAAGTTGTGAAGGTTTCCTTTTCATTCTAAAATCATTGTGAATGTTTCCATTTCAATCCAAACAAGTTGTGATAGTTTCCATTTCAATCCAAACTAGTTGTGAATGTTTCCAATCCATTACAAACTTGATGCGAACCCCGATGGTATAAAGACCATGAAACGCGCGCAAGATGTGATTCAAGCTCCACAAGACATCAAAGAGACTAGGTGTAAAACCCCCACCCCTAATCAACCTGTGATTAGAAACGAGAAGTATAGAACTCCAAGAACACAAGCACACTTGTGCACCAAGGCAGTCCACAAAGAACCAAAGAGAAAACCTCTCCAAAGAGCAATATTATTTCGAAATTTTTCTGTATGTTTACATCCAGAATATGTGTTACGGCCCTTCTAGTGGGAGGTAAGGACTTTAGAATTTAGTGTAGAAGTTTAATTTAAGTTTGCCTAGCAAGAATTAAGAAGTTTGCCAAAGTTCACTAAGTTCCGACAAGAATAAAGCTCTGAACTAAGTTCAGGGGCAAAATGGTAATTTTGCACCCTGAGTGGCCGGGACGAGTCCCGAGTGTTTTAAAATGAATTTTTAGGACTTAACTTTTAACCTTAACTCAAACTCAATAAATAGACAAGGATTTAATCAAGAACTGTTAAGTTACAAAGATGGGGGACCTAATTGCACAAAACTTGAAACCTTGGTGGTTTGAAGGGTTAAGTGGGGTTTAAGAAGAGGGAAGAGGGGTTTGGGCTGCCATAACCCGTTTTCCAGCTTCTCCACTCCATTTCTCTCTCAAATTAAGCTTGGAATCAAAAGTTTTTGGTGCCAAAAGGTGTGGTTTGAAGTGTTTAAGCTTGGAGGATGCATTTTCAAGCTTGAATCCTTGTTTTTGAAGCTTGAAAGGGCGTTTTTCTCCATCCCCTGTTTTTGAACGAGGTATGATTCATGTTCTTGATTGAATTCGTGTTATTTGATTGATTGGAAGCTTGGGTTTTGGTTGGAAGAGGTGTTTTTGATGTTTAGGAGCTTTGTTTTGGTTTGAATTTGTGTAGAACTTTGGAAGCTTGTTTGGAAGAGGAAGGGTTCGAATTCTTGCTTGTTCTTGGTGTTAAGGTAAGGGAGAAAGTGTTTTTAAGTTGTTGGATTGCTTTTGGATTGAAATGGATTGAGAAAGTTGAGTAATTTTTGGTTATGGTATGAAGAAACGTTTTGGGAATTATGATGGACTAGCTAAATTCGAAGGATTGGTTTGATGCTTCTAATGCATCATAGTTTAGCTTTGATAGTTGGTTTTGTTCCTTGCAACATGTACTTCATGTGTATGAAATTTGGTAACTTTTGATGCATGTTTGCTATATGTATTTGGTTGCCAAAGTTCGTAGCAGCAATCGGCCAAATTCTGCAGAATTGGCGACGCGGCGCCAATTGGCCCGAAAATTGGCGACGCGTCGCCAATTCAATTTTTGGTCACAGAATGTTTGTTCGCTGGCGACGCGTCGCCAATTCCTTTTTGCCTTTGGCGACGCGGCGCCAACACCTAAAAATGGGGGGTTTGACTTTTTGCTGCGTTGACCCGACCGAGACTACGGAAGGTTCGGAACGTGCCTAAGGGTCCGAGGATCCCGATGGTACTCCGAGACTTCCAAAAGTCCCACCGGAAGTATGAGTTTTCTTGAACTGTTTGAGGTAAGTAAGTTGCTTAGGCAACAAGTAAGGAAACAAATGTTGCAATTGAACTTAATTAGCTATCAATAGCTCAGGTGAGAGGTTTAGAACCCTCGTCGGCCTAGCCGTGCCGGAGCCACGAGGCCACGAGGCGAAACCTTGTTCATCTAGTTTACATCAAAGAGGCCCTGCGGCCTAGTTTACAAGTCCCATCATAAATTCCCCTGCATAACAACTAGGTGAGAGGTTCTATGTTTGAATGAGGCTTGCTAAGGTTCGCCCTTGAGCCATATGTCAGGTTGCTAAGTGATTGCGCTTGGCCTGTATATGTGTCAGGTTGCTAAGTGATTGCACTTGGCCTGATACAGAGGACTACTTGAGGAGAGGTCTACGGATCTAGTATATATATATGACTAGTACCCTCATGCTGTGTGAGCTCGCAGCCAGAGTCCTAGCTTTTTCTTGCAGGTACATCGAAGACCCTTACTGAGAATGTTGAATTCTCACTCCCTGTTTGTTATGCAGAGTCTGGAGTAGCAGGACCGGATAATCACTGAGGATTATCACGGTAGTACCTTTTTGTCTGTAAAGGTACGGTAGTTGAGAAACTTTAAGTTTCTAGCTTGCTTAAGTGTTTAGTTGGTCTGTTGGTCAGGCTGTGGTACTAACTTGCTTCTTCCTTTGGCTGCAGAGCCTAGTAGCACTTGGCAAAGGACTTGTGAGACTCGCCACTGGGACAGGAGTCCAAAGTGGGAGCTAGGGTAAAAGATCTCAGCAAAGTCTTGTATTTTGATACAGTACCTTATTTTGCCTCCAGTATTTATGTTATAAAGAGTCCTTGACTCAGGGGATTGTTCTCTGGGTGAGAGCATTAATTACTTATGTATAAATGCTTTCACGAGCGGTGTATGTGTAGTTAATCACTCAAAGGTTGATTTTGATATGCTTTGGCATTTTGTATTTATTTATATAGAATTTTACTTAGCCGGCTAAATGTCTAAATGATTAAATGTTTTATGGTTTTAATAAACCAAGTCAAAGCATAAGTGCATACATATTGCATTTCTAGGTTAATCAACTAGTAGCATTGGATTTAATCCACACACATAACCAGCTAGCCAATTACAATCCACCGTGAGACAAACGCTCACAGGGTATCCCGGGCAGAGGCACGGGGGATCGTGTCAATATGTGCCTTTATATAGGCCTAAACTAGGGTTAAAAGCTGGGCAAAATTCGCAGCCCAAGTCACCTAGGAAACCTAGTTACAAAGGACTCAAGAAAACCTAGTCAAACTAGGACTCTAACACACTTTTAACACATGTTTAAGGTGTGCAGCGAATTCCTTTTATCCTAAATGACCTGAATCAATTCCATGGCCTAAATAACATCCTAAATAATGTAAATAAATACGAAAATAAAATAAAATACGTTACAAAACAAGATTGGCCATAAAAACCACAAAATAGTCTTCTCAGGAGGTTCCTGCTTGTGTCTTCAACTTCAAGCTGCAATTCGAACTTCATGCAGCCATGATTTCTCAAAATGTAAAACACGAAAGTTGTAGATCTCTTTCTTAGCTTCGAAACCACACTTGAATCACACAAAATGGACTTCTGAATAGAAAGATATTCCCAAAATACTGCAACTGCTTCTAAACCAGCGATAACTCGTAAATCGCGACTTTGAAGCTAAATTGGACCTCCTTATCGTGCAAAACTGGGTTTGATGGTCTTCATATGACTTGTAGCTCCAGATGTTATCTTTCCAATGAATCAAGAATTACTCAATTCCGATCTGTTTAGCTCAAGATATGATTTTTCTACCAAAACATCACCAATCTGTCAACATCCGAGCTTGAAGTGCACTAGTGAGCTCCTTAGCCCTTTTCCTTGTCAATGGTCCACTAGAAACCTTCAGTGGGTCCTTGCCTTCCTTGGTTGTGCGTTCTTTGATCGTATCAAAACTAGTTCTGAATGTTTCCATTTCATTTCAAACTAGTTTTGAATGTTTCCATTTCATTCTAAACAAGTTGTTAAGGTTTCCACTTCATTCCAAACTAGTTATGAGAGTTTCCATTTCATTCCAACAAATTTCTAAAAGTTTCTATTCCATGCCAAACTAGTTGTGAATGTTTCCAATTCATTCCAATGAAGCAGTGATTGTTTCCATTTCATTCCAAACTAGTTGTGAATGTTTCCACTTTATTCCAAACTAGTTGTGAATGTTTCCACTTCATTCCAAACTAGTTGTGAATACTTCCATTTCATTCTAAACATTGAACCATTCACAATCCAAACAAGTTGTTAACGTTTCCATTTCATTAGAAATAACTTCTGAATGTTTCTATTTCATTCCAAAAAAGTTGGGAATGTTTCCATTCATTCCAAACAAGTTGTGAATGTTTACATTTCATTCTAAATAGTACGTGATTGTTTTCATTACATTCTAAACTAGTTCTGAATGTTTGCATTTCATTTCAAACAAGTTTTTAACAATTCCATTTCATTCCAAACTAGTTGGGAATGTTTCGATTTAATTCCAAACAAGTTGTGAAGGTTTCCATTTCATTCCAAACTAGTTGTGAATGTTTCCATCTCATTCCAAACACGTTGTGAATGTTTCCATTTCATTCCAAACAAGTTGTGAATGTTTCCATTTCATTCCAAAGAATTAGTGATTGCTTCGATTTCATTCCAAACTAGTTGTGATTGTTTCCATTCCATTCCAAACAAGTTGTGAATGTTTCGATTTCATTCCAAACTAGTTCTAAATGTTTCCATTTCATTCCAAAGCAGTTGTGAATGTTTCCATTTCATTCCAAACAAGTTGTGAATGTTTCCATTTCATTCCAAACAAGTTGTGAATGTTTATATTTCATTCCAAACAATATGTGATTGTTTTCATTACATTCTAAACTAGTTGTGAATGTTTTCATTTCATATCAAACAAGTTTTTAACGTTTCCATTTCATTCCAAACAAGTTAGCAATGTTTCCATTTCATTGCAAATGAGTTGTGAAAGTTTCCATTTCATTCCAAACAAGTTGTGAGTGTTTCCATTTCACTCCAAACAAGTTATGAATGTTTTCATTTCACTCTAAACTAGTTGTGAATGTTTCCATTCCATTCCAAATAAGTTGTGAATATTTCCATTTCATTCCAAACTAGTTATGAATGTTTCCATTCCATTCCATTCCAAACTAGTTATGAATGTTTCCATTTCATTCCAAAGAAGTAGTGATTGTTTCCAATTGATTCCAAACTAGTTGTGATTGTTTCCATCCCATTCCAAATATGTTGTGAATGTTTCCATCTCATTCCAAACTAGTTGTGAATGTTTCCATCTCATTCTAAACTAGTTGCGAATGGTTCCATTTCATTCCAAACAAGTTGTTAATGTTTCCATTTGATTTCAAACTAGTTGCGATGTTTCCATTTTATTCCAAACAAGTTGGCAATGTTTCCATTCATTCCTAACAAGTTGTGAATGTTTCCATTCCATTGCAAACAAGTTGTGAATGTTTCCATTCCATTCGAATAGGTTGTGAATGTTTCCTTTTCATTCCGAACAACTTGTGAATGTTTCCATTTCATTCCGAACAAGTTGTGACTGTTTCCATTTCGTTTTAAACTAGTTGTGATTGTTTCTATTTCATTTCAAACAAGTTGTTAACATTTACATTTCATTACAAAATATTTATGAATGTTTCCATTTCATTCCAAACAAGTTGGGAATGTTTGCATTCATTTCAAACAAGTTGTGAATGTTTCCATTCCATTGCAAACAAGTTGTGAATGTTTCCATTCCGTTCAAAACAAGTTGTGAATGTTTCCTTTTCATTCCAAACAAGTTGTGATTGTTTCCATTTCATTTCAAACAAGTTGTTAACATTTCCATTTCATTCCAAACTAGTTATGAATGTTTCCATTCCATTCCATTCCAAACTAGTTATGAATGTTTCCATTTCATTCCAAAGAAGTAGTGATTGTTTCCAATTGATTCCAAACTAGTTGTGATTGTTTCCATCCCATTCCAAATATGTTGTGAATGTTTCCATCTCATTCCAAACTAGTTGTGAATGTTTCCATCTCATTCTGAACTAGTTGCGAATGGTTCCATTTCATTCCAAACAAGTTGTTAATGTTTCCATTTGATTTCAAACTAGTTGTGATGTTTCCATTTTATTCCAAACAAGTTGGCAATGTTTCTATTCATTCCTAACAAGTTGTGAATGTTTCCATTCCATTGCAAACAAGTTGTGAATGTTTCCATTCCATTCGAATAGGTTGTGAATGTTTCCTTTTCATTCCGAACAACTTGTGAATGTTTCCATTTCATTCCGAACAAGTTGTGACTGTTTCCATTTCGTTTTAAACTAGTTGTGATTGTTTCTATTTCATTTCAAACAAGTTGTTAACATTTACATTTCATTACAAATTATTTATGAATGTTTCCATTTCATTCCAAACAAGTTGGGAATGTTTGCATTCATTTCAAACAAGTTGTGAATGCTTCCATTCATTCCAAACAAGTTGTGAATGTTTCCATTCCATTGCAAACAAGTTGTGAATGTTTCCATTCCGTTCAAAACAAGTTGTGAATGTTTCCTTTTCATTCCAAACAAGTTGTGATTGTTTCCATTTCATTTCAAACAAGTTGTTAACATTTCCATTTCATTCCAAACAAGCTGTGATTGTTTTCACTTCATTCAAAACTTGTGATGAGTGTTTTTATTTTATTTCAAACAAGTTGTTAACATTTCCATTTCATTCCAAAGTAGTTGTGAATGTTTCCATTTTGTTCCAAACAAGTTGGGAATGTTTCCATTCATTCCAAACAAGTTGTGAAAGTTTCGATTCATTCCAAACAAGTTGTGAATCTTTCCATTTCTTTCCAAACAAGTTGTGATTGTTCCCACTTCACTCCATACAAGTTGTGAATGTTTCCAATTCGTTCTAAACTAGTTGTAAATGTTTCCATTTTCTTCCAAACAACTTGTTAACCTTACCATTTCATGCCAAACCTGCTATGAATGTTTCCATTTGCTTCCAAACATGCTGTGAATGTTTGCCTTTTCTTTCGAAACTAGTTATGCACGTTTCCATTTCATTCCAAGGAAGTTGTGAATGTTTCTATTTCATTCGAAACTAGTTATGAAAGTTTTTATTTCATTCTAAACATGTTTTGAATGTTTCCATTTGAAGATTTTCAGGATCTCAATAATAACATACTCTTATGTTATTCATTTGTGTATATGCCACATGCATATAAGTTTTCCATACATATTGTCTCAAAAAACAATATCTAGCATGCTATTTGAGTTCAACATGAATATAGACATACTTATCCAATCAAACAAACTTAGCATGCCACTAAGATCATTCATAAAATTTAAATCCTTAGCATGCTACTAAAGCAAGAAAGGATGCGTACCTTCCTTTTTGATAGTCTTGTGCCGAAAAGGAAAAGGAAGGACTTGATCTTAGAGATACGCCTTGAGGCTTGAATTGAGATGAAGAATCTCAATGTAATTCCACCCACAATGCTCTAAGAAAGTGTCTAATATTTCGGCTCTTTAAAGGAATGAAAGGAGGAATTTTTCTCTCAAGAAAAATGGTGCAAATTGAGTGTAAAATTCGTACCCTCAATGGCCAGCCACTAAAGGCTATTTATAGATGACCAAAAGGCACACCTTTACACCAAGAAAGGTGTCCTTTAAGCCAAAGAACACTTCCTTTGGCTAAGGGTCATGTATGGTGGCGAAAACACATGTCTTTTAGCCAAGGAACACTTCCTTTGGCCTATAACCACCCATAACTACCTTATGGGCGAAAATACATGTCTTTTAAAATACATGTCTTTTAAGTCAAGGAACACTTCCTTTGGCCTATAACCACCCATAACTACCTTATGGGCGAAAATACATGTCTTTTAAGTCTAAAGGACATCACATTTGGTGCAATAACCACCTCAACCACCTCCATGGCCGAACATACATGTCCTTTAAAGTCAAAGGACATCACTCTTGGTGCTATAAGCACCCTATGGCCGAATATACATGTCCATTCACCCAAAGAACACTTCCTTTGGATGAAAGGACATGTTCTTTTAGCCAAGAGTTATTTCTTTTGATGAAGAGACATACCTTTACACAAAAGATGTGTCTCTTGGTGGTTTTGAGCTAAAAACAAGGTGAGCTGGCACAAAGCTAGCTCAATATGCTACTTATGCACCATTGAGCTCCTTTGAGCTCCAACCTAGCACCATGAACTAAGGTCCAGCTCCAAGAACTGACCTTGAGCTGGAGTTAGCTGCTTTCAGCTGAAGTAAACTGAAGTCCAGCTACACTCAGCTACCAAAAGCTGAAGTGAGCTGACTTGAGCTGACTTGAGCTGAAGTCCAGCTACATTCAGCTACCATAAGCTGAAGTGAGCTGACTTGAGCTTACTTGAGCTAACTTGAGCTGAAGTCCAGCTACATTCAGCTACCATAAGCTGAAGTGAGCTGACTTGAGCTGACTTGAGCTGAAGTCCAGCTACATTCAGTTACCATAAGCTGAAGTGAGCTGACTTGAGCTGACTTGAGCTAACTTGAGCTGAAGTCCAGCTACTTTGAGCTACTTATAGCTGAAGTGAGCTGACTTGAGCTAAGGGGAGCTACTTCTAGCTGCCTTAGATACCTTTTCAAGCTATAGTTAGCTCAACGAGCTCAAATCCTATCTTAAAAGGATCTTGGTGCGCCAAGAATTCCAACAAACTCCCACTCGCACTAAGATGCTTTTAAAACTCCCAGCTCCCACTCAAAACAAAACTCCTTAATCCTTATAGCCGAAATAATCTAGACACTTCTACATATATAGAGTTGTGGGTGCGACCTCAAGGCACACACACTAAGTCTCTTCTATTGAGGTTGTTAGACTCTCAATAGAAGATTGTCCTCTCCTCATAGTTTGAACTTCTTCAAACTTTCCTTGAACACATCAAGTACAAGTGTGTTGCTTAAACACATCAAGCTTTCTTGAACACATCAAGTTTTTCTTGAACACATCAAGTTTTGCCTTTCAGACCCCAGACATAAGATACACTTCTTAATCACAATCAGTCTCTTTCTCTGAATTTCAACTCCTTGAAATCCATGATTGTATTAAGCATTGTGTACTCATTTAAATCACAATTCAATCTATCATACTACTCACAGTAATATGTGGGCCCAAGATTGAATTTAGTGAACGTGTACCATCTTAATGTCTTTCCTTTGAGCTTCAACTACTTAGGTCAATGAATTAACATGATCACCCAAAAGGAGGATACTCCAGTCTCATTTCTCTAAGACCTTCGACAACCAATCAAAGTGATCATAATTAACTCAACTTCCTAATAGCAAGCTATAGTCACTAAGAGTCTGATTTGAAGAATCTCACACTAAGCAAGAACAGAGACAACTTGCTTAAATTCTTCTATGGTCGTATTTCATGGTCATGGAACACTTGGAAACACATCCATTAAAGTTCCAGAATACACTTCTAAGGTGTTTTACTCATGTCACTCCCACTTGGAGTGATCTCCATTCCAATTGAGGAGTGTGTCATTTCTCCCTCTTAAAACACCATTAAGTGTACTCCTCTTAACATATAAAAGGAGGACATGTCAATAACCATGAAATTTCTCCATGTAAGCCCTTGCTTACATCTAACATAGGCTAGGATGTATGAATGGTCATACAAACTGAATGCACCAAAGCATTGAACCTTGATTACTCATAATCTAGGCGACCATGAAAGGCTAAAGTGTCATGTGTTGGAGCATGACTCCCACTTAAATGTACCATTCATTTAAGTCTTTAGCCAGTCTCATCCTTAATCTTACACAAAGATCAAGGGCGAATGACTCGTGTGAGAAAGTCATTCTCTACCTATGTTTGACATGTTCATTTGTTCGTTGTGTTTTCTAAAATTGAACTGATTATTTCATAAAATAATCTATATTATCACAAAAATAATACTTAACATGTGTGACACCAAAGAGGTGAAGTACATCCAACATTTACATTCTTCTAAGACCCATTGCTCTAACATGTCGAGCAAACACAAGTGGTGGCAATGGCTTAGTGAGAGGATCTGCCACCATCAGGTCTGTAGAAATGTACTCAATCCTAACTTCACCCTCTTCAATTGCATCCCTTACAAAGTTATATTTCATGCTAATGTGCTTGGTTTTTCCATGGTATTTGGGGTCCTTAGTATAAGCCATGGCTGCCATACTATCACTGTAGATAGTAATAGGTCTCTCAATAGAAACCTTGGACTCCAAATTCTTAAGGAAATAACCTAGCCAAAGGGCTTCTTGTACAGCTGAGGCACATGAAACAAATTCAGCCTCCATTGTGGACAATGCTGTACAAGTTTGCTTCTTACTACACCAAGTAGTAGCACCACCATTTAGCATGAAAAGATAACCAGATGTAGACTTGCTGGAGTCTCTATCCCCACCCCAGTCAGCATCAGAATAGCCACGTAAACCAAGGTCTTTACCTTGGTAACAAAGCCAATAATCCTTAGTACCCTTGAGGTACCTTAGGATCCTCTTGACATTCTTCCAATGCTCCAGACCAGGGTTGGAAGAATATCGTGCTAAAAGACCAACCGTTTGGCTGATGTCTGGCCTTGTACATAACATGGCGTACATCAAGCTACCAATGGCACTTAGGTAGGGAATCTGAGCCATCTCTTCCTTCTCCTTTGGAGTCTTAGGACATAAGTCCTCTCCAATCTTGCAACCATATGCAAGAGGTGTACTCATGGGCTTTGCATTTGTTAAGTTGAACCTTGCAAGAATCTTATCAATATAAGATTCTTGAGAAAGGGCCAATAGCCTTGCCTTTCTATTCCTCAGGATCTTCACCCCTAGAATAAAGGCAGCCTCTCCCATATCCTTCATGTCAAAGGTGGAAGACAACCATCCCTTGATGGTACTTAACAATGCAAGCCTATTACTTGCAATCAGTATATCATCTACATATAGAGTCAATACTGCAAAACTAGACCCAGAAGAGTACAAGTATACACAATGGTCTTCATGCATCATCACAAAGCCATAGTTTGTGATTGCATGGTGAAACTTCAAGTACCACTGTCTTGAAGCTTGCTTAAGACCATAGATAGACTTCTTTAGTCTACATACCTTGTCCTCTTGACCCTTTTGGACAAACCCCTCAGGTTGTCTCATATATATCTCCTCACTCAATTCACCATTGAGAAAGGCGGTCTTTACATCCATCTGATGTAACTCTAAGTCTAGATTTGCCACAATGGCAAGTAATATCCTGATGGAAGTGAATTTCACAACAGGAGAGAAGGTGTCTTTGAAATCAACACCCTCCTTCTGTGTGAAACCCTTGGCCACCAACCGGGCCTTGTATCTTTCGATACTTCCATCAGAGTTCACCTTGATCTTGAGAACCCACTTGTTCCCAATTGCCTTACGGTCTGGAGGAAGATCACTTAACTCCCAAACCCCATTGAGATGCATCGAATGCAACTCATCCTTCATTGCATTTAGCCACTCTTCCCTTTGTTCACCCTCAAGAGCCTCCTCAATGTTACTTGGCTCATCTATCTCAGATGCAACCAAGTTTGCCTCACTATCCAGGATCCACCATTCTTTAGGTGGTCCAAATTTCCTCATTGATCTTCTCAATATAGGCTGAGATGGAGGCAACTCATGCTCCATCTCTTGAGGCTCAACATTTTGCCCTTGAGTATCCTCAACTCCCTCTTGAACAAAACCTTCCTCTTGGAAGTCTTGCTCATGTTGGTCCACAACAACAGGGATTTCTAGAGCCATTGCTCCACGTGGTTGAGGTACTCCCTCTAGAGTAGGTGCATGTGTCCCAAGTGTCCTTATGACACTTGGTTGACCCTCATCTAGGATCTGGCTTAATGAGGTTAAGTCACCACACTCACCAACTTTGGGGAACTCATCCTCCACAAAGTTAGCATTCCTTGCATCAAAGATGTTCCCAATTTTGTGACTTACATCCAAGAACACATAACCCCTAGATTGTTCAGCATAACCAAGGAAGGCACACTTCCTCCCTCTTGGACCCAACTTTCCCAAAGGGTGGTCCTTTATGTGAACATAAGCTAAACAACCCCAAGGGCGTAAATAGCTTAGGTTAGGAGTTTTCTTCTTCCATAACTCATATGGAGAAGAATTCACATTCTTGGTGGGTACTCTATTAAGGACATGAACTGCACACAGCAGTGCATCACTCCAATAAGTGATGTCTAAATTGGCCTTTGCCATCATGGAACGTACCATGTCCATAAGAGTTCTATTCTTCCTCTCAGACACTCCATTCTGTTGGGGTGTCCAAGGAAGGGTGAACTCCCTCTCAATACCTTTCAAGTCACAAAATGCTTTGAATGCATTAGATGTATACTCTCCACCCCTATCTGTCCTCAAGGACTTAATCTTCTTACCTACTTGGTTCTCAACCAAGTACACATACTTCTCAAAGCATGCCAAGGCCTCTGCCTTGTTTCTGAGTAAGTAGATATGGGTGAATCGAGTATAATCATCTGTGAATGTGATGAAATACTTAAATCCATTTCTAGATTCAACCCTCATTGGCCCACACAGGTCAGAGTGAACTAAACTAAGTGCCTCACCTCTCCTAGTTGCTTTGCCAAAAGGCTTTCTTGTGGCTTTGCCTTCTTGGCATGATTGACAACTTGGAAGGACAACCTTGGTCAAGGAACCTAGCAAGCCACCCTTGGCTAGCTTGTTCATTCTATCTTGACCAATATGACCTAACCTTTCATGCCATCTCATTTCATTTGTGACCTCTGTCACATAGCAACTAGGACTTGCAACAGAATGGTCAGTTGGCTTTAACTCATAAAGCCCATTATTAACTGAACAAGTGCACACTATCTGATTATCTTTAATAATAGACACACTATTATTAAAGAAATTAAAGCAATAATTGTACTTCAACATACAACTTATAGAAATCAAATTTCTACAAATGTTTGGTACATACAATACATCTATTAGATACAAATATCCAATATCTATAGGAATTCTACATGTTCCTATGCCTTCCACTTCCAGCCTGGCATCATTTCCTACTGAAATGTGCTTAGCTCCTTTTGAGAGCTTCCTGTAGGCCACAAACCAGGACTTCTCCCGTGCTATGTGGTCTGTTGCTCCCGAGTCTACAATCCACAAAGAATTGCACTCAGTTAGTAATGTACATGACACAACATGTACAATGGAAGTAGAAGGGTATGTATGTACCTTGGGTGGACCTTTGCAATCCTTTGCAAAGTGTCCTTTATACCCACAGTTGAAGCACTTTAGCTTGCTTATGTCCCGTTTCTTCTTGAACCTTTTCTTAGAAGCAGGAACTTTTCCCTTGCCCTTCCTTGGCCCTCCTTTTCCACCATTCTTCTTCCATCCCTTCTGGATAGAATATGAGGCAACATATGCCTTAGAATGGTCCTTGAGGGCCATTACCTCAGCCTCAAGGAGGAGGTGACGGGCAATGTCATCAAATGACATTATTTGAGGGTTATGGCGTAAGTTGACCTTCATCAACTGCCATTCCTCATCAGGCAAGGAACGAATTATTGCTTGCACTTGTTGCTCATCAGTGAGCACATGCCCTGCCGTCTTGAGTTGGTGGATCATGCGTGACATCTCACGCAAGTGAGCACACATAGAGTGATCAGCACGCTTCACATAATTCTCAAACCTGAGAATCATCGAGCGTTGTTTCTCTACAGAAACATCTCCATACTTGGCCTTGACAGAGTCCCATATGGCCCTGGCCCCCTCAAGCATGGAGAATTCCACCATAATCTCATCCACCATAGTGGAAAGGAGAGTGACTCTACACATAGAGTTCTTCTTTAGGAATGCCTCATAGGCAGTCTTATCCTCTCCCTCAGCAGGAGGCATGATCTCTTGAGTGAGTACATCAAGAGTATCTTGCTCAGTTAAAATGAATTTGACTTTCTGTTGCCAAATTGAATAGTTTTCACCATCCAATTTGAGGTCACGGTTTAATTCAGCAACAATATTCTTACAAGCCATCTACATTGATGCAATTCACATGTTTTAGTTCAATTTACACAACAAGACTCAACAAAGCAACATGTGTATGAAAACAACTTCTAACATGCTCATATATGGCAAAAGAGATGCATATAACATTCGATCAGAAATATATAAACATGCCTTCATTGTTTCATACACATATCCTTTATTAACCTTCATCGAAATCATACACATATGTATGATCCTAAATCATGCTCACAACATGTAACATATACATATTCATGACCTAGGCTCTGATACCAATTGAAGATTTTCAGGATCTCAATAATAACATACTCTTATGTTATTCATTTGTGTATATGCCACATGCATATAAGTTTTCCATACATATTGTCTCAAAAAACAATATCTAGCATGCTATTTGAGTTCAACATGAATATAGACATACTTATCCAGTCAAACAAACTTAGCATGCCACTAAGATCATTCATAAAATTTAAATCCTTAGCATGCTACTAAAGCAAGAAAGGATGCGTACCTTCCTTTTTGATAGTCTTGTGCCGAAAAGGAAAAGGAAGGACTTGATCTTAGAGATACGCCTTGAGGCCTGAATTGAGATGAAGAATCTCAATGTAATTCCACCCACAATGCTCTAAGAAAGTGTCTAATATTTCGGCTCTTTAAAGGAATGAAAGGAGGAATTTTTCTCTCAAGAAAAATGGTGCAAATTGAGTGTAAAATTCGTACCCTCAATGGCCAGCCACTAAAGGCTATTTATAGATGACCAAAAGGCACACCTTTACACCAAGAAAGGTGTCCTTTAAGCCAAAGAACACTTCCTTTGGCTAAGGGTCATGTATGGTGGCGAAAACACATGTCTTTTAGCCAAGGAACACTTCCTTTGGCCTATAACCACCCATAACTACCTTATGGGCGAAAATACATGTCTTTTAAGTCAAGGAACACTTCCTTTGGCCTATAACCACCCATAACTACCTTATGGGCGAAAATACATGTCTTTTAAGTCTAAAGGACATCACATTTGGTGCAATAACCACCTCAACCACCTCCATGGCCGAACATACATGTCCTTTAAAGTCAAAGGACATCACTCTTGGTGCTATAAGCACCCTATGGCCGAATATACATGTCCATTCACCCAAGGAACACTTCCTTTGGATGAAAGGACATGTTCTTTTAGCCAAGAGTTATTTCTTTTGATGAAGAGACATACCTTTACACAAAAGATGTGTCTCTTGGTGGTTTTGAGCTAAAAACAAGGTGAGCTGGCACAAAGCTAGCTCAATATGCTACTTATGCACCATTGAGCTCCTTTGAGCTCCAACCTAGCACCATGAACTAAGGTCCAGCTCCAAGAACTGACCTTGAGCTGGAGTTAGCTGCTTTCAGCTGAAGTAAACTGAAGTCCAGCTACACTCAGCTACCAAAAGCTGAAGTGAGCTGACTTGAGCTGACTTGAGCTGAAGTCCAGCTACATTCAGCTACCATAAGCTGAAGTGAGCTGACTTGAGCTTACTTGAGCTAACTTGAGCTGAAGTCCAGCTACATTCAGCTACCATAAGCTGAAGTGAGCTGACTTGAGCTGACTTGAGCTGAAGTCCAGCTACATTCAGTTACCATAAGCTGAAGTGAGCTGACTTGAGCTAACTTGAGCTGAAGTCCAGCTACTTTGAGCTACTTATAGCTGAAGTGAGCTGACTTGAGCTAAGGGGAGCTACTTCTAGCTGCCTTAGATACCTTTTCAAGCTATAGTTAGCTCAACGAGCTCAAATCCTATCTTAAAAGGATCTTGGTGCGCCAAGAATTCCAACACCATTTCATGCCAAACAAGTTGTGAATGTTTCCACTTCATCCCAAACTTGTTGTAAATGTTTCCATTTCATTCGAAACTAATTGTGAATAAGTCAATTTCATTCCAAACTAGTTGTGAGTGTTTTCGTTACGTTCCAAACAAGTTACGAATCTTTCCATTTCATTCCAGAGAACTTGTGAGTGTTGCCATTTCATTCTAAACCAGTTATCAATGTTTCCACTTTATTCCAAACAAGCAGTTAACGTTTCCAATTCATTCCTAACTAGCTTAGGATGTTTCCATTTCATTCCAAACAAGTTATGAATGTTTCCATTTCATTCCAAACCAGTTGCAAATGTTTCCATTCATTCCAAACAAGTTGTGAATGTTTCCATTTCATTCTAAACAAATTGTGAATGCTTCCATTTCACTCCAAATAAGTTGTTATTGTTTTCAATACATTCTAAACTAGTTGTGAATGTTTGCATTTTATTTCAAATAAGTCTTTACCATTTTCATTTCCTTCCAAACTAGTTAAGACTGTTTCCATTTCATTCCAAACAACTTGTGAATGTTTCCATTTTATTCCAAACTAGTTGTGAGGGTTTCCATTTCTTTCCAAACTAGTTGTGAATGTTTCTATTTCATTCTAAAGAAGTCATGATTGTTTCCATTTCATTCCAAACTAGTTATGAAAGTTTCCATTACCTTCCAAACATGTTGCGAATGTTTCCATTTCATTCCAAACTAGTTGTGAATGTCTTCATTTCATTCCTAAATAGTTGTGACTGTTTCCATTTCATTCAAAAGAAGTAGTGATTGTTTCCCTTTCATTCCAAACTAGTTATGATTGTTTGCATCCCATTCTAAATAAGTTGTGAATGTTTCCATTTCATTCAAAACTAGTTGTGAATGTTTCCATCTCATTCTAAACTAGTTGCAAATGGTTCCATTTCAATCCAAACAAGTTGTTAACGTTTCCATTTCATTTCAAACTAGTTGTGATGTTTCCATTTCATCCCAAACAAGTTGTTAATGTTTCCATTTCATTTCAAACTAGTTGTTATTGTATCCATTTCATTCCAAACATGGTGCGATTGTTTGCATCCCATTCCAAAGAAGTTGTGATTGTTTCCTTTCATTCGAAACTAGTTGTGAATGTTTCCATTTGATTTGAAACTAGTTGTGAATAGTTCCATTTCATTCCAAACAAGTTGTTAAGGTTTTCATTTCATTCCAATCAAGTTGTGAATGTTTCCATTTCATTCCAAACAAGTTGTGAATGTTTCCATTCATTCCAAACAAGTTGCAAATGTTTCCATTTAATTCCAAATAAGTTGTGAATGTTGTCATTTCATTCCAAACAAGTTGTAAAAGTTTCAATTTCATTCTAAAATAGTTGTGAATGTTTCCATTTCATTCCAAACAAGTTTTTAACGTTACCTTTTCATTCCAAACATGTTCTGAATGTTTCCATTTCATTCTAAAATAATTGTGAATGTTTTCCATTTGATTCCATTTGATTTCAAACTAGTTGTGAACGTTTCCATTTCATTGGAAACTAGTTGTGAATATTTCCATTTCATTCCAAACAAGTTGTTAATGTCCTTTTATTCAAAACTAGTTGTGAAAGTTTCCATTTCATTCCAAACAAGTTGTGAATGTTTCCATTTCATTCTAAACATGTTGTGAACATTTCCATTTCATTCTAAACATGTTGTGAATGTTTCAATTTCATTCCAAACTAGCTGTGGATGTTTCTACTTCATTCCAAACTAGCCGTGAACATTTCTATTCCATTCCAAACAAGTTGTGCATGATTCCATTTCATTCAAAATAAGTTGTGAGAGTATGGATTTCATTCCAAACAAGTTGTGAAAGTTTCCACTTCATTCCAAAGCAGTTGTGAATTTTCCATTTCATTCTAAACTAGTTGTGAGTGTTTCCATTCCACTCCAAACTAATTGTGAATGTTTCCATTCTATTCCAAAGTTGTTATGAATGTTTCCATTTCATCCAGAACTAGTTCTGAAAGTTTCCATTCCATTCCAAACTAGGAGTGAATGTTTCCATTGCATTCCAAACTAGTTGTGAATGCTTCCATTTCATTCCAAACTGGTTGCGAATGTTTCCATTCCATTCCAAACGAGTTGTGAGGGTTTCCTTTTGATTCTAAACTAGTTTTGAATGTTTACATTTTAATCCAAACAAGTTGTTAAAGCTCCATTTCAATCCACACTAGTTGTGAAAGTTTTCATTCCATTCCAAACTAGTTGTGAATGTTTCCATTTCATTCCACACTAGTTCTAAATGTTTCCACTTCAATACAAACAAGTTGTTAAGTTTTCCACTCCATTACAAACTAGTTGTGAGTCTTTCCATTTCATTCCAAACTAGTTCTGAAAGTTTCCATTCCATGCCAAACTAGTTGTGAATATTTCTATTTCATTCAATACTAGTTATGAATGTTTCCATTTCATTCCAAACTAGTTGTGAATGTTCCCATTTCATTCCAAAGAAGTAGTGATTGTTTCCATTTTATTCCAAGCTAGTTGTGAATGTTTCCAATCCATTCCAAAGAAGTTCTGAATGTTTCCACTTCATTCCAAACTAGTTGTGAACGGTTCCGTTTAATTCCAAACAACTTGTTACCGTTACCATTTCATTCCAAACTAGTTATGAATGTTTGCATTTCATTCTAAACTAGTTGCGAATGTTGACATTTGACTCCAAACAGGTTGTGAATGTTTCTATTTCATTCTAAACAAGTTGTGAATGTTTCCATTTCATGCCAAACAAGTTCTAAATGTTTCCACTTCATCCCAAACTTGTTGTAAATGTGTTCATTTCATTCCAAACTTGTTGTGAATGTTACAATTTCATTTCAAACTAGCTATGACTGTGTTCATTACAATCTTATCAAGTTATGAATGTTTCCATCTCATTCACAACTGGTTGCGAATGTTTCCATTTCATTCGAAACTAGTTGTGAATGTTCCCATTTCATTCCAAACACGTTGTTAATGTTTCCATTTCACTCCAAAGTACTTCTGAAAGTTTCCATTTCATTCCAAACAAGTTATGAATGTTTCCATTTCATTCTAAACATGTTGTGCATGCTTCTATTTTATTGCAAACTAGTTCTGAAAGTATCAAATTGATTCCAAAGAAGTTGTGAATTTTCCATTTCATTGTAAACTAGTTGTGAATGTTTCCATTCCACTCCAAACTAATTGTGAATGTTTCGATTTCATTCCAAACTTGTTGTGAATGTTTCCATTTCATTCAAAACTAGTTGTGAAAGTTTCCATTCCATTCCAAACTAGTAGTGAACGTTTCCATTGCTTTTCAAACTAGTTGTGAATGCTTCCATTTCATTCCAAACTACTTGCGAATGTTTCCATTCCATTCCAAACAAGTTGCCAAGGTTTCCTTCTCATTCTAAACTAGTTGTGAATGTTTCCATTTCAATCCAAACAAGTTGTGAAAGCTCCATTTCAACACAAACTAGATGTGAAAGTTTCCATTCCATTCCAAACTAGTTGTGAATGTTTCCATTTCATTCTAAACTAGTTGTGAATGTTTCCATTTCAGTCCAAACAAGTTGTTAAGTTTTCCATTCCATTCCAAACTAGTTGTGAGTGTTTCCATTTCATTCCAAACTAGTTGCAAATGTTTCAATTTCATTCCAAACTAGTTGTGAATGTTTCCATTTCATTCCAAACTAGTTGCAAATGTTTCTATTTCATTCTAAACTATTTTTGAACGGCTTAATTTCTTTCCAAACAAGTTCTTAACATTTCCACTTCATTCCAAACTAGTTGTGAATGTTTCCATTTCATTCTAAACTAGTTGTAAATGTTTTAATTTCATTCTAAAGTAGTTGTAAATGTTTCCATTTCATTCCAAATAGGTTGTGAATTTTTCTATTCGTTCCAAACCAGTTATGAATCTTTCCATTTCTTTTCAAACAAGTGGTGGACGTTTTCACTTCATTTAACGCAAGTTGTGAATGTTTCCATTTCTTTCCAAACAAGTTTGTTAACATTACCATTTCATTCCAAACAAGTTATGACTGTTTCCACTTCATCCCAAAAAAGTTATGAATGATTCATTTCAATCCAAATAAGTTCTGAATGTTTCCAATAATTCCAAACAAGTTGTGAAACTTTTCATTTCATTCTAAATTAGTCATGAATGTTTCCATTTCATTCCAAACAAGTTGTTAATGTTTTCATTTCATTCTAAACTAGTTGTGAGAGTTTCCATTTCATTCCATACAGGATGTGAATGTTTTCATTCATTCCAAACAAGTTATGAATGTTTCCCTTTCTTTCCAAACAAGTTGTGAATGTTTCCATTTCATGCCAAAAACAATTGTGAATGATTCCATTTCATTCCAAACAAGTTGTGAATGTTTCCATTCATTCCAAAATAAGTTGTGAATGTTTCCATTTCATTCCAAACAGGTTCTAAATGTTTCCATTTCACTCTAAACTAGTTGTGATTGTTTCCATTTCATTATAAACAACTTGTTAACATTACCATTTCATTCCAAACTAGTTATGAATGTTTCCATGTCATTCTCAACTAGTTGTGAACATTTCCATTTGATTCCAAAGAAGTTATGAATGTTGCGTTTTCATTCAAAACTAGTAGTGAATTTTTTCATCTCTTTCTCAACATGTTGCAAATGTTTCCATTTCATGCCAAATAAGTTGTGATTGTTTCCACTTCATCCCAAACTTGTTGTAAATGTGTTCATTTCATTCCAAACTAGTTGTGAATGTTTCTACTTCATTTCGAACTAGTTGTGACTGTTTTCATTACATTCCAATCAAGTTATGAATGTTTCCACTTCAGTCAAAACTAGTTGCGAATGTTTCCATTTCATTCAAAACTAGTTGTGAATGGTTCAATTCAATTCAAAACTAGCTGTTAATGTTTCCAATTCATTCCAAACAAGTTGTTAATGTTTCCATTTCAATGCAAACTAGTCGTGAAAGTTTCCATTTCAGTCCAAACAAGTTATGAAAGTTTCCATTTCAATCTAAACATGTTGTGAATGTTTCCATTTCATTCCAAACTAGTTGCGAATGTTTCGATTCCATTCCAAACAAGTTGTGAATGATTCCATTTCATTCCAAACAAGTTCTTAACATTTACATTTCATTCAAAATTTTTTGTGAATGTTTCCATTTCATTCCAAACTTGTTCTGAATGTTTCCATTTCATTCGAAACAAGTTGTTAAGTTTTCCACTCCATTCCAAACTAGTTGTGAGTGTTTCCATTTCATTCAAAACTAGTTGCAAATGTTTCCATTTCATTCCAAACTAGTTGTGAATGTTTCTGCTTCATTCCAAACTAGTTGTGAATGTTTCCAATTTATTCTAAACTATTTCTGAATGTTTCCACTTTATTCCAAACAAGTTGTGAATGCTTCCACTTCATTCCAGACAAGTTATGAATGCTTCCACTTCATTCTAAACTAGCTGTGAACGGTTCTATTTCGTTCCAAACAAGTTGTTAACATTTCCATTTCATTCCAAATTTGTTCTAAATGTTTCTATTTCATTCCAAACAAGTTATGAATGTTTTCATTTCATTCTAAACTAGTTGTGAATGCTTCCATTTTATTCTAAACAAGTTGTTAACGTTTCCATTTCATTCTCAACTAGTTGTGAAAGTTTTCATTTCATTCCAAATAGCTTGTGAATGTTTCCCTTCATTCCAAACAAGTTACGAATATTGTGAATGTTTTCATTTCATTCCAAATAGCTTGTGAATGTTTCCCTTCATTCCAAACAAGTTACGAATATTTCCATTTCTTTCCAAACAAGTTACGAATATTTCCATTTCTTTCCAAACAAGTTACGAATATTTCCGTTTCATTTTGAACTAGTTGTGAATGTTTCTATTTCTTTCCAAACAAGTTTGTTAACATTTCCATTTCATTCCAAACAAGTTGTGAATGTTTCCATTTCATGCCAACAAAGTTGTGAATGGTTCCATTTCATTCCAAACAAGTTGTGAATATTTCCATTCATTCCAAACAAGTTGTGATTGTTTCCATTTCATTCCAAACAAGTTGTGAATGTTTCCATTTCATTTCAAATAGGTTCTGAACATTTCCATTTCATTTTAAACAAGCTGTGAATGTTTCCATTTCATCCCAACAAAGTTGTGAATGATTCCATTTCATTCCAAACAAGCTGTGAATATTTCCATTTCATTCTAAACAAGTTGTGAATTATTCCATTTCATTCCAAACAAGTTGTGAATGTTTCCATTTCATTCCAAAGAAGTAGTCATTCTTTCCATTTTATTCCAAAGTAGTTGTGATAGTCTCCATTCCGAACTAGTTGTGAATGTTTCCATTTCATTCCAAAGAAGTAGTCATTGCTTCCATTTTATTGCAAAGTAGTTGTGAATGTTTGCATTCCATTCCAAACAAGTTGTGAATGCTTCCATGTCATTCCAAACTAGTTGTGAATGTTTCCATTTCACTCTAAACTAGTTGTGAATGGTTCCATTTCTTTCCAAACAAGTTGTTAACGTTTACATTACATTCCAAACTAGTTGCGAATGTTTTTTTTTATTCCATACAAGTTGTCAATGTTTCCATTTCATTTGAAACAAGCTGTGATTGTTTTCACTACATTATAAACTGGTTGTGAATGTTTGCATTTCATTTCAAACAAGTTTTTAATGTTTCCATTTTATTCCAAACAAGTTGGGAATGTTTAGATTTTATTCCAAACAAGTTGTGATTATATCCACTTCATTCCAAACTCGTTGTGAAAGTTTCCATTTCATTCCAAACTAGTTGTGAATCTTTACATTTCGTTCCAAAAAAGTATTGATCGTTTCCATTTGATTCCAAACTGGTTATGAATATTTCCATTCTACTCCAAACAAGTTGTGAATGTTTTCATCTAATTCCAAACTAGTTGTGACTATTTTTGTTTCATTCCAAACTAGTTGTGAATGGTTGTAATTCATTCCAAAGAGGTAGTGATTGTTTGTATTTCATTCCAAACTATTTGTGATTGTCCCCATCCCCTTTCAAACAAGTTATGAACGTTTCCTTTTCATTTGAAACTAGTTGTGAATGTTCCCATTTCATTCCAACGAAGTTGTGAATCGTTCCATTTCATTGCAAACAGGTTGTTAGTGTTTCCATTTCATTGCAAACTAGTTGTGAATGATTCCATTTCATTCCAAACAAGTTAGGAATGTTTCCATTCATTCCACACAAGTTGTGAATATTCATTTCATTTGAAAAAGGTTGTGAATGTTTTCATTTCATTCTAAACTAGTTGTGAATGTTTAAATTTCATTTCAAACAAGTTGTTAACATTTTGATTTCCTTCCAAATTAGTTGTGAATGTTTCCATTTCATTCCAGACAAGTTGTGAATGTTTCCATTTCATTCCAAACAAGTTGTGAATGTTTCCATTCATTCCAAACTAGTTGTGAATGTTTCCATTTCATTCCAAACATGTTGTGAATGTTTCCATTTCTTTCCAAACAAGTAATGAATCTTTCCATTCAGTTCAAACTAGTTGTGAATGTTTACGTTTCATTCAAAACAAGTTGTGAATGTTTCCATTTGATTCCAAACTAGTTGTGAATGTTTCCATATCATTCGAAACTAGTTGTGAATGTTTCAAATCATTCCAAACTAGTTGTGAATGGTTCCATTTCATTCCAAATAAGATGTGAATGTTTCCATTTCATTCCAAACAAGACGTGAATGTTTCCATTCCATTGCAAACAAGTTGTGAATGTTTCCTTTCATTCCAAACTAGTTGTGAATGTTTCCATTCATTCCAAAGTAGTTGTGAATGTTTACGTTTCATTCAAAACAAGTTATGAATGTTTCCTAGTGCTTCCAAAGTAGTTGTGAATGTTTCCATTTCTTTCCAAACGACTTTGTTAACATTTCAATTTCATTACAAACAAGTTCTGAATGTTTCCATTTCATCCCAAAAAAGTTGAGAACGATTCCACTTCATTCCAAACAAGTTGTGAATGTTTCCATTCACTCCAAATAGGTTGTGAGTGTTTCCATTTCATTCCAAACAAGTTGTTCTTGTTTCCATTTCATTTCGAACAAGTTGTGAATGTTTCCATTTCATTCCAAACAACTTGTTAACGTTACCATTTCATTCCAAACTAGTTTTGAATGTTTCCATTTCATTCTAAACTAGTTGTGAATGTTTCCATTTGATTCCAAACAAGTTATGAATGTTGCCTTTTTCATTCAAAACGTTTCCATTTCATTCCGACAAAGTTGTGAATCTTTCCACTTCATTCCAAGGAAGTTGTGAAAGTTTCCATTTCATTACAAACAAGTTGTCAATGTTTCCATTTCATTCCAAACAAGTTGTGACTTTTTTCATTTCATTTTAAACTAGTTGTGAATGATTCTATTTCATTTCAAACAAGTTGTTAACATTTCCATTTTAGTACAAACTAGTTGTGAATGTTTCCATTATTCGAAGCAAGTTGGGAATGTTTCCATTCATTCCAAACAAGTTGTGAATGCTTCCATTCATTCCAAACAAGTTGTGAATGTTTCCATTCCGTTCCAAACAAGTTGTGAATGTTCTCACTTCATTCCAAACAAGTTGTTAACGTTTCCATTTCATTCAAAACTAGTTGTGAATGTTACCATTTCATTCCAAAACAGGTTGTCAAAGTTTCCACCTCATCCACGCAAGTTGTGAATGTTTCCATTTCTTTTCAAACAACTTTGTTAACATTTCCATTTCATTACAAACAAGTTCTGAATGTTTCCATTTCATCCTAAAAAAGTTGTGAACGATTATATTTCATTCCAAACAACTTGCGAATGTTTGCATTCATTCGAAATAAGTTGTAAATCTTTCCATTTCATTCGAAACAAGTTGTGAATGTTTAAATCTAATTTCGAACAAGTAGTGAATGTTTCCATTTCATTCGAAACTAGTTGTGAATGTTTCCATTTCATTCGAAACTAGTTGTGAATGTTTCCATTTCATTCCAAACAACTTGTTAACGTTACCATTTCATTCCAAACTAGTTATGAATGTTTTGATTTCATTCTAAACTACTTGTGAATCTTTCCATTTGATTCCAAACAAGTTATGAATGTTGCCTTTTCGTTCCAAACGTTTCCGTTTCTTTCGGAATAAGTTGTGAATGTTTCCATTTCATTTCAAACAAGTTGTGAATGTTTACATTTCATTCCAAACAACCTGTGAATGTTTCCAATTCCTTCCAAACAAGTTGTGACTGTTTTCATTTCATTTTAAACTAGTCGTTAATGATTCTATTTCATTTCAAACAAGTTGTTAACATTTCCATTTCATTACAAACTAGTTGTGAATGTTTCCATTTCATTCCAAACAAGTTGGGAATGTTTCCAATCATTCCAAACAAGTTGTGAATGCTTCCATTCATTCTAAACAAGTTATGAATGTTTCCATTCCATTCCAAACAAGTTGTGAATGTTTCCATTTCATTCCCAACTAGTTGTGATTGTTTCCATTTCATTTCAAACAAGTTGTTAACATTTCGATTTCATTCCAAACGAGCTGTGATTGTTTTCAATTCATTCTAAACTAGTTATGAGTGTTTCTATTTCATTTCAAACTGGTTGTTAACATTTCCATATCATTCCAAACTAGTTGTGAATGTTTCCATTTCATTCCGAACAAGTTGTGAATGTTTCCATTCATTCCAAACAAGTTGTGAATCTTTCCATTTCTTTCCAAACAAGGTGTGATTGTTCCCACTTAACTCTAAACAAGTTGTGAATATTTCCATTTCATTCTAAACAAATTGTGAATGTTTCCATTTCAATCCAAACAAGTTGTTAACGTTTTCATTTCATTCCAAACAAGTTGTGAATGTTTCCATTTCATTCCAAACACTTTCCATTTCATTCTAAACTAGTTGTAAATGTTTCCATTTTCTCCCAAACAAGTTGTTAACATTACCATTTCAATCCAAATCTATTATGAATGCTTCCATCTCAATATAAATTAGTTGTGAATGTTTCCATTTTATTGCAAACCTGCTGTGAATGTTCCCTTTCATTTCGAAACTAGTTATGCATGTTTCCGTTTCATTCCACACAAGTTGTGAAGGTTTCCATTTCCTTCGAAACTAGTTGTGAAAGTTTTCATTTCACTCTAAACATGTTTTGAATGTTTCCACTTCATGCCAAACAAGTTGTGAATGTTTCCACTTCATACCAAACTTGTTGTAAATGTTTCCATTTCACTCGAAACTAGTTGTGAATGAGTCAATTTTATTCCAAACTGTTGTGAGTGTTTTCATTACATTCCAAACAAGTTATGAATGTTTCCAATTCACTCCAAAGAAGTTGTGAATGTTGCCATTCCATTCCAAACGAGTTATGAGTGTTTCCACTTCATTCCAAACAAGTTGTTAACTTTTCCAATTCATTCCTAACTACTTTTGAATGTTTCCATTTCATTCGAAACTAGTTGTGACTATTTTTGTTTCATTCCAAACTAGTTGTGAATGGTTGTAATTCATTCCAAAGAGGTAGTGATTATTTGTATTTCATTCCAAACTATTTGTGATTGTCCCCATCCCCTTTCAAACAAGTTGTGATTGTTCCCATTTCATTCCAACCAAGTTGTGAATGGTTCCATTTCATTCCAAACAGGTTGTTAGTGTTTCCATTTCATTGCAAACTAGTTGTGAATGATTCCATTTCATTCCAAACAAGTTAGGAATGTTTCCATTCATTTGAAACAAGTTGTGAATGTTTCCATTCATTCCAAACAAGTTGTGAATGTTCATTTCATTTGAAAAAGGTTGTGAATGTTTTCATTTCATTCTGAACTAGTTGTGAATGTTTAAATTTCATTTCAAACAAGTTGTTAACATTTTGATTTCCTTCCAAATTAGTTGTGAATGTTTCTATTCCATTCCAAACCAGTTATGAGTGTTTCCACTTCATTCCAAACAAGTTGTTAACTTTTCCAATTCATTCCTAACTACTTTTGAATGTTTCCATTTCATTCCAAACTAGTTGTGAATATTTCCATTTCATTCCAAACAAGTTGCAAATGTTTCGATTCATTCCAAAGAAGTTGTCAATGTTTCCATTTCATTCAAAACAGGTTGTGAATGTTTCCATTTCATTCCATATAAGTTGTGATTGTTTCCAATACATTCTAAACTAGTTGCGAATGTTTGCATTTCATTTCCAACGAGTCTTTACCGTTTGCATTTCATTCCAAACTAGTAGGGAATGTTTCCATTTCATTCCAAACAAATTGTGAATGTTTCCATTTCATTCCAAACTACTTGTGAGGGTTTCCATTTCTTTCCAAACTACTTGTGAATGTTTCTATTTCATTCTAAAGAAGTCGTGATTGTTTCCATTTCATTCCAAACTAGTTATGAATGTTTCTATTCTATTCCAAACATGTTGTGAACGTTTCCATTTCATTCAAAACCAGTTGTGAATGTCTCCATTTCATTCCAAAGAAGTAGTGATTCTTTCCGTTTCACTCTAGACTAGTTGTGATTATTTCCAATTCTATTCCAAAGAAGTTGTGACTGTTTCCATTTCATTCGAAACTAGTAGTGAATTTTTCTATTTCATTCGAAACTAGTTGTAAGCGGTTCCATTTCATTCCAAACAAGTTGTTAGTGTTTCCATTTCATTGTAAACAAATTGGCAATGTTTCCATTTTATTCCAAATAGGTTGTGATTGTTTTCATTTCATTCTAAACTATATGTGAATGTTTCCATTTCATTTCGAACTAGATGTTAACTTTTCAATTTCATTCCAAAGTAGTTGTGAATGTTTCCATTTCATTCGAAACAGGTTGTGAATGTTTCCATTTATTTCCAAACAAGTTCTGAATTTTCCCACATGATTCCACAAAAGTTATGAATGTTTCCAACTGATTCGAAACCAGTTTTGAATGTTTCCATTTCATTATAAATTAGTTGTGAATGTTTCCATTTGATTCCAAACCTGCTGTGAATCTTGCCTTTTATTTTGAAACTGGTTATGCATGTTTCCATTTCATTCCAGGCAAGTTGTGAATGTTTCCATTTCTTTCGAAACTAGTTGTGAAAGTTTTTATTTCATTCTAAACATGTTTTGAAAGTTTCCATTTCATGCCGAACAAGTTTTGAATGTTTCCACTTCATCCCAAACTTGTTGTAAATGTTTCCATTTCATTCGAACCAAGTTTTGAATGATTCAATTCATTTGAAACTAGTTGTGAGTGTTTTCATTACATTCCAAATAAGTTATGAATCTTTCCGTTTCATTCCAAAGAAGTTGTGAATGTTGGCATTTCATTCTAAACCAGTTATGAATGTTTCCACTTCATTCCAAACAAGTTGTTAACGTTTCCAATTCATTCCTAACTACTTTTGAATGTTTCCAATTCATTCCAAACTAGTTGTGAATGTTTTCAATTTATTTCAAACTAGTTGTGAGTGTTTGCGTTTAACTCCAAACAGGTTGTGAATGTCTCCATTTCAATCCAAATAAGTTATGATTGTTTTCAATACATTCTAAACTAGTTGTGAATCTTTGCATCTCATTTCAAACAATTCTTTACCATTTCCATTTCATTCCAAACTAGTTGGCAATGTTTCCATTTTATTCCAAACAAGTTGCGAATGCTTCCATTTCATTCCAAACTAGTTGTGAGGGTTTCCATTTCTTTCCAAACTAGTTGTGAATGTTTCTATTTCATTCTAAAGAAGTTGTGAATGTTTCCATTTCATTCCAAACTAGTTGTGAATGTTTCCATTCCATTGCAAACATGTTGTGAATGTTTCCATTTCATTCCAAACTAGTGGTGAATGTTTCCATTCCATTGCAAACATGTTGTGAATGTTTCCATTTCATTCCAAACCAGGTGTGAATGTTTCCATTTCATTCCAAACTAGTTGTGAATGTTTCCATTTCATTCCAAAGAAGTAGTGATTTTTCCATTTCATTCCAGACTAGTTGTGATTGTTTGCATTCCATTCCAAAGAAGTTGTGACTATTTCCATTTCATTCAAAACTAGTTGTGAGATGTTCCATTTCATTCCAAACAAGTTGTGAATGTTTCTATTTCACTCCAAACAAGCTGGGAATGTTTCCATTCATTCCAAACAAGTTGTGAATGTTTCCATTTCATTCCAAACAGGTTGTGATTGTTTTCATTTCATTCTAAACTATATGTGACTGTTTCTATTTTATTTCAAACTAGTTTTTAACGTTTCCATTTCATTCCAAACTAGTTATGAATGTTTCCATTTCATTCCAAATAGGCTGTGCATGTTTCCATTTATTTCCAAACAAGTTTTGAACTTTACTACATGATTCCACATAAGTTGTGAATGTTTCCAACTCATTCTAAACTAGTTGTGAACGTTTCCATTTCATTCCAAACAAGATGTTAACATTTCCATTTCATTCCAAACAAATTGTGAATGTTTCCATTTCATTTCAAACAAGTTGTGAATGTTTCCGTTCATTCCAAGGAAGTTGCGAATGTTTCAATTTCATTCCAAACAAGTTGTGAAAGTTTCCATTACATTATAAACTAGTTGTGAATGTTTCGCTTTTATTCCAAACAACTTTTTAATGTTACCATTTCATTCCAAACATGTTATGATTGTTTCCATTTCATTCTAAACTAGTTGTGATTGCTTCCATTTGATTCCATTCAATTTCAAACTAGTTGTGATTGTTTCGATTTCATTGGAAACTAGTTGTGAACGTTTCCATTTCATTCCAAATAAGTTGTTAATGTCATTTTGTTCGAAACTAGTTGTGAAAGTTTCCATTTCATTCCAAACAAGTTGTGAATGTTTCCATTTCATTCTCAACATTTTCTGAATGTTTCCATTTCATTCCAACCTACTTGTCAATGTATCTATTTCATTCCAAACTAGCTGTGAATGTTTGTAATCCATTCCAAACAAGTTGTGAATGATTCCATTTCAATCCAAACAAGTTGTCAATGTTTACATTTTATTCCAAACTAGTTGTGAAAGTATCAATTTCATTCCAAACAAGTTGTGAAAGGTTCCACTTCATTCCAAAGAAGTTGTGAATTTTCCATTTCATTCTAAACTACTTGTAATTGTGTACATTCCACTCCAAACGAATTGTGAACATTTCCATATCATTCCAAAGTTGTTATGAATGTTTCCATTTCATTCAGAACTAGTTCTAAAAGTTCCCCTTTCATTCCAAACTAGTAGTGAATGTTACCATTGCATTCCAAACTAGTTGTGAATGCTTCCATTTCTTTCCAAACTGGTTGCCAGTGTTTCCATTCCATTCCAAACAAGTTGTGAAGGTTTCTTTTTCATTCTAAACTACTTGTGAATGTTTCCATTTCAATTCAAACAAGTTGTGAAAGCTCCATTTCAATCCACACAAGCCGTGAAAGTTTCCATTCCATTCCAAACTAGTTGTGAATGTTTCTATTTCATTCCAAACTAGCTTTGAATATTTCCATTTCATTCCAAACAAGTTGTTAAGGTTTCCATTTCATTCCAAACAAGTTGTGAGTGTTTCCATTTCATTCCAAACTGGTTCTGAAAGTTTCCATTCCATGCCAAACTAGTTATGAATGTTTCCATTTCATTCCGAACTAGTTGTGAATGTTTCCACTTCATTCCAAACTAGTTGTGAATGTTTCCATTTCATTCCAAAGAAGTAATGATTGTTTCTATTTTATTCCAAACTAGTTGTGAATATTTCCAATCCATTGAAAAGAAGTTGTGAATGTTTCCATTTCATTCCAAACTGGTTGTGAATGTGTCCATTTCATTCTAAACTAGTTGTGAATGGTTCCGTTTCATTCCAAACAACTTATTAACATT
Organism: Aquilaria yunnanensis; assembly: GCA_039654915.1. NCBI lineage: Eukaryota > Viridiplantae > Streptophyta > Magnoliopsida > Malvales > Thymelaeaceae > Aquilaria > Aquilaria yunnanensis. Next base: position 48,566,456 of record CM077594.1, read on the forward strand.
GCCATTTCTTTCCAAACTAGTTATGAATGTTTCCACTTCATTCTAAACTAGTTCTGAATGTTTCCATTTTATTCCAAACAAGTTATTAAGTTTTCCACTCCATTCCAAACTACTTGTGAGTGTTTCCATTAAATTCCAAACTAGTTTTGAAAGTTTCCATTCCATGCGAAACTAGTTGCGAATGTTTCCATTAGATTCCAAACTAGTTGTGAATGTTTCTGTTTCATTCTAAACTAGTTGTGAATGTTTTCATTTCATTCTAAACCATTTTTGAATGGTTCCATTTCTTTTCAAACAAGTTGTTAACGTTTCCATTTCATTCCAAACTAGTTGTGAATGTTTTCATTTCATTCTAAACTAGTTATGAATGTTTCCATTTAATTCCAAATAGCTTCTGAATTTTTGCATTCATTCCAAACTAGTTGTGAATCTTTCCATTTCTTTCCAAACAAGTTGTGAATGCTTCCACTCTATTTCACGCAAGTTGTGAATGTTTCCATTTCATCCCAAAAAAGTTTTGAATGATTCAATTTCAATCCAAACAAGTTCTAAATGTTTCCATTCATTCCAAAAAAGTTGTGAATGTTTTCATTTCATTCTAAACTTGTTGTGAATGTTTCCATTTCATTCCAAACAAGTTGTTAACATTTCCATTTCATTCTACACTAGTTGTGAGAGTTTCTATTTCATTCCAAAAAGGTTGTGATTGTTTCCATTCATTCCAAACAACTTGTGAATGCTTCCATTTCATTCCAAACAAGTTGTGACTATTTCCATTAAATCCCAAAAAAAATTGTGAATGATTCTATTTCATTCGAAACAAGTTCTGAATGTTTCTATTCGTTCCAAAATAAGTTGTGAATGTTTCCATTTCATTCCAATCAAGTTCTGAATGTTTCCACTTCATTTCAAACAAGTTGTGAATGTTTTCATATCATTCTAAACTAGTTGTGAGTGTTTCCATTCCATTTTAAGCAACTTGTTAACATTACAATTTCATTCCAAAGTAGTTATGAATGTTTCCATTCCATTCTAAACTAGTTGTGAATATTTCCATTTGATTCAAAAGAAGTTATGAATGTTGCCTTTTCATTCGAAACTAGTTGTGAGTGTTTCCATTTCATTCTAAACATGTTGTGAATGTTTCCATTTCATACCAAATAAGTTACAAATGTTTCCACTTCATCCGAAACTTGTTGTAACTGTGTTCATTTCATTCCAAACTAATTGTGAATGTTTCAATTTCATTTCAAACTAGTTGTAACTATTTTCACTACATTCCAATCAAGTTATAAATATTTCCATTCCAGTGAAAACTAGTTGTGAATGTTTCCATTTTATTCAAAACTATTTGTGAATGTTTCCATTTCATTCCAAACAAGTTTTTAATGTTTCCATTTCGTTGCAAACTAGTCATGAAAGTTTCCATTTCATTCCAAACAAGTTGTGAATGTTTCCATTTCAATCTAAACATTTTTTGAATAGTTCCATTTCAATCTAACACATGTTGTGAATGTTTCCATTTCATTCCAAACTAGTTGTGAATGTTTGCATTCCATTCCAAATAAGTTGTGAATGATTCCATTTCATTCCAAACAAGTTCTTAATGTTTACATTTCATTCCAAACTCGTTGTGAAAGTATCGACTTCATTCCAAACTCATTGTGAAAGTATCGATTTCATTCTGAACTAGTGGTGAATTTTTCTATTCCACTCCAAACTAATTGTGAATGTTTCCACTTCATTCCAAACAAGTTGTGAGTGTTTCCTTTTCATTCCAAACTTGTTGTGAATGTTTCCATTTCATTCAAAACTAGTTGCGGAAGTTGCCATCCTACGCCATCCTACTCCAAACTAGTAGTGAATGTTTCCGTTGAATTCCAAATTAGTTGTGAATCCTTCAATTTCATTCTAAACTGGTTGTGAATGTTTCCAGTCCATTCAAAACAAGTTGTGAAGGTTTCCTTTTCTGATACGATCAAAGAAGGCACAACCAAGGAAGGCAAGGACCCACTGAAGGTTTCTAGTGGACCATTGACAAGGAAAAAGGCTAAGGAGCTCACTAGTGTACTTCAAGCTTGGATGTTGACAGATTGGCGATGTTCTGGTGGAAAAATCATATCTTCAGCTAAACAGATCGGAATTGAGTAATTCTTGATTCATTGGAAAGATAACATCTGAAGCTACAAGTCATATGCAGACCATCAAACCCAGTTTGCACGTTAACGAGGTCCAATTTAGCTTCAAAGTCGCGATTTACGAGTTATCGCTGGTTCAGAAGCAGTTGCAGTATTTTGGGAATATCTTTCAATTTAGAAGTCCATTTTGTGTGATTCAAGTGTGGTTTCGAAGCTAAGAAAGAGATCTACAACTTTTATGCTTTGAATTTTGAGAAATCATTGCTGCATCAAGTTCGAATTTCAGCTTGAAGTTGGAGACACAAGCCAGAATCACCCAAGAAGGCTATTTTCGAGTTTTTATGGCCAATCTTGTTTTGTAACGTATTTTATTTTATTTTCGTATTTATTTAAATTATTTAGGATGTTATTTAGGCCATGGAATTGATTCAGGTCATTTAGGATAAAAGGAATTCGCTGCACACCTTAAACATGTGTTAAAAGTGTGTTAGAGTCCTAGTTTGACTAGGTTTTCTTGAGTCCTTTGTAACTAGGTTTCCTTAGGTGACTTGGGCTGCGAATTTTGCCCAGCTTTTAACCCTAGTTTAGGCCTATATAAAGGCACATATTCTGGATGTAAAGATACAGAAAAATTTCGAAATAATATTGCTCTTTGGAGAGGTTTTCTCTTTGGTTCTTTGTGGACTGTCTTGGTGCACAAGTGTGCTTGTGTTCTTGGAGTTCTATACTTCTCGTTTCTAGTCACAGGTTGATTAGGGGTGGGGGTCTTCAAACCCAGTCTCTTTGATGTCTTGTGGAGCTTGAAAAACATCTTGGGCGAGTTTCATGGTCGTTATACCATCGGGGTTCGCATCATTTTCCTTCTAAACTTGTTGTGAATGTTTCCATCTCAATCGAAACAAGATGTGGAAGCTCCATTTCAATCCAAACTAGTTCTAAAAGTATGCATTCCATTCCAAACTACTTGTGAATGTTTCCATTTCATTCCAAACTAGTTTTGAATGTTTCCATTTCATTCCAAACAAGTTGTTAAGGTTTTCACTCCATTCCAAACTCATTGTGAGTGTTTTCATTTCTTTCCAAACTAGTTCTGAAACTTTCATTTCCGTGCCAAACTAGTTGTGAATGTTTCTATTTCATTCCAAACTAGTTGTGAATGTTCCCATTTCAATCCAAAGAAGTATTGATTGGTTCCATTTTATTCCAAACTACTTGTGAATGTTTCCATTCCATTCCAAACAAGTTGTGAATGTTTCCACTATTGGGTTTCGGGAGCCAAACAGCGCAGCGGAATTTAACCGAAACCCTCCAGGATCGAAGTGAAAAGGGGTAAATCAGGTGTTCGAAAATTTGCATACCTAACTTTCGGTTGAGATCTCTCACTCAACTGTAGAGTCGAATCACGAAACCTGAAGAGTTGACGTGTTCAAGCTCTCTATGGTATCCACACAAGCCTCTCGGGATCACCATACTTCCACCACACCCCGGCAGATGCGTTTCTCTTGCGCTCGCAGTGCTAGCTTCCGTCCTCCAAGGAATTGCAAGAAAAGAGTGCGGCTGTCCTTTTGGGAGGCTAGGGCAAGGAGACCTGCGAATTTCTCACTAAAAGTTGTATTTATAGTGAGACTCAACTTCCAGACCTAATGGGTTTCAAAGCCCTATTCCAATTAGGCTTTAATTTCGGGCTTAATAATGGCTCAACTCTTGGGCCCATTAATAATACGAAATTATTGTGAAACCAAAACCCAAATAATTAGCCCATGCACTCTAATGATCCAAATAGCTCTATGTGTGCGACCCAATAGGCTCTTACCACGTTGGCAATGATCATAAATCACATTTATGATCATAAGCAATGAGCGGTGTCTAGCAACACATCATTGCTACCCAAGTGACAAGATTGTCGATGATTTGACTAAACCTTTATGATCATCACCGATATATGTTATTGTCCCTTTGTCCAAGATATCAAGACTGAGCACGAGACATGGAATGTGTCACTCTCGTATAGCCCAATCTTTGGTTTCTTGATTACTGAGTAGACCAACTTAAACTGATGACATTGATATCGTAAATCAACTCATCCGACCATGGCCATGCATTTTCTAAGTCTCACTCTATCAAGGGGCCCGAAGATATCACTCCCGTTACATAGGAGGGACAAATCCCGTCTTGATCATACAAATGCCTCCGCATGATATGTGACATACCCAATGACCTCCTTCAAGTTCACTCAGTTAGGAGCAGCAAAGGAAAGTATCAAAGTATGTGACTCACATGTAGGGAACCTTGATAATCTTAGGTCAAAGGACTACATATACCATGATCACTATGAGAATCACTTATGACACTCATATAACGATCCATGTAGTGTTCTCATGGTGGGTCGGTCCAGTACACAAGTTCTCCACCTTGTACCCATATGTAGACTACATATCTCATATTAGTCTCCACATATGCTAGTCGTTATGTACTATTGCAACCCGATCCACAATAATACTAGACTAGGGACATTTGAGAATATCATTATTCTAGGGTTACAATTATGTTTATTGCGTTACGCAGAAACAGAACAACAAACATAATTGCTGGATTAATGCCTTAATAAAATGTCATGACTCAATGTGCAAAAAATACAATCATCTCATGATTGGTTTTTGGGCACAACACTAACATCCACTTCATTCCAAACTAGTGTGAATGTTTCCATTTCATTCTAAACTAGTTGTGAATGGTTCAACTTCTTTCAAAACAAGTTGTTAACATTTCCATTTCATTCCAGACTAGTTGTGAATGTTTCTATTTCAATCCAAACAAGTTACGAATGTTTTCATTTCATTCTAAACTAGTTGAGAATGTTTCCATTTCATTCCAAACAAGTTGTTAACGTTTCCATTTCATTCCCAACTAGTTGTGAATGTTTCCATTTCGTTCTAACCAAGTTGTGAATGTTTCCACTCATTCCAAACAAGTTGCGAATGCTCTCATTTCTTTCCAAACATGTTGTGAATGTTTCCACTTCATTCCATGGAAGTTGTTAATGTTTCCCTCTCTTATTTGAACTACTTGTGAATATTTCCATTTCTTTACAAACAAGTTTATCAACATTCCCATTTCATTCCAAACAGGTAAGTTTATCAACATTTCCATTTCATTCAAAACAAGTTGTGAATGTTTCTATTTCATCCCAAAAAAGTTGTGAATGATTCCATTTCATTCCAAACAACTTGTGAATGTTTCCATTTCATTCCAAAGAAGTAGTCATTGTTTCCATTTTATTCCAAAGAAGTGCTGAGTGTTTCCATTCCAAACTAGTTGTGAATGTTTCCATTTTATTCCAAAGAAATAGTCATTGTTTCCATTTTATTCCAAAGTAGTTGTGAATGGTTCAATTCCATTCCGAGCAAGTTGTGAATGTTTCCATTTCACTCTATACTAGTTGTGAATGCTTCCATTTCTTTCCAGACAAGTTGATAACGTTTAAATTTCGTTCCAAACTAGTTGTGAATGTTTACATTTCATTCGAAATAAGTTGTGAATGTTTCCATTTCTTTCCAAACAATATGTCAATGTTTCCATTTCATTCCAAACAAGTTGTGATTTTTTTCACTACGCTCTAAATTGGTTGTGAATGTTTGCATTTCACTTCAAACAGGTTTTTAATGTTTCCATTTCATTCGAAATAAGTTGGGAATGTTTCCACTTCATTCCAAAATAGTTGTGAAAGTTTCCATTTCATTCCAAACTAGTTGTGAATCTTCTCATTTCGTTCCAAATAAGTATTGATTGTTTCCATTTCATTCCAAACAAGTTGGGAATGTTTCCATTTCATTCCAAACAAGTTGGGAATGTTTCCACTTTTTCCAAACTAGTTGGGAATGTTTCCATTCCATTCCAAACTAGTTGTGAATTGTTCTATTTCATTCCAAAAAAGTAGTGATTGTTTTTATTTCATTCCAAACTAGTTGTGATTGTTTCCATCCCATTCCAAATAAGTTATGACTGTTTCGTTTTCATCACAAACTAGTTCTGAATGTTTCCATTTCACTCTAAACAAGTTGTGAATGCTTCCATTTCATTCAAACAAGTTGTTAGTGTTTCCATTTCATTGCAAACTAGTTGTGAGTGTTTCTGTTTCATTCCAAACAAGTTGGGAGTATTTCTATTCATTCTAAACAAGTTGTGAATGTTTCCATTTCATTTCAAATAGGTTGTGATTGTTTTCATTTCATTCTGAACTAGTTGTGAATGTTTAAATTTCATTTCAAACAAGTTGTTAACATTTCAATTTCTTTCCGAATTAGTTGTGAATGTTTCCATTCATTCCAAACAAGTTGTGAATGTTTCCATTTGATTCTAAACTAGTTGTAAATCTTTCCACTTCATTCCAAACAACATGTTAACATTTCCATTTCATTCTAAACTAGTTGTGAATGCTTCCATTTCATTCCAAACAGGTTATGAATGTTTCCACTTCATTCCATGCGAGTTACGATTATTTCAATTTCTTTCCAAACAACTTTGTTAACATTTCCATTTCATTGCAAACAAGTTCTGAATGTTTCCATTTCATCCCAAAAAAGTTATAAACTATTCCATTTGAATCCAAACATGATGTGAATGTTTCCATTCGTTCCGAATAAGTTGTGAATGTTTCCATTTCATTTTGAACAGTTTGTGAACGTCTCGATGTCATTCTAAACTCGTTGTGAATATTTCCATTTCATTCCAAACAACTTGCTAACGTTACCATTTCATTCCAAACTAGTTATGAATGTTTCCGTTTCATTCTAAACTAGTTGTGAATGTTTCCATTTGATTCCAAACAAGTTATGAATGTTGCCTTTTTATTCGAGATGTTTCCATTTCATTCCGAACAAGTTGTGAATGTTTCCATTTAATTCCAAACAAGTTGCGAATGTTTCCATTTATTCCAAACAAGTTGTGAATGTTTCCATTTCATTCCAAATAAGTTGTGATTGTTTTAAATACATTCTAAACTAGCTGTGAATGTTTTCATCTCATTTCAAACAAGTCTTTACCGTTTCCATTTCTTTCCAAACTAGTTGGGAATGTTTCCATTTCATTCCAAACAAGTTGTGAATGTTTCCATTCCATTCTAAACTAGTTGTGAGGGTTTCCATTTCTTTCCAAACTAGTTGTGAGTGTTTCTATTTCATTCTAATGAACTCATGATTGTTTCCATCTCACTCCAAACTAGTTATGAATGTTTTCATTCCATTCCAAACATGTTGTGAATGTTTCCATTTCATTCCAAACAAGTTATGAATGTCTCCATTTCATTCCAAACTAGTTGTGAATGTTTCCATTTCATTCCAAAGAAATAGTGATTCTTTCCATTTCATTCAAAACTAGTTGCGATTGTTTCCATTCCATTCCAAAGAAGTTGTGACTGTTTCCACTTCATTCGAAACTAGTTGTGAATGTTTCCATTTTGTTTGAAACTAGTTGTGAATGGTTCCATTTCATTCCAAACAAGTTGTGAATGTTTCCATTTCATTCCAAACAAGTTGGAAATGTTTCCATTCACTCAAAACATGTTGTGAATGTTTCCATTTTATTCCGAACAGGTTGTGATTGTTTTCATTTCATTCTAAACCATATGTGAATGTTTCTATTTCATTTCAAACTAGTTGTTAACATTTCTGTTTCATTCCTAGCCAGTTGTGAATGTTTCCATTTCATTCCAAATAGGCTGTGAATGTTTTCATTTCTTTCCAAACAAGTTGTGAATTTTCCCACATGATTCAACATAAGTTGTGAATGTTTCTAACTCATTCTAAACCATATGTGAATGTTTCTATTTCATTTCAAACTAGTTGTTAACATTTCCATTTCATTCCAAGCTAGTTGTTAACGGTTCCATTTCTTTCCAAACAACTTGTGAGTGTTTCCATTCATTCCAACCAAGTTCCAAATGTTTCCATTTTATTCCAAACAAGTTGTGAATGTTGTCGTTTCATTCCAAACAAGTTGTGAAAGTTTCCATTTCATTCTAAACTAGTTATGAATGTTTCCTTTTCATTCCAAGCAACTTTTTAACGTTACCATTTCATTCCAAACATGTTATGAATGTTTCCATTTCATTCTAAACTAGTTGTGAATGTTTCCATTTGATTCCATTTGATTTCAAACTAGTTGTGAATGTTGCCATTTCATTCCAAACAAGTTGTGAATGTTTCCATTTCATTCTAAACATGTTGTGAATGTTTCCATTTCATTCCAAACTAGTTGTGAATGTTTCTATTTCGTTTCAAACTAGTTGTGAACATTTCTATTCCATTCCAAACAAGTTGCGAAGGATTCCATTTCATTCCAAACAAGTTGTTAACGTTTACATTTGATTCCAAACTAGTTGTGAAAGTATCGATTTCATACCAAACAAGTTGAAAAAGTTTCCACTTCATTCCAAAAATGTTGTGAATTTTCCATTTCATTCTAAACTAGTTGCGAATGTTTCCATTCCATTCCAAACTAATTGTGAATGTTTCCATTTCATTCCAAAGTTGTTATGAATGTTTCCAGTTCATTCATAACTAGTTCTAAAAGTTTCCATTCCATTCCAAACCAGTAGTGAATGTTTCCATTACATTCCAAACTAATTGTGAATACTTCCATTTCAATCCAAACTGATTGCGCATGTTTCCATTCCATTCCAAACGAGTTGTGAAGGTTTCCTTATCATTCTAAACTAGTTGTGAATATTTCCATTTCAATCCAAACAGGTTGTGAAAGCTCCATTTCAATCCACACTAGTTGTGAAAGTTTCCATTCCATTCCAAACTTGATGTGAATGTTTCCATTTCTTTCCAAACTAGTTCTGAATGTTTCCATTTCATTCCAAACTAGTTATGAATGTTTCGATTTCATTATAAACTAGTTCTGAATGCTTGAATTTGATTCCAAACAAGTTGTTAATGTTGCCTTTTCATTCAAAAGTAGTTGTGATTTTTTTTATTTCATTCTAAACAAGTTGTGAATGTTTCCATTTCATGCCAATCAAGTTGTGAATGTTTCCACTTCATCCCAAACTTGCTGTAAAAGTGTTCATTTCATTCCAAACTAGTTGTGAATGTTTCAATATCATTTCAAACTAGTTATGACTATTTTCATTACATTCTTATCAAGTAATGAATCTTTCCATTTCATTCAAAACTAGTTGTGAATGTTCCCATTTCATTCTAAACAGGTTGTTAATGTTTCCGTTTCATTCCAAACTAGTTGTGAAAGTTTCTATTTCATTCCAAACAAGCTATGAATGTTTCGATTTCATTCTAAACATGTTGTGAATGTTCCTATTTCATTCCAAACTAGTTCTGAATGTTTATATTTCATTCTAAACTAGTTGTGAAAGTATATAGTTGTCAATGTTTCCATTCCACTCCAAACTAGTTGTGAATATTTCAATTTCATTCCTAGCTTGTTGTGAATGTTCCCATTTCATTCAAAACTAATTGCAAAAGTTTCCATTCCATTCCAAACTAGTAGTGAATGTTTCCATTGTATTCAAACTAGTTTTAAATGCTTCCATTTCATTCCAAACTAGTTGCGAATGTTTCCATTCCGTTCCAAACAAGTTGCCAAGGTTTCCTTCTCATTCTAAACTACTTGTGAATGTTTTCATTTCAATCCAAATAAGTTGTGAAAGCTCCATTTCGATACAAACTAGATGTGAAAGTTTCCATTCCATTCCAAACTAGTTGTGAATGTTTCCATTTCATTCCAAACTAGTACTAAATGTTTCCATTTCATTCCACACAACTTGTTAAGTTTTCCACTCCACTCCAAACTAGTTGTGAATGTTTCCATTTCACTCCAAACTAGTTGTGAATGTTTTCATTTCATTCTAAACTAGTTGTGAATGTTTCCATTTTAATCCAAACAAGTTGTTAATGTTTCCATTTCAATCTAAACTAGTTGTAAAAGTTTCCATTTCATTCCAAACAGGTTGTGAATGTCCATTCATTCCAAACAAGTTGTTAATATTTCCATTTCAATCTAAACTAGTTGTGAATGTTTCCATTTCATTCCAAACAGGTTGTGAATATTTCCACTTCATTCAAAACTAGTTGTAAATGTTTCGATTTCACTTAAAACTAGTTGTGACTGTTTTAATTACATTCCAATCAAGTTATGAATGTTTCCACTTTAGTCAAAACTAGTTGCGAATATTTCCATTTCATTCGAAACTAGTTGGGACTGTTTCCATTTCATTCCAAACATGTTGTTAATGTTTTGATTTCATTCCAAACTAGTTGTGAAACTTTCCATTTCATTCCAAACAAGTTGTGAATGTTTCCATTTCATTCTAAACATCTTGTGCATGTTTCCATTTCATTCCAAACTAGTTGTGAAAGATTCAATTTCATCCCAAACAAGTTGTTTACGTTTCCATTTTATTCCAAACTAGTTGTGAAAGTATATATTTCATTTCGAACAAGTTGTGACAGTTTCAACTTCATTCCAAAGAGCTTGTGAATTTTCCATTTCATGCTAAACTAGTTGTGAATGTTTCCATTCCACTCCAAACAAATTGTGAATATTTCCATTTCATTCCAAACTTGTTGTGATTGTTTCCAATTCTTTCACAACTACTAGTGAAAGTTTCCATTCCATTCCAAACTAGTGGTGAATGTTTCCATTACATTCCAAACTAGTTGTGAACGCTTCCATTTCATTCTAAACAAGTTGCGAATGTTTCCATTCTATTCGAAACAATTTTTGAAGGTTTCCTTTTCATTCTAAACTACGCGTGAATGTTTCCGTTTCAATCCAAACAAGTTGTGACAGCTCCATTTAAATCCAAACTACTTGTGAAAGTTTCCATTCCATTCCACACTAGTTGTGAATATTTCCATTTCATTCTACACTAGTTGTGAATTCTTCCGTTTCATTCCAAACAACTTGTTAACGTTACCATTTCATTCCAAACTAGTTATGAATGATTCCATTTAATTCTAAACTTAGATGTGAATGTTTACATTTGATTCCAAACAAGTTGTGAATGTTGCCTTTTCATTCAAAACTAGTTAAGAATGTTTCCATTTCATTCTAAACAAGTTGTGAATGTTTCCATTTCATGCCAAACAAGTTGTGAATGTTTCCACTTCCTCCCAAACTTATTGTAAATGTGTTCATTTCATTCCAAACTAGTTGTGAATGTTTCAATTTCATTTGAAACTAGTTATGACAATTTTCGTTACATTCTTATCAAGTTATGAATGTTTCCATTTCATTCAAAACTAGTTGTGAAAGTTCCAATTTCATTCCAAACAAGTTCTTAATGTTTCCATTTCAATCCAAAGTAGTTGTGAAAGTTTCCATTTCATCCAAATAGGTTGTGAATGTTCTGATTTCATTCTAAACATTTTGTGAATGTTTCTACTTGATTCCAAATTAGTTCTGAACGTTTCTATTTCATTCCAAACTAGTTGTGAAAGTATCGATTTCATTCCAAACCAGTTGTGAAAGTTTCCGCTTCATTCAAAAAAAGTTCTGAATTTTCAATTTCACTGTAAACTAGTTGTGATTGTTTCCATTCCACTCCAAACTAATTGTGAATGTTTTGATTTCATTCAAAACTAGTTGTGAAAGTTTCCATTCCTTTCCAAACTAGTAGTGAACGTTTCCATTGCGTTCCAAACTAGTTTTGAACGCTTCCATTTCATTCCAAACAGGTTGCGAATGTTTCCATTCCATTCCAAACAAGTTGCCAAGGTTTCCTTCTCATTCTAAACTAGTTGTGAATGCTTCTATTTCAATCCAAACAAGTTGTGAAAGCTCCATTTCAATGCAAACTAGATGTGAAAGTTTCCGTTCCATTCCAAACTAGTCATGAATGTTTCCATCTCATTCCAAACTAGTTCTAAATGTTTCCATTTCATTCCAAACAAGTTGTTAAGTTTTCCATTCCACTCCAAACTAGTTGTAAGTGTTTCCATTTCATTCCAAACTAGTTCTTAAAGTTTCCATTCCTTGCCAAACTAGTTGTGAATGTTTCCATTTCATTCCAAACTAGTTGTGAATGTTTCCATTTCATTCTAAACTATTTTTTAATGGTTCCATTTCTTTCCAAACAAGTTGTGAATGTTTCCATTTCATTCCAAACTAGTTGTGAATGTTTCCATTTCATTCGAAACTAGTTGTGAATGTTTTCAGTTCATTCCAAACTAGTTGTGAATGTTTCCATTTCATTCCAAAATAGGTTATGAATTTTTTCAGTCATTCCAAACTAGTTATGGATGTTTCCATTTCTTTTCAATCAAATTGTGAATGTTTCCACTTCATTTCATGCAAGTTGTGAATGTCTTCATTTCTTTCCAAACAAGTTTGTTAACCTTACCATTTCATTCCAAACAACTTATGAATGTTTCCATTTCATCCCAAAAAAGTTGTGACTGATTCTATTTCAATCCAAACAAGTTCAAAATGTTTCCACTCATTCCAAACAAGTTATGAATGTTTTCATTTCATTCTAAACTAGTTGTGAAGGTTTCCATTTTATTCCAAATAAGTTGTTAATGTTTCCATTTGATTCTAAACTAGTTGTAAAAGTTTCCATTTCATTCCAAACAGGTTGTGAATGTTTCCATTCATTCCAAACAAGTTGTTAACATTTTCATTTCAATCTAAACTAGTTGTGAATGTTTCCATTTCATTCCAAACAGGTTGTGATATGATCAAAGAAGGCACAACCAAGAATGGCAAGGATCCATTAAAGATAACTAGTGGACCATTGACAAGGAAGAAGGCTAATGAACTCACTAGTGCACTTCAAGCTTGGATTTTGACAGATTGGCGATGTTCTTGTAGAAAATTCATATCTTGAGCTAAACAGATTGGAATTGAGTAATTATTGATTCATTGGAAAGCTAATATCTGGAGCTGAAAATCATATGAAGACCATGAAACCCAGTTTGCAGGATAAGGAGGTCCAATTTAGATTCAAAGTCATGATTTACGAGTTATTGCTGGTTCAGAAGCAGTTGCAGTATTTTGGGATTATCTTTCGATTCAGAAGTCCATTTTGTGTGATTCAAGTGTGGTTTCAAAGCTAAGAAAGAGATCTACAACTTTCATGTTTTACATTTTGAGAAATCATGGCTCCATGAAGTTCGAATTGCAGCTTGGAGCTGAAGATACAAGAGAGAACCTTAAAGTGCCCAAAATGCACCCAAAAAGGCTATTTGGAAGTTTTTGGGTTTAATCTTGTATTTATATTTTATTTTCGTTCAAATCCTATTTAGATACATTATTTAGGAAGTTATTTAGGCTATGGAATAGTTTTAAATCGTTTTGGACAGGTGGCATACGCTGCATTCATTAAACTTGTTCAAACTAGGAATTAGAGTCCTAATTTGACTAGGATTTCCTATGTCTTTGTATCTAGGATTCCTAAGGGATTTAGGCTGCGAATTTTGCCCAGCTTTTAACCCTAGTTTAGGCCTATATAAAGGCACATATTCTGGATGTAAACATACAAAAAAATTTCGAAATAATGTTGCTCTTTGGAGAGGTTTTCTCTTTGGTTCTTTGTGGAATACCTTGGTGCACAAGTGTGCTTGTGTTCTTGGAGTTCTATACTTCTCGTTTCTAATCACAGGTTGATTAGGGGTGGGGGTTTTAAATCCAGTCTCTTTGATGTCTTGTGGAGCTTGAAAACATCTTGGGTGCGTTTCATGGTCTTTATACCATCGGGGTTCGCATCAGGTTGTCAATATTTCCACCTCATCCCAAACTTGTTGGAAATGTGTTCATTTCATTCCAAACTAGTTGTAAACGTTTCAATTTCATTTTAAACTAGTTGAGACTATTTTAGTTACATTCCAATCAAGTTATGAATTTTCCACTTCAGTCAAAACTAGTTGCGAATGTTTCCATTTCATTCGAAACTAGCTGTGGCTGTTTCCATTTCATTCCAAAGATGTTGTTAATGTTTTGATTTCATTCCAAACAAGTTGTGAATGTTTTCATTTCATTCTAAACATCTTGTGCATGTTTCCATTTCATTCCAAACTAGTTGTGAAAGATTCAATTTCATCCCACGCAAGTTGTTTACGTTTCCATTTCATTCCAAACTAGTTGTGAAAGTATCGATTTCATTTCGAACAAGTTGTGAAAGTTTCCACTTCATTCCAAAGAGCTTGTGAATTTTCCATTTCATGCTAAACTAGTTGTGAATGTTTCCATTCCACTCCAAACAAATTGTGAATATTTACATTTCATTGCAAACTTGTTGTGATTGTTTCCAATTCTTTCACAACTAGTTGTGAAAGTTTTCGTTCCATTCCAAACTAGTAGTAAATGTTTCCGTTACATTCCAAACTGGTTATGAACGCTTCCATTTCATTCTGAACTAGCTGCGAATGTTTCCATTCCATTCCAAACAAGTTCTGAAGGTTTCCTTTTCATTCTAAACTACACATGAATGTTTCCATTTCAATCCAAACAAGTTGTGACAGCTCCAATTAAATCCAAACTACTTGTGAAAGTTTCCATTCCATTCCACACTGGTTGTAAATATTTCCATTTCATTCTAAACTAGATGTGAATTCTTCCGTTTCATTCCAAACAACTTGTTAGCGTTACCATTTCATTCCAAACTAGTTATAAATGATTACATTTCATTCTAAACTAGCTATGAATGTTTATATTTGATTCCAAACAAGTTGTGAATGGTTCCATTTCATGCCAAACAAGTTTAGAATGTGATGCGAACCCCGATGGTATAAAGACCATGAAACTCGCCCAAGATGTTTTCAAGCTCCACAAGACATCAAAGAGACTGGGTTTGAAGACCTCCACCCCTAATCAACCTGTGATTAGAAACGAGAAGTATAGAACTCCAAGAACACAAGCATACTTGTGCACCAAGGCAGTCCGCCAAGAACCAAAGAGAAAACCTCTCCAAAGAGCAATATTATTTCGGCAATAATCTGTCTGTTTACATCCAGAATATGTGCCTTTATATAGGCCTAAACTATGGCTAAAATCTGGGCAAAATTCGCAGCCCAAGTCACCTAGGAAACCTAGTTACAAAGGACTCAAGAAAACCTAGTCAAACTAGGACTCTAACACACTTTTAACACATGTTTAAGGTGTGCAGCGAATTCCTTTTATCCTAAATGACCTGAATCAATTCCATGGCCTAAATAACATCCTAAATAATGTAAATAAATACGAAAATAAAATAAAATACGTTACAAAACAAGATTGCCCATAAAAACTCCAAAATAGCCTTCTTGGGTGATTCTGGCTTGTGTCTCCAACTTCAAGCTGAAATTCGAACTTGATGCAGCAATGATTTATCAAAATTCAAAGCATGAAAGTTGTATCTCTCTTTCTTAGCTTTGAAATGACACCTGAACCACACAAAACGGACATCTAAAGCCAAAGATATACCCAAAATACTGCAACTGCTTCTGAACCAGCGATAACTCGTAAATGGCGACGTTGAAGCTAAATTGGACCTCCTTAACGTGAAAACTGGGTTTCATGGTCTTCATATGATTTGTAGCTCTAGATATTAGCTTTCCAATGAATCAAGAATTACTCAATTCCGATCTGTTTAGCGTAAGATATGATTTTTCTACCAGAACATCACCAATCTGTCAACATCCAAGCTTGAAGTGCACTAGTGAGCTCCTTAGCCCTTTTCCTTGTCAATGGTCCACTAGAAACCTTCAGTGGGTCGTTGCCTTCCTTGGTTGTGCGTTCTTTGATCGTATCAGAATGTTTCTATTTCATTCTAAACACGTTGTGAATGTTTCCATTTCATGCCAAGGAAATTGTGAATGTTTCCACTTCATCCCAAACTTGTTGTAAATGTGTTCATTTCATTCCAAACTAGTTGTGAATGTTTCGATTTCATTCCAAACTAGTTATGAAAACTTTCATTACATTCTTATCAAGTTATGAATGTTTCCATTTCATTCAAAACTAGTTGTGAATGTTTCCATTTCATTGAAAACTAGTTGTCAAACTTCCTATTTCATTCCAAACAAGTTGTTAATGTCTCCATTTTAGTCCAAACTAGTTGTGAAAGTTTCCATTTCATTCCAAACAAGTTGTGAGTGTTTCGATTTCATTCTAAACATGTTGTGAATGTTTCTACTTCATTCCAAATTAGTTCTGAATGTTTTTGTTTCATTCGAAACTAGTTGTGAAAGTATCATTTTCATTCCAAACCAGTAGTGTAAGTTTCACTTCATTCCAAAAAAGTTGTGAATTTTCCATTTCACTGTAAACTTGTTGTAAATGTTTCCATTCCAACCCAAACAAATTGTGAATGTTTTGATTTCATCCCAAACTTGTTGTGAATCTTTCCATTTCATTCAAAACTAGTTGCGAAAGTTTCCATTCCATTCCAAACTAGTAGTGAATGTTTCCATTGCGTTCCAAACTTGTTGTGAAGGCTTCCATTTCATTCCAAACTGGCTGCGAATGTTTCCATTCCATTCCAAACAAGTTGCCAGGGTTTCCTTCTCATTCTAAACTAGTTGTGAATGTTTCCATTCCAATCCAAACAAGTTGTGAAAGCTCCATTTCAAAGCAAACTAGATGTGAAAGTTTCCATTCCATTCCAAACTAGTCATGAATGTTTCCATTTCATTCCAAACTAGTTCCGAATGTCTCCATTTCATTCCAAACAAGTTGTTAAGTTTTTCACTCCACTCCAAACTAGTCGTAAGTGTTTCTATTTCATTCAAACTAGCTCTTAAAGTTTCCATTCCATGCCAAACTAGTTACGAATGTTTCCATTTCATTCCAAACTAGTTGTGAATGTTTCCGTTTCATTCCAAACTAGTTGTGAATGGTTCCATTTCATTCTAAACTATTTTTGAATGCTTCCATTTCTTTCCAAACAAGTTGTTAACGTTTCCATTTCATTCCAAACAACTTATGAATGTTTCCATTTCATCCCAAAAAAGTTGTGACTGATTCGATTTCAATCCAAACAAGTTTGAAATGTTTCCACTCATTCCAAACAAGTTGTGAATGTTTTCCTTTCATTCTAAACTAGTTGTGAATGTTTCCATTTATTCCAAAGAAGTTGTTAATGTTTCCATTTCAATCTAACCTAGTTGTGAAAGTTTCCATTTCATTCCAAACAGGTTGTGAATGTTTTCATTCATTCCAAACAAGTTGTTAATATTTCCATTTCAATCTAAACTAGTTGTCAATGTTTCCATTTCATTCCGAACAGGTTGTGAATATTTCCACTTCATCCCAAACTTGCTGGAAATGTGTTCATTTCATTCCAAACTAGTTGTAAATGTTTCAATTTCATTTCAAACTAGTTGTGACTGTTTTAATTACATTCCAATCAAGTTATGAATGTTTCCACTTCAGTCAAAACTGGTTGTGAATGTTTCCATTTCATTCGAAACTAGTTGGGACTGTTTCCATTTCATTCTAAACATGTTGTTAATGTTTTGATTTCATTCCAAACTAGTTGTGAAACTTTCCATTTCATTCCAAACAAGTTGTGAATGTTTCCATTTCATTCTAAACATCTTGTGCATGTTTCCATTTCATTCCAAACTACTTGTGAAAGATTCAATTTCATCCCAAACAAGTTGTTTACATTTCCATTTCATTGCAAACTAGTTGTGAAAGTATTGATTTCATTTCGAACAACTTGTGAAAGTTTCCACTTCATTCCGAAGAGCTTCTGAATTTTCCATTTCATTCTAAACTAGTTGTGAATGTTTCCATTCCACTCTAAAAAAATTGTGAATGCTTCCATTTCATTCCAAACTTGTTGTGATTGTTTCCAATTCTTTCACAACTAGTTGTGAAAGTTTCCATTCCATTCCAAAATAGTAGTGAATGTTTCCATTACATTCCAAACTAGTTGTGAACGCTTTCATTTCATTTCGAACTAGTTGCGAATGTTTCTATTCGATTCCAAACAAGTTCTAAAGGTTTCCTTTTCATTCTAAACTACGCATGAATGTTTCCATTTCAATCCAAACAAGTTGTGAACGCTCCATTTAAATCCAAACTGTTGGAATTCTTGGCGCACCAAGATCCTTTTAAGATAGGATTTGAGCTCGTTGAGCTAACTATAGCTTGAAAAGGTATCTAAGGCAGCTAGAAGTAGCTCCCCTTAGCTCAAGTCAGCTCAAGTCAGCTCACTTCAGCTTATGGTAGCTGAATGTAGCTGGACTTCAGCTCAAGTTAGCTCAAGTAAGCTCAAGTCAGCTCACTTCAGCTTATGGTAGCTGAATGTAGCTGGACTTCAGCTCAAGTCAGCTCACTTCAGCTTTTGGTAGCTGAGTGTAGCTGGACTTCAGTTTACTTCAGCTGAAAGCAGCTAACTCCAGCTCAAGGTCAGTTCTTGGAGCTGGACCTTAGTTCATGGTGCTAGGTTGGAGCTCAAAGGAGCTCAATGGTGCATAAGTAGCATATTGAGCTAGCTTTGTGCCAGCTCACCTTGTTTTTAGCTCAAAACCACCAAGAGACACATCTTTTGTGTAAAGGTATGTCTCTTCATCAAAAGAAATAACTCTTGGCTAAAAGAACATGTCCTTTCATCCAAAGGAAGTGTTCCTTGGGTGAATGGACATGTATATTCGGCCATAGGGTGCTTATAGCACCAAGAGTGATGTCCTTTGACTTTAAAGGACATGTATGTTCGGCCATGGAGGTGGTTGAGGTGGTTATTGCACCAAATGTGATGTCCTTTAGACTTAAAAGACATGTATTTTCGCCCATAAGGTAGTTATGGGTGGTTATAAGCCAAAGGAAGTGTTCCTTGACTTAAAAGACATGTATTTTCGCCCATAAGGTAGTTATGGGTGGTTATAGGCCAAAGGAAGTGTTCCTTGGCTAAAAGACATGTATTTTCGCCACCATACATGACCCTTAGCCAAAGGAAGTGTTCTTTGGCTTAAAGGACACCTTTCTTGGTGTAAAGGTGTGCCTTTTGGTCATCTATAAATAGCCTTTAATGGCTGGCCATTGAGAGTACGAATTTTACACTCAATTTGCACCATTTTTCTTGAGAGAAAAATTCCTCCTTTCATTCCTTTAAAGAGCCGAAATATTAGACACTTTCTTAGAGCATTGTGGGTGGAATTACATTGAGATTCTTCATCTCAATTCAAGCCTCAAGGCGTATCTCTAAGATCAAGTCCTTCCTTTTCCTTTTCGGCACAAGACTATCAAAAAGGAAGGTATGCATCCTTTCTTGCTTTAGTAGCATGCTAAGGATTTAAGTTTTATGAATGATCTTAGTGGCATGCTAAGTTTGTTTGACTGGATAAGTATGTCTATATTCATGTTGAACTCAAATAGCATGCTAGATATTGTTTTTTGAGACAATATGTATGGAAAACTTATATGCATGTGGCATATACACAAATGAATAACATAAGAGTATGTTATTATTGAGATCCTGAAAATCTTCACAAACTACTTGTGAAAGTTTCCATTCCATTCTAAACTAGTTGTGAATGTTTCCATTTCACTCCAAACTAGTTCTGAATGTTTTCATTTCATTCCAAACAAGTTGCTAAGGGTTCCACTCCATTCCAAACTCATTGTTAGTGTTTCCGTTTCATTCGACACTAGTTGAAAATCTTTTCATTTAATTCTTAACTAGTTGTGAATGTTTCCATTTCATCCTAAAAAAGTAGTGATTGTTTCCATTTTATTCCAAACTACTTGTAAATGTTTAAATTTCATTCTAAACAAGTTGTGAATGTTTCCATTTCATTCCAAACTATTTATGAATGTTTCTATTCACTCTAAACTAGTTGCGAATGTTTCCATTTCATTCTAAACTAGTTGTGAATGGTCCCATTTCATTCCAAACAATATCTGACTGTTTCCATTCATTCCAAACTAGTTGTGAATGTTTCCATTTCATTCCAAACAAGTTGTGAACATTTCCATTTCATTCTAAACTAGTTGCGAATGTTTCCATTTCATTCCAAACAGGTTTTAAATGTTTCCATTCATTCCAAACAAGTTGTGAATGTTTTCATTTCTTTCCAAACAAGTTGTGAATGTTTCCACTTCATTCCACTCAAATTGTGAATGTTTCCATTTCATTCCAAACTAGTTCTGAATCTTGCCATTTTATTCCAAACTAGTTGTGAATATTTTCATTTTATTCCAAACTAGTTATGAATATTTTCATTCCATTCTAAACAAGTTGTGAACGTTTTTGATTTAATTCCAAACTAATTGTGACTGTTTCCATTTCATTCCAAACTAGTTATGAATTGTTGTATTTCATTCCAAACTAGTTGTGATTGTTTCCATCCCATTCCAAGCAAGTTATGAATGCTTCCTTTTCATTCCAAACTAGTTTTGAAGGTTTCCATTTCATTCTAAACAAGTTGTGAATGGTTCCATTTCTTTCCAAACAAGTTCTTAGTGTTTCCAATTCATTGCAAACTAGTTGTGAATGTTTTCATTTCATTCCAAACAAGTTGTGAATCTTTCCATTTCATTTCAAACAGCTTGTGATTGCTTTCATTTCATTCTGAACTAGTTATGAATGTTTAAATTTCATTTCAAACAAGTTGTTAACATTTCAATTTCATTCCAAATTAGTTGTGAGTGTTCCGATTTCATTCCAAACAACTTGTGAATGTTTCCATTCATTCCAAACAAGATGTGAATGTTTTCGATTCTTTCCAAACAAGTTGTGAATGTTCCCACTTGATTCCAAACAAGTTGTGAATGTTTCTATTCATTTCATTCAAAACAAGGTCTTAACATTTCCATTTCATTCAAAAGTAGTTGTGAATGATTCCATTTCATTCAAAACAAGTTCTTAACATTTCCATTTCATTCTAAACTAGTTGTGAATGTTTCAATTTTATTCCAAACAGGCGGTGAATGTTTCCACTTCATTCTGCACAAGTTGTGAATATTTCCACTTTATTACAAACAAGTTGTGAATGTTTCTATTCATTCCAAATAAGTTGTGAATGTTTCCATTTCGTTCCAAAAAGTTGTGAATGTTTCCATTTCATTCCAAACAACTTGTGATTGCTTCCATTTCATTCTAAACTAGTTGTGAATGTTTCCATTTCATTCCAAACAATTTGTTAACGTTACCATTTCATTCCAAACAAGTTATGAATGTTTCTGTTTCATTCTAAACTAAATGTGAATGTTTGCATTTGATTCCAAACAAGTTGTGAATGTTGCTTTTTCATTCGAAACTTTTCCATTTCATTCTAAACAAGTTGTGACTGTTGCCATTTCATGCCAAAAAAGTTGTGAAGATTTCCACTTCATCCCAAACTTGTTGGAAATGTGTTCATTTCATTCCAAACTCTTTGTAAATGTTTCAATTTCATTTGAATCTAGTTGTGATTGTGTTCATTACATTCCAATCAAGTTATGAAAGTTTCCACCTCAATCGAAACTAGTTGTGAATGTTTCCCTTTCATTCAAAACTAGTCATCACTGTTTCAATTTCATTCCGAACAGGTTATTAACGTTTTCAATTCTTTCCAAACTAGCTGTGAAACTTTCCATTTCATTCCAAACAAGTTATGAATGTTTCCATTTCATTCTAAAGATCTTGTGAATGTTTCCATTTCATTCAAAACTAGTTGCGAATCTTTCTATTTCATTCCAA
Source organism: Aquilaria yunnanensis (assembly GCA_039654915.1). NCBI lineage: Eukaryota > Viridiplantae > Streptophyta > Magnoliopsida > Malvales > Thymelaeaceae > Aquilaria > Aquilaria yunnanensis. The sequence continues at coordinate 48,588,221 of CM077594.1, forward strand.
ACTAGTTGTGAATGATTCCATTTCATTCCAAACAAGTTGTTTACGTTTACATTTCATTCAAAACTAGTTCTGGTAGTATCGATTTCATTCCGAACAAGTTGTGAAACCTTCAACTTCATTCTAAAGAGCTTGTGAATTTTCCATTTCATTCTAAACTTGTTGTGAATGTTTCCATTCCACTCCAAACTAATTGTGAATGTTTCCATTTCATTCCAAACTTGTTGTGATTGTTTCCAATTCTTTCAAAACTAGTTGTGAAAGTTTCCATTCCTTTCCAAACTAGTAGTGAATGTTTCCGTTGAATTCCAAACTAGTTGTGAATCCTTCCATTTCTTTCTGTACTTGTTGCGAACGTTTCCATTCCACTCGAAAAAAGCTCTGAAGGTTTTCTTTTCATTCAAAACTAGTTCTGAATGTTTCCATTTCAATCCAAACAAGTTGTGAAAGCTTCATTTTAATCCAATCTACTTGTGAAAGTTTCCATTCCATTCCAAACTAGTTGTTAATATTTCCATTTCATTCCAAACTAGTTGTGAATGTTTGCATTTCATTGCAAACTAGTTGTGAAAGTTTCCATTTCATTCCAAACTAGTTGTTAATCTTCCCATTTCGTTCCAAACAAGTATTGATTATTTCTATTTGATTCCAAACTAGTTGTGAATATTTCCATTCCATTCCAAACAAGTTGTGAATGCTTCCATTTCATTCTGAACTAGTTGCGAATGTTTCCATTCCAATCCAAACAAGTTCTGAAGCTTTCCTTTTCATTCGAAACTAGTTGTGAACATTTCCATTTCAGTCCAAACTACTTGTGAAAGCTCCATTTTAATCCAAACTACTTGTGAAAGTTTCCATTCCATTCCAAAATGTTGTTAATGTTTTCATTTCATTCCAAACTATTTGTGAATGTTTCCATTTCATTCCAAACTAGTTGTGAAGGTTTCCATTTAATTCCAAACTAGTTGTCAATCTTCCCATTTTGTTCCAAATAAGTATTGATTGCTTCCATTTGATTCCAAACTAGTTGTGAATATTTCCGTTCCATTCCAAACAACTTGTGAATGTTTTCATTTAATTCCAAACTAGTTATGACTGTTTCCATTTCATTCCAAACTAGTTGTGAATTGTTCTATTTCATGCCAAAGAAGTAGTGATTGTTTCTATTTCATTCCAAACTAGTTCTGATTGTTTCCATCCCATTCCAAACAAGTTATAAATGTTTCCTTTTCATTCCAAACTAGTTGTGAAAGTTTCCATTTCATTCTAAACAAGTTGTGAATGGTTCCATTTCATTCCAAACAAGTTGTTAGTGTTTCCATTTCATTGCAAACTAGTTGTGAATGTTTCCATTTCATTCCAAACAAGTTGGGAATGTTTCCATTCAATCCAACCAAGTTGTGATTGTTTCTATTTCATTTCAAACAGGTTGTGAGTGTTTTCATTTCTTTCTGAACTAGTTGTGACTGTTTAAATTTCAATTCAACAAGTTGTTAACATTTCGACTTTGTTCCAAATCAGTTGTGAATGTTTCCATTTCATTCCAAACAAGTTATGAATGTTTCCATTCATTCCAAATAAGTTGTGAATGTTTTCATTTCTTTCCAAACAAGTTGTGAATGTTCCCACTTCATTCCAAAGAAGTTGTGAATGTTTTAATTTCATTCTAAACTAGTTGTGAATGTTTCCATTTCATTCCAAGCAAGTTGTTAACGTTCCATTTCATTCTAAACTAGCTGTGAATGTTTCCATTTCAGTCCAAACATGCTGTGAATGTTTCTACTTCATTCCATGCAAGTTGTTAATATTTCCATTTCTTCCCAAACAGCTTTGTTAACATTTCCGTTTCATTATGAGCAAGTTCTGAATGTTTCCACTTCATCCTAAAAAAGTTTTGAACGATTCCATTTCATTCCAAACAAGTTGTGGATGTTTCCATTCATTCCAAATAAGTTGTGAATGTTTTCATTTCTTTCAAAACAAGTTGTGAATGTCTCCATTTCATTCAAAACAAGTTGTAATTGTTTCCATTTCAGTCCAAACAAGTTGTTAACGTTTCCATTTCATTCCAAACTAGTCATGAAAGTTTCAATTTCATTTCAATTAAGTTGTGATTGTTTCCATTGCATTCTAAACATGTTGTGAATGTTCCCATTTCATTCCAAACTAGTTGTGAATGTTTCCATTTCATTCTAAACTAGTTGTGAATATTTCCATTCCACTCGAAACTAATTGTGAATGTTTCCTTTTCATTCCAAATTCGTTCTAAATGTTTCCATTTCTTTCAAAACTAGTTGTGAGAGTTTCCATTCTATTCCAAACTAGTATTGAATGTTTCCATTGCATTCCAAAGTAATTGTGAATGCCTTCATTTCATTCAAAACTGGTTGTGAATGTTTCCATTCCATTCCAAACAAGTTGTTAGTGTTTCCATTTCAATCCAAACAAGTTGTGAATGTTTCTATTTTACTCTGAACTAGTTCTGAATGTTTCCATTTCATTCCAAACAAGTTGTTAAGGTTTCGACTCCATTCCAAATGAGTTGTGACTGTTTCCCATTCAGTTCAAACTAGCTCTGAAGGTTTCCATTCCATGCAAAACTAGTTGTGAATGTTTCCTTTTCATTCAAACTAGTTTTCATTGTTTCCATTTCATTCTAAACTAGATGTGAATGGTTCCATTTTTTTCAAAACAGGTTGTTAAAGTTTACATATCATTCCAAACTAGTTGTGAATGTTTCCTTTTCATTCCAAACAAGTTGGGAATGTTTCCATTTCATTCCAAACAAGTTGTGACTCTTTCCATTTCATTCTAAACTAGTTACGAATGTTTCCATTTCATTCCAAATAAGTTGTAAGTGTTTCCACTTTGTGCTAAACAAGTTGTGAATGTTTCCATTTCATTCTAAACTAGTCGTAAATGTGTGCAATTCATTCCAAACAAGTTGTTAACGTTTCGATTTCATTCAAAACTAGTTATGAAAGTTTCCATTTCATTCCAAACTAGTTGTGAATATTTTCCTTTCATTCCAAAGAAGTAGTAATTGCTTCCAATTCATTCCAAACAACTTGTGAATGCTTCCATTTCATCCCAAAAAAGTTGTGAATGTTTCCACTTCATTCCAAACTAGTTGTGATTGTTTCCATTTCTTTCTAAACTAGTTGTGAACGTTTCCATTCCATTCAAAACTAGTTACGAATGTTTCCATTTCATTCCAAACTAGTTGTGAATGTTTCCATTTCATTCCAAACAAGTTGTGAGTGTTTCCATTTCATTCTAAACTAGTTGTGAATTTTTCCATTTCATTGAAAACAACTTGTAAATGTTTCCATTTTAATCCCAACAACTTGCTAATGTTTTCATTTCATTCAAATCTAATTGTGAATGTTTCCATTCCAAACAAGTTTTGAATGTTTCCTTTGCAATGGAAAATAGTTGTCAATGCTTCCATTTCATTCCAAACTAGTTCTGAATGATTCCATTTCATTCCAAACAAGTTGTTAAAGTTTCCTTTTTATTCTCAACTAGTTGTGACTGTTTGCATTTTAATCCAAACAAGTTGTGTAAGTTTCCATTTCATTCCTAACTAGTTGTGAATTTTCCATTCCATTTTGAAGAAGTTCTAAATGTTTTCATTTCATTCCTAACTAGCTGTGAATGTTTCCACTCCATTCCAAAGAAGTTCTGAATGTTTCCATTTCATTCCAAACTAGTTGTGAGTGTTTCCACTTCATTCCAAACAAGTTGTTATTGTTTCCAATTCAATCCCAACTAGTTGTGAACATTTCTATTTCATTCGAAACAAGTTATTAACGTTTCCACTTCATTCCAAACTAGTTGTGAGTGTTTCGATGTCACTGCAGACAAGTCCTAAAAGTTTCCATTACATGCCCAACTAGTTGTCAAAGTTTCCATTTCATTCCAAACTAGTTGTGAATGTTTCCATTTCATTCGACACTAGTTCTGAATGTTTTCCTTTCATTCCAAAGAAGTAGTGATTGCATCAATTTCATGCCAAACAAGTTGTAAATGTTTCCATTCCATTCAAAACTAGTTGCAAATTTTTCCATTTCATTCCAAAATAGTTGTGAGTGTTTCCATTTCATTCTAAACTAGTTGTGAAGGTTTCCATTTCATTCAAAACAACTTGTGACTGTTTTGCACTTCATTCCCAACAGGTTGTGGATGTTTCCATTTCATTTCTAATAAGTTGTGAATGTTTCCAATTCATTCTAAACAAGTTCTTAACGTTTTCATTTCCTTCAAACTCGTTGTGAATGTTTCCATTTTATTCTAAACTTGTTGTAAATGTTTCCATTTCATTCCAAATAAGTTATAAGTGTTTCCACTTCGTTCTAAATAGGTTATGAATGTTTTCATTTCATTCTAAACTAGCTGTGAATGTTTCTATTTCATTGCAAACAAGTTCTTAACGTTTGCATTTAATTCGAAACTAGTTGTGAATGTTTCCATTTCATTCGAAATTAGTTGTGAATGTTTTCCATTCATTCCAAAGAAATAGGGATTGTTTCCATTTCGTTCTGAACTAGTTGTGAATGTTTCAATCCCATTCAAAACTAGTTGCGAAGGTTACCATTTCATTCCAAACTAATTGTGAACGGTTCCATTTTATTACAAACTCGTTGTGAGTGTTTCCATTTCATTCTAAATTAGTTGTGGATGTTTCCATTTCATTCAAAACAAGTTGTGAGTGTTTCTATTTCAATCCCAAGAAGTTGTAAATGTTTTCATTTCACTCAAATCTAGTTGTGAATGTTCCCATTTCATTCCAAAACAAGTTGTGAATGTTTCCACTGCAATCCAAACTAGTTGTCAATGCTTTCATTCCATTCCAAACTGGTTTCGAATGATTCCATTTCATTCCAAACAAGTTGTGAAAGTTTCCTTTTTATTCTCAACTAGTTGTGAATGATTGCATTTCAATCCAAACAAGTTATGAAAGTTTCCTTTTCATTCCTAACTAGTTGGGAATATTTGCATTACATTCCAAACTAGTTGTGAATGTTCCCATTTCATTTCCAACACGTTGTTAATGTTTTCATTTCATTCAAAACATGTTGTGATCGTTTCTATTTCCACTCGAAACAAGTTGTTAATGTTTCCAATTCATTCCTAACTAGTTGTGAACGTTTCTATTTCATTCCAAACAAGTTATTAATGTTTCCACTTCATTCCAATCTAGTTGTGAGTGTTTCACTTTCATTGCAGACAAGTTTGAAGGTTTCCACTACATGCCAAACTAGTTGTGAATGTTTTCATTTCAATCCAAACCAGTTATAAATGTCTCCATTTCATTCCAAAATAGTTGTGAATGTTTTCGTTGCATTCCAAAGAAGCAGTGATTCTTTCCATTTCATTCTAAACTAGTTGTGAATGTTTCCATTCCATTCAAAACTAGTTGCAAATTTTTCCATTTCATTCCAAACTAATTGTGAATGTTTCCATTTCATTCTAAAAAAGTTATTAGTGTTTCCATTTCATTCTAAACTAGTTGTGAATGTTTCCATTTCATTTGAAACAAGTTGTAACTGTTTCTATTTCATTCCAAATAAGTTGTGAACGTTTCCATTTCTTTCCAAACTAGTTGCGAATGTTTCCATTTCATTCTAAGCTAGTTGTGGATGTTTCCATTTCATTCCAAAGTAGTTGTAAGTGTTTCCATTTCATTCTAAGCAAGTTGTGAATGTTTGTATTTCATTCTAAACTAGTTACCAATGTTTCCATTTCATTCCAAACAAGTTGCTAAGGTTTCAATTTCATTCCAAACTAGTTGTGAATGTTTCCATTCATTTCAAACTAATTGTGAGTGTTTTCCTTTCATTCTAAAGAAGTAGTGCTTGTTTCCCTTTTATTCCAAACTAGTAGTTAATAATGTTTCCATTTCATTCAAAACTAGTTGTGAATATTTCCGTTTCATTACAAAGTAGTTGTGAATATTTCCATTTCATTTCAAACAACTTGTGCGTGTTCCCATTTAATTCTAAACTGGATGTGAATATTTCCTCTTCATTCAAAACAAGTTGTGAATGTTTCCATTTCAATCCCAACAAGTTGTGATTGTTTCCATTTCATTTGAAACAACTTGTGAATGTTTCCGCTTCATTTCAAACTAGTTGTGAATGTTTTCCTTTCATTCCAAAGAAGTAGTGGTTGTTTCCGTTTTATTCCAAACTAGTTGTGAGTGTTTCCATTACATGCAAAACTAGTTGCGAATGTTTCCATTTCATTACAAGCTAGTTGTGAATGTTTCCATTTCATTCCAAATAAGTTGTGAGTGTTTCCATTTCATTCTAAACAAGTTGTGAATGTTTCCATTTCATTCAAATCTTGTTGTGAATCTTTCTATTCCATCCCAAACAAGTTGTGAATGTTTCCTTTGTAATCCAAAATAGTTGTCAATGCTTCCACTTCATTCCGAACTAGTTTCAAATGATTCCATTTCATTCCACAAAAGTTATGAAATTTTCATTTCTATTCTCAATTAGTTATCAATGTTTGCATTTCAACCAAAACAGGTTGTGAAAGTTTCTATTTCATTCCTAACTAGTTGTGAATGTTTTCATTCCATTGCAAACTAGTTGTGAATGTTTCCTTTCTATTCCAAACAAGTTGTGAATGTTTCTATTTCATTCCAAACATGTTGTGATCGTTTCCTTTTCGTTCCAAAAAAGTTGTTAATGTTTCCACTTCATTCCTAACTAGTTGTCAACGTTTCTACATCATTCCAAACAACTTATCAACGTTTCCACTTCATCCCATACTAGTTGTGAGTGTTTCAATTTCGTTGCAGACAAGATCTGAAAGTTTCCATTACTTGCCACACTAGTTGTCAATGTTTCCATTTTATTCAAAACTAGTTGTAAATGTTTCCATTTCATTCGAAACTAGTTGTGAATGTTTTCTTTTCAGTCCGACGAAGTAGTGATTGTTTCCATTTCATTCCAAACTAGTTGTGAATGTTTTCATTCCATTCCAAACTAGTTGTAAATTTTTCCATTTAATTCCAAACTAGTTGTGAATGTTTACATTTCAATCCAACAAGTTGTGAGTGTTTCCATTTAATTCTAAACTAGATGTGATCATTTTCTTTTCATTCAGAACGAATTGTGAATGTTTCCATTTGTCTCTAAACAAGTTCTTAACATTTCCAGTTCATTCCAAACTAGTTGTCGATGTTTCCATTTCCTTGTAAACTAGATGTGAATGTTTCCATTTCATTCAAAATAAGTTGTAAGTGTTTCCATTTCATTCTAAACAAGTTGTGAATGTTTCCATTTCATTGTAAACTAGATCTGAATGTTTTCATTTCATTCCAAATAGGTTGTTAACGTTTCCATTTCATTCGAAACTAGTTGTGAATGTTTCCATTTCATTCCAAACTAGTTGTGAATGTTTCTCATTCATTCCAAAGAAGTTATGATTGTTTCCATTTCATTCCAAACTAGTTGTGAATGTTTCCATTGCATTCAAAACTAGTTGCGAATGTTAACATTTTATTCCAAACTAGTTGTGAATGTTTCCATTTCATTCGAAACAAGTTGTGAGTGTTTCCATTTCATTCTAAACTAGTAGTGAATGTTTCCATTTCATTCAAAACAAGTTGTGATTGTTTCCAATTTAGTCCTAACAAGTTGTGAATGTTTCCATTTTATTCAAAGCTAGTTGTGAATGTTTCCATTCCATTTGAAACAAGTTGTGAATGTTTCCGTTGCAATCCAAACTCGTTGTCAATGCTTCCATTTCATTCCAAATTGGTTGCGAATGATTCCATTTCATTCCATTCAAGTTGTGAATGTTTGCATTTCAATCCAAACATGTTGTGAAAGTTTCCATTTCATTCCAAACTAGTTGTAAATGTTTCCATTCCATTCCAAACTAGTGGTGAATGTTTCCGTTTAATTCCAAACAAGTTGTGAATGTTACCATTTCATTCCAAACATGTTCTTATCATTTCCATTTCATTCCAAAGAAGTTGTTAATGTTTCCAGTTCATTCCTAACTAGTTGTGAACGCCTCTATTTCATTCCAAACAAGTTATTAACGTTTTCACTTCATTCCAAACTATTTCTGAGTGTTCTGATTTCATTTCAGGCAGGTTCTGAAAGTTTCCATTACATGCCAAACTAGTTGTGATTATTTCCATTTCATTCCAAAGTAGTTGTGTGTTTCCATTTCTGATACGATCAAAGAAGGCACAACCAAGGAAGGCAAGGACCCACTGAAAGTTTCTAGTGGACCATTGACAAGGAAAAAGGCTAAGGAGCTCACTAGTGCACTTCAAGCTCGGATGTTGACAGATTAGCGATGTTCTGGTAGAAAAATCATATCTGGAGCTACACATATTGTAATGGAGTGATTCTTGATTCATTGGAAAGCTAACATCTGGAGCTACAAATCATATGAAGACTATGAAACCCAGTTTGCACGTTAAGGAGGTCCAATTTAGCTTCAAAGTTGCGATTTACGAGTTATCGCTGGTTCAGAAGCAGTTGCAGTATTTTGGGAATATCTTTCTATTCAGAAGTCCATTTTGTGTGATTCAAGTGTGGTTTCGAAGCTAAGAAAGGGATCTACAACTTTCATGTTTTACATTTTGATAAATCATGGCTGCATGAAGTTCGAATTGCAGCTTGAAGTTGAAGACACAAGCAGGAACCACCTAAGAAGACTATTTTGGGTGTTTATGCCCAATCTTGTGCTGTAACGCATCTTATTTTATTTTCCTAATTATTTACATTATTTAGGAAGTTATTTAGGCTATGGAATAGTTTTAAATCGTTTTGGACAAGTGGCATACGCTGCATTCATTAAACTTATTCAAACTAGGAATTAGAGTCCTAATTTGACTAGGATTTCCTATGTCTTTGTATCTAGGATTCCTAAGGGATTTAGGGTGCGAATTTTGCCCAGCTTTTAACCCTAGTTTAGGCCTATATAAAGGCACATATTCTGGATGTAAACACACAGAAAAATTTCGAAATAATATTGCTCTTTGGAGAGGTTTTCTCTTTGGTTCTTTGTGGACTGCCTTGGTGCACAAGTGTGCTTGTGTTCTTGGAGTTCTATACTTCTCGTTTCTAATCACAGGTTGATTAGGGGTGGGGGTTTTAAACCCAGTCTTTTTGATGTCTTGTGGAGCTTGAATCTCATCTTGGGCGCGTTTCATGTGTTAGTGTTGTGCCCAAAAAGCCAATCATGAGATGATTGTATTTTTGCAAATTGAGTCATGATATTTTATTGAGGCATTAATCCAGCAATTTTGTTTGTTGTTTTGTTTCTGCGTAACTTAATAAACATAATTGTAACCCTAGAATAATGATATTCTTAAACATCCCTAGTATAGTATTATTGTGGAGCGGGTTGCAATAATACATAATGACTAGCATATGTGGAGACTAATATGAGATATGTAGTCTACATATGGGTACAAGTTGGAGAACTTGTGTACTGGACCGACCCACCATGAGAACACTTCATGGATCGTTATATGAGTGTCATAAGTGATTCTCATAGTGATCATGGTATATGTAGTCCTTCGACCTAAGATCAGCAAGGTTCCCTACATGTGAGTCACATACTTTGATACTTTCCTTTGTTGCTCGTAACTGAGTGAACTTGAAGGAGGTCATTAGGTATGTCACATATCGTGTGGAGGGATTTGTATGATCAAGATGAGATTTGTCCCTCCTATGTAACGGGAGTGATATCTTTGGGCCCCTTGATAGAGTGAGACTTAGAAAATGCATGGTCATGCTCCGATGAGTTGATATATGATATCAATGTCATCAGTTTAAGTTAGTCTACTCGGTAATCAAGAAACCAAAGATTGGGCTATACGAGAGTGACACATTCCATGTCTCGTGCTTAGTCTTGATATCTTGGACAAAGGGACAATGGCATATATCGGTGATGATCATAAAGGTTTAGTCGATTCATCGACAATCTTGTCACTTGGGTAGCAATGATGTGTTGCTAGACACCGCTCATTTCTTATGATCATAAATGTGATTTATGATCATTGCCAACATGGCAAGAGCCTATTGGGTCGCACACGTAGAGCTATTTGGATCATTAGAGTGCATGGGCTAATTATTTGGGTTATGGTTTCACTTTAATTTCGTATTAATAATGGGCCAAGGAGTTGAGCCATTATTAAGCCCGAAATTAAATCCTAATTGGATTAGGGCTTTGAAACCCATTAGGCCTGGAAGTTGAGTCTCACTATAAATACAACTTTTAAGTGAGAAATTCGCAGGTCTCCTTGCCCTAGCCTCCCAAAAGGACAGCCACACTCGTCTCTTGCAATTCCTTGGAGGACGCAAGCTAGCACTGCGAGCGCAAGAGAAACGCATCTACCGGGACGTGGTGGAAGCGTGGTGATCCCGAGAGACTCGTGTGGATACCATAGAGAGCCTGAACACGTCAACTGTTCAGGTTTTGTGATTCGACTCTATAGTTGAGTGAGAGATCTCAACCGAAAATTAGGTATGAAATTTTCGAACACCCGGTTTACCCCGTTTCACTTGGATCCTGGAGGGTTTCGGTTAAATTCCGCTGCGCTGTTTGGCTCCCGAAACCCAACATCATGGTCTTTATACCATAGGGGTTCGCATCAGTTGGTATCAGAGCCACAAGTTCCAATGAAGGACATATCTTGTGTTCTTGTTTCCCTTCATTTTTCTTTCAATTCTGTCCAGTAATTTTCGTGTTTTAATTCTCTGTTTTAATTCTTTTTTGTCTTGTTTCAGGTCTGTCCCTTTTTATTCCATCCTTGTTCAAATCCGAAAATCACAAAAAACAACAAAAAGAAGTCAATCCGTGTTGTCTAGTGTTCTCGGCTTCAATTCGTTTGTTCTTGTTCGATTCTTATCTTTCTGTTTCGTTTCCAGCCCTATTAATCTCTCTTGTTTTCATTGTTTCCAGCATCCTAGAGTCAAGAAAACACGAAAAAAAGAAGGATCCAAGTTCAGGAATTTTCGGTATCAAAAAGTTGCTTCAAATTGTGCCAATTTCACTAGTTTTCTTGTCTTGGCCGAAAAGAATTCTAACTTTTTGTCTTTGGCAGTAAGGAGTTTCAAGGAGAACGTTTGGTTAGCATCAAAACAGCAAGCAAAAAAAAAAAAGGAGGAAAAAAAAAAGGAAGGAAAAGAAAAGAAAAAGAAAGAGCAAAGAAAAGAAAAGAAAAGAGCTTGCAAAAAAAAAAAAAAAACAAGTTTTCTCAAAGTGTTGAAAGTTTTTGCGCCCGAAACCTATCCCATTGTTTTAAGCCAAAAAGCTTTCTTTGTGGTTCTTGTGATCATCAATTGCAAGGGCTTCCTAGAGTCTTTTAAAGCTTGTTTAGCCCACCTCTTTTGGAGTCAAAATAGTCCTTCAAAAATTCAAGTTTTCTTGTGTGTTTTGAGGATAGTCTTCTTAGAACTTTTGAGAACTCTTTGAATAGCAATATCTCACTAACAAATTGAGTGTTTGAGTGTTCATCTTTGAGTGAAACACGTGAGGTGAGTGTTTGTGAGGATCTTTGTTATTTTCAGGAGTATGGAGGGCCAAGAGGATAGGAGGATGGAGGTGAGGAACAATGATGAGCCAACCATGAGAGAGCTTCAAGAAACTCTCAATAGACTTGTTGGGAGGATTGAGGACATTGACTTGAGGTTGCCAAGGAGACCAAATCCCATCTTGCAACCAAGGAGAGGTCCAAGGAGAGAAGAGCCCGAGGAGGAAGAAGGGCATTGGCATGACCATGGGCTTCCAAGGAGGGGGGAGCCAAGAGAAGATCATAACCTTAACTCCATCAACTTTACCATTCCATCCTTCCAAGGGAGGAGTGATCCCGATGCATATTGGGAGTGGGAACAAAAGATTGAGATGGTGTTTGATTGCCATCATTACTCTGAGAAAGAGAAGGTTAAATTGGCTACGATAAAGTTCACTAATTATGCTCTTGTATGGTGGAATCAGGATGTTACTTCTAGGAGAAGGAATGAGGAGGAGCCCATACATACATGGAGAGCCCTTAAAGCCTTGATGAGGAGGAGATTTGTGCCTAGCTACTACACTAAAGATCAACGCCTCAAGCTTCAAAAGCTAGTGCAAGGCCAAAGGAGTGTGGAGGACTACCATAAAGACTTGGAGATAACCTTGACCCGAGCCAACATTATGGACGATGAGGAGACCACCATTGCAAGATTCATTAATGGTCTCAATCCTGAGATTGCCAACGAAGTGGAGGTGGTGCCATATGTCAACATGGAGGATTTGCTTCATCATGCCATTAAGGCCGAGAGGAGCATCAAGAGAGCAAAGGCACCCAAGATGTGTCAAGGAGGAATTTCCACATGGAGAGGAGCATGGACCAAGGATGTGAGAGAAGTGCCCAAGCCAAACATGGAGGCCACAAAAGGAGACTTGTCTCGGTCGCAACAAGAACAGTCAATCATGCTTGTTCCACTTTCACCACAACAAGTCTTGGAGGATCAAAGAAAAATTCAAAGTGAGCTTGAGAGAAAAGAGAAAGAGGGAAAAGTTGAGGGCAAGAGTGATGAGGGGAAAGCCGAGAGAACAATCGAGAGATTAAGTGAGAAGAGTGAACATGAGGGGAAGAAGAGTGGAGAGTTCCCGAGAGAAAAATTTGAGTGCGAAGTTGAGAGAAGACAAGAGTGTAATGAACCCAAGCCGAGTGAAGAGAGAATGACCTACAGAGAAGCCATACTTTCATCTAACATAATGGAGTCTTCTTCTAGTGTTGTGTTGTCTTCTTTTCAGGACTTAAGTGGAGATAAGCTACAAGAATCAAGTGAGTTGATTCCCATCCAAGAAGTTGGTGTTCCTAATATTCTAAGCCATGTCCCATGCATCAAACCAATGAAGGAGGTTGAAAAGGAACAATTTGAGGTGAGTCCAAGTGATTTCATATGCAAAAGTTTGCCTAACATTGTTTCTTATCCTATGTTTCAAGGGGATGAAATTAATGCAACTCCAACCGAAGTCATTGAGTGCAAAGGTGAAAATTTTATGGTTCCTACACCAAAGGAAGATACTTGGAGACTAAGTCCAACCACTGTAATGTATTTCTTCCTAACACCTAGATTTGATGTGGTTTTGCATGAAAATCTGAAACAATGTGTGCTTGCTTGCAATGTTATTTTGACAAATGGTTTTCATGAAACTAGATTAAGAGAAGGAAGTAAGCATGAAGATTTGACAAAATATGCTTTTAAGCCTTTTAATTCTTTGGTTTTGTCAAATCATCTTTTGAATTCCATGAGTTTCTTTAGAGAAAAATCTGTTTTGGTGTCTTTGGTTTTTGATTTTGTTTGCTTTGCATCCATGTCACATTGTTTTGTTTTGTCTCAAGTTAAATCTACTTCTTTGGAATTTTGCATGCATAAATTGGTTGTTACCCATGCATTTCATACTTCTTTGATTTTCATTCATGTTCAGCCCATTTTTGTGTGTCAATCTTTATTTTCCAGCAAGCATTTTTTTATCTTGACACATGCATTACACAAACTTTTCAGCATTGATCTTTTTGCTTTATGTCCAAACCTAAAATTTTTTATTTTGAGTGAAAATTCTGGTTTTAAATTCAGCCTTTTAAGGAGGTATGTTGAGTCCTTTGTTTTGTGTCACATCCCATGCACAAATTTCATGCATTGTTGTGCATATACATGCAAAAATAAGTTTGCTACTGAATTGGTTTCACTTAATCCTATCTACTCCAATCTTGTTTCATTTAAAATGCTTAGGATTTTTGTGAAATTCGTGCATCCTTGTTTTGTTATTAGTTTAGGCCACATTGTGTTCAATTCTTGTTTGCTTGAATGGCCGATGCAAACTATTGTCTTGACATGCATAACTTGTGCTTTTCATAACCATAACACTTGTGTGAGTTTAGGTCCATTTGTTTTGAGTGCATACAGCATCCCTAGGGTAAATTATTCCTACACTTTTACTTGTTGTGAGAATAATGTTTTTGCGATGGTAAAGGCAATGAAAGTGATGCCTAGAGTTAAGATGAAAATTGTGCAAACATTCAGATTTTTTGTGCTAATTGTTTCAAGCTTTGTCTTTGACCCAGGAGGTATCTTTGCATTTGGATATTGGTTCAGGTTTTTCACAAGATCAAAGCTCCATACACAAGCATTCCATGCTATTGGTTCATATGTGAAAGGTAAGTGCTTATGTGTTGATTATTTCATTGTTATTGATTCAATTCCCTTTTCTAATGCAGGTTTTGATTCGAGGACGAATCCTTCTAAGAAGGGGGGAGCTGATACGATCAAAGAAGGCACAACCAAGGAAGGCAAGGACCCACTGAAAGTTTCTAGTGGACCATTGACAAGGAAAAAGGCTAAGGAGCTCACTAGTGCACTTCAAGCTCGGATGTTGACAGATTAGCGATGTTCTGGTAGAAAAATCATATCTGGAGCTACACATATTGTAATGGAGTGATTCTTGATTCATTGGAAAGCTAACATCTGGAGCTACAAATCATATGAAGACTATGAAACCCAGTTTGCACGTTAAGGAGGTCAAATTTAGCTTCGAAGTTACGATTTACGAGTTATCACTGGTTCAGAAGCAGTTGCAGTATTTTGGGAATATCTTTCTATTCAGAAGTCCATTTTGTGTGATTCAAGTGTGGTTTCGAAGCTAAGAAAGGGATCTACAACTTTCATGTTTTACATTTTGATAAATCATGGCTGCATGAAGTTCGAATTTCAGCTTGAAGTTGAAGACACAAGCAGGAACCACCTGAGAAGACTATTTTGGGTTTTTATGCCCAATCTTGTGCTGTAACGCATCTTATTTTATTTTCCTAATTATTTACATTATTTAGGAAGTTATTTAGGCTATGGAATAGTTTTAAATCGTTTTGGACAAGTGGCATACGCTGTATTCATTAAACTTATTCAAACTAGGAATTAGAGTCCTAATTTGACTAGGATTTCCTATGTCTTTGTATCTAGGATTCCTAAGGGATTTAGGCTGCGAATTTTGCCCAGCTTTTAACCCTAGTTTAGGCCTATATAAAGGCACATATTCTGGATGTAAACACACAGAAAAATTTTGAAATAATATTGCTCTTTGGAGAGGTTTTCTCTTTAGTTCTTTGTGGACTGCCTTGGTGCACAAGTGTGCTTGTGTTCTTGGAGTTCTATACTTCTCGTTTCTAATCACAGGTTGATTAGGGGTGGGGGTTTTAAACCCAGTCTTTTTGATGTCTTGTGGAACTTGAATCTCATCTTGGGCGCGTTTCATGGTCTTTATACCATAGGGGTTCGCATCAATTTCATTCCAAACTAGTTGTGAATTTTTTCCTTTCATTCCAAAGAACCAGTGATTGTTTCCATTGTATTCGAAACTAGTTACGGATGTTTCCGTTCCATTCAAAACAAGTTGCAAATTTTTCCATTTCATTCCAACCTAGTTGTGATTGTTTCCATTTGATTCCAAACAAGTTGTGAGTGCTTCCATTTCATTATCAACTAGTTGTGAACATTTCTATTTCATTCCAAACAAGTCATTAACATTTCCACTTCATTCCAATCTAGTTGTGAGTGTTTCGATTTCATTGCAGACAAGTTTCCACTACATGCCAAACAAGTTGTGAAAGTTTCGATTTCATTCCAAACAAGCTGTGAATGTTTCCATCTCATTCCAAACCAGTTGTGAATGTTTTCCTTTCATTCTAAAGAAGCAGTGACTGTTTCCATTTCATTCCAAACTATTTTTGAATGTTTCCATTCCATTCTAAACTAGATACAAATTTTCTCGTTTCAAACCAAACTAGTTGTGAATGTTTCCATTTCAATCGAAACAAGTTGTGAGTATTTTGATTTCGTTCTAAACTAGTTGTGAAGGTTTCCATTTCATTCAAAACAAGTTGTGAGAGTTTCCATTTCATTTAAACTAGTTGTGAATGTTTCCATTTCATTCCCAACAAGTTGTTAACGTTTCCATTTTATTCGAAACTAGTTGTGAATGTTTCCATTTCTTTCCAAATTAGTTCTGACCGTTTTCCTTTCATTCCAAAGAAGTAATGATTGTCTCCATTTCATTCCAAACTAGTTGTAAATGTTTCCATATCGTTCAAAACTAGTTGTGAACAAGTTGTGAACGTTTCCATTTCATTCAAAACAAGTTGTGAGTGTTTCCATTTCATTCTAAACTAGTTGTGAACATTTTCATTTCATTCCCAACAAGTTAAGAATGTTTCCATTTCATTCCAAACAAGTTGTGAATGTTTCCATTTCACTCCAAACAAGTTTATAACGTTTCCATTTCTTTCCAAACTTGTTGTGAATGTTTCCGTTTCATTTTAAGCTAGTTATGAATGTTTCCATTTCATTCCAAATAAGTTGTAAGTGTTCCCATTTCATTCTAAACAAGTTGTGAATGTCTTCATTTCATTCTAAACTAGTTGTGAATGTAGCCATTTCATTCCAAATAAGTTGTAAGCGTTTCCATTTCATTCTAAACAAGTTGTGAATGTTTCCATTTCTTTCGAAACTAGCTGTGAATGTTTCCGTTGCATTCGAATAAAGTTGTTAACATTTCCATTTCATTCGAAACTAGTTGTGAATTTTTTCATTTCATTCCAAACA
This sequence comes from Aquilaria yunnanensis, assembly GCA_039654915.1. NCBI lineage: Eukaryota > Viridiplantae > Streptophyta > Magnoliopsida > Malvales > Thymelaeaceae > Aquilaria > Aquilaria yunnanensis. Next base: position 48,604,846 of record CM077594.1, read on the forward strand.
AGTTGTGAATGTTTTCATTTCATTCTAAACATTTTCTTAACATTTCCATTTCATTCCAAACTAGTTTTGAATGTTTCCATTTCATTCTAAACTTGTTGTGAACGCTTCCAATTCATTCCAAATAAGTTGTAAGTGTTTCAAATTCATTCTAAACAAGTAGTCAATGTTTTCATTTCATTTGAAGCTAGTTCTGAATGTTTCCATTTCATTCCAAACTGGTTGTGAATGTCTCAATTCCATTCACAACTACTTGCAAACGTTTCCATTTCATTCCAAACTAGTTGTGACTGTTTTGATTTCATTCCAAACAAGTTGTGACTGTTTCCATTTCATTCTAAACTAGTTGTGAATGTTTCCATTTCATTCCCAACAAGTTCTTGACGTTTTCATTTCATTCCAAACTACTTGTGAATGTTTCCATTTCATTCTAAACTAGTTGTGAATGTTTCCATTTCATTCCAAATAAGTTGTACGTGTTTCCATTTCATTCAAAACAAGTTATGAATGTTTCCATTTCTTTCTAAACTAGTTGTGAATGTTTCCATTTCATTCCAAACAAGTTGTTAACATTTCCGTTTCATTCGAAACTAGTTGTGAATGTTTTCATTTCATTCCAAACAAGTTGTGAATGTTTTCATTTTATTCTAAACATGTTCTTAACGTTTCCATTTCGTTCCAAACTAGTTTTGAATGTTTCCATTTTAATCTAAACTTGTTTTGAATGCTTCTATTTCATTCCAAAAAGTTGTAAGAGTTTCCATTTCATTCTAAACAAGTTGTCAATGTTTCCATTTCACTCTACACTAGCTGTGAATGTTTTCATTTCATTCAGAACAAGTTGTGAACGTTTTCAATTCATTCGATACTAGTTGTGATATGATCAAAGAAGGCACAACCAGTGATGATAAGGACCCATTGAAGATAACTAGTGGTCCATTGACAAAGGAGAAGGCTAAGGAGCTCACTAGTGCACTTCAAGCTCGGATGTTGACAGATTGGTGATGTTCTGGTAGAAAAATCATATGTTGAGCTAAACAGATCAGAATTGAGTAATTCTTGATTCATTGGAAAGATAACATCTGGAGCTACAAATCATATGAAGACCATCAAACCCAGTTTGCACGTTAAGGAGGTCCAATTTAGCTTCAAAGTCGCGATTTACAAGTTATCACTGGTTCAAAAGCAGTTGCAGTATTTTGGGAATACCTTTCGATTTAGAAGTCCATTTTGTGTGATTCAAGTGTGGTTTCGAAGCTAAGAAATACATCTACAACTTTCATGCTTTACATTTTGAGAAATCATAGCTGCATCAAGTTCGAATTTCAGCTTGAAGTTGAAGACACAAGCAGGAACCACCTGAGAAGACTATTCTGGGTTTTTATGCCCAATCTTGTGCTGTAACGTATCTTATTTTATTTTCCTAATTATTTACATTATTTAGGAAGTTATTTAGGCTATGGAATAGTTTTAAATCATTTTGGACAAGTGGCATACGCTGCATTCATTAAACTTGTTCAAACTAGGAATTAGAGTCCTAATTTGACTAGGATTTCCTATGTCTTTGTATCTAGGATTCCTAAGGGATTTAGGCTGCGAATTTTGCCCAGATTTTAAGCCTAGTTTAGGCCTATATAAAGGCACATATTCTGGATGTAAACATACAGAAAAATTTCGAAATAATATTGCTCTTTGGAGAGGTTTTCTCTTTGGTTCTTTGTGGACTGCCTTGGTGCACAAGTGTGCTTGTGTTCTTGGAGTTCTATACTTCTCGTTTCTAATCACAGGTTGATTAGGGGTGGGGGTTTTAAACCTAGTCTCTTTGATGTCTTGTGGAGCTTGAAAAACATCTTGGGCGCGTTTCATGGTCTTTATACCATCGGGGTTCGCATCAAGTTGTGTATGTTTCCATTTCATTCCAAACTAGTTGTGAATGTTTCCCTTCCATTCAAAACTAGTTGCGAACGTTTCCATTTGATTTGAAACTAGTTGTGAATGTTTCCATCTTATTCCAAACAAGTTGTGAGTGTTTCCATTTCACTCTAAACTAGTTGTGAATGTTTCCATTTCAATCAAAACAGGTTGTGAATGTTTCCATTTCTTTCAATTCTAGTTGTGATTGTTTCAATTTCAATCCAAACAAGTTGTGAATGTTTCCATTGCAATCCAAACTAGTTATAAATGCTCCTATTTCATTCCAAACTAGTTGCGAATGATTCCTTTTCATTCCAAACTAGTTGCGAATGAAAACAAGTTGTGAAAGTTTTCTTTTTATTCTCAACTAGTTGTGAATGTTTTCATTTTAATCCAAACAAGTTATGAAAGTTTCCTTTTGATTCTTCACTAGTTGCGATTGTTTCCATTCCATTCCAAACTAGTTGTGAATGTTTCCATTTCATTCCAAACATGTTGTGATCGGTTCCATTTCATTCTATACAGGTTGATAATGTTTCAAATTCATTCCTAACTAGTTTTGAACGTTTCTACTTCATCCCAAACCAATTATTAGCATTTCCACTTCATTCCAAACTAGTTGTAAGTGTTTCGATTTCATTGCAGACAAGTTCCAAAAGTTTCCATTACATGGCAAACCAGTTGTGAATGTTTACATTTCATTCCAAACCAGTTGTGAATGTTTCCATCTCATTCCAAACTAGTTGTGAATGTTTTTCTTTCATTCCAAAGAAGCGGTGATTCTTTCCATTTCATTCTAAACTAGTCGTGAATGTTTGCATTCCATTCAAAACTAGTTGCAAATTTTTCCATTTCATTCCAAACTAAGTGTGAATTTTTCCATTTCATTCCAAACAAGTTGTGAATGTTTCCATTTCCTCTAGTTGTGAATGTTTCCACTTCAATTGAAACAACTTGTAACTGTTTCCATTTCATTCTCAACAAGTTGTGAATGTTTCCATTTAATTCCAAACAAGTTGTGAACGTTTCCTTTTCTTTCCAAACTAGTTGTGAATGTTTCCATGTCATTTTAAACTAGTTGCGGATGTTTCCATTTCATTCCAAACAAGTTGTGAATGTTTACATTTCACTCTAAGCAAGTTGTGAATGTTTCCATTTCATTCTAAACTTGTTATGAATGTTTCCATTTCATTTCAAACAAGTTGTTAACATTTTCATTTCATTTGAAAGTAGTTGTGAATGTTTCCATTTCATTCCAAACAAGTTGTGAGTGTTTCCATTTCATTCCAAACTAGTTGTGATTGTTTCCACTTCAGTCGAAACAACTTGTAACTGTTTCCATTTCATTCTCAACAAGTTGTGAATGTTTCCATTTAATTCCAAACAAGTTGTGAACGTTTCCTTTTCTTTCCAAACTAGTTGTGAATGTTTCCATGTCATTTTAAACTAGTTGCGGATGTTTCCATTTCATTCGAAACAAGTTGTGAATGTTTACATTTCACTCTAAGCAAGTTGTGAATGTTCCATTTCATTCTAAACTTGTTATGAATGTTTCCATTTCACTTCAAACAAGTTGTTAACATTTTCATTTCATTTGAAAGTAGTTGTGAATGTTTCCATTTCATTCCAAACAAGTTGTGAGTGTTTCCATTTCATTCTAAACTAGTTGTGGATGTTTCCATTTCTTTCCAAACAAGTTGTAAATGTTTCCATTTCATTCTAAGCAAGTTTTCAATGTTTCTATTTCATTCTAAACTAGTTCTGAATGTTTCCATTTCATTCCAAACAAGTTGTTTACGTTTCCATTTAATTTGACACTAGTTGTTAATGTTTCCATTTCATTTCAAAGTAGTTGTGATTGTTTTCCTTTCATTCCAAAGATGTAGTGCTTGTTTCCATTTCATTCGAAACTACTTGTTAATGTTTCTACTCCATTTAAAACTAGTTGTGAATGTTTCTATTTCATTCTAAACTAGTTGTGAATGTTTCCATTTCATTCCAAACAGGTCACTAGTGTTTCCATTTCATTCTAAACTAGTCGTGAATGTTTCCATTTCATTCAAAACAAGTTTTAAATGTTTCCATTTCAATCCCAACAAGTTGTGTTTCCATTTCATTTGAAACAACTTGTGAATGTTTCCGTTTCATTTCAAAAGAAGTTGTGAATGTTTTCCTTTCATTCTAGAGAAGTAGTAATTGTTCCCATTTCATTCCAAACTAGTTGTGAATGTTTAACTCTTATTCTAAACTACTTGTGAATGTCTCAATTTCATTCTAAACTAGTTATGAATGTCTCCATTTCATTCCAAACTAGTTGCTAATGTTTCCATTTCATTCGAAGCTAGTTGTGATTGTTTCCATTTCAGTCGAAAACAAGTTGTGAATGTTTTCATTTCATTCTAAAGAAGTTCTTAACGTTTCCATTTGATTTCAAACTAGTTGTGAATGTTTCGATCTCATTCTAAACTAGTTGTGAATGTTTCCATTTCATTCTAAGCTACTTGTGAATGTTTCTGTTTCCTTCCAAAAAAGTTGCAAGCGTTTCCATTTTATTCTAAACAAGTTGTGAATGTTTCCATTTCATTCTAAACTAGTTGTGAATATTTCCATTTCATTCCAAACAAGTTGTAAACATTTCCATTTCAATCGAAACTAGTTCTGAATGTTTCCATTTCTTTCCAAACTGCTTGTGAATGTTTCCATTCCATTCAAAACTAGTTGCAAACATTTCCATTTCATTCCAAACTAGCTGTAAATGTTTCCATTTCATTCCAAACAAGTTGTGAGTGTTTCCATTTCATTCTAAACTAGTTGTGAATGATTCCATTTCCTTCCCAACAAGTTCTTAACGTTTTCATTTCATTCCAAACTAGTTGTGAATGTTTCCATTTCTTTATAAACTAGTTGTGAATGTTTTCATTTCATTCCAAATAAGTTGTAAGTGTTTCGATTTCATTCTGAACTAGTGCTGAATGTTTCCATTTCAATCCAAAGAACTTGTTAACGTGTCTATTTGATTCAAAATTAGTTATGAGTGTTTTAATTTCATTCGAAACAAGTTGTGAATGTTTCCCCTCCACTCAAAACTAGTTACGAACGTTTCCATTTCATTCCAAACCAGTTATGATTATTTCCATTTCATTCCAAACAAGTTGTGAGTGTTTCCATTTCATGCTAAACTAGTTGTGAATGTTTCCATTTCATTCAAAACAGCTTGTGATTGTTTCCATTTTAATCCCAACAAGTTGTGAATGTTTCCATTTCTTTCAAATCTAGTTGTGAATATTTCCATTTCAATCCAAACAAGTTGTGAATGTTGACATTGCAATCCAAACTAGTTGTCTGTGCTTCCATTTCATTCCAAACTGGTTGCGCATGATTCAATTTCATTCCAAACAAGTTGTGAAAGTTTCCTTTTTATTTTCAACTCTTATGAATGTTTGCATTTCAATCCAAATAAGTAAAGAAAGCTTCCTTTTCATTCTTTATTGGTTGTGAATGTTTCCATTCCACTCCAAACTAGTTGTGAATGTTTCCACTTCATTACAAACAAGTTGTTAATGTTTTCATTTCATTCCAAACATGTAGTGATAGTTTCCATTTCATTCTATACAAGTTGATAATGTTTCCAATTCATTACTAACTAGTTTTGAACGTTTCTATTTCATCCCAAACAAGTTATTAACATTTTAACTTCATTCCATACTGGTTGTTAATGTTTCGATTTCATTGTAGACAAGTTTCAAAAGTTTCCATTACGTGGGAAACTAGTTGTGAATGTTTCCATTTCATTCCAAATCAGCTGTGAATGTTTCCATTTCGTTCCAAACTAGTTGTGAATGGTTTCCTTTCATTCCAAAGAAGTGGTGATTCTTTCTATTTCATTCTAAACTAGTTCGGAATGTTTCCATTCCATTCAAAACTAGTTGCAAACTTTTCCATTTCATTCCAAACTAATTCTGAGTGTTTCCATTTCATTCCAAACAAGTTGTGAGTGTTTCCATTTCATTCTAAATTAGTTGTGAATGTTTCCACTTCATTCGAAACAACTTGTAACTGTTTCCATTTCATTCTCAACAAGTTGTGATTGTTTCCATTTTATTCCAAACAACTTGTGAACGTTTCCATTTCTTTCCAAAGTCATTGCGAATGTTTCCATTTCATTTTGAACTAGTTGTGGATGTTTTCATTTCATTCAAAAGAAGTTGTAAGCGTTTCCATTTCGCTCTAAGCAAGTTGTGAATGCCTCTATTTCATTCTAAACTAGTTATGAATGTTTCCATTTCATTCCAAACAAGTTGTTAACGTTTCCATTTCATTTGAAACTAGTTGCAAATGTTTCCATTTCATTTCAAACTAGTTGTGATTGTTTTTCTTTCATTCCAAAGAAGTAGTGCTTGTTTCCCTTTCATTCGAAACTACTTGCTAATGTTTCGATTCTATTTTAAACTAGTTGTGAATGTTTCCATTTCATTCCAAACTAGTTGTGAATGTTTCGAGTTCATTCCAAACATGTTGTGAGTGTTTCCTTTTCATTCTAAACTAGTTGTGAATGTTTTCATTTCATTCAAAACAAGTTTTGAATGTTTCCATTTCAATCCCAACAAGTTGTGAATGTTTGCATCTCATTCGAAACAACTTGTGAATGTTTCCGTTTCATTTCAAACTTGTTGTGAATGTTTTCCTTTCATTACAAAGAAATAGTGATTGTTCCCACTTCATTCCAAACTAGTTGTGAGTGTTTCCATTCCATTCAAAAGTACTTGCGAATGTTTCCATTTCAATACAAACTAGTTGTGATTGTTTCCATTTCATTCCAAATAAGTCGTGAGAGTTTCCATTTCATTCTAAACTAGTTGTGAATGTTTCCATTTCATTCAAAACAAATTAAGAATGTTTCCAATTCATTCCAAACAAGTTGTGAATGTTTTCATTTCATTCAAATCTAGTTGTGAATATTTCGATTACATTCTGACCAAGTTGTGAATGTTTCCTTTGTAATCCAAAATAGTTGCCAATGCTTCCACTTCATTCCGAACTTGTTTTGAATGATTCCATTTTATTCCAAACAAGTTATGAAAGTTTCCTTTCTATTCTCAACTAGTTGTGAATGTTTGCATTTCAATCCAAACCAGTTGTGAAGTTTCTATTTCATTCCTAACTAGTTGTGAATGTTTCCATTCCATTCCAAACTAGTTATGAATGTTTCCACCCCATTCCAAACAAGTTGTGAATGTTTCTATTTCATTCCAAACATGTTGTGATTGTTTCAATTTCATTCCAAACAAGTTGTTAATGTTTCCAATTCATTCCTAATTAGTTATGGACGTTTCTACTTCATTCCAAATAAGTTATTAACGATTCCACTTTATTCCAAACTAGTTGTGAGTGTTTTGATTTCATTGCAGACAAGATCTGAAGTTTTCCATTACATGCCAAAACTAGTTGTGAATGTTTCCATGTCATTCCAAACTAATTGTGAAGATTTTCATTTCATTCCAAACTATTTGTGAATGTTTTCCTTTCATTCCGAAGAAGTAGTAATTGTTTCTGTTTCATTCCAAACAAGTTGTGAATGTTTCCATTCCCTTCTAAACTAGTTGCAAATTTTTCCATTTTATCCCAAACTAGTTGTGAGTGTTTCCATTTCAATCCAAACAAGTTGTTAGTGTTTCCATTTCATTATAAACTATATGTGAACGTTTCCTTTTCATTCAGAACAAGTTGTGAATATTTTTAGGCCTAAATACCTATTGCTCCCCTGAACTATGGTGACTCGGACAGTTTGCCCCCTGAACTATAAAATGGATCAACTCGAACCCTAAAGTTTGATGAGTGGGGCAATTCGAACCCTGAACTATGGTGACTCGGACAGTTTTCCCCTTGAACTATAAACTGGATCAATTTGAACCCTGAACTTTGATGAATCGGTCATTTTAGTCCCTTGACTCAGCCTAATTCTCACACCATCCATCTTTAATAGAGCAGCTGCTGCCACCGCCTCCTCCTCCGCCAGATCTCTGCCTTCCACAACCTTTCTGGCTTCTTCTTCACTTTCCTTTTCTCCTATCTGCGACACCGAAGCAGTCTCTTCCACAATCGAAGTAGCCTATTCCTCCACCACTCTTGTGACAGCACGTCGTGTCACTTTGAGATGGATGAATCGTGCCACTTGTTGGATGGAGAGTATTTGAATGAATCAGATGAATCATTGAGACGAAAAACATGCTCGACATCCAGGCCCTATCCTTTTCTTCACGTGCTTTGTTTGTTAGTGGCAGCATAGAATTGTGGCATATCCAATTCCGCTGATGTCAATCCACTATTGGGTCTCCAATTGGAACTCTGATGTCAATATGCTATTGGGTTTCTGCGATGTCAGGAAATCCAATCGAAACTCAGGAAGGCAGAAGGAATATAGAGGCGGTGTTGGATCGAGGCGGCGTCAAGAAGGAATGAGAGAAGGGAGTAGGCTACTTCGATTGTGGAGGATGCTGCTTTAGTGTCGGAGATAGGAGAAGAGGAAAGTGAAGAAGAAGCCAGAAAGGTTGTGGAAAGCAAAGATCGGGCGGAGGAGAGGGCAGTGGCAGCAGCTGCTCTGTTAAAGATGGATGACGTGAGAATTAGGCTGAGTCAAGGGACTAAAATGATCAGTTTATCAAAGTTCAAGGTTCGAATTGCCCCACTCATCAAAGTTTAGGGTTCGAATTGATCCACTTTATAGTTCAGGGGGCAAACTGTCCGAGTACCATAGTTCAGGCTTCGAATTGCCCCACTCATCAAAGTTTAGGGTTCGAATTGATCCATTTTATACTTTAGGGGGCAAACTGTCGGAGTCACCATAGTTCAGGGGAGCAATAGGTATTTAGGCCATATTTTTATTTCATTCTAAACAAGTTCTTAACATTTCCATTTCATTCCAAACAAGATGCTAACGTTTCCATTTCATTCAAAACTAGTTGTGAATGTTTACATTTCATTCCAAATAAGTCATAAGTGTTCCCATTTCATTGTAAACAAGTTGTGAATGTTTCCATTTCACTGTAAAGTAGTTGTGAATGTTTCCATTTCATTCCAAACAAGTGGCTAACGTTTCCATTTCATTCGAAACTAGTTGTGAATGTTTCCATTTCGTTCCAAACTAGTTGTGAATGTTTTCCTTTTATTCCAAAGAAGTTGTGATTGTTTCCATTTTATTCCAAAGTAGTTGTGAATGTTTCCATTCCATTCAAAACTAGTTGCAAACGTTTCCATTTCATTCCAAACTAACTGTGAATGTTTCCATTTCGTTTGATACAAGTTATGAGTGTTTCCATTTCATTCTAAACTAGTAGTAAATGTTTCCATTTCATTCAAAACAAGTTGTTAATGTTTCCGTTTCAATCCTAACAAGTTTGAATGTTTCGATTTCATTCAAATCTAGTTGTGAATGTTTCCATTGCAATCCAAACTAGTTGTCAATGCTTCCATTTCATTTAAAACGGGTTGCAAATGATTCCATTTCATTCTAAACAAGTTGTGAAAGTTTCCTTTTTAATCTCAACTAGTTGTGAATGTTTGCATTTCAATCAAAACATGTTGTGAAAGTTTCCATTTCATTCCCAACAAGTTGTGAATGTTATCATTCCATTCCAAATAAGTTGTGAATGTCGCCATTTCATTCCAAAAAAGTTGTGAATGTTTTGATTTCATTCCAAACATGTTCTTATCCTTTCCATTTCATTCCGAACAAGTTGTTAATGTTTCCAATTCGTTCCTAACTAGTTGTGATTGTTTCTATTTTATTCCAAGCAAGCTATTAACATTTCCACTTCATTCCAAACTAGTTGTGAGTGTTTCAATTTCATTGGAAGTTTCCACTACATGCCATACTATGTTATGTTCTTTCCATTTCATTCCAAACAAGTTGTGAATGTTTCCATTTCATTCCAGACTAGTTGTGAATTTTTTCCTTTCTTTCCAAAGAACCAGTGATTGTTTCGATTTCATTCCAAACTAGTTGTGAATGTTCCCATTTGATTCTAAACAAGTTATGAGTCTTTCCATTTCATTATAAACTAGTTGTGAATGTTTCCATTTCATTCAAAACAAGTTGTGACTATTTCCATTTCATTCCTAAATAGTTGTGAATTTTTCTATTTTATTCCAAAGAAGTTATTAACGTTCCTACTTCATTCCAATATAGTTGTGAGTGTTTCAATGTCATTGCAGATAAGTTCTGAAAGTTTCCACTACATGCCAAACTAGTTTTGAATGTTTCCATTTTATTCCAAAGTAGTTATGAATGTTTCCATTTCATTGCAAACAAGTTGTGAACGTTTCCATTCCATTCTAAACTAGTTACAAATTTTTCCGTTTCATTACAAACTAGTTGTGAACGTTTCCACTTTCATTCTAAACTAGTTATGAAGGTTTCCATTTCATTGTCAACAAGTTGTTAGCATTTTTAGTTTATTCAAAACTAGTTGTGAATGTTTCCATTTCATTCCAAATTAGCTGTGATCGTTTTCCTTTCATTCAAAAGAAGTAGTGATTGTTTCCATTTCATCCCAAGCTAGTTGTAAATGTTTCCATTCCGTTCAAAACTAGTTGTGAACGTTTCGATTTCATTCGAAACAAGTTGTGAGTGTTTCCATTTCATTCTAAACTAGTTGTGAACATTTCCATTTCAATCCCAACAAGTTGAGAATGTTTCCATTTCATTCCAAACAACTTGTGAGTGTTCTATTTCATTCTAAACAAGTTTTTAACGGTTCCATTTCTTTCCAAACTTGTTGTGAATATCTCCATTTCATTCTAAACATGTTGTGAATGTCTCCATTTCATTTTAAACTACTTTTGAATGTCTCCATTTCATTCCAAACTAGTTGTTAATGTTTCCATTTCATTCGAAAATAGTTGTGATTGTTTCCATTTCATTCCAAAATAAGTTGTGAATGTTTCCATTTCACTCTAAACAAGTTCTTAACGTTTCCATTTAATTCCAAACTACATGTGAATGTTTACATTTCATTCTAAACTAGTTGTGAATGTTTCCATTTCATTCCAAACCAGTTGTGAATGTTTCCATTTCATTCCAAACTAGTTCTGAATGGTTTACTTTCATTCCAAAGAGGCGGTGATTCTTTCCATTTCATTCTAAACTAGTTGTGAATGATTCCATTCCATTCAAAACTACTTGCAAATTTTTCCATTTATTTCTAAACCAATTGTGAATGTTTCCATTTCATTCCAAATAAGTTATGAGCGTTTCCATTCCATTCTAAACTAGTTGTGAATGTGTCCACTTCATTCGAAACAAGTTGTAGCTGTTTCCATTTCATTCTCAACAAGTTGTGAATGTTTCCATTTCGTTCCAAACAAGTTGTGAATGTTTCCATTTCTTTCCAAACTAGTTGTGAATGTTTCCATTTCATTCTAAACTAGTTGTGGATATTTCCATTTCATTCCAAAGAAGTTGTAAGTGTTTCTATTTTATTCTAAGCAAGTTGGGAATGTTTCCATTTTATTCTAAACTAGTTATGAACGTTTCCATTTCATTCCAAACAAGTTGTTAACATTTCCATTTCATTTCAAACTAGTTGTGAATGTTTTTCTTTCATTCTAAAGAATTAGTGCTTGTTTCCACTTCATTCGAAACTAGATGTTAATGTTTCCATTCCATTTAAAACTAGTTGTGAATGCTTCCATTTCATTCCAAACTAGTTGTGAGTGTTTCCATTTGATTCCAAACAAGTCGTGAGTGTTTCCATTTCATTCTAAACAAGTTGTGAATGTCTCCATTTCATTGAAAACAAGTTGTGAGTGTTTCCATTTCAATCCCAACAAGTTGTGAATGTTTCCATTCCATTTGAAACAGCATGTGAATGTTTCCATTTCATTTCAAACTAGTTGTGAATGTTTTCCTTTCATTCCAAAGAAGTAGTAGTTGTTCCCATTTCATTCCAAACTAGTTGTCAGTGTTTCCATTCCATTCAAAACTACTTGCGATTGTTTCCACTTCAATCCAAACTAGTTGTGAATGTTTCCATTTCATTCCAAATAAGTTGTGAGAGTTTCCATTTCATTCTAAACTCGTTGTGAATGTTTCCATTTCATTCAAAACAAGTTGTGAATGTTTCCAATTCAATCCCAACAGGTTGTGATGTTTCCATTTCATTCAAATCTAGTTGTGGATGTTTCTATTCCATTCCAACCAAGCTGTGAATGTTTCCTTTGTTGTCCAAAATAGTTGCCAATGCTACCATTTCATTCTGAACTAGTTTTGAATGATTCCATTTCACTCCAAACAAGTTATGAAAGTTTCCTTTCTATTCTCAACTAGTTGTGAATGTTTGCATTTCAATCCAAACAAGTTGTGAAAGTTCCTATTTCATTCCTAACAAGTTGTGAATGTTTCCATTCCTTTACAAACTAGTTGTGAATGTTTCCATTCCACCCGAAAGAAGTTGTGAAAGTTTCCATTTCACTCCAAACATGCTGTGGTCGTTTGCATTTTATTCCAAACATGTTGTTAATGTTTCCAATACATTCCTAACTGGTTGTGAACATTTCTACTTCATTCCAAACAAGTTATTAACGTTTCCACTTCATTCCAAACCAGTTGTGACTGTTTTGATTTCATTGCAGACAAGATCTGAAGTTTTCCATTACATGCCAAAACTAATTGTGAATGTTTCCATTTTATTCCAAACTAGTTGTGAATATTTCCATTTCATTCCAAACTAGTTGTGAATGTTTTCCTTTCATTCCAAAGAAGAAGTGAATGTTTCCATTTCATTCCAAACTAGTTGTGAATGTTTCCATTCCATTCTAAACTAGTTGCAAATTTTTCCATTTTATTCCCAACTAGTTGTGAATGTTTCCATTTCATTCCAAACAAGTTGTTAGTGTTTACATTTCAATCTAAACTAGTTGTGAACGTTTCCTTATTATTCAGAACAAGTTGTGAATGTCTCCATTTCATTCTAAATAATTTCTTAACATTTCCATTTCATTCTAAACTAGTTGTGAATGTTTCCATTTCATTCCAAATAAGTTGTAAGTGTTTCCATTTCATTCTAAACAAGTTGTTAATGTTTCCATTTCATTGTAAACTAGTTGTGAATGTTTCCATTTCATTCCAAACAAGTTGTTAACATTTTGATTTCATTCAAAACTAGTTATAAAGGTTTCCATTTCATTCCAAACTAGTTGTGAACGTTTTCCTTTCATTCCAAAGAAGTTGTGATTGTTTCCATTTTATTCCAACCTAGTTGTGAATATTTCCATTCCATTCAAAACTAGTTGCAAACGTTCCCATTTCATTCCAAATTAGTTGTTAATGTTTCGATTTCGTTCGAAACAAGTTATGAGTGTTTCCATATCATTCTAAACTAGTAGTAAATGTTTCTATTTCATTCAAAACAAGTTATGAATGTTTCCATTTGAATCCTAACAAGTTGTGAACGTTTCCGTTTCATTCAAATCTAGTTGTGAATGTTTCCATTCCATTCGAAACAAGTTGTGAATGTTTCCATTGCAATCCAAACTAGTTGTCAATGCTTCAATTTCATTCCAAACTGATTACGAACGATTCCATTTCATTCCAAACAAGTTGTGAAAGTTTCCTTTTTAATCTCAACTAGTTGTGAATGTTTCCATTTCAATCCAAACATGTTGTGAAAGTTTCCAATTCATTCCTAACTAGCTGTGAATGTTAGCATTCGATTCCAAACTAGTTGTGAATGTCGCCATTTCATTCCAAGCAAGTTGTTAATGTTTCCATTTCATTCCAAACACGTTCTTATTATTTCCATTTCATTTCAAACAAGTTGTTAATGTTCCCAATGAAGATTTTCAGGATCTCAATAATAACATACTCTTATGTTATTCATTTGTGTATATGCCACATGCATATAAGTTTTCCATACATATTGTCTCAAAAAACAATATCTAGCATGCTATTTGAGTTCAACATGAATATAGACATACTTATCCAGTCAAACAAACTTAGCATGCCACTAAGATCATTCATAAAACTTAAATCCTTAGCATGCTACTAAAGCAAGAAAGGATGCGTACCTTCCTTTTTGATAGTCTTGTGCCGAAAAGGAAAAGGAAGGACTTGATCTTAGAGATACGCCTTGAGGCTTGAATTGAGATGAAGAATCTCAATGTAATTCCACCCACAATGCTCTAAGAAAGTGTCTAATATTTCAGCTCTTTAAAGGAATGAAAGGAGGAATTTTTCTCTCAAGAAAAATGGTGCAAATTGAGTGTAAAATTCGTACTCTCAATGGCCAGCCACTAAAGGCTATTTATAGATGACCAAAAGGCACACCTTTACACCAAGAAAGATGTCCTTTAAGCCAAAGAACACTTCCTTTGGCTAAGGGTCATGTATGGTGGCGAAAATACATGTCTTTTAAGTCTAAAGGACATCACATTTGGTGCTATAAGCACCCTATGGCCGAATATACATGTCCATTCACCCAAGGAACACTTCCTTTGGATGAAAGGCCATGTTCTTTTAGCCAAGAGTTATTTCTTTTGATGAAGAGACATACCTTTACACAAAAGATGTGTCTCTTGGTGGTTTTGAGCTAAAAACAAGGTGAGCTGGCACAAAGCTAGCTCAATATGCTACTTATGCACCATTGAGCTCCTTTGAGCTCCAACCAAGCACCATGAACTAAGGTCCAGCTCCAAGAACTGACCTTGAGCTGGAGTTAGCTGCTTTCAGCTGAAGTAAACTGAAGTCCAGCTACACTGAGCTACCAAAAGCCGAAGTGAGCTGACTTGAGCTGACTTGAGCTGAAGTCCAGCTACATTCAGCTACCATAAGCTGAAGTGAGCTGACTTGAGCTGACTTGAGCTAACTTGAGCTGAAGTCCAGCTACATTCAGCTACCATAAGCTGAAGTGAGCTGACTTGAGCTGACTTGAGCTAACTTGAGCTGAAGTCCAGCTACTTTGAGCTACTTATAGCTGAAGTGAGCTGACTTGAGCTAAGGGGAGCTACTTCTAGCTGCCTTAGATACCTTTTCAAGCTATAGTTAGCTCAACGAGCTCAAATCCTATCTTAAAAGGATCTTGGTGCGCCAAGAATTCCAACACCCAATTCAATCCTAACTAGTTGTGAACATTTCTGTTTCATTCCGAACAAGTTATTAACAGTTCCACTTCATTCCAAATTAGTTGTGAGTGTTTTGATTTCATTGCAGGCAAGTTTTGAAAGTTTCCATTGCATGCCATACTAGTTGTGATTATTTCCATTTCATTCCAAACTAGTTGTGAAAGTTTCCATTTCATTCCAAACTACTTGTGAATTTTTTCCTTTCTTAACAGAGAACCAGTGATTGTTTCCATTTCATTCCAAACTAGTTGCGAATATTTCATTCCAGTGAAAACAAGTTGCAAATTTTTCTATTTCATTCCAAACTAGTTGCGAATGTTTCCATTTGATTCCAAAGAAGTTGTGAGTGTTTCTATTTCATTATAAACGAGTTGTGAATGTTTCCATTTCATTTAAAACAAGTTGTGACTGTTTCCATTTCATTCCTAACTAGTTGTGAATGTTTCTATTTCATTCCAAACAAGTTATTAACGTTTCCACTTCATTCCAATCTAGTTGTGAGTGTTCCATTTTCATCACAGACAAGTTCTGAAAGTTTCCACTACATGCCAAACTAGTTGTGAATGTTTCCATTCCATTCTAAACTAGTTACAAAAGTTTCAGTTTCATTGCAAACTAGTTGTGAATGTTTTCATCTCATTCCAAACAAGTTGTGAGTGTTTCCATTTCATTCTAAACTAGTTGTGAACGTTTCCAATTCATTCAAAACAAGTTGTGAGTGTTTCCATTTCGTTCTAAACTAGTTGTGAACATTTCCGTTCCATTCCAACAAGTTGTTAATGACCATTTTTTTTGAAACTAATTGTTAATGTTTCCATTTCATTCCAAATTATTTGTGACCGTTTTCCTTTCATTCCAAAGAAGTAGTGATTGTTTCCATTTCATTCCAAACTAGTTCAAATGTTTCCATTCCGTTTAAAACTAGTTGTGAACTAGTTGTGAACGTTTCCATTTCATTCAAAACAAGTTGTGATTATTTCCATTTCATTCTAAACTAGTTGTGAACATTTCCATTTCATTCCCAACAAGTTGAGAGTGTTTCCATTTCATTCTGAACAAGTTGTGAATGTTTCCATTTTCTAAACAAGTTTTTAACGTTTCTATTTCTTTCCAAACTAGTTGTGAATGTTTACAATTCATTCTAAACCAGTTGTGAATGTCTCCATTTAATTCTAAAGTAGTTGTGAATGTCTCCATTTCATTCCAAACTAGTTGTTAACATTTCCATTTCATTCGAAACTAGTTGTGGTTGTTTCTATTTCATTCCAAAATAAGTTGTGAATGTTTCCATTTCATTCTAAACAAGTTCTTAACGTTTCTATTTAATTCTAAACTAGTTGTGAATGTTTCCATTTCATTCTAAACTAGTTGTGAATGTTTCTGCTTCATTCCAAATATGTTGTAAGTGTTTCGATTTTATTCTAAACAAGTTGTAAATGTTTCCATTTCATTCTAAACTAGTTGTGAATGTTTCCATTTCATTCCAAACAAGTTGTTAACATTTCCATTTCATTCGAAACTAGTTATGAATGTTTGCATTTTTTTCCAAACTAGTTGTGACTGTTTCCATTACATTCAAAACTAGTTGAAAATGTTTCCATTTCATTCCAAACTAGTTGTGAATGTTTCCATTTCATTCCTAACAAGTTGTGAGCATTTCCACTTCATTCTAAACTGCTTGCGAACGTTTCCATTTCATTCCCAGCAACTTCTTAACGTTTCCATTTCATTCCGAACTGGTTATGAACGTTTCCATTTCATTATAAACTAGTTGTGAATGTTTCCACTTCATTCCAAATAAGTTGTCAGTGTTTCCATTTTAATCTAAACAAGTTATGATGTTTCCATTTCATTCTAAAATAGTTGTGAATGTTGCCATTTCATTCCAAACAAGTTGTGAATGTTTCCATTTCATTCTAAACATGTTCTTAACGTTTCCATTTCATTGTAAACTTGTTGCAAATGTTTCCATTTTATTCCAAATAAGTTGCAAGTGTTTCCGTTTCATTCTAAACAAGTTGTCAATGTTTCCATTTCATTCTAAACTAGTGGTGAATGTTTCCATTTCATTCCAAACAGGTTGTGAATGTTTCCATTTCATTCCAAACAAGTTGTGAGTGTTTCCATTTCATTGTAAACTAGTCGTGAATGGTTCCATTTCCTTCAAAATAGGTTGTGAATGTTTCCATTTCAATCCCAACAAGTTGTGAATGTTTCCATTTCTTTCAAATCTAGTTATGAATGTTTGCATTTCAATCCAAACAAGTTATGAATGTTTCCATTGCAATCCGAACTAGTTGTCTATGCTTCCATTTCATTCCAAACTGGTTGTGAATGATTCAATTTCATTCCAATCTGGTTGCGATTGATTCCATTTCATTCCAAACAAGTTGTGAAAGTTTCTTTTTTAATCTCAACTAGTTGTGAATGTTTGCATTTCAATCCAAACATGTTGTGAAAGTTTCCATTTCATTCCTAACTAGTTGGGAATGTTTTCATTTCATTCCAAACAAGTTGTAAATGTTTTCATTTCATTCCAAACATGTTCTTATCATTTCCATTTCATTCCGAACAAGTTGTTAATGTTTCCAATTCACTCCCAACTTGTTGTGAATGTTCCTACTTCATTCCAAACAAGTTATTAACGTTTCCACTTCATTCCAAACTATTTTTGAGTGTTTCAATTTCATCGCAAATAGGATCTGAAGGTTTCCATTACATGCCTAACTAGTTGTAAACATTACCATTTCATTCCAAAGTAGTTGTGAATGTTTCCATTTCATTACAAACTAGTTGTGAATGTTTTCCTTTCATTGCAAAAAGCAGTGATTGTTTCAATTTCATTCCAAACTAGTTGTGAATGTTTCCATTCCATTCTAAACTTGTTGCAAAATTTTTCATTTCATTCCAAACTTGTCGTGAATGTTTACATTTCATTCCAAACAAGTTGTGAGTGTTTCCATTACATTCTAAACGAGTTGTGAACGTTTCCATTTCATTCAAAACAAGTTGTGAATATTTCCATTTCATTCTAAACAAGTTCTTAACATTTCCATTTCATTCCAAACTAGTTGTGAACATTTCCATTTCATTCTAAACTAGTTGTGAATGTTTCCATTTCATTCCAAATAAGTTGTGAGGGTTCCCATTTCATTCTAAACAACTAGTGATTGTTTCCATTTCATTGTAAGCTAGTTGTGAATGTTTCCATTTCATTCCAAACAAGTCTTTAACGTTTTCGTTTCATTCAAAAATAGTTGTGAACGTTTCCATTTCAACCCAAACTAGTTGTGAATGTTTTCCTTTCATTCCAAACTAGTTGTGAATGTTTTCATTTCATTCAAAACAAGTTGTGAGTGTTTCCATTTCATTCTAAATTAGTAGTGAATGTTTCCATTTCATTCAAAACAAGTTGTGAATGTTTCCATTTCATTCAAATCTAGTTGTGAATGTTTCCATTCCATTCCAAACAAGTTGTGAATGTTTCCATTGGAATCCAAACTAGTTGTCAATGCTTCCATTTCATTCCAAACTGGTTGCGAATGATTCCATTTCATTCAAAACAAGTTGTGAAAGTTTCCTTTTTATTCTCAACTAGTTGTGAATGTTTGATTTTCAATCCAAACATGTTGTGAATGTTTCCATTTCATTCCTAACAAGTTGTGAATGTTTCCATTCCATTCTTAACTAGTTGTGAATTTTTCCATTTCATTCCAAACAAGCTGTGAATGTTTTCATTTCATTCCAAACATGTTGTTATAGTTTCCATTTCATCCCAAACAAGTTGTTAAAGTTTCCAACTCATTTCTTACTAGTTGTGAACGTTTCTATTTCATTCCAAACTAGTTATTAACGTTTCCACTTCATTCCAAACTAGTTGTGAGTGTTTCGATTTCATTGCAGGCAAGTTCTAAAAGTTTCCATCAGATGCCAAACTAGTTGTGATTATTTCCACTTCATTCCAAACTAGTTGTGAATGTTTTCGCTCGATCCAAAACAAGTTCCAAATTTTACCAATTCATTCCAAACTAGTTGTGAATGTTTCCATTTGATTCCGAACAAGTTATAAGTGTTTCCATTTCATTATAAACTAGTTATGAATGTTTCCATTTCATTCAAAACAAGTTGTGACTATTTCCATTTCATTCCCACCAAGTTGTGAATGTTTACATTTCATTGTAAACAAGCTGTGAATTTTTCTGTATCATTCTAAACAAGTTCTTACTGTTTCTATTTCATTCCAAACTAGTTGTGAATGTTTCCATTTCATTGCAAAGAGTTTTAAGTGTTTCCATTAAATTCTAAACAAGTTGTGAATGGTTCCATTTCATTCTAAACTAGTTATGAATGTTTCCATTTCATTCCAAAAAAGCTATTAACGTTTACATTTCATCCAAAACTAGTTGTGAATGTTTCAATTTCATTCCAAACTAGTTGTGAATGTTTTCCTTTAATTCCAAACAAGTAGTGATTGTTTCCATTTTATTCAAAACAAGTTGGGAAAGTTTCCATTCCATTCAAAACTAGTTGCGACTGTTTCCATTTTGTTCCAAACTAGTTGTGAATGTTTCCATTTATTTAAAAACAACTTGTGTGTGTTTCCATTTCATTCTAAACTAGTTGTGAATGTTTACATTTCATCCAAAACAAGTTGTGAATGTTTAAATTTCATTCCCAACAATTTTTGAATGTTTCCATTTCATTCCAAACAAGTTGTGAATGTTTCCATTTCATTCGAAACAAGTTGTTAACGTTTTCTTTTCATTGCAAACTAGTTGTAAATATTTCCATTTCATTCCCAACTAGTTGTGAATGTTTTCATTTCATTCCCGAGACGTTGTAAGTTTTTTTATTTCATTCTAGACTAGTTGTGAATGTTTCCATTTCAGTCCAAACTAGTTGTGAATGTTACCATTTCATTCCAAACTAGTTGTGAACATTTCTATTTCATTCCAAACAAGTTGTTAACGTTTCCACTTCATTCCAAAAGTAGTTGTGAGTGTTTGGATTTCATTCCAAACAAGTTCTGAAAGTTTCCATTCCATGCAAAACTAATGGTGAATGTTTCCATTTTATTCCAAATCAATTATGAATATTTTCATTTCATTCCAAACTAGTTGTGAATGTTTCCATATCATTGCAAACTAGTTGTGAATGTTTTCATTTCATTCCAAAGATGTAGTGATTGGTTCCATTTCATTCCAAAGATGCAGTGATTATTTCCATTCCATTCAAAACTAGTTATGAATATTTCCATTTCATTCAAAACATGTTGTGAATGTTTCCATTTCATTCCCAACAAGTTGTAAATGTTTCCACTTCATTCCAAACAAGTTGTGAATGCTTCCATTTCAATCTAAACAAGTTGTTAACGTCTCCATTTAATTCCAAACTAGTTGTGAATACTTCCAGTTCTTTCTAAACTAGTTCTGAATGTTTCCACTTCATTCCAAACTTGTTGTGTGTTTCGATTTCATTCCAAACAAGGTTTGAAAGTTTCAATTCCAAGCCAAACTAGTTGTGAATGCTTCCATTTCATTCTAAATGAGTTGTGAATATTTTAATTTCATTCCAAAATGAATATAAGCGTTTTCATTGCATTCCAAACAAGTTATGAATGTTTCCATTTCATTCCAAAGAAGTTATGATTGTTTCCATTTCATTCCAAAGAAGTTATGATTGTTTCCATTTCATTCTAAACTACTTGTTGTTTTGATTTCAATCCAAACAGGTTGTTAACGTTTTGAATTCATTCCTAACTAGTTGTTAATATTTCCATTTCGTTACAAACAAGTTGTCAACATTTCCATATCATTCCAAAGAAGTAGTGAATGTTTCCATTTAATTCAAAGCAAGTTGTGAATGTTTCCATTTCTTGCCAAACAAGTTGTGAATGTTTGCATTTCATGCCAAACTTATTGTGAATGTTTCCATTTCATTCCAAACTATATGTGAATGTTTCAATTTCATTCTATACTAGTTGTGAGTGTTTTCCTTACATTCCAAACAAGTTATGAATGTTTCTATTTCATTGCAAAGAAGTGGTAAACGTTTCCATTTCATTCAAAACAAGTTGTGACTGTTTCCATTTGATTCCAAATAAGTTGTGAGTGTTTCCATTTCATTCCAAACTAGTTGTGAGTGTTTCCATTTTATTCAAAACAAGTTATGAATGTTTCCATTTCATTCCCAACAAGTTGTGAATGTTTCCAGTTCATTCTGAATAAGTTGTGAACATTTCCATTTCATTCCAGACTAGTTATGAATGTTTCCATTTCATTCTCAACTAGTTGTGAATGTTTCCATTTCGTTCCAAAGAAGTTATAAGTGTTTCCATTTCATTCTAAAGTAGTTGTGAATGTTTCTATTTCATTCAAAATGAGTTTTTAATGTTTCCATTTCATTCCAAACTAATTGTGAAGGTTTCTATTTCATTCCAAACAATTTGTCAACGTTTCCACTTCTTTCCAAACTAGTTGTGAGTGTTACGATTTCATTCCAAACAAGTTCTAAAAATTTCAATTCCATGCCAAACAAGTTGTGAATGTTTCCATGTTATTCCAAATTAGTTGCGAATGTTTTCATTTCATTGCAAACTTGTTGTGAATGTTTTCATTTCATTCCAAACTAGTTGTGAATGTTTTCATTTCATTCCAAAGATGTAGTGATTTTTTCCATTTCATTCCAAAGATCTAGTGATTGTTTCCCTTCCATTCCAAACTAGCTGTGAATGTTTCCATTTCATTCTAAACAAGTTTTCAATGTTTCCATTTTATTCCAAACAAGTTGTGAATGTGTCCATTTCATTCCAAATAGGTTGTGAATGTTTCACTTTCAATCTAAACAAGTTTTTAATGTTTCCATTTCATTCTAAACTAGTTGTGAATGTTTTCATTTCATTCTAAACTAGTTGTGAATGTTTCCACTTCATTCCAAAGAAGTTGTAGGTGTTTCCATTTCATTCTAAAGTAGCTGTAAATGTTTCCATTTCATTCTAAACAAGTTTTCAATGTTTCCATTTTATTCCAAACAAGTTGTGAATGTGTCCATTTCATTCCAAACAGGTTGTGAATTTTTCTATTTCAATCTAAACAAGTTTTTAACATTTCCATTTCATTCCAAACTAGTTGTGAATGTTTCCATTTCATTGTAAACTAGTTGTGAATGTTTCCACTTCATTCCAAAGAAGTTGTAGTTGTGAATGTTTTCATTTCATTGCAAACTAGTTGTGAATGTTTCCATTTCATTCCAAACTACTTGTTAATGTTTCCATTTCATTCCAAACAAGGTGTTAACGTTTTCATTTCAGTCCAAACTAGTTGTGAGTGTTTCCATTGCATTCCAAACAAGTTTTGAATGTCTCTATTCTAGTCCAAACTTGTTGTGAATGTTTCCATTTAATTCCAAACAGGTTGTGAATGTTTATATTTCATTCCATTGAAGTAGTGATTGTTTCCACTTCATTGTTGTGAATGTTTTCCATTCCATTGCAAAGTAGTTGTGAATGTTTCCATTTCATTCCAAATAAGTTGTGAATGTTTCCATATCATTCTAAACTAGTTGTGAATGCTTACAGTTCATTCTAAAGAACTTGTTAATGTTACCATTTCATTTCGAACTAGTTATGAATGTTACCATTTCATTCCAAACTAGTTGTTGTCCACTTTGATGATATCTTAGTATATATCAAGAACCTAGGAGAGCATGTTCCACACCTAACACAAGCACTAAGCACCTTAAGAGGACAAAAGTTGTATGCTAACTTGAAGAAGTGTTCTTTTTGTGTTGATAAAGTTGTTTTCCTTAGTTGTATTGTGAGTTCACATGGAATTAAGGTGGATCAAGAAAAGGTAAGAGCCATACAAGAATGGCCGATGCCAACATCCATAACTGAGGTAAGATCATTCCATGGGTTAGCTAGCTTCTATAGGAGGTTTGTAAGGAATTTTTCTTGCATTGTTGCACCTCTAACTGAAGTTGTAAAGAAGAATCTTGGATTTAAGTGGGGGAAAGCTCAAGAGGAGGCTTTCGGGTTACTTAAGAAAAGGTTGTGTAATGCACCACTTCTAGCTTTGCCTAACTTTGCTAATACTTTTGAGGTTGAATGTGATGCTTTAGGTATAGGCATTGGAGCTGTGTTGATGCAAGGAGGCGGACCCATTGCATACTTTAGTGAGAAGTTAAATGGTGCTACCTTGAACTATCCCACTTATGACAAAGAGCTCTACGCTTTGGTAAGAGCTTTAGAGATTTGGCAACACTACTTGTGGCCGAGAGAGTTTGTTATCCACATTGATCATCAAGCCCTTAAGTTTCTTAATGGGCAAGGTAAGCTAAATAGAAGGCATGCTAAATGGGTAGAGTTCATTGAGTCATTCCCATATGTTATCAAATACAAGCAAGGTAAGGATAATGTAGTGGTGGTTGCACTTTCTAGGAGGTATGCTTTACTTTCGGCTTTAGATTCTAAAGTATTGGGTTTTGAACATTTGAAAGATTTGTATGCTTCTAATGATGTTTTTGGTGAGATTTATGCTAAGTATTCTAAATTTTCTTTTGAAAAGTTCTATCAAGTTAATGGGTTTCTTTTCAAAGAAAACAGGTTGTGTATTCCCAAGACATCCTTAACGGAATTGCTCACAAAAGAAGCTCATTGTGGAGGACTTATGGGACACGTTGGACAAGCCAAAACCTTGCATACTTTGAAGGAACATTATCATTGGCTAAATATGGTAAAGGATGTAAGGAAGGTTTGTGATCAATGCATAGCATGTAGGAAGGCTAAATCCACTCACACTTCACAAGGTTTATACATACCACTTCCTACACCTAGTCATCCATGGGTTGATATTTCAAGGGATTTCATTGTTGGATTGCCTAGGACTAGAGGAAACCTAGACTCAATCTTTGTTGTAGTTGATAGGTTTTCTAAGATGGCTCACTTTATTCCATGTAATAAGACTAATGATGCTATACGTGTGGCTAAATTATTTTTCAAGGAAGTTGTTAAGCTTCATGGGGTTCTAAGAACCATAGTTTCGGATAGGGACACTAATTTTCTAAGCCACTTTTGGAGGACTTCGTGGGGAAAGCTTAGCACTACGCTTTTGTTTTCTACATCTTGCCACCCACAAACTGATGGGAAAACTAAGGTAACAAATAGGACCTTAGGTTCCATGCTTAGAGATATCATTGGTAAGAACTTGAAATCTTGGGAAGACTGTTTGCCTCATATAGAGTTTGCTTACAATAGGTCCATGCATTCTACTACTAGTTTATCACCTTTTGAGATTGTTTATGGTTTTAATCCTTTAACTCCATTAGATCTTTTACCATTACCTACTCATGAGGTTTCTAGTTTGGATGGTAGTAAAAGGGCCGAAAGCATCAAGAGGTTGCATGAGAAGGTTAAGCAACAAATTGAGCACAAAAATCAACAAGTTGCTAAACAAGCCAACCAAGGCGGAAGGAGAGTTATCTTTGAGCCTGGAGATTTGCACATGAGGAAGGAAAGATTTCCAGCTGTAAGAAGGACTAAGCTTCATCCAAGAGGAGATGGTCCATTCCAAGTCATTAAGAAGATCAATGAAAATACATACATGCTAGACTTGCCGGGTGAATACAATGTGAGTGCTACTTTCAACGTTTCTGATTTGTCTGTGTTTGAACATGCAAATTCATGGACGAATCCTTCTAAGGAGGGGGGAGTTGATATGATCAAGGAAGACAAACTCAAGGAAATCAAGGATCCATTGAAGGTTTCTAGTGGACCATGACAAGGAAGAAGGCTAAGGAGCTCACTAGTGCACTTCAAGCCTTTGTTTCAAGCTTCTTCCTGGAGAATGGACGTGGAACTTCACAAGGAGCTATTGGAACTTTCAATACATCTTATCGAGATGATTTACAAGCTTGTTACTCAATCCTAGAGTGCCTAGACAAGTCACAAAGCAAGGACATCGAGGACACCACTCAAAATGCACCTTTTGAGCCCCCTTGAGTGTTCTTGATGCATTTTGTGTCTACAAGCTGGATCTTTGAGCTCTGACTTTTCAAGACCTCTTTCCAACATTTAAGAGGAATAATTATGCCATTGGAACTCAAATATTCAATCTTTGAGCTGAAGATACAATTGAAAACCCTAAAGAACCCAAAGTGCACCCGAGAAGACCATTTGGGGTTTTTTGGGGTCAAACGTGTATTTGCACTTTATTTTTGTTAATTTCCTAGTTATTTACATTATTTAGGATGTTATTTAGGCTATGGAATTAATTCAGGTAACTTAGGACAAGTGGCATATGCTGCATACCTAAAACAAAGTTGAAGGGATATGGGAGTCCTAGTTTGACTAGGTTTTCTTGAGTCCTTTGTAACTAGGTTTCCTAGGTGACTTGGGCTGCAAAATTTGGCCTGTCTTTTACCCTAGTTTAGGCCTATAAATAGGGACATATTCTAGATGAAAAACACAACTTTCAACTAAAATAATACTGCTACTTTGGAGAGAATTCTCTTTGGTTCTTGGCGGACTACCTTGGTGCACAAGTTTGCTTGTGTTCTGGGTGTTTTATACTTCTCGTTTCTAATCACAGGTTAATTAGGGGCGGGGCTTTTAAATCCAGTCTCTTTGATGTCTTGTGGAGCTTGAAAAATATCTTGGGTGCATTTCATGGCCTTTATACAATTGGGGTTCGCATCAAGTTGTGAATGTTTCCATTCCATTCCAAACTAGTTGTGAATGTTTCCAATTCATTCCAAACAGGTTGTGAATGTTTCCATTTCATTCCAAACAAGTTGTGATTGTTTCCATTTCATTCCAAAAAAGTTGTTAAGGTTTCCAATTCAATCCTAACTAGTTGTGAATGTTTCTATTTCATTCCAAACAAGTTGTTAACGTTTCCACTTCATTCCCAACTAGTTGTGAGTGCTTCGATTTCACTCCAAACAACTTCTGAAAGTTTCTATTACATGCCAAACTAGTTGTGAATATTTTCATTACATTCCAAACTACTTGTGAATATGTCCATTGCAATCAAAACTAGTTGTGAATGTTTTCATTTCATTCCAAATAAGTAGTGATTGTTTCCATATCATTCCAAACTAGTTGTGAATGTTTCCATTCAATTCAAAACTAGTCATGAATGTTTCCATTTCAATTCAAAACTATTTGTGAATGTTTCCATTTCATTCTAAACAACATGTTAACGCTTCCATTTCACTCCAAACAAGTTGTGAGTGTTTCCATTCCACTCTAAACTAGTTCTCAATGTTTCCATTACATTCAAAATAAGTTATGAATATTTCCATTTCATTCCCAACAAGTTGTGAATGTTCCGATTTCATTCCAAGGAAGTTGTGAATGTTTCCATTTCATTCTAAACAAGTTGTTAACATTTTCATTTCATTCCAAACTAGTTGTGAATGTTTCCATTTTATTCTAAACTAGTTGTGAAAGTTTCCATTTTATTCTAAAGAAGTTGTAAGTGTTTCCGTTTCATTCGAAACTAGTTGTGATGGTTTACATTTCATTTGAAACAAGTTGTTAACTTTTCTATTTCATTCCAAACTAGATGTGAATGTTTCCATTTCAATCCAAACAAGTTGTTAATGTTTCCAGTTCATTCCAAACTAGTTGTGAGTGTTTAGATCTCATTCCAAAAAAGTTGTGAATGTTTACATTTCATTCCAAACAAGTTGTCAATATTTTTATTTCGTTCCAAACTCCTTGTGAATGTTTCCAATTCATTCCAAACTAGTTGCAAATTTTTCCATTTAACTCCAAAGAAGTAGTGATTGTTTCAATTTCTGTCCAAACCAGTTGTGAATGTTTCCATTCCATTCGAAACTAGTTGTGAATGTTTCCATTTCATTCCAAACTAGTTGTGAACGTTCCATTTCATTCCAAACAAGTTGTGAATGTTTTCATTTCTTTCTAAACTAGTTGTGAAAGTTTCCATTTCATTCCAAAAAAATTGTGAACGTTTCCATTTCAGTCGCAATAAGTTGTGAATGTTTTCATTTTATTCCAAACATGTTGTGAATGTTTCCATTTCAATCTAAACAAGTTGTTAAGGTTTCCATTTCATTCCAAAGTAGTTATGAATGTTTCCATTTCATTCTAAACTAGTTGTGAATGTTTCAGTTTCATTCCAAAGAAGTTGTAAGTGTTTCCATTTCATTCTAAACTTGTTGTGAATGTTTCCATTTAATTCGAAACAAGTTGTTAACGTTTCCATTTCATTCTAGGCTAGTTGTGAATCTGAATGTTTCCACTTCATTCCAAACAAGTTGTGAATGTTTTCATGACATTCTAAACTAGTTTTGAATGCTTCGAATTCATTCCAAACAACTTGTTAATGTTACCATTTCATTCCAAACTAGTTATCAATGTTTCCACTTCATTGTAAACTAGTTGTGAATGTTTCTATTTGATTCCGAACAAGTTGTAAATGTTGTCTTTTCATTCGAAACTGTTGCACATGTTTCCATTACATTCCAAACTACTTGTGAATGTTTCCATTTCATTCTAAATGAGTTGCAAATGTTTCCATTTCATGCCAAACAAGTTGTGAATGTTGCATTTTCATTCAAAACTAGTTGTGCATGTTTCCAACTCATTCCAAACAAGTTATGAATGTTTCTAATTCATTCGAAACAAGTTGTTAATGTTTACATTTCATTCCAAACTAGCAAGGAATGTTCCCATTTCATTCCAAAAAAGTTTGGAATGTTTCCATTCATTCCAAACTCGTTGTGAATGTTTCCATTTCATTCCAAACAAGTTGTGATTGTTTCCATTACATTCCAAACAAGTTCTATATGTTTCCATTTCATTCCAAACAAGTTGTGATTGTTTCAATTTCATTTTAAACAAGTTGTGAATGTTTCCATTTTATTCCGAACAAGTTGTTAACTTTTCCATTTCATTCCAAACTTGTTGTGAATGTTTCCATTTTGTTTGAAATAAGCTGTGAATGTTTCCATTGTCTCCAAACTAGTTGTGATTGTTTCCATTTCATTCCAAACAAGTTGTGAATGTATCCATTTTGTTCGAAATAAGTTGTCAATATTTCCATTTCATTCCAAACAAGTTGGGAATGTTTCCATTTCATTCTGAACTAGTTGTGAATGTTTTTATTTCATTGCAACCAACTTGTTAACGTTACCATTTCATTCCAAACTAGTTATGAATGTTTCCATTTCATTCTAAAGTAGTTGTGAATGTTTCCATTTGACTTCAAACAAGTTGTGAATGTTGCCTTTTCATTCAAAAATTGTTGTGAATGTTTCCATTTCATTCTAAATGAGTTGTGAATGCTTCAATTTCATGCCAAACAAGTTGTGAAAGTTTTCATTTCATCCCAAACCTGTAGTGAACATATCCATTTCATTCCAAACTAGTTGTGAATGTTTCAATTTAATTCCAAATTAGTCGTGAGTGTTTTCATTACATTCAAAACAAATTATAAATGTTTCCATTTCCTTCCAAAGAAGTTGTGAATGTTTCCATTTACTTCCAAACAAGTTGTGAATGTTTCCATTTGATTCCAAACAAGTCGTGAATGTCACCTTTTCATTCGAAACTAGTTGTGCATGTTTCCATTTTATTCCAAACAAGTTGTGAATGTTTGCATTTCATTTGACACTAGTTGTGAATGTTTCCATTTCATTCTACACAAGTTTCAAATGTTTTGATTTCTTGCCAAATAAGTTGTGAAAGTTTCCATTTCATCCCAAACTTGTTATGAATGTTTCTATTTCACTCCAAACTAGTTGTGAATGTTTCAATTTTATTCCAAACTTGTTGCGAACCCCAATGGTATAAAGACCATGAAACGTGCCCAAGATGTTTTTCAAGCTCCACAAGACATCAAAGAGATTGGATTTGAAGACCCCCACCCCTAATCAAGCTGTGACTAGAAACAAGAAGTATAAGAACACGAAGAACACAAGCACACTTGTGCACCAAGGTAGTCCATAAAGAACCAAAGAGAAATTCTCTCCAAAGTAGCAATATTGTTTCATGTCAAGGCTGTGTTTTACAACCAAAATATGTGCCTATTTATAGGCCTAAACTAGGATAAAAGACTCAGCAAAATTCGCAGCCCAAGTCACCTAGGAAACTGATGCGAACCCCGATGGTATAAAGACCATGAAACGCGACCAAGATGTGATTCAAGCTCCACAAGACATCAAAAAGACTAGGTTTAAAACCCCCACCCCTAATCAACCTGTGATTAGAAACGAGAAGTATAGAACTCCAAGAACACAAGCACACTTGTGCACCAAGGCAGTCCACAAAGAACCAAAGAGATAACCTCTCCAAAGAGCAATATTATTTCGAAAATTTTCTGTATGTTTACATCCAAAATATGTGCCTTTATATAGGCCTAAACTAGGGTTAAAAGCTGGGCAAAATTCGCAGCCTAAGTCCCTTAGGAATCCTAGATACAAAGACATAGGAAATTCTAGTCAAATTAGGACTCTAACTCCTAGTTTGAACAAGTTTAATGAATGCAGCATATGCCACTTGTCCAAAACGATTTAAAACTATTCCATAGCCTAAATAACTTCCTAAATAATGTATCTAAATAGGATTTGAACGAAAATAAACTATAAATACAAGATTGGCCATGAAAACCCCAAAATAGTCTTCTCGGGTGGTTCCTGCTTGTGTCTTCAACTTCAAGCTGAAATTCAAACTTGATGTATCCATGATTTCCCAAAATGCAAAGCATGAAAGTTTTAGATCTATTTCTTATCTTTGAAATCACACCTGAACCACACAAAACGGACATCTAAAGCCAAAGATATGCCCAAAATACTGCAACTGCTTCTGAACCAGCGATAACTCGTAAATCGCGACTTTGAAGCTAAATTTGACCTCCTTAACGTCCAAAATGGGTTTGATGGTCTTCATATGACTTGTAGCTCCAGATGTTATGTTTCCAATGAATCAAGAATTACTCAATTCCGATCTATTTAGCTCAAGATATGATTTTTCTACCAGAACATCACCAATCTATCAACATCCGAGCTTGAAGTGCACTAGTGAGCTCCTTAGCCCTTTTCCTTGTCAATGGTCCACTAGAAACCTTCAGTGGGTCCTTGCCTTCCTTGGTTGTGCGTTCTTTGATCATATCAGAAACCTAGTTACAAAGGACTCAAGAAAACCTAGTCAAACTAGGAGTCCTACACCCTTTTAACACATGTTTAATGTGTGCAGCAAATTCCATTTATCCTAAGTGATCTGAATCACTTCCATGGCCTAAATAACATCCTAAATAATGTAAATAAATAGAAAATAAAATAAAAGACGTTACAACACAAGATTGGCCATAAAAACACCAAAATATTTCTCTCGGGTGCACCTAAGGGCTCCATAGGGTTCTTGCTTGTGTCTTCAACTTCAACCTGAAATTAGAACTTGATTCAGCCATGATTTCTCAAAATGCAAAGCATGAAAGTTGTAGATCTCTTTCTTAGTTTTGAAATGACACGTGAACCACACAAAACAGACATCTAAAGCCAAAGATATGCCCAAAATACTGCAACTGCTTTTGAACCAACGATGACTCGCAAATCGCGACTTTGATGCTAAATTGGACCCCTTTAACGTGCAAACTGGGTTTCATGGTCTGCATATGATTTGCAGCTCCAGATGTTATCTTTCCAATTAATTAAGAATCACTCAATTTCGATCTTTCTAGCTCAAGATATGATTTTTCTATAGGAACATCGCCAATCTGTCAAAATCCAAGCCTGGCCATCATCTCCATATGATTCCTTGCATGTTCCAGAAACTCCTTGCGAAATTCTAAAGCCATTCTCCATGAAAAAGCTTGAGACAAAATCTTGAAGTGCACTAGTGGGCTCCTTAGCTTGCTTTCTAGTCAATGATTCACAAGTTATCATCAATGGGTCCTTATCATCATTGGTTGCGCCTTCTTTGATCGAATTAAAACTAGTTCTGAATGCTTTCATTAGATTCCAAACAAGTTATGAATGTTTCCATTTCATTCAAAACTAGTTGTGAATGCTTCCATTTCTTTCCAAACAAGTTGTTAACATTTCCAATTCATTGCTAACTAGTTGTGAATGTTTCCATTTCATTCCAAACAAGTTGTTAACGTTTCCATTTCATTCCAAACTAGTTGTGAACATTTTCATTCCATTCCAAACAAGTTGTTAATGTTTCCATTTCATTCCAAACTAGTTGTGAAGGTTTCCATTTCTTTCCAAATAGGTTGCAAAAGTTTTGATTTGATTCCAAATAAGTTGCTAATTTTCCTTTTCATTCTGAACTAGTTGTGAATGTTTCCAATTCTTTTCAAACTAGTTGTGAATGTTTCCAATTCTTTTCAAACTAGTTGTGAATGCTTCCATTTCATTCCAGACTAGTTGTGAATGTTTCCGTTCCATTCCGAGCAACTTGTGAATGTTTCCATTTCATTCCAAACAAATTGTTATCGTTTCCATTTCATTCCAAACTAGTTGTGAGTGTTTCCAATTCATTCCAAACAGGTGGCAAAAGTTTACATTTGATTCCAAACAAGTTGTTAATTTTTCATTTCATTCTAAACTAGTTGCGAATGTTTTCATTCCATTCCAAACAAGTTGTGAAAGGTTCCATTTCATTCCAAACAAGTTGTTAATGTTTCCATTCCGCTCCAAACTAGTTATGAATGTTTCCATTTCATTCCAAACAAGTTGTGAATGTTTCCATTCATTTCAAACTAGTTGTGATATTTCCAATTCATTCTAAACAATTTGTGAATGTTTCCATTTCATTCTAAACAAGTTGTTCATGTTTCCATTTCATTCAAAACTGGTTCTGAATGTTTCCATTCCATTCTAAACTAGTTGTGAATGTTTCCATTTGAATCCACACAAGTTGTGAATGTTGCCTTTTCATTCGAAACTAGTTTTGCATGTTTCCATTTCATTCCAAACAATTTCTGAATGTTTCAATTTCATTCGAAACTAGTTGTGAATGTTGCAATTTTATTCCAAACAAGTTCTGAATGTTTCCATTCATTCCAAACTAGTTCTAATTGTTTCCTTTTTCTTTCCAAAGAAGTTGTGAATGTTTTTATTTCATTCCAAACAAGTTGTGAATGTTTTCATTTCCCTCGAAATTAGTTGTGAATATTTTCAATTCATTTCAAACAAGTTGTTAACATTTCCATTTCATTCCAAACTAGTTGTGAATTTTTCCATTCCATTCCAAACAAGTTGTGAATGTTTCCATTCATTCCAAACTAGTTGTGAATGTTTTCCATTTCATTCCAAACAAGTAGCGAATGTTTCCATTTTATTCCAAACAAGTTGTGAATGTTTCCATTTTATTCCAAACAAGTTGTGAATTTTTCCAGTCATTCCAAAGAAGTTGTGAGCATTTTCGTTTCATTCGAAACTAGTTGTGAATGTTACCATTTCGTTCTAAATGGGTTGTGAATGTTTCCATTCCATGCCAAACATGTTGTGAAAGTTTGCCTTCCATCCCAAACTTATTATGAATGTGTCCATTTTATTCCAAACTAGTTGTGATTGTTTCCATTTCACTCCAAACTAGTTGTGAGTGTTTCCATTTCATTCTAAATATGTTGTGAAAGTTTCCATTTCATTCTAAACATGTTGTGAATGTTTCCATTAGTTTCCAAACTAGTTGTGAATGTTTCCATTTCATTCCAAACTAGTTATCAATGTTTCCACTTCATTACAAACAGGTTAGGAATGATTCCATTTCATTCCAAGTAGGTTGTGAATGTTTCCATCTCATTCTAAACTAGTTGTGAATGTTTCGATTTCATTCCCAACAGGTTGTGAATGTTTCCACTTCAATGCAAACACGTTGTGAATGTTTCCATTCCATTCCATGAACTTGTGAATGTTTCAATTTCATTCCAAAGAAGTTGTTAATGTTTCCATTTCATTCCAAACAAGTTGTGAATGTTTCCATTTTTTTCCCAACGACTTGTGAAGGTTTCCATTTCATTTGAAACAAGTTGTGAATGTTTCCATTCATTCAAAACCAATTGTGAATGTTTTCATTTCATTCCAAACAAGTTGTGAATGTTTTCATTTCATTCCAAACAAGTTGTGAATGTTTTCATTCGTCCGAAGCAAGTTGCGATAGTTCCCATTTCATTCCAAACAGGTTGTGAATGTTTCTATTTCATTCCCAACGACTTGCGAAAGTTTCCATTCCATTCCAAACAAGTTGTGATTGTTTCTATTTCATTCCAAACAAGTTGTGAATGTTTCCATTTCATTCCAAACAAGGTGTAAATGTTTCCATTTCATTCCGAACAAGTTGTGAATGTTTCCACTTTATTCCAAACAAGTTGTGAATGTTTCCATTCATTCCAAACCAGTTGTGAATATTTCCATTTCATTCCAAACAAGTGGTGGCTGTATCCAGTTCATTCCAAACAAGTTGTGAATGTTTCCATTTCATTTCAAACAAGTTGTGAATGTTTCCATTCATTCCAACCAGTTGTGAATATTTCCATTTCATTCTAAACAAGTTGTGACTGTTTCTATTTCATTCCAAACAAGTTATGAATATTTCCATTTGATTCCAAACAAATTGTGAATGTTTCCATTTCATTCTAAAGAAGTTGTGAATGTTTTCATTTCATTCCAAATGAGTTGTGAATATTTCCAATTCATTCGAAACAAGTTGTGAATGTTTCTATTCATTCTAAACAGGTTTTGAATATTTCAATTTCATTCCAAACAAGCTGTGAATGTTTCCATTTCATTGAAAACAAGTTGTGAACATTTCCATTCCTTTCCAAACAAATTGTGAATGTTTCCTTTTCATTCCAAACAAGTTGTGAATGTTTCCATTGTATTCCAAACTAGTTGTGAATGTTTCCATTTCATTTCAAACTAGTTACGAATGTTTTCATTTCACTCCAAAATAGTTGCTAACGTTTCCGCCTCATTTCAAATTTTTTGTGAATGTTTATATTTCATTCCAATCAACTTGTGAATGTTACAATTTCATTCTAAACTAGTTGTGAGTGTTTCCATTTCATTCGATACAACTTGTTAACATTACCATTTCATTCTAAATTAGTTATGAATGCTTCCATTTCATTCTAAACTAGTTTTGAATGTTTCCATTTGATTCCAAACAAGCTGTGAATGTTGCCTTTTCATTCAAAACCAGTTGTGCTTGTTCCATTTTATTCCAAACAAGTTGTCAGTGTTTCGATTTAATTCAAAACTAGTTGTGAATGTTTCCATTTCATTCTAAACAAGTTGGGAATGTTTCCATTTCACGCAAAATAAGTTGTGAATGTTTCCATTTCATCCCAAACTAGTTGTGAATGTTCCAATTTCATTCCAAACTAGTTGTGAATGTTCCAATGTTTCCATATGTTATGAATGTTTCCATTTCATTCCAAAGAAGTTGTGAATGTTTCCATTTCATTCTAAACTAGTTGTGAAATTTTACATTTCATTCCAAACGAGTTGTTAACGTTTCCAATTCATTCCTAACTAGTTGTGAATGTTTCCATTGCAATCCGAACAAATTGTTAACGTTTCCATTTCATTCCAAACAAATTGTGAAAGTTTCCATTTCATTCCAAATATGTTGTGAATGTTTCCGTTTCATTTTAAACATGTTGTGAATGTTTCCATATCCTTGCAAACTAGTTGTGAATGTTTCCACTTCATTCCAATCTATTTGTGAACGTTTCCAACCCATTCCAAACAAGTGGTGAATCTTTCCATTTCTAATACGTTCAAAGAAGGCACAACCAAGGAAGGCAAGGACCCACTGAAGGTTTCTAGTGGACCATTGACAAGGAAGAAGGCTAAGGAGCTCACTAGTGCACTTCAAGCTCGGATGTTGACAGATTGGTGATGTTCTGGTAGAAAAATCATATCTTGAGCTAAACATATCGGAATTGAGTAATTTCTGATTCATTGGAAAGATAACATCTGGAGCTACAAGTCATATGAATACCATCAAACCCATTTTGCACGTTAAGGAGGTCCAATTTAGCTTCAAAGTCGCGATTTATGAGTTATCGCTGGTTCAGAAGCAGTTGCAGTATTTTGGGCATATCTTTGGCTTTAGATGTCCGTTTTGTGTGGTTCAGGTGTCATTTCAAAGCTCAGAAATAGAGATACAACTTTCATCCTTTGAATTTTGAGAAATCATTGCTGCATCAAGTTCGAATTTCAGCTTGAAGTTGGAGACACAAGCCAGAATCACCCAAGAAGACTATTTTGGAGTTTTTATGGCCAATCTTATTTTGTAACGTATTTTATTTTATTTTCCTATTTATTTACATTATTTAGGAAGTTATTTAGGCTATGGAATAGTTTTAAATCGTTTTGGACAAGTGGCATACGCTGCATTCATTAAACTTGTTCAAACTAGGAATTAGAGTCCTAATTTGACTAGGATTTCCTATGTCTTTGTATCTAGGATTTCTAAGGGATTTAGGCTGCGAATTTTGCCCAGCTTTTAACCCTACTTTAGGCCTATATAAAGGCACATATTCTGGATGTAAAGATACAGATTATTGCTGAAATAATATTGCTCTTTGGAGAGGTTTTCTCTTTGGTTCTTGGCGGACTGCCTTGGTGCACAAGTATGCTTGTGTTCTTGGAGTTCTATACTTCTCGTTTCTAATCACAGGTTGATTAGGGGTGGGGGTCTTCAAAACCCAGTCTCTTTGATGTCTTGTGGACCTTGAAAAACATCTTGGGCGAGTTTCTTGGTCTTTATACCATCGGGGTTCGCATCAATTTCATTCCAAACAAGTTGTTAACGCTTTCATTTCTTTCCAAACTAGTTGTGAAAGTTTTGATTTCATTCCAAACAGATTGCAAAAGTCTCCATTTGATTCCATACAAGTTGCTAATTTTCTATTTCATTCTAAACTCGTTGTGAATGTTTCCATTTCATTTCTAACTAGTTGTGACTGTTTCCATTTCAATCCAAACTAGTTGTGAGTGTTTCCATTCCATTCCCAGCAAGTTATGAATGTTTCCATTTCATTCCAAACAAGCTCTTAACATTTTCATTTCTTTCCAAACTAGTTGTGAATGTTTCCATTTCATTAAAAACTAGTTGTGAACGTTTCCATTTCATTCCACACCTATTGTTAATGTTTCCATTTCATTGTAACCAAGTTGTGGGTGTTTCCATTTCATTCCAAATAGGTTGTGAATGTTTCCCTTTGATTCCAAAAAAGTTGTTAATTTTCCATTTCATTCTGAATTAGTTGTGAATGTTTCCATTCATTCCAAACAAGATGTGAATTAGTTGTGAATGTTTCCATTCTGAATTAGTTGTGAATGTTTCCATTCATTCCAAACAAGTTGTTAACATTTCCATTTCATTCCAAACTAGTTGTGAATGTTTCCATTTCATTCCAAACAAGTTGCAAATGTTTCCAGTGATTTCAAACTAGTTGTGAATATTTCCATTTCATTCTAAACAAGTTGTGAATGTTCCCATTTCATTTTAAACAAGTCGTTCACGTTTCCATTTCATTCCAAACTAGTTGTGAATGTTTCAATTTGATTCTAAACTAGTTGTGAATGGTTCCATTTGAATCCGATGAAGTTGTGAATGTTGCCTTTTCATTTGAAACTAGTTGTGCATGTTTCCACTTCAGTCCAAACAAGTTGTGAACGTTTCATTTTCATTCAAAACTAGTTGTGAATCCTGTAACTTCATTCCAAATAAGTTGTGATTGTTTCCATTCATTCCAAACAAGTTATGAATGTTTTAATTTCATTCCAAGCTAGTTGTGAATGTTGTAACTTCATTCCAAACAAGCTGTGAATGCTTTCATTCATTCCAAAGTAGTTCTGAATGTTTCCATTTCATTCAAAACAGATTGTGAATGTTTCCATTTCATACCAAACAAGTTGCGAGTGTTTCCATTTCATTCCAAACTAATTGTGAATGTCTCCATTTCACTCAAAACTAGTTGTGAATGTTTCTATTTCATGCCAAACAAGTTGTGAATGTTTTTATTTCATGCCAAACAAGTTGTTAAAGTTTCCATTTCACCCCAAAACTAGTTGTGAATGTTCCCATTTCATTCTAAACAAGTTGTGAATACTTCCGTTCATTCCAAACTAGTTTTGAATGTTTCAACTTCATTGCTCACATGTTGTGAATTTTTCCATTTCATTCCAAACAAGTTGTGGATGTTTGTATTTCATTCCAAACAGGTTGTGAACATTTCCAATTCATTCAAAACTAGTTCTGAATATTTTCAATTCATTCCAAACAAGTTGTGAATCTTTCCATTTCATTCAAAACTAGTTGTGAATGTTTCCATTTCATTTTAAATGAGTTGTGAATCATTCCATTTCATGCTAAACAAGTTGTGAAAGTTTCCATTTCATCCCAAACTTGTTGTGAATGTTTCCACTTCATTCCCAACTAGTTGTGAATGTTTCAATTTCATTACAAACTAGTTGTGAGTGTTTTCAACACATTCCAAACAAGTTATGAACGTTTCCATTTCCTTCTAAACGAGTTGTGAATGTTTCCATTTCATTACAATCAAGTTGCGATTGTTTCCATTTCATTCCAAACAAGTTGTAAATGTTTCCATTTGATTCCAAACAAGGTATGATTGTTTCCAATTCGTTCCAAACAAGTTGTGAATGTTTGTATTTCATTCTAAACTAGCTGTGAAAGTTTCCATCTTATTCCAAACAAGTTGTTAACATTTCCATTGCATTTCAAACTTTTTGTGAATGTTTATTTTCATTCCATACAGGTTCTAAATATTTCCATTTCCTTCTAAACTAGTTGTGAATGTTTCCATTTCATTCCAAACAACATGTTAACGTTTCCATTTCATTCCAAACTAGTTATGAATGTTTCCATTTCATTCTAAATTAGTTGTAAATGTTTCCATTTGATTCTGAACAACTTGTGAATGTTGCCTTTTCATTCAAAACTATTTGTGAATGTTTCCATTTCATTCCAAACTAGTTGTGAATGTTTCAATTTCATTCCAAACAAGCTGTGAGTGTTTCCATTCCATTTGACGCTAGTTTTGAATGTTTCCATTTCATTCTAAACAAGTTGTGAATGTTTCTATTTCATGCCAAAGAAGTTGTGAATGTGTTTCCATTTCATCCTAAACTTGTTGTGAATGTTTCTATTTCACCCCAAACTAGTTGTGCATGTTTCAATTTCCCTCCAAAGAAGTTATGAATGTTTCCATTTCATTCCAAAGAAGTTGTAAATGTTTTGCATTTCATTTTAAACTAGTTGTGAATGTTTCCATTTCATTCCAAACAAGTTGTTAACGTTTCCAATTCATTCCTAACTAGTTGTGAATGTTTCCATTTTATTCCAAACAAGTTGTTAACGTTTTGATTTCATTCCAAATTAGTTGTGAAAGTTTCCATTTCATTCCAAACAAGTTGTGAATATTTCCACTTCATTCTAAACATGTTGTGAATGTTTTCATTTCATTCCAAACTAGTTGCGAATATTTCCACTGCATTTCCAAACTAGTTGTCAACGTTTCCACTTGATTCCAAACAAGTTATGAATGTTTCCATTTCATTCCAAACAAATTCTTAACATTCCCATTAGGCTCCAAGCTAGTTGTTAATTTTCCACTTCATTCCAAACTAGTTGTGAACGTTTCCATTTCCATTCAAACTATTTTTGAATGTTTCCATTTCATTCTAAACTAGTTGTGAATGTTTCCATTCCATTCCAAACAAGTTGTGAGTGTTTCCATTTATTAAAAATAAGTTGTTAATGTTTCCATTTTTTTCCAAACTAGTTATGAATGTTTCCATTTCATTCCAAACAAGTTGTGTACGTTTCCATTTCACTCCAAAACAAGTTGTGATTGTTTCCATTTCATTCCAAACAAGTTCTGATTGTTTCCATTAGATTCCAAACAAGTTGTGAATGTTTCCATTTGATTCTAAACAACCTATGAATGTTTCCCTTTTATTCCAAACAAGTTGTTAACATTTCCATTTCACTCCAAACTTGTTGTGAATGTTTCCATTTAATTCCAAACAAGTTGTGAATGTTTCCATTCATTCCAAACTAGCTGTTATTGTTTCCATTTCATCCCAAACAAGTTGTGAATGATTCCATTTCATTCCACACAAGTTGTTAATGTTTCCATTTCATTCCAAACAACTTGTTAACGTTACCATTTCACTGCAAACTAGTTATGAATGTTTCTATTTCATTCCAAACTAGTTGTGAAAGTTTCCATTTTGATTCCAAACAAGCTGTGAATGTTGCCTTTTCATTTGAAAGGACTTGTGCAAGTTTTGCAATCCATTCCAAACTAGTTTTGAATGTTTCCATTTTGTTCCAAACAAGTTGTGAATCTTTCGATTTCATTCCAAACAAGTTGTGAAAGTTTTCTTTTCATTCCCAACAAGTTGTTAATCTTTCCACTTCATGCTAAACTAGTTGTGAATGGTTCCATTGCATTATAAACTAGTTCTGAATGTTCCCATTTCATTCCAAATAAATTGTGAATGTTTCCATTTCATTCCAGACTTGTTATGAATGTGTCCATTTCATTGCAAAACAATTTGGGAATGTTTATGTTCATGCCAAACTAGTTGTGAATGTTTCTATTTCATTCCAAACAAGTTGTGTTTGTTTCCATTTCATTCCAAACAAGTTGCGAATATTTCCATAACATTCCAAAGAAGTGGTGAATGTTTCCATTTCATTCCAAACAAGTTGAGAATGTTTCCATTTCATTCGCAACATGTTATGAATCTTTTGATTTCATTCTAAACAAGTTGTGAATATTTTCATTTCATTCTCAACAATTTTTTAATGTTTTAATTTCATTTAAAACTAGTTATGGATGTTTCCATTTAATTCTAGACTAGTTGTGAATGTTTCCATTTATATCCAAACTAGTTGAGAATTTTTCACTTTCATTCCAAACTAGTTGTGATTGTTTGCATTTCAATCTAAACATGTTTTTAACGTTTCGATTTCATTCCAAACTAGTTATGAAAGTTTCCCTTTCATTACAAACAAGTTGTGAATGTTTCCATTTCATTCTAAACATGTTGTGAATGTTTCCATTTGTTTCCAAACTAGTTGTGAATGTTTCTATTTCATTCCAAACTAGTTGTGAATGTTTCCATTCTATTCCAAACTGGTTGTGAATGTTTTCATTTCATTTCAAACTAGTTATCAATGTTTCCAGTTCACTACAAATAGGTTAGGAAAGATTCCATTTCATTCCAAGTAGGTTGTGAATATTTTCATCTCATTGTAAACTAGTTGTGAATGTTTCGATTTTATTCCAAGTAGGTTTTGAATGTTTCCACTTCATTCCAAACACGTTGTGAATGTTTGCATTTCATTCTAAACTAGTTGTGAATGTTTTCATTTCATTCTAAATGAAGATTTCAGGATCTTATGATCTTATGATAACATGCTTTTATGTTATCTACTCATGTATATGCCACATGCATATTTGTTCATTTGAATTCAACATGGATATAGGCGTGGATAACATATTATATAACATATCAAGATCACATACAAGTTGTGTTAAATAAATCCTAGCATGGTACTAAGAATATACGAAAATGAAACCTAACATGCTACTAAACCAAGAAAAGATGTGCACCTTTCTTCTTGGTTATCTTTAGCGGAAAAACTTGAGGGAGAACTTGATCTTAGAGGAGCGCCTAGAAGCTTGAAATAGAGATGAACAATCTCTATGTAAATCCACCCACAATGCTCTCAAGAAGTGTTTAATATTTCGGCCTCTAAAGGAAATAGGATGAGAACAATTTTCTCTCAAGAAAATGGAGCAAATGGAGTGCAAATTCGTGCTTAAAATGGCTGGCCTCTAAAGGCTATTTATAGATGACCAAAAAGCACACCTTTACACCAAGAAAGGTGTCTTTTAAGCCAAAGAACACTTCCTTTGGCCAAGGGTCATGTATGGTGGCGAAAATACATGTCTTTTAGCCAAGGAACACTTCCTTTGGCCTATAACCACCCCATAACTACCTTATGGTGAAAATACATGTCTTTTAGCCAAGGAACACTTCCTTTGGACTATAACCACCCCATAACTACCTTATGGCCGAATATACATGTCCCTTGAAGTCATAGGACATCACTCTTGGTGCAATAACCACCCCAACCACCCTCATGGCCGAATATACATGTCTTTTCACTCAAGGAACACTTCCTTTGGATGAAAAGACATGTTCTTTTAGCCAATAGTCATCTCTTTTGATGAAGAGACATACCTTTACACAAAAGATGTGTCTCTTGGTGGTTTTGAGCTAAAAGCAAGGTGAGCTGGCACAAAGCTAGCTCACTATGCTACTTATGCACCATTGAGCTCCTCTGAGCTCCAATCAAGCTCCATGAACTAAGGCCTAGTTCCCTGAACTGACCTAAAGCTGGAGTTAGCTATTCTCAGCTGAATGAACTGAAGTCCAGCTACATTCAGCTACCAAAAGCTGAAGTGAGCTGACTTGAGCTGACTTGAGCTAACTTGAGCTGAAGTCCTGCTACTTTGAGCTACTTATAGCTGAAGTAAGCTGACTTGAGCAGAAGTCCAGCTACATTCAGCTACCAGAAGCTGAAGTGAGCTGACTTGAGCTGACTTGAGCTAAATGGAGCTACTTTTAGCTGCCTTAGATAGCTGTTCACGCTAGAGTTAGCTCAATGAGCTCAAATCCTATCTTAAAAGGATCTTGGTGCGCCAAGAATTCCAACAAACTCCCACTCACACTAAGATGCTTTTAAGCTTCCAGCTCCCACTCAAAACAAACTCCTTAATCCTAATAGCCGAAATTATCCAAACACTTCTATATATATAGAGTTGTGGGTGCGACCTCAGGCACACACACTAAGTCTCTTCCATTGAGGTTGTTAGACTCTTAATAGAAGATTGTCCTCTCCTCATAGTTTGAACTTCTTCAAACTTTCCTTTGAACACATCAAATTCAAGTGTGTTGCTTAAACACATCAAGCTTGCTTGAACACATAAAGTTATGCCTTTTAGACCCCAAACATATGATACACTTCTTAATCACAATCAGTCTCTTTCTTAGAATTTCAACTCCTTGAAATCCATGATTGTATTAAGCATTGAGTACTCATTTCAATCACTTGTCATTCAATCTAGCATACTACTCACAGTAATATGTGGGCCCAAGATTGAATTTAGTGAACGTGTATCATCTTAATGTCTTTCCTTTTAGCTTCAACTACTTAGGTCAATGAGTTAACATGATTACCCAAAAGGAGGATACTCCAGTCTCATTTCTCTAAGACCTTCGACAACCAATCAAAGTAATCATAATTAACTCAACTTCCTAATAGCAAGCCATAGTCACTAAGAGTCTGAATCGAAGAATCTCACACTAAGCAAGAATAGAGACAACTTGGTTAAATTATTCTCTGGTCGTATTTCATGGTCATGGAACACTTGGAAACACATCCATTAAAGTTCCATAATACACTTCTAAGGTGTTTTACTCATGTCACTCCCACTTGGAGTGATCTCCATTCCAATTGAGGAGTGTCATTTCTCCCTCTTAAAACACCATGAAGTGTACTCCTCTTAACACATAAAAGGAGGACATGTCAATAACCATGAAATTTCTCCATGTAAGCCTTAGCTTACATCTAACATAGGCTAGGATGTATGAATGGTCATACAAACTGAATGCACCAAAGCATTGAATCTTGATTACTTATAATCAAGGCGACCATAAAAGCTAAAGTGTCATGTGTTGGAGCATGACTCCCACTTAAATGTATCATCCACTTAAGTTTCATTTAAGTCTTTAGCCAGTCTCATCCTTAATCTTACACAAAGATCAAGGGCGGATGACTTGTGTGAGAAAGTCATCCTCTGCCTATGTTTGACATGTTCATTTGTTCGTTGTGATTCACAAAATTGAACTGAGTATTTCATAAAATAATTTGTATTATTTCAAAGAAATACATAACATGTGAGAGACCAAAGAGGTGAAGTACATCCAACATTTACATTCTTCTAAGACCCATTGCTCTAACGTGTCGAGCAAATACAAGTGGTGGCAATGGCTTAGTGAGAGGATCTGCCACCATCAGGTCTGTAGAAATGTACTCAATCCTAACTTCACCCTCTTCAATTGCATCCTTCACAAAGTTATATTTCATGCTAATGTGCTTGGTTTTACCATGGTATTTGGGGTCCTTAGTATAAGCCATGGCTACCATACTATCACTGTAGATAGTAATAGGTTTCTCAATAGAAACCCGGGACTCCAAATTTTTAAGGAAATAACCTAGCCAAAGGGCTTCTTGTACAGCTGAGGCACATGAAACAAATTCAGCCTCCATTGTGGACAATGCTGTACAAGTTTGCTTCTTAATACACCAAGTAGTAGCCCCACCATTTAGCATGAAAACATAACCAGATGTAGACTTGCTGGAGTCTCTATCTCCTCCCTAATCAGCATCAGAATAGCCACATAAACCAAGGTCTTTACCTTGGTAACAAAGCCAATAATCCTTAGTACCTTTGAGGTACCTTAGGATCCTCTTGGCACTCTTCCAATGCTCTAGACCAGGGTTGGAAGAATATCGTGCTAGAAGTCCAACCGCTTGACTGATGTCTGGCCTTGTACATAACATGGCGTACATCAAGCTACCAATGGCACTTAGGTAGGGGACCTGAGCCATCTCTTCCTTTTCCTTTGGAGTCTTAGGACATAAGTCCTCTCCAATCTTGCAACCATATGCAAGAGGTGTACTCATGGGCTTTGCATTTGTTAAGTTGAACCTTTCAAGAATCTTGTCAATATAAGGCTCTTGAGAAAGGGCCAACAGCCTTGCCTTTTTATCCCTCAGGATCTTAACCCCTAGGATAAAGGCAGCCTCTCCCATGTCCTTCATGTCAAAGGTGGAAGACAACCATCCCTTGATGGTACTTAACAAAGCAAGCCCATTACTTGCAATCAAAATATCATCCACATATAGAGTCAATACTGCAAAACTAGACCCAGAAGAGTACAAGTATACACAATGGTCTTCATGCATCATCACAAAGCCATAGCTTGTGATTGCATGGTGAAACTTCAAGTACCACTGTCTTGAAGCTTGCTTAAGACCATAGATAGACTTCCTTAGTCTACATACCATGTCCTCTTGACCCTTTTGGACAAACCCCTCAGGTTGTCTCATATATATCTCCTCACTCAAATCACCATTGAGAAAGGCGGTCTTTACATCCATTTGATGTAACTCTAGGTCTAGATTTGCCACGATGGCAAGTAATATCCTGATGGAAGTGAATTTTACAACAGGAGAGAAGGTGTCTTTGAAATCAACACCCTCCTTCTGTGTAAAACCCTTGGCCACCAAACGGGCATTGTATCTTTCGATACTTCCATCAGAGTTCACCTTGATCTTGAGAACCCACTTGTTCCCAATTACCTTACGGCCTGGATGAAGATCACTTAGCTCCCAAACCCCATTGAGATGCATTGAATGCAACTCATCCTTCATTGCATTTAGCCACTCTTCCCTC
Source organism: Aquilaria yunnanensis (assembly GCA_039654915.1). Lineage (NCBI taxonomy): Eukaryota > Viridiplantae > Streptophyta > Magnoliopsida > Malvales > Thymelaeaceae > Aquilaria > Aquilaria yunnanensis. Next base: position 48,649,422 of record CM077594.1, read on the forward strand.
TGTGCACCCTCAAGAGCCTCCTTAATGTTACTTGGCTCATCTATCTCAGATGCAACCAAATTTGCCTCACTATCCAAGATCCACCATTCTTTAGGTGGTCCAAATTTCCTCATTGATCTTCTCAATGTAGGCTGAGATGGAGGCAACTCATGCTCCATCTCTTGAGGCTCAACATTTTGCTCTTAAGTATCCTCAACTCCCTCTTGAACAAAACCTTCCTCTTGGAGGTCTTGCTCATGTTGGTCCACAACAACAAGCATTTCTGGAGCCATTGCTCCATGTGGTTGAGGTACTCCCTCTAGAGTAGGTGCATGTGTCCCAGGTGTCCTTATGTCACTTGGTTGATCCTCATCTAAGATCTAGCTTAATGAGGTTAAGTCACCACGCTCACCAACTTTGGGAAACTCATCCTCCACAAAGTTAGCATTCCTTGCATCAAAGATGTTCCCAGTTTTGTGACTTATATCCAAGAACACATAACCCCTAGACCGTTCAGCATAACCAAGGAAGGCACACCTCCTCCCTCTTGGACCCAACTTTCCCAAAGGATGGTCCGTTATGTGAACATAAGCTAAACAACCCCAAGGGCGTAAATAGCTTAGGTTAGGAGTTTTCTTCTTCCATAACTCATATGGAGAAGAGTTCACATTCTTGGTGGGTACTCTGTTAAGGACATGAACTGCACATAGTAGTGCATCACTCCAATAAGTGATGTCTAAATTGGCCTTTGCCATCATGGAACGTACCAGTCCATAAGAGTTCTATTCTTCCTTTCAGACACTCCATTCTGTTGGGGTGTCCAAGGAAGAGTGAACTCCCTCTCAATACCCTTCAAGTCATAAAATGCCTTGAATGCATTTGATGTATACTCTCCACCCCTATCTGTCCTCAAGGACTTAACCTTCTTACCTACTTGGTTCTCAACCAAGTGCACATACTTCTCAAAGCATGCCAAGGCCTCTGCCTTGTTTCTCAGTAAGTAGATGTGGGTGAATCGAGTATAATCATCTGTGAATGTGATGAAGTACTTGAATCCATTTCTGGATTCAACCCTCATTGGTCCACATAGGTCAGAGTGAACTAAACTTAGTGCCTCACTTCTCCTAGTTGCTTTGCCAAAAGGCTTTCTTGTGGCTTTGCCTTCTAGGCATGATTGGCAACTTGGAAGGACAACCTTGGTCAAGGAACCTAGCAATCCACTCTTAGCTAGCTTGTCCATTCTATCTTGACCAATATGACCCAACCTTTCATGCCATCTCATTTCATTTGTGACCTCTGTCACATAGCAACTAGGACTTGCAACAGAATGGTCAATTGGCTTCAACTCATAAAGCCCATTATTAACTGAACAAGTGCATACTATCTGATCATCTTTAATAATAGACACATTATTATTAAAGAAATTAAAGCAATAATTGTACTTTAACATACAACATATAGAAATCAAATTTCTACAAATGTTTGGTACATGCAATACATCTATTAGATACAAATATCCAATATCCACAGGAATTTTACATGTTCCTATGCCTTCTACTTCCAGCTTGGCATCATTCCCCACTGAAACATGCTTAGCTCATTTTGAGAGCTTCCTGTAGGCCACAAACCAGGACCTGTCTCAGGCTATGTGGTCTGTTGCTCCCGAGTATACAATCCACAAAGAATTGCACTCAGTTAGTAATGTACATGACACAACATGTACAAAGGAAGTAGAAGGGTATGTATGTACCTTGGGTGGACCTTTGCAATCTTTTGCAAAGTGGCCTTTATTGCCACAGTTGAAGCACTTCAGCTTGCTTATGTCCCGCTTCTTTTTGAACTTTTTCTTGGAAGCAGGACCTTTTCCCTTGCCCTTTCCTAGCCCTCATTTGCCACCATTCTTCTTCCATCCCTTCTGGATAGAAGATGAGGCAACATATGCCTAGAATGGTCCTTGAGGGCCATTACTTCAGCCTCAAGGAGAAGGTGACGAGCAATGTCATCAAATGACATTATTTGAGGGTTATGGCGTAAGTTGACCTTCATCAACTGCCATTCCTCATCGGGCAAGGAACGGATTATTGCTTGCACTTGTTGCTCATCAGTGAGCACATGCCCTGCTGTCTTGAGCTGGTGGATCATGCGTGACATCTCACGCAAGTGAGCACTCATAGAGTGATCAGCACGATTCACATAATTCTAAAACCTGAGAATCATTGAGCATTGTTTCTTTACAGAAATATCTCCATACTTGGCCTTGACTGAGTCCCATATGGCCTTAGACCCCTCAAGCATGGAGAATTCCACCATAATCTCATCCACCATTGTGGAAAGGAGAGTGACTCTACACATTGAGTTCTTCTTTAGGAATGCCTCATAGGCAGTCCTATCCTGTCCCTCAGCAGGAGGCATGATCTCTTGAGTGAGCACATCAAGAGTATCTTGTTCAGTTAAAATGAATTTGACCTTCTGTTGCCAAATTGAATAGTTTTCACCATCCAATTTGAGGTCACGGTTTAATTCTGCAACTATATTCTTACAAGCCATCTACATTGATGCAATTCACATGTTTTAGTTCAATTTACACAACAAGACTCAACAAAGCAACATGTGTATGAAACAACTTCTACATGCTCATATATGGAAAAAGAGATGCATATAGCATTCAATTAGAAATACACAAACATGCCTTCATTCCTCCATACACATATCCTTCATTAGCCTTATCACAATCATACACATATGTATGATCCTAAATCATGCTCACTATATGCAACATATACATGTTCATGACCTAGGCTCTGATACCAATTGAAGATTTCAGGATCTTATGATCTTATGATAACATACTTTTATGTTATCTACTCATGTATATGCCACATGCATATTTGTTCATTTGAATTCAACATGGATATAGGCATGGATAACATATTATATAACATATCAAGATCACATACAAGTTGTGTTAAATAAATCCTAGCATGGTACTAAGAATATACGAAAATGAAATCTAACATGCTACTAAACCAAGAAAAGATGTGCACCTTTCTTCTTGGTTATCTTTAGCGGAAAAACTTGAGGGAGAACTTGATCTTAGAGGAGCGCCTTGAAGCTTGAAATAGAGATGAACAATCTCTATGTAAATCCACCCACAATGCTCTCAAGAAGTGTTTAATATTTCGGCCTCTAAAGGAAATAGGATGAGAACAATTTTCTCTCAAGAAAATGGAGCAAATGGAGTGCAAATTCGTGCTTAAAATGGCTGGCCTCTAAAGGCTATTTATAGATGACCAAAAAGCACACCTTTACACCAAGAAAGGTGTCTTTTAAGCCAAAGAACACTTCCTTTGGCCAAGGGTCATGTATGGTGGCGAAAATACATGTCTTTTAGCCAAGGAACACTTCCTTTGGCCTATAACCACCCCATAACTACCTTATGGTGAAAATACATGTCTTTTAGCCAAGGAACACTTCCTTTGGACTATAACCACCCCATAACTACCTTATGGCCGAATATACATGTCCCTTGAAGTCATAGGACATCACTCTTGGTGCAATAACCACCCCAACCACCCTCATGGCCGAATATACATGTCTTTTCACTCAAGGAACACTTCCTTTGGATGAAAAGACATGTTCTTTTAGCCAATAGTCATCTCTTTTGATGAAGAGACATACCTTTACACAAAAGATGTGTCTCTTGGTGGTTTTGAGTTAAAAGCAAGGTGAGCTGGCACAAAGCTAGGTCACTATGCTACTTACGCACCATTGAGCTCCTCTGAGTTCCAATCAAGCTCCATGAACTAAGGCCTAGTTCGCTGAACTGACCTATAGCTGGAGTTAGCTACTCTCAGCTGAATGAACTGAAGTCTAGCTACATTCAGCTACTAAAAGCTGAAGTGAGCTGACTTGAGCTGACTTGAGCTAACTTGAGCTGAAGTCCTGCTACTTTGAGCTACTTATAGCTGAAGTGAGCTGACTTGAGTTGTAGTCCAGCTACATTCAGCTACCAGAAGCTGAAGTGAGCTGACTTGAGCTAAAGGGAGCTATTTTTAGCTGCCTTAGATAGCCGTTCAAGCTAGAGTTAGCTCAATGAGCTCAAATCCTATCTTAAAAGGATCTTGGTGTGCCAAGAATTCCAACACTAAACATGTTGTGAATGTTTCCATTTGTTTCCAAACTAGTTGTGAATATTTCCATTTCATTCCAAATTGGTTGTGAATGTTTCCATTCCATTTCAAACTGGTTGTGAATGTTTCCATTTCATTCCAAACTAGTTATCAATGTTTCCACTTCATTTCAAAGAGGTTAGGAATGATTCCATTTCGTTCCAAGTAGGTTGTGAATGTTTCCATTCCATTCCATGAAAGTTGTGAATGTTTCAATTTCATTCCAAACAAGTTGTGAAAGTTTCCATTCCATTCCAAACAAGTTGTGAATGTTTCCATTTCTTTCCCAATGACTTGTGAAGGTTTCCATTTCATTCGAAACAAGTTGTGCTTGTTTCCATTCGTTCGAAACAAGTTGCGATAGTTCCCATTTCATTCCAAAAAAGTTGTGAATGTTTCCATTTCATTCCCAATGATTTGCGATGGTTTCCATTCCATTCCAAACTATTTGTGGACGTTTCCATTCCATTCCAAACAAGTTCTGAATGTTTATATTTCATTTCAAACAAGTTGTGAATGTTTCCATTTCATTCCAAACAAGGTGTAAATGTTTCCATTTCATTCCAAACAAGTTGTGAATGTTTCCATTTCATTCCAAATAAGTTGTGAATGTTTCCATTCATTCCAAACCAATTGTGCATATTTCCATTTCATTCCAAACAAATTGTGGCTGTATCCAGTTCATTCCAAACAAGTTGTGAATGTTTCCATTTCATTCCAAATAAGTTGTGAATGTTTCCATTTCATTCCAAACAAGTTGTGAATGTTTCCATTTCATTCCAAACAAGTTGTGAATGTTTCCATTTCATTCCAAATAAGTTGTGAATGTTTCCATTTCATTCCAAACAAGTTGTGAAAGTTTCCATTCATTCCAACCAGTTGTGAATATTTCCATTTCATTCTAAATAACTTGTGACTGTTTCCATTTCATTCCAAACTAGTTATGAATATTTCCATTTCATTCTAAACAAATTGTGAATGTTTCCATTTCATTCTAAACAAGTTGTGAATGTTTTCATTTCATTCCAAATGATTTTTGAATATTTCCTTTTGATTACAAATTAGTTGTGAATATTTCTAATTCATTCGAAACAAGTTGTGAATGTTTCTATTCATTTTAAACAGGTTGTGAATATTTCCATTTCATTCCAAACAGGTTGTGAATGTTTCCATTTCATGGAAAACAAGTTGTGAACATTTCCATTCCTTTCCAAACAAGTTATGGATGTTTCCATTTCGTTCCAAACAAGTTGTGAATGTTTCCATTGTATTCCAAACTAGTTGTGAATGTTTCCATATCATTTCAAACTAGATACGAATGTTTTCATTTCACTCCAAAATAGTTGTGAACGTTTACAATTCGTTCCAAACAAAGTTATGTTTGGTTCCATTTGATGCCAAAACATGTTCTGATTGTTTCCATTTCATTGCAAACAAGTTATCATTCTTTTTATTTCATTCCAAACAAGTTGTGACTGTTTCCATTTCATTCTAATGTAACTGTGATTGTTTCCATTTTATTCCAAACAAGTCGATAACATTTCCATTTCAGTCCAAGCTTCTTGTGAATGTTTCCATTTTATTCCAAACAAGTAGTGAATGTTTCCATTTACTCCAAACTAATTGTGAATGTTTCCATTTCATCCCAAACAAGTTGTTAATGTTTAAATTTCATACCAAACAAGTTGCGAATGTTTTCATTTCATTGCAAACAACTTGTGAATGTTTCCAGTTCATTCCAAAAATGTTGTGAATGCTTTACATTTCATTCCAAACAACTTGTTAACATTACCATTTTATTATAAAGTAGTTATAAATGTTTCTATTTCATTCTAAACAAGTTGTGAATGTTTCCATTTCATTCCAAACAAGTTGTGAATGTTTCCATTTCATTCTAAACTAGTTGTAAGTGTTTCCTTTTCATTCCAAACAAGTTGATAATGCCTCCATTTCATTCCAAACTAACTGTGAATGTTTCCATTTCATTCCAAACTCATTCTGAATGTTTCCATTTTTTTCCAAACAAGTTGTGTATGTTTCCATTTTACTCAAAAACCAATTATGAATGTTTCCATTTTATTCCAAACTAGTTGTGAATGTTTTCATTCCATTCCAAACTAGTTTTGAATATTTCCATTTCATTCCAAACAGGTTCTGAATGTTTTAGTTTCATTCCAAACTAGTTATGAATTTTTCCATTTCATTTCAAACAAGTTATGAATGTTTCCATTTCATTCCAAACAAGTTGTGATTGTTTACATTTCCTTCCAAACAAGTTATGAATGTTTCCATTTAACTCCAAAACAAGTTGTGATTGTTTCCATTTGATTCCAAACAAGTTCTGATTGGTTCCATTATATTCAAAACAAGTTGTCAATGTTTCCATTTGATTCTAAACAAGTTTTGAATGTTTCCCTTTTATTCCAAATAAGTTGTTAAAATTTCCATTTCATTCCAAACAAGTTTTGAATGTTTCCATTCAATCCTAACTAGTTGTTATTGTTTCCATTTCATCCCAAACAAATTTTGAATGTTACATTTCATTCGAAACAAGTTGTTCCAAACAAGTTGTTAATGTTTCCATTTCATTCCAAACAACTGGTTAACGTCACCATTTCACTCAAAACTAGTTATGAATGTTTCTATTTCATTCCAAACTAGTTGTGAAAGTTTCCATTTGATTTTGAACAAGTTGTGAATGTTGCCTATTCATTCAGAACAAATTGTGCATGTTTCCAATCCATTCCAAACTAGTTGTGAATGTTTCCATTTCATTCCAAACAAATTGTGAATTTTTCCATTTCATTTGAAACAAGTTTTGAAAGTTTCCATTTCATTCCAAACAAGTTGTGAATCTTTCCATTTCAATTTAAACTAGTTGTGAATGTTTCATTGCATTCTAAACTAGTTGTAGATGTATCCATTTCATTCCAAACAATTGTGAATGTTTCCATTTCATTCCAAAATAGCTTGGGTATGTTTCCATTCATGCCAAACTTGTTGTGAATGTTTCCATTTCATTCCAAGCAAGTTGTGTACATTTCCATTTCATTTCAAACAAGTTGTGAATATTTCCCTTTCATTCCAAACAAATTGTGAATGTTTCCATTTCATTCTAAATGAGTTTTGAATGTTTCCATTCCATTTCAAACTATGGTGCATGTTTCCATTTCATTCAAAACAAGTTGTGAAGGTTTTAGTTCATTTGAAAAATGTTGCAAATATTTCCTTTTCATTCCAATCCTATTTCAAAATAAAATGGAAACATTCAAAACTAGTTTGAAATGAATAGAAACCTTCATAACTTCTTTGGAATGAAATTGAAACATCCACAACTTGTTTCGAATGAAATGGAAACATTCACAACTTGTTTGCAATCAAATGGAAACATTCACAACTAGTTTTAAATGAAACGGAAACATTCACAACTTGTTTGGAATGATATGGAAACATGCACAACTAGTTTGGAATGAAATTGAAACAATAACAACTAGTTTGGAATGAAATGGAAACATTCACAGCTTGCTTGGAATGAAATAGAAACATTCACATATTGTGTGGAAAGAAACGTAAACATTCACACATTGTTTCAAATGAAATGGAAACATTCACAACTTGTTTGGAATGAAATCAAAACATTCACAACTAGTTTGGAATGAAATGAAAACACTCACAACTTGTTTGGAAGGAAATGGAAACATTCACAACTAGTTCGAAATAAATGGAAACATTCACAACTTGTTTGGAATTAAATTGAAATATTCACAACTTGTTTGGAACAAAATGGAAACACTCACAACTTATTTGGAAGGAAATGGAAACATTCACAACTAGTTTTGAACGAATGGAAACATTCACAACTTGTTTGGATTGAAATTGAAACATTCACAACTTGTTTGGAATGAAATGGAAACATTCACAACTTGTTTCGAATGAAATGGAAACTTTAACAGCTAGTTTAGAATGAAATGAAACATTCACAAGTTGTTTGGAGTGAACTAGAAACATTCAGAACCAGTTCTGAATGAAATAGAGGCATTCACATATTTCTTTGAATGAATTGGAAACATTCACAACTTGTTTGGAATGAATTGGAAACTTTCACAACTTGTTTAGAATGGATTGAACCATTCACAACTTGTTTGGAATGGAATGGAAACATTCACAACTAGTTCTAAATGAAATGGAAACATTAACAGCTTTTTTGGAATGAAATGGAAACATTCACAACTAGTTTGGAATGAATGAAAACATACACAACTTGTTTGGAATGAAATGAAAACATTAAAAACTTGTTTGGAAAGAATGAAAACATTCACAACATGTTTGCAAAGAAATGGAAACATTCACAACTTGTTTGCAATGAATGGAAACATTCACAACATGTTTGCAATGAATGGAAACATTCACAACTTGTTTAGAATGAAATGAAAACATTCACAACCAGTTTAGACTGAAGTGGAAACATTCACAGGCAGTTTAGAAAAAATGAAAACATTCACAACTTGTTTGGAACAAAATGGAAACAATAAAAAATAGTTTAGAATGAAATTGAAACATCAACAACGTGTTTTGAATGATATGAAAACATTAACTAGTTTAGATTGAAATGGAAACATTCACAACATGTTTGGAATGAGATGGAAACATTCACAACTAGTTTGGAATGAAATGGAAACATTCACAACTTGTTTGGAATGAAATGGAAACATTCACATATTGTGTGGAAAGAAATGGAAACATTCACGCATAGTTTGGAATGAAATGGAAACATTCACAACTAGTTTGGAATGAAATGGAAACATTCACAACTTTTTTGGAATGAAATGGAAACATTCACAACTAGTTTGGAGTGAATGGAAAACATTAACACCTTGTTTGGAAAGAAATGGTGATGCGAACCCCTATGGTATAAAGACCATGAAACGCGCCCAAGATGAGATTCAAGCTCCACAAGACATCAAAAAGACTGGGTTTAAAACCCCCACCCCTAATCAACCTGTGATTAGAAACGAGAAGTATAGAACTCCAAGAACACAAGCACACTTGTGCACCAAGGCAGTCCGCCAAGAACCAAAGAGAAAACCTCTCCAAAGAGCAATATTATTTCGGCAATAATCTGTATGTTTACATCCAGAATATGTGCCTTTATATAGGCCTAAACTAGGGTTAAAAGCTAGGCAAAATTCGCAGCCTAAATCCCTTAGGAATCCTAGATACAAAGACATAGGAAATCCTAGTCAAATTAGGACTCTAATTCCTAGTTTGAACAAGTTTAATAAATGCAGCGTATTCCACTTGCCCAAAACGATTTAAAACTATTCCATAGCCTAAATAACTTCCTAAATAATGTATCTAAATAGGATTTGAACGAAAATAAAATATAAATACAAGATTAAACCCGAAAACTCCCAAATAGCCTTTTTGGGTGCATTTTGGGCACTTTAAGGTTCTCTCTTGTATCTTCAGCTCCAAGCTTGAATCTTTGAGTTCCAATGGCATGAATCTTCATATTAGATGTGGTAATGAAGGTCTGGAAAGTTAGAGCTCAAAAATCCAGCTTGTGGACACAAAATGCATCAAGAACACTTAAGGTGGCTCAAATGGTGCACTTTGAGTGGTGTCCTTGGTGTCCTTGTTTTGTGGCTTGTCTAAGCACTCCAGAACTGAGTACCAAGCATATCCATCATCTCCATATGGTGTCTTGAAAGTTCCAGCAGCTCCTTGTGAAGTTCCATGTCCATTCTCCATGAAGAAACTTGAAACAAAGCCTTGTAGTGCACTTGAGAGCTCCTTAGCTTTCTTCCTTGTCATAGGTCCACTAGAAACCTTCAATGGGTCCTTGCCTTCTCCATGTGTGCCTTCCTTGATCATATCAACTCCCCCCTCCTTAGAAGGATTCGTCCACGAATCTGCATGTTCAAACAAAGATAAATCAGAAACATTAAAAGTAGTACTCACATTGTACTCACCCGGCAAGTCTAGCATGTATGCATTGTCATTGATCTTTTTAATGACTTGGAATGGACCATCTCCTCTTGGATGAAGCTTAGTCCTTCTTACAGCTGGAAATCTTTCTTTTCTCATGTGTAACCAAACCCAATCTCCAGGCTCAAACACAACTCTCCTTCGGCCTTGATTGGCTTTTTTAGCAACTTGTTGATTTTTGAGTTCAATTTGTTGCTTAACCTTCTCATGCAACCTCTTGATGCTCTCGGCCTTCTTACTACCATCCAAACTAGATACCTCATGAGTAGGTAATGGTAAAAGATCCAATGGAGTTAAAGGATTAAAACCATAAACAATCTCAAAAGGTGACAAATTAGTAGTAGAATGCATGGATCTATTATAAGCAAATTCTACATGAGGCAAACAATCTTCCCAAGCTTTCAAATTTTTACCAATGATAGCCCTAAGCATGGAACCTAAAGTCCTATTAGTTACCTCAGTTTGCCCATCAGTTTGTGGGTGACAGGATGTAGAAAACAAAAGCTTAGTTCCTAACTTACCCCACAAAGTCCTCCAAAAGTGGCTTAGAAACTTAGTATCTCTATCCGAAACTATTGTTCTAGGAACACCATGAAGTCTAACAATTTCTTTGAAAAACAATTTAGCCACATGAATAGCATCATCAGTCTTATTGCATGGAATAAAATGAGCCATCTTAGAAAACCTATCAACTACAACAAAGATAGAGTCACGGTTTCCTTTAGTCCTAGGCAATCCAACAATGAAGTCCATAGAAATATCTACCCATGGATGACTAGGTGTAGGAAGTGGTGTGTATAACCCATGTGATGTGTGAGTGGATTTTGCCTTCCTACATGCAATGCATTGCTCACATACCTTCTTCACATCCTTTACCATATTCGGCCAATGGTAATGTTCCTTCAAAGTATGCAAAGTCTTGGCTTGTCCAAAGTGTCCCATAAGTCCTCCACAATGAGCTTCCTTTGTGAGCAATTCCCTCAAAGATGTCTTTGGTATGCACAACCTGTTTTCTTTGAAAAGAAAACCATTAACTTGGTAGAACTTCTCAAAAGCAAACTTAGAACACTTAGAATAAACCTCACCGAAATCATCATCACTAGCATATAAATCCTTCAAGTGTTCAAAACCCAAGACTTTTGCATCTAAAGCCGAAAGTAAAGCATACCTTCTTGAAAGTGCATCCGCCACTATATTATCCTTACCTTGCTTGTATTTGATAACATATGGGAATGACTCAATAAACTCTACCCATTTAGCATGCCTTCTATTCAACTTACCTTGCCCACTAAGAAACTTAAGGGCTTGGTGATCAGTGTGAATCACAAACTCTCTTGGCCACAAATAATGTTGCCAAGTCTCCAAAGCTCTTACCAAAGCATAGAGCTCCTTGTCATATGTGGGATAGTTCAAGCTAGCACCATTCAACTTCTCACTAAAGTATGCAATGGGGCGGCCTCCTTGCATCAATACAGCTCCAATGCCTATACCTGAAGCATCACACTCAACTTCAAAAGTATTAGCAAAGTTAGGCAAAGCTAAAAGTGGTGCATGGCATAACTTTTCCTTTAACGACCCGAAAGCATCTTCTTGAGCTTTTCCCCACTTAAATCCCACATTCTTCTTTATAACTTTAGTTAGAGGTGCAGCTATGGTAGAAAAATTTCTAACAAACCTCCTATAGAAGCTAGCTAACCCATGGAAAGATCTTACCTCAGTGATGGATGTTGGCGTCGGCCATTCTTGTATGGCTCTCACCTTCTCTTGATCTACCTCAATTCCATGTGAACTCACGACAAATCCAAGGAAAACAACTTTGTCAACACAAAAAGAGCACTTCTTTAAGTTAGCATACAACTTTTGTCCTCTTAAAGTGCTTAGTACTTGTGTGAGGTGTCCAACATGTTCTTCTAAGTTCTTGCTATATACTAGGATATCATCAAAGTACACAACAACAAACTTTCCAATGAAGTCACGCAAGACATGATTCATAAGTCTCATGAAAGTACTAGGAGCATTAGTTAATCCAAAAGGCATAACTAACCATTCTTAAAGTCCAAACTTTGTTTTGAAAGCAGTTTTCCATTCATCCCCTTCCCTCATCCTAATTTGATGGTACCCACTTTTTAAATCAATCTTTGAAAATAAAGTAGAACCATGCAACTCATCAAGCATATCATCAAGTCTAGGAATAGGATGTCTATACTTTACAGTGATCTTGTTGACAGGCCTACAATCCATGCACATGCGCCATGAACCATCCTCCTTTGGCACCAAAAGTACAGGTACGGCACAAGGACTCAAACTTTCCCTCACAAGGCCTTTGTCCAACAACTCCTTTACTTGCTTCTCAATCTCCTTAGTCTCCTCGGGATTGGTTCTATAAGCTGGCCGATTTGGAATTGGTGTTCCCGGGACTAGGTCTATTTGATGCTCAATGCCTCTAATTGGAGGCAAACCTTTCGGATCTTCAGGGAAAACATCTTCAAAGTCCTGCAACAAAGACACAACAACACTAGGAAGATGTGTTAGATCATTGACAACAAGTAAAGATTCTTTGTAAATTAAAAGAAGCACTGGTCTTTGTGCTTGAATGGCTTTCCTCACATCACTCATTTTAGCAATATAGCACTCTTTTTTGCCACTCAACTTCCTCTCATTCTTTTCTCTCGGGAACTCTCCACTCTTCTTCCCCTCATGGTCACTCATCTCACTTGATCTCTCATTTTGTCTCTCGGCTTTCCCCTCTTCACTCTTGCCCTCAACTTTCCCCTCATTTATTTTTCTCTCAACCTTACTTTGAAGTTTCCTTTGATCCTCCAAAACTTGTTGTGGTGAAAGTGGACTAAGTGTGACCGGCCTTCCTTCATGGACAAATGAGTACAAGTTTTTCTCTCCATCATGTGTGACTTTCTTATCAAATTGCCACGGCCTTCCAAGCAAAATATGGCAAGCATGCATAGGAACAACATCACAAAGAATTTCATCATGGTAAGTACCAATTTTGAATTTAACCGAAACTTGCTTTACCACTTTTACCTCCCCGGCATCATTCAACCATTGAAGCCTATATGGTTGTGGGTGCTTTTGAATTGGAAGCTTCAACTTCTCCACCATGGTTGAACTTGCTACATTGGTGCAACTTCCTCCATCAACAATGAGGCTGCACACTTGATCTTTGATTCGGCATCTAGTGTGGAATATGCACTCCCTTTGATTGGCCTCCTCCTTGGTTTGTACACTTAGAGCTCTCCTAGCAACAAAAGCAAAGTCACCTTCCTCGGGCTCAAGTGTATTTTGCTCATCATCCTCCAAAGGTGGTGTATCCTCCACGGCATCCTCCTCCTCGGATGTGATCTCACCATCATCTTTGAGAATCATCACCTTTTTGTTAGGACAATCTCTCATGTAGTGCCCCTTGCCTCTACACTTGAAGCATTCAATCTCCCTTGACTTGGGCACATCTTTGGGTGGCACCTTGGGTTTGTCTTGTTGAGGCCGAGACATGCCGCCCTTGGTAGCCTCCACTCTTGGCTTTGGTGCCTCCTTGCTCCATGTTCCCCTCCATGTGGAACTTCCTCCTTGAGCCATCTTGGATGCCTTAGACCTCTTGATGATTCTTTCGGCCTTAGTGGCATGGTGAAGCAAATCCTCCATGTTGACATATGGCACCATCTCTACTTTGTTGGCAATTTCATGGTTAAGGCCGTTGATGAATCTAGCAATGGTAGCCTCCTCATCCTCAATGATATTGGCTCGGCTTAGTGTCATCTCCAAGTCCTTATGATAGTCCTCCACACTCCTTTGGCCTTGCACAAGCCTTTGAAGTTTGAGGTGTTGATCTCTATAGTAGTAACTTGGAACAAATCTCTTTCTCATCATGGCTTTAAGAGCTCTCCATGTATTGATGGGTTCCTCCTCATTCCTCCTCCTAGAAGTGACAACCTGGTTCCACCATACAAGAGCATAATCAGTGAATTCAATAGTAGCCACTTTAACTTTCTTTTCCTCAGAATAGTGATGGCACTCAAACACCATCTCAATCTTTTGCTCCCACTCCCAATATGCATCTGGATCACTCCTCCCTTGGAAAGGTGGAATGGTAAGCTTGATGGAGCTTAGATTGTTGTCCTCCCTTGGCTCCCCCCTCCTTGGAAGCCCATGGTCATGCCAATGCCCTTCTTCCTCCTCGGGCTCTTCTCTCCTTGGACCTCTCCTTGGTTGCAAGATGGGATTTGGTCTCCTTGGCAACCTCACGTCAATGTCCTCAATCCTCCCAACAAGTCTATTGAGAGTTTCTTGAAGCTCTCTCATGGTTGGCTCATCATTGTTCCTCACATCCATCCTCCTATCCTCTTGGCCCTCCATACTCCTGAAAATAACAAAGATCCTCACAAGCACTCACCTCACGTGTTTCACTCAAAGATGAACACTCAAACACTCAATTTGTTAGTGAGATATTGCTATTCAAAGAGTTCTCAAAAGTTCTAAGAAGACTATCCTCAAAGCACACAAGAAAACCTGAATTTTCAAAGAACTATTTTGACTCCAAAAGAGGTGGGCTAAACAAGCTTTAAAAGACTCTAGGAAGCCCTTGCAATTGATGATCACAAGAACCACAAAGAAAGCTTTTTGGCTTAAAACAATGGGATAGGTTTTCGGGCGCAAAAACTTCCAACAATTTTGAGAAAACTCCTTTTCCTTTGCAAGCTCTTTCTTTTGTTCTTTTCTTTTTCTTTCTTTGTTCTTTTCTCTTTTCTCCTTTTTTTTTTTTGCTTGCTGTTTGATACTAAAACAACTTTCTCCTTCAAGTTCCTTGCTGCCAAAGACAAAAAGTTAGAATTCTTTTCGGACAAAACAAGAAACTAGTGAAATTGGCACAATTTGAAGCAACTTTGGTTGTACCGAAACTTCCTGAATTTGGATCCTTCTTTTTTTTTGGTGTTTTCTTGACTCTAGGATGCTGGAAACAATGAAAACAAGAGAGATTAATATGGCTGGACACGAAACAGAAAGATAAGAATTGAACAAGAAGAAACGAATTGAAACCGAGAAATCTAGACAACACGGATTGACTTCTTTTTGTTGTTTTTGTGATTTTCGGACTTGAACAAGGATGGAATAAAAAGAACAGACCTGAAACAAGAAGAAAACAGATTAAAACAGAGAATTAAAGCACGAAATTACTGGACAGAATTGAAAGAAAAACGAAGGGAAACAAGAACACAAAGATATGTCCTTCAATGGAACTTGTGGCTCTGATACCAACTGATGCGAACCCCTATGGTATAAAGACCATGAAACGCGCCCAAGATGAGATTCAAGCTCCACAAGACATCAAAAAGACTGGGTTTAAAACCCCCACCCCTAATCAACCTGTGATTAGAAACGAGAAGTATAGAACTCCAAGAACACAAGCACACTTGTGCACCAAGGCAGTCCGCCAAGAACCAAAGAGAAAACCTCTCCAAAGAGCAATATTATTTCGGCAATAATCTGTATGTTTACATCCAGAATATGTGCCTTTATATAGGCCTAAACTAGGGTTAAAAGCTAGGCAAAATTCGCAGCCTAAATCCCTTAGGAATCCTAGATACAAAGACATAGGAAATCCTAGTCAAATTAGGACTCTACTTCCTAGTTTGAACAAGTTTAATAAATGCAGCGTATTCCACTTGCCCAAAACGATTTAAAACTATTCCATAGCCTAAATAACTTCCTAAATAATGTATCTAAATAGGATTTGAACGAAAATAAAATATAAATACAAGATTAAACCCGAAAACTCCCAAATAGCCTTTTTGGGTGCATTTTGGGCACTTTAAGGTTCTCTCTTGTATCTTCAGCTCCAAGCTTGAATCTTTGAGTTCCAATGGCATGAATCTTCATATTAGATGTGGTAATGAAGGTCTGGAAAGTTAGAGCTCAAAAATCCAGCTTGTGGACACAAAATGCATCAAGAACACTTAAGGTGGCTCAAATGGTGCACTTTGAGTGGTGTCCTTGGTGTCCTTGTTTTGTGGCTTGTCTAAGCACTCCAGAACTGAGTACCAAGCATATCCATCATCTCCATATGGTGTCTTGAAAGTTCCAGCAGCTCCTTGTGAAGTTCCATGTCCATTCTCCATGAAGAAACTTGAAACAAAGCCTTGTAGTGCACTTGAGAGCTCCTTAGCTTTCTTCCTTGTCATAGGTCCACTAGAAACCTTCAATGGGTCCTTGCCTTCTCCATGTGTGCCTTCCTTGATCATATCAAATGGAAACCTTGACAACTAGTTTTGAATGAAATGGAAACACACAACTAATTTGCTGGGAAATGGAAACATTCACAACTAGTTTAGAATGAATGGAAACATTCACAACTTGTTTGGAATGAATTGCAAACATTCACAACAAGTTTGGAATGAAATGGAAACACTCACAACTTATTTGGAAGGAAATGGAAACATTCGCAACTAGTTTAGAATGAAAAGAAACATTCACAACATGTTTGGAATGAAGTTGAAACATTCACAACTTGTTTGGAATGAAATGGAAACATTCACAATTTGTTTGGAATGGATGGAAAATATTAACACCTAGTTTGGAATGAAATGGAAACATTCACAACTTGTTTGGAATGAAATGGAAACATTTACAACTTGTTTGGAATGAAATGGAAACACTCACAACTTGTTTGAAAGGAAACGAAAACATTCACAACTAGTTTGGAATCATGGGAAATAGTCAGAACTTGTTTGGAATGAAATTGAAACATTAACAGCTTGTTTGGAATACAATGGAAACATTCACAACATGTTTGCAATGAAATGAAAACATTAATAGCTAGTTTAGAATGAAATGGAAACATTCACAACTTGTTTGGAGTGAAATAGAAACATTCACAACCAGTTCTGAATGAAATAGAAACAATCACACCTTTTTCAAAATGAAATGAAAACATTCACAACTTGTTTGGAATGAATCGAACCATTCACAGCTTGTTTGAAAAAAAATGCAAACATTCATAACTAGTTCTGAATGAAATGGAAACATTCGCACCTTTTTTGGAATGAAATGGAAACATTCACATTTAGTTTGGAGCGAATGGAAACATTCACAACTTGTTTGGAATGAAATGGAAACATTCACAACTAGGTTAGACTGAAATGGAAGCATTCACAACTAGTTTGTGGTGAATGAAAACATTCACCACTTCTTTGGAAAGAAATGGAGACATTCATATTTGGTTTAGAATGAATGAAAACAATCACAATATGTTTGGAATGAAATGGAAACATTCCCAACTTGTTTGGAATGAAATAGAAACATTCACAACTAGTTTGGATTGAATTTAAACATTCTAAACTTGTTTGGAATGAAATGGAAACATTCACAACTAGTTCTGAATGAAATTGAAACATTCACGCCTTGCTCGAAATGAAATGTAAACATTCACAACTTGTTTAGAATAATATGGAAACATTCACAAATAGTTTAGAATGAAATGGAAACATCAACAACCTGCTTGGAATGAGATGGAAACACTCACAACTAGTTTAGATTGAATTTGAAACATTCTCATCTTGTTTGCAATGAAATTGAAACATTCACAACTAGTTTGGAATGAAAAGGAAACATTCACAACCTGTTTGGATTGAAATGGAAACATTCATGACTAGATTACAAATGAAATGGAAACCTTACAACTTGTTTGGAATAAAATGGAAACATTCACAACTAGTTCAGAATGAAATGAAAACTTTCACAACTTGTTTGGAATGAAATGGAAATATTCACAGCTATTTTAGAATGAGATGGAAACATTAACAACTTGTTTAAAACAAAATGGAAACATTCACGACTAGATTACGAATGAAATGAAAACATTCAAAACTTGTTTGAAATGAAATGGAAACATTCACAACTAGTTTATAATGAAATGAAAACTTTCACAACTTGTTTGGAATGAAATGGAAACATTCACAACTAGATTACGAATGAAATGGAAACATTCAAACCTTGTTTGGAATGAAATGGAAACATTTATAAAAAGTTTAGAATGAAACGGAAACATTCAGAACTTGTTTGGAGTGAAATGGAAACATTCACATGTAGTTTAGAATGAATTGGATGAAGATTTTCAGGATCTCAATAATAACATACTCTTATGTTATTCATTTGTGTATATGCCACATGCATATAAGTTTTCCATACATATTGTCTCAAAAAACAATATCTAGCATGCTATTTGAGTTCAACATGAATATAGACATACTTATCCAGTCAAACAAACTTAGCATGCCACTAAGATCATTCATAAAATTTAAATCCTTAGCATGCTACTAAAGCAAGAAAGGATGCGTACCTTCCTTTTTGATAGTCTTGTGCCGAAAAGGAAAAAGGAAGGACTTGATCTTAGAGATACGCCTTGAGGCTTGAATTGAGATGAAGAATCTCAATGTAATTCCACCCACAATGCTCTAAGAAAGTGTCTAATATTTCGGCTCTTTAAAGGAATGAAAGGAGGAATTTTTCTCTCAAGAAAAATGGTGCAAATTGAGTGTAAAATTCGTACCATCAATGGCCAGCCACTAAAGGCTATTTATAGATGACCAAAAGGCACACCTTTACACCAAGAAAGGTGTCCTTTAAGCCAAAGAACACTTCCTTTGGCTAAGGGTCATGTATGGTGGCGAAAATACATGTCTTTTAGCCAAGGAACACTTCCTTTGGCCTATAACCACCCATAACTACCTTATGGGCGAAAATACATGTCTTTTAAGTCAAGGAACACTTCCTTTGGCCTATAACCACCCATAACTACCTTATGGGCGAAAATACATGTCTTTTAAGTCTAAAGGACATCACTCTTGGTGCTATAAGCACCCTATGGCCGAATATACATGTCCATTCACCCAAGGAACACTTCCTTTGGATGAAAGGACATGTTCTTTTAGCCAAGAGTTATTTCTTTTGATGAAGAGACATACCTTTACACAAAAGATGTGTCTCTTGGTGGTTTTGAGCTAAAAACAAGGTGAGCTGGCACAAAGCTAGCTCAATATGCTACTTATGCACCATTGAGCTCCTTTGAGCTCCAACCTAGCACCATGAACTAAGGTCCAGCTCCAAGAACTGACCTTGAGCTGGAGTTAGCTGCTTTCAGCTGAAGTAAACTGAAGTCCAGCTACACTCAGCTACCAAAAGCTGAAGTGAGCTGACTTGAGCTGAAGTCCAGCTACATTCAGCTACCATAAGCTGAAGTGAGCTGACTTGAGCTTACTTGAGCTAACTTGAGCTGAAGTCCAGCTACATTCAGCTACCATAAGCTGAAGTGAGCTGACTTGAGCTGACTTGAGCTGAAGTCCAGCTACATTCAGCTACCATAAGCTGAAGTGAGCTGACTTGAGCTGACTTGAGCTAACTTGAGCTGAAGTCCAGCTACATTCAGCTACCATAAGCTGAAGTGAGCTGACTTGAGCTGACTTGAGCTAACTTGAGCTGAAGTCCAGCTACTTTGAGCTACTTATAGCTGAAGTGAGCTGACTTGAGCTAAGGGGAGCTACTTCTAGCTGCCTTAGATACCTTTTCAAGCTATAGTTAGCTCAACGAGCTCAAATCCTATCTTAAAAGGATCTTAGTGCGCCAAGAATTCCAACATTGGAAACATTCACAACATGTTTTGAATGAAATGGAAACATTCAAAAATAGTTTAGAATAAAATGGAAACATTCACAACGTGTTTAGAATGAAATGGAAACATTCAAAACTAGTTTGGAATAAAATGGTAACATTCACAACCTGTTTGGAATGAAATGGAAACATTCACAAGTAGTTTAGAATGAAATGGAAACATTCACAACTTGTTTGGAATAAATGGAAACGTTCATAAATTATTTTGAATGAAATGGAAACTTTCACAACAACTTTAGAATGAAGTGGAAACTTTCACAACATGATTGGAATGAAATGGAAACATTAACAACTTGTTTGGAATGAAATTGGAACATTCACAACTTGTTTGGAATGAACTTGAAACACTAACAACTTGTTTGGAATGGACTAGAAGCATTTACAACCTGTGTGGAATGAACTAGAAACATTCACAAATAGTTTGGAATGAATGGAAACATTCACAACTACTTTCGAATGAAGTGGAAACATTCACAACTTGGTTCGAATAAAATGGAAACACTCACATCTAGTTTTGATTACAATGGAAACATTAACAACTTGTTTGGAATGAAATGGAAACATTCACAACTAGTTTGGAATAAAATGGAAACATTCAAAACTTGTTTGGAATGAAATGGAAACATTCACAACATGTTCGGTAAGAAATGTAAACATTCACAACTAGTTCTGAATGAAGTGGAAACATTCACACCTTTTTTGGACTGAAATAGAAACATTCACAAATAATTTGGAATGAATGAAACAATTCAGAACTTGTTTGGAATGAAATGGAAACATTCACAACTAATTTGGAGTGAATAAAAATATTCACAACTTATTTGGGGTGAAATGGAAAGATTCACAACCTCTTTGGAATGAAATTGAAACATTCACAACTAGTTTAGAGTGAAATCGAGACATTCACAACTAGTTTAGAATGAAATGGAAACATTAACAACTAGTTCTGAATGAAATGGAAACATTCACAAGAAATTTGGAATAAAATGGAAACAATCAGAACAAATTTGGAATGAATGGAAACATTCATAACTTGTTTTGAATGAAATGAAAACATTCACATGTAGTTTAGAATGAAATTAAAAGATTTACAACAACTTTAGAAAGAAAGGGAAACATTCACAACTTGTTTGTAACGAATTGGAGTCATTCACAAATAGTTTAGAATGAAATGGGGACATCCACAACTTGTTTGGAATGAAATGGAAATATTCACAAGTAGTTTAGAATGATATGGAAACATTCATAACCTGTTTGGAATGAAATGGAAACTTCCACAACTAGTTTGGAACGAATTGGAAACATTCACAATGTGTTTGTAACCAAATGGAAACATTCACAACTAGTTTAGAATGAAATGGAAACATTCACAACTTGTTTGGAATGAATTGGAAACATTCACAACTTGTTTGGAATGAAATGGAAATATTCACAACTAGTTTAGAATGAAATTGAAACATTCACAACTAGTTTAGAATGAAATGGAATGAATTGGAAACATTTACAACTTGTTTGGAATCAAATGGAAACAATTACAACTAGTTTAGAATGGAATGGAAACATTCACAACTTGTTTGGAATGAAATGGAAACATTCACAAATAGTTTAGAATGAAATGGATACATTCACAACGTGTTTGGATTGAAATGGAAACAGTTAGAAATAGTTTAGAATGAAGTGCAAATATTCAGCACCTGTTTGGAATGAAGTGGAAACATTCACAACCTGTTGCGAATGGAATGGAAATATTCACAACTAGTTTAGAATGAGATGAAAACATTCAACTCCTGTTTGGAATGAAATGGAATCATTCCTAACCTGTTTGGAATGAAGTGGAAACATTCACAACCAGTTTGGAATGGAATGGAAACATTCACGACTAGATTGGAATGAAATGGAAGCATTCACAACTAGTTTGGAAAGAAATGGAAACATGCACAACTAGTTTGGAATGAAATGGAAACATTCACAACTTATTTGGAATAAAATGGAAACATTCACAAATAGTTTAGAATGAAATAGAAACATCAACAACGTGCTTGGAATGAGATAGAAACATTCACAACTAGTTTAGATTAAAATAGAAACATTCGCAACTTGTTTGGAATGAAATGGAAACATTCGCAACTAGTTTAGAATGAAATGAAAACATTCACAACTTGTTTGGATTGAAATGGATACATTTATGGCTAGATTACGAATGAAATGGAAACATTCACAGCTTGTTACGAATAAAATGGAAATATTCACAACTAGTTTAGAATGAAATGGAAACATTTACAACTTGTTTAGAATGAAATGGAAACATTGACATATAGTTTAGAATGAATTGGAAACATTCACAACGTGATTGAAATGAAATGGAAACACTCACAAATAGTTTAGAATAAAATGGAAAATTCACAATGTGTTTAGAATGAAATGGAAACATTCACAACTAGTTTGGAGTAAAATGATGACATTGACAACCTGTTTGGAATGAAATGGTAACATTCACAACTAGTTTAGAATGAAATGGAAACATTTACAACTTGTTTGGAATGAAATGGAAACATTGACATATAGTTTAGAATGAATTGGAAACATTCAGAACGTGATTGGAATGAAATGGAAACATTCACAAATAGTTTAGAATAAAATTGAAAATTCACAATGTGTTTAGAATGAAATGGAAACATTCACAACTAGTTTGGAATGAAATGGAAACATTACAACTAGTTTCGAATGAAATGGAAACATTCACAACTAGTTCTTAATGAATTGGAAACATTCACAACAAGTTTGGAATAAAATGGAAACAATCAGAACAAGTTTTGAATGAATGGAACCATTCAAAATTTGTTTCGAATGAAATGGAAATATTCCCATCTACTTTAGAATGATATTGAAACATTCAAAACTAGTTTAGAAAGAAATGGAAACATTCAAAACTTGTTTCGTATGAATTGGAATCATTCTCAAATAGTTTAGAATGAAATGGAAACATCCACAACTTGTTAGGAAAGATATGGAAATATTCACAACTAGTTTAGAATGAAATGGAAACATTTACAACTGGTTTGGAATGAAATGGAAACTTTCACAACTTTTTTGGAATGAAATGGAAACATTCACAACTAGTTTAGAATGAAATGGAAACATTCATAACTTGTTTTGAATGAAATGGAAACATTCACAACATGTCTGGAATGAAATGGAAATATTCACAACTTGTTTAGAATGAAATTGAAACATTTACAACTAGTTTAGAAAGAAATGGAGCATTCACAACTTGCTTGGAAATAAATAGAAACATGCACAACGTGTTTGGAATGAAATGGAAACATTCACAACTAGTTTAGACTGAAATGGAAACATTCACAACTTGTTCGGAATGAAATGGAAATATTCACAACGTGTTTGGATTGAAATGGAAACATTCAGAAATAGTTTAGAATGAAATGCAAACATTCACAACATGTTTGGAATGAAGTGGAAACATTCACAACCTGTTGGGAATGAAATCGAAACATTCACAACTAGTTTAGAATGAGATGGAAACATTCACAACCTACTTGGAATGAAATGGAATCATTCCTAACCTGTTTGTAATGAAGTGGAAACATTGATAACTAGGTTGGAATGAAATGGAAACATTCACAACTGGTTTGGAATGAAATGGATACATTCACAACTAGTTTGGAATGAAATGGAAACATTCACAACTGCTTTAGAATGAAATGGAAACATTCATAACTTGTTTGGAACAAAATGTAAACATTCACAATTAGTTTGGAATAAAATGTAAGCATTCGCAACTTGTTTAGAATGAAATGGAAATAGTCATAACTAGTTTAGAATGAAATGGAAATATTCACAACCTGTTTGGAATGAAATGGAAAGACTCACAACTTGTTTAGAACGAACAGGATACAGTGACAACTACTTTGGAATAAATGGAAACACTCACAACTAGTTTCGAATGAAATAGAAACACTCACAATTTGTTTGGATTAAAATGGAAACATTCACAACTTGTTTAGAATGAAGTTTAAACATTCACAACTTATTTGGAATGAAATGGAAACATTCACAAATTGTTTAGATAGAATTGACACATTCAAAGGTTGTTTGGAATAGAATGGAAACATCCACAACTAGTTTAGAATGAAATGGAAACATTCAAATCTTATTTGGAAGGAAATCAAACACTGACAACTTGTATGGAATGAACTAGAAACATTCACAACTAGTCTGGAATGAATGGAAACATTTACAACTTGTTTGGAATGAAAAAGAAACATTCACAACTAGTTTCGATTGAAATGGAAGCATTCACAACTTGTTTGGAATGAAATGTAAACATTCACAACTTGTTTGGAATGAAATTGAAACCTTCACAACTAGTTTGGAATCAATGGAAATGTTCACAACATGTTTGGAATGAAACGGAAACATTCACAACTTGCTTGGAATTCAATCGAAACATTCACAACTAGTTTAGAATGAAATGGAAACTTTAACAACTTGTTTGGAATGAAATGGAAACATTTGGAAGTAGTTTAGAATGAAATGGAAACATTCACAACTAGTTTCGAATGAAATGGAAACATTCACAACCTATTTGGAATGAAATGGAAGCATTCACAACTAGTTTCGAATGAAATGGAAACATTCACAACCTGTTTGCAATGAATGGAAACATTCACTATGAGTTTGGAACAAAATGCAAACATTCACAACTAGTTTGGAATGAAATTTAAACATTCACAACCTATTTGCAATGAAATGGAAACATTCACAACTAATTTCAAATGAAATGAAAACATTCATGACCCATTTGGAATGAAATGTAAAGATTCACAACATTTTTGGAATGAAGTGGATACATTCACAACTAGATTGGAATGAAATGTAAACATTCACAACCTGTTTCGATTGAAATGGAATCATTCACAACCTGTTTCGAATGAAATGGAAACATTCCCAACTTGTTTGTGATGAAATGGAAACATTCAAAACGAGCTTGGAATGAATTGGAAACATTCATAACATGTCGGAATGAAATGGAAACATTCACAACTAGTTTGGAACAAAAAAACATATTCAAAACAAGTATGGAATGAAATGGAAACATTCATAACTTTTGTAGAATGAAATCGAAACATTTACAACTAGTTTAGAAGGAAATGCAAACATTTACAACTTTTTTGGAATGAAATGGAAACATTTACTAATAGTTTAGAATGAAATGGAAACATCCACAACTTGTTTGGAATGAAGTGGAAACATTTGCAACTAGTTTAGGATGAAATGGAAACATTCACAACTTGTTTCGAATGAAATGGAAACATTCACAAGTTGTTTTGAATGAAATGGAAACATTCATAACTTATTTTGAATGAAGTGGAAACATTCACAACTTGTTTGGAATGAAATGGAAACATTCACAACTAGTTTGCAATGAACTGGAAACATTCTAAACTGGTTTGGAATGAAATGGAAACATTACAACTAGTTTAGAATGAAATGGACATTCCCAACTTTTTTGGAATGAAATGAAAACATTCACAACTTTTTTGGAAAGAAATAGAAACATTCACAACTAGTTTGGAAAGAAATGGAAATATTCACAACTTGTTTGGAAAGGAATGGAAACATTCACAACTAGTTTAGAATGAAATGGAAACATTCACAACAAGTTTGGAATGAAGTGGAAATGTTCACAACCAGTTTGGAATGAAATGGAAACATTCACAACTTGTTTGGAATGAAATTGAAAGATTCATAACTAGTTCGGAATCCATGGAAACATTCACAGCTTGTTTGGAATGAAATGGAAACATTCAGAGCTTGTTTGGAATGAATGGAGACATTCAGAATGACATGGAATGAAATAGAGACATTCACAGCTTGTTTGGAATGACATGGAAATAGTCACCCCCTATTTGGAATGAATTTGAAACATTCAAACCATGTTTGGAATGAAATGGAAACATTCACAACTTATTTGGAAAGAAATGGAATCATTCACAACTAGTTTGGAATGAATAGAAACATTTACAACTTGTTTGGAGGGAAACAGAAACATTCACAACTAGTCTCGAAAGAAATGGAAGCAGGCACAACTTGTTTGGAACGGACTGGAAACATGCACAACTAGTTTGGAATGAAATGGAAACATTCACAACTAGTTTGGAATGAATGGAAGCATTCGCAACTTGTTTGGAATGAAATGGAATCGTTCACAACTTGTTTGGAATGAAATGGAAATAATCACAACAAGTTGGGAATCGATGGAAACATTCACAACATGCTCGAAATGAAATTGAAACACTCACAACTTGTTTGGAATCAAATGGAAACATTCACAACTAGTTTAGAATCAAACGGAAACATTAACAACTTGTTTGGAAAAAAATAGAAACATTCACAAGTAGTTTAGAATGAAATGGAAACATTCACAACTAGCTTGGAATGAAATGGGAACATTCAAAAACCGATTTGGAATGAAATGGAAATATTCACAACTAGTTTAGAATGTAATGAAAACATTCATAACTTGTTCGGAATGAAATGGAAACATTGACAACTTGTTTGGAATGAAATTGAATCATGCACAACTAGTTTAGAAAAAAATTGGAGACATTCACAACTTGTTTGGAGAGAAATGGAAACATTCACAACTAGTTTTGAATGAAATCGAAACATTCACAACATGTTTCGAATGAAATGGAAACATTAACAACTAGTTTAGACTGAAATTAAAACATTCACAACTTGTTTGGAATGAAATGGAAACATTCACAAATAGTTTAGAATGAAATGAAAACATTCACAACGTATTTGGATTGAAATGGAAACATTCAGAAATAGTTTAGAATGAAAAGCAAACATTCACAATGTGTTTGGAATGAAGTGGAAACATTTACAACCTATTGAGAATGAAATGGAAACATTCACAACTAGTGTAGAATGAGACGGAAACATTTAGAACCTGTTTCGAATGAAATGGAATCACTCCTAACCTATTTGGAATGAAGTGGAAACATTGATGGCTAGTTTGGAATGAAATGGAAATATTCAAAACCAGTTTGGAATGGAATGCAAACATTCACAACTAATTTGGAATGAAATGGAGACATTCACAACTCGTTTGGAAATAAATGGACACATTCACAACTAGTTTGGAATAAAATGGAAACATTCACAACTACTTCAGAATGAAATGGAAACATTCATAACTTGTTTGGAATAAAATGTAAACCTTCGCAATTAGTTTGGAATAAAATGTAAACATTCACAACTTGTTTGGAATGAAATGGAAACATTCACAACTACTTCAGAATGAAATGGAAACATTCATAACTTGTTTGGAATAAAATGTAAACCTTCACAATTAGTTTGGAATAAAATGTAAACATTCACAACTTGTTTGGAATGAAATGAAAACAGTCCTAACTAGTTTAGAATGAAATGAAAACATTCACAACCAGTTTGGAATGAAATGGAAACACTCACAACTTGTTTGGAATGAACTAGACACATGCACAACTACTTTGGAATGAATGGAAACACTCACAACTAGTTTCGAATGAAGTAGAAACATTCACAATTTGTTTGGATTAAAATGGAAACATTTACAACTTGTTTAGAATGAAGTGTAAACATTCACAGCTTGTTTGGAATGAAATGGAAACATTCACATATTGTTTAGATTGAAATGAAACATTCACAGCCTGTTTGCAATGGAATGGAAACATTCACAGCTAGTTTAGAATCAAATAGAAACATTCACAACTTATTTGGAAGGAAAGTGAAACACTCACAACTTGTTTGGAATGAACTGGAAACATTCACAACTAGTGTGGAATGAATGGAAACATTCACAACTTGTTTGGAATGAAATGGAAACATTCACAACTAGTTTCAATTGAAATGAAAGCATTCACAACTTGTTTGGAATGAAATGGAAACATTCACAACTCGTTTGGAATGAAATTGAAATGTTCACTACTAGTTTGGAATCAATGGAAACATTCACAACATGTTTGGAATGAAATGGAAACTTTCACAACTTGTTTGGAATTAAATCGAAACATTCACACCTAGTTTAGAATGGAATCCAAACATTAATAACTTGTTTGGAGTGAAATGGAAACATTCAAAAGTAGTTTAGAATCAAATGGAAACATTCACAACTAGTTTGGAATGAGATGGAAACATTCACAATCTGTTTGGAATGAAATGGAAGAATTCACAACTAGTTTTGAATGAAATGGAAACATTCACCACCTGTTTGCAGTGAATGGAAACATTCACAACGAGTTTGGAATGAAATGTAAACATCCACAACAAGTTTGAAATGAAATCTAAACATTCACAACCTGTTTCCAATGAAATGGGAACATTCACAACTAGTTTCGAATAAAATGGAAACATTCATGACCCGTTTGGAATGAAATGTGAAGATTCACAACATTTTTGGAATGAAATGGGTACATTCACAACTAGTTTGGAATGAAACGTAAACATTCACAATAAGTGTTGATTGAAATGAAATCGTTCACAACCTGTTTCGAATGAAATGGAAACATTCCCAACTTGTTTGGGACGATATAGAAACATTCACAACGAGCATGGAATGAAATGCAAACATTCATAACTTGCTCGGAATTAAATGGAAACATTCACAACTAGTTTGCAATGAAATGGAAATATTCAAAACAAGTTTCAAAAGAAATGGAAACATTCACAACTAGTGTAGAATGAAATCGAAACATTCACAACTAGTTTAGAAAGAAATGCAAACATTCATAAGTTTTTTGGAATGAAATGGGAACATTCACAAATAGTTTATAATGAAATGGAAACATCAACAACTTGTTTGGAAAGAAAAGGAAACATTCGTAACTAGTTTAGGATTAAATGAAAACGTTTAGAACTTGTTTGGAATGAAATCAAAAGATTCATAACTAGTTTGGAATGAATGGAAACATTCACAACTTGTTTGGAATGAAATGGAAACATTCACAGCTTGTTTATAATGAATGGAAACATTCACAACTTGTTTGGATTGAAATGGGGACATTCATAGCTTGTTTGGAGTGAAATGGAAATAGTCACACCTTGTTTGGAATGAAATTGAAACATTCACACCTTGTTTGGAATGAAATGGAAACATTCACAACTTATTTGGAATGAAATGGAATCATTCACAACTGTTGCCTGTCGGCATCTTCGTTTTATGAGTTGGTGAGCCTGGGAGGGACTTCCGGTGAGGGGGAAGCATCTGAAGAAGAGAATTCCTAGGAGAGATTGCCTGAAATACTCGAAGAACAAGGGTTAGGAGGTCCCCGGATTGTTTTTCCGGGGAAGGAGCCTCCGACGCCCAAGTTTGTATCTAGTGAAGTGTAGAAGAATCCCCATCTTACCTGAGAGTTTCCCAAAAATTTATAGGAGGGTGTTTAGGGAAGTCCACTTGACACAGCCCGCTTAGATCGTGACACGTGTATGGTCGGATGCTGTTCGTACCTCCGCGAATGGGGGCCTCCAACTGGCCATAGGCCATTTGGGCAGAAGTCAGGGTCGTAGGAGGTTTGCGTGTCAGGGCGTGTACAATGGTGGCGTGTCAGGATGTGTACGAGGACGGCGTGTCAGAACACATGCAAGGGCGGCATGTCAGAGGCTCCTTAACCATTTTTGTCGTACTCTCGAGATCCCTTCGGTGAAAGAGGCCTATTCGGGATAGGATGGCTTCTTACCGAGGTTGCTCCAGTTATTCGCAGGTCCCTTCAGCACGGATGATTCCTTTCGGAGGTGTTTTCCTGTCAAAGATGATAAGTCTACCTCTCCCAAAGCTAGCTAGGTCATCCTACCGAGGGTGGTAGTGCACCATATTCCCAAGGTCAGTACTGTCACTCCCGAGGGTGACGATGTACCTCCGAGGTCGAGGGGTCTGGGTGTCAGACCCTGTTTTCCCGAGGTTGGTGATTTATTCCTCGGGGGTGACACCTATATTTACCGAGGGTGGCGCTTCGCCAGATCTTGTGAGTTTGAAGGGCAGTAGTGCTTTGGCTATCACATGCCCCCCCATTGAAAAGTCGAAGTGGAGGCTTCGGCCAATAGAATCTTTGGGGGCACCTCATGGGACTCATTTGTAGAAAACTATGTAGCAGGCACCTCGCCACCCAAAGGTGTGCCTTCTCTGCCGAGGTAGCCTGTGGGTTTCACTCCTTGCCCTCTGGTTGGTCCCTTGGTGTTTTCGAGGTGCACACTCCCGTTCTTTACTTTTTCTACTGCAGGTCTGTGGACTGTCACGTCTCGTAATCAGGAGTGTCACTTCGGATATGCGTGCCTAGGTTTTCATGCTGTCAGAAGATGTGCCCTTGTTTCTTGCGTCAGACAACACGTGGCATGCGGTGATTAGTGGACAGTTGCATCGGTTACACCAGCTGCGTCTTTTCACCTTCGAGGGGTAATTATGGCAATGATTCGCCTTCGCGGGGTAGTTATGGCGACGATTCGGCTACCCCCCTTCGGTCTATATAAACCTTCCTCCCCCTCATAGCCCTCATTTGCTTTCCTTTGCTTCTATCCTGCTTTCCTGTGCTCTCAGGCTCTTCTCTTTCTTTTGCGGCAGTGCAAGCGGCGGAGCGATTTCCGGCAACCTTTTACGATGATGTCAACTAATCCCGACTTCGGCAAACGTTTCGGTGGGTTTCCCTTTCAAAAGTCCCCCAGTTTCTTTCGTTCCCTTTTTTTCTAGAGTCCGAAGTTATTTTCTCATTCCCAAAGTCCCTTGACATTCTTTCCCGAAGCCATTTCTTTTAGGCGAACATGTCTTCCCCTATCCCAATCATGTTCGTCCAAACTACTCCCGAGAGTTGGCTTCCTCTTATGTCTCATCCGTGTTGTACCACTTTGGAGAAATTAATGAAGTGGATGACCAAATTTTTTCTTCCTTCTTATGCCGTTATCCGGTTACCCCGTTTTGGCCTGTTCAGCTTCATGAATAGATTGGACGAGGTTACTATTTCCGAGCCCAACCTAAGGCCGGACTTCGGTTCCCTCAGCCAAAGATGATTTGCGACTTTTGCCAATTCTATGGCATAGCCGTGAATCAGCTTCCTCCCAACTCCAATTCTTACTTTAATGCTTTTCTCTGCATGTGTGGGGTTTTCAAGATAGAACCCCACTTCATCATCTTCATGCAGTATTACAAGCTCTATCCGGTCCAGAAGGGTGGCTTATATTTCATGCTACCTCAGGGATCTGGGAGCAAAAAATACATGTTCACCTTCGACACCAAGGACAGTTGGTGAGGGTGCCAAAGGAAGTTCTTCCTAACAGTGGCAGAGGCGTGGTCGCACGTGCCGACAAGGTGGGCCTGAAGGACGCTGGAGACGGATGTCATTGATCCCAAGAAGTTGCTAACTCCCGAGTTAGCAGCGAGGTTTGAGGATTTTGACAGCCATATCCGAGCTGTCACCGACTGGGATGCCGAGGTCCCACCACCCTCCTTGTATCCTTTCCCCATCAGGTGGGATCGAAGAAGTTCTTTGAGAGTTAGGGGTGATGAAGGAGCACAAAATTGACCTTGGCATGCCAGCGCCTCCCATCGATGGAAAGAAATCATGGCTGGTGATGCTCCTTCGGAAGCAACTCACTTACGAATCCTTCATCGGGAGTAAGTTGCTTTCCGAATTTTGCTATAAGTACCCTTTTGGACTTACACTGATATTTCCTTCCTTTTTCAGAGATGGGCGACCAGTCAGCTGCCTTCTACAAGTCCTTCTTCCTCGGTCAGGCCGAGAAGGGGGAACAGAAGAAGAACGCCACCCGAAGAGGCGAAAGGCATCTGGAGGGGGGGCATCCTTGGCCAAGAAAGCGAAGAAGGACCCTCTTCCCCCTCCTCCGGAAGATGTTGAAGAGGTCAGGGACCAGCCTTTGGTCCACAATGACCCGCCATCAGAGCTGGCCGTCAGCTCCACTCCCCGAAGTCCTGTCACTTTGGCGGATATCCTGGGCACTTCAGCAGGAGGCCCTTCTGCCGAGGAGCTCGAGGAGTGAAGACGAAGCAAGGGCAAACACGTCCCTGCCGAAGTGGAGGAAGTCCACGATTCTGACGAGACATTGCCGAGGTTCCACCAAGTTTGCCCCTTAGCCATGTCTTTATAAATTCAAACATTTTTATCATTCTCAATCTTTTTGACGTATGCCGAAGGGACAATGTACTGATGGAACTGCGGCGTGACTTTGCAGAGGAAGTAGCGCCCTTGGCATGGATGGTGGAGCATGCCCGGAAGCGGGCCTTTTGAGACTCCCATTTCCCGAAGGATAAGGTTCCGAGGGAGCCTTTCTGGTCTTTCACGGAGGACATGAAATTGTTCTCCAAAGACAGCCAACAAATGGCTCCCCAAATGGTGAGGAGCGTGCTCACCCAAGCCACTTTCAAATCTATGGCAGATGAATGCCCGAACGAGGAGGTCCTCACTGCGAGGATGTCCTAACATGCTGCCCAGGTATTCTTCAGACCCTTCATCTTTTCTACAAATTTTTTTTAAGTGTTAGGTTTTCTTTGTAAAACTTCACCAAATGTCCTTTTTTTTTTTGCAGCTCTTGGCATACAGCGGATATTTCAGAGCTTAGGCAGCAAAACAGTCTTCGGTCCGTTCTTGGACCGAAGAGCATCTAGAGAAGGCCAAGGTATTTTGTGCCAACTCGGTCATCAAGAATGCCGAGCTGAGCAAAATAGCCAAGGAGGAGGTTGCCAAACTTCGGGAGGAGTTCTTGAAGGGTCAGGAGGAGCTCTTAAAGGATTTCTCCCAGAAGATGTCTGACCTCGGCTCGAAGGTCGTTGAGCTAACTTCAGCCAACGAGGCCTACCCGAAGGAGAAGGAGGAAGACTCTGGTCTCCTGACGAAGGCCTTCGCTGACAATGCCGATCTTTAGGCCGAGATCGAGGCGCCGAAGAAGGAGACAAAGAAGAAGAAGAAGGCGAAGAAGCTTGAGAAGGAGGTCGCCAAGTTGGAGAACAAGCTGGACGCCTTGTCCGTCGAGAAAGACAAGGCTGACCAAGCGACCAAGGTTGCTTTCCAAGACGGGTTTTGTCTGGCTTGACACCAAGTCTTGGCTAAGTACCCTAATCTCGACCTCTCCTTCTTAGCTGCTTCGGACATCCCCGAGGGGCTTCGCTGGGCCTGGTCAAAGATTGATCATCTCAATCTGCCAGTTGCTCCTCTTTCAGCGCCGAAGGTTGCAACAAAGGATGTAGGGGATGGTGCATCTCACGATGGCGGGGTCCCGTAGGTGTCCAGGGTTCCATTTTTTCTTTTTCTTTTTCTTTGTAACTTTCTTCTTGTAATATCCTCCTTGTAATAAGACTCCTTTTATTAAAATGTCTTTTTTTTTTTTTTCCAAAATTCGGCTAAGTCTCAAGACAAGTTTCTCCTTAAATAATCTCCCATTCCAAGAGTTAGTTTGTCTTCTTTCGTCTAGGACCCTCGGGAAGATGTTTTTTGCTCCTTTTATCAACCATGTTCGGCACAACATCGGTTCTGGCGAAGTTTTGCACATTTTTATCAGCCATGTTCATTTGACGCGCCTTCGGAGAAAATATGTGATTTTCGCAAGTAAATACTCGCACCTTGTTCGGTTAGATTTCTTAGGTGGGGCTATTTTCCCTAGAAAGCTTTTCTGTACTTAGAAATTTTTCTAAGTGTACAATTTCCTGAAAAATTTCTAAGTGTAGAATTTCTTCAGTGCGTCTGAATGCCATGTGTTTTTCAATTCTCCGCATTCAGTATCACCGAGCTTATAAACTCCTGGCCGAATCTCATCAAAGACCACATAAGGCCTTTCCCAGTTTGCCCGAAGTACTCTGTGAAATGGCCTTCGGGATTCAAACTCAGCCTTTCAAAGAACAAGGTCTCCCTTCTTGATTCCTTTTCGCTAGACATGCAAGTTCGCAGCTATGGCTACCCTTTGCTGAAAAGCTTTTCTCCTGAGCTCAGCCACTTCTCTGTGTTTGTCAATTAGGTCGAGCTTAGTTATCAACCCGAGGTCATTCCCTTCTTCGTCGAACACTTGTACCTTGACCGATGGCTGGACCACCTCGATAGGAATAATGGCCTCTGTGCCGAAAATGAGAGAGAAAGGTGTCTCACCTGTGGCTCTTCGGGGCATTGTTCGATAGCTCCACAGCATACTAGGAAGTTCTCCTGCCATTTTCCTGTTGCTTCCCTCAATCTCTTTTTCAAACCATCTTTTATGGTTCTATTAGACACTTCTACCTGTCCGTTGCTCTGGGGATGAGCTACCGGGGTGAAGTGCATTTTTACCCCGAGGTCGATAATGAATTCTTAGAACCCCTTATCAATAAACTGAGAACCATTATCGGCCATTATCACCCTCGGTATGCCAAACCTATAAACGATGCTCTGCCAAACGAATTTTTGTATGTCGTTCGCCGAAATGGTTGCCAGGGGCTCTGCCTCTATCCATTTAGTGAAGTAATCTACTGCAACCACGCAGAATTTTACTCCTCCGAGTGCAGTCGGGAGAGGCCCGATGAGGTCAATGCCCCATACCGCAAAGGGACAAGGGTAGTCAGTCGAAGTTATCATTTGCAAGGGTAGCCTCTGGACGCTGGCATGTCATTCTTCGGCAATGGGTACCTCGGCAATGAAATCTGCGATTGCTTGAGTTTTTATTGCCTCCCTCGGCTCATAGGTGATATCATACCCGCCGAGCTTGATGCACCACTTCGAAAGCCTTCCCGAGTGGTCTTCGAAAGCCTTATTCATGATATCTCGAAAAGGCAGGTTACTTCAAACAATAATGGGGTGGCCTTGGAAATAAGGATGTAGCCTCCTCCTTGCAAGCACTAGGGAATAAATAGCCTTTTGTAGCAAGGGGTACCTGACTTTGGCACCGTGCAAGGATTTGCTCGCATAATATACTGGGCATTGCTTTGCCCCCTCTTCCCTTACAAGGATCGAACTTACCGCTTTTTTGGTGACGGCAAGGTATAGTATGAGGGGTTCCCCTTCCCGTGGCTACCAGAGTGTCGACAGACGAGTTAGGTAGACTTTAAGCTCTTCCTAGGCCTTTTGGCAGTCTTTGTTCCAAGGATACACCTTAGTTTCGAGGTCACCGCCATTTTTTGCTGCCTTGGTAAGGACTTTAAAGAACGGTCGGCAGTGACCCCCATATCTGGAGATAAATCTGCTGAGGGACGTGATTCTCCTGTTAGTGTTGTGCCCAAACGCCAATCATGAGATGATTGTATTTTTTGCACATTGAGTCATGATATATTATTAAGGCATTAATCCAGCAATTATATTTGTTGTTTTGTTTCTGCGTAACTTAACAAACATAATTGTAAACCTAGAATAATGATATTATTAAACATCCCTGGTCTAGTATTATTATGGAGCGGGTTGCAATAATACATAATGACTAGCATATGTGGAGACTAATATGAGATACGTAATCTACATATGGATACAAGTTGGAGAACTTGTGTACTGGACCGACCCACCATCAGAACACTACATGGATCATTATATGAGTGTCATAAGTGATTTTTGTAGTGATCATGGTATATGTAGTCCTTCGACCTAAGATCATCAAGGTTCCCTACATGTGAGTCACATACTTTGATACTTTCCTTTGTTGCTCGTAACTGAGTGAACTTGAAGGAGGTCATTGGGTATGTCACATATCATGCGGAGGGATTTGTATGATCAAGATGGGATTTGTCCCTCCTATGTAACGGGAGTTATATCTTCGGGCCCCTTAAGAGAGTAAGACTTAGAAAAATGCATGGCTATGCTCAGATGAGTTGATATACGATATCAATGTCATCAGTTTAAGTTCGTCCACTAGGTAATCAAGAAACCAAAGATTGGGCTATACGAGAGTGACACATTCCATGTCTCCTGCTTAGTCTTGATATCTTGGACAAAGGGACAATGGCATATATCGGTGAGGATCATAAAGGTTTAGTCGATTCACCGACAATCTTGTCACTTGAGTAGCAATGATGTGTTGCTAGACACCGCTCATTGCTTATGATCATAAATGTGATTTATGATCATTGCCAACATGGCAAGAGCCTATTGGGTCACACACATAGAGCTATTTGGATCATTAGAGTGCAGGGGCTAATTATTTGGGTTATGGTTTCACTTTAATTTCGTATTAATAATGGACGCAAGAGTTGAGCCATTATTAAGCCTGAAATTAAATCCTAATTGGATTAGGGCTTTGAAACCCATTAGGACTGGAAGTTGAGTCTCACTATAAATACAACTTCTAGTGAGAAATTCGCAGGTCTCCTTGCCCTAGCCTCCCAAAAGGATAGCCGCACTCTTCGCTTGCAATTCCTTGGAGGACGTAAGCTAGCACTGCGAGTGCAAGAGAAACGTATCTGTCGGGACGTGGTGGAAGCGTGGTGATCCTGAGAGGCTCGTGTAGATACCATAGAGAGCCTGAACACGTCAACTGTTCAGGTTTTGTGATTCAACTCTACAGTTGAGTGAGGGATCTCAACTAAAAATTAGGTACGAAAATTTTCGCACACCTGGTTTACCCCGTTTCACTTGGATCCTAGAGGGTTTCGGTTAAATTCCGTTGCGCTGTTTGGCTCCCGAAACTCAACAGTGGTATCAGAGCTATTGGTGAAACCCTAAATTGGGATTGAATGTTGAATCACATGATGTTATGTGTTCAGTTGTTTTTGCCATGATTAATTAGATTGATTCCTGATGCATGAAACCAGAACTCCTAATAAACATATGACATAGATGAAGGAACAACATTAACTGGTTAATGAAATTAACCCGAAATTGATAGGTATCAGATACCTATATGGATTAGGATTCTTACAATAGTTTCAAAAATCCTAGCTTGGTTCGGATTCGGCCTATTCGGGCACCAACAATAAGGTATTTTTGGTGGCTCGAATGGAGGAGTCTCAGGTGCCTACTTGCAGAACCTCCGCCCGCTGATCGGCTAGCGGGACCGCCGTATGCGAAGAGCCACATAAATAAAAACTGGTTAATCAACGCGCGAAAATTGGCATGCATCTTTGTTGAATGAGATTTGACATGATATGCTTATTGGTGTTTGAAGCATGGTGCATGGTTATAGCCCTTGATTGGTTGTACTTGTAAATACGGCCTGCGAGTCGTGCCTTCTCTTGTTACTCTCATGTATATTCTCTTCTCACCTTACTCCCCTCAAATGTAACTCGAGGTTTCTATTATTGATGTAATGGTGCATTATGCGATCGTCCAAGGTGGTATGTCCAAGGTGTTAGTGTTGTCCCTAAAAAGCCAATCATGAGATGATTGTATTTTTGCACATTGAGTCATGATATTTTATTGAGGCATTAATCCAGCAATTTTGTTTGTTGTTTTGTTTCTCTGTAACGTAATAAACATAATTGTAACCCTAGAATAATGATATTCTTAAACGTCCCAAGTCTAATATTATTGTGGAACGGGTTGCAATAATACATAATGACTAGCATATGTGGAGACTAATATGAGATATGTAATCTACATATGGGTACAAGTTGGAGAACTTGTGTACTGGACCGACCCACCATGAGAACACTTCATGGATCATTATATGAGTGTCATAAGTGATTCTCATAGTGATCATGGTATATGTAGTCCTTCGACCTAAGATCATCAAGGTTCCCTACATGTGAGTCACATACTTTGATACTTTCCTTTGTTGCTCGTAACTTAGTGAACTTGAAGGAGGTCATTGGGTATGTCACATATCATGCAGAGGGATTTGTATGATCAAGATGGGATTTGTCCCTCCTATGTAACGGGAGTGATATATTTGGGCCCTTTGATAGAGTGAGACTTAGAAAATGCATGGCCATGCTCCGATGAGTTGATATATGATATCAATGTCGTCAGTTTAAGTTGGTCTACTCGGTAATCAAGAAACCAAAGATTGGGCTATACGAGAGTGACACATTCCATGTCTCGTGCTTAGTCTTGAT
This sequence comes from Aquilaria yunnanensis, assembly GCA_039654915.1. NCBI lineage: Eukaryota > Viridiplantae > Streptophyta > Magnoliopsida > Malvales > Thymelaeaceae > Aquilaria > Aquilaria yunnanensis. The sequence continues at coordinate 48,687,240 of CM077594.1, forward strand.
ATCTTGGACAAAGGGACAATGGCATATATCGGTGATGATCATAAAGGTTTAGTCGATTCCCCAACAATCTTGTCACTTGGGTAGCAATGATGTGTTGCTAGACACCGCTCATTGCTTATGATCATAAATGTGATTTATGATCATTGCCAACATGGCAAGAGCCTATTGGGTCGCACACATAGAGCTATTTGGATCATTAGAGTGCATGGGCTAATTATTTGGGTTATGGTTTCACTTTAATTTCGTATTAATAATGGGCCAAGGAGTTGAGCCATTATTAAGCCCGAAATTAAATCCTAATTGGGTTAGGGCTTTGAAACCCATTAGGCCTGGAAGTTGAGTCTCACTATAAATACAACTTTTAAGTGAGAAATTCGGAGGTCTCCTTGCCCTAGCCTCCCAAAAGGACAGCCGCACTCTTCTCTTGCAATTCCTTGGAGGACGCAAGCTAGCACTGCGAGCGCAAGAGAAACGCATCTGCCGGGACATGGTGGAAGCGTGGTGATCCTGAGAAGCTCGTGTCGATATTCTCATTGGCTTGAGATTATTCTCAGCGAGCTTGTGAAGACTCTTTTCTTTTCTTAGGCTTTTATGATATTCTCATTGGCTTGAGATTATCGCATAGTTTGGGCTATAACCATGTCACGTTTATTTCTTGTAAGCATGAGATGCATGTTTTATATTTGTATGTGATGCATGTATAAGACAACCGAAGATAACAAATTGGTGAGATCAAACGAAAAAATCCCTCAAACAAATATTAATTCATAAATGTGATGTCTTCCAAATGTTGGCACTCGTCAAGACTTTGATTGACATTAGGTGGGTTTGCCAAAGTAAAGCACCTATGTTCATCTTGGTAAGGCGCGATGGGATAAAAGTGATATCCAAACTGCTAACTTTGGGTTCGACTTAACTAAGTCATCCTAATAGGATTAGGGACTTAGAGGCATAGAGTTGGGTTTAAGTTCATGAGATGAGCTTGGACAAGTGTTGTTTACCCAACTATCCAAGAGTTGCATGGGATGCAATTGGCAAGGAGTTCCGAAATAATATCGAGGGTTATTATTTTGATGAAAATAGTGGGAGTATCGTTTAATAAAAGTCCTTATTAAATGAATTAAAATACATGACTCTTACATTGCATATTTACTGTTGTAGATAACCATGGCACAAAACACATCGACACTTTCGTTGCGATCGATCCTGATAAGGAAAAACTGAATGGGACCAACTTTCTCAAATGGTACCGAAACTTGAGGATAGTCCTCAAGCAAGAGAGAAAGGCCTATGTCCTAGAGCAGCCCATTCCGAATGAGCCTGCTGCCACTGCTCCAAGAGCTGAAAGGGATGCTCACAAGAGGCATTCTGATGATGCTTTGGATGTTGCATGCCTCATGCTTATTACCATGGAATCTGAGCTTCAGAAGCAACATGAGAACATGAGGGTGTTCAATATGATCGAACATCTCAAAATGCTTTTCCAAGAGCAAGCTAGGCATGAGAGGTTTGAGACCTCTAAGGCATTGTTTTAGTGCAAGATGTCTGAGGGAAGTCTCGTGGGTCCTCATGTGCTCAAGATGATTGGGTACATTGAGAATCTTGAGAATTTGGGATTTGCTCTTCAGAAAGAGTTGGCTATTGATGTAGTCTTGCAATCGTTGTCTGAAAGCTACAGTCAGTTCGTCATGAACTATAACATGAACGACCTAGACAAGTCCCTCCCTGAATTGCTCAACATGTTGAGAACTGCTGAGCAAAACCTTAAGAAGGCTAAGCCCATTTTGATGGTTCAAAAAGGCAAGGGAAAAGGAAAAGCCAACAAGAAGAAGGATAAAGCTAATGGAAAGTCCAATGCTAGTTCTTCTTCAGCTGCACTGAAACCAAAGGGTGGTATGGCAAAGGAAGGGGAGTGCTTCCATTGTAAGCAACCTGGACACTGGAAGCGCAACTGTAAGCTCTATCTTGAAGAACTTGCTAAGGAAAAGGGAAGTAAGACTTCCACTTCAGGTATTTTTGTTATAGAGGCTAACTTTTCTACTTCCTCATCTTGGGAATTGGATACTGGATGTGGATCTCACATTTGTGCAAATGTGCAGGATCTAAGTAGAAGTAGAAGATTGGCCCGAGGTGAAGTGGACCTACGTGTTGGAAATGGAGCAAGGGTTGCTGCCTTAGCCATAGGGACTTATGTTCTCACTTTACCTAGTGGATTAGTTTTAGAATTAGACAACTACTACTTTGTGCCTACTATTAGTAGAAATTTGATTTCTGTTTCTTGTTTGGACAAGAAGGGTTTTTCATTTATAATAAAGGACAAATGTTGTTCTATTTATTTGAATGAATTCTTTTATGGTAGTGCTCAACTTAGCAATGGGTTGTATGTTCTAGGCCTTCAAGATCCAATCTATAATGTGAATACCAAGAAGGTCAAATTAAATGATTCAAACTCGACCTATCTCTGGCACTATCGGTTGGGCCATATAAATGAGACCCGCATATCCAAGCTCCATAAGGATGGACTCTTGGACTCATTTGATTTTGAATCATATGAGACATGTGAGCCATGTTTGTTAGGCAAGATGACCAAAGCCCCATTCACAGGGCAAAGTGAAAGGGCTAATGACTTACTAGGACTCATACATAGTGATGTATGTGGCCCATTGTCTACACAAGCTAGATGAGGTTTCCAATACTTCATTACTTTCACTGATGACTTCAGCAGATATGGCTATGTGTATCTTATGAGACACAAGTCAGAATCCTTTGAAAAGTTCAAAGAATTCAACAATGAAGTAGAGAATCAACTCGGGAAGAGTATCAAAGTGCTTCGATCAGATCGAGGTGGAGAGTACTTGGATCTAGAATTCCTTGACTATCTGAAGGAGTGTGGTATAGTATCACAACTCACTCCACCAAGCACACCTCAATGGAATGGTGTTTCTGAAAGGAGAAATCGAACTCTGTTAGACATGGTTCGCTCCATGATGAGTCAAGCTGACCTTCCAAACTCCTTTTGGGGACATGCTCTAGAGACAGCTGCTTTTACACTAAACCGAGTTCCATCTAAATCGATTCAAAAGACACCATATGAGATATGGAGTGGGAGGCGTCCCAATTTGTCTTTTATGAAGATTTGGGGCTGTGACGCTTATGTGAAACGTCAATCCTCTGACAAACTAGGGCCCAAATCTCAAAAATGCCTTTTTGTTGGGTATCCCAAAGAAACAAAGGGTTACTATTTCTACAATCCCTCTGAGAAAAAAGTTTTTGTTGCTCGAACTGGTGTCTTTTTGGAGAAAGAGTTTATCTCTAAAGGAACTAGTGGGGGGAAATTAGAACTTGAACAAATTCAAGAACAACAAGGAGACATCGAACCTGAAATGGAACCTGAACAGACACCACAAGATGTTGTGGTTCAAGAGTCTGTTCCTGTAGCACAGAGCCCACGTAGGACTGGTAGTATTCGGCGTGAGCCCGAGAGATATGGATTTCTCATGACTCACACCGGTGATGTGATGCTCATGGATCAAGATGAGCCCACAACCTACCAACAAGCTATGTCGGGGCCTGACTCTGAGAAGTGGCTAGTGGGCTTGAAATTCGAGATGGAATCCATGTATGTAAACCAAGTATGGACTTTGGTTGACCCACCTGAAGGGGTAAAACCCATAGGGTGCAAATGGGTTTTCAAGAAGAAACCTGACATGGATGGTAATGTGATTACCTTTAAGGGACGATTGGTCGCAAAAGGTTTCAAGCAAATTCATGGTATTGACTATGATGAAACTTTTTCACCAGTTGCTATGCTTAAATCCATCCGAATTTTGTTTGCTATTGCTGAACACTATGACTATGAGATAAGGCAAATGGATGTCAAAACAGCATTCCTAAACGGAAAGCTACTTGAGGATGTGTACATGACACAACCTGAGGGTTTTGTCACTCCTGAGAATGCCAATAAAGTGTGCAAGTTGCAAAGGTCCATTTATGGACTGAAGCAAGATTCTCGAAGTTGGAATCTTCATTTTGATGATGCAATCAAAGAGTTTGGTTTTATCAAAAATGAAGATGAACCTTGTGTCTACAAGAAGGTTAGTGGGAGCGGTATTGTCTTCTTGGTGTTGTATATAGATGACATACTACTCATCAGGAATGACATTCCTGAGCTATAGTCTGTGAAGACTTGGCTAGGGAAATGTTTCTATATGAAGGACTTGGGTGAAGCAGCCTATGTGTTAGGCATCAGGATCTATAGAGATAGATCTAGAAAGCTTCTTGGCCTAAGTCAAAGTACATATATTGACAAGGTGCTAAAGAGGTTTAGCATGCAAGATTCCAAGAAAGGATTTTTTCCCATGTCACATGGTATCACTCTTTCTAGATCTGAGTGTCCGAGTACAACCGAGGAGAGAGAGCGCATGAGTAAGATTCCATATGCCTCAGCAATTGGATCTATCATGTATCCCATGATATGTACTCATCTCGATGTCTCATATGCTTTGAGCATGACGAGTAGGTACCAATCGAACCCCGGTGAAAGTCACTGGACAGCTGTTAAGAACATCCTTAAGTACTTACGAAGGACTAACGATGCATTCTTGGTCTTTGGAGGTGAAGATCAGCTCGTTGTAAGGGGTTACACCGATGCAAGCTTCCAATCCGATAAGGATGATTTTAGATCGCAATCTGGTTATGTGTTTTGTATTAGTGGTGGTGCTGTGAGCTGGAAGAGTTCAAACCAAGAGACAGTAGCTGACTCTACAATAGAATCTGAGTACATTGCTGCCTCTGATGCTGCGAAGAAGGCAGTTTGGATCAAGAAGTTCATCACTGAACTTGGAGTGGTTCCAAGCATTGTCGACCCGATAGAGCTCTATTGTGACAACAATGGAGCAATCGCACAGGCTAAGGAACCTCGATCTCACCAGCGATCCAAACACATACTCCGACGCTATCATCTCAACAGGGAGATCATCGAGAGGGGTGATGTAAGGATATGCAGGACTTCGACAGACAGCAACATTGCTGATCCACTGACAAAGCCCCTTACATAGCAGAAGCATGATAGCCATTCTACGTCCATCGGTATTAGATACATCAATGATTGGCTTTTAGTGCAAGTGGGAGATTGTTAGTGTTGCGCCCAAAAAGCCAATCATGAGATGATTGTATTTTTGCACATTAAGTCATGATATTTTATTGAGGCATTAATCCAGCAATTTCGTTTGTTGTTTTGTTTCTCCGTAACGTAATAAACATAATTGTAACCCTAGAATAATGATATTCTTAAACGTCCCAAGTCTAATATTATTGTGGAACGGGTTGCAATAATACATAATGACTAGCATATGTGGAGACTAATATGAGATATGTAATCTACATATGGGTACAAGTTGGAGAACTTGTGTACTGGACCGACCCACCATGAGAACACTTCATGGATCATTATATGAGTGTCATAAGTGATTCTCATATTGATCATGGTATATGTAGTCCTTCGACCTAAGATCATCAAGGTTCCCTACATGTGAGTCACATACTTTGATACTTTCCTTTGTTGCTCGTAACTTAGTGAACTTGAAGGAGGTCATTGGGTATGTCACATATCATGCGGAGGGATTTGTATGATCAAGATGGGATTTGTCCCTCCTATGTAACGGGAGTGATATCTTTGGGCCCCTTGATAGAGTGAGACTTAGAAAATGCATGGCCATGCTCCGATGAGTTGATATATGATATCAATGTCGTCAGTTTAAGTTGGTCTACTCGGTAATCAAGAAACCAAAGATTGGGCTATATGAGAGTGACACATTCCATGTCTCGTGCTTAGTCTTGATATCTTGGACAAAGGGACAATGGCATATATCGGTGATGATCATAAGGTTTAGTCAATTCATCGACAATCTTGTCACTTGGGTAGCAATGATGTGTTGCTAGACACCGCTCATTGCTTATGATCATAAATGTGATTTATGATCATTGCCAACGTGGTAAGAGCCTATTGGGTCGCACACATAGAGCTATTTGGATCATTAGAGTGCATGGGCTAATTATTTGGGTTATGGTTTCACTTTAATTTCGTATTAATAATGGGTCAAGGAGTTGAGCCATTATTAAGCCCGAAATTAAATCCTAATTGGATTAGGGCTTTGAAACCCATTAGGCCTGGAAGTTGAGTCTCACTATAAATACAACTTTTAAGTGAGAAATTTGGAGGTCTCCTTGCCCTAGCCTCCCAAAAGGACAACCGCACTCTTCCCTTGCAATTCCTTGGAGGACACAAGCTAGCACTGCGAGCGCAAGAGAAACGCATCTGCCGGGACATGGTGGAAGTGTGGTGATCCTGAGAAGCTCGTGTCGATACCATAGAGAGCCTGAACACATCAACTGTTCAGGTTTTGTGATTCCACTCTACAGTTGAGTGAGAGATCTCAACCGAAAATTTGGTATGAAATTTTTGAACACCCGGTTTACCAATTTTTACTTGGATCCTGGAGGGTTTCGGTTAAATTCCGCTGCGCTGTTTGGCTCCCGAAACCCAACACAAGGATCATCCAAGGTGGTATGTCCAAGGAGGTGAAAACAAAAGGGCAACCAAGAAAGGAAGAGAAGGAGCTTGTGAAGACTCTTTTCTTTTCTTAGGCTTTTATGATATTCTCATTGGCTTGAGATTATCGCATAGTTTGGGCTATAACCATGTCACGTTTATTTCTTGTAAGCATGAGATGCATGTTTTATATTTGTATGTGATGCATGTATAAGACAACCGAAGATAACAAATTGGTGAGATCAAACGAAAAAATCCCTCAAACAAATATTAATTCATAAATGTGATGTCTTCCAAATGTTGGCACTCGTCAAGACTTTGATTGACATTAGGTGGGTTTCCCAAAGTAAAGCACCTATGTTCATCTTGGTAAGGCGCGATGGGATAATAGTGATATCCAAACTGCTAACTTTGGGTTCGACTTAACTAAGTCATCCTAATAGGATTAAGGACTTAGAGGCATAGAGTTGGGTTTAAGTTCATGAGATGAGCTTGGACAAGTGTTGTTCACCCAACTATCCAAGAGTTGCATGGGATGCAATTGGCAAGGAGTTCCGAAATAATATCGAGGGTTATTATTTTGAGGAAAATAGTGGGAGTATCGTTTAATAAAAGTCCTTATTAAATGAATTAAAATACATGACTCTTACATTGCATATTTACTGTTGTAGATAACCATGGCACAAAACACATCAACACTTTCGTTGCGATCGATCCTTGAGAAGGAAAAACTGAATGGGACCAACTTTCTCAAATGGTACCGAAACTTGAGGATAGTCCTCAAGCAAGAGAGAAAGGCCTATGTCCTAGAGCAGCCCATTACGAATGAGCCTGCTGCCACTGCTCCAAGAGCTGAAAGGGATGCTCACAAGAGGCATTCTGATGATGCTTTGGATGTTGCATGCCTCATGCTTATTACCATGGAATCTGAGCTTCAGAAGCAACATGAGAACATGAGGGTGTTCAATATGATCGAACATCTCAAAATGCTTTCCCAAGAGCAAGCTAGGCATGAGAGGTTTGAGACCTCTAAGGCATTGTTTCAGTGCAAGATGTCTGAGGGAAGTCCCGTGGGTCCTCTTGAGCTCAAGATGATTGGGTACTTTGAGAATCTTGAGAATTTGGGATTTGCTCTTCAGAAAGAGTTTGCTATTGATGTAGTCTTGCAATTGTTGCCTGAAAGCTACAGTCAGTTCGTCATGAACTATAACATGAATGACCTAGACAAGTCCCTCCCTGAATTGCTCAATATGTTAAGAACTCCTGAGCAAATCCTTAAGAAGGCTAAGCCCATTTTGATGGTTCAAAAGGGCAAAGGAAAGGGAAAAGCCAACAAGAAGAAGGATAAAGCTAATGGAAAGTCTAATGCTAATTCTTCTTTAGCTACACTGAAACCAAAGGGTGGTGTGGCAAAGGAAGGGGAGTGCTTCCATTGTAAGCAACCTGGACACTGGAAGCGCAACTGTAAGCTCTATCTTGAAGAACTTGCTAAGGAAAAGGGAAGTAAGACTTCCACTTCAGGTATTCTAGTTACAGAGGCTAACTTTTCTACTTCCTCATCTTGGGTATTGGATACTGGATGTGGATCTCACATTTGTGCAAATGTGCAGGATCTAAATAGAAGTAGAAGATTGGCCCTAGGTGAAGTGGACCTACGTGTTGGAAATGGAGCAAGGGTTGCTGCCTTAGCCGTAGGGACTTATGTTCTCACTTTACCTGGTGGATTAGTTTTAGAATTAGACAACTGCTATTTTGTGCCTACTGTTAGTAGAAATTTCATTTATGTTTCTTGTTTGGACAAGAAAGGTTTTTCATTTATAATAAAGGACAAATGTTGTTCTATTTATTTGAATGAAATCTTTTATGGTAGTGCTCAACTTGGCAATGGGTTGTATGTTCTAGGCCTCGAAGATCCAATCTATAATATGAATACCAAGAAGGTCAGATTAAATGATTCGAACCCGACCTATCTCTGGCACTATCATTTGGGCCATATAAATGAGACTCACATATCCAAGCTCCATAAGGATGGACTCTTGGACTCATTTGATTTTGAATCATATGAGACATGTGAGCCATGTTTGTTGGGCAAGATGACCAAAGCCCCATTCACAGGGCAAAGTGAAAGGGCTAATGACTTACTAGGACTCATACATAGTGATGTATGTGGCCCTATCTCTACACAAGCTAGAGGAGGTTTCCAATACTTCCTTACTTTCATTGATGACTTAAGTAGATATGGCAATGTGTATCTCATGAGATACAAGTCAGAATCCTTTGAAAAGTTCAAAGAATTCAACAATGAAGTAGAGAATCAACTCGGGAAGAGTATTAAAGTGCTTCGATCAGATCGAGGTGGAGAGTACTTGGATTGAGAATTCCTTGACTATCTGAAGGAGTGTGGTATAGTATCACAACTCACTCCATGAGGTACACCTCAATGGAATGGTGTATCTGAAAGGAGAAATCGAACTCTGTTAGACATGGTTCGCTCTATGATGAGTCAAGCTGACCTTCCAAACTCCTTTTGGGGACATGCTCTAGAGACAGTTGCTTTTACACTAATCCGAGTTCCATCTAAATCGGTTCAAAAGACACCATATGAGATATGGAGTGGGAGGCGTCCCAATTTGTCTTTTATGAAGATTTGGGGCTGTGACGCTTATGTGAAACATGAATCCTCTGACAAACTAGGGCCCAAATCTCAAAAATGCCTTTTTGTTGGGTATCCCAAAGAAACAAAGGGTTACTATTTCTACAATCCTTCTGAGCAAAAAGTGTTTGTTGCTCGAACTGGTGTCTTTTCGGAGAAAGAGTTTATCTCTAATGGAACTAGTGGGAGGAAAGTAGAACTTGAAGAAATTCAAGAACAACAAGGAGACATCGAACCTGAAATGGAACCTGAACAGACACCGCAAGATGTTGTTCAAGAGTCTGTTCCTGTAGCACAGAGCCCACGTAGGTCTGGTAGGATTCGGCGTGAGCCCGAGAGATATGGATTTCTCGTGACTCACACCGGTGATGTGATGCTCATGGATCAGGATGAGCCCACAACCTACCAGCAAGCTATGTCGGGGCCTGACTCTGAGAAATGGCTAGTGGGCATGATATTCGAGATGGAATCCATGTATGAAAACCAAGTATGGACTTTGGTTGACCCACCTGAAGAGGTAAAACCCATAGGGTGCCAATGGGTTTTCAAGAAGAAAACTGACATGGATGCTAATGTGATTACCATTAAGGGATGATTGGTTGCAAAAGGTTTCAAGCAAATTCATGGTGTTGACTATGATGAAACTTTTTCACCAATTGCTATGCTTAAATCCATCCAAATTTTGTTTGCTATTGCTGCACACTATGATTATGAGATATGGCAAATGGATGTCAAAACTGCATTCCTAAATGGAAAGCTACTTGAGGATGTGAACATGGAACAACCTGAGGGTTTTGTCACTCCTGAGAATGCCAATAAAGTGTGCAAGTTGCAAAGGTCCATTTATGGACTGAAGCAAGCTTCTCAAAGTTTGAATCTTTGTTTTGGTGATGCAATCAAAGAGTTTGGTTTTATCAAAAATGAAGATGAACCTTGTGTCTACAAGAAGGCTAGTGGGAGCGCTATTGTCTTCTTGGTGTTGTATGTAGATGACATACTACTCATCAAGAATGACATTCCTGAGCTACAGTCTGTGAAGACTTGGCTAGGGAAATGTTTCTCTATGAAGGACTTGGGTGAAGCAGCCTATGTGTTAGGCATCAGGATCTATAGAGATAGATCTAGAAAGCTTCTTGGCCTAAGTCAGAGTGCATATATTGACAAGGTGCTACAGAGGTTTAGCATGCAAGATTCCAAGAAAGGATTCTTGCCCATGTCACATGGTATCACTCTTTGTAGATCTCAGTGTCCGAGAACACCTGAGGAGAGAGAGCGCATGAGTAAGATTCCATATGGCTCAACAATTGGATCTATCATGTATGCCATGATATGTACTCGTCCCGATGTCTCATATGCTTTGAGCATCACGAGTAGGTACCAATCAAACCCCGGTGAGAGTCACTGGACAGCTGTTAAGAACATCCTTAAGTACTTACGAAGGACTAAGGATGCATTCTTGGTCTTTGGAGGTGAAGATCAGCTCGTTGTAAGGGGTTACACCGATGCAAGCTTCCAATCCGATAAGGATGATTTTAGATCGCAATCTGGTTATGTCTTTTGTATTGTTGGTAGTGCTGTGAGCTGGAAGAGTTGAAAGCAAGAAATATGAGTTGACTCTACAAAAGAATCTGAGTACATTGCCGCCTCTGATGCTGCAAAGGAGGCAGTTTGGATCAAGAAGTTCATCACTGAACTTGGAGTGGTTCCAAGCATTGTCGACCCGATAGAGTTCTATTGTGACAACAATGGAGCAATCGCACAGGCTAAGGAACCTCGATCTCACCAGCGATCCAAACATATAGTCTGACGCTATCATCGCATCAGGGAGATCATCGAGAGGGGTGATGTAAGGACATGCAGGACTTCGACAGACAGCAACATTGCTGATCCACTGACAAAGCCCTTTATGTAGCAAAAGCATGATAGCCATTCTAGGCCCGTTGGTATTAGATACATGGATGATTGGCTTTCGTACAAGTGGGAGATTGTTAGTGTTGTGCCCAACAGCCAATCATGAGATGATTGTATTTTTTGCACATTGAGTCATGATATTTTATTAAGTCATTAATCCAGCAATTATGTTTGTTGTTTTGTTTCTGCGTAACTTAACAAACATAATTGTAACCCTAGAATAATGATATTCTTAAACATCCCTGGTCTAGTATTATTGTGGAGCGGGTTGCAATAATACATAATGACTAGCATATGTGGAGACTAATATGAGATATGTAGTCTACATATGGGTACAAGTTGGAGAACTTGTGTACTGGACCGACCCACCATGAGAACACTACATGGATCGTTATATGAGTGTCATAAGTGATTTTCATAGTGATCATGGTATATGTAGTCCTTCGACCTAAGATCATCAAGGTTCCCTACATGTGAGTCACATACTTTGATACTTTCCTTTGTTGCTTGTAACTGAGTGAACTTGAAGGAGGTCATTGGGTATGTCACATATCATGCGGAGGGATTTGTATGATCAAGATGGGATTTGTCCCTCCTATGTAACGGGAGTGATATCTTCGGGCCCCTTGATAGAGTAAGACTTAGAAAAATGCATGGCCATGCTCAGATGAGTTGGTATAGGATATCAATGTCATCAGTTTAAGTTGGTCCACTCGGTAATCAAGAAACCAAAGATTGGGCTATGCGAGAGTGACACATTCCATGTCTTGTGCTTAGTCTTGATATCTTGGACAAAGGGACAATGGCATATATCGGTGATGATAATAAAGGTTTAGTCGATTCACCGACAATCTTGTCACTTGAGTAGCAATGATGTGTTGCTAGACACCGCTCATTGCTTATGATCATAAATGTGATTTATGATCATTGCCAACATGGCAAGAGCCTATTGGGTCGCACACATAGAGCTATTTGGATCATTAGAGTGCATGGGCTAATTATTTGGGTTACGGTTTCACTTTAATTTCGTATTAATAATGGACCCAAGAGTTGAGCCATTATTAAGCCCGAAATTAAATCCTAATTGGATTAGGGCTTTGAAACCCATTAGGCCTGGAAGTTGAGTCTCACTAAAAATACAACTTCTAGTGAGAAATTTGCAGGTCTCCTTGCCCTAGCCTCCCAAAAGGACAGCCGCACTATTCGCTTGCAATTCCTTGGAGGACGCAAGCTAGCACTGCGAGTGCAAGAGAAACGTATATGCCGGGACGTGATGGATGCGTGGTGATCCCGAGAGACTCGTGTGGATACCATAGAGTGCCTGAACACGTCAACTATTCAGGTTTTGTAATTCGACTTTACAGTTGAGTGAGAGATCTCAACCGAAAATTAGGTATGAAAATTTTCGAGCACCCGGTTTACCAAGTTTCACTTGGATCCTGGAGGGTTTCGGTCAAATTCTGCTGCGCTGTTTGGCTCCCGAAACCCATCATCTCCCTGTGAGTCTTTGTACATCCTTAGTTGTCTTGGGAGTTCAGATTCCTAGTAGGGCCTTGAACTTTTCTGGATTGGCATCGATACCTCTTTCTAACACCATGAATCCGAGGAACTTGTTAGTGTTGTGCCCAAAAAGCCAATCATGAGATGATTGTATTTTTTGCACCTTGAGTCATGATATTTTATTAAGGCATTAATGCAGCAATTATGTTCGTTATTTTTGTTTCTGCGTAATGTAATAACATAATTGTAAACCTAGAGGAATGATATTCTTAAACATCCCTGGTCTAGCATTGTTGTGGAGCGAGTTGCAATAATACATAACGACTAGTATATGTGGAGACTAATATGAGATATGTAGTCTACATATGGGTACAAGTTGGAGAACTTGTGTACTGGACCGACCCACCATGAGAACACTTCATGGATCGTTATACGAGTGTCATAAGTGATTCTCATAGTGATCATGGTATATGTAGTCCTTCGACCTAAGATCATCAAGGTTCCCTACATGTGACTCACATACTTTGATACTTTCCTTTGTTGCTCGTAACTGAGTGAACTTGAAGGAGGTCATTGGGTATGTCACATATCATGCGGAGGGATTTGTATGATCAAGATGGGATTTGTCCCTCCTATGTAACGGGAGTGATATCTTCGGGCCCCTTGATAGAGTAAGACTTAGAAAAATGCATGGCCATGCTCAGATGAGTTGATATACGATATCAATGTCATCAGTTTAAGTTGGTCCACTCGGTAATCAAGAAACCAAAGATTGTGCTATACGAGAGTGACACATTCCATGTCTCGTGCTTAGTCTTGATATCTTGGACAAAGGGACAATGGCATATATCGGTGATGATCATAAAGGTTTAGTCGATTCACCGACAATCTTGTCACTTGAGTAGCAACGATGTGTTGCTAGACACCGCTCATTGCTTATGATCATAAATGTGATTTATGATCATTGCCAACATGGCAAGAGCCTATTGGGTTGCACACATAGAGCTATTTGGATCATTAGAGTGCATGGGCTAATTATTTGGGTTATGTTTCACTTTAATTTCGTATTAATAATGGACCCACGAGTTTATTATGCCCGAAATTAAAGCCTAATTGGATTAGGGCTTTGAAACCTATTAGGCCTGGAAGTTGAGTCTCACTATAAATACAACTTTTAGTGAGAAATTCGCAGGTCTCCTTGCCCTAGCCTCCCAAAATGACAGCCGCACTTTTCTCTTGCAATTCCTTGGAGGACGCAAGCTAGCACTACGAGCGCAAGAGAAACGCATCTGCCGGGACGTGGTGGAAGCCTGGTGATCCCGAGAGGCTCGTGTGGATACCATAGAGAGCCTGAACATGTCAACTGTTCAGGTTTTGTGATTTGACTCTACAGTTGAGTGAGAGATCTCAACCGAACATTAGGTATGAAAATTTTTGAACACCCGATTTACCCCGTTTCACTTGGATCCTGGAGGGTTCGGTTAAGTTCCGCTGTGCTATTTGGCTCCAGAAACTTAACAGAACTTACCGGCGTTTACCTCGAGCACGCATTTTTCGGGGTTGACACAGATTCCGAATGTCCTTAGTTGGTGGAATGTTTCCTCTAAGTCCGTGATATGACTACTAGGCAGTTTGCTCTTAACTATCATTTCATCGACATAGACTTCCATGTTTCTCCCGATTTGGGAGTTGAAGATCCTGTTCATCAACCTTTGGTACGTGGCTCCTGCATTCTTAAGCCCGAAGGGCATTCTAATATAGCAGTATGTACCAACTTCAGTGATGAAGGCGATCTTTTCCTCGTCTTCGGGGTCCATCCTAATTTGATGATACCCACTAAAGGCTTCAAGGAAACTAAGGAGGCCATACTCGGCGGTTGAATCTACCAACTGATCTATTTGCAGCAGAGGATACAAATCTTTAGGGCAAGCGTCGTTCACGTTTCACATTCGGAGTTTATCACTCCTTTCCTTTGTTGCGATAACCACGTTACTAAGACATTCGGGGTATTTGACTTTCCTAATTACACCTACTTTTATTAACTGTTGGACTTCTATTTTAATGAAGTTGTTCTTATGCACCGAGAGGCTTCGCTTTTTTTGTCGGACGGGTTTTGCCTCTAGGCACACCTTAAGGCTATGTTGGATTATGCGAGGGTCTACCCTGTTGGGTTTCGGGAGCCAAACAGCGCAACAGAATTTAACCAAAACCCTCCAGGATCCAAGTGAAATGGGGTAAATCGAGTGTGCGAAAATTTTCATACCTAATTTTCAGTTGAGATGTCTCACTCAACTGTAGAGTCGAATCACAAAACCTGAACAGTTGACATGTTTAGGCTCTCTATGGTATCCACACGAGCCTTTCGGGATCACCATGCTTCCACCACGTCCCGACAGATGCATTTCTCTTGCGCTTACACAGGCCCTGGCCCATTTACTAAGTGTTACTCTCACCAATCTGTAGTTTAATTACCAACCTTTCAATTCGGCCAACTAAAGTTTCTTAACCTTAAGTCTTATTTTCTTAAGGTGTTTAGCCTGGGAGGTGGCCCAGGAGGCTTATGAGCAAATCCAATTAGTTACTTGCAGTAGAAGTAAGGCCCAAAACCACTAACTTGCAGAACAAGCAAGGCTATGAATCAATAACTTGCATGACAAGCAAGGCTATAATATGTAACTTGCATTACAAGCAAGGCAAACACTCAATGCAATTCAAGTGTTTAGAATGTGTGCATTCAAGTGTGCTACTTAGAATGGCAACCAAGAAGCCCAAGATAACCATTTAGTTTGAAAACTCAAGTTTATGTGCACATGTACATTCGGCCATAATAGGTACAAAGGAGGTTCACAAGATAAACACAACTTCCATTCACATAAACATACCATCCATTGATCCATAACATCCATCATATATATATATATGTACAAAACCAAACCATAGTGCAAACATAACTTGGCCTACTAAGGTACTCCATGTACCACAAAAAACTAGGCAACCAAGACCACCTAAATATGTACATACAAAAGTAGTCTACCTAGTACACATACATGGCTACATGCCATGATTCCAAGTTTTCATTACCAAGTTATGTTACAACCCAAACCATCTAACGCTCAAACAGAACCTTCAATATGCCATAAAGCAGGACACACTGCAGTACAAGACCTATGGCCATATTCATAGTCATAAAGGTGAAGACTATGATCAAAGCAAGTGTCCACATATCCTTAGCTGCCCACCTAGATAAGTCCCACTCTACAAAGCCTGCACAATCTTAAGACATAAGTCTCAGCCAACTTCAAAACTAAGACTTGTAATGTACAAAACTAATCAACCCAAGCACACATTGGCACATACCTTGATACACAAGCAAGCTAGCACAAACACACTAGCACAACTCAAGCAACTATAATTCAGGCCGAATATCCTTTCTTGAAAAACAAATGTATGGGCAATGAGTACAATACTCAGTAGAGTTCACTTTTAATACCAACCCATTAAAGAGTTTATTTAGTTAAGCTGAGTGCATAACTCAAGGCTTAACCTCCATTTGCTCATATTAACCTGCAAAATAAAACACAAAGACAAACCAAACCACAACATATATATGTACATGCTAACATAACCGAGGCATATATGCAAGGAATGGGTTAGCAAGCACAAGGAATCACTCAAGCACCCAATGAACACACACACACACCACAATGACCACTCGGCCAAGTACCATAACATGTGCCATTGTGCACTTTTGCACATAAAAATTCATCAATAAGTCCACATCCACTAGAGCTCCGAAATGCCTAGCAAATTGGCCACATTCACTAGCATTTCTAGCACATGTCCATAGTCAATTAGCTAATCAACAACCATAACCGAAACATCACAATAGCCCATCAAGCAACCAAGGTCATTTAGCAAATTTAACCATCACTTAGCCACTTTAATACTTGAATCACGGTATACTACCAAGTAATCAAGTAACTAGTGAAACCCTACCTCAATTCAAGCTTGTTTTACTCTCAGTCAAAGGTCAACATTCAACTGAAATGCTCCACCAAACCATTGGCCTAACACAACACCAATTAAGCATCAATACTCCTTGTTCATGGAATATCTACCATGTATTCAAGGAAAAACACAAAAGTTACCTCAAACCCAAGCTTGAACCATTCTCGGCCTCCATGATTTCTTCAAATCAAAAGCTCAGTTGAGTTGCTTAGTGCCGAAACCAAAGCCTTCAAGCTTGCTTCCTTAACTCAAGCTCCAATTTCATCCTTAATGCCCTTAATTCGAGACCAATTTATTGAAAGCTCAAGAACACAACCAAGAACACACTAAAGCTAGCTTTTGGTCTTGAAGAAGGAAACCCGAAATGAAGGCACTTGAGTTAAGTGGACTCATGCATTTCCGGTTACAAGCCACTTGTAACCAAAGTGGCCATAAGCTAGCTTTCAGCCTCAACTAATTTGCATGGCTTAATTGAGCCCTCACCTCCACATGGCTACATTTCCATCACTAAATCACATGCTCATTTAGGCACTTAGGTCACTTCATGGCTTACAATGCCAAGTACACACCACAAGTGCTTTAAATGGTCATTAGTCCATGTGAGTTTCGGCCGAAAACCATAACTAGTCTTAACTTGGTAAACCAAGGCAATGATGCCTTATTTCCTTAATAGGGAACATGATTTGACTAGTCATCATTGATGTCTACCAAAATTTTGCCTAGTATGCCATTAATCCCCACAAAATTTTGCATGGCCGAAAATTCCTACTCAAACTTTGTAGTTTTATTAGCACCACTGATTCAAGTGTGCAATTTGGTCCCCTTACTTTATTTTCTTGCATTCTTCCCCTGGTCAATTTTCGCTGTGCATTTAGGACCCAAAAGTCCTCAAATTAGCACATACATCACTATGCCTTGTTTTCACAGTCCTTTCATATTTTCATGGTGTCTCTCTTCATTTCCTTGGCCTGGGCCAAGCACTATAAATATGAGTCTAACACCTTGTCCTTAGAAAGCCTAGTCTTAATGACGGCCACCTGAGAGTGGGTTCCCACAGATGGTGCCAAATGATGCCCGTCAGCATCTTCATTGTATGACATGGTGAGCCTGGGAGGGACTTTTGGCGAGGGGGGAGCATCTGAGGAAGAGACTTCCTGGGAGAGATTGCCTGAAACACTCAAACAACAAGGGTTAGGAGGTCCTCGGATTGTTTTTCCGAGGAAGGAGCCTCTGACGCCCAAGTTAGTATCTGGTGAAGTGAAGAAGAATCCCCCTCTTACCTGAGAGTTTCCCAAAAATTTATAGGAGGGTGTTTATGTTAGTGTTGTGCCCAAAAAGCCAGTCATGAGATGATTGTATTTTTGCAAATTGAGTCATGATATTTTATTGAGGCATTAATCCATCAATTTTGTTTGTTGTTTTGTTTCTGCGTAACGTAATAAACATAATTGTAACCCTAGAATAATGATATTCTTAAATGTCCCTAGTATAGTATTATTGTGGAGCGGGTTGCAATAATACATAATGACTAGCATATGTGGAGACTAATATGAGATATGTAGTCTACATATGGGTACAAGTTGGAGAACTTGTGTACTGGACCGACCCACCATGAGAACACTTCATGGATCGTTATATGAGTGTCATAAGTGATTCTCATAGTGATCATGGTATATGTAGTCCTTCGACCTAAGATCATCAAGGTTCCCTACATGTGAGTCACATACTTTGATACTTTCCTTTGTTGCTCGTAACTGAGTGAGCTTGAAGGAGGTCATTGGGTATGTCACATATCATGCGGAGGGATTTGTATGATCAAGATGGGATTTGTCCCTCCTATGTAACGGGAGTGATATCTTTGGGCCCCTTGATAGAGTGAGACTTAGAAAATGCATGGCCATGCTCCGATGAGTTGATATATGATATCAATGTCATCAGTTTAAGTTAGTCTACTCGGTAATCAAGAAACCAAAGATTGGGCTATACGAGAGTGACACATTCCATGTCTCGTGCTTAGTCTTGATATCTTGGACAAAGGGACAATGGCATATATTGGTGATGATCATAAAGGTTTAGTCGATTCACCGACAATCTTGTCACTTGGGTAGTAATGATGTGTTGCTAGACACCGCTCATTGCTTATGATCATAAATGTGATTTATGATCATTGCCAACATGGCAAGAGCCTATTGGGTCGCACACGTAGAGCTATTTGGATCATTAGAGTGCATGGGCTAATTATTTGGGTTATGGTTTCACTTTAATTTCGTATTAATAATGGGCCAAGGAGTTGAGCCATTATTAAGCCCGAAATTAAATCCTAATTGGATTAGGGCTTTGAAACCCATTAGGCCTGGAAGTTGAGTCTCACTATAAATACAACTTTTAAGTGAGAAATTCGCAGGTCTCCTTGCCCTAGCCTCCCAAAAGGACAGCCGCACTCTTCTCTTGCAATTCCTTGGAGGACGCAAGCTAGCACTGCGAGCGCAAGAGAAACGCATCTGCCGGGACGTGGTGGAAGTGTGGTGATCCCGAGAGGCTCGTGTGGATACCATAGAGAGCCTGAACACGTCAACTGTTCAGGTTTTGTGATTCGACTCTACAGTTGAGTGAGAGATCTCAACCGAAAATTAGGTATGAAATTTTCGAACACCCGGTTTACCCCGTTTCACTTGGATCCTGGAGGGTTTCGGTTAAATTCCGCTGCGCTGTTTGGCTCCCGAAACCCAACAGTTTAGGGGAAGTCCGCTTGACACAGCCCACTTAGATCGTGACACGTGTACGGTCGGATGTCGTCCGTACCATTTTTATCGTACTCTCGAGATCCCTTCGGTGAAAGAGGCCTCTTCGGGAAAGGATGGCTTCTTACTGAGGTTGCTCCAGTTATTCGTAGGTCCCTTCGGCACAGATGATTCCTTTCGGAGGTGTTTTCTTCTCGAAGATGATAAGTCTACCTCTCCCGATGCTAGCTAGGTCATCCAACCGAGGGTGGTAGTGCACCATATTCCCGAGGTCAGTACTATCACTCCCGAGGGTGATGATGTACTTCCGAGGTCGAGGGGTCAGGGTGTCAGACCTTGTTTTCCTGAGTTTGGTGCTTTATTCCTCGGGGGTGACACCTACCTTTACCGAGGGCAGCGCTTCGCTCGATCTTGTGAGTTTGAATGGCAATAGCGCTTTGGCTATCAACAACTACTTTGGAATGAATAGAAACATTTACAACTTGTTTGGAGTGAAACAGAAACATTAACAACTAGTTTCAAAAGAAATGGAAACATGCACAACTTGATTAGAATGAAATGGAAACATTCACAACTAGTTTGGAATGAAATGGAAACATTCACAACTAGTTTGTAATGAAGGAAGGATTCATAACTTGTTTGGAATGAAATGGAAATGTTCACAACTCGTTTGGAATGAAATGGAAACAATCACAACTAGTTTGGAATCAATGGAAACGTTCACAACATGTTCGGAATGAAATCGAAACATTCACAACTTGTTTTTAATCAAATGGAAACATTCACAACTAGTTTAGAATGAAATGGAAACCTTAACAACTTGTTTGGAGTCAAATAGAAACATTCACAAGTAGTTTAGAATGAAATGGAAATGTTCACAACTAGCTTGGAAGGAAATGCAAACATTAGAAACCGATTTGGAATGAAATGGAAACATTCACAACTAGTTTCAAATGAAATGGAAACATTCACAACCTATTTAGAATGAATGGAAACATTCACAAAAAGTTTTGAATGAAATGGAAACATTCACAACTAGTTTGGAATGAAATCTAAACCTTCACAACCTATTTGGAATGAAATGGAAACATTCACAACTAATTTGGATTGAAATGGAATCATTCACAACCTGTTTATAATGAAATGGGAACATTCCAACTTCTTTGGAATGAAATCAAAATATTCACAACCTGTTTGGAATGAAATGAAAACATTCACAACTTATTTGAAAAGAAATGCAATCATTCACAACTAGTTTGGAATGAATAGAAACATTTACAACTTGTTTGGAGTGAAATGTAAACATTCACAACTACTTTCGAATTAATGGAAACATGCACAACTTGTTTGGAAAGAAATGGAAACATTCACAACTAGTTTGTAACGAAATGGAAACATTCACAACTAGTTTGGAATGAGTGGAAGCATTCGCAAATTGTTTGGAATGAAAAAGAAACATTCACTAGTAGCTTAGAATGAAATGGAAACATTAACAACTTGTTAGGAATGAAATGGAAACATTTACAAGTAGTTTAGAATGAAATGGAAATGCTCACAACTTGTTTGCAATCAAATGGAAACAATCACAACTAGTTTGGAATCAATGGAAATGTTCACAACATGTTTGGAATGAAATTGAAACATTTACAACTTGTTTGGAATGAAATAGAAACATTCACAACTACTTTAGAATGAATTGGAAACATCAACAACTTGTTTTGAATGAAATAGAAACAATCACAAGTAGTTTACAATGAGATGGAATCGTTTATAACTTGTTTGGAATGAAATGGAAACATTCAAAACCTATTAGGAATGAAATGGAAACATTCACAACTAGTTTCAAATGAAATGTAAACATTCAAAACTAGTTTGGAATGAAATGGAAACATTGACAACTTGTTTGGAATAAAATGGAAACATTCACAACTTGTTTGGAATGAAATGGAACCTCTTGCAACTTGTTTGGAATGAACTGAAAACATTCACAACTTGTTTGGAAAAAAATTTAACCATTCACAACTAGTGTGGAATGAAATGCAAACACTCCCAACTTGTTTGGAACGAAATGGAAACATTGCCAACTTGTTTGGAATGAAATAGAAACATTCACAACTAGTTTGGAATGAAATGGAAACATTCAGAACTTGTTTGGAATGAAGTGGAAAAATTCACAACTAGTTTAGAATGAAATGGAAGCATTCACAACTTGTTTGAAATAAAATGGAAACATTCACAACTAGCTTGGAATGAATTGGAAATATTCACAACAAGTTTGGAATGAATGGAAACATTCAAAACTTGTTTGGAATGAAATGGAAACATTCACAACTAGTTTCGAATGGAATGGAAACATTCACAACTAGTTTAGAAAGAAATGGAAACATACACAACTTTTTTGGAATGAAATGGAAACAATCACAACTAGTATAAAATGAAATGAAAACATTCACAACTTGTTTGGAATGAAATGGAAACATTCACAACTAGTTTAGAATGAAATGTAAACATTCACAACTTATTTGGAACCAACTGGAAACATTCACAACTAGTTTGATATGGAATGGAAACATTCATAACTTGTTTGGAAAGAAAAGGAAACATTCACAACTAGTTTAGAATGAAATGGAAACATTCACAACTTGTTTGGAATGAATGGGAAACATTCACAACTAGTTTAGAATGAAACGGAAACATTCATAACTTCTTTGGAATGAAATAGAAACCTTCACAACTACTTTAGAATGAAATGGAAACATTCACAACTTATTTGAAATCAAATGGAAGCATTCAAAAATAGTTTACAATGAAATGAAAACATTCACAACGTGCTTGGAATGAAATAGAAGCATTCACATCTAATTTAGAATGAAATGGAAACATTCACAACTTGTTCTGATGTGAATCCCAATGGCATAACGACCATGAAATGTGCCCCAGAGTTATTCAAGCTCCACAAGACATCAAAAAGACTCATTTTGGAACCCCCAACCCTAATCAACCTGTGATTAGAAGCAAGAAGTGTAAAACTTCAAGAACACAAGCACACTTGTGCACCAAGGCAGTCCACCAAGAACCAAAGATAAACTTCTCCAAAGTAGCAATATTATTTCAGAAAAAATCTGTGTGTTTACATCCAAAATATGTGCCTTTATATAGGCCTAAACTAGGGTAAAAAATAGGCCAAATTTTCAGCCAAAGTCACCTAGGAAACCTAGTTACAAAGGACTCAAGAAAACCTAGTCAAACTAGGACTCCTAAACCTTTCTAACCTTGTTAGTGTATGCAGCGTATGCCACTTGTCCTAAGCGACCTGAATTAATTCCATAGCCTAAATAACATCCTAAATAATGTAAATAAACAGGAATGAAACGAAAATAAAATGCAAGTACAAGATTAAACCTAAAAACCCCCAAATAGCCTTCTCGGGTGCATTTTTGGGCACTTTAGGGTTCTCACTTGTATCTTCAGCTCCAAGCTTGAATATTTGAGTTCCAATGGCATGAATCCTCCTTTTAGATGTTGGAAAGAGGTCTTGAAAAGTTATAGCTCAAAAATCCAGCTTGTAGACACAAAATGCAACAAGAACACTTAAAGGGGCTCAAATAGTGCACTTTGAGTGGTGTCCTTGCTGTCCTTGCTTTGTGACTTGTCTAAGCACTCTAGAACTGAGTACTAAACATGTCCATCATCTCCATATGGTGTCCTGAAAGTTCTAGAAGCTCCTTGTGAAGTCCCATGTCCATTCTCCATGAAGAAGCTTGAAACAATGGCTTGCAGTGCACTTGAGAGCCCTTAGCTTTCTTCCTTGTCATTGGTCCACTAGAGACCTTCAATGGGTCCTTGCCTTCCTTGAGTGTGCCTTCCTAGATCATATCAACTCCCTCATCCTTAGAAGGATTCATCCACGAATCTACATGTTCAAACAAAGACAAATTAGAAACATTAAAAGTAGCACTCACATTGTACTCACTCGGCAAGTCTAGCATGTATGCATTGTCATTAATCTTCTTAATGACTTAGAATAGACCATCTCCTCTTGGGTGAAGCTTAGTCCTTCTTATAGTTGGAAATCTTTCTTTCCTCACTTGCAACCAAACCCAATCTCTAGGCTTAAAGACAACTCTCTTTTGGCCTTGGTTGGCTTTCTTAGCAATTTGTTGATATGCAACCTCTTGATGCTCTTGACCTTCTTACTACCACCCAAACTAGATACCTCATGAGTAGGTAATGGCAAAAGATCTAATGGAGTTAATGTTAGTGTTGTGCCCAAAAGCCAATCATGAGATAATTGTATTTTTTGCACATTGAGTCATGATATTTTATTAAGGCATTAATCGAGCAATTATGGTTTGTTGTTTTGTTTCTACGTAATGTAACAAACATAATTGTAACCCTAGAATAATGATATTCTTAAATGTCCCTAGTCTAGTATTATTGTGAAGCGGGTTGCAATAATACATAATGACTAGCATATGTGGAGACTAATATGAGATATGTAGTCTACATATGGGTACAAGTTGGAGAACTTGTGTACTAGACCGACCCACCATGAGAACACTACATGGATCGTTATATGAGTGTCATAAATGATTCTCATAGTGATCATGGTATATGTAGTCCTTCGACGTAAGATCATCAAGGTTCCCTACATGTGAGTCACATACTTTGATACTTTCCTTTGTTGCTCGTAACTGAGTGAACTTGAAGGAGGTCATTAGGTATGCCACATATCATGCGAAGGGATTTGTATGATCAAGATAGGATTTGTCCCTCCTATGTAATGGGAATGATATCTTCAGGCCCCTTGATAGAGTAAGACTTAGAAAAATGCATGGCCATGCTCGGATGAGTTGATATATGATATCAATGTCATCAGTTTAAGTTGGTCTACTCGATAATCAAGAAACCAAAGATTGGGCTATATGAGAGTGACACATTCCATGTCTCATGCTTAGTCTTGATATCTTGGATAAAGGGATGTGGTAGAAGCATGGTGATCCCAAAATGCTCGTGTGGATACCATAAAAAGCTTGAACACATCAACTGTTCAGGTTTTGTGATTCAACTCTACAGTTGAGTGAGGGATCTCAACCGAAAATTAAGTATGAAAATTTTTGAACACCCGGTTTACCCCATTTCACTTGGATCCTGCATGGACCTATTATAAGCAAATTCTACATGAGGAAAACAATCTTCCCAAGCTTTCAAATTTTTACCAATGATTGCTCTAAGCATGGAACTAAAGTCCTATTTATTACCTCGGTTTGCCCATCAGTTTATGGGTGACAAGATGTAGAAAACAAAAGCTCAGTGCCAAGCTTACCCCACAAAGTTCTCCAAAAGTGGCTTAAGAACTTAGTATCTCTATTTGAAACTATAGTCCTTGGAACACCATGAAGTCTAACAATTTCCTTGAAAAACAATTCAACCACATGTATAGCATCATCAATCTTATAGCATGGAATAAAGTGAGCCATCTTAGAAAATCTATCAACTACAATAAAGATTGAGTTACGGTTTCCTTTAGTCCTAGGCAATCCAACAATAAAGTCCATTGAAATATCTACCCATGGATGACTAGGTGTAGGAAGTGGTGTGTATAATCCATGTGAAGTGTGAGTAGATTTTGCCTTCCTACATGCACTGCATTGATCACATACCTTCCTCACATCTTTTACCATATTCGGCCAATGATAATGTTCCTTCAAAGTATGCAAAGTCTTGGCTTGTCTAAAGTGTCCCATAAGTCCTTCACAATGAGCTTCCTTTGTGAGCAATTCCCTCAAAGATGTCCTTGGTATGCACAACGTATTTTTCTTGAAAAGAAACCCATTAACTTGATAGAACTTTTCAAAAGAAAACTTAGAACACTTAGAATAAATCTCACTGAAATCATCATCACTAGCATATAAATCCTTCAAGTGTTCAAAACCCAAAATTTTTGCATCTAAAGCTGAAAGTAAAGCATACCTTCTTGAAAGTGCATCCGCCACTACGTTATCCTTACCTTGCTTGTACTTGATAACATATGGGAATGACTCAATGAACTCTACCCATTTAGCATGCCTCCTATTCAACTTACCTTGCCCACTAAGAAACTTAAGGGCTTGGTGATCAGTGTGAATCACAAACTCTCTTGGCCACAAATAATGTTGCCAAGTCTCCAAGGCTCTCACCAAAGCATAAAGCTCTTTGCCATAAGTTGGGTAGTTCAAGGTAGCACCATTAAGCTTCTCACTAAAGTATGCAATGGGGTGGCCTCCTTGCATCAACATAGCTTTAATGCCTATACCTGAAGCATCACACTCAACTTCAAAAGTATTAGCAAAATTAGGCAAAGCTAAAAGTGGTGCATGACATAACTTCTCCATTAACAACCCGAAAACCTCATCTTGAGCTTTTCCCCACTTAAACCCAACATTCTTCTTTATAAATTCAGTTAGGGGTGCAGCAATGGAAGAAAAATTCCTTACAAACCTCCTATAGAAGCTAGCTAACCCATGGAATGATCTCACCTTAGTAATGGATGTTGGCGTCGGCCATTCTTGTATTGCTCTCACCTTCTCTTGATCTACCTCAATTCCATGTGAACTAGCATAGTGAGCTAGCTTTGTGCCAGCTCACCTTGCTTTTAGCTCAAAACCACCAAGAGACACATCTTTTGTGTAAAGGTATGTCTCTTCATCAAAAGAGATGACTATCGGCTAAAAGAACATGTCTTTTCATCCAAAGGAAGTGTTCCTTGAGTGAAAAGACATGTATATTCGGCCATGAGGGTGGTTGTGGTGGTTATTGCACCAAGAGTGATGTCCTATGACTTCAAGGGACATGTATATTCGGCCATAAGGTAGTTATGGGGTGGTTATAGGCCAAAGGAAGTGTTCCTTGCCTAAAAGACATGTATTTTCGCCATAAGGTAGTTATGGGGTGGTTATAGGCCAAAGGAAGTGTTCCTTGGCTAAAAGACATGTATTTTCGCCACCATACATGACCCTTGGCTGAAGGAAGTGTTCTTTGGCTTAAAAG
The DNA here is from genome assembly GCA_039654915.1 of Aquilaria yunnanensis. Taxonomy (NCBI): domain Eukaryota; kingdom Viridiplantae; phylum Streptophyta; class Magnoliopsida; order Malvales; family Thymelaeaceae; genus Aquilaria; species Aquilaria yunnanensis. Next base: position 48,713,632 of record CM077594.1, read on the forward strand.
ACAGCTTTCTTGGTGTAAAGGTGTGCCTTTTGGTCATCTATAAATAGCCTTTAGAGACCAGCCATTTTAAGCACGAATTTGCACTCCATTTGCTCCATTTTCTTGAGAGAAAATTGTTCTCCTCCTATTTCCTTTAGAGGCCAAAATGTTAAACACTTCTTGAGAGCATTGTGGGTGGATTTACATAGAGATTGTTCATCTCTATTTCAAGCTTCAAGGCACTCCTCTAAGATCAAGTTCTCCCTCATGTTTTTTCACTAAAGATAATCAAGAAGAAAGGTGCACATCCTTTTTTTGGTTTAGTAGCATGTTAGGTTTCATTTTCATATATTCTTAGTAGCATGCTAGGATTTATTTAACATAACTTGTATGTGATCTTGATATGTTATATAATATGTTATGCATGCCTATATCCATGTTGAATTCAAATGAACAAATATGCATGTGGCATATACATGAGTAGATGACATAAAAGTATGTTATCATAAGATCATAAGATCCTGAAATCTTCAGAAATGGAAACATGCATAACTAGTTTGGAATGAGTGGAAACATTCACAACTAGTTTGGAATGAGTGGAAACATTCACAACTAGTTTGGAATGAGTGGAAACATTCACAACTTGTTTGGAATGAAGTGGAAACAATCACAACTCGTTTGGAATGAAATGGAAACATTCACAACTAGTTTGGAATGAATCGAAACATCCAAAACAAGTTTGGAATGAATCAAAACATTCGTAACTAGTTTTGAGTGAAATGGAAGCATTCACAACATGTTTGCAGTGAAATGGAAACATTCACAACATGTTTGTAGTGAAATGGAAACATTCACAACTAGCTTGGAATGAGTTGAAACATTCACAACTAGTTTGGAATGAAACGTAAACAGTCAGAATAAGATTGGAATGAAATGGAAACATTTACAACTAGTTTGGAATAAAATGGAAACATTGCCAACTTGTTTGGAATGAAATCGAAACATTCGCAACTTGTTTGGAATGAAATGGAAACATTCACAAGTTGTATGGAATGAATGGAAACATTCACAACAAGATTTGGAATGAAATGGAAACATTAACAACTTGTTTGGAAACAAATGGAAACAGTCACAACTTTTTGGAATAAGATGGAAACTTTCACAACTTGTTTGGAATGGAATGGAAACATTTGCAACTAGTTTGGAAAGAATGGAAACATTCACAACTTGTTTGCAATGACATGGTGATGCAAACCCCGATGGTATAAAGACCATGAAACGCACCCAAGATGTTTTTCAAGCTCCACAAGACATCAAAGAGACTGGGTTTGAAGACCCCCACCCCTAATCAACCTGTGACTAGAAACGAGAAGTATAGAACTCCAAGAACACAAGCACACTTGTGCACCAAGGCAGTCCGCCAAGAACCAAAGAGAAAACCTCTCCAAAGAGCAATATTATTTCGAAATTTTTCTGTATCTTTACATCCAGAATATGTGGCTTTATATAGCCCTAAACTAGGGTTAAAATTTGGGCAAAATTCGCAGCCTAAATCCCTTAGGAATCCTAGATACAAAGACATAGGAAATCCTAGTCAAATTAGGACTCTAATCCCTAGTTTGAACAAGTTTAATGAATGCAGCGTATGCCACTTGTCCAAAATGATTTAAAACTATTCCATAGCCTAAATAACTTCCTAAATAATGTAAATAGTTAGGAAAATAAAATAAGATACGTTACAGCACAAGATTGGGCATAAAAACCCAAAATAGTCTTCTCAGGTGGTTCCTGCTTGTGTCTTCAACTTCAAGCTGCAATTCGAACTTCATGCAGCCATGATTTCTCAAAATGTAAAACATGAAAGTTGTAGATCTCTTTCTTAGCTTCGAAACCACACTTGAATCACACAAAATGGACTTCTAAATCAAAATATATGCCCAAAATACTGCAACTGCTTCTGAACCAGCGATAACTCATAAATCGTGACTTTGAAGCTAAATTGGACCTCCTTAACGTGCAAACTGGGTTTGATGGTCTGAATATGATTTGTAGCTCCAGATGTTACCTTTCCAATGAATCAAGAATTACTCAATTCTGATCTGTTTAGCTCAATATATGCTTTTTCTATCAGAACATCACCAAGCTGTCAACATCTGAGCTTGAAGTGCACTAGTGAGCTCCTTAGCCTTTTTCCTTGTCAATGGTCCACTAGAAACCTTCAGTGGGTCCTTGCCTTCATTTTTTGTGCCTTCTTTGATCTTATCACATGGTAACATTCGCAACTTTTTTGTAGTGAAATGGAAACATTCACAACTTGTTTGGAATGAAATGGAAACATTCACAAGTTGTTTTGAATGAATGGAAACATTCACAACTAGGTTTGAAATGAATTGGAAACATTCACAACCTGTTTGGAATGAAACGAAAACATTCACAACTTGTTTTGATGAAATGAAAACAATCACAACTAGTTTGGAAGGAAATGGAAACATTCACAGCTAGTTTGGAATATATGGAAAGACTCAGAACTAGTTTGGAATGAAATGGAAACATTTAGAACTTGTTTGCAATGAAATGGAGACATTCACAATAGTTTGGAAGGAATGGAGGCATTCACAACTAGTTTGGAATGAAATGGATACTTTCACAACTAGTTTGGAGTGAAATGTAAACATTGACAACTTGTTTAGAATCAAATGAAAACATTCACAACTAGTTTGGAATGAAATGGAACCATTCACAACTAGTTTGGAATGAAATGGAAACATTCACAACTTGTTTGGAATCAAATGAAAACATTCACAACTTGTTTGGAATGACATGGAAACGCTCGCAACCAGTTTCGAATGACATGGAAACCCTCGCACCCAGTTTTGAATGAAATGGAAACATTCACAACTTCTTTGGAATTAAATGGAAACAATAACAACTTGTTTGCAATGAAATGGAAACATTCACAACTAGTTTGGAATGAAATTGAAACAAGCACAACTAGTTTGGAATGAATGGAAACATTCACAACTAGTTTGGAATGGAATGGAAACAATCACAACTAGTTTGGAATGAAATGGAAACAGTCACAACTAGTTTGGAATAAATGGAAACATTCTCAACTAGTTTCCAATGAATGGAAACATTCACAACTTGTTTCGAATGAAATGGGAACATTCACAACTAGTTTGGAATGAAATGGAAACATTCACAACTTGTTTGGAATGAAGTGGAAACATCCACAAGAAGTTTGGAATGAATTAGAAACATTCACAACAAGTTTGGAATGAATGGAAACATTCACAACTTGTTTGGAATAAAATGGAAACATCCACAGCTAGTTTGGAATGAATGGAAAAATTCACAACTCGTTTTGAATGAAATGGAAGCATTCACAACTTGTTTGGAATGGAATAGAAACATTCACAATATGTTTGGAATGAAATAGCAACATTCACAACTAGGTTGGAAGGAACGAAAACTTTCACAACTAGTTTGGACTGAAATGGAAACTTTCACAACAAGTTTGGAATGAAACAGAAACATTCACAACTAGTTTGGAATGAAAAGTAAACATTTACAACTTGTTTGAAATAAAATGGAAACATTCACAACTTGTTTGGAATGAAATGGAAAAATTCCCAACCTGTTTTAGAATGAATGGAAATATTCACAACTAGATTTCGAATGAAATGGAGACATTCACAACTTGTTTGGAATGAAATGGAAACATTCACAACTTTTTGGAAAGATTTGGAAACATTCAAGACTAGTTTGGAACGAAATGGAAACATTTAGAACTTGCTTGGAATGAAATGGAAACATTCGCAACTTGTTCGGAATGAAATGGAAACATCCACAAGTTGTTTGGAATGAATGGAAACATTCACAACTAGATTTGGAATGAAATGGAAATATTCACAACTAGTTTCGAGTTAAATCGAAACATTCACAACTTTTTGGAACGAGATGGAAACATTTACAACTTGTTTAGAATGAAATGGAAAGATTCACAACTTGTTTGGAATGAAATGGAAACATTCATAAGATGTTTGTAATGAATGGAAACATTCACAAATAGTCTTGGAATGAATTGGAAACATTCAAAACTTGTTTGGAATGAAATGGAAACATTCACAACTTGTTCGGAATGAAATCAAAACATTCACAACTAGTTTGGAATGAAATGGAAACATTCACAACTAGTTTGAAATGTATGGAAACTTTCACAACCTGATTGTATTGAAATGAAAACATTTAAAACTTGTTTGGAATGAAATGGAAACTTTCACAAATAGTTTGGAAGTAATGGAAGCATTCACAAGTAGTTTGGAATGAAATGGATACTTTCACAACTACTTTGGAGTGAAATGTAAGCATTCCCAACTTGTTTGGAATGAATTGGAAACATTCATATGTGGTTTGGAATGAAATGGAAACATTCACAACTTGTTCACAAGTAGTTTGGAATGAAAAGGAAACACTCACAACTTGTTTGGAATGACATCGAAACACTCACTACTTGTTTGGAATAACATGGAATCATCCACAACTAGTTTGGAATGAATGGAAACATTCGTAACTAGTTTTGAATGAAATGGAAGCATTCACAACATGTTTGGAATGGAATGGAAACATTCACAACATGTTTGGGATGAAATGTAAGCATTCACAACAAGTTTTGAATGAATGGAAATGTTCACAACTAGTTTGGAATGAAATGGAAACATTCACAACAAATTTGGAATGAAACAGAAACATTCACAACTAGTTTGGAATGAAATGGAAACATTCACAACTTGTTTAAAATGAAATGGAAACAATCACAACTTGTTTGAAATGAAATGGAATCATTCACAACTTTTTTGGAATGAAATGGAAAAATTCACAACCTATTTTAGAATGAATGGAAACATTCATAACTAGATTTCGAATGAAATGGAGACATTCACAACTTGTTTAGAATGAAATGGAAACCTTCACAACTTTTTGGAATGAGATGGAAACACTCACAACTTGTTTGGAATGAAATGGAAACATTCGCAGCTAGTTTGGAATGAATGGAAACATTCATAACTTGTTTGGAAAGAAATAGAAATATTCACGACTAGTTTGGAATGAAATCGAAGCATCCACAACTAGTTCAGAAAGAATGGAAACTTTCGCAACTACTTTTGATTGAGATGGAAGCATTCACAACTTCTTTGGAATGGAATGGAAGCATTCACAACATGTTTGCAATGAAATTGAAAGATTCACAACTAACTTGGAATGAATGGAAACATTTGCAACTTGTTTGGAATGAAATGGAAACAATCTTACCAACTTTGGAATGAAATGGAAACATTCACAACTAGTTTGGAATGAACTGGAAGCATTCCCTTCTTGATTGGAATGAAATCGAAACAATCACAACTTGTTCGCAGTGAAATGGAAACATTCACAAGTTGTTTGGAATGATTGGAAACATTCACAACTAGTTTTGGAACGAAGTGGAAACATTCACAACTTGTTTGGAATGAAACGGAAACATTCACAACTTCTTTGGAATGAAATGGAAACTTTCAGAGCTTGTTTGGAATGAAATGGAAACATTCACAACTAGTTTGGAAGGAATGAAAACATTCACAACTAGTTTGGAACGAAATGGAGACATTCACAACTGGTTTGGAATAAAATGGAAATATTCACAACTAGTTTGGAATGAATTGGAAACATTTACAACTTGTTTGGAATGAAATGGAAACATTCGCAACTAGTTTGGAATGAAATGGAAACATTTAGAACTTGTTTGGAATGAAACGGGAACTTTCACAACTTGTTTGGAATGAATGGAAACATTCACAAATTGTTTGGAATGAAATGGTAACATTCAGAACTTGTTTGGAATGAAATGAAAACATTCATAACTAGTTTGGAATGAAAGGGAAACATTGACAACTAGTGTGGAGTGAAATGGAAACATTTTCAACTTGTTTGGAATGGAATGGAAAGATTCACAACATGTTTGCAATGAAATGGAAACATTCACAGCTAATTTGGAATGAATAGAAACATTCACAACTAGTTTGGAATGAAATGGAAACATTCACAACAAGTTTGGAATGAAATGGAAACATTCACAACTAGTTTTGGAATGAATTCGAAACATTCACAACCTATTTTGAATGAAATCGAAACATTCACAACTAGTTTGGATCGAAATGGAAAGAGTTACAACTAGTTTGGAATGAAAAGAAAACACGCACAACTTGTTTGGAATGACATACAAACACTCACAACTTGTTTGAAATGAAATGGAAACATCGACAAATAGTTTGGAATGAATGGAAACATTCGCAGCTAGTTTTGAATGAAATGGAAGCGTTCACAACTTGTTTGCAATGGAATGGAAACATTCACAACATCTTTGGAATGAAATGGATTCGTTCCCAACTAGTTTAGATTGAATGGAAACATTCATAACTAGTTTGGAGTGAAAAGGAAACATGCACAAAAGTTTGGAATGAAATGGGAACATTCACAACTAGTGTGGAATGAAATGGAAACTTTCACAACATATTCGGAATCAAATGGAAACATTCACAACTTGTTTGGATTGAAATGGAGACATTCACAACTAGTTTGGAACGAAATGCAGACATTCACAACTCGTTTGGAATGAAATAGAGACATACATAACTAGTTCGGAATTAATTTATACATTTAGAACTTGTTTGGATTGAAATGGAAACACTCACAGCTTGTTAGGAATGAAATGGAAACATTCACAACCAGTTTGGATGGAATGGAAACATTCACAACTACTTTTGAATGAAATGGAAACAATCACAACTTGTTTAGTATGAAGTGGAAACATTCACAACTTTTCCGGAATGAGATGGAAAGATTCACAACTTGTGCGGAATGAAATGGAAACATTCAAAACTTGTTTGGAAGGAAATGGAGACATTCATAACTAGTTTGGAACGAAATTGAACCATTCACAACTTGTTTGGAATGAAATGGAAACATTCCCAACTAGTTTGGAATGAAACGAAACGTTCACAACTAGTTTGGAGTGAAATGGAAAGATTCCCAACTAGTTTGGAATGAATGGCAACATTCACAACTTGTTTGGAATAAAATGAAAACATTCACAACTTGTTTGGAATGAAATGGAAATATTCACAACTAGTTTGGAATGAATTAGAAACATTCACAACTTGTTTGGAATGAATTAGAAACACTCACAACTTGTTTGGAATGACAAGGAAACACTCACAACTTGTTTGGAATGAAATGGAAACACTCACACCTTGTTTGGAATGAATGGAAAACATTAGCAACTAGGTTTGAATGAAATAGAAGCATTTACAACTTGTTTGGAATGGAATGGAAACATTCACAACATGTTTGGAATGAAATGGAAACATTCATAACTAGTTTGGATTGAATCGAAACAATCACATCTAGTTTGGAATGAATTGGAAACATTCACGACAAGTTTTGAAAGATTGGCAACATTCACAACTAGTTTAGAATGACTGGAAACATTCAGAACTTGTTTGCAATGAAATGGAAATGTTCACAACTTGTTTGGAACAAAATGGAAACATTCAGAACTAGTTTGGAATGAAATGGAAAAATCCGTTACTTGTTTTGAATGAAATAGAAACATACACAACTAGGTTGGAATGAATGGAAACAATCGCAACATGTTTGGAATGAAATGGAAACATTCACGACTTGTTTTGAATGAAGTGGAAACGTTTACAACTAGTTTGTAAGGAAATGGAAACATTCACAACTACTTTGGATTGAATGGAAACATTCACAACTTGTTTGGAATGAAATGGAAACATTCAAAACTAGTTTCGAACGAAATGGAAATATTTACAACTTGCTTGGAATTATAAGGAAACATTCGCAACATGTTTCAATTGAAATGCAAACATTCACAACCTATTTTGGAATGAAATGGAAACACTCATAACTGGTTTGGAATGAATCGAAACATTCACAACTAGTTTAGAATGAATTGAAAACATTCACAACTACATTGGAATGAAATAGAAGCGTTTACAAGTGGTTTGGAATGAAATGCAAACATTCACAACTAGTTTGGAATGAATTCAAAACATTCACAACTTGTTTGGAATGAAATGGTAACATTCACAACTAGTTTGGAATGAAATGAAAACACTCACAACTAGTTGGAATGACGTGGAAACAATCACAACAAGTTTGGAATGAAATGGAAACATCCACAACTAGTTTCGAATGAATGGAAGCATTCACCACTTGTTTGGAATGAATGGAAGCATTCACAACTTGTTCGGAATGAAACGGAAACATTCACAACTAGTTGGGAATGAATGGAAACATTCACAACGTGTTTGGAATGAAATGGAAACTTTCAGAACTTGTTTGGAATGAAATGGAAACTTTCACAACTTGTTTGGAATGAAATGGAAACTTTCACAACTAGTTTGGAAGGAATGAAAACATTCACAACTAGTTTGGAATGAAATGAAGACATCCACAACTAGTTTGGAATGAAATGGAAATATTCACAACTAGTTTGGAATGAATTGGAAACATTCGCAAGTTGTTTGGAATGAAATGGAAACGTTCGCAACTAGTTTGGAATGAATTCGAAACATTCACAACTTATTTGGAATGAAATGGAAACATTTACAACTAGTTTGGAAGGACATGCAAACATTCACAACTAGTTTGGAATGAAATGGAAACATTCACAACTAGTTTGGAATGAAATGGAAACACTCACAACATATTTGGAATGAAATGGAAACTTTCACAACTAGTTTGGAAGGAATGAAAACATTCACAACTAGTTTTGAATGAAATGGAAACATTCACAACTTGTTTGAAATGGAATGGAAACAATCACAACTTATTTGAAATGAAATGGAAACATTCGCAACTAGTTTGGAATGAAATGGAAACATTTACAACTTGTTTGGAATGAAATGGAAACATTCACAACTTTTTTGGAGTGAAATGGAAACATTTACAACTTGTTTGGAATGGAATTGAAGCATTCACAACCTGTTTGCAGTGAAATGGAAACATTGAAAACTAATTTACAACGAATGGAAACATTCACAACTAATTTGCAATGAATGGAAACATTCACAACTAGTTTGGAATGAAATGGAAACATTCACAACAAGTTTGGAATGAAATGGAAACATTCACAACTAATTTGGAATGAATTTGAAACATTCACAACTTGTTCCGAATGAAATGGAAACATTCACAACTAGTTTGGATCGAAATGGAAACAGTCACAACTAGTTTGAAATGAAAAGGAAACACTCACAACTTGTTTGGAATGACATGGAAACACTCACAACTTGTTTGGGATGAAATGGAAGCATCGACTACTAGTTTGGAAAGAATCGAAACATTCGCAACAAGTTTTGAATGAAATGGAAGCATTCACAACTTGTTTGGAATGGAATCGAAACATTCACAATATCTTCGGAATGAAATGGAAACGTTCCCAACTAGTTTCAATTGAATGGAAACATTCATAACTAGTTTGTAGTGAAAAGGAAACATTCACAACAAGTTTGAAATGAAATGGACACTTTCACAACTTATTTGGAATGAAATGGAAACATTCACAACTTGTTTGGATTGAAATGGAAACATTCACAACTAGTTTGGAATGAAATGGAGACATTCACAACTCGTTTGGAATGAAATAGGCACATTCACAACTAATTTGGAATTAATTTAAACATTCAGAACTTGTTTGGAATGAAATGGAAACATTCACAACCAGTTTGGAAGGAATGGAAACATTCACAACTTGTTTTGAATGAAATGGAAACAATCACAACTTGTTTGGAATGAAATGGAAACATTCACAACTTTTCTGGAATGAGGTGGGAAGATTCACAACTTCTGTGGAATGAAATGGAAACATTCAAAACTTGTTTGGAATGAAATGGAAACATTCATAACTAGTTTGGAATGAAATTGAAACATTCACAACTTGTTTGGAATGAAATGGAAACATTCCCAACTAGTTTGGAATGAATGGAAACATTCACAACTTGTTAGGAATAAAATGGAAACATTCACAACTTGTTTGGAATGAAATGGAAATATTCACAACTAGTTTGGAATGAATGGAAACATTCACAACTTGTTTCGAATGAATGGAAACATTCACAACTTGTTTGGAATGAAATGGAAATATTCACAACTTGTTTAGAATGAATGGAAACATTCACAATCTGTTTGGAATAAAATGGAAACATTCACAACTTGTTTGGAATGAAATCGAAACACTCAAAACTTGTTTGGAATCACATGGAAACACTCAGAACTTGTTTGGAATGAAATGGAAACATTCAGTACTTGTTTGGAATGAAGTGGAAACATTCACAACTAGTTTGTACTGAAATCGAAATATTCACAACTACTTTGGAATGAATGGAAACATTCACAGCTTGTTTGGAATGAAATGGAAACATTCACAACTAGTTTCGAACGAAATGGAAGCATTTAGAACTTGTTGGAATTATATGGAAACATTCACAACATTTTCGATTGAAATAGAAAAATTCACAACTTGTTTTGGAATGAAATGGAAACATTCATAACTAGTTTGGAATGAATGGAAAGATTCAGAACTAGTTTGGAATGAAATGGTAACATTCACAACTAGTTTGGAATGAAATGGAAACATTCACAACTAGTTTGGACTGACATGGAAACATTCACAACTTGTTAGGAATAAAATGGAAACATTCACAACTTGTTTGGAATGAAATGGAAATATTCACAACTAGTTTGGAACAAAATCAAAACATTCACAACTAGTTTGGAATGAAATCGAAAGATTCCCAACTAGTTTGGAATGAATGGAAACATTCACAACTTGTTTCGAATGAATGGAAACTTCACAACTTGTTTGGAATGAAATGGAAATATTCACAACTTGTTTGGAATGAATGGAAACATTCACAATCTGTTTGGAATAAAATGGAAACATTCACAACTTGTTTGGAATGAAATTGAAACACTCAAATCTTGTTTGGAATCACATGGAAACACTCAGAACTTGTTTGGAATGAAATGGAAACGCTCACAACTTGTTTGGAGTGGATGGAAACATTCGCAACTACTTTTGAATGAAATGCAAGCTTTCACAACTTGTTTGTAATGGAATGGAAACATTCACAACATGTTTGGAATGAAATGGAAACATTAACAACTTGTTTGGAATGAATGGAAACAATCACAACAAGTTTGCTATGAAATGGGAACATTCACAAGAAGTTTCGAGTGATTGGCAACATTCACAACTAGTTTGGAATGAATGGAAACATTCACAAGTTGTTTGGAATGAAATGGAAACATTCACAACTAGTTTGGAATGAAATTGAAATATCCACTACTTGTTTGGAATTTAATAGAAACATTCACAACTAGTTTGGAATGAATGGAAACATTCACAAGTTGTTTGGAATGAAATGGAAACCTTCATAACTTGTTTGGAATGAAATGGAAACATTCACAACTAGTTTGGAATGAAATGGAAATATCCACTACTTGTGTCGAATTTAATAAAAACTTTCACAACTAGTTTGGAATGAATGGAAACATTCACAACTTGTTTGGAATGAAATGGAAACATTCACTACTTGTTTGGAATGAAGTGGAAACATTCACAACTAGTTTGTACTGAAATCGAAATATTCACAACTACTTTGAAATGAATGGAAACATTCACAGCTTGTTTGGAATGAAATGGAAACATTCACAACTAGTTTCGAACGAAATGGAAGCATTGACAACTTGTTGGAATTATATGGAAACATTCACAACATTTTCGATTGAAATGGAAAAATTCACAACTTGTTTTGGAATGAAATGGAAACATTCATAACTAGTTTGGAATGAATGGAAAGATTCAGAACTAGTTTGGAATGAAATGGTAACATTCACAACTAGTTTGGAATGAAATGGAAACATTCACAACTAGTTTGGACTGACATGGAAACATTCACAACTAGTTTGGAATGAAATGGAAACATCCACAACTAGTTTCGAATGAAGGGAAACATTCACAACTTGTTTGGAATAAATTGGAAACATTCACAACTTGTTTGGAATGAAATGGAAACATTCACAACTAGCTTGGAATGAATGGAAGCATTCACAACGTGTTTGGATGAAATGGAAACATTCAAAAGTTGTTTGGAATGAAATGGAAACTTTCACAACTAGTTTGGAAGGAATGAAAACATTCACAACTACTTTGGAATGAAATGGAAATAGTCACAACTAGTTTGGAATGAAATGGAAATATTCACAACTACTTTGGAATGAATTGGAAACATTCACAACTTGTTTGGAATGAAATGGAAGCATTCACAAGTAGTTTGGAATGAAATGGAAACATTCACAACTAGTTTGTAATGAATTCGAAACATTCACAACTTGTTTAGAATGAAATGGAAACATTCACAACTTGTTTGGAATGAAATGAAAGCATTCACAAGTAGTTTGGAATGAAATGGAAACATTCACAACTAGTTTGCAATGAATTCGAAACATTCACAACTTGTTTAGAATGAAATGGAAACATTCACAACTAGTTTGAAATGAAATGGAAACACTCACAACTTATTTGGAATTGTTGGGTTGCGGGAGCCAAACAGCGCAGCGGAATTTAACCGAAACCCTCCAGGATCCTTGTGAAACGGGGTAAACTAGGTGTTAGAAAATTTTCATACCTAATTTTCGGTTCAGATCTATCACTCAACTGTAGAGTCGAATCACAAAACCTGAACAGTTGACGTGTTCAAGCTCTCTATGGTATCCACATGAGCCTCTCAGGATCACCATTGATACGATCAAAGAAGACACAACCAAGGAAGGCAAGGACCCACTGAAGGTTTCTAGTGGACCATTGACAAGGAAAAGGGCTAAGGAGCTCACTAGTGCACTTCAAGCTCGGATGTTGACAGATTGGTGATGTTCTGGTAGAAAAATCATATCTTGAGCTAAGCAGATCAGAATTGAGTAATTCTTGATTCATTGGAAAGATCACATCTGGAGCTACAAATCATATGAAGACTATCAAACCCAGTTTTCACGTTAAGGAGGTCCAATTTAGCTTCAAAGTCGCGATTTACGAGTTATCGCTGGTTCAGAAGCAGTTGCAGTATTTTGGGCATATCTTTGGCTTTGGAAGTCCGTTTTGTGTGGTTCAGGTTTCATTTCAAAGCTAAGAAATAGATCTACAACTTTTATGCTTTGGATTTTGAGAAATCATGGCTGCATCAAGTTCGAATTTCAGCTTGAAGTTGAAGACACAGGCAGGAACCACCTGAGAAGACTATTTTGGGTTTTTATGCCCAATCTTGTGATGTAACGTATCTTATTTTATTTTTCCTAATTATTTACATTATTTAGGAAGTTATTTAGGCTATGGAATAATTTTAAATAGTTTTGGACAAGTGGCATACGCTGCATTCATTGAACTTGTTCAAACTAGGAATTAGAGTCCTAATTTGACTAGGATTTCCTATGTCTTTGTATCTAGGATTCCTAAGGGATTTAGGCTGCGAATTTTGCCCAACTTTTAACCCTAGTTTAGGCCTATATAAAGGCACATATTCTGGATGTAAATATACAAAAAAATTTCGAAATAATATTGCTCTTTGGAGAGGTTTTCTCTTTGGTTCTTGGCGGACTGCCTTGGTGCACAAGTATGCTTGTGTTCTTGGAGTTCTATACTTCTCGTTTCTAGTCACAGGTTGATTAGGGGTGGGGGTCTTCAAACCCAGTCTCTTTGATGTCTTGTGGAGCTTGAAAAACATCTTGGGCGAGTTTCATGGTCTTTATACCATCGGGGTTCGCATCAACCATGCTTCCACCACGTCCCGGCAGATGCATTTCTCTTACGCTCGCAGTGCTAACTTGCATCCTCCAAGGAATTGCAAGAGAAGAGTGCGGCTGTCCCTTTTGAAGGCTAGGGCAAGGAGACCTGCGAATTTCTCACTAAAAGTTGTATTGATAGTGAGACTCAACTTCCAGGCCTAATGGGTTTCAAAGCCCTAATCCAATTAGGCTTTAATTTCGGTCTTAATAATGGCTCAACTCTTGGGCCCATTATTAATACAAAATTAAAGTGAAACCATAACCCAAATAATTAGCCCATGCACTCTAATGATCCAAATAGCTCTATATGTGTGACCCAATAGGCTCATACCACTTTGGCAATGATCATAAATCACATTTATGATCATAAGCAATCAACGGTGTCTAGTAACACATCATTGCTACCCAAGTGACAAGATTGTCAGTGATTCAACTAAACCTTTATGATCATCACCGATATATGCCATTGTCCCTTTGTCCAAGATATCAAGACTAAGCACAAGATATGGAATGTGTCACTCTCGTATGGCCCAATCTTTGGTTACTTGATTACCGAGTAAACCAACTTCAACTGATGGCATTGATATCGTATATCAACTCATTCGAGCATGGCTATGCATTTTTCTAAGTCTTACTCTATCAAGGGGCCCGGAGATATCACTCCCGTTACATAGGAGGGACAAATCCCTTCTTGATCATACAAATCCCTCCGCATGATATGTGACATACCCAATGACCTCCTTCAAGTTCACTCAATTATGAGCAACAAAGGAAAGTGTCAAAGTATGTGACTCACATGTTGATGCGGGTCCGATTGGGCGGAGCCAGCATCTCCACTGTGTGCAGTGGTGAGGGCAGCAGGGGGTCCTGGAGGTGCAGGCTAGGCCAGAAGGAAGACTGGTGTCCTGGGTGGATCACCTTCAGTGATTGCCGGCAGCTGCCTGATGCCGTGACAGGGTGATGATGGGAAGGACCTCCGGTATGGGAGAGAGCCCGGAGCGGGGATTCTTTAGGGAGACCTAGCTGAAACACTCAGAAAACAGGGGTTAGGAGGCCCCCGGGGTGGTTTTTCTGGGGGGAACCTCCGACGCCCAAGTCAGTGCTTTTAGAGAGAAGGGGACACAGTAATAAGCACAAGGGACTCTTGCCTGGCGTGTCTTTCTGAGGGCTAAAGGGAGAGTATCCAGGCGGAGGTAGGAGAGCGTCCTGTGTTTTTTGGCCCCTCTCTCTTCCTCTGGCCCAGAGCCCCCTGTCTGTGACCATTTCCTTGGTACATAAGGGAGGGGGTGATCCCTAGAGATTGTGGCACGTGTATGGACGGATGGTGTTCGTACAGAGTGGGGGCCCCTAGTAGCCTACTGGCTCCTCGGACCGCGAGCTGTGGTAGGTGTAGCCCGACGTGACAGGACGTAGGCTGCAGCGACGTGTCGGAGACGTATGTGAGTTGAGTGTCAAAGACTCCTTGATGGCTCTTGCCGTACAACCGAGGTCCCTTTGGTTGATGTCTCACTTCGGGGTGAGGGGCCTTTTCCCGGAGTGAGGCTGAAACTTCGGCGTCTCTGTCTTCGGGGGGGCTTTCTCCCGCAGGGGGTGGTTGGTCTTTCGCCCCCGGAGCTGGTTCGGTCGCCCTCCCGAAGGAGGCGCTACGCTGGCTCCCGAAGTTGGATTGGTGAGCTACCGAGGTCGTATGCCTCAGGTGTCTGGCTCTCTCTTTCCCGTGGTCAGTAGGTGGTCAAGGCGATAGCACTTCGGCTATCACATGCCCCCCTTGGAAAGGCCGAAGTGGAGACTTCGGCACGTAGTCCTTTTGGTGTCCGTCTATCACCCAATTGGCAGTTTTGATAGGACGACCTAATACGATCAAAGAAGGCACAACCAAGGAAGGCAAGGACCCACTAAAGTTTTCTAGTGGACCATGGACAAGGAAAAAGGCTAAGGAGCTCACTAGTGCACTTCAAGCTCGGATGTTGACAGATTGGTGATGTTCTGGTAGAAAAATCATATCATGAGATAAACAGATCTGAATTGAGTAATTCTTGATTCATTGGAAAGATAACATCTGGAGCTACAAATCATATGAAGACCATCAAACCCAGTTTGCACGTTAAGGAGGTCCAATTTAGCTTCAAAGTCACGATTTACGAGTTATCGCTGGTTCAGAAGCAGTTGCAGTATTTTGGGCATATCTTTGGCTTTAGATGTCCGTTTTGTGTAGTTCAGGTGTCATTTCAAAGCTAATAAAGAGGTCTACAACTTTCATGCTTTGAATTTTGAGAAATCATGGATGAATTAAGTTCGAATTTCAGCTTGAATTTGAAGACACAAGTAGGAACCACCTGAGAAGACTATTTTGGGTTTTTATGCCCAATCTTGTGCTGTAACGTATCTTATTTTATTTTCCTAATTATTTAAATTATTTAGGAAGTTATTTAGGCTATGGAATAGTTTTAACTCATTTTGGACAAGTGGCATATGCTGCATTTATTAAACTTGTTCAAACTAGGAATTAGAGTCCTAATTTGACTAGGATTTCCTATGTCTTTGTATCTAGGATTCCTAAGGGATTTAGGCTGCAAATTTTGCCCAGCTATTAACCCTAGTTTAGGCCTATATAAAGGCACATATTCTGGATGTAAACACACAAAAAAATTTCGAAATAATATTGCTCATTAGAGAGGTTTTCTCTTTGGTTCTTGGCGGACTGCCTTGGTGCACAAGTGTGCTTGTGTTCTTGGAGTTCTATACTTCTCGTTTCTAATCACAGGTTGATTAGGGGTGGGGGTTTCAAATCCAGTCACTTTGATGTCTTGTGGAGCTTGAAAAACATCTTGGGTGCGTTTCATGGTCTTTATACCATCGGGGTTCGCATCAAACAACCTCAATGGAAGAGACTTAGTGCGTGTGCCTGAGGTCACACCCACAACTCTATATATGTAGAAGTGTTTGGATTATTTTGGCTATTAGGATTAAGGAGTTTGTTTTGAGTGGGAGCTGGAAGCTTAAAAGCATCTTAGTGCGAGTGGGAGTTTGTTGGAATTCTTGGCGCACCAAGATCCTTTTAAGATAGGATTTGAGCTCATTGAGCTAACTCTAGCTTGAACAGCTATCTAAGGTAGCTAAAAGTAGCTCCCTTTAGCTCAAGTCAGCTCACTTCAGCTTCTGGTAGCTGAATGTAGCTGGACTTCAGCTCAAGTCAGCTCACTTCAGCTATAAGTAGCTCAAAGTAGCAGGACTTCAGCTCAAGTTAGCTCAAGTTAGCTCAAGTCAGCTCACTTTAGTTTTTGGTAGCTGAATGTAGCTGGACTTCAGTTCACTTCAGCCGAGAGTAGCTAACTCCAGCACAAGGTCAGTTCAGGGAACTAGCCTTAGTTCATGGAGCTTTATTGGAGCTCAGAGGAGCTCAATGGTGCATAAGTAGCATAGTTCAGAGGAGTTCAGTGATCTTGATATGTTATATAACATGTTATGCATGCCTATATCCATGTTGAATTCAAATGAATGAATATGCATGTCGCATATACATGAGGAGACAACATAAAAGTATGTTATCATAAGATCCTGAAATCTTCATCCATTTCACTCCAAAGCAACCTGGGAATGTTTCCATTTTATTCAGAAACAAGATGTGAATGTTTCCATTTCATTCCAAACAAGTTGTGAATGTTTCCATTTCATTCCAAACTTGTTTTGAATGTTTCCATTTGATTCAAACTAGTTGTTAATGTTTCCATTCATTGGAAACATGTTGTGAATGTTTCCATTTCATTCAGAAACAAGATGTGAATGTTTCCATTTTATTCCTAACAAGTAGTGAATGTTTCCATTTCGTCCCAAACTAGTTCGGACTGTTTCCATTTCATTCGAAACAAGTTGTGAAAGTTTCCATTTCATTCCAAACTTGTTTTGAATGTTTCCGTTTCATTCAAACTAGTTGTTAATGTTTCCATTCATTGGAAACATGTTGTGAATGTTTCCATTTCATTCAGAAACAAGATGTGAATGTTTCCATTTTATTCCGAACAAGTAGTGAATGTTTCCATTTCATCCCAAACTAGTTGGGACTGTTTCCATTTCATTCGAAACAAGTTGTGAATGTTTCCATTTCATTCCAAACTTGTTTTGAATGTTTCCATTTCATTCAAACTAGTTGTTAATGTTTCCATTCATTGGAAACATGTTGTGAATGTTTCCATTTCATTCAAAACTAATTGTAAATATTTCCATTCATTCCAAACTAGTTGTGAATTTTTCCATTTCATTCCAAAGAAGTTGTGAATGTTTCCATTTCATTCTAAACAAGTTGTGAATGTTTCCGTTTCATTACACACTAGTTGTGAATGTTTCCCTTTCATTCCAACGAGTTGTGAATGTTTCCATTTCATTCCAAACAAGTTGTGAATGTTTCCATTCATTCCAAACAAGTTGTGAAATTTTCCATTTCACTCCAAAACAACCTGGGAATGTTTCCATTTCATTCCAAACAAGTTGTGAATGTTTCCGTTTCATTACACACTAGTTGTGAATGTTTCCCTTTCATTCCAACGAGTTGTGAATGTTTCCATTTCATTCCAAACTTGTTGTGAATGTTTCCATTTCATTCCAAAAGAAGTTTCGAATGTCTCCATTTATTTCCAAACTAGTTGTGAATGTTTCCATTCCATTCTAAACAAGTTGTGAATGTTTCCATTTCATTCCAAACAAGTTGTGAATGTTTCCATTTCATTCCGAACAAGTTGTGAATGTTTCCATTTCATTGAAACTAGTTGTTAATCTTTCCATTCATTGGAAACATGTTGTCAATGTTTCCATTTCATTCAAAACTAATTGTAAATATTTTCATTCATTCCAAACTAGTTGTGAATTTTTCCATTTCATTCCAAAGAAGTTGTGAATGTTTCCATTTCATTCCAAAAGAGTTGTGAATGTTTCCATTTCATTCCAAACTTGTTGTGAGTGTTTCCATTTCATTCCTAACTAGTTGTGAATGTTTCCATTTCATTCAGAAAGAAGATGTGAATGTTTCCATTTTATTCCTAACAAGTTGTGAATGTTTCCATTTCATCCCAAACTAGTTGTGACTGTTTCCATTTCATTCCAAACAAGTTGTGAATGTTTCCATTTCATTCCAAACTTGTTTTGAACGTTTCCATTTCGTTCAAACTAGTTGTGAATGTTTCCATTCCTTGGAAACATGTTTAAATGTTTCCAATTCCTTCCAAACCGGTTGTGAATGTTTCCATTTCATTCCAAATGAGTTGTGCATGTTTCCATTTCATTCCAAACTTGTTGTGAGTGTTTCCATTTCATTCCCAACTAGTTGTGAATATTTCCATTTCATTCCGAAACAAGATGTGAATGTTTCCATTTTATTTCTAACAAGTTCTGAATGTTTCCATTTCATCCCAAACAAGTTGTGAATGTTTCCATTTCATTCCAAACTTGTTGTGAATGTTTCCTTTTCACTCAATCTAGTTGTGAATGTTTCCATTTCATTCCAAACTTATTTTGAATGTTTCCATTTCATTCAAACCAGTTGTGAATGTTTCCATTCATTCCAAACTAGTTGTGAATGTTTCCATTTCATTCCAAAACAAGTTGCGAATGTTTCCATTTCATTCCAGACTAGTTGTGAATGTTTCCATGTCATTCGAAATAAGTTGTGAATGTTTCCATTCATTCCAAACTAGTTGTGAATGTTTCGATTTCACTCCAAAACAACTTGGGAATGTTTCCATTTCATTCCAAACAAGTTGTGAATGTTTCCGTTTCATTACAAACTAGTTGTGAATGTTTCCCTTTCATTCCAAATGAGTTCTGAATGTTTCCATTTCATTCCAAACTTGTTGTGAATGTTTTCATTTCATTCCAAACTAGTTGTGAATGATTCCATTCATTCCAAACTAGTTGTGAATGTTTCCATTTCATTCCAAAACAACATTCTGTTAGTGTTGTGCCCAAAAAGCCAATCATGAGATGATTGTATTTTTGCACATTGAGTCATGATAGTTTATTGAGCCATTAATCCAGCAATTATGTTTGTTGTTTTGTTTATGCGTAACGTAATAAACATAATTGTAACCCTAGAATAATGATATTCTTAAATGTCCCTAGTCTAGTATTATTGTGGAGCGGGTTGCAATAATACATAATGACTAGCATATGTGGAGACTAATATGAGATATGTAGTCTACATATGGGTACAAGTTGGAGAACTTGTGTACTGGACCGACCCACCATGAGAACACTTCATGGATCGTTATATGAGTGTCATAAGTGATTCTCATAGTGATCATGGTATATGTAGTCTTTCGACCAAAGACCATCAAGGTTCCCTACGTGTGAGTCACATACTTTGATACTTTCCTTTGTTGCTCATAACTGAGTGAACTTGAAGGAGGTCATTGGGTATGTCACATATCATGCGGAGGGATTTGTATGATCAAGATGGGATTTGTCCCTCCTATGTAACGGGAGTGATATCTTTAGGCCCCTTGATAGAGTGAGACTTAGAAAATGCATGGCCATGCTCCGATGAGTTGATATACGATATCAATGTCATCAGTTTAAGTTGGTCTACTCGGTAATCAAGAAACCAAAGATTGGGCTATACGAGAGTGACACATTCCATGTCTCGTGCTTAGTCTTGATATCTTGGACAAAGGGACAATGGCATATATCGGTGATGATCGTAAAGGTTTAGTCGATTCACCGATAATCTTGTCACTTGGGTAGCGATGATGTGTTGCTAGACACCGCTCATTGCTTATGATCATAAATGTGATTTATGATCATTGCCAACATGGCAAGAGCCTATTGGATCGCACACATATAGCTATTTGGATCATTAGAGTGCATGGGCTAATTATTTGGGTTATGGTTTCACTTTAATTTCGTATTAATAACGGGCCAAGGAGTTGAGCCATTATTAAGCCCGAAATTAAATCCTAATTGGATTAGGGCTTTGAAACCCATTAGGCCTGGAAGTTCAATCTCACTATAAATACAACTTTTATGTGAGAAATTCGCAGGTCTCCTTGCCCTAGCCTCCCAAAAGCACAGCCGCACTCTTCTCTTGCAATTCCTTGGAGGACGCAAGCTAGCATTGCGAGCGCAAGAGAAACGCATCTGCCGGAACGTGGTGGAATCGTGGTGATCCCGAGAGGCTCGCGTGGATACCATAGAGAGCCTGAACACGTCAACTGTTCAGGTTTTGTGATTCGACTCTACAGTTGAGTGAGAGATCTCAACCGAAAATTACGTATGAAATTTTCGAACACCCGGTTTACCCCATTTCACTTGGATCCTGGAGGGTTTCGGTTAAATTCCGCAGCGCTATTTGGCTCCCGAAACCCAACAGTTTCGAATGTCTCCATTTCATTCCAAACTAGTTGTGAATGTTTCCATTCCATTCCAAATAAGTTGTGAATGTTTCCATTTCATTCAAACTAGTTGTTAATTGATAGCCGAAGGACTATCGCCTCTCCTAGAAGGTACCTCCTACCAAAAGCATGCTCAGGAAACCTGGCACCATCCGAGGGAGGCACTAGTACTGACCTCGGACTAGGGAGGCACTAGTACTGACCTCGAACTAGGCGAATTCCAGTGCCTCGAACTCGGGATTTAGCCTAGTATCCCAGAGAACTCCAAAGGTGTAGACAGCCCCCTCGGGGTATTAAACGAATCGCCTTCGGCATAGAAGAACCAGCTACCGCAAGCAAGAGAGGATCTCCCGAAGGCGGAACCTCCGAGCTAGGCAGCTCCCCGAACTGCGAACATAACTCCCGAAGAAGGGTGTTCGTCTCAGAGAACGACCTCGCCCGAAGGACATCGGGAGTACGGCAAGAGCATTTAAGGAGCCTCTGACACATCGCCCACAGACGCACCATGTCACCTCAAACGACGCTCTGACATGCCCAGGCCTTGTCACAACCTGTCTCGGACCAAGGCTCGAGGGAGCCTACAAACAGCTACTTGTCCCCTATGCCCAAAGGTACATAGCAGATCTGGCCGAACATGTGTCACGATCTGAACGGGCCAGACACTTCTATAAATACCAAGGAGCAGCTCCTTGCAAACGGTTGTTGGTCAGTCAGTTGAGAGGATACGAACAGGCAAGGCCACAAAACCCTTGAGTGCTCTCTTTCCTTCACCTGACGAAGTACAGACGCAGCATGATGATGCACGGTGCGGACGACGCCACCTTGTGCAAGTGCTTCGAGGTCACCCTCTCTGGGCCAGCAACCGCGTGGTACAACTCCTTGGCTCCAGGAATCATCGGAAAGTTCCAGGAGTTATCAACAGCCTTCACCCAACAGTTCATCAGGAGTCGCCCGACGGTGAAGATGCCCGTTCAAATGTTCGACATAGCGCAAAGAAGCGGAGAAACTATACGCGACTACGTCGAGAGGTTCAACAGAGAGGCTTTAAGTGTTCCAGACTTTCGGCCTGAAATACGCATCCTCGCCATGACAATGGGCCTTCGGAGGGATTCCCAACTCTTCTATGAATTCTCCAAGGACCCTCCAAACACACTGGGCGAATTCTACCGACGGGCCGAACAACACATGACGGCCGAAGAACTAAGAATGGGCGGACCCAGGCCCGAGCACACCCGTGGCGAAGGGTCCAGCCAGCAGGCAAGCTATCCGACCGACCAGCCACCCCGACCTCGGAAAATGCGAGGAAGGAAACCCCCGAACTTCATAGCGCTGAACACCACGAGGACCAACATCCTCATGACTCTGGAGAGGCAGGGAACACAAGTTCAGAGGCCAAGGGTCATGACCGCTGAAAATAGAAAAAACATGAAGAAGTTCTACCAATTTCATCGCGATCATGGCCACGACACCGAGGATTGCTTCCAGCTGAAGAAGTATATTGAATCGCTGATAAAACAAGGCCAACTTCGGCGGTACCTACGGTTGCCTTCCCCGAAGGGGAGGAAAGAGGAGGAAGGAAAGGTAGAAGATGAGGACTACGACTCCGACAGGCGGAGAAACCGAAGTCCGAAGAGGCGCCCTCCACCCCCTACGAGAGTCATACAAACAATCACGACGGGGCTCCCATCCTCGGAAAGGAAAAGGAAGGCCAGGGAAATAGCTGTGATGGACTATCAAAGTCCGGCGAAGAAGCTATCCCGAAAAGATGGTTCCACAGTCGTCTTTCCTCACGACGACCCACTCCTGATCATGGCAAGAATTGGAAACTGGGATGTCAAAAGGGTATTACTTGATGACGGATCAAACGCTGACGTCCTATTTTCACAACTGCTGTCGAGCTTGGGCATATCCATCAGCGATCTCAAGCCTGTCACTTCACCGACCTTCGGGGTAGGACCGTCCGAGTTACCCGTCCTCGGATGCATCGACCTTCCATTAATGATGAGAGGGACTTCGGTCAAAGGACCAGCTGAGTTGTTTGCCTCGACAATGGCGAGGTTCATCGTCATGGATGTCCCCTCATCATACAACGCCATCCTTGGAAGGCAGACGCAGGGAAATCTGTACATTCGCCCTGACGTGAGGTATTTGACTGTCACTTTCGTCACCAAGGAAGGAGATGCAGAAATCTTCATAGATCAAGGCGAAGTAAGAAAGGTGTTCGTCAAAGCCCGAAAAGCTCCAGCAAACAATTCCACACAAGCTGTAGAAGTAGGGGCTTCAAAGTCAAAAAATGGCGAGAAAGAAGATTCTGGCAAGGTAGAAATGGAAGAAGTGGAACTTATCCTAGGACGAAGAACCCGAATAGGGAAAAACTTGTCCGAAGGAGATAAGAAAAAACTTGTATCCTTTCTGATAATGAATAAAGACCTGTTCGCCTACTCGCCGAAAGACATGCCGGGGGTAAATCCGCGCGTAGTACAACATAGCCTCAAAGTAAGTCCGGAAGCAAAACCTGTCCGGCAAAAGAAACGGGGCATTTCAGCCCATAAAAATGACTTCGTCAAGACCGAAGTCCAACGTTTATTGGAGGCAGATGTAATTGGGGAGGTCAAGTACCCCGAATGGCTAAGCAATGTGGTTATCGCCACAAAAGAAGGAAGCAACAAACTTCGGATGTGCATCGACTTCATAAACCTGAACGATGCTTGCCCAAAAGATTCATATCCTCTCCCGCCAATAGATCAACTGGTAGATTCAACAGCCGAATACGGGCTCCTAAGTTTCCTAGACGCCTTCAGCGGCTACCATCAAATAAAGATGGACCCTGAAGACGAAGAAAAAACAGCCTTCATCACCGAGGGGGGGACGTACTGTTACACCAGGATACCCTTCGGGCTCAAAAACGCAGGAGCCACCTACCAGAGGTTGATGAGCAAGGTCTTTGATGACCAAATAGGGAGGAACATGGAAGTCTACGTAGATGACATGATAGTCAAAAGCAAGCTGTCTGTTGACCATGTCACAGACCTAAGGGAGACTTTTCACCAGCTCAGGACCTTCGGAATTCGCCTTATGTTAGTGTTGTGCCCAAAACGCCAATCATGAGATGATTGTATTTTTGCAAATTGAGTCATGATATTTTATTGAGGCATTAATCCAGCAATTTTGTTTATTGTTTTGTTTCTGCGTAACGTAATAAACATAATTGTAACCCTAGAATAATGATATTCTTAAACGTCCCTAGTCTAGTATTATTGTGGAGCGGGTTGCAATAATACATAATGACTAGCATATGTGGAGACTAATATGAGATATGTAGTCTACATATGGGTACAAGTTGGAGAACTTGTGTACTGGACCGACCCACCATGAGAACACTTCATGGATCGTTATATGAGTGTCATAAGTGATTCTCATAGTGATCATGGTATATGTAGTCCTTCGACCTAAGATCATCAAGGTTCCCTACATGTGAGTCACATACTTTGATACTTTCCTTTGTTGCTCGTAACTGAGTGAACTTGAAGGAGGTCATTGGGTATGTCACATATCATGCGGAGGGATTTGTATGATCAAGATGGGATTTGTCCCTCCTATGTAACGGGAGTGATATCTTTGGGCCCCTTGATAGAGTGAGACTTAGAAAATGCATGGCCATGCTCCGATGAGTTGATATATGATATCAATGTCATCAGTTTAAGTTAGTCTACTCGGTAATCAAGAAACCAAAGATTGGGCTATACGAGAGTGACACATTCCATGTCTCGTGCTTAGTCTTGATATCTTGGACAAAGGGACAATGGCATATATCGGTGATGATCATAAAGGTTTAGTCGATTCACCGACAATCTTGTCACTTGGGTAGCAATGATGTGTTGCTAGACACCGCTCATTGCTTATGATCATAAATGTGATTTATGATCGTTGCCAATATGGCAAGAGCCTATTGGGTCGCACACATAGAGCTATTTGGATCATTAGAGTGCATGGGCTAATTATTTGGGTTATGGTTTCACTTTAATTTCGTATTAATAATGGGCCAAGGAGTTGAGCCATTATTAAGCCCGAAATTAATTCCTAATTGGATTAGGGCTTTGAAACCCATTAGGCCTGGAAGTTGAGTCTCACTATAAATACAACTTTTAAGTGAGAAATTCGCAGGTCTCCTTGCCCTAGCCTCCCAAAAGGACAGCCACACTCTTCTCTTGCAATTCCTTGGAGGACGCAAGCTAGCACTGCGAGCGCAAGAGAAACGCATCTGCCGGGACGTGGTGGAAGCGTGGTGATCCCGAGAGGCTCGTGTGGATACCATAGAGAGCCTGAACACGTCAACTGTTCAGGTTTTGTGATTCGACTCTACAGTTGAGTGAGAGATCTCAACCGAAAATTAGGTATGAAATTTTCGAACACCCGGTTTACCCCGTTTCACTTGGATCCTGGAGGGTTTCGGTTAAATTCCGCTGCGCTGTTCTGATCCCGAAACCCAACAGTGGTATCAGAGCTACTTGTGAAACCCTAAATCGGGATTGAGTGTTGAATCGCATGATGCTATGTCTTCGATTGGTTTTCGGCCATGATTAATTAGATTGATTCATGATGCATGAAACCGAAATTCGTAATGAACATATGAGATATATGAAGAAACGACACAAATTGGTTAATGAGATTAACCGAAATTGATAGGTATGAGATACCTATATGGATTAGGATTCTTGCAATAGTTGCAAAAACCCTAGGTTTGTTCGGATTCGGCCTGTTCGGGCACCGAAAGTAAGGTATTTTTGGTGGCTCGAATGGAGGAGTCTCGGGTGCCTACTTTCTCGAAATAGAAGATTTCGGGCTAAGCAATTGTAAGACAATTTTTTGCGCCGGGGGGCGCTGCCCCCCACGCCCCCCGCAAGGGCGGCTCCCCTTGACCCCGTCCGCTGACCGGTTAGCGGAACCACCGCCCGCTGACCGGCCAGCGGGACCGCCGTATGCGAAGCGCCACATAAATAAAAACTGGTTAATCAATACGCGAAAATTGGCATGCATCTTTGTTGAATGAGATTTCACATGATATGCTGATTGGTGTTTGAAGCATGGTGCATGGTTATAGCCCTTGATTGGTTGTACTTGTAAATACGGCCTGCGAGTCGTGCCTTTTCTTATCACTCTCATTGTACATTCTCTTCTCACCTTACTCCCCTCGAATGTAACTCGAGGTTTCTATTATTGATGTAATGGTGCATTATGGGATCGTCCAAGGTGGTATGTCCAAGGAGGTGACAACAAAAAGGCAGCCAAGAAAGGAAGAGAAGGAGCTTGTGAAGACTCTTTTCTTTTCTTAGGCTTTTATGATATTCTCATTGGCTTGAGAATATCGCATAGTTTGGGCTATAACCATGTCACGTTTATTTCTTGTAAGCATGAGATGCATGTTTTATATTTGTATATGATGCATGTATAAAACAACCGGAGATAACAAATTGGTGAGATCAAAAGAAAAATCCCTCAAACAAATATTAAGTCATTAAATGTGATGCCTTCCAAATGTTGGCACTCGTCAAGACTTTGATCAACATTAGGTGGGTTTGCCAAAGCAAAGCACCTATGTTCATCTTGGTAAGGCGCGATGGGATAATAGTGATATCCAAACTGCTAACTTTGGGTTCGACTTAACTAAGTCATCCTAATAGGATTAGGGACTTAGAGGCATAGAGTTGGGCTTAAGTTCATGAGATGAGCTTGGACAAGTGTTGTTCACCCAACTATCCAAGAGTTGCATAAGATGCAATTGGCAATGAGTTGCCTACCTAAATAGCTGTAACTTGAGAGAAAAGCCAAAGCTGACTCAGGTTGTGGTCAAATATGGATCTTGGCCCGCTAGAATACCTTAGCGCCGAGGTGTTCCGAAATAATACCGAGGGTTATTATTTTGAGGAAAATAGTGGGAGTATCGTTTAATAAAAGTCCTTATTAAATGAATTAAAATACATGACTCTTACACTGCATATTTACTGTTGTAGATAACCATGGCACAAAACACATCGACACTTTCGTTGCGATCGATCCTTGAGAAGGAAAAACTGAATGGGACCAACTTTCTCAAATGGTACCGAAACTTGAGGATAGTCCTCAAACAAGAGAGAAAGGCATATGTCCTAGAGCAGCCCATTCCGAATGAGCCTGCTGCCACTGCTCCAAGAGCTGAAAGGGATGCTCACAAGAGGCATTCTGATGATGCTTTGGATGTTGCATGCCTCATGCTTATTACCATGGAATCTGAGCTTCAGAAGCAACATGAGAACATGGGGGCGTTCGATATGATCGAACATCTCAAAATGCTTTTCCAAGAGCAAGCTAGGCATGAGAGGTTTGAGACCTCTAAGGCATTGTTTCAGTGCAAGATGTCTGAGGGAAGTCCCGTGGGTCCTCATGTGCTCAAGATGATTGGGTACATTGAGAATCTTGAGAATTTGGGATTTGCTCTTCAGAAAGAGTTGGCTATCGATGTAGTCTTGCAATCGTTGCCTGAAAGCTACAGTCAATTCGTCATGAACTATAACATGAACGACCTAGACAAGTCCCTTCCTGAATTGCTCAACATGTTGAGAACTGCTGAGCAAAACCTTAAGAAGGCTAAGCCCATTTTGATGGTTCAAAAGGGCAAGGGAAAGGGAAAAGCCAACAAGAAGAAGGATAAAGCTAATGGAAAGTCCAATGCTAGTTCTTCTTCAGCTACACTGAAACCAAAGGGTGGTGTGGCAAAGGAAGGGGAGTGCTTCCATTGTAAGCAACCTGGACACTGGAAGCGCAACTTTAAGCTCTATCTTGAAGAACTTGCTAAGGAAAAGGGAAGTAAGACTTCCACTTCAGGTATTTTTGTTATAGAGGCTAACTTTTCTACTTCCTCATCTTGGGTATTGGATACTGGATGTGGATCTCACATTTGTGCAAATGTGCAGGATCTAAGTAGAAGTAGAAGATTGGCCCGAGGTGAAGTGGACCTACGTGTTGGAAATGGAGCAAGGGTTGCTGCCTTAGCCATAGGGACTTATGTTCTCACTTTACCTAGTGGATTAGTTTTAGAATTAGACAACTGCTACTTTGTGCCTACTATTAGTAGAAATTTGATTTCTGTTTCTTGTTTGGACAAGAAAGGTTTTTCATTTATAATAAAGGACAAATGTTGTTCTATTTATTTGAATGAAATCTTTTATGGTAGTGCTCAACTTAGCAATGGGTTGTATGTTCTAGACCTTGAAGATCCAATCTATAATGTGAATACCAAGAAGGTCAGATTAAATGATTCAAACTTGACCTATCTCTGGCACTGTCGCTTGGGCCATATAAATGAGACCCGCATATCCAAGCTCCATAAGGATGGACTCTTGGACTCATTTGATTTTGAATCATATGAGACATGTGAGTCATGTTTGTTGGGCAAGATGACCAAAGCCCCATTCACAGGGCAAAGTGAAAGGGCTAATGACTTACTAGGACTCATACATAGTGATGTATGTGGCCCTATGTCTACACAAGCTAGAGGAGGTTCCCAATACTTCATTACTTTCACTGATGACTTCAGCAGATATGGTTATGTGTATCTTATGAGACACAAGTCAGAATCCTTTGAAAAGTTCAAAGAATTCAAGAATGAAGTAGAGAATCAACTCGGGAAGAGTATCAAAGTGCTTCGATCAGATCGAGGTGGAGAGTACTTGGATCGAGAATTCCTTGACTATCTGAAGGAGTGTGGTATAGTATCACAACTCACTCCACCAGGTACACCTCAATGGAATGGTGTTTCTGAAAGGAGAAATCGAACTCTGTTAGACATGGTTCGCTCCATGATGAGTCAAGCTGACCTTCCAAACTCCTTTTGGGGACATGCTCTAGAAACAGCCGCTTTTACACTAAACCGAGTTCCATCTAAATCGGTTCAAAAGACACCATATGAGATATGGAGTGGGAGGCGTCCCAATTTGTCTTTTATGAAGATTTGGGGCTGTGACGCTTATGTAAAACGTCAATCCTCTAACAAACTAGGGCCCAAATCTCAAAAATGTCTTTTTGTTGGGTATCCCAAAGAAACAAAGGGTTACTATTTCTACAATCCCTCTGAGCAAAAAGTGTTTGTTGCTCGAACTGGTGTCTTTTTGGAGAAAGAGTTTATCTCTAAAGGAACTAGTGGGAGGAAAGTAGAACTTGAAGAAATTCAAGAACAACAAGAAGACATCGAACCTGAAATGGAACCTGAACAGACACCACAAGATGTTGTGGTTCAAGAGTCTGTTCCTGTAGCACAAAGCCCACGTAGGACTGGTAGGATTCGGCGTGAGCCCGAGAGATATGGATTTCTCGTGACTCACACCGGTGATGTGATGCTCATGGATCAAGATGAGCCCACAACCTACCAACAAGCTATGTCGGGGCCTGACTCTGAGAAGTGGCTAATGGCCATGAAATCCGAGATGGAATCCATGTATGAAAACCAAGTATGGACTTTGGTTGACCCACCTGAAGGGGTAAAACCCATAGGGTGCAAATGGGTTTTCAAGAAGAAAACTGACATGGATGGTAATGTGATTACCTATAAGGGACGATTGGTCGCAAAAGGTTTCAAGCAAATTCATGGTATTGACTATGATGAAACTTTTTCACCAGTTGCTATGCTTAAATCCATCCGAATTTTGTTTGCTATTGCTGCACACTATGATTATGAGATATGGCAAATGGATGTCAAAACTGCATTCCTAAATGGAAAGCTACTTGAGGATGTGTACATGACACAACCTGAGGGTTTTGTCACTCCTGGGAATGCCAATAAAGTGTGCAAATTGCAAAGGTCCATTTATGGACTGAAGCAAGCTTCTCGAAGTTGGAATCTTCGTTTTGATGATGCAATCAAAGAGTTTGGTTTTATCAAAAATGAAGATGAACCTTGTGTCTACAAGAAGGTTAGTGGGAGCGCTATTGTCTTCTTGGTGTTGTATGTAGATGACATACTACTCATCGGGAATGACATTCCTGAGCTACAGTCTGTGAAGACTTGGCTAGGGAAATGTTTCTCTATGAAGGACTTGGGTGAAGCAGCCTATGTGTTAGGCATCAGGATCTATAGAGATAGATCTAGAAAGCTTCTTGGCCTAAGTCAAAGTACGTATATTGACAAGGTGCTAAAGAGGTTTAGCATGCAAGATTCCAAGAAAGGATTCTTGCCCATGTCACATGGTATCACTCTTTCTAGATCTCAGTGTCCGAGTACAACCGAGGAGAGAGAGCGCATGAGTAAGATTCCATATGCCTCAGCAATTGGATCTATCATGTATGCCATGATATGTACTCGTCCCGATGTCTCATATGCTTTGAGCATGACGAGTAGGTACCAATCGAACCCCGGTGAAAGTCACTGGACAGCTGTTAAGAACATCCTTAAGTACTTACGAAGGACTAAGGATGCATTCTTGGTCTTTGGAGGTGAAGATGAGCTCGTTGTAAGGGGTTACACCGATGCAAGCTTCCAATCCGATAAGGATGATTTTAGATCACAATCTGGTTATGTGTTTTGTATTGGTGGTGGTGCTGTAAGCTGGAAGAGTTCAAAGCAAGAGACAGTAGCTGACTCTACAACAGAATCTGAGTACATTGCCGCCTCTGATGCTGCGAAGGAGGCAGTTTGGATCAAGAAGTTCATCACTGAACTTGGAGTGGTTCCAAGCATTGTTGACCCGATAGAGCTCTATTGTGACAACAATGGAGCAATCGCACAGGCTAAGGAACCTCGATCTCACCAGCGATCCAAACACATACTCCGACGCTATCATCTCATCAGGGAGATCATCGAGAGGGGTGATGTAAGGATATGCAGGACTTCGACAGACAGCAACATTGCTGATCCACTGACAAAGCCCCTTACGCAGCAGAAGCATGATAGCCATTCTAGGTCCATCGGTATTAGATACATGGATGATTGGCTTTTAGTGCAAGTGGGAGATTGTTAGTGTTGTGCCCAAAACGCCAATCATGAGATGATTGTATTTTTGCAAATTGAGTCATGATATTTTATTGAGGCATTAATCCAGCAATTTTGTTTATTGTTTTGTTTCTGCGTAACGTAATAAACATAATTGTAACCCTAGAATAATGATATTCTTAAACGTCCCTAGTCTAGTATTATTGTGGAGCGGGTTGCAATAATACATAATGACTAGCATATGTGGAGACTAATATGAGATATGTAGTCTACATATGGGTACAAGTTGGAGAACTTGTGTACTGGACCGACCCACCATGAGAACACTTCATGGATCGTTATATGAGTGTCATAAGTGATTCTCATAGTGATCATGGTATATGTAGTCCTTCGACCTAAGATCATCAAGGTTCCCTACATGTGAGTCACATACTTTGATACTTTCCTTTGTTGCTCGTAACTGAGTGAACTTGAAGGAGGTCATTGGGTATGTCACATATCATGCGGAGGGATTTGTATGATCAAGATGGGATTTGTCCCTCCTATGTAACGGGAGTGATATCTTTGGGCCCCTTGATAGAGTGAGACTTAGAAAATGCATGGCCATGCTCCGATGAGTTGATATATGATATCAATGTCATCAGTTTAAGTTAGTCTACTCGGTAATCAAGAAACCAAAGATTGGGCTATACGAGAGTGACACATTCCATGTCTCGTGCTTAGTCTTGATATCTTGGACAAAGGGACAATGGCATATATCGGTGATGATCATAAAGGTTTAGTCGATTCACCGACAATCTTGTCACTTGGGTAGCAATGATGTGTTGCTAGACACCGCTCATTGCTTATGATCATAAATGTGATTTATGATCGTTGCCAATATGGCAAGAGCCTATTGGGTCGCACACATAGAGCTATTTGGATCATTAGAGTGCATGGGCTAATTATTTGGGTTATGGTTTCACTTTAATTTCGTATTAATAATGGGCCAAGGAGTTGAGCCATTATTAAGCCCGAAATTAATTCCTAATTGGATTAGGGCTTTGAAACCCATTAGGCCTGGAAGTTGAGTCTCACTATAAATACAACTTTTAAGTGAGAAATTCGCAGGTCTCCTTGCCCTAGCCTCCCAAAAGGACAGCCACACTCTTCTCTTGCAATTCCTTGGAGGACGCAAGCTAGCACTGCGAGCGCAAGAGAAACGCATCTGCCGGGACGTGGTGGAAGCGTGGTGATCCCGAGAGGCTCGTGTGGATACCATAGAGAGCCTGAACACGTCAACTGTTCAGGTTTTGTGATTCGACTCTACAGTTGAGTGAGAGATCTCAACCGAAAATTAGGTATGAAATTTTCGAACACCCGGTTTACCCCGTTTCACTTGGATCCTGGAGGGTTTCGGTTAAATTCCGCTGCGCTGTTCTGATCCCGAAACCCAACACCTTAACCCCGAGAAGTGCACCTTCGGGGTAACTTCGGGAAAGTTCCTTGGGTACATGGTATCAGAAAGAGGCATTGATGCTAACCCAGAAAAAATTAAGGCTCTGTTGGAATTCCGAACTCCTGCCACAATAAAAGATGTGCAGAGACTTACTGGAAGAATAACCTCCCTTAGCAGATTTATTTCCAGATATGGGGACCGGTGTCGAGCATTCTTCAATGTCCTCACTAAGGCAGCAAAAAGGGAGGACGACCTTGAGAGTAATGATCATCCTTGGAATGAGGACTGCCAAAAAGCTTGGGAAGAACTCAAAATCTACTTGGCTCGCCTGCCCACTTTGCGACAGCCCCGCGAAAGAGAACCACTTGTGTTGTACCTCGCCGTCACAGAAAAAGCAGTAAGCTCAGTCCTTGTGAAAGAGGAAGGGGCGAAATAGTGGCCAGTCTACTATGTGAGCAAGTCCCTGCATGGTGCCGAAATCAGGTATCCTTTGTTACAAAAAGCTATATATGCCTTGGTCCTGGCAGGAAGAAGGCTACGGCCATATTTTCAGGCTCACCCCATCATCGTCCGAAGTAGTTTACCCCTGCGGGACGTCATGAAAAAGGTTGACCATTCGGGAAGGCTCTCCAAATGGTGTATAGAGCTTGGCAAACACGACATCACTTATGAACCTCGAAAAGCCATAAAAGCTCAAGCCTTGGCAGATTTCATTGCCGAGGTCCCCATTACCGAGGATAGCCACCCAAGTCCCGACGAAAATGAGCCAGAATGGGCCTTGTACGTTGATGGTGCCTCGGGCGCCGAGCACCAAGGAGCAGGGGTAATCATCAGAGGCCCCAAAGGCCTGGAAGTAATGAAGGCCATTAAGTTCAGCTTCAATGTCACCAACAATGTGGCTGAATATGAAGCTCTCATAGCGGGCTTGCGCCTGGCCAGAAAAATTGGTGTCAGAAACTTGAAAGCCCATAGCGATTCCCAGCTAGTAGTTCGGCAAACAGCAGGGGACTACGGGGTGAAGGATCCAACACTGGCAAAATACCATGAATTAGTGACGAAGCTTATTCGAGAATTCGACACCGTGCGAATCGAGAACGTGCCTCGCAGACATAACGCTGAGGCAGATGAATTGGCAAAATCAAAAGCATATACTGAGGTGCTAAGCCAGCCATGCATTACAGTGCTGAGCATAATGACTTCGGGAAGAAGCTGGAAAGACCCAATAAAAACATATCTCGAAACCAATACGCTCCCCGAAGACCCCAATGAAGCAGCAAAAGTGCGGAGACGCTCCGGTCATTTCTTTTTGATTGGAGAAGAGCTATATCGGCAGGGATATACAAATCCGCTACAGAGGTGTGTTGGCGAAAAGGATATTGAAATAATCCTCCAAGAAGTTCACGAAGGCGCTTGTGGTTCGCACATCGGAACCGACACCCTGGCAGCAGTGATACTTCGCCAAGGATACTTTTGGCCTACCCTGAGGAAAGACGCTAAGCGGTTCGTCCAGAAATGTGGTAATTGCCAAAGACATGCAAAAATCCAGAGAACACCCTCGGAGCTGGTGACTTCGGCAAACTATCCCTGGCCCTTCGCAGTTTGGGGCATAGACCTTATCGGGCCGCTCCCGACAGCGCCTGGGGGCATAAAGTTCTGCGTAGTCGCAGTAGACTATTTCTCTAAATGGGTCGAGGCAGAACCTTTGACGACTATCTCGGCAAGAGAAGTGCACAAGTTCGTGTGGAAAAACATAGTATGCAGATTCGGCATACTGAGGGTACTAGTAGCTGATAACGGATCCCAGTTCATAGACAAAGGGTTCCAGGAGTTTATCAGCGACCTCGGAACAAAGATGCACTTCGCCCCGGTAGCTCACCCCCAAAGCAATGGGCAGGTGGAAGTATCTAACAGGACCATAAAAGATGGTCTGAAAAAGAGACTGGGGGAGGCAAAAGGGAAACGGCCAGGAGAACTCCAAAGCATACTATGGAGCTACCGAACAACGCCCCGAAGGGCTACAGGGGAAACTCCTTTCTCGCTCGTCTTCGGTATAGAGGCCATAATCCCAATAGAGGTAGTGCAACCATCAATACGAGTGCAGGTATTTGATGAAAGTGGAAATGACCTCGGCTTAAGAACCAAGCTCGACCTCGTCGGTGAACATAGAGAAATAGCGGAACTAAGAAGGAAAGCTTTCCAGCAAAGAGTGGCCGCCGCTATAAACTTGCGAGCTAGGCCAAAAGGAATAAAAAAGGGTGATCTCGTTCTCCGAAAGGCGGAATTCGCAACCCAGAGGCCATCACACGGCGTACTTCGCACGAATTGGGAGGGACCTTATCTGGTTCTTGCCGAAGTACGAAGAGGGGTGTACAAGCTTGGTGACGCCGAAGGCGTGGAATTAAAAAACACTTGGCATTCAGATGCCTTGAAAAAGTTCTATGCTTAGAATCTTGATGAAAGGGTTTACATTGTACAAAGTTAGAAAAATTTTCTAGGTACACGGGCTTCTGAAAGAAAGATTCTTGAACAAAAGATATACTAAAATTCCGCGAAGATGGTCGCCAGAATAAGCATAGGTGTGATTTCCTGAAGTCCCTCGAGCAAGCATGTTCGGGACAATAGGAAAACCTTGAGAGAATTTCTGAATACAAAGGCTCACAGAAAACCGATCTAATCTTTCGAAGTCTCTTGAGCAAATGCGTTCGGGGCAAGAAGGAATGAACAATCTCACAAAAAAGACTTAGCCAAAATTTCTTACAGGAAAGAAAAAAGTCTTTATTAACAAACAAGATCGGTTTACAAAGAAGAAGGACTACCAAGAAAGAAAGAGTACAAGGAAAGGAGAAAAAGAAGGCAGAAGGGGCCTGAGATAAATTAGGGATTCTCGGCGTCCCGGGAGCCACTAGCCCCTACATCCTTTTCCACCACCGCCGGCGCCGGAAGAGTCTGAGGCAGGTTCAAGTGCTCGAGCTTGGACCAAGACCACTGAGGTCCCTCAGGAATATTTAGGGCCTCCAGGAAAGAAACGTCGAGATCTGGAAACCTTAGAAGAACTTGATGATGAACGAGACAAAACCCGTCTTGAAAACCAACTTTGGTCATCTCGTCGGACTTCCTCTTCTCGACCTCAAGATCATTAAGCTCCTTCTCCAGGTCTTCAACCTTTTTCCTTAACGCCTTCACCTTCTTTTTCCTCGACTCATCCTTCCCTTTCTTCGAAGAATCGACCTCGGCTTGAAGTGCGGCTTTCTCGGCCTCCGCCTTCGCCAGAAGAGCCGCAGAATCCGACTTCTCCTTTTGAAGTGCCTCATTAACCGAGGTCAGCTCCGCCACTTTTCCGCCGAGGTCGGAAATCTTCTGGGAGGAGTCCTTTATAAGTTCTTTTTTTTCCTTCGCAAACTCCTCCCGAAGGGCAGCAATCTCTGACGCCGAAGTCTGGGCCAGCTGAGTGTTCCAAGTGAGCAGGTCCGAGCACTGGGTCTTGTATTGTTCTATAGTCTTTGAAGCGACGGCCCGGTACATCCCCTGCCTCGCCACCCGAACTCTGAGGAATCCGGCATATCCCAGCAGCTACAGAAAAACAGAGGCAAGAATGAGACAAGGCAAAAAAGGAAAGGCAAATACTTAGAAGAAATCAGAGGGGAAAAAGCAAGGTGAGAAACACACCTGGGCGGCGTGCTCGGAAAGCTTCGCGGCGAGAGAGTCATCATCCGGATGAGCCCCCGCAATGGCCCTGAAAGAAGCTTCAGTAAGAACCCCCTTCACAATCTCCTTGGCCAGTCACGGGCAGTCTTCGGAGT
Organism: Aquilaria yunnanensis; assembly: GCA_039654915.1. Classification (NCBI taxonomy): domain Eukaryota; kingdom Viridiplantae; phylum Streptophyta; class Magnoliopsida; order Malvales; family Thymelaeaceae; genus Aquilaria; species Aquilaria yunnanensis. The sequence goes on from CM077594.1 coordinate 48,750,091, forward strand.
ACATGTTCATGTCCTCCGTAAAAGACCAAAATGGCTCCTTCGGAATCTTCCCCTTCGGGATATGGGCATCCCGAAGGGCCCGCTTCCGGGCGTGCTCGACAACCCAATCCGGAGGAAGAATCTCCTCTGCACGACAAAAGCAGAAAAATTGTCAAACACAAGTAGCTGGCAAAAAATTCAGAAAATGAGTGTCTAAGGCATCAAACCTGGTGGCACTTCGGCAACGTCGTTGCCAGAATCCAGGGGCCCCTCAGAAGAAATCTCATTCCCTTTCCTCTTGCGGCGATCTTCAGCTGAAGGGGCTTCCACCAAAGCATCCAGAAGAGCCGCCGAAGTAGGGCTTGAAGGAGCGACATCTGCACCGACCTCGGTCGAAGGGGCAGCAACGGTTACCTTGGGCTCCTCGCCCACCTCCTCGGAAATCTCTGGTATAGGAGGGGGCACGGTCTTCTTCGATCGCTTGGCCGCTGGAGGCCCGGCGCCGGCCGCCTTCCATCTTCTGGAGGCAGCCTTATTTGTTTGTTCACCTTTCTGGGCTTGCCCGACGAAAAGCGATCGGTAATAGGCAGCAGTATCGTCGCCCATCTCTGAAAAAGAGAAAAAACATCAGCGTAAGTCCAAGATGAAATTGAAACAAGGGGACTAGGAGATGGCTTACTTTCAAAAATATCAGCATAAGTAATGTCCTCCTGAAAAAGTTATACCAGCCAGGAGTCCTTCCCAGCAATGGCAGGAGCCGGCATCTCGAGGTCCGTTTCGTGCTCCTTTACCACCTTCAACTCCCGAAGGACTTCTTCGGTCATCAACTTCCAGTTAATTGGAAAGGGGTAAAGGGAGCGCGGTGGGACCTCAGAATCCCAGTCAGAGACCGCTCGGATGCACTTGTCAAAGTCCGCAAAAATGGGTGTTAACTCGGGAGTTAACAGTATCTTCGGGTCAACGACATCCATCACAAGCTTTCCCTGAGCCCACTTCGTCGGGACATACGACCAGGCCTCCTCCTTCTTCATAAAGAAGAATTTCTATTGCCACCCTCGCCAGCTATCCTTGTTGGCAAAGGTGAACTTGTATTTTTTGCTCCCTAACCCCCGAGGTAGCATGAAATAGAAGCCACCCTTCGGGATCACGAAGAGCTTGTAGTACTGCAGAAAAATGACAAAGTGTGGCTCTATACCGAAGACACCACACATACAAAGAAAAGCATTGAAATAGCAGTACGAGTTCGGCGGAAGTTGGTTTACGGCAATGCGATGGAAATCGCAGAAATCGCAAACCATCTTCGGCGGAGGATACCGAAGTCCGGCCTTCAGTTGGGCACAGAAAATAGTAACCTCGTCACTATGGTTTGAAAAGCTATATTGGTCCGAACGAGGCAACCTCGTAGTGACGTAGGATGGAAGAAAGAACTTCTTTTTCCATTTTTTAAGTTTTGCAGAAGTAGTGCAGCAGGGGTGAGAAAGAAGGGGTTCCCAACTTTCGGGAATAGGCATGACTGGCAAAAAACCGAGTTCGGGAAAAGGCAACAAGCTATTTCGAAGAAAAAATTTGGAAAAACAGAAGAAACTGGAAGCTAAAACCCACCAAACATTTTGCCAAAATCCGGATTTGAGGACGCCGTCGTGAAATGATTGCCGGAAAACCACTCTGTCAAAAAAGCACCGCCGTAAGAGAGCAGGAAAAACACTGCGGCAGTTGAGAGACAGAAGAGAGCAAAAGCAAAAGCAAAAGGGGGTTATGAAGGATTGAGGGTATATATAGACCGAGGAAGGGTAGGCGAATCGACGTCATAAGTGCTGTGCGAAGGCGAATCATCGCCATAATTGCCCATTCTGCATAAAAAGACGCGCCCGCTGTAACTGATGTAACCCTCTCCAATGACGGCGTGCCACGTGTCAGCAACCACGACAAATAAGGAACACGCTTTCTGATGAATAGCGCGCCGCCCCAAACTGACACGCCTGGTCACGAGATAAGTCATTTCAGTGACCTACAAAGATTACAGAAAATAGGTTACCTCGGAGACACCAAGTGATGCGAACCCCGATGGTATAACGACCATGAAACGCGCCCAAGATGAGATTCAAGCTCCACAAGACATCAAAAAGACTGGGTTTAAAACCCCCACCCCTAATCAACCTGTGATTAGAAACGAGAAGTATAGAACTCCAAGAACACAAGCACACTTGTGCACCAAGGCAGTCCGCCAAGAACCAAAGAGAAAACCTCTCCAAAGAGCAATATTATTTCGGCAATAATCTGTATCTTTACACCCAGAATATGTGCCTTTATATAGGCCTAAACTAGGGTTAAAAGCTAGGCAAAATTCGCAGCCTAAATCCCTTAGGAATCCTAGATACAAAGACATAGGAAATCCTAGTCAAATTAGGACTCTAATTCCTAGTTTGAACAAGTTTAATAAATGCAGCGTATTCCACTTGCCCAAAGCGATTTAAAACTATTCCATAGCCTAAATAACTTCCTAAATAATGTATCTAAATAGGATTTGAACGAAAATAAAATATAAATACAAGATTAAACCCGAAAACTCCCAAATAGCCTTTTTGGGTGCATTTTGGGCACTTTAAGGTTCTCTCTTGTATCTTCAGCTCCAAGCTTGAATCTTTGAGTTCCAATGGCATGAATCTTCATATTAGATGTGGTAATGAAGGTCTGGAAAGTTAGAGCTCAAAAATCCAGCTTGTGGACACAAAATGCATCAAGAACACTTAAGGTGGCTCAAATGGTGCACTTTGAGTGGTGTCCTTGGTGTCCTTGTTTTGTGGCTTGTCTAAGCACTCCAGAACTGAGTACCAAGCATGTCCATCATCTCCATATGGTGTCTTGAAAGTTCCAGCAGCTCCTTGTGAAGTTCCATGTCCATTCTCCATGAAGAAACTTGAAACAAAGCCTTGTAGTGCACTTGAGAGCTCCTTAGCTTTCTTCCTTGTCATAGGTCCACTAGAAACCTTCAATGGGTCCTTGCCTTCTCCATGTGTGCCTTCCTTGATCATATCACCAAGAGACAGTCTGTGCTACGTCTATGGACAGAAGGTGTATCTTCGGCACAGGTACCATGCATAAAGCCCCGAAGGGTACCCTCCGAAAGCTGACAAAGCCAAAGTCCCTACTTCGGCTTCTAGTGGGGGGCATGTGATAGCCGAAGGACTATCACCTCTCCTAGAAGGTACCTCCTACCAAAAGCATGCTCGGGAAACCTGGCACCATCCGAGGGAGGCACTAGTACTGACCTCAGACTAGGGAGGCACTAGTACTGACCTCGGACTAGGCGAATTCCAGTGCCTCGAACTCGGGATTTAGCCTAGTACCCCAGAGTACTCCAAAGGTGCAGACAGCCCCCTCGGGGGCTTAAACGGATTGCCTTCGGCATAGAAGAACCAGCTACCGCAAGCAAGAGAGGATCTTCCGAAGGCGGAACCTCCGAGCTAGGCAGCTCCCCGAAATGCGAACATAACTCCCGAAGAAGGGTGTTCGTCTCAGAGAACGACCTCGCCCGAAGGACATCGGGAGTACGGCAAGAGCATTTAAGGAGCCTCTGACACATCGCCCACAGACACACCATGTCACCTCAAACGACGCTCTGACACGCCGACGCCGCCCAGGCCTTGTCACAACCTGTCTCGGACCAAGGCTCGAGGGAGCCTACAAACAGCTACTTGTCCCCTATGCCCAAAGGTACATAGCAGATCTGGCCGAACACGTGTCACGATCTGAACGGGCCAGACACTTCTATAAATACCAAAGAGCAGCTCCTTGCAAACGGTTGTTGGTCAGTCAGTTGAGAGGATACGAACAGGCAAGGGCACAAAACCCTTGAGTGCTCTCTTTCCTTCACCTCTCAGAAAACTGACTTGGGCGTCGGAGGCTCCTCCCCAGAAAAACACCCCGGGGACCTCCTAACCTTTCCTTTTGGGCTCTTCAGGTACCACTCCCTGGGAAACCTTCACTCCGGGCGTTCTCCTCCTCAGGAAGTCCCTCCAGAAACCACCATGTCCTCCAGCGAAGATGTCTCCGGACATCATTAATGTTTCCATTTCATTCCGAACAAGTTATGAATGTTTCCATTTCATTCAAACTAGTTGTTAATGTTTCCATTGATTGGAAACATGTTGTGAATGTTTCCATTTCATTCCAAATGAGTTGTGAATCCATTTCATTCCAAACTTGTTGTGAATGTTTCCATTTCATTCCAAACTAGTTGTGAATATTTCCATTCATTCCAAACTAGTTGTGAATATTCCCACTTCATTCCAAAACAAGTTTCGACGGTCTACATTTAATTCCAAACTAGTTGTGAATGTTTCCATTCCATTCCAAACAAGTTGTGAATGTTTTCATTTCATTCCAAACAAGTTGTGAATGTTTCCATTTCATTCCGAACAAGTTGTGAATGTTTCCATTTCATTCAAACTAGTTGTTAATGTTTGCATTCATTGGAAACATGTTGTCAATGTTTCCATTTCATTCAAAACTAATTGTAAATATTTGCATTCATTCCAAACTAGTTGTGAATTTTTCCATTTCATTCCAAAGAAGTTGTGAATGTTTCCATTTCATTCCAAAAAAGTTGTGAATGTTTCCATTTCATTCCAAACTTGTTGTGAGTGTTTCCATTTCATTCCTAACTAGTTGTGAATGTTTCCATTTCATTCAGAAAGAAGATGTGTGAATGTTTCCATTTTATTACTAAGAAGTTGTGAATGTTTCCATTTCATCGCAAACTAGTTGTGACTGTTTCCATTTCATTCCAAACAAGTTGTGAATGTTTCCATTTCATTCTAAACTTGTTTTGAATGTTTCCATTTCATTCAAACTAGTTGTGCATTTTCCATTCATTGGAAACATGTTGTAAATGTTTTCATTTCCTTCCAAACCAGTTGTCAATGTTTCCATTTTATTCCAAATTAGTTGTGGATGTTTCCATTTCATTCCAAACTTGTTGTGAATGTTTCCATTCATTCCAAACTAGTTGTGAATGTTTCTATTTCACTCCAAAACAACCTGGGAATGTTTCCATTTCATTCCAAACAAGTTGTGAATGTTTCTGTTTCATTACACACTAGTTGTGACTTTTCCCTTTCATTCCAAATGAGTTGTGAAACCATTTCACTCCAAACTTGTTGTGAATGTTTCCATTTCATTCCAAACTAGTTGTGAATGTTTCCATTTCATTCCAAACTAGTTGTGAATGCTTCCATTTCATTCCAAACAAGTTGTGAATGTTTCCATTCATTCCAAACTAGTTGTGAATGTTTCCATTCATTCCAAACTAGTTGTGAATGTTTCCATTTCACTCCAAAACAACCTGGGAATGTTTCCATTTCATTCCAAACAAGTTGTGAATGTTTTCGTTTCATTACACAGTAGTTGTGAATGTTTCCCTTTCATTCCAAATGAGTTGTGAATCCATTTCTTTCCAAACTTATTGTGAATGTTTCCATTTCATTGCAAACTAGTTGTGAATGTTTCCATTCATTCCAAACTAGTTGTGAATGTTCCCATTTCATTCCAAAACAAGTTTTGAATGTCTCCATTTAATTCCAAACTAGTTGTGAATGTTTCCATTCCATTCCATTCCAAACTAGTTGTGAATGTTTCCATTTCATTCCAAACAAGTTGTGAATGTTTCCATTTCATTCCGAACAAGTTGTGCATGTTTCCATTTCATTCAAACTAGTTGTTAATGTTTCCATTCAATGGAAACATGTTGTGAATGTTTCCATTTCATGCAAAACTAATTGTAAATATTTGCATTCATTCCAAACTAGTTGTGAATTTTTCCATTTCATTCCAAAGAAGTTGTGAATGTTTCCATTTCATTCCAAAAGAGTTGTGAATGTTTCGATTTCATTCCAAACTTGTTGTGAGTGTTTCCATTTCATTCCTAACTAGTTGTAAATGTTTCCATTTCATTCAGAAACAAGATGTGAATGTTTCCAATTTATTCCTAACAAGTAGTGAACCTTTCCATTTCGTCCCAAACTAGTTAGGACTGTTTCCATTTCATTCCAAACAAATTGTGAATGTTTCCATTTCATTCCTGTTGGAATTCTTGGCGCACCAAGATCCTTTTAAGATAGGATTTGAGCTCATTGAGCTAACTCTAGCTTGAATAGCTATCTAAGGCAGCTATAAGTAGCTCCCTGTAGCTCAAGTCAGCTCACTTCAGCTATAAGTAGCTCAAAGTAGCTGGACTTTAGCTCAAGTTAGCTCAAGTCAGCTCACTTCAGCTTTTGGTAGCTGAATGTAGCTAGACTTCAGCTCAAGTCAGCTTACTTCAGATATAAGTAGCTCAAAGTAGCAGGACTTCAGCTCAAGTTAGCTCAAGTCCGCTCAAGTCAGCTCACTTCAGCTTTTGGTAGCTGAGTGTAGCTGTTCTTCAGTTCACTTCAGCTGAGAGCAGCTAACTCCAGCTCTAGGTTAGCTCTAGGAGCTGGACCTCAGTTCATGGTGCTTGGTTGGAGCTCAAAGGAGCTCAATGGTGCATAAGTAGTAAAGTGAGCTAGCTTTGTGCCAACTCACCTTGCTTTTAGCTCAAAACCACCAAGAGACACATCTTTTGTGTAAAGGTATGTCTCTTCATCAAAACAGATGACTATTGACTAAAAGAACATGTCATTTCATCCAAAGGAAGTGTTCCTTGAGTGAGTAGACATGTATATTCGCCCATGAGGTGGTTGGGGTGGTTATTGCACCAAGAATGATATCTTTTGACATCAAGAGACATGTATTTTCACCCATAAGGTAGTTATGGGGTGGTTATAGGCCAAAGGAAGTGTTCCTTGGCTAAAAGACATGTTTTTTCACCCATAAGGTAGTTATGGGGTGGTTATAAGCCAAAGGAAGTGTTCCTTGGCTAAAAGACATGTATTTTCGCCACCATACATGACCCTTAGCCAAAGGAAGTGTTCTTTGGATTAAAAGACACATTTCTTGGTGTAAAGGTGTGCCTTTTGGTTAGCTATAAATAGCCTTTAGTGGCTGGCCATTTGAAGCACGAATTTGGCACTCCATTTGCTCCATTTTCTGGAGAGAAAATTATTCTCCTCCTATTTCCTTGAGAGGCCGAAATATTAAACACCTTTTGAGAGCATTGTGGGTGGATTTACATCAAGATTGTTCATCTCAATTCAAGCCTCAAGGTGCTCCTCCAAGATCAAGTTCTTCCTCTTTTCTTCACACATAACCAAGAAGGAAGGTACACATTCTTTCTTGATTTAGTAGCATGCTAGGATTCATTCATTATTTACATGAATGTTCTTAGTAGCATGCTAGGATTTGTTTGCCACAATATGTATGTAAAACTAACATGCTATATCAAATGCATAAAATATGTTAAACAAATTAGAATGATGCATGCTTGTATTCATGTTGAACTCAAATGATCAAAATGCATGTGGCATGTACATGAGTAGATAACATAAAGATATGTTATCATGAGATCCTGAAATCTACAATTGGTATCAGAGCCTAGGTCATGAATATGTATATGTTGCATGTAGTGAGCATGATTTAGGATCATACATATGTGTATGATTGTTATACGGCTAATGAAGGATATGTGTATGGAGCAATGAAGGCATGTTTGTGTATTTCTAATTGAATGTTGTATGCATCTCTTTTGCCATATATGAGCATGTTAGAAGTTGTTTCATACACATGTTGCTTTGTTGAGTCTTGTTGTGTAAATTGAACTACAACATGTGAATTGCATCAGTGTAGATGGCTTGTAAGAATATAGTTGCAGAATTAAACCGTAACCTCAAATTGGATGGTAAAAACTATTCAATTTGGCAACAGAAGGTCAAATTCATTTTAACTGAGCAAGATACTCTTGATGTGCTCACTCAAGAGATCATGCCTCCTGCTGAGGGACAGGATAGGATTGCCTATGAGGCATTCCTTAAGAAGAACTCAATGTGTAGAGTCACTCTCCTCTCCACTATGGTGGATGAGATTATGGTGGAATTCTCCATGCTTGAAGGGGCTAAGGCCATATGGGACTCAGTCAAGGCCAAGTATGTTATCATAAGATCCTGAAAATCTTCAGCATATTTGTTCATTTGAGTTCAACATGGATATAGGTATGCATAACATGTTATATAACATATCAAGATCACATACATGTTATGTTAAATAAATCCTAGCATGCTACTAAGAACATACATAAGAAATGAAACCTAACATGCTACTAAACCAAGAAAAGATGTGCACCTTTCTTCTTGGTTATCTTTGGTGAAAACTTGAGGGAGAACTTGATCTTAGAGGAGCACCTTGAAGCTTGAAATAGAGATGAACAATCTCTATGTAAATCCACCCACAATGCTCTCAAAAAGTGTTTAATATTTCGGCCTCTAAAGGAAATAGGAGGAGAATAATTTTCTCTCAATAAAATGGAGCAAATGGAGTGCCAAATTCGTTCTTAAAATGGCCAGCCACTAAAGGCTATTTATAGATGACCAAAAGGCACACCTTTACACCAAGAAAGGTGTCTTTTAAGCCAAAGAACACTTCCTTTGGCTAAGGGTCATGTATGGTGGCGAAAATACATGTCTTTTAGCCAAGGAACACTTCCTTTGGCCTATAACCACCCCATAACTTCCTTATGGGCGAAAATACATGTCTTTTACCCAAGGAACATCACTCTTGGTGCAATAACCACCCAACCACCCTCATGCCTGAATATACATGTCTTTTCACTCAAGGAACACTTCCTTTGGATGAAAGGACATGTTCTTTTAAACAATAGTCATCTCTTTTGATGAAGAGACATACCTTTACATAAGAGATGTGTCTCTTGGTGGTTTTGAGCTAAAAGCAGGGTGAACTAGCACAAAGCTAGCTCACTATGCTACTTATGCACCATTGAGCTCCTTTGAGCTCCAACCAAGCACCATGAACTGAGGTCCAGCTCCTAGAGCTGACCTAGAGCTGGAGTTAGCTACTCTCGGCTGAATTGAACTGAAGTCCAGCCACACTCAGCTACCAAAAGCTGAAGTGAGCTGACTTGAGCTGACTTGAGCTAACTTGAGCTGAAGTCCAGCTACTTTGAGCCACTTATAGCTGAAGTGAGCTGACTTGAGCTAAAGGGAGCTACTTGTAGCTGCCTGAGATAGCTATTCAAGCTAGAGTTAGCTTAATGAGCTCAAATCCTATCTTACAAGGATCTTGGGGCGCTAAAAATTCCAATAGTATAGAGATGTTTCTATAGAGAAACAACGCTCAATGATTCTCAAGTTTGAGAATTATGTGAAGCGTGCTGATCACTCTATGAGTGCTCACTTGCGTGAGATGTCACGCATGATCCACCAACTCAAGACAGCAGGGCATGTGCTCACTGAAGAGCAACACGTGCAAGCAATAATCCGTTCCCTGCCCGATGAGGAATGGCAGTTGATGAAGGTCAACTTCCGCCATAACCCTCAAATAATGTCATTTGATGGCATTGCTCGTCACCTCCTGCTTGAGGCTGAGGTGATGGCCCTTAAGGACCATTCTAAGGCATATGTTGCCTCATCCTCTACCCAGAAGGGATGGAAGAAGAGTGGTGGCAAAGGAGGGCCAGGGAAGGGCAAGGGAAAAGGTCCTACTTCCAAGAAAAGGTTCAAGAAGAAGTGGGACATAAGCAGGCTAAAGTGCTTCAACTGTGGGTATAAATGACACTTTGCAAAAGATTGCAAGGGTCCACCCAAGGTACATACATACCCTTCTACTTCCATTGTACATGTTGTGTCATATACATTACTAACTGAGTGCAATTCTTTGTGGATTGTAGACTCAGGAGCAACGGACCACATAGCCCGGGACAGGTCCTGGTTTGTGGCCTACAGGAAGCTCTCAAAAGGAGCTAAGCATGTTTCAGTGGGAAATGATGCCAGGCTGGAAGTAGAAGGCATAGGAACATGTAAAATTCCTGTGAATATTGGATATTTGTATCTAATAGATGTATTGTATGTACCAAACATTTGTAGAAATTTGATTTCTATAAGTTCTATGTTGAAGTACAATTATTGCTTTAACTTCTTTAATAATAATGTGTATATTTTTAAAGATAATAAGATAGTATGCACTTGCTCAGTTAATAATGGGCTTTATGAGTTGAAGCCAACTAACCATTCTGTTGCAAGTCCTAGTTGTTATGTGACAGAGGTCACAAATGAAATAAGATGGCATGAGAGGTTGGGTCATATTGGTCAAGATAGAATGGACAAGCTAGCCAAGAGTGGCTTGCTAGGTTCCGTGACCAAGGCTGTCCTTCCAAGTTGCTAATCATGCCTAGAGGGCTGTTGGTTTTCGGGAGCCAAATAGCACAGCGGAATTTAACCGAAACCCTCCAGGATCCAAGTGAAACGGGGTAAACCGGGTGTTCAAAAATTTTCATACCTAATTTTCGTTTGAGATCTCTTAGTCAACTGTAGAGTCGAATCACAAAACCTGAACAGTTGACGTGTTCAAGCTCTCTATAGTATCCACACGAGCCTCTCGGGATCACCACGGTTCCACCACATCCTAGCAGATGCGTTTCTCTTGCGCTAGCAGTGCTAGCTTACGTCCTCCAACGAGTTACAAGAGAAGAGTGCGGCTGTCCTTTTGGGAGGTTAGGGCAAGGAGACTTGCGAATTTCTCACTAGAAGTTGTATTTATAATGAGACTCAACTTCCAGGCCTAATGGGTTTCAAAGGCCTAATCTAATTAGGATTTAATTTCGGGCTTAATAATGGCTCAACTCTTGGGCCCATTGTTAATACGAAATTAAAGTGAAACCATAACCCAAATAATTAGCCCATGCACTCTAATGATACAAATAGCTCTATGTGTGCGACCCAATAGGCTTTTATCATGTTGGCAATGATCATAAATCATGTTTATGATCATAAGCAATCAGCGGTGTCTAGCAACACATCATTGCTACCCAAGTGACAAGATTGTCAATGATTCGACTAAACCTTTATGATCATCACCGATATATGCCATTGTCCTTTTGTCCAAGATATCAAGACTAAGCACGGGACATGGAATGTGTCACTCTCGTATAGCCCAATCTTTGGTTTCTTGATTACCGAGTAGACTAACTTAAACTGATGACATTGATATCGTATATCAACTCATCCGAGCATGGCCATGCATTTTCTAAGTGTCACTCTAGCAAGGGGCCCGAAGATATCACTTCCGTTACATAGGAGGGAAAAATCCCATCTTGATCATACAAATCCCTCCGCATGATATGTGACATACCCAATGACCTCCTTCAACTCCACTCAGTTACGAGCAACAAAGGAAAGTATCAAAGTATGTGACTCACATGTAGGGAACCTTGATGATCTTAGGTCGAAGGACTACATATACCATGATCACTATGAGAATCACTTATGACACTCATATAACGATCCATGTAGTGTTCTCATGGTGGGTCGATCCAGTACACAAGTTCTCCAACTTGTACCCATATGTAGACTACATATCTCATATTAGTCTCCACATATGCTAGTCGTTATGTATTATTGCAACCCGCTCCACAATAATACTAGACCAGGGACGTTTAAGAATATCATTATTCTAGGGTTACAATTATGTTTGTTAAGTTACGCAGAAACAAAACAACAAACATAATTGCTGGATTAATGCCTTAATAAAATATCATGACTCAATGTGCAAAAATACAATCATCTCATGATTGGCTTTTTGGGCACAACACTAACAAGGGCAAAACCACAAGAAAGCCTTTTGGCAAAGCAACTAGGAGAGGTGAGGCACTAAGTTTAGTTCACTCTGACCTATTTGGGCCAATGAGGGTTGAATCTAGAAATGGATTCAAGTTTTTCACCACATTCACAGATGATTACACTCGATTCACCCACATCTACCTACTAAGAAACAAGGCAGAGGCCTTGGCATGCTTTGAGAAGTATGTACACTTGGTTGAGAACCAAGTAGGTAAGAAGGTTAAGTCCTTGAGGACAGATAGGGGTGGAGAGTATACATCAAATGTATTCAAGGCATTTTGTGACTTGAAGGGTATTGAAAGGGAGTTCACTCTTCCTTGGACACCCCAACAGAATGGAGTGTCTGAGAGGAAGAATAGAACTCTTATGGACATGGTACGTTCCATGATTGTGTTAGTGTTGTGCCTAAAAAGCCAATCATGAGATGATTGTATTTTTGCAAATTGAGTCATGATATTTTATTGAGGCATTAATCCAGCAATTTTGTTTGTTGTTTTGTTTTTGCGTAACGTAATAAACATAATTGTAACCCTAGAATAATGATATTCTTAAACGTCCCTAGTATAGTATTATTGTGGAGCGGGTTGCAATAATACATAATGACTAGCATATGTGGAGACTAATATGAGATATGTAGTCTACATATGGGTACAAGTTGGAGAACTTGTGTACTGGACCGACCCACCATGAGAACACTTCATGGATCGTTATATGAGTGTCATAAGTGATTCTCATAGTGATCATGGTATATGTAGTCCTTCGACCTAAGATCATCAAGGTTCCCTACATGTGAGTCACATACTTTAACACTTTCCTTTGTTGCTCGTAACTGAGTGAACTTGAAGGAGGTCATTGGGTATGTCACATATCATGCGGAGGGATTTGTATGATCAAGATGGGATTTGTCCCTCCTATGTAACGGGAGTGATATCTTTGGGCCCCTTGATAGAGTGAGACTTAGAAAATGCATGGCCATGCTCCGATGAGTTGATATATGATATCAATGTCATCAGTTTAAGTTGGTCTACTCGGTAATCAAGAAACCAAAGATTGGGCTATACGAGAGTGACACATTCCATGTCTCGTGCTTAGTCTTGATATCTTGGACAAAGGGATAATGGCATATATCGGTGATGATCATAAAGGTTTAGTCGATTCACCGACAATCTTGTCACTTGGGTAGCAATGATGTGTTGCTAGACACCGCTCATTGCTTATGATCATAAATGTGATTTATGATCATTGCCAACATGGCAAGAGCCTATTGGGTCGCACACGTAGAGCTATTTGGATCATTAGAGTGCATGGGCTAATTATTTGGGTTATGGTTTCACTTTAATTTCGTATTAATAATGGGCCAAGGAGTTGAGCCATTATTAAGCCCGAAATTAAATCCTAATTGGATTAGGGCTTTGAAACCCATTAGGCCTGGAAATTGAGTCTCACTATAAATACAACTTTTAAGTGAGAAATTCGTAGGTCTCCTTGCCCTAGCCTCCCAAAAGGACAGCCACACTCTTCTCTTGCAATTCCTTGGAGGACGCAAGCTAGCACTGCGAGCGCAAGAGAAACGCATCTGCCGGGACGTGGTGGAAGCGTGGTGATCCCGAGAGGCTCGTGTGGTTACCATAGAGAGCCTGAACACGTCAACTGTTCAGGTTTTGTGATTCGACTCTACAGTTGAGTGAGAGATCTCAACCGAAAATTAGGTATGAAATTTTTGAACACCCGGTTTACCCCGTTTCACTTGGATCCTGGAGGGTTTCGGTTAAATTCCGCTGCGCTGTTTGGCTCCCGAAACCCAACAGTGGTATCAGAGCTACTGGTGAAACCCTAAATCGGGATTGAGTGTTGAATCGCATGATGCTATGTGTTCGATTGGTTTTCGGCCATGATTAATTAGATTGATTCATGATGCATGAAACCGGAATTCGTAATGAAAATATGAGATATATGAAGAAACGACACAAATTGGTTAATGAGATTAACCCGAAATTGATAGGTATGAGATACCTATATGGATTAGGATTCTTGCAATAGTTGCAAAAACCCTAGGTTTGTTCGGATTCGGCCTATTCGGGCACCGAAAGTAAGGTATTTTTGGTGGCTCGAATGGAGGAGTCTCGGGTGCCTACTTTCTCGAAATAGAAGATTTCGGGCTAAGCAATTGTAAGACAATTTTTTGCGCCGGGGGGCGCTGACCGGCCAGCGGGACCGCCGTATGCGAAGCGCCACATAAATAAAAACTGGTTAATCAACACGCGAAAATTGGCATGCATGTTTGTTGAATGAGATTTGACATGATATGCTGATTAGTGTTTGAAGCATGGTGCATGGTTATAGCCCTTGATTGGTTGTACTTGTAAATACGGCCTGCGAGTCGTGCCTTTTCTTATCACTCTCATTGTACATTCTCTTCTCACCTTACTCCCCTCGAATGTAACTCGAGGTTTCTATTATTGATGTAATGGTGCATTATGGGCTCATGCAAGGAGGTATGTCCAAGGAGGTGACAACAAAAGGGCAGCCAAGAAAGGAAGAGAAGGAGCTTGTAAAGACTCTTTTCTTTTCTTAGGCTTTTATGATATTCTCATTGGCTTGAGAATATCGCATAGTTTGGGCTATAACCATGTCACGTTTATTTCTTGTAAGCATGAGATGCATGTTTTATATTTGTATGTGATGCATGTATAAAACAACCGGAGATAACAAATTGGTGAGATCAAAAGATAAAATCCCTCAAACAAATATTAAGTCATTAAATGTGATGCCTTCCAAATGTTGGCACTCGTCAAGACTTTGATCAACATTAGGTGGGTTTGCCAAAGCAAAGTACCTATGTTCATCTTGGTAAGGCGCGATGGGATAATAGTGATATCCAAACTGCTAACTTTGGGTTTGACTTAACTAAGTCATCCTAATAGGATTAGGGACTTAGAGGCATAGAGTTGGGCTTAAGTTCATGAGATGAGCTTGGACAAGTGTTGTTCACCCAACTATCCAAGAGTTGCATAAGATGCAATTGGCAAGGAGTTGCCTACCTAAATAGCTGTAACTTGAGAGAAAAGCCAAAGCTGACTCAGGTTGTGGTCAAATATGGATCTTGGCCCGCTAGAATACCTTAGCGCCGAGGTGTTCCGAAATAATACCGAGGGTTATTATTTTGAGGAAAATAGTGGGAGTATCGTTTAATAAAAGACCTTATTAAATGAATTAAAATACATGACTCTTACACTGCATATTTACTATTGTAGATAACCATGGCACAAAACACATCGACACTTTCGTTGCGATCGATCCTTGAGAAGGAAAAACTTAATGGGACCAACTTTCTCAAATGGTACCGAAACTTGAGGATAGTCCTCAAACAAGAGAGAAAGGCATATGTCCTAGAGCAGCCCATTCCGAATGAGCCTGCTGCCACTGCTCCAAGAGCTGAAAGGGATGCTCACAAGAGGCATTCTGATGATGCTTTGGATGTTGCATGCCTCATGCTTATTACCATGGAATCTGAGCTTCAGAAGCAACATGAGAACATGGGGGCGTTCGATATGATCGGACATCTCAAAATGCTTTTCCAAGAGCAAGCTAGGCATGAGAGGTTTGAGACCTCTAAGGCATTGTTTCAGTGCAAGATGTCTGAGGGAAGTCCCGTGGGTCCTCATGTGCTCAAGATGATTGGGTACATTGAGAATCTTGAGAATTTGGGATTTGCTCTTCAGAAAGAGTTGGCTATCGATGTAGTCTTGCAATCGTTGCCTGAAAGCTACAGTCAGTTCGTCATGAACTATAACATGAACGACCTAGACAAGTCCCTTCTTGAATTGCTCAACATGTTGAGAACTGCTGAGCAAAACCCTAAGAAGGCTAAGCCCATTTTGATGGTTCAAAAGGGCAAGGGAAAAGGAAAAGCCAACAAGAAGAAGGATAAAGCTAATGGAAAGTCCAATGCTAGTTCTTCTTCAGCTGCACTGAAACCAAAGGGTGGTGTGGCAAAGGAAGGGGAGTGCTTCCATTGTAAGCAACCTGGACACTGGAAGCGCAACTGCAAGCTCTATCTTGAAGAACTTGCTAAGGAAAAGGGAAGTAAGACTTCCACTTCAGGTATTTTTGTTATAGAGGCTAACTTTTCTACTTCCTCATCTTGGGTATTGGATATTGGATGTGGATCTCACATTTGTGCAAATGTGTAGGATCTAAGTAGAAGTAGAAGATTGGCCCGAGGTGAAGTGGACCTACGTGTTGGAAATGGAGCAAGGGTTGCTGCCTTAGCCGTAGGGACTCATGTTCTCACTTTACCTAGTGGATTAGTTTTAGAATTAGACAACTGCTACTTTGTGCCTACTATTAGTAGAAATTTGATTTCTGTTTCTTGTTTGGACAAGAAAGGTTTTTCATTTATAATAAAGGACAAATGTTGTTCTATTTATTTGAATGAAATCTTTTATGGTAGTGCTCAACTTAGCAATGGGTTGTATGTTCTAGACCTTGAAGATCCAATCTATAATGTGAATACCAAGAAGGTCAGATTAAATGATTCAAACTTGACCTATCTCTGGCACTGTCGCTTGGGCCATATAAATGAGACCCGCATATCCAAGCTCCATCAGGATGGACTCTTGGACTCATTTGATTTTGAATCATATGAGACATGTGAGTCATGTTTGTTGGGCAAGATGACCAAAGCCACATTCACAGGGCAAAGTGAAAGGGCTAATGACTTACTAGGACTTATACATAGTGATGTATGTGGCCCTATGTCTACACAAGCTAGAGGAGGTTCCCAATACTTCATTACTTTCACTGATGACTTCAGCAGATATGGCTATGTGTATCTTATGAGACACAAGTCAGAATCCTTTGAAAAGTTTAAAAAATTCAAGAATGAAGTAGAGAATCAACTCGGGAAGAGTATCAAAGTGAAGATTTTCAGGATCTCAATAATAACATACTCTTATGTTATTCATTTGTGTATATGCCACATGCATATAAGTTTTCCATACATATTGTCTCAAAAACAATATCTAGCATGCTATTTGAGTTCAACATGAATATAGACATACTTATCCAGTCAAACAAACTTAGCATGCCACTAAGATCATTCATAAAATTTAAATCCTTAGCATGCTACTAAAGCAAGAAAGGATGCGTACCTTCCTTTTGATAGTCTTGTGCCGAAAAGGAAAAAGAAGGACTTGATCTTAGAGATACGCCTTGAGGCTTGAATTGAGATGAAGAATCTCAATGTAATTTCACCCACAATGCTCTAAGAAAGTGTCTAATATTTCGGCTCTTTAAAGGAATGAAAGGAGGAATTTTTCTCTCAAGAAAAATGGTGCAAATTGAGTGTAAAATTCGTACTCTCAATGGCCAGCCACTAAAGGCTATTTATAGATGACCAAAAGGCACACCTTTACACCAAGAAAGGTGTCCTTTAAGCCAAAGAACACTTCCTTTGGCTAAGGGTCATGTATGGTGGCGAAAATACATGTCTTTTAGCCAAGGAACACTTCCTTTGGCCTATAACCACCCATAACTACCTTATGGGCGAAAATACATGTCTTTTAAGTCAAGGAACACTTCCTTTGGCCTATAACCACCCATAACTACCTTATGGGCGAAAATACATGTCTTTTAAGTCTAAAGGACATCACATTTGGTGCAATAACCACCTCAACCACCTCCATGGCCGAACATACATGTCCTTTAAAGTCAAAGGACATCACTCTTGGTGCTATAAGCACCCTATGGCCGAATATACATGTCCATTCACCCAAGGAACACTTCCTTTGGATGAAAGGACATGTTCTTTTAGCCAAGAGTTATTTCTTTTGATGAAGAGACATACCTTTACACAAAAGATGTGTCTCTTGGTGGTTTTGAGCTAAAAACAAGGTGAGCTGGCACAAAGCTAGCTCAATATGCTACTTATGCACCATTGAGCTCCTTTGAGCTCCAACCAAGCACCATGAACTAAGGTCCAGCTCCAAGAACTGACCTTGAGCTGGAGTTAGCTGCTTTCAGCTGAAGTAAACTGAAGTCCAGCTACACTCAGCTACCAAAAGCTGAAGTGAGCTGACTTGAGCTGACTTGAGCTGAAGTCCAGCTACATTCAGCTACCATAAGCTGAAGTGAGCTGACTTGAGCTTACTTGAGCTAACTTGAGCTGAAGTCCAGCTACATTCAGCTACCATAAGCTGAAGTGAGCTGACTTGAGCTAACTTGAGCTGAAGTCCAGCTACTTTGAGCTACTTATAGCTGAAGTGAGCTGACTTGAGCTAAGGGGAGCTACTTCTAGCTGCCTTAGATACCTTTTCAAGCTATAGTTAGCTCAACGAGCTCAAATCCTATCTTAAAAGGATCTTGGTGCGCCAAGAATTCCAACAAACTCCCACTCGCACTAAGATGCTTTTAAAACTCCCAGCTCCCACTCAAAACAAAACTCCTTAATCCTTGTAGCCGAAATAATCTAGACACTTCTACATATATAGAGTTGTGGGTGCGACCTCAAGGCACACACACTAAGTCTCTTCTATTGAGGTTGTTAGACTCTCAATAGAAGATTGTCCTCTCCTCATAGTTTGAACTTCTTCAAACTTTCCTTGAACACATCAAGTACAAGTGTGTTGCTTAAACACATCAAGCTTTCTTGAACACATCAAGTTTTTCTTGAACACATCAAGTTTTGCCTTTCAGACCCCAGACATATGATACACTTCTTAATCACAATCAGTCTCTTTCTCTGAATTTCAACTCCTTGAAATCCATGATTGTATTAAGCATTGTGTACTCATTTAAATCACAATTCAATCTATCATACTACTCACAGTAATATGTGGGCCCAAGATTGAATTTAGTGAACGTGTACCATCTTAATGTCTTTCCTTTGAGCTTCAACTACTTAGGTCAATGAATTAACATGATCACCCAAAAGGAGGATACTCCAGTCTCATTTCTCTAAGACCTTCGACAACCAATCAAAGTGATCATAATTAACTCAACTTCCTAATAGCAAGCTATAGTCACTAAGAGTCTGATTTGAAGAATCTCACACTAAGCAAGAACAGAGACAACTTGCTTAAATTCTTCTATGGTCGTATTTCATGGTCATGGAACACTTGGAAACACATCCATTAAAGTTCCAGAATACACTTCTAAGGTGTTTTACTCATGTCACTCCCACTTGGAGTGATCTCCATTCCAATTGAGGAGTGTGTCATTTCTCCCTCTTAAAACACCATTAAGTGTACTCCTCTTATCATATAAAAGGAGGACATGTCAATAACCATGAAATTTCTCCATGTAAGCCCTTGCTTACATCTAACATAGGCTAGGATGTATGAATGGTCATACAAACTGAATGCACCAAAGCATTGAACCTTGATTACTCATAATCTAGGCGACCATGAAAGGCTAAAGTGTCATGTGTTGGAGCATGACTCCCACTTAAATGGACCATTCATTTAAGTCTTTAGCCAGTCTCATCCTTAATCTTACACAAAGATCAAGGGCGAATGACTCGTGTGAGAAAGTCATTCTCTACCTATGTTTGACATGTTCATTTGTTCGTTGTGTTTTCTAAAATTGAACTGATTATTTCATAAAATAATCTATATTATCACAAAAATAATACTTAACATGTGTGACACCAAAGAGGTGAAGTACATCCAACATTTACATTCTTCTAAGACCCATTGCTCTAACATGTCGAGCAAACACAAGTGGTGGCAATGGCTTAGTGAGAGGATCTGCCACCATCAGGTCTGTAGAAATGTACTCAATCCTAACTTCACCCTCTTCAATTGCATCCCTTACAAAGTTATATTTCATGCTAATGTGCTTGGTTTTTCCATGGTATTTGGGGTCCTTAGTATAAGCCATGGCTGCCATACTATCACTGTAGATAGTAATAGGTCTCTCAATAGAAACCTTGGACTCCAAATTCTTAAGGAAATAACCTAGCCAAAGGGCTTCTTGTACAGCTGAGGCACATGAAACAAATTCAGCCTCCATTGTGGACAATGCTGTACAAGTTTGCTTCTTACTACACCAAGTAGTAGCACCACCATTTAGCATGAAAAGATAACCAGATGTAGACTTGCTGGAGTCTCTATCCCCACCCCAGTCAGCATCAGAATAGCCACGTAAACCAAGGTCTTTACCTTGGTAACAAAGCCAATAATCCTTAGTACCCTTGAGGTACGTTAGGATCCTCTTGACATTCTTCCAATGCTCCAGACCAGGGTTGGAAGAATATCGTGCTAAAAGACCAACCGCTTGGCTGATGTCTGGCCTTGTACATAACATGGCGTACATCAAGCTACCAATGGCACTTAGGTAGGGAATCTGAGCCATCTCTTCCTTCTCCTTTGGAGTCTTAGGACATAAGTCCTCTCCAATCTTGCAACCATATGCAAGAGGTGTACTCATGGGCTTTGCATTTGTTAAGTTGAACCTTGCAAGAATCTTATCAATATAAGATTCTTGAGAAAGGGCCAATAGCCTTGCCTTTCTATTCCTCAGGATCTTCACCCCTAGAATAAAGGCAGCCTCTCCCATATCCTTCATGTCAAAGGTGGAAGACAACCATCCCTTGATGGTACTTAACAATGCAAGCCTATTACTTGCAATCAGTATATCATCTACATATAGAGTCAATACTGCAAAACTAGACCCAGAAGAGTACAAGTATACACAATGGTCTTCATGCATCATCACAAAGCCATAGTTTGTGATTGCATGGTGAAACTTCAAGTACCACTGTCTTGAAGCTTGCTTAAGACCATAGATAGACTTCTTTAGTCTACATACCTTGTCCTCTTGACCCTTTTGGACAAACCCCTCAGGTTGTCTCATATATATCTCCTCACTCAATTCACCATTGAGAAAGGCGGTCTTTACATCCATCTAATGTAACTCTAAGTCTAGATTTGCCACAATGGCAAGTAATATCCTGATGGAAGTGAATTTCACAACAGGAGAGAAGGTGTCTTTGAAATCAACACCCTCCTTCTGTGTGAAACCCTTGGCCACCAACCGGGCCTTGTATCTTTCGATACTTCCATCAGAGTTCACCTTGATCTTGAGAACCCACTTGTTCCCAATTGCCTTACGGCCTAGAGGAAGATCACTTAACTCCCAAACCCCATTGAGATGCATCGAATGCAACTCATCCTTCATTGCATTTAGCCACTCTTCCCTTTGTTCACCCTCAAGAGCCTCCTCAATGTTACTTGGCTCATCTATCTCAGATGCAACCAAGTTTGCCTCACTATCCAGGATCCACCATTCTTTAGGTGGTCCAAATTTCCTCATTGATCTTCTCAATATAGGCTGAGATGGAGGCAACTCATGCTCCATCTCTTGAGGCTCAACATTTTGCCCTTGAGTATCCTCAACTCCCTCTTGAACAAAACCTTCCTCTTGGAAGTCTTGCTCATGTTGGTCCACAACAACAGGGATTTCTAGAGCCATTGCTCCACGTGGTTGAGGTACTCCCTCTAGAGTAGGTGCATGTGTCCCAAGTGTCCTTATGACACTTGGTTGACCCTCATCTAGGATCTGGCTTAATGAGGTTAAGTCACCACACTCACCAACTTTGGGGAACTCATCCTCCACAAAGTTAGCATTCCTTGCATCAAAGATGTTCCCAATTTTGTGACTTACATCCAAGAACACATAACCCCTAGATTGTTCAGCATAACCAAGGAAGGCACACTTCCTCCCTCTTGGACCCAACTTTCCCAAAGGGTGGTCCGTTATGTGAACATAAGCTAAACAACCCCAAGGGCGTAAATAGCTTAGGTTAGGAGTTTTCTTCTTCCATAACTCATATGGAGAAGAATTCACATTCTTGATGGGTACTCTATTAAGGACATGAACTGCACACAGCAGTGCATCACTCCAATAAGTGATGTCTAAATTGGCCTTTGCCATCATGGAACGTACCATGTCCATAAGAGTTCTATTCTTCCTCTCAGACACTCCATTCTGTTGGGGTGTCCAAGGAAGGGTGAACTCCCTCTCAATACCTTTCAAGTCACAAAATGCTTTGAATGCATTAGATGTATACTCTCCACCCCTATCTGTCCTCAAGGACTTAATCTTCTTACCTACTTGGTTCTCAACCAAGTACACATACTTCTCAAAGCATGCCAAGGCCTCTGCCTTGTTTCTGAGTAAGTAGATATGGGTGAATCGAGTATAATCATCTGTGAATGTGATGAAATACTTAAATCCATTTCTAGATTCAACCCTCATTGGCCCACACAGGTCAGAGTGAACTAAACTAAGTGCCTCACCTCTCCTAGTTGCTTTGCCAAAAGGCTTTCTTGTGGCTTTGCCTTCTAGGCATGATTGCCAACTTGGAAGGACAACCTTGGTCAAGGAACCTAGCAAGCCACCCTTGGCTAGCTTGTTCATTCTATCTTGACCAATATGACCTAACCTTTCATGCCATCTCATTTTATTTGTGACCTCTGTCACATAGCAACTAGGACTTGCAACAGAATGGTCAGTTGGCTTTAACTCATAAAGCCCATTATTAACTGAACAAGTGCACACTATCTGATTATCTTTAATAATAGACACACTATTATTAAAGAAATTAAAGCAATAATTGTACTTCAACATACAACTTATAGAAATCAAATTTCTACAAATGTTTGGTACATACAATACATCTATTAGATACAAATATCCAATATCTATAGGAATCCTACATGTTCCTATGCCTTCCACTTCCAGCCTGGCATCATTTCCTACTGAAATGTGCTTAGCTCCTTTTGAGAGCTTCCTGTAGGCCACAAACCAGGACTTCTCCCGTGCTATGTGGTCTGTTGCTCCCGAGTCTACAATCCACAAAGAATTGCACTCAGTTAGTAATGTACATGACACAACATGTACAATGGAAGTAGAAGGGTATGTATGTACCTTGGGTGGACCTTTGCAATCCTTTGCAAAGTGTCCTTTATACCCACAGTTGAAGCACTTTAGCTTGCTTATGTCCCGTTTCTTCTTGAACCTTTTCTTAGAAGCAGGAACTTTTCCCTTGCCCTTCCTTGGCCCTCCTTTTCCACCATTCTTCTTCCATCCCTTCTGGATAGAAGATGAGGCAACATATGCCTTAGAATGGTCCTTGAGGCCCATTACCTCAGCCTCAAGGAGGAGGTGACGGGCAATGTCATCAAATGACATTATTTGAGGGTTATGGCGTAAGTTGACCTTCATCAACTGCCATTCCTCATCAGGCAAGGAACGAATTATTGCTTGCACTTGTTGCTCATCAGTGAGCACATGCCCTGCCATCTTGAGTTGGTGGATCATGCGTGACATCTCACGCAAGTGAGCACTCATAGAGTGATCAGCACGCTTCACATAATTCTCAAACCTGAGAATCATCGAGCGTTGTTTCTCTACAGAAACATCTCCATACTTGGCCTTGACAGAGTCCCATATGGCCCTGGCCCCCTCAAGCATGGAGAATTCCACCATAATCTCATCCACCATAGTGGAAAGGAGAGTGACTCTACACATAGAGTTCTTCTTTAGGAATGCCTCATAGGCAGTCTTATCCTCTCCCTCAGCAGGAGGCATGATCTCTTGAGTGAGTACATCAAGAGTATCTTGCTCAGTTAAAATGAATTTGACTTTCTGTTGCCAAATTGAATAGTTTTCACCATCCAATTTGAGGTCACGGTTTAATTCAGCAACAATATTCTTACAAGGCATCTATATTGATGCAATTCACATGTTTTAGTTCAATTTACACAACAAGACTCAACAAAGCAACATGTGTATGAAAACAACTTCTAACATGCTCATATATGGCAAAAGAGATGCATATAACATTCGATCAAAAATATATAAACATGCCTTCATTGTTTCATACACATATCCTTTATTAACCTTCATCGAAATCATACACATATGTATGATCCTAAATCATGCTCACAACATGTAACATATACATATTCATGACCTAGGCTCTGATACCAATTGAAGATTTTCAGGATCTCAATAATAACATACTCTTATGTTATTCATTTGTGTATATGCCACATGCATATAAGTTTTCCATACATATTGTCTCAAAAACAATATCTAGCATGCTATTTGAGTTCAACATGAATATAGACATACTTATCCAGTCAAACAAACTTAGCATGCCACTAAGATCATTCATAAAATTTAAATCCTTAGCATGCTACTAAAGCAAGAAAGGATGCGTACCTTCCTTTTGATAGTCTTGTGCCGAAAAGGAAAAAGAAGGACTTGATCTTAGAGATACGCCTTGAGGCTTGAATTGAGATGAAGAATCTCAATGTAATTTCACCCACAATGCTCTAAGAAAGTGTCTAATATTTCGGCTCTTTAAAGGAATGAAAGGAGGAATTTTTCTCTCAAGAAAAATGGTGCAAATTGAGTGTAAAATTCGTACTCTCAATGGCCAGCCACTAAAGGCTATTTATAGATGACCAAAAGGCACACCTTTACACCAAGAAAGGTGTCCTTTAAGCCAAAGAACACTTCCTTTGGCTAAGGGTCATGTATGGTGGCGAAAATACATGTCTTTTAGCCAAGGAACACTTCCTTTGACCTATAACCACCCATAACTACCTTATGGGCGAAAATACATGTCTTTTAAGTCAAGGAACACTTCCTTTGGCCTATAACCACCCATAACTACCTTATGGGCGAAAATACATGTCTTTTAAGTCTAAAGGACATCACATTTGGTGCAATAACCACCTCAACCACCTCCATGGCCAAACATACATGTCCTTTAAAGTCAAAGGACATCACTCTTGGTGCTATAAGCACCCTATGGCCGAATATACATGTCCATTCACCCAAGGAACACTTCCTTTGGATGAAAGGACATGTTCTTTTAGCCAAGAGTTATTTCTTTTGATGAAGAGACATAACTTTACACAAAAGATGTGTCTCTTGGTGGTTTTGAGCTAAAAACAAGGTGAGCTGGCACAAAGCTAGCTCAATATGCTACTTATGCACCATTGAGCTCCTTTGAGCTCCAACCAAGCACCATGAACTAAGGTCCAGCTCCAAGAACTGACCTTGAGCTGGAGTTAGCTGCTTTCAGCTGAAGTAAACTGAAGTCCAGCTACACTCAGCTACCAAAAGCTGAAGTGAGCTGACTTGAGCTGACTTGAGCTGAAGTCCAGCTACATTCAGCTACCATAAGCTGAAGTGAGCTGACTTGAGCTTACTTGAGCTAACTTGAGCTGAAGTCCAGCTACATTCAGCTACCATAAGCTGAAGTGAGCTGACTTGAGCTGACTTGAGCTAACTTGAGCTGAAGTCCAGCTACTTTGAGCTACTTATAGCTGAAGTGAGCTGACTTGAGCTAAGGGGAGCTACTTCTAGCTGCCTTAGATACCTTTTCAAGCTATAGTTAGCTCAACGAGCTCAAATCCTATCTTAAAAGGATCTTGGTGCTCCAAGAATTCCAACACAAAGTGCTTCGATCAGATCGAGGTGGAGAGTACTTGGATCGAGAATTCCTTGACTATCTGAAGGAGTGTGGTATAGTATCACAACTCACTCCACCAGGTACACCTCAATGGAATGGTGTTTCTGAAAGGAGAAATCGAACTCTGTTAGACATGGTTCGCTCCATGATGAGTCAAGCTGACCTTCCAAACTCCTTTTGGGGACATGCTCTAGAAACAGCCGCTTTTACACTAAACCGAGTTCCATCTAAATCGGTTCAAAAGACACCATATGAGATATGGAGTGGGAGGCGTCCCAATTTGTCTTTTATGAAGATTTGGGGCTGTGACGCTTATGTAAAACATCAATCCTCTAACAAACTAGGGCCCAAATCTCAAAAATGTCTTTTTGTTGGGTATCCCAAAGAAACAAAGGGTTACTATTTCTACAATCCCTCTGAGCAAAAAGTGTTTGTTGCTCGAACTGGTGTCTTTTTGGAGAAAGAGTTTATCTCTAAAGGAACTAGTGGGAGGAAAGTAGAACTTGAAGAAATTCAAGAACAACAAGAAGACATCGAACCTGAAATGGAACCTGAACAGACACCACAAGATGTTGTGGTTCAAGAGTCTATTCCTGTAGCACAAAGCCCACGTAGGACTGGTAGGATTCGGCGTCAGCCCGAGAGATATGGATTTCTCGTGACTCACACCGGTGATGTGATGCTCATGGATCAAGATGAGCCCACAACCTACCAACAAGCTATGTCGGGGCCTGACTCTGAGAAGTGGCTAATGGCCATGAAATCCGAGATGGAATCCATGTATGAAAACCAAGTATGGACTTTGGTTGACCCACCTGAAGGGGTAAAACCTATAGGGTGCAAATGGGTTTTCAAGAAGAAAACTGACATGGATGGTAATGTGATTACCTTTAAGGGAAGATTGGTTGCAAAAGGTTTCAAGCAAATTCATGGTATTGACTATGATGAAACCTTTTCACCAGTTGCTATGCTTAAATCCATCCAAATTTTGTTTGCTATTGCTGCACACTATGATTATGAGATATGGCAAATGGATGTCAAAACTGCATTCCTAAATGGAAAGCTACTTGAGGATGTGTACATGACACAACCTGAGGGTTTTGTCACTCCTGGGAATGCCAATAAAGTGTGCAAATTACAAAGGTCCATTTATGGACTGAAGCAAGCTTCTCGAAGTTGGAATCTTCGTTTTGATGATGCAATCAAAGAGTTTGGTTTTATCAAAAATGAAGATGAACCTTGTGTCTACAAGAAGGTTAGTGGGAGCGCTATTGTCTTCTTGGTGTTGTATATAGATGACATACTACTCATCGGGAATGACATTCCTGAGCTACAGTCTGTGAAGACTTGGCTAGGGAAATGTTTCTCTATGAAGGATTTGGGTGAAGCAGCCTATGTGTTAGGCATCAGGATCTATAGAGATAGATCTAGAAAGCTTCTTGGCCTAAGTCGAAGTACATATATTGACAAGGTGCTAAAGAGGTTTAGCATGCAAGATTCCAAGAAAGGATTCTTGCCCATGTCACATGGTATCACTCTTTCTAGATCTCAGTGTCCGAGTACAACCGAGGAGAGAGAGCGCATGAGTAAGATTCCATATGCCTCAGCAATTGGATCTATCATGTATGCCATGATATGTACTCGTCCCGATGTCTCATATGCTTTGAGCATGACGAGTAGGTACCAATCGAACCCCGGTGAAAGTCACTGGACAGCTGTTAAGAACATCCTTAAGTACTTACGAAGGACTAAGGATGCATTCTTGGTCTTTGGAGGTGAAGATCAGCTCGTTGTAAGGGGTTACACCGATGCAAGCTTCCAATCCGATAAGGATGATTTTAGATCGCAATCTGGTTATGTGTTTTGTATTGGTGGTGGTGCTGTAAGCTGGAAGAGTTCAAAGCAAGAGACAGTAGCTGACTCTACAACAGAATCTGAGTACATTGCCGCCTCTGATGCTGCGAAGGAGGCAGTTTGGATCAAGAAGTTCATCATTGAACTTGGAGTGGTTCCAAGCATTGTTGACCCGATAGAGCTCTATTGTGACAACAATGGAGCAATCGCACAGGCTAAGGAACCTCGATCTCACCAGCGATCCAAACACATACTCCGACGCTATCATCTCATCAGGGAGATCATCGAGAGGGGTGATGTAAGGATATGCAGGACTTCGACAGACAGCAACATTGCTGATCCACTGACAAAGCCCCTTACGCAGTAGAAGCATGATAGCCATTCTAGATCCATCGGTATTAGATACATGGATGATTGGCTTTTAGTGCAAGTGGGAGATTGTTAGTGTTGTGCCCAAAAAGCCAATCATGAGATGATTGTATTTTTGCAAATTGAGTCATGATATTTTATTGAGGCATTAATCCAGCAATTTTGTTTGTTGTTTTGTTTCTGCGTAACGTAATAAACATAATTGTAACCCTAGAATAATGATATTCTTAAACGTCCCTAGTATAGTATTATTGTGGAGCGGGTTGCAATAATACATAATGACTAGCATATGTGGAGACTAATATGAGATATGTAGTCTACATATGGGTACAAGTTGGAGAACTTGTGTACTGGACCAACCCACCATGAGAACACTTCATTGATCGTTATATGAGTGTCATAAGTGATTCTCATAGTGATCATGGTATATGTAGTCCTTCGACCTAAGATCATCAAGGTTCCCTACATGTGAGTCACATACTTTGATACTTTCCTTTGTTGCTCGTAACTAAGTGAACTTGAAGGAGGTCATTGGGTATGTCACATATCATGCGGAGGGATTTGTATGATCAAGATGGGATTTGTCCCTCCTATGTAACGGGAGTGATATCTTTGGGCCCCTTGATAGAGTGAGACTTAGAAAATGCATGGCCATGCTCCGATGAGTTGATATATGATATCAATGTCATCAGTTTAAGTTGGTCTACTCGGTAATTAAGAAACCAAAGATTGGGCTATACGAGAGTGACACATTCCATGTCTCGTGCTTAGTCTTGATATCTTGGACAAAGGGACAATGGCATATATCGGTGATGATCATAAAGGTTTAGTCGATTCACCGACAATCTTGTCACTTGGGTAGCAATGATGTGTTGCTAGACACCGCTCATTGCTTATGATCATAAATGTGATTTATGATCATTGCCAACATGGCAAGAGCCTATTGGGTCGCACACGTAGAGCTATTTGGATCATTAGAGTGCATGGGCTAATTATTTGGGTTATGGTTTCACTTTAATTTCGTATTAATAATGGGCCAAGGAGTTGAGCCATTATTAAGCCCGAAATTAAATCCTAATTGGATTAGGGCTTTGAAACCCATTAGGCCTGGAAATTGAGTCTCACTATAAATACAACTTTTAAGTGAGAAATTCGTAGGTCTCCTTGCCCTAGCCTCCCAAAAGGACAGCCACACTCTTCTCTTGCAATTCCTTGGAGGACGCAAGCTAGCACTGCGAGCGCAAGAGAAACGCATCTGCCGGGACGTGGTGGAAGCGTGGTGATCCCGAGAGGCTCGTGTGGATACCATAGAGAGCCTGAACACGTCAACTGTTCAGGTTTTGTGATTCGACTCTACAGTTGAGTGAGAGATCTCAACCGAAAATTAGGTTTGAAATTTTCGAACACCCAGTTTACCCCGTTTCACTTGGATCCTGGAAGGTTTCGGTTAAATTCCGCTGCGCTGTTTGGCTCCCGAAACCCAACAGATTGCAAAGGCCAACTTAGACATCACTTATTGAAGTGATGCACTGTTGTGTGCAGTTCATGTCCTTAACAGAGTACCCACCAAGAATGTGAACTCTTCTCCCTATGAGTTATGGATAAAGAAAACTCATAACCTAAGCTATTTATGCCCTTGGGGTTGTTTAGCTTGTGTTCACATAACGGACCATCCTTTAGGAAAATTGGGTCCAAAAGGGAGGAGGTGTGCCTTCCTTGGTTATGTTGAACAATCTAGAGGTTATGTGTTCTTGGATATAAGTCACAAAACTGGGAACATCTTTGATGCAAAGAATGCTAACTTTGTGGAGGATGAGTTCCCCAAAGTTGGTGAGCATGGTGACTTAACCTCATTAAGCCAGATCCTAGATGAGGATTAACCAAGTGTCATAGGGACACCTGGGACACATGCACTTACTCTAGAGGGAGTACCTCAACCACATGGAGCAATGGCTCCAGAAATGCCTGTCCTTGTGGACCAACATGAGCAAGACCTCCAAGAGGAAGGTTTTGTTCAAGAGGGAGTTGAGGATACTCAAGAGCAAAATGCTGAGCCTCAAGAGATGGAGCATGAGTTGCCTCCATCTTAGCCTACATTGAGAAGATCAATGAGGAAATTTGGGCCACCTAAAGAATGGTGGATCTTGGATAGTGAGGCAAATTTGGTTGCATCTGAGATAGATGAGCCAAGTAACATTAAGGAGGCTCTTGAGGGTGCATAGAGGGAAGAGTGGCTAAATGCAATGAAGGATGAGTTGCATTCAATGCATCTCAATGGGGTTTGGGAGCTAAGTGATCTTCCTCCAAGTCGTAAGGCAATTGGGAACAAGTGGGTTCTCAAGATCAAGGTGAAATCTGATGAAAGTATCGAAAGATACAAGGCCCATTTGGTGGCCAAGGGTTATACACAGAATGAGGGTGTTGATTTCAGAGACACCTTCTCTCCTGTTGTAAAATTCACTTCCATCAGGATATTACTTGCCATTGTGGCAAATCTGAACCTAGAGTTACATCAGATGGATGTAAAGACCGCCTTTCTCAATGGTGATTTGAGTGAGGAGATATATATGAGACAACCTGAGGGGTTTGTCCAAAAGTGATGCGAACCCCGATGGTATAAAGACCATGAAACGCGCCCAAGATGTGATTCAAGCTCCACAAGACATCAAAGAGACTAGGTTTAAAACCCCCACCCCTAATCAACCTGTGACTAGAAACGAGAAGTATAGAACTCCAAGAACACAAGCATACTTGTGCACCAAGGCAGTCCGCCAAGAACCAAAGAGAAAACCTCTCCAAAGAGCAATATTATTTCGGCAATAATCTGTATGTTTACATCCAGAATATGTGCCTTTATATAGGCCTAAACTAGGGTTAAAAGCTGGGCAAAATTCGCAGCCTAAATCCCTTAGGAATCCTAGATACAAAGACATAGGAAATCCTAGTCAAATTAGGACTCTAATTCCTAGTTTGAACAAGTTTAATGAATGCAGCGCATGCCACTTGTCCAAAACAATTTAAAACTATTCCATAGCCTATATAACTTCCTAAATAATGTAAATAATTAGGAAAATAAAATAAGATACGTTACAGCACAAGATTGGGCATAAAAACCCAAAATAGTCTTCTCAGGTGGTTCCTGCTTGTGTCTTCAACTTCAAGCTGAAATTCGAACTTGATGTAGCCATGATTTCTCAAAATTCAAAGCATGAAAGTTGTAGATCTCTTTCTTAGCTTCGAAACCACACTTGAATCACACAAAATGGACTTCTAAATCGAAAGATATTCCCAAAATACTGCAACTGCTTCTGAACCAGCGATAACTCGTAAATCGCGACTTTGAAGCTAAATTGGACCTCCTTACCGTGCAAAATGGGTTTTATGGGCTTCATATGATTTTCCGCTCCAGATGCTAGCTTTCCAATGAATCAAGAATTACTCAATTCCGATCTGTTTAGCTCAAGATATGAATTTTCTACCAGAACATCGCCAATCTGTCAAAATCCAAGCTTGAAGTGCACTAGTGAGCTCATTAGCCTTCTTCCTTGTCAATGGTCCACTAGTTATCTTTAATGGATCCTTGCCATTCTTGGTTGTGCCTTCTTTGATCATATCAAAAAGGGTCAAGAGGACAAGGTATGTAGACTGAAGAAGTCTATCTATGGTCTTAAGCAAGCTTCAAGACAGTGGTACTTGAAGTTTCACCATGCAATCACAAGCTATGGCTTTGTGATGATGCATGAAGACCATTGTGTATACTTGTACTCTTCTGGGTCTAGTTTTGCAGTATTGACTCTATATGTAGATGATATACTGATTGCAAGTAATGGGCTTGTGTTGTTAAGTACCATCAAGAGATGGTTGTCTTCCACCTTTGACATGAAGGACATGGGAGAGGCGGCCTTTATCCTAGGGGTTAAAATCCTCAGGGACAGAAAGGCAAGACCGTTGGCCCTTTCTCAAGAACCTTATATTGATAAGATTCTTGCAAGGTTCAACTTAACAAACGCAAAGCCCATGAGTACACCTCTTGCATATGGTTGGAAGATTGGTGAGGACTTGTGTCCAAAGACTCCAAAGGAGAAGGAAGAGATGGCTCAGGTCCCCTACCTAAGTGCCATTGGTAGCTTGATGTATGCCATGTTATGTACAAGGCCAGACATCAGCCAAGCGATTGGACTTCTAGCAAGATATTCTTCCAACCCTGGTCTGGAGCATTGGAAGAGTGTCAAGAGGATCCTAAGATACCTCAAGGGTACTAAGGATTATTGGCTTTGTTACCAAGGCAAAGACCTTGGTTTACGTGGCTATTCTGATGCTGATTAGGGAGGAGATAGAGACTCCAGCAAGTCTACATCTGGTTATATTTTCATGCTAAATGGTGGGGCTACTACTTGGTGTAGTAAGAAGCAAACTTGTACAGCATTGTCCACAATGGAGGCTGAATTTGTTTCATGTGCCTCAGCTGTACAAGAAGCCCTTTGGCTAGGTTATTTCCTTAAGAATTTAGAGTCCAGGGTTTCTATTGAGAAACCTATTACTATCTACAGTGATAGTATGGCGGCCATGGCTTATACCAAGGACCCCAAATACCATGGAAAAACCAAGCACATTAGCATGAAATATAACTTTGTGCGGGATGCAATTGAAGAGGGTGAAGTTAGGATTGAGTACATTTCTACAGACTTGATGGTTGCAGATCGTCTCACTAAGCCATTGCCACCACTTGTATTTTCTTGACATGTTAGAGCAATGGGTCTTAGAAGATTGTGAATGTTGGATGTACTTCACCTCTTTGGTGTCACACATGTTATGTATTTCTTTGAAATAATACCGATTATTTTATGAAATACTCAGTTCAATTTTATGAAACACAACGAACAAATGAACATGTCAAACATAGGTAGAGGATGACTTTCTCACACAAGTCATCCGCCCTTGATCTTTGTGTAAGATTAAGGATGAGACTGGCTAAGGACTTAAATGAAACTTAAGTGAATGATACATTTAAGTGGGAATCATGCTCCAACACATGACACTTTAGCTTTTATGGTCGCCTTGATTATGAGTAATCAAGATTCAATGCTTTGGTGCATTCAGTTTGTATGACCATTCATACATCCTAGCCTATGTTACATGTAAGCTAAGGCTTACATGGAGAAATTTCATGGTTATTGACATGTCCTCCTTTTATGTGTTAAGAGGAGTACACTTCATGGTGTTTTAAGAGGGACAAATGACACACTCCTCAATTGGAATGGAGATCACTCCAAGTGGGAGTGACATGAGTAAAACACCTTAGAAGTGTATTATGGAACTTTAATAGATGTGTTTTCAAGTGTTCCATGACCATGAAATACGACCAGAGAAGAATTTAAGCAAGTTGTCTCTGTTCTTGCTTAGTGTGAGATTCTTCAAATCAGACTCTTAGTGACTATGCCTTGCTATTAGGAAGTTGAGTTAATTATGATTACTTTGATTCGTTGTCGAAGGTCTTAGAGAAATGAGACTGGAGTATCCTCCTTTTGGGTAATCATGTTAACTCATTGACCTAAGTAGTTGAAGCTAAAAGGAAAGACATTAAGATGATACACGTTCACTGAATTCAATCTTGGGCCCACATATTACTGTGAGTAGTATGCTAGATTGAATGACAAGTGATTGAAATGAGTACTCAATGCTTAATACAATCATGGATTTCAAGGAGTTGAAATTCTAAGAAAGAGACTGATTGTGATTAAGAAGTGTATCATATGTCTGGGGTCTGAAAGGCATAACTTGATGTGTTCAAGCAAGCTTGAATTTGATGTGTTCAAAGGAAAGTTTGAAGAAGTTTAAACTATGAGGAGAGCACAATCTTCTATTGAGAGTCTAACAACCTTAATGGAAGAGACTTAGTGTGTGTGCCTGAGGTCGCACCCACAACTCTATATATGTAGAAGTGTTTTGATTATTTTGGCTCTAAGGATTAAGGAGTTTTGTTTTGAGTGGGAGCTGGAAGTTTAAAAGCATCTTAGTGCAAGTGGGAGTTTGTTGGAATTCTTGGCGCACCAAGATCCTTTTAAGATAGGATTTGAGCTCATTGAGCTAACTCTAGCTTGAATAGCTATCTAAGCCAGCTAGAAGTAGCTCCCTGTAGCTCAAGTCAGCTCACTTTAGCTATAAGTAGCTCAAAGTAGCTGGACTTCAGCTTAAGTTAGCTCAAGTCAGCTCAAGTCAGCTCACTTCAGCTTCTGGTAGCTGAATGTAGCTAGACTTTAGCTCAAGTCAGCTTACTTTAACTATAAGTAGCTCAAAGTAGCAGGACTTCAGCTCAAGTTAGCTCAAGTCAGCTCACTTCAGCTTTTGGTAGCTGAGTGTAGCTGGACTTCAGTTCACTTCAGCTGAGAGCAGCTAACTCCAGCTCTAGGTCAGCTCTAGGAGCTGGACCTCAGTTCATGGTGCTTGGTTGGAGCTCAAAGGAGCTCAATGGTGCATAAGTAGTATAGTGAGCTAGCTTTGTGCCAGCTCACCTTGCTTTTTAGCTCAAAACCACCAAGAGACACATCTTTTGTGTAAAGGTATGTCTCTTCATCAAAAGAGATGACTATTGGCTAAAAGAACATGTCCTTTCATCCAAAGGAAGTGTTCCTTGAATGAAAATACATGTATATTCGCCCATGAGGGTGGTTGGGGTGGTTATTGCACCAAGAGTGATGTCCTATGACTTCAAGAGACATGTATTTTCGCCCATAAGGTAGTTGTGGGGTGGTTATAGGCCAAAGGAAGTGTCCCTTAGCTAAAAGACATGTATTTTCGCCATAAGGTAGTTATGGGGTGGTTATAGGTGATATGATCAAGGAAGGCACACATGGAGAAGGCAAGGACCCATTGAAGGTTTCTAGTGGACCTATGACAAGGAAGAAAGCTAAGGAGCTCTCAAGTGCACTACAAGGCTTTGTTTCAAGTTTCTTCATGGAGAATGGACATGGAACTTCACAAGGAGCTACTGGAACTTTCAAGACACCATATGGACATGATGGATATGCTTGGTACTCAGTTCTGGAGTGCTTAGATAAGTCACAAAACAAGGACACCAAGGACACCACTCAAAGTGCACCATTTGAGCCACCTTAAGTGTTCTTGATGCATTTTGTGTCCACAAGCTGGATTTTTGAGCTCTAACTTTCCAGACCTTCATTACCACATCTAATATGAAGATTCATGCCATTGGAACTCAAAGATTCAAGCTTGGAGCTGAAGATACAAGAGAGAACCTTAAGGTGCCCAAAATGCACCCAAAAAGGCTATTTGGGAGTTTTCGGGTTTAATCTTATATTTATATTTTATTTTCGTTCAAATCCTATTTAGATACATTATTTAGGAAGTTATTTAGGCTATGGAATAGTTTTAAATCGTTTTGGACAAGTGGCATACGCTGCATTCATTAAACTTGTTCAAACTAGGAATTAGAGTCCTAATTTGACTAGGATTTCCTATGTCTTTGTATCTAGGATTCCTAAGGGATTTAGGCTGCGAATTTTGCCCAGCTTTTAACCCTAGTTTAGGCCTATATAAAGGCACATATTCTAGATGTAAACACACAGATTATTGCCAAAATAATATTGCTCTTTGGAGAGGTTTTCTCTTTGGTTCTTGGCAGACTACCTTGGTGCACAAGTGTGCTTGTGTTCTTGGAGTTCTATACTTCTCGTTTCTAATCACAAGTTGATTAGGGGTGGGGGTCTTCAAACCCAGTCTCTTTGATGTCTTGTGGAGCTTGAAAACATCTTGGGCGAGTTTCATGGTCTTTATACCATCGGGGTTCGCATCAATAGGCCAAAGGAAGTGTTCCTTGGCTAAAAGACATGTATTTTCGCCACCATACATGACCCTTAGCCAAAGGAAGTGTTCTTTGGCTTAAAAGACACCTTTCTTGGTGTAAAGGTGTGCTTTTGGTCATCTATAAATAGCCTTTAGTGGCTGGCCATTTTAAGTACGAATTTGGCACTCCATTTGCTCCATTTTTCTTGGGAGAGAATTATTCTCCTCCTATTTCCTTTAGAGGCCGAAATATTAAACACATTTTGTGAGCATTGTGGGTGGATTTACATTGAGATTGTTCATCCCAATTCAGGCCTCAAGGTGCTCCTCCAAGATCAAGTTCTTCCTCTTTTCTTCACACATAATAACCAAGAAGGAAGGTACACATTCTTTCTTGATTTAGTAGCATGCTAGGATTCATTCATTATTTACATGAATGTTCTTAGTAGCATGCTAGGATTTGTTTACCACAATATGTATGTAAAACTAACATGCTATATCAAATGCATAAAATATGTTAAACAAATTAGAATAATGCATGCTTTTATTCATGTTGAACTCAAATGATCAAAATGCATGTGGCATCTACATGAGTAGATAACATAAAGATATGTTATCATGAGATCCTGAAATTTTCATCCATTTCAATCCAAACTAGTTGTGAATGCTTCCATTTATTCCAAACAAGTTGTGAATGTTTCCATTTCATTCCAAAAGAAGTTTTGAATGTCTCCATTTCATCCCAAACTAGTTGTGACTGTTTCCATTTCATTCCAAACAAGTTGTGAATGTTTCCATTTCATTCCAAACTTGTTTTGAATGTTTACATTTCATTTGAACTAGTTGTGAATGTTTCCATTCATTGGAAACATGTTGTAAATGTTTCCATTTCCTTCCAAACCAGTTGTGAATGTTTCCATTTCATTCCAAATGAGTTGTGCATGTTTCTATTTCATTCCAAACTTGTTGTGAGTGTTTCCATTTCATTCCCAACAAGTTGTGAATCTTTCCATTTCATTCCGAAACAAGATGTAAATGTTTCCATTTTATTTCTAACAAGTTCTGAATGTTTCCTTTTCATCCCAAACTAGTTGTGAATGTTTCCAATTCATTGCAATAAAGTTGTGAATGTTTCCATTTCATTCCAAACTTGTTATGAATGTTTCCCTTTCACTCAAACTAGTTGTGAATGTTTCCACTTCATTCCAAACTTGTTTTGAATGTTTCCATTTCATTCTTAACTAGTTGTGAACGTTTCCATTTCATTCAGAAAGAAGATGTGAATGTTTCCATTTTATTCCTAACAAGTTGTGAATGTTTCCATTTCATCCCAAACTAGTTGTGACTGTTTCCATTCATTCCAAACTAGTTGCGAATGTTTCCATTTCATTCCAAACTAGTTGTGATTGTTTCCATTTCATTCGAAACAAGTTGTGAATGTTTCCATTCATTCCAAACTAGTTGTGAATTTTTCCATTTCATTCGAAAGAAGTTGTGAATGTTTCCATTTTGATTCCAAAAGAGGTGTGCATGTTTCCATTTCATTCGAAGCTTGTTATGAGTGTTTCCATTTCATTCCCAAGTAGTTGTGAATCTTTCCATTTCATTCCAAAACAAGAGGTGAATGTTTCCATTTTATTTCTAACAAGTTCTGAATGTTTCAATTTCATCCCAAACTAGTTGTGAGTGTTTCCAATTCATTCCAAACTAGTTGTGAATGTTTCCATTTCATTCCAAAACAAGTTACGAATGTTTCCATTTCATTCCAAACTAGTTGCGAATGTTTCCATTTGATTCGAAACAAGTTGTGAATGCTTCCGTTCATTCCAAACTAGTTGTGAATGTTTCCATTTCACTCCAAAACAACCTGGGAATGTTTCCATTTCATTCCAAACAAGTTGTGAATGTGTCCGTTTCATTACAAACTAGTTGTGAATGTTTCCCTTTCATTCCAAATGAGTTGTGAATGTTTCCAATTCATTCCAAACTTGCTGTGAATGTTTCCATTTCATTCCAAACTAGTTGTGAATGTTTCCATTCATTCCAAACAAGTTGTGAATGTTTCCATTTCATTCCAAAACAAGTTTCAAATGTCTCCAATTCATCCCAAACTTGTTGTGACTGTTTCCATTTCATTCCAAACAAGTTGTGAATGTTTCCATTTCATTCCAAACTTGTTTTGAATGTTTACATTTCATTCAAACTAGTTGTGAATGTTTCCATTCATTGGAAACATGTTGTAAATGTTTCTATTTCCTTCCAAACCAGTTGTGAATGTTTCCATTTCATTCCAAATGAGTTGTGCATGTTTCCATTTCATTCCAAACTTGTTGTGAGTGTTTCCATTTCATTCCTAACAAGATGTGAATCTTTCCATTTCATTCCGAAACAAGATGTGAATGTTTCCATTTTATTTCAAACAAGTTCTAAATGTTTCCATTTCATCCCAAACTAGTTGTGAATGTTTCCAATTCATTCCAAAAAAGTTGTGAATGTTTCTATTTCATTCCAAACTTGTTGTGAAAGTTTCCTTTTCACTCAAACTAGTTGTCAATGTTTCCACTTCATTCTAAACTTGTTTTGAATGTTTCCATTTCATTCAAACCAGTTGTGAATGTTTCCATTCATACCAAACTAGTTGTGAATGTTTCCATTTCATTCCAAACCAAGTTGCGAATGTTTCCATTTCATTCCAAACTAGTTGTGATTGTTTCCATTTCATTCGAAACAAGTTGTGAATGTTTCCATTCAATCAGAACTAGTTGTGAATGTTTCCATTGAAGATTTCAGGATCTCATGATAACATATCTTTATGTTATCTACTCATGTACATGCCACATGCATTTTTGACCATTTGAGTTCAACAAGAATATAGGCATGCATAACATGTTATATAGCATATCAAGCTCACATACATGTTGTATTAAATAAATCCTAGCATGCTACTAAGAACATACATAAGAAATGAAACCTAACATGCCACTAAACCAAGAAAAGATGTGCACCTTTCTTCTTGGTTATCTTTGGCGAAAACTTGAGGGAGAACTTGATCTTAGAGGAGCACCCTAAAGCTTGAAATAGAGATGAACAATCTCTATGTAAATCCACTGACAATGCTCTCAAAAAGTGTTTAATATTTTAGCCTCTAAAGGAAATAGGAGGAGAATAATTTTCTCTCAAGAATATGGAGCAAATGGAGTGCCAAATTCGTACTTAAAAAGGCCAGCCACTAAAGGGTATCTATAGATGACCAAAAGGCACACCTTTACACCAAGAAAGGTGTCTTTTAAGCCAAAGAACACTTCCTTTGGCTAAGGGTCACGTATGGTGTCGAAAATACATGTCTTTTAGCCAAGGAACACTTCCTTTGGTCTATAACCACCCCATAACTACCTTATGGGCGAAAATACAAATCTTTTAGCCAAGGAACACTTCCTTTGGCCTATAACCACCCCATAACTACCTTATGGGCGAAAATACATGTCTCTTGATGTCAAAAGACATCATTCTTGGTGCAATAACCAGCCCAACCACCTCATGGGCGAATATACATGTCTATTCACTCAAGGAACACTTCCTTTGGATGAAAGGACATGTTCTTTTAGCCAATAGTCATCTCTTTTGATGAAGAGACATACCTTTACACAAAAGATGTGTCTCTTGGTGGTTTTGAGCTAAAAAGCAAGGTGAGCTGGCACAAAGCTAGCTCACTATACTACTTGTGCACCATTGAGCTCCTTTGAGCTCCAACCAAGCACCACGAACTGAGGTCCAGCTCCTAGAGCTGACCTAGAGCTGGAGTTAGCTGCTCTCAGCTGAAGTGAACTGAAGTCCAGCTACACTCAGCTACCAAAAGCTGAAGTGAGCTGACTTGAGCTGACTTGAGCTAACTTGAGCTAACTTGAGCTAAAGTCCTGCAACTTTGAGCTACTTATAGCTGAAGTAAGCTAACTTGAGCTGAAGTCTAGCTACATTTAGCTACCAGAAGCTGAAGTGAGCTGACTTGAGCTAACTTGAGCTGAAGTCCAACTACTTTGAGCTACTTATAGCTGAAGTGAGCTGACTTGAGCTAAAGGGAGCTAGTTCTAGCTGCCTTAGATAGCTTTTCAAGCTAGAGTTAGCTCAATGAGCTCAAATCCTATCTTAAAAGAATCTTGGTGCGCCATGAATCCCAACAAACTCCAACCCGCACTAAGATGCTTTTAAACTTCTAGCTCCCACTCAAAACAAAACTCCTTAATCCTTATAGCCGAAATAATCCAAACTCTTCTACATATATAGAGTTGTGGGTGCGACCTCAGGCACACACACTAAGTCTCTTCCATTGAGGTTGTTAGACTCTCAATAGAAGATTGTCCTCTCCTCATAGTTTGAACTTCTTCAAACTTTCCTTTGAACACATCAAGTTATGCCTTTCAGACCCCAGACATATGATACACTTCTTAATCACAATCAGTCTCTTTCTTAGAATTTCAACTCCTTGAAATCCATGATTGTATTAAGCATTGAGTACTCATTTCTATCACTTGTCATTCAATCTAGCATACTACTCACAGTAATATGTGGGCCCAAAATTGAATTCAGTGAACGTGTATCATCTTAATGTCTTTCCTTTTAGCTTCAACTCTTAGGTCAATGAGTTAACATGATTACCCAAAAGGAGGATACTCCAGTCTCATTTCTCTAAGACCTTCGACAACCAATCAAAGTAATCATAATTAACTCAACTTCCTAATAGCAAGGCATAGTCACTAAGAGTCTGATTTG
Organism: Aquilaria yunnanensis; assembly: GCA_039654915.1. NCBI lineage: Eukaryota > Viridiplantae > Streptophyta > Magnoliopsida > Malvales > Thymelaeaceae > Aquilaria > Aquilaria yunnanensis. The sequence continues at coordinate 48,790,117 of CM077594.1, forward strand.
AAGAATCTCACACTAAGCAAGAACAGAGACAACTTGCATAAATTCTTCTTTGGTCATATTTCATGGTCATGGAACACTTGAAAACACATCTATTAAAGTTCCATAATACACTTCTAAGGTGTTTTACTCATGTCACTCCCACTTGGAGTGATCTCCATTCCAATTGAGGAGTGTGTCATTTGTCCCTCTTAAAACACCATGAAGTGTACTCCTCTTAACACACAAAAGGAGGACATGTCAATAACCATGAAATTTCTCCATGTAAGCCTTAGCTTACATGTAACATAGGCTAGGATGTATGAATGGTCATACAAACTGAATGCACCAAAGCATTGAATCTTGATTACTCATAATCAAGGCGACCATAAAAGCTAAAGTGTCATGTGTTGGAGCATGATTCCCACTTAAATGTATCATTCACTTAAGTTTCATTTAAGTCCTTAGCCAGTCTCATCCTTAATCTTACACAAAGATCAAGGGCGGATGACTTGTGTGAGAAAGTCATCCTCTACCTATGTTTGACATGTTCATTTGTTCGTTGTGTTTCATAAAATTGAACTGAGTATTTCATAAAATAATCGGTATTATTTCAAAGAAATACATAACATGTGTGACACCAAAGAGGTGAAGTACATCCAACATTCACAATCTTCTAAGACCCATTGCTCTAACATGTCAAGAAAATACAAGTGGTGGCAATGGCTTAGTGAGACGATCTGCAACCATCAAGTCTGTAGAAATGTACTCAATCCTAACTTCACCCTCTTCAATTGCATCCCGCACAAAGTTATATTTCATGCTAATGTGCTTGGTTTTTCCATGGTATTTGGGGTCCTTGGTATAAGCCATGGCTGCCATACTATCACTGTAGATAGTAATAGGTTTCTCAATAGAAACCCTGGACTCCAAATTCTTAAGGAAATAACCTAGCCAAAGGGCTTCTTGTACAGCTGAGGCACATGAAACAAATTCAGCCTCCATTGTGGACAATGCTGTACAAGTTTGCTTCTTACTACACCAAGTAGTAGCGCCACCATTTAGCATGAAAATATAACCAGATGTAGACTTGCTGGAGTCTCTATCTCCTCCCCAATCAGCATCAGAATAGCCACGTAAACCAAGGTCTTTACCTTGGTAACAAAGCCAATAATCCTTAGTACCCTTGAGGTATCTTAGGATCCTCTTGACACTCTTCCAATGCTCCAGACCAGGGTTGGAAGAATATCTTGCTAGAAGTCCAACCGCTTGGCTGATGCCTGGCCTTGTACATAACATGGCATACATCAAGCTACCAATGGCACTTAGGTAGGGGACCTGAGCCATCTCTTCCTTCTCCTTTGGAGTCTTAGGACACAAGTCCTCTCCAATCTTCCAACCATATGCAAGAGGTGTACTCATGGGCATTGTATTTGTTAAGTTGAACCTTGCAAGAATCTTATCAATATAAGGTTCTTGAGAAAGGGCCAACAACCTTGCCTTTCTATCCCTCAGGATTTTAACCCCTAGGATAAAGGCCGCCTCTCCCATGTCCTTCATGTCAAAGGTGGAAGACAACCATCTCTTGATGGTAATTAACAACACAAGCCCATTGCTTGCAATCAGTATATCATCTACATATAGAGGCAATACTGCAAAACTAGACCCAGAAGAGTACAAGTATACACAATGGTCTTCATGCATCATCACAAAGCCATAGCTTGTGATTGCATGGTGAAACTTCAAGTACCACTGTCTTGAACCTTGCTTAAGACCATAGATAGACTTCTTCAGTCTACATACCTTGTCCTCTTGACCCTTTTGGACAAACCCCTCAGGTTGTCTCATATATATCTCCTCACTCAAATCACCATTGAAAAGGCGGTCTTTACATCCATCTGATGTAACTCTAGGTCCCGATTTGCCACGATGGCAAGTAATATCCTGATGGAAGTGAATTTTACAACAGGAGAGAAGGTGTTTTTGAAATCAACACCCTTCTTCTGTGTAAAACCCTTGGCCACCAAACGGGCCTTGTATCTTTCGATACTTCCATCAGAGTTCACCTTGATCTTGAGAACCCACTTGTTCCCAATTGGCTTACGGCCAGGATGAAGATCACTTAGCTCCCAAACCCCATTGAGATGCATTGAATGCAACTCATCCTTCATTGCATTTAGCCACTCTTCCCTCTGTGCACCCTCAAGAGCCTCCTTAATGTTACTTGGCTCATCTATCTTAGATGCAACCAAATTTGCCTCACTATCCAAGATCCACCATTCTTTAGGTGGTCCAAATTTCCTCATTGATCTTCTCAATGTAGGCTGAGATGGAGGCATCTCATGCTCCATCTCTTGAGGCTCAGCATTTTGCTCTTGAGTATCCTCAACTCCCTCTTGGACAAAACCTTCCTCTTGGAGGTCTTGCTCATGTTGGTCCACAACGACAGGCATTTCTGGAGCCATTGCTCCATGTGGTTGAGGTACTCGCTCTAGAGTAGGTGCATGTGTCCCAGGTGTCCTTATGACACTTGGTTGATCCTCATCTAGGATCTGGCTTAATGAGGTTAAGTCACCACGCTCACCAACTTTGGGGAACTCATCCTCCACAAAGTTAGCATTCCTTGCATCAAAGATGTTCCCAGTTTTGTGACTTATATCCAAGAACACATAACCCCTAGATTGTTCAGCATAACCAACGAAGGCACACCTCCTCCCCTTTGGACCCAACTTTCCCAAAGGATGGTCCGTTATGTGAACATAAGCCAAACAACCCCAAGGGCGTAAATAGCTTAGATTAGGAGTTTTCTTCTGTTGGAATTCTTGGCGCACCAAGATCCTTTTAAGGTAGGATTTGAGCTCATTGAGCTAACTCTAACTTGAACAGCTATCTAAGGCAGCTAGAAGTAGCTCCCTTTAGCTCAAGTTAGCTTATGTCAGCTCACTGCAGCTATAAGTAGCTTAGAGTAGCTGGACTTCAGCTCAAGTCAGTTCACTTCAGCTATAAGTAGCTCAAAGTGGCTGGACTTCCGCTCAAGTTAGCTCAAGTCAGCTCACTTCAGCTAAAAGTGGCTCAAAGTAGCTGGACTTCAGCTCAAGTTAGCTCAAGTCAGCTCAAGTCAGCTCACTTCAGCTTCTGGTAGGTGAGTGTAGCTGGACTTCAATTCACTTCAGGTGAGAGCAGCTAACTCCAGCTCAAGGTCAGCTCTAGGAGCTGGACCTCAGTTCATGGTGCTTGGTTGGAGCTCAAAGGAGCTCAATGGTGCACAAGTAGCATAGTGAGCTAGCTTTGTGCCAGCTCACCTTGCTTTTAGCTCATAACCACCAAGAGACACATCTTTTGTGTAAAGGTATGTCTCTTCATCAAAAGAGATGACTATTGGCTAAAAGAACATGTCCTTTCATCCAAAGGAAGTGTTCCTTGAGTGAAAAGACATGTATATTCGGCCATAAGGTAGTTATCGGGTGGTTATAGGCCAAAAGAAGTGTTCCTTGGCTCTAAGAGACATGTATTTTCGCCCATAAGGTTGTTATGGGTGGTTATAGGCCAAAGGAAGTGTTCCCTGGCTCTAAAAGGCATGTATTTTCGCCCATAAGGTAGTTATGGGTGGTTATAGGCTAAAGGAAGTGTTTCTTGGCTAAAAGACATGTATTTTCGCCACCATACATGAGCCTTAGCCAAAGGAAGTGTTCTTTGGCTTAAAAGACACCTTTCTTGGTGTAAAGGTGTGCCTTTTGGTCATCTATAAATAGCCTTTAGTGGCTGGCCATTTTAAGTACGAATTTGCACTCTATTTGCACCATTTTCTTGAGAGAAAATTGTTCTCCTCCTATTTCCTTTAGAGGCCGAAATATTAAACACTTCTTGAGAGCATTGTGGGTGGATTTACATAGAGATTGTTCATCTCTATTCAAGCTTCAAGGTGCCCCTCTAAGATCAAGTTCTCCCTCAAGTTTTCACCAAAGATAACCAAGAAGAAAGGTGCACATTCTCTCTTGGTTTAGTAGCATGCTAGGTTTGAATTATTTACATGAATGTTCTTAGTAGCATGCTAGGATTTATTTGACACAACATGTATGTAAAATTGATATGTTATATAGCATGTTGTATCAACTACATGAATAATATGTTAAAGAATTAGTATTATGTATATCTATATCCATGTTGAATTCAAATGAAGAAATATGCATGTGGCATATATATGAGTAGATAACATAAAAGTATGTTATCATAAGATCCTGAAAATCTTCATCTTCTTCCATAACTCATATGGGGAAGAGTTCACATTCTTGGTGGGTACTCTATTAAGGACATGAACTGCACATAACAGTGCATCACTCCAATAACTGATGTCTAAGTTGGCCTTTGCCATTGTGGAACGTACCATGTCCAAAAGAGTTTTATTCCTCCTCTCTGACATTCCATTCTGTTGGGGTGTCCAAGGAAGAGTGAACTCCCTTTCAATACCCTTCAAGTCAGAAAAATGCCTTGAATGCATTTGATGTATACTCTCCACCCCTATCTATCCTCAAGGACTTAACCTTCTTACCTACTTGGTTCTCAACCAAGTGTACATACTTCTCAAAGCATGCCAAGGCCTCTGCCTTGTTTCTTAGTAGGTGGATGTGGGTGAATCGAGTGTAATCATCTGTGAATGTGATGAAATACTTAAATCCATTTCTGGATTTAACCCTCATTGGCAAACATAGGTCAGAGTGAACTAAACTTAGTGCCTCACCTTTCCTAGTTGCTTTGCCAAAAGGTTTTCTTGTGGCCAAAACCTTCCTCTAGGCATGATTGGCAACTTGGAAGGACAACCTTGGTCAAGAACCTAGCAAGCCACTCTTGGCTAGCTTGTCCATTCTATCTTGACCAATATGACCCAACCTCTCATGCCATCTCATTTCATTTGTGACCTCTGTCACATAGCAACTAGGACTTGCAACAAAATGGTCAGTTGGCTTTAACTCATAAAGCCCATTATTAACTGAGCAAGTGCATACTATCTTATTATCTTTAATAATAGACACATTATTGTTAAAGAAGTTAAAGCAATAGTTGTACTTCAACATAGAACTTATAGAAATCAAATTTCTACAAATGTTTGGTACATACAATACATCTATTAGATACAAATATCCAATATCTATAGGAATTCTACATGTTCCTATGCCTTCCACTTCCAGCCTGGCATCATTTCCCACTGAAACGTGCTTAGCTCCTTTTGAGAGCTTCCTTGATGCGAACCCCGATGGTATAACGACCATGAAACTCGCCCAAGATGTTTTTCAAGCTCCACAAGACATCAAAGAGACTGGGTTTGAAGACCCCCACCCCTAATCAACCTGTGATTAGAAATGAGAAGTATAGAACTCCAAGAACACAAGCACACTTGTGCACCAAGGCAGTCCACAAAGAACCAAAGAGAAAACCTCTCCAAAGAGCAATATTATTTTGAAATTTTTCTGTATGCTTACATCCAGAATATGTGCCTTTATATAGGCCTAAACTAGGGTTAAAAGCTGGGCAAAATTCGCAGCCCAAGTCACCTAGGAAACCTAGTTACAAAGGACTCAAGAAAACCTAGTCAAACTAGGACTCTAACACACTTTTAACACATGTTTAAGGTGTGCAGCGAATTCCTTTTATCCTAAATGACCTGAATCAATTCCATGGCCTAAATAAAATCCTAAAGAATGTAAATAAATACGAAAATAAAATAAAATACGTTACAAAACAAGATTGGCCATAAAAACTCGAAAATAGCCTTCTTGGGTGATTCTGGCTTGTGTCTCCAACTTCAAGCTGAAATTCGAACTTGATGCAGCAATGATTTCTCAAAATTCAAAGCATAAAAGTTGTAGATATCTTTCTTAGCTTCGAAACCACACTTGAATCACACAAAATGGACTTCTGAATCGAAAGATATTCCCAAAATACTGCAACTGCTTCTGAACCAGCGATAACTCGTAAATCGCAATTTTGAAGCTAAATTGGACCTCCTTATCGTGCAAACTGGGTTTGATGGTCTTCATATGACTTGTAGCTCCAGATTTTATATTTCCAATGAATCAAGAATTACTCATTTCTGATCTGTTTAGCTCAAGATATGATTTTTCTAACAGAACATCACCAATCTGTCAACATCCGAGCTTGAAGTGCACTAGTGAGCTCCTTAGCCTTTTTCTTTGTCAATGGTTCACTAGAAACTTTTAGTGGGTCCTTGCCTTCCTTGGTTGTGCCTTCTTTGATCGTATCAGCTCCCCCCTCCTTAGAAGGATTCGTCCTCGAATCAAAACCTACACTAGAAAAGGGAATTGAATCAATAACAATGAAATAATCAACACATAAGCACTTACCTTTCACATAAGCACCAATAGCATGGAATGCTTGTGTATGGAGCTTTAATCTTGTGCAAAATCTGATCCAATATTGAAATGCAATGATACCTCCTGGATCAAAGACAAAGCTTGAAACAATTAGCACAAAAAATCTGAATGTTTGCACAATTTTCATCTTAACTCTAGGCATCACTTTCATTGCCTCTACCATCTCAAAAACATTATTCTCACAACAAGTAAAAGTGTAGGAATAATTTACCTTAGGGATGCTGTATGCACTCAAAACAAATGGACCTAAACTCACACAAGTGTTATGGTTATGAAAAGCACAAGGTATGCATGTCAAGACAATAGTTTGCATAGGCCATTCAAACAAACAAGAATTGAACACAATATGGCCTAAACTAATAACAAAACTAGGATGCATGAATTTCACAAAAATCCTAAGCATTTTAAATGAAACAAGATCAAACTTATTTTTGTATGTATATGCACCACAATGCATAAAAATTGTGAATATGTATGAAATGTGACACAAAACAAAGGACTCAACATACCTCCTTAAAAGGCTGAATTTAAAACCAGAATTTTCACTCAAAATAAAAACTTTTAGGTTTGGACATAAAGCAAAAAGATCAAGACTCAAAAGTTTGTGTAATGCATGTGTCATGACAAAAAAATGCTTGCTGGAAATTAAAGATTGACACACAAAAATGGGCTGAATATAAATGTGAATCAAAGAAATATGTAATGCATGTGTAACAACCAATTTATGCATGAAACATTCCAAAGAAGTAGATTTAACTTCAAGTAAAACAAAACAATGTGACATGGATGCAAAGTAAACAAATTCAAAAACAAAAGACAACAAAACAGATTTTCCTCTAGAGAAACTCAAGCAATTCCAAAGATGATTTGACAAAACCAAAGAATTTGAAGCTTGTAAACCATATTTTGTCAAATTTCCATGTTTACTTCCTTCTCTTAATCTAGTTTCATGAAAACCATTTGTCAAAATAACATTGCAAGCAAACACACCTTGTTTGAGATTTTCATGCAAAACTACATCAAATCTAGGTGTTAGGAAGAAATACATTACAGTGGTTGGACTTAGTCTCCAAGTATCTTCCTTTGGTGTAGGAGCCACAAAATTTTCACCTTTGCACTTAATGGCTTCGGTTGGAGTTACATTAATTTCATCCCCTTGTAACATAGGATAAAAAACAATGTTAGGCAAACTTTTGCATATGAAATCACTTGGACTCACCTCAAATTGTTCCTTTTCAACCTCCTTCATTGGTTTGATGCATGGGACATGGCTTAGAATATTAGGAACACCAACTTCTTGGATGGGCAGCAACTCACTTGATTCTTGTAGTTCATCGCCACTTAATTCTTGAAAAGAAGACAACACAACACTAGAACAAGACTCCATTATGTTAGATAAAAGTATGGCTTCTCTGTAGGCCTTTCTCTCTTCACTCGGCTTGGGTTCATTGCACTCTTGTCTTCTCTCAACTTCGCACTCAATTTCTTCTCTCGGGAACTCTCCACTCTTCTTCCCCTCATGTTCACTCTTCTCACTTAATCTCTCGGTTGTTCTCTCAACTTTCCCCTCATCACTCTTGCCCTCAACTTTCCCCTCTTTTTCTTTTCTCTCAACCTCACTTTGAAGTTTTCTTTGATCCTCCAAGACTTGTTGTGGTGAAAGTGGTACAAGCATGATTGACTTTTCTTGTTGAGATTGAGACAAGTCTCCTTTTGTGGTCTCCATGTTTGGCTTGGGTACTTCTCTCACATCCTTACTCCATGCTCCTCTCCATGTGGAAATTCCTCCTTGAGACATCTTGGATGCCTTGGACCTTTTGATGATCTTTTCGGCCTTGGTGGCATAATGAAGCAAATCCTCCATGTTGACATATGGCACCATCTCCACTTCGTTGGCAATCTCAAGATTGAGACCATTAATGAATCTAGCAATGGTGGTCTCCTCATCCTCCATGATGTTGGCTCGGGTCAAGGTTATCTCCAAGTCTTTGTGGTAGTCCTCCACACTCCTTTGGCCTTGCACTAGCTTTTGAAGCTTTAAGTGTTGATCTCTATAGTAGGAGCTAGGCACAAATCTCCTCCTCATTAAGGCTTTAAGGGCTCTCCATGTATGTATGGGCTCCTCCTCATTCCTTCTCCTAGAAGTAACATCCTGATTCCACCATACAAGAGCATAATTAGTGAACTTTATTGTAGCCAATTTAACCTTCTCTTTCTCGGAGTAATGATGGCAATCAAACACCATCTCAATCTTTTGCTCCCACTCCCAATACGCATCGGGATCACTCCTCCCTTGGAAAGGTGGAATGGTAAGCTTGATGGAATTTAGGTTGTTATCCTCTCTTGGCTCACCCCTCATTGGAAACCCATGGTCATGCCAAACTCTTTCTTCCTCCTCGGGTTCTTTTCTCCTTGGACCTCTCGTTGGCAACCTCAAATCAATGTCCTCAATCGTCCCCACAAGTCTATTGAGAGTTTCTTGAAATTCTCTCATGGTTGGCTCCTCATTGTGTCTCACTTTCATCCTCCTATCCTCTTGGCCCTCCATACTCCTGAAAATAACAAAGATCCTCACAACCACTCACCTCACGTGTTTCACTCAAAAGATGAACACTCAAACACTCAATTTGTTAGTGAGATATTGCTATTCAAAGAGTTCTCAAAAGTTCTAAGAAAACTATCCTCAAAGCACACAAGAAAACTTGAATTTTCGAAGAACTATTTTGACTCCAAAAGAGGTGGGCTAAACAAGCTTTAAAAGACTCTAGGAAGCTCTTGCAATTGATGATCACAAGAACCACAAAGAAAGCTTTCTGGCTGGAAAACAATGGGATAGGTTTTGGGGCGCAAAACTTTCAACACTTTGTAAAAACTTCTCTTTTTGCAAGCTTTCCTTTCTTTGTTCTTTCCTTTTCTTTTCTTCTTTTTTTTTTCTTTTTTTTTTCTCTTTTTGCTTGCTGTTTTGATGCTAAACAAACGTTCTCCTTGAAATTCCTTGCTGCCAAAGACAAAAAGTCAGTTTCCAATTTGGCCAAAACAAGAAACTATTGAAACTTGCACAATTTTGAAACAACTTTTGATACCGAAACTTCCTCAACTTGGATCCTTCTTTTTTTGGTGTTTTCTTGACTCTAGGATGCTGGAAACAATGAAAACAAGAGAGATTAATAGGGCTGGACACGAAACAGAAAGATAAGAATTAGACAAGAACAAACGAATTGAAACCGAGAATACTAGGTGACACGGATTGACTTCTTTTTGTTGTTTTTGTGATTTTCGGACTTGAACAAGGATGGAACAAAAAGGACAGACCTGAAACAAGAAGAAAATAGATTAAAACAGAGAATTAAAGCACGAATTTGCTGAACTAAATTGAAAGAAAAACTGAAGAGAAACAAGAACACAAAGATATGTCCTTCAATGGAACTTGTGGCTCTGATACCAACTGATGCGAACCCCGATGGTATAACGACCATGAAACTCGCCCAAGATGTTTTTCAAGCTCCACAAGACATCAAAGAGACTGGGTTTGAAGACCCCCACCCCTAATCAACCTGTGATTAGAAACGAGAAGTATAGAACTCCAAGAACACAAGCACACTTATGCACCAAGGCAGTCCACAAAGAACCAAAGAGAAAACCTCTCCAAAGAGCAATATTATTTCGAAATTTTTCTGTATGCTTACATCGAGAATATGTGCCTTTATATAGGCCTAAACTAGGGTTAAAAGCTGGGCAAAATTCGCAGCCCAAGTCACCTAGGAAACCTAGTTACAAAGGACTCAAGAAAACCTAGTCAAACTAGGACTCTAACACACTTTTAACACATGTTTAAGGTGTGCAGCGAATTCCTTTTATCCTAAATGACCTGAATCAATTCCATGGCCTAAATAAAATCCTAAAGAATGTAAATAAATACGAAAATAAAATAAAATACGTTACAAAACAAGATTGGCCATAAAAACTCGAAAATAGCCTTCTTGGGTGATTCTGGCTTGTGTCTCTAACTTCAAGCTGAAATTCGAACTTGATGCAGCAATGATTTCTCAAAATTCAAAGCATAAAAGTTGTAGATATCTTTCTTAGCTTCGAAACCACACTTGAATCACACAAAATGGACTTCTGAATCGAAAGATATTCCCAAAATACTGCAACTGCTTCTGAACCAGCGATAACTCGTAAATCGAGATTTTGAAGCTAAATTGGACCTCCTTATCGTGCAAACTGGGTTTGATGGTCTTCATATGACTTGTAGCTCCAGATTTTATCTTTCCAATGAATCAAGAATTACTCATTTCCGATCTGTTTAGCTCAAGATATGATTTTTCTACCAGAACATCACTAATCTGTCAACATCCGAGCTTGAAGTGCACTAGTGAGCTCCTTAGCCTTTTTCTTTGTCAATGGTCCACTAGAAACTTTTAGTGGGTCCTTGCCTTCCTTGGTTGTGCCTTCTTTGATCATATCATTCCTGTAGGCCACAAACCAGGACCTATCCCGGGCTATGTGGTCTGTTGCTCCCGAGTCTACAATCCACAAAGAATTGCACTCAGTTAGTAATGTACATGACACAACATGTACAAAGGAAGTAGAAGGGTATGTATGTACCTTGGGTGGACCCTTGCAATCTTTTGCAAAGTGTCCTTTATACCCACAGTTGAAGCACTTTAGCTAGCTTATGTCCCGCTTCTTTTTGAACTTTTTCTTGGAAGCAGGACCATTTTCCCTTGCCCTTCCCTGGCCCTCCTTTTCCACCACTCTTCTTCCATCCCTTCTGGATAGAGGATGAGGCAACATATGTCTTAGAATGGTCCTTAAGGGCCATCACCTCAGCCTCAAGCAGGAGGTGACGAGCAATGTCATCAAATGACATTATTTGAGGGTTATGGCGTAAGTTGACCTTCATCAACTGCCATTCCTCATTGGGCAGGGAATGGATTATTGCTTTCACTTGTTGCTCATTAGTGAGCACGTGCCCTGCTGTCTTGAGTTGGTGGATCATGCGTGACATCTCACGCAAGTGAGCACTCATAGAGTGATCAGCACGCTTCACATAATTCTCAAACCTGAGAATCATTGAGCGTTGTTTCTCTACAGAAATATCTCCATACTTGGCCTTGACTGAGTCCCATATGGCCTTAGCCCCTTCAAGCATGGAGAATTCCACCATAATCTCATCCACCATGGATATGATCAAAGAAGGCACAACCAAGAAAGGCAAGGATCCATTAAAGATAACTAGTGGACCATTGACAAGGAAGAAGGCTAATGAGCTCACTAGTGCACTTCAAGCTTGGATTTTGACAGATTGGTGATGTTCTGGTAGAAAATTCTATCTTGAGCTAAATAGGTCGGAATTGATTAATTCTTGATTCATTGGAAAGCTAACATATGGAGCTGAAAATCATATGAATACCATGAAACCCAGTTTGCACGATAAGGGGGTCCAATTTAGCTTCAAAATCGCGATTTACGAGTTATCGCTGGTTCAGAAGCAGTTGCAGTATTTTGGGAATATCCTTCGATTTAGAAGTCCATTTTGTGTAATTCAAGTTTGGTTTCGAAGCTAAGAAAGTGATCTACAACTTTCATGTTTTACATTTTGAGAAATCATGGTTGCATGAAGTTCAAATTTCAGCTTGAAGTTGAAGACACAAGCAGGAACCACCCGAGAAGACTATTTTGGGGTTTTAATGTTCAATCTTGTATTTATAGTTTATTTTCGTTCAAATCCTATTTAGCTACATTATTTTGGAATTTATTTAGGCTATGGAATAGTTTTAAATCACTTTGCACAAGTGGCATATGCTGCATTCATTAAACTTGTTCAAACTAGGAATTAGAGTCCTAATTTGACTAGGATTTCCTATGTCTTTGTATCTAGGATTCCTAACCTAGGCTGTGAATTTTGCCCAGCTTTTAACCCTAGTTTGGGCCTATATAAAGGCACATATTCTGGATGTAAACACACAGAAAAATTTCGAAATAATATTTCTCTTTGGAGAGGTTTTCTCTTTGGTTCTTTGTGGACTGCCTTGGTGCACAAGTGTGCTTGTGTTCTTGGAGTTCTATACTTCTCGTTTCTAATCACAGGTTGATTAGGGGTGGGGGTTTCAAATCCAGTCTCTTTGATGTCTTGTGGAGCTTGAAAAACATCTTGGTCGAGTTTCATGGTCTTTATACCATTGGGGTTCGCATCAGTTGGTATCAGAGCCACAAGTTCCATTGAAGGACATATCTTTGTGTTCTTGTTTCTCTGCGTTTTTTAATTAAATTTTTTCCAGTAATTTTGTGTCTTAATCCTCTGTTTTAATCATTTTTCGTCTTGTTTCAGGTCTGTCCCTTTTTATTCCATCCTTGTTCAATTATGAAAATCACAAAAACAACAAAAAGAAGTCAATCTGTGTTGTCTAGTGTTCTCGGTTTCAATTCGTTTGTTCCTGTCTAATTCTTATCTTTCTGTTTCATGTCCAGCCATATTAATCTCTTTTTTTTTCATTGTTTCCAGCATCTTAGAGTCCAGAAAACTTCAAAAAGAAAAAAAGGATCCAAGTTCAGGAATTTTCGGTATCAAAAAGTTGCTTCAAATTATGCCAATTTCACTAGTTTTCTTCTCTTGGCCAAAAAGAATTCTAACTTTTTGTCTTTGACAGCAAGGAGTTTCAAGGAGAACGTTTGGTTAGCATCAAAACAGCAAGCAAAAAAAAAAAAAGGAGGAAAAAAAAAGAAGGAAAAGGAAATAAAAAGAAAGAGCAAAGAAAGGAAAAGAAAAGAGCTTGCAAAAATAGAAGTTTTCTCAAATTGTTGAAAGTTTTGCGCCCCAAAACCTATCCCATTGTTTTTAAGCCAAAAAGCTTTCTGTGTGGTTCTTGTAATCATCAATTGCAATTGCTTCTTAGAGTCTTTTTGAAGATTTTCAGGATCTTATGATAACATACTTTTATGTTATCTACTCATATATATGCCACATGCATATTTGTTCATTTGAATTCAACATGGATATAGATATACATAATACTAATTCTTTAACATATTATTCATGCAGTTGATATAACATTCTATATAACATATCAATTTTACATACATGTTGTGTCAAATAAATCCTAGCATGCTACTAAGAACATTCATGTAAATAATTCAAACCTAGCATGCTACTAAACCAAGAGAGAATGTGCACCTTTCTTCTTGGTTATCTTTGGTGAAAACTTGAGGGAGAACTTGATCTTAGAGGGGCACCTTGAAGCTTGAATAGAGATGAACAATCTCTACGTAAATCCACCCACAATGCTCTCAAGAAGTGTTTAATATTTCGGCCTCTAAAGGAAATAGGAGGAGAACAATTTTCTCTCAAGAAAATGGAGCAAATAGAGTGTAAATTCGTGCTTAAAATGGCCAGCCACTAAAGGCTATTTATAGATGACCAAAAGGCACACCTTTACACCAAGAAAGGTGTCTTTTAAGCCAAAGAACACTTCCTTTGGCTAAGGGTCATGTATGGTGGCGAAAATACATGTCTTTTAGCCAAGAAACACTTCCTTTAGCCTATAACCACCCATAACTACCTTATGGGCGAAAATACATGTCTTTTAGAGCCAAGGAACACTTCCTTTGGCCTATAACCACCCATAACTACCTTACGGGCGAAAATACATGTCTTTTAGAGCCATGGAACACTTCTTTTGGCCTATAACCACCCCATAACTACCTTATGGCCGAATATACATGTCTTTTCACTCAAGGAACACTTCCTTTTGGATGAAAGGACATGTTCTTTTAGCCAATAGTCATCTCTTTTGATGAAGAGACATACCTTTACACAAAAGATGTGTCTCTTGCTGGTTATGAGCTAAAAGCAAGGTAAGCTAGCACAAAGCTAGCTCACTATGCTACTTATGCACCATTGAGCTCCTTTGAGCTCCAACCAAGCACCATGAACTGCGGTCCAGCTCCTAGAGCTGACCTTGAGCTGGAGTTAGCTGCTCTCAGCTGAAGTGAAATGAAGTCCAGCTACACTCAGCTACCAAAAGCTGAAGTGAGCTAACTTGAGCTGAAGTCCAGCTACTTTGAGCCACTTATAGCTGAAGTGAGCTGACTTGAGCTGAGTTGAGCTGACTTGAGCTAACTTGAGCTGAAGTCCAGCAACTTTGAGCTACTTATAGCTGAAGTGAGCTGACTTGAGCTGATGTCCGGCTACTCTGAGCTACTTATAGCTGTAGTGAGCTGACATAAGCTAACTTGAGCTAAAGGGAGCTACTTCTAGCTGCCTTAGATAGCTGTTCAAGCTAGAGTTAGCTCAATGAGCTCAAATCCTACCTTAAAAGGATCTTGGTGCGCCAAGAATTCCAACAAACTCCCACTCGCACTAAGATGCTTTTAAAGTTCCAGCTCCCACTCAAAACAAATTCCTTAATCCTTATAGCCGAAATAATCCAGACACTTCTACATATATAGAGTTGTGGGTGCGACCTCAAGCACACACACTAAGTCTCTTCTTTTGAGGTTGTTAGACTCTCAATAGAAGATTGTCCTCTCCTCATAGTTTGAACTTCTTCAAACTTTCCTTTGAACACATCAAATTCAAGTGTGTTGCTTAAACACATCAAGCTTGCTTGAACACATCAAACTATGCCTAACAGACCCCAGACATATGATACACTTCTTAATCACAATCAGTCTCTTTCTTAGAATTTCAACTCCTTGAAATCCATGATTGTATTAAGCATTGAGTACTCATTTCTATCACTTGTCATTCAATCTAGCATACTACTCACAGTAATATGTGGGCCCAGGATTGAATTTAGTGAACGTGTATCATCTTAATGTCTTTCCTTTTAGCTTCAACTACTTAGGTCAATGAGTTAACATGATTACCCAAAAGGAGGATACTCCAGTCTCATTTCTCTAAGACCTTCGACAACCAATCAAAGTAACCATAATTAACTCAACTTCCTAATAGCAAGCCATAGTCACTAAGAGTCTGATTCGAAGAATCTCACACTAAGCAAGAATAGAGACAACTTGCTTAAATTCTTCTTTGGCCGTATTTCATGGTCATGGAACACTTGGAAACACATCCATTAAAGTTCCATAATACACTTCTAAGGTGTTTTACTCATGTCACTCCCACTTGGAGTGATCTCCATGTCAATTGAGGAGTGTGTCATTTCTCCCTCTTAAAACACCACTAAGTGTACTCCTCTTAACACATAAAAGGAGGACATGTCAATAACCATGAAATTTCTCCATGTAAGCCCTAGCTTACATCTAACATAGGCTAGGATGTATGAATGGTCATACAAACAGAATGCACCAAAGCATGGAATCTTGATTACTCATAATCAAGGCAACCATAAAAGCTAAAGTGTCATGTGTTGGAGCATGACTCCCACTTAAATGTATCATTCACTTAAGTTTCATTTAAGTCTTTAGCCAGTCTCATCCTTAATCTTACACAAAGATTAAGGGCGAATGACTCGTGTGAGAAAGTCATCCTTTGCCTATGTTTGACATGTTCATTTGTTCGTTATGATTCATAAAATTGAACTGAGTATTTCATAAAATACATAACATGTGTGACACCAAAGAGGTGAAGTACATCCAACATTTACAATCTTCTAAGACCCATTGCTCTAACATGTCGAGCAAAGACAAGTGGTGGCAATGGCTTAGTGAGAGGATCTGCCACCATCAGGTCTGTAGAAATGTACTCAATCCTAACTTCACCCTCTTTAATTGCATCTCGCACAAAGTTATATTTCATGCTAATGTGCTTGGTCTTTCCATGGTATTTGGGGTCTTTGGTATAAGCCATGGCTGCCATACTATCACTGTAGATAGTAATAGGTTTCTCAATAGAAACCTTATACTCCAAATTCTTAAGGAAATAACCTAGCCAAAGGGCTTCTTGTACAGCTGAGGCACATGAAATAAATTCAGCCTCCATTGTGGACAATGCTGTACAAGTTTGCTTCTTACTACACCAAGTAGTAGCCCCACCATTTAGCATGAAAAGATAACCAGATTTAGACTTGCTGGAGTCTCTATCTCCTCCCCAATCAGCATCAGAATAGCCACGTAAACCAAGGTCTTTACCTTGGTAACAAAGCCAATAATCCTTAGTACCCTTGAGGTACCTTAGGATCCTCTTGACACTTTTCCAATGCTCCAAACCAGGGTTGGAAGAATATCGTGCTAGAAGTCCAACCGCTTGGCTGATGTCTGGCCTTGTACATAACATGGCGTACATCAAGCTACCAATGGCACTTAGGTAAGGGATCTGAGCCATCTCTTCCTTTTCTTTTGGAGTCTTAGGACATAAGTCCTCTCCAATCTTGCAATCATATGCAATAGGTGTACTCATGGGCTTTGCATTTGTTAAGTTGAACCTTGCAAGAATCTTATCAATATAAGGTTCTTGAGAAAGGGCCAATAGCCTTGCCTTTCTATCCCTCAGGATCATAACCCCTAGGATAAAGGCAGCCTCTCCCATGTCCTTCATGTCAAAGGTGGAAGACAACCATCCCTTGATGGTACTTAACAATGCAACCCCATTACTTGCAATTAGTATATCATCTACATATAGAGTCAATACTGCAAAACTAGACCCAGAAGAGTACAAGTATACACAATGGTCTTCATGCATCATCAAAAAGCCATAGCTTGTAATTGCATGGTGAAACTTCAAGTACCACTGTCTTGAAGCTTGCTTAAGACCATAGATAAACTTCTTCAGTCTACATACCTTGTCCTCTTGACCCTTTTGGATAAACCCCTCAAGTTGTCTCATATATATCTCTTCACTCAAATCACCATTGAGAAAGGCGGTCTTTACATCCATCTGATGTAACTCTAGGTCCAGATTTGCCACGATGGCAAGTAATATCCTGATGGAAGTGAATTTTACAACAGGAGAGAAGGTGTCTTTGAAATCAACATCCTCCTTCTGTGCAAAACCCTTGGCCACCAAACGGGCCTTGTATCTTTCGATACTTCCATCAGAGTTCACCTTGATCTTGAGAACCCACTTGTTCCCAATTGCCCTACGGCCTGGAGGAAGATCACTTAGCTCCCAAACCCCATTGAGATGTTAGTATTGTGCCCAAAAAGCCAATCATGAGATGATTGTATTTTTGCACATTGAGTCATGATATTTTATTGAGGCATTAATCCAGCAATTTTGTTTTTTGTTTTGTTTCTGCGTAATGTAATGAACATAATTGTAACCCTAGAATAATGATATTCTTAAACGTCCCTAGTATAGTATTATTGTGGAGCGGGTTGCAATAATACATAATGACTAGCATATGTGGAGACTAATATGAGATATGTAGTCTACATATGGGTACAAGTTGGAGAACTTGTGTACTGGACCGACCCACCATGAGAACACTTCATGGATCGTTATATGAGTGTCATAAGTGATTCTCATAGTGATCATGGTATATGTAGTCCTTCGACCTAAGATCATCAAGGTTCCCTACATGTGAGTCACATACTTTGATACTTTCCTTTGTTGCTCGTAACTGAGTGAACTTGAAGGAGGTCATTGGGTATGTCACATATCATGCGGAGGGATTTGTATGATCAAGATGGGATTTGTCCCTCCTATGTAACAGGAGTGATATCTTTGGGCCCCTTGATAGAGTGATACTTAAAAAATGCATGGCCATGCTCCGATGAGTTGATATATGATATCAATGTCATCAGTTTAAGTTAGTCTACTCGGTAATCAAGAAACCAAAGATTGGGCTATACGAGAGTGACACATTCCATGTCTCGTGCTTAGTCTTGATATCTTGGACAAAGGGACAATGGCATATATCGGTGATGATCATAAAGGATTAGTCGATTCACCGACAATCTTGTCACTTGGGTAGCAATGATGTGTTGCTAGACACCGCTCATTGCTTATGATCATAAATGTGATTTATGATCATTGCCAACATGGCAAGAGCCTATTGGGTCGCACACATAGAGCTATTTGGATCATTAGAGTGCATGGGCTAATTATTTGGGTTATGGTTTCACTTTAATTTCGTATTAATAATGGGCCAAGGAGTTGAGCCATTATTAAGCCCGAAATTAAATCCTAATTGGATTAGGGCTTTGAAACCCATTAGGCCTGGAAGTTGAGTCTCACTATAAATACAACTTTTAAGTGAGAAATTCGCAGGTCTCCTTGCCCTAGCCTCCCAAAAGGACAGCCACACTCTTCTCTTGCAATTCCTTGGAGGACGCAAGCTAGCACTGCGAGCGCAAGAGAAACGCATCTGCCGGGACGTGGTGGAAGCGTGGTGATCCCGAGAGGCTCGTGTGGATACCATAGAGAGCCTGAACACGTCAACTGTTCAGGTTTTGTGATTCGACTCTACAGTTGAGTGAGAGATCTCAACCGAAAATTAGGTATGAAATTTTCGAACACCCGGTTTACCCCGTTTCACTTGGATCCTGGAGGGTTTCGGTTAAATTCCGCTGTGCTGTTTGGCTCCCGAAACCCAACATGAGATGCATTGAATGCAACTCATCCTTAATTGCATTTAGCCACTCTTCCCTCTGTGCACCCTCAAGAGCCTCCTTAATGTTACTTGGTTCATCTATCTCAGATGCAACCAAATTTGCCTCACTATCCAAGATCCACCATTCTTTAGGTGGTCCAAATTTCCTCATTGATCTTCTCAATGTAGGTTGAGATGGAGGCAACTCATGCTCCATCTCTTGAGGCTCAACATTTTGCTCTTGAGTATCCTCAACTCCCTCTTGAACAAAACCTTCCTCTTGGAGGTCTTGCTCATGTTGGTCCACAACAACAGGTATTTCTGGAGCCATTGCTCCATGTGGTTGAGGTACTCCCTCTAGAGTAGGTGCATGTGTCCCAGCTGTCCTTATGACACTTGGTTGATCCTCATCTAGGATCTGGCTTAATGAGGTTAAGTCACCACATTCACCAACTTTGGGAAACTCATACTCCACAAAGTTAGCATTCCTTGCATCAAAGATGTTCCCAGTTTTGTGACTTATATCCAAGAACACATAACCCCTAGATTGTTCAGCATAACCAAGGAAGGCACACCTCCTCCCTCTTGGACCCAAATTTCCCAAAGGATGGTCCGTTATGTGAACATAAGCTAAACAACCCCATGGGCGTAAATAGTTTAGGTTAGGAGTTTTCTTCTTCCATAACTCATATGGAGAAGAGTTCACATTCTTGGTGGGTACTCTATTGAGGACATGAATTGCACACAGCAATGCATCACTCCAATAAATGATGTCTAAGTTGGCCTTTGCCATCATGGAACGTACCATGTCCATAAGAGTTCTATTTTTTCTCTCAGACACTCCATTCTGTTGGGGTGTCCAAGGAAGAGTGAACTCCCTTTCAATACACTTTAAGTCACAAAATGCCTTGAATGCATTTGATGTATACTCTCCACCCCTATCTGTCCTCAAGGACTTACCCTTCTTACATACTTGGTTCTCAACCAAGTGTACATACTTCTCAAAGCATGCCAAGGCCTCTGCCTTGTTTCTTAGTAGGTAGATGTGGGTGAATCAAGTGTAATCATCTGTGAATGTGATGAAATACTTAAATCCGTTTATGGATTCAACCCTCATTGGCCCACACAGGTCAGAGTGAACTAAACATAGTGCCTCACTTCTCCTAGTTGCTTTGCCAAAAGGCTTTCTTGTGGCTTTGCCCTCTAGGCATGATTGGCAACTTGGAAGGACAACCTTGGTCAGGGAACCTAGCAAGCTACTCTTGGCTAGCTTGTCCATTCTATCTTGACCAATATGACCAACCTCTCATGCTATCTCATTTCATTTGTGACCTCTGTCACATAGCAACTAGGACTTGCAACAGAATGGTCAGTTGGCTTTAACTCATAAAGCCCATTATTAACAGAACAAGTGCATACTATCTGATCATCTTTAATAATAGACACATTATTATTAAAGAATTTAAAGCAATAATTGTACTTCAACATACAACTTATAGAAATCAAATTTCTACAAATGTTTGGTACATACAATACATCTATTAGATACAAATATCCAATATCTATAGGAATTCTACATGTTCCTATGCCTTCCACATCCAGCCTAGCATCATTTCCCACTGAAACATCCTTAGCTCCTTTTGAGAGCTTCCTATAGGCCACAAACCAGGACTTGTCCCGAGCTATGTGGTCTGTTGCTCCCGAGTCTACAATCCACAAAGAATTGCACTCAGTTAGTAATGTACATGACACAACATGTACAATGGAAGTAGAAGGGTATGTATATACCTTGGGTGGACCCTTGCAATCCTTTGCAAAGTGTCCTTTATACCCACAGTTGAAGCACTTCAGCTTGCTTATGTCCCGCTTCTTTTTGAACTTTTTCTTGGAAGCAGAACCTTTTCCTTTTCCCTTCCCTGGCCCTCCTTTGCCACCACTCTTCTTCCATCCCTTCTGGATAGAGGATGAGGCAACATATGCCTTAGAATGGTCCTTGAGGGCCATCACCTCAGCCTCAAGGAGGAGGTGACGAGCAATGTCACCAAATGACATTATTTGAGGGTTATGGCGTAAGTTGACCTTCATCAACTGCCATTCCTCTTCCGGCAAGGAACGGATTATTGCTTGCACTTGTTGCTCATCAGTGAGCACATGCCCTACTGTCTTGAGTTGGCGGATCATGCGTGACATCTCACGCAAATGAGCACTCATAGAGTGATCAGCACGCTCCACATAATTCTCAAACCTGAGAATCATTGAGCGTTGTTTCTCTATAGAAACATCTCCATACTTGGCCTTGACTGAGTCCCATATGGCCTTAGCCCCCTCAAGCATGGAGAATTCCACCATAATCTCATCCACCATAGTGGAGAGGAGAGTGACTCTACACAAAGAGTTCTTCTTAAGGAATGCCTCATAGGCAGTCCTATCCTGTCCCTCAGCAGGAGGCACGATCTCTTGAGTGAGCACATCGAGAGTATCTTGCTCAGTTAAAATGAATTTGACCTTCTGTTGCCAAATTGAATAGTTTTCACCATCCAATTTAAGGTCACGGTTTAATTCTGCAACTATATTCTTACCAGCCATCTACATTGATGCAATTCACATGTTTTAGTTCAATTTACACAACAAGACTCAACAAAGCAACATGTGTGTATGAAACTACTTCTAACATGCTCATATATGGCAAAAGAGATGCATATAGCATTCGATCAGAAATACATAAACATGCCTTCATTGCTTCATACACATATCCTTCGTTAGCCTTTATCAAAATCATACACATATGTATGATCCTAAATCATGCTGACTACATGCAACATATACATTTTCATGACCTAGGCTCTGATACCAATTGAAGATTTTCAGGATCTTATGATAACATACTTTTATGTTATCTACTCATATATATGCCACATGCATATTTGTTCATTTGAATTCAACATGGATATAGATATACATAATACTAATTCTTTAACATATTATTCATGCAGTTGATATAACATGCTATATAACATATCAATTTTACATACATGTTGTGTCAAATAAATCCTAGCATGCTACTAAGAACATTCATGTAAATAATTCAAACCTAGCATGCTACTAAACCAAGAGAGAATGTGCACCTTTCTTCTTGGTTATCTTTGGTGAAAACTTGAGGGAGAACTTGATCTTAGAGGGGCACCTTGAAGCTTGAATTGAGATGAACAATCTCTATGTAAATCCACCCATAATGCTCTCAAGAAGTGTTTAATATTTCGGCCTCTAAAGGAAATAGGAGGAGAACAATTTTCTCTCAAGAAAATGGACCAAATAGAGTGTAAATTCGTGCTTAAAATGGCCAGCCACTAAAGGCTATTTATAGATGACCAAAAGGCAAACCTTTACACCAAGAAAGGTGTCTTTTAAGCCAAAGAACACTTCCTTTGGCTAAGGGTCATGTATGGTGGCGAAAATACATGTCTTTTAGCCAAGAAACACTTCCTTTAGCCTATAACCACCCATAACTACCTTATGGGCGAAAATACATGTCTTTTAGAGCCAAGAAACACTTCCTTTGGCCTATAACCACCCATAACTACCTTATGGGCGAAAATACATGTCTTTTAGAGCCAAGGAACACTTCTTTTGGCCTATAACCACCCCATAACTACCTTATGGCCGAATATACATGTCTTTTCACTCAAGGAACACTTCCTTTGGATGAAAGGACATGTTCTTTTAGCCAATAGTCATCTCTTTTGATGAACAGACATACCTTTACACAAAAGATGTGTCTCTTGGTGGTTATGAGCTAAAAGCAAGGTGAACTGGCACAAAGCTAGCTCACTATGCTACTTATGCACCATTGAGCTCCTTTGAGCTCCAACCAAGCACCATGAACTGAGGTCCAGCTCCCAGGGCTGACCTTGAGCTGGAGTTAGCTGCTCTCAGCTGAAGTGAACTGAAGTCCAGCTACACTCAGCTACCAGAAGCTGAAGTGAGCTGACTTGAGCTGACTTGAGCTGACTTGAGCTGAAGTCCAGCTACTTTGAGCCACTTATAGCTGAAGTGAGCTGACTTAAGCTGACTTGAGCGAACTTGAGCTGAAGTCCAGCTACTTTGAGCTACTTATAGCTGAAGTGAGCTGACTTGAGCTGAAGTCCGGCTACTCTGAGCTACTTATAGTTGCAGTGAGCTGACATAAGCTAACTTGAGCTAAAGGGAGCTAGTTCTAGCTGCCTTAGATAGCTGTTCAAGCTAGAGTTAGCTCAATGAGCTCAAATCCTACCTTAAAAGGATCTTGGTGCACCAAGAATTCCAACACTTTTAAAGCTTGTTTAGCCCACCTCTTTTGGAGTCAAAATAGTTCTTCAAAAATTCAAGTTTTCTTGTGTTCTTTGAGGATAGTTTTCTTAGAACTTTGGAGAACTCTTTGAATAAGCAATATCTCACTAACAAATTGAGTGTTTTGAGTGTTCATATTTTGAGTGAAACACGTGAGGTGAGTGTTTGTGAGGATCTTTGTTATTTTCAAGAGTATGGAGGGCCAGGAGGATAGGAGGATGAAAGTGAGACACAATGAGGAGCCAACCATGAGAGAATTTCAAGAAACTCTCAATAGACTTATGGGGAGGATTGAGGACATTAATTTGAGGTTGCCAACGAGAGGTCCAAGGAGAAAAGAACCCGAGCAGGAAGAAAGAGTTTGGCATGACCATGGGTTTCCAATGAGGTGTGAGCCAAGAGAGGATAACAACCTAAATTCCATCAAGCCTACCATTCCACCTTTCCAAGGGAGGAGTGATCCTGATGCATATTGGGAGTGGGAGCAAAAGATTGAGATGGTGTTTGATTGCCATCATTACTCTGAGGAAAATAAGGTTAAATTGGCTACCATAAAGTTCACTAATTATGCTCTTGTATGGTGGAATCAGGATGTTACTTCTAGGAGAAGGAATGAGGAGGAGCCCATACACACATGGAGAGCCCTGAAAGCCTTGATGAGGAGGAGATTTGTTCCTAGCTATTACACTAAAGATCAACGCCTCAAGCTTCAAAAGCTAGTGCAAGGCCAAAGGAGTGTGGAGGACTACCACAAAGACTTGGAGATAACCTTGACCCGAGCCAACATCATGGAGGATGAGGAGACCACCATTGCTAGATTCATTAATGGTCTCAATCCTGAGATTGCCAACGAAGTGGAGGTGGTGCCATATGTCAACATGGAGGATTTGCTTCATTATGCGAGAGGAGCATCAAGAGAGCAAAGGCACCCAAGATGTGTCAAGGAGGAATTTCCACATGGAGAGGAGCATGGACCAAGGATGTGAGAGAAGTGCCCAAGCCAAACATGGAGGCCACAAAAGGAGACTTGTCTTAGCCGCAACAAGAAAAGTCAATCATGCTTGTTCCACTTTCACCACAACAAGTTTTAGAGGATCAAAGAAAACTTCAAAGTGAGGTTGAGAGAAAAGAAAAAGAGGGGAAAGTTGAGGGCAAGAGTGATGAGGGGAAAATTGAGAGAATAATCGAGAGATTAAGTGAGATGAGTGAACATGAGGGGAAGAAGAGTGGAGAGTTCCCGAGAGAAGAAATTGAGTGCAAAGTTGAGAGAAGACAAGAGTGTAATGAACCCAAGCCGAGTGAAAAGAGAATGACCTATAGAGAAGCCATACTTTCATCTAACATAATGGAGTCTTCTTCTAGTGTTGTGTTGTCTTCTTTTCAGGACTTAAGTGGAGATAAGCTACAAGAATCAAGTGAGTTGCTGCCCATTAAAGAAGTTGGTGTTCCTAATATTCTAAGTCATGTCCCATGCATCAAACGAACAAAGGAGGTTGAGAAGGAACAATTTGAGGTAAGTCTAAGTGATTTCATTTGCAAAAGTTTGCCTAACATTGTTTCTTATCCTATGGTTCAAGGGGATGAAATTGTTGCAACTCCACCCAAAGTGATTAAGTGCAAAGGTGAAAATTTTGTGGTTCCTACACCAAAGGAAGATACTTGGAGACTAAGTCCAACCACTGTAATGTATTTCTTCCTTACACTTAGATATGATGTGGTTTTGCATGAAAATCTCAAACAACATGTGTTTGCTTGCAATGTTATTTTGAAGAATGGTTTTCATGAAACTAGATTAAGAGAAGGAAGTAAGCATGAAACTTTGACAAAATATGGTTTTAAGCCTTCTAATTCTTTGGTTTTCTCAAATCATCTTTTGAATTCCATGAGTTTCTTTAGAGAAAAATCTGTTTTGGTGTCTTTGGTTTTTGATTTTGTTTGCTTTGCATCCATGTCACATTGTTTTGTTTTACTTGAAGTTAAATCTACTTCTTTGAAATTTTGCATGCATAAATTGGTTGTTACCCTTGCATTTCATACTTCTTTGATTTTCATTCATGTTCAGCCCATTTTTGTGTGTCAATCTTTAATTTCCAGCAAGTATCTTTTTTTCATGACACATGCATTACACAAACTTTTGAGTCTTGATATTTTTGCTTTATGTCCAAACTTGAAAGTTTTTATTTTGAGTGAAAATTCTGGTTTTAAATTCAGCCTTTTAAGGAGGTATGTTGAGTCCTTTGTTTTATGCCACATCCCATTCACAAATTTCATGCATTGTTGTGCATATACATGCAAAAATAAGTTTGCTACTGAATTGGTTTCACTTAATCCTATCTACTCCAATCTTGTTTCATTTAAAATGCTTAGGATTTTTGTGAAATTCGTGCATCCTTGTTTTGTTATTAGTTTAGGCCACATTGTGTTCAATTCTTGTTTGCTTGAATGGCCGATGCAAACTATTGTCTTGACATGCATAACTTGTGCTTTTCATAACCATAACACTTGTGTTAGTTTAGGTCCATTTCTTTTGAGTGCATACAGCATCCCTAAGGTAAATTATTCCTAAACTTTTACTTGTTGTGAGAATAATGTTTTTGAGATGGTAAAGGCAATGAAAGTGATGCCTAGAGTTAAGATGAAAATTGTGCAAACATTCAGATTTTTTGTGCTAATTGTTTCAAGCTTTGTCTTTGATCCAGGAGGTATCATTGCATTTGGATATTGGTTCAGATTTTGCACAAGATTAAAGCTCCATACACAAGCATTCCATGCTATTGGTTCATATGTGAAAGGTAAGTGCTTATGTGTTGATTATTTCATTGTTATTGATTCAATTCCCTTTTCTAATGCAGGTTTTAATTCGAGGACGAATCCTTCTAAGGAGGGGGGAGCTGATATGATCAAAGAAGGCACAACCAAGAATGGCAAGGATCCATTAACCATAACTAGTGGACCATTGACAAGGAAGAAGGCTAATTGAAGATTTTCAGGATCTCAATAATAACATACTCTTATGTTATTCATTTGTGTATATGCCACATGCATATAAGTTTTCCATACATATTGTCTCAAAAAACAATATCTAGCATGCTATTTGAGTTCAACATGAATATAGACATACTTATCCAGTCAAACAAACTTAGCATGCCACTAAGATCATTCATAAAACTTAAATCCTTAGCATGCTACTAAAGCAAGAAAGGATGCGTACCTTCCTTTTTGATAGTCTTGTGCCGAAAAGGAAAAGGAAGGACTTGATCTTAGAGATACGCCTTGAGGCTTGAATTGAGATGAAGAATCTCAATGTAATTCCACCCACAATGCTCTAAGAAAGTGTCTAATATTTCGGCTCTTTAAAGGAATGAAAGGAGGAATTTTTCTCTCAAGAAAAATGGTGCAAATTGAGTGTAAAATTCGTACTCACAATGGCCAGCCACTAAAGGCTATTTATAGATGACCAAAAGGCACACCTTTACACCAAGAAAGGTGTCCTTTAAGCCAAAGAACACTTCCTTTGGCTAAGGGTCATGTATGGTGGCGAAAATACATGTCTTTTAGCCAAGGAACACTTCCTTTGGCCTATAACCACCCATAACTACCTTATGGGCGAAAATACATGTCTTTTAAGTCAAGGAACACTTCCTTTGGCCTATAACCACCCATAACTACCTTATGGGCGAAAATACATGTCTTTTAAGTCTAAAGGACATCACATTTGGTGCAATAACCACCTCAACCACCTCCATGGCCGAACATACATGTCCTTTAAAGTCAAAGGACATCACTCTTGGTGCTATAAGCACCCTATGGCCGAATATACATGTCCATTCACCCAAGGAACACTTCCTTTGGATGAAAGGACATGTTCTTTTAGCCAAGAGTTATTTCTTTTGATGAAGAGACATACCTTTACACAAAAGATGTGTCTCTTGGTGGTTTTGAGCTAAAAACAAGGTGAGCTGGCACAAAGCTAGCTCAATATGCTACTTATGCACCATTGAGCTCCTTTGAGCTCCAACCTAGCACCATGAACTAAGGTCCAGCTCCAAGAACTGACCTTGAGCTGGAGTTAGCTGCTTTCAGCTGAAGTAAACTGAAGTCCAGCTACACTCAGCTACCAAAAGCTGAAGTGAGCTGACTTGAGCTGAAGTCCAACTACATTCAGCTACCATAAGCTGAAGTGAGCTGACTTGAGCTTACTTGAGCTAACTTGAGCTGAAGTCCAGCTACATTCAGCTACCATAAGCTGAAGTGAGCTGACTTGAGCTGAAGTCCAGCTACATTCAGCTACCATAAGCTGAAGTGAGCTGACTTGAGCTGACTTGAGCTAACTTGAGCTGAAGTCCAGCTACATTCAGCTACCATAAGCTAAAGTGAGCTGACTTGAGCTGACTTGAGCTAACTTGAGCTAAAGTCCAGCTACTTTGAGCTACTTATAGCTGAAGTGAGCTGACTCGAGCTAAGGGGAGCTACTTCTAGCTGCCTTAGATACCTTTTCAAGCTATAGTTAGGTCAACGAGCTCAAATCCTATCTTAAAAGGATCTTGGTGCGCCAAGAATTCCAACAAACTCCCACTCGCACTAAGATGCTTTTAAAACTCCCAGCTCCCACTCAAAACAAAACTCCTTAATCCTTATAGCCGAAATAATCTAGACACTTCTACATATATAGAGTTGTGGGTGCGACCTCAAGGCACACACACTCTCTTCTATTGAGGTTGTTAGACTCTCAATAGAAGATTGTCCTCTCCTCATAGTTTGAACTTCTTCAAACTTTCCTTGAACACATCAAGTACAAGTGTGTTGCTTAAACACATCAAGCTTTCTTGAACACATCAAGTTTTTTCTTGAACACATCAAGTTTTGCCTTTCAGACCCCAGACATATGATACACTTCTTAATCACAATCAGTCTCTTTCTCTGAATTTCAACTCCTTGAAATCCATGATTGTATTAAGCATTGTGTACTCATTTAAATCACAATTCAATCTATCATACTACTCACAGTAATATGTGGGCCCAAGATTGAATTTAGTGAACGTGTACCATCTTAATGTCTTTCCTTTGAGCTTCAACTACTTAGGTCAATGAATTAACATGATCACCCAAAAGGAGGATACTCCAGTCTCATTTCTCTAAGACCTTCAACAACCAATCAAAGTGATCATAATTAACTCAACTTCCTAATAGCAAGCTATAGTCACTAAGAGTCTGATTTGAAGAATCTCACACTAAGCAAGAACAGAGACAACTTGCTTAAATTCTTCTATGGTCGTATTTCATGGTCATGGAACACTTGGAAACACATCCATTAAAGTTCCAGAATACACTTCTAAGGTGTTTTACTCATGTCACTCCTACTTGGAGTGATCTCCATTCCAATTGAGGAGTGTGTCATTTCTCCCTCTTAAAACACCATTAAGTGTACTCCTCTTAACATATAAAAGGAGGACATGTCAATAACCATGAAATTTCTCCATGTAAGCCCTTGCTTACATCTAACATAGGCTAGGATGTATGAATGGTCATACAAACTGAATGCACCAAAGCATTGAACCTTGATTACTCATAATCTAGGCGACCATGAAAGGCTAAAGTGTCATGTGTTGGAGCATGACTCCCACTTAAATGTACCATTCATTTAAGTCTTTAGCCAGTCTCATCCTTAAGCTTACACAAAGATCAAGGGCGAATGACTCGTGTGAGAAAGTCATTCTCTACCTATGTTTGACATGTTCATTTGTTCGTTGTGTTTTCTAAAATTGAACTGATTATTTCATAAAATAATCTATATTATCACAAAAAATAATACTTAACATGTGTGACACCAAAGAGGTGAAGTACATCCAACATTTACATTCTTCTAAGACTCATTGCTCTAACATGTCGAGCAAACACAAGTGGTGGCAATGGCTTAGTGAGAGGATCTGCCACCATCAGGTCTGTAGAAATGTACCCAATCCTAACTTCACCCTCTTCAATTGCATCCCTTACAAAGTTATATTTCATGCTAATGTGCTTGGTTTTTCCATGGTATTTGGGGTCCTTAGTATAAGCCATGGCTGCCATACTATCACTGTAGATAGTAATAGGTCTCTCAATAGAAACCTTGGACTCCAAATTCTTAAGGAAATAACCTAGCCAAAGGGCTTCTTGTACAGCTGAGGCACATGAAACAAATTCAGCCTCCATTGTGGACAATGCTGTACAAGTTTGTTTCTTACTACACCAAGTAGTAGCACCACCATTTAGCATGAAAAGATAACCAGATGTAGACTTGCTGGAGTCTCTATCCCCACCCCAGTCAGCATCAGAATAGCCACGTAAACCAAGGTCTTTACCTTGGTAACAAAGCCAATAATCCTTAGTACCCTTGAGGTACCTTAGGATCCTCTTGACATTCTTCCAATGCTCCAGACCAGGGTTGGAAGAATATCGTGCTAAAAGACCAACCGCTTGGCTGATGTCTGGCCTTGTACATAACATGGCGTACATCAAGCTACCAATGGCACTTAGGTAGGGAATCTGAGCCATCTCTTCCTTCTCCTTTGGAGTCTTAGGACATAAGTCCTCTCCAATCTTGCAACCATATGCAAGAGGTGTACTCATGGGCTTTGCATTTGTTAAGTTGAACCTTGCAAGAATCTTATCAATATAAGATTCTTGAGAAAGGGCCAATAGCCTTGCCTTTCTATTCCTCAGGATCTTCACCCCTAGAATAAAGGCAGCCTTTCCCATATCCTTCATGTCAAAGGTGGAAGACAACCATCCCTTGATGGTACTTAACAATGCAAGCCTATTACTTGCAATCAGTATATCATCTACATATAGAGTCAATACTGCAAAACTAGACCCAGAAGAGTACAAGTATACACAATGGTCTTCATGCATCATCACAAAGCCATAGTTTGTGATTGCATGGTGAAACTTCAAGTACCACTGTCTTGAAGCTTGCTTAAGACCATAGATAGACTTCTTTAGTCTACATACCTTGTCCTCTTGACCCTTTTGGACAAACCCCTCAGGTTGTCTCATATATATCTCCTCACTCAATTCACCATTGAGAAAGGCGGTCTTTACATCCATCTGATGTAACTCTAAGTCTAGATTTGCCACAATGGCAAGTAATATCCTGATGGAAGTGAATTTCACAACAGGAGAGAAGGTGTCTTTGAAATCAACACCCTCCTTCTGTGTGAAACCCTTGGCCACCAACCGGGCCTTGTATCTTTCGATACTTCCATCAGAGTTCACCTTGATCTTGAGAACCCACTTGTTCCCAATTGCCTTACGGCCTGGAGGAAGATCACTTAACTCCCAAACCCCATTGAGATGCATCGAATGCAACTCATCCTTCATTGCATTTAGCCACTATTCCCTTTGTTCACCCTCAAGAGCCTCCTCAATGTTACTTGGCTCATCTATCTCAGATGCAACCAAGTTTGCCTCACTATCCAGGATCCACCATTCTTTAGGTGGTCCAAATTTCCTCATTGATCTTCTCAATGTAGGCTGAGATGGAGGCAACTCATGCTCCATCTCTTGAGGCTCAACATTTTGCCCTTGAGTATCCTCAACTCCCTCTTGAACGAAACCTTCCTTTTGGAAGTCTTGCTCATGTTGGTCCACAACAACAGGGATTTCTGGAGCCATTACTCCATGTGGTTGAGGTACTCCCTCTAGAGTAGGTGCATGTGTCCCAAGTGTCCTTACGACACTTGGTTGACCCTCATCTAGGATCTGGCTCAATGAGGTTAAGTCACCACACTTCACCAACTTTGGGGAACTCATCCTTCACAAAGTTAGCATTCCTTGCATCAAAGATGTTCCCAATTTTGTGACTTACATCCAAGAACACATAACCCCTAGATTGTTCAGCATAACCAAGGAAGGCACATCTCCTCCCTCTTGGACCCAACTTTCCCAAAGGGTGGTCCGTTATGTGAACATAAGCTAAACAACCCCAAGGGCGTAAATAGCTTAGGTTAGGAGTTTTCTTCTTCCATAACTCATATGGAGAAGAATTCACATTCTTGGTGGGTACTCTATTAAGGACATGAACTGCACATAGCAGTGCATCACTCCAATAAGTGATGTCTAAATTGGCCTTTGCCATCATGGAACGTACCATGTCCATAAGAGTTCTACTCTTCCTCTCAGACACTCCATTCTGTTGGGGTGTCCAAGGAAGGGTGAACTCCCTCTCAATACCTTTCAAGTCACAAAATGCTTTGAATGCATTAGATGTATACTATCCGCCCCTATCTGTCTTCAAGGACTTAATCTTCTTACCTACTTGGTTCTTAACCAAGTACACATATTTCTCAAAGCATGCCAAGGCCTCTGCCTTGTTTCTGAGTAAGTAGATATGGGTGAATCGAGTATAATCATCTGTGAATGTGATGAAATACTTAAATCCATTTCTAGATTCAACCCTCATTGGCCCACACAGGTCAGAGTGAACTAAACTAAGTGCCTCACCTCTCCTAGTTGCTTTGCCAAAAGGCTTTCTTGTGGCTTTGCCTTCTAGGCATGATTGGCAACTTGGAAGGACAACCTTGGTCAAGGAACCTAGCAAGCCACCCTTGGCGAGCTTGTTCATTCTATCTTGACCAATATGACCTAACCTTTCATGCCATCTCATTTCATTTGTGACCTCT
Source organism: Aquilaria yunnanensis (assembly GCA_039654915.1). Classification (NCBI taxonomy): domain Eukaryota; kingdom Viridiplantae; phylum Streptophyta; class Magnoliopsida; order Malvales; family Thymelaeaceae; genus Aquilaria; species Aquilaria yunnanensis. Next base: position 48,821,962 of record CM077594.1, read on the forward strand.
GTCACATAGCAACTAGGACTTGCAACAGAATGGTCAGTTGGCTTTAACTCATAAAGCCCATTATTAACTGAACAAGTGCACACTATCTGATTATCTTTAATAATAGACACACTATTATTAAAGAAATTAAAGCAATAATTGTACTTCAACATACAACTTATAGAAATCAAATTTCTACAAATGTTTGGTACATAAAATACATCTATTAGATACAAATATCCAATATCTATAGGAATCCTACATGTTCCTATGCCTTCCACTTCCAGCCTGGCATCATTTCCTACTGAAATGTGCTTAGCTCTTTTTGAGAGCTTCCTGTAGGCCACAAACCAGGACTTCTCCCGTGCTATGTGGTCTGTTGCTCCCAAGTCTACAATCCACAAAGAATTGCACTCAGTTAGTAATGTACATGACACAACATGTACAATGGAAGTAGAAGGGTATGTATGTACCTTGGGTGGACCTTTGCAATCCTTTGCAAAGTGTCCTTTATACCCACAGTTGAAGCACTTTAGCTTGCTTATGTCCCGTTTCTTCTTGAACCTTTTCTTAGAAGCAGGAACTTTTCCCTTGCCCTTCCTTGGCCCTCCTTTTCCACCATTCTTCTTCCATCCCTTCTGGATAGAAGATGAGGCAACATATGCCTTAGAATGGTCCTTGAGGGCCATTACCTCAGCCTCAAGGAGGAGGTGACGGGCAATGTCATCAAATGACATTATTTGAGGGTTATGGCGTAAGTTAACCTTCATCAACTGCCATTCCTCATTAGGCAAGGAACGAATTATTGCTTGCACTTGTTGCTCATCAGTGAGCACATGCCCTGCCGTCTTGAGTTGGTGGATCATGCGTGACATCTCACGCAAGTGAGCACTCATAGAGTGATCAGCACGCTTCACATAATTCTCAAACCTGAGAATCATCGAGCGTTGTTTCTCTACAGAAACATCTCCATACTTGGCCTTGACAGAGTCCCATATGGCCCTGGCCCCCTCAAGCATGGAGAATTCCACCATAATCTCATCCACCATAGTGGAAAGGAGAGTGACTCTACACATAGAGTTCTTCTTTAGGAATGCCTCATAGGCAGTCTTATCCTCTCCCTCAGCAGGAGGCATGATCTCTTGAGTGAGTACATCAAGAGTATCTTGCTCAGTTAAAATGAATTTGACTTTCTGTTGCCAAATTGAATAGTTTTCACCATCCAATTTGAGGTCACGGTTTAATTCAGCAACAATATTCTTACAAGCCATCTACATTGATGCAATTCACATGTTTTAGTTCAATTTACACAACAAGACTCAACAAAGCAACATGTGTATGAAAACAACTTCTAACATGCTCATATATGGCAAAAGAGATGCATATAACATTCGATCAGAAATATATAAACATGCCTTCATTCTTTCATACACATATCCTTTATTAACCTTCATCGAAATCATACACATATGTATGATCCTAAATCATGCTCACAACATGTAACATATACATATTCATGACCTAGGCTCTGATACCAATTGAAGATTTTCAGGATCTCAATAATAACATACTCTTATGTTATTCATTTGTGTATATGCCACATGCATATAAGTTTTCCATACATATTGTCTCAAAAAACAATATCTAGCATGCTATTTGAGTTCAACATGAATATAGACATACTTATCCAGTCAAACAAACTTAGCATGCCACTAAGATCATTCATAAAACTTAAATCCTTAGCATGCTACTAAAGCAAGAAAGGATGCGTACCTGCCTTTTTGATAGTCTTGTGCCGAAAAGGAAAAGGAAGGACTTGATCTTAGAGATACGCCTTGAGGCTTGAATTGAGATGAAGAATCTCAATGTAATTCCACCCACAATGCTCTAAGAAAGTGTCTAATATTTTGGCTCTTTAAAGGAATGAAAGGAGGAATTTTTCTCTCAAGAAAAATGGTGCAAATTGAGTGTAAAATTCGTACTCACAATGGCCAGCCACTAAAGGCTATTTATAGATGACCAAAAGGCACACCTTTACACCAAGAAAGGTGTCCTTTAAGCCAAAGAACACTTCCTTTGGCTAAGGGTCATGTATGGTGGCGAAAATACATGTCTTTTAGCCAAGGAACACTTCCTTTGGCCTATAACCACCCATAACTACCTTATGGGCGAAAATACATGTCTTTTAAGTCAAGGAACACTTCCTTTGGCCTATAACCACCCATAACTACCTTATGGGCGAAAATACATGTCTTTTAAGTCTAAAGGACATCACATTTGGTGCAATAACCACCTCAACCACCTCCATGGCCGAACATACATGTCCTTTAAAGTCAAAGGACATCACTCTTGGTGCTATAAGCACCCTATGGCCGAATATACATGTCCATTCACCCAAGGAACACTTCCTTTGGATGAAAGGACATGTTCTTTTAGCCAAGAGTTATTTCTTTTGATGAAGAGACATACCTTTACACAAAAGATGTGTCTCTTGGTGGTTTTGAGCTAAAAACAAGGTGAGCTGGCACAAAGCTAGCTCAATATGCTACTTATGCACCATTGAGCTCCTTTGAGCTCCAACCTAGCACCATGAACTAAGGTCCAGCTCCAAGAACTGACCTTGAGCTGGAGTTAGCTACTTTCAGCTGAAGTAAACTGAAGTCCAGCTACACTCAGCTACCAAAAGCTGAAGTGAGCTGACTTGAGCTGAAGTGAGCTGACTTGAGCTGAAGTCCAACTACATTCAGCTACCATAAGCTGAAGTGAGCTGACTTGAGCTTACTTGAGCTAACTTGAGCTGAAGTCCAGCTACATTCAGCTACCATAAGCTGAAGTGAGCTGACTTGAGCTGAAGTCCAGCTACATTCAGCTACCATAAGCTGAAGTGAGCTGACTTGAGCTGACTTGAGCTAACTTGAGCTGAAGTCCAGCTACATTCAGCTACCATAAGCTGAAGTGAGCTGACTTGAGCTGACTTGAGCTAACTTGAGCTGAAGTCCAGCTACTTTGAGCTACTTATAGCTGAAGTGAGCTGACTTGAGCTAAGGGGAGCTACTTCTAGCTTCCTTAGATACCTTTTCAAGCTATAGTTAGCTCAACGAGCTCAAATCCTATCTTAAAAGGATCTTGGTGCGCCAAGAATTCCAACACTAATGAGCTCACTAGTGCACTTCAAGCTTGGATTTTGACAGATTGGCGATGTTCTGGTAGAAAATTCATATCTTGAGCTAAAAAGATCGGAATTGAGTTATTCTTGATTCATTGGAAAGCTAACATCTGGAACTGAAAATAATATGCATACCATTAAACCCAGTTTGCACGATAAGGAGGTCCAATTTAGCTTCAAAGTCGCGATTTACGAGTTATCGCTGGTTCAGAAGCAGTTGCAGTATTTTGGGAATATCTTTCGATTTAGAAGTCCATCTTGTGTAATTCAAGTTTTGTTTCGAAGCTGAGAAATAGATCTACAACTTTCATGTTTTACATTTTGAGAAATCATGGCTGCATGAAGTTCGAATTTCAGCTTGAAGTTGAAGACGCAAGCAGGAACCACCCGAGAAGACTATTTTGGGGTTTTTATGGCCAATCTTGTATTTATAGTTTATTTTCGTTCAAATCCTATTTAGCTACATTATTTAGGAAGTTATTTAGGCTATGGAATAGTTTTAAATCGTTTTGGACAAGTGGCATATGCTGCATTCATTAAACTTGTTCAAACTAGGAATTAGGGTCCTAATTTGACTAGGATTTCCTATGTCTTTGTATCTAGGATTCCTAAGGGATTTAGGCTGTGAATTTTGCCAAGCTTTTAACCCTAGTTTGGGCCTATATAAAGGCACATATTCTGGATGTAAACACACAAAAAAATTTTGAAATAATATTGCTCTTTGGAGAGGTTTTCTCTTTGGTTCTTTGTGGACTGCCTTGGTGCACAAGTGTGCTTGTGTTCTTGGAGTTCTATACTTCTTGTTTCTAATCAGAGGTTGACTAGTGGTGGGGGTTTAAAATCCAATCTCTTTGATGTCTTGTGGAGCTTGAAAAACATCTTGGGCATGTTTCATGGTCTTTATACCATCGGAGTTCTCATCAACCATAGTGGAGAGGAGAGTGACTCTACACATAGAGTTCTTCTTAAGGAATGCCTCGTAGGCAGTCCTATCCTGTCCCTCAGCAGGAGGCATGATCTCTTGAGTGAGCACATCAAGAGTATCTTGCTCAGTTAAAATGAATTTGATCTTCTATTGGCAAATTGAATAGTTTTCACCATCAAATTGAGGTCACGGTTTACTTCAGCAACTATATTCTTACAAGCCATCTACATTGATGCAATTCACATGTTTTAGTTCAATTTACACAACAAGACTCAACAAAGCAACATGTGTATGAAACAACTTCTAACATGTTCATATATGGCAAAAGAGATGCATATAGCATTCAATTAGAAATACACAAACATGCCTTCATTGTTCCATACACATATCCTTCATTAGCCTTATCACAATCATACACATATGTATGATCCTAAATCATGCTCACTACATGCAACATATACATATTCATGACCTAGGCTCTGATACCAATTGAAAATTTCAGGATCTCATGATAACATATCTTTATGTTATCTACTAATGTACATGCCACATGCATTTTTGATCATTTGAGTTCAACATGAATACAAGCATGCATCATTCTAATTTGTTTAACATATTTTATGCATTTGATATAGCATGTTAGTTTTACATACATATTGTGGTAAACAAATCCTAGCATGCTACTAAGAACATTCATGTAAATAATGAATGAATCCTAGCATGCTACTAAATCAAGAAAGAATGTGTACCTTCCTTCTTGGTTATGTATGAAGAAAAGAGGAAGAACTTGATCTTGGAGGAGCACCTTGAGGCTTGAATTGAGATGAACAATCTCAATGTAAATCCACCCACAACGCTCTCAAAAGGTGTTTAATATTTCGGCCTCTAAAGGAAATAGGAGGAGAATAATTTTCTCTCAAGAAAAATGGAGCAAATGGAGTGCCAAATTCGTACTTAAAATGGCCAGCCACTAAAGGCTATTTATAGATATCCTGAAGCCCCTTTTTTATGGAAAGAAGGTGTGGTTGGTAAAGCTCATTCGAGGCAAACTCACCTATCCAGCTCTTGAAGAAAGTAACCCCTCTTCTAGATTTTTCTCATATATATCCTCTGTACTTACACTGATGTTCTTTTTATAGAGATGGGTGACAAGTCTGCTGCCTTCTACAAGAGTTTCATCTCAATTCAAGCCTCAAGGTGCTCCTCCAAGATCAAGTTCTTCCTCTTTTCTTCACACATAACCAAGAAGGAAGGTACACATTCTTTCTTGATTTAGTAGCATGCTAGGATTTGTTTACCACAATATGTATGTAAAACTAACATGCTATATCAAATGCATAAAATATGTTAAACAAATTAGAATGATGCATGCTTGTATTCATGTTGAACTCAAATGATAAAAAATGCATGTGGCATGTACATGAGTAGATAACATAAACATATGTTATCATCAGATCCTGAAATTTTCATCCATTTCACTACAAAACAACCTGGGAATGCTTCCATTTCATTCCAAACAAGTTGTGAATGTTTCCGTTTCATTACAAACTAGTTGTGAATGTTTCCCTTTTATTCCAAATGAGTTGTGAAAGTTTCCATTTCATTCCAAACCTATTGTGAATATTTCCATTTCATTCCAAACTAGTTCTGAATGTTTCGATTCATTCCAAACTAGTTGTGAATGTTTCCATTTCATTCCAAAACAAGTTTCGAATGTCTCCATTTCATTCCAAACTAGTTGTTAATGTTTCCATTCCATTCCAAACAAGTTGTGAATGTTTCCATTTCATTCCAAACAAGTTGTGAATGTTTCAATTTCATTCCGAACAAGTTGTGAATGTTTCCATTTCATTCAAACTAGTTGTTAATGTTTCCATTCATTGGAAACATGTTGTGAATGTTTCCATTTCATTCAAAACTAATTGTAAATATTTCCATTCATTCCAAACTAGTTGTGAATTTTTCCATTTCATTCCAAAGAAGTTGTGAATGTTTCCATTTCATTCCAAAAGAGTTGTGAATGTTTCCATTTCATTCCAAACTTGTTGTGAATGTTTCCATTTCATTCCTAACTAGTTGTGAATGTTTCCATTTCATTCAGAAAGAAGATGTGAATGTTTCCATTTTATTCCTAACAAGTTGTGAATGTTTCCATTTCATCCCAAACTAGTTGTGACTGTTTCCATTTCATTCCATACAAGTTGTGAAAGTTTCCATTTGATTCCAAACTTGTTTTGAATGTTTCCATGTCATTCAAACTAGTTGTGAATGTTTCCATTTCCTTCCAACCCAGTTGTGAATGTTTCCATTCCATTCCAAATGAGGTGTGCACGTTTCCATTTCATTCCAAACTTGTTGTTAGTGTTTCCATTTCATTCCCAACTAGTTGTCAATCTTTCCATTTCATTCCAAAAAAAGATGTGAATGTTTCCATTTTATTTCTAACAAGTTCTTAGTGTTTAAATTTCATCCCAAACTAGTTGTGAATGTTTCCAATTCATTCCAAACAAGTTGTGAATGTTTCCTTTTCATTCCAAACTTGTTTTCAATGTTTCCATTTCATTCAAACCAGCTGTGAAGTTTCCGTTCTTTCCAAACTAGTTGTGAATGTTTCCATTTCATTCCAAAACAAGTTGAGAATGTTTCCATTTCATTCCAAACTAGTGTGAAAGTTTCCATTTCATTCGAAACAAGTTGTGAATGCTTCCATTCATTCCAAACCAGTTGTTAATGTTTCCGTTTCACTCCAAAACAAGCTGGGAATGTTTCCATTTCATTCCAAACAAGTTGTGAATGTTTTCGTTTCATTACATACTAGTTGTGAATGTTTCCCTTTCATTCGAAATGAGTTGTGAATGTGTCCATTTCATTCCAAACTTGTTGTGAATGTTTCCATTTCATTCCAAACTAGTTGTGAATGTTTCCATTCATTCCAAACTAGTTGTGAATGTTTCCATTTCATTCCAAAACAAGTTGCGAATGTTTCCATTTCATTCCAAACTAGTTGCGAATATTTCCATTTCATTCGAAACAAGTTGTGAATGCTTCCATTCAGTCCAAACTAGTTGTGAATGTTTCCATTTCACTCCAAAACAACCTGGGAATGTTTCCATTTCATTCCAAACAAGTTGTGAATGTTTCCGTTTCATTACAAACTAGTTGTGAATGTTTCCCTTTCATTCCAAATGAGTTGTGAATGTTTCCATTTCATTCCAAACTTGTTGTGAATGTTTCCATTTCATTCCAAACTAGTTGTGAATGTTTTTATTCATTCCAAACTAGTTGTGAATGTTTCTATCTCATTCCAAAACAAGTTTCAAATGTCTCCACTTCATTCCAAACTAGTTGTGAATGTTTCCATTCCATTCCAAACAAGTTGTGAATGTTTCCATTTCATTCCGACCAAGTTGTAAATGTTTCCATTTCATTCAAACTAGTTATTAATGTTTCCATTCATTGTTAACATGTTGTGAATGTTTCCATTTCATTCAAAACTAATTGTAAATATTTCCATTCTAAAGATTTCAGGATCTTATCATAACATTTCTTTATGTTATCTACTCATGTATATGCCACATGCATATTTGTTCATTTGAATTCAACATGGATATAGGCATGCATAACATGTTATATAGCATATCAAGATCACATACATGTTGTGTTAAATAAATCCTAGCATGCTACTAAGAACATACATAAGAAATGAAACCTAACATGCTATTAAACCAAGAAAAGATGTGCGCCTTTCGTCTTGGTTATCTTTGGCGAAAACTTGAGGGAGAACTTGATCTTAGAGGAGCACCTAGAAGCATGAAATAGAGATGAACAATCTCTATGTAAATCCACCCAAAATGCTCTCAAAAAGTGTTTAATATTTCGGCCTCTAAAGGAAATAGGAGGAGAATAATTTTCTCTCAAGAAAATGGAGCAAATGGAGTGCCAAATTCGTGCTTGAAATGGCCAGCCACTAAAGGCTATTTATAGATGACCAAAAGGCACACCTTTACACCAAGAAAGGTGTCTTTTAAGCCAAAGAACACTTCCTTTGCCTAAGGGTCATGTATGGTGGCGAAAATACATGTCTTTTAGCCAAGGAACACTTCCTTTGGCCTATAACCACCCTATAACTACCTTATGGCGAAAATACATGTCTTTTAGCCAAGGAACACTTCCTTTGGCCTATAACCACCCCATAACTACCTTATGGGCGAAAATACATGTCTCTTGATGTCAAAAGACATCATTCTTGGTGCAATAACCACCCCAACCACCTCATGGGCGAATATACATGTCTATTCACTCAAGGAACACTTCCTTTGGATGAAAGGACATGTTCTTTTAGCCAATAGTCATCTCTTTTGATGAAAAGACATACCTTTACAGAAAAGATGTGTCTCTTGGTTGTTTTGAGCTAAAAGCAAGGTGAGCTAGCACAAAGCTAGCTCACTATAGTACTTATGCACCATTGAGCTCTTTTGAGCTCCAACCAAGCACCATGAACTGAGGTCCAGGTCCTAGAGCTGACCTAGAGCTGGAGTTAGCTGCTCTCAGCTGGAGTTAGCTGCTCTCAGCTGAAGTGAACTGAAGTCCATCTACACTCAGCTACCAAAAGCTGAAGTGAGCTGACTTGAGCTAACTTGAGCTAACTTGAGCTGAAGTCCTGCTACTTTGAGCTACTTATAGCTGAAGTAAGCTGACTTGAGCTGAAGTCTAGCTACATTCAGCTACCAGAAGCTGAAGTGAGCTGACTTGAGCTGACTTGAGCTAACTTGAGCTGAAGTCCAACTACTTTGAGCTACTTATAGCTGAAGTGAGCTGACTTGAGCTACAGGGAGCTACTTCTAGCTACCTTAGATAGCTATTCAAGCTAGAGTTAGCTCAATGAGGTCAAATCCTATCTTAAAAGGTCTTGGTGCGCCAAGATTTCCAACACATTCATTCCAAACTAGTTGTGAATTTTTCCATTTCATTCCAAAGAAGTTGTGAATGTTTCCATTTCATTCCAAAAGTGATATGAGCAAAGAAGGCACAATCAAGGAAGGCAAGGACCCATTGAAGGTTTCTAGTGGACCAATGACAAGGAAGAAAGCTAAGGAGCTCTCAAGTGCACTACAAGCCTTTGTTTCAAGCTTTCTCATGGAGAACAGAAATGGAATTTCGAAAGGAGCTGCTGGAACATGCAAGCAATCATATGGAGAAGACGGCCAAGTTTGGATGTTGACAAATTGGTGATGTTCTGGTAGAAAAATCATATCTTGAGCTAAACAGATCAGAATTGAGTAATTCTTAATTCTTTGGAAAGCTAACATCGGGAGCTACAAATCATATGCAGACAATGAAACCCAGTTTGTTAGTGTTGTGCCCAAAAATCCAGTCATGAGATGATTGTATTTTTGCTCATTGAGTCATGATATTTTATTGAGGCATTAATCCAGCAATTATGTTTGTTGTTTTGTTTCTGCGTAACGTAATAAACATAATTGTAACCCTAGAATAATGATATTCTTAAATGTCCCTAGTCCAGTATTATTGTGGAGCGGGTTGCAATAATACATAATGACTAGCATATGTGGAGACTAATATGAGATATGTAGTCTACATATGGGTACAAGTTGGAGAACTTGTGTACTGGACCGACCCACCATGAGAACACTTCATGGATCGTTATATGAGTGTCATAAGTGATTCTCATAGTGATCATGGTATATGTAGTCCTTCGACCTAAGATCATCAAGGTTCCCTACATGTGAGTCACATACTTTGATACTTTCCTTTGTTGCTCGTAACTGAGTGAACTTGAAGGAGGTCATTGGGTATGTCACATATCATGCGGAGGGATTTGTATGATCAAGATGGGATTTGTCCCTCCTATGTAACGGGAGTGATATCTTTGGGCCCCTTGATAGAGTGAGACTTTGAAAATGCATGGCCATGCTCCGATGAGTTGATATATGATATCAATGTCATCAGTTTAAGTTAGTCTACTCGGTAATCAAGAAACCAAAGATTGGGCTATACGAGAGTGACACATTCCATGTCCCGTGCTTAGTCTTGATATCTTGGACAAAGGGACAATGGCATATATCGGTGATGATCATAAAGGTTTAGTCGATTCACCGACAATCTTGTCACTTGGGTAGCAATGATGTGTTGCTAGACACCGCTCACTGCTTATGATCATAAATGTGATTTATGATCATTGCCAACATGGCAAGAGCCTATTGGGTCGCACACGTAGAGCTATTTGGATCATTAGAGTGCATGGGCTAATTATTTGGGTTATGGTTTCACTTTAATTTCGTATTAATAATGGGCCAAGGAGTTGAGCCATTATTAAGCCCGAAATTAAATCCTAATTGGATTAGGGCTTTGAAACCCATTAGGCCTGGAAGTTGAGTCTCACTATAAATACAACTTTTAAGTGAGAAATTCGCAGGTCTCCTTGCCCTAGCCTCCCAAAAGGACAGCCGCACTCTTCTCTTGCAATTCCTTGGAGGACGCAAGCTAGCACTGCGAGCGCAAGAGAAACGCATCTGCCGGGACGTGGTGGAAGCGTGGTGATCCCGAGAGGCTCGTGTGGATACCATAGAGAGCCTGAACACGTCAACTGTTCAGGTTTTGTGATTCGACTCTATAGTTGAGTGAGAGATCTCAACCGAAAATTAGGTATGAAATTTTCGAACACCCGGTTTACCCCGTTTCACTTGGATCCTGGAGGGTTTCGGTTAAATTCCGCTGCGCTGTTTGGCTCCCGAAACCCAACACAGTTTGCACATTAGGGAGGTCCAATTCAACTTCAAAGTTGCGATTTGCGAGTTATTGCTGGTTCAAAAGCAGTTGCGGTATTTGGGCATATCTTTGGCCTTAGATGTCCGTTTTATGTGGTTCAGGTGTCATTTGAAAGCTAAGAAAGAGAGCTACAACTTTAATTTTTTGCATTTTGAGAAATTATGGTTGCATCAAGTTTGAATTTCGGCTTGAAGTTGAAGACACAAGCAAGAACCATATGAGAAGACCATTTTGGGGTTTTTATGGCCAATCTTATTTTGTAACGTATTTTATTTTAGTTTCCTATTTATTTACATTATTTAGGATGTTATTTAAGCCATGGAAGTGATTTAGGTCACTTAGGACAAAGGGAATTCTCTGCACACCTTAAACATTTGTTAGAGTCCTAGTTTGACTAGGTTTTCTTGAGTCCTTTGTAACTAGGTTTCCTAGGTGACTTGGGCTGCGAATTTTGCTGAGATTTTTACCCTAGTTTAGGCCTATATAAAGGCACATATTCTGGATGTAAACACACAGATTATTTCCAAAATAATATTGCTCTTTGGAGAGGTTTTCTCTTTGGTTCTTGGTGGACTGCCTTGGTGCACAAGAGTGCTTGTGTTCTTGGAGTTCTATACTTCTTCTTTCTAATCACAGGTATATTAGGGGTGGGGGTCTTCAAACCTAGTCTTTTTGATGTCTGGTGGAGCTTGAATCATATCTTGGGCACGTTTCATGGTCTTTATACCATCGGGGTTCGCATCAAAAAGAGTTGTGAATGTTTCCATTTCATTCCAAACAAGTTGTGAATGTTTCCATTTCATTCAGAAAGAAGATGTGAATGTTTCCATTTTATTCCTAACCAATTATGAATGTTTCAATTTCATCCCAAACTAGTTGTGACTGTTTCCATTTCATTCCAAACAAGTTGTGAATGTTTCCATTTCATTCAAACTAGTTGTGAATGCTTCCATTCATTGGAAACATGTTGTAAATGTTTCCATTTCCTTCCAAACCAGTTGTCAATGTTTCCATTTTATTCCAAATGAGTTGTGCATGTTTCCATTTCATTCCAAACTTGTTGTGAGTGTTTCCATTTCATTCCTAACTAGTTGTAAATGTTTCCATTTCAATCAGAAACAAGATGTGAATGTTTCCATTTTATTCCTAAAAAGTAGTGATTGTTTCCATTTTGACCCAAACAAGTTGGGACTGTTTCCATTTCATTCCAAACAAGTTGTGAATGTTTCCCTTTCATTCCAAACTTGTTTTGAATGTTTCCATTTCATTCAAACTAGTTGTTAATGTTTCCATTCATTGGAAACATGTTGTGAATGTTTCCATTTCATTCAAAACTAATTGTAAATATTTCCATTCATTCCAAACTAGTTGTGAATGTTTCCATTTCATTCCAAAGGAGTTGTGAATGTTTCCATTTCATTCGAAACTTGTTGTGAATGTTTCCATTTCATTCCAAAACAAGTTGCGAATGTTTCCATTTCATTCCAAACTAGTTGTGAATGTTTTTCATTCCAAACAAGTTGTGAATGTTTCCATTCATTCCAAACTAGTTGTGAATGTTTCCATTTCACTCCAAAACAACCCAGGAACGTTTCCATTTTATTCCAACACAAGTTGTGAATGTTTCCATTTCATTACACAATAGTTGTGATTGTTTCCCTTTCACTCCAAATGAGTTGTGAATCCATTTCATTCCAAACTTGTTGTGAATGTTTCCATTTTATTGCAAACTAGTTATGAATGTTTCCATTCATTCCAAACTAGTTGTGAATGTTTCCATTTCTTTGCAAAACAAGTTTCAAATGTCTCCATTTAATTCCAAACAAGTCATGAATGTTTCCATTCCATTCCAAACAAGTTGTGAATGTTTCCATTTCATTCCAAACAAGTTGTGAATGGTTCCATTTCATTCCGAACAAGTTGTGAATGTTTCCATTTCATTCAAACTAGTTGTCAATCTTTCCATTCATTGGAAACATGTTGTGAATGTTTCCATTTCATTCAAAACTAATTGTAAATATTTCCATTCATTCCAAACTAGTTGTGAATTTTTCCATTTCATTCCAAAGAAGTTGTGAATGTTTCTATTTCATTCCAAAAGAGTTGTGAATGCTTCCATTTCATTCCAAACTTGTTGTGAGTGTTTCCATTTCATTGCTAACTAGTTGTGAATGTTTTCATTTCATTCAGAAAGAAGATGTGAATGTTTCAATTTTATTCCTAACAAGTTGTGAATGTTTCCATTTCATCCCAAACTAGTTATGACTGTTTCCATTTCATTCGAAACAAGTTGTGAATGTTTCCATTTCATTCCAAACTTGTTTTGAGTGTTTCAATTCATTGGAAACATGTTGAAAATGTTTCCATTTCCTTCCAAACCAGTTGTGAATGTTTCCATTTCATTCCAAATGAGTTATGCATGTTTTCATTTCATTCCAAACTTGTTGTGAGTGTTTCCATTTCATTCCAAAACTAGTTGTGAATGTTTCCATTTCATTCCAAAACAAGTTTCGAATGTCTCCATTTCATTCCAAACTAGTTGTGAATGTTTCCATTCCATTCCAAATAAGTTGTGAATGTTTCCAATTCATTCCAAACAAGTTGTGAATGTTTCCATTTCATTCCAAACTTGTTGTGAATGTTTCCTTTTCACTCGAACTAGTTGTGAATGTTTCCATTTCATTCCAAACTTGTTTTGAATGTTTCCATTTCATTCAAACCAGTTGTGAATGTTTCCATTCATTCCAAACTTGTTGTGAATGTTTCCATTTCACTCCAAAACAAGTTGCGAATGTTTCGATTTCAATCCAAACAGGTTGTGAATGTTTCCATTTCATTCCAAACACATTGTGAATGTTTCCATTCATTCCAAACTAGTTGTGAATGTTTCCATTTCACTCCAAAACAACCTGGGAATGTTTCTATTTCATTCCAAACAAGTTGTGAAAGTTTCCGTTGTTAGTGTTGTGCCCAAAAAGCCAATCATGAGATGATTGTATTTTTGCACATTGAGTCATGATATTTTATTAAGGCATTAATCCAGCAATTATGTTTGTTGTTTTGTTTCTGCATAACTTAACAAACATAATTGTAACCCTAGAATAATGATATTCTTAAACGTCCCTAGTCTAGTATTATTGTGGAGTGGGTTGCAATAATACATAACGACTAGCATATGTGGAGACTAATATGAGATATTGATACGATCAAAGAAGGCACAACCAAGGAAGGCAAGGACCCACTGAAAGTTTCTAGTGGACCATTGACAAGGAAAAAGGCTAAGGAGCTCACTAGTGCACTTCAAGCTCGGATGTTGACAGATTAGCGATGTTCTGGTAGAAAAATCATATCTGGAGCTACACATATTGTAATGGAGTGATTCTTGATTCATTGGAAAGCTAACATCTGGAGCTACAAATCATATGAAGACTATGAAACCCAGTTTGCACGTTAAGGAGGTCCAATTTAGCTTCAAAGTTGTGATTTACGAGTTATCGCTGGTTCAGAAGCAGTTGCAGTATTTTGGGAATATCTTTCTATTTAGAAGTCCATTTTGTGTGACTCAAGTGTGGTTTCGAAGCTAAGAAAGGGATCTACAACTTTCATGTTTTACATTTTGATAAATCATGGCTGCATGAAGTTCGAATTGCAGCTTGAAGTTGAAGACACAAGCAGGAACCACCTGAGAAGACTATTTTGGGTTTTTATGCCCAATCTTGTGCTGTAACGCATCTTATTTTATTTTCCTAATTATTTACATTATTTAGGAAGTTATTTAGGCTATGGAATAGTTTTAAATCGTTTTGGACAAGTGGCATACGCTGCATTCATTAAACTTATTCAAACTAGGAATTAGAGTCCTAATTTGACTAGGATTTCCTATGTCTTTGTATCTAGGATTCCTAAGGGATTTAGGCTGCGAATTTTGCCCAGCTTTTAACCCTAGTTTAGGCCTATATAAAGGCACATATTCTGGATGTAAACACACAGAAAAATTTCGAAATAATATTGCTCTTTGGAGAGGTTTTCTCTTTGGTTCTTTGTGGACTGCCTTGGTGCACAAGTGTGCTTGTGTTCTTGGAGTTCTATACTTCTCGTTTCTAATCACAGGTTGATTATGGGTGGGGGTTTTAAACCCAGTCTTTTTGATGTCTTGTGGAGCTTGAATCTCATCTTGGGCGCGTTTCATGGTCTTTATACCATAGGGGTTCGCATCAGATATGTAGTCTACATATGGGTACAAGTTGTAGAACTTGTGTACTGGACCGACCCACCATGAGAACACTACATGGATCATTATATGAGTGTCATAAGTGATTCTCATAGTGATCATGGTATATGTAGTCCTTCGACCTAAGATCATCGAGGTTCCCTACATGTGAGTCACATACTTTGATACTTTCCTTTGTTGCTCGTAATTGAGTGGACTTGAAGGAGGTCATTGGGTATGTCACATATCATGCGGGGGGATTTGTATGATCAAGATGGGATTTGTCCCTCCTATGTAACGGGAGTGATATCTTCGGGCCCCTTGATAGAGTGAGACTTAGAAAATGCATGGCCATGCTCGGATGAGTTGATATACGATATCAATTTCATCAGTTTAAGTTAGTCTACTCGGTAATCAAGAAACCAAAGATTGGGCTATACGAGAGTGACACATTCCATGTCTCGTGCTTAGTCTTGATATCTTGGACAAAGGGACAATGGCATATATCGGTGATGATCATAAAGGTTTAGTCGAATCATCGACAATCTTGTCACTTGGGTAGCAATGATGTGTTGCTAGACACCGCTCATTGCTTATGATCATAAATGTGATTTATGATCATTACCAACATAATAAGAGCCTATTGGGTCGCACACATAGAGCTATTTGGATCATCAGAGTCCATGGGCTAATTATTTGGGTTATGGTTTCACTTTAATTTCGTATTAATAATGGGTCCAAGAGTTGAGCCATTATTCAGCCCGAAATTAAATCCTAATTGGATTAGGGCTTTGAAACCCATTAGGCCTGGAAGTTGAGTCTCACTATAAATACAACTTCTAGTGAGAAATTCGTAGGTCTCCTTGCCTAGCCTCCAAAAAGGACAGCCGCACTCTTCTCTTGCAATTCCTTGGAGGATGCAAGCTAGCACTGCGAGTGCCAGAGAAACACATCTGCCGAGACGTGGTGGAAGCGTGGTGATCCCGAGAGGCTCGTGTGGATACCATAGAGAGCCTGAACACGTCAACTGTTCAGGTTTTGTGATTCGACTCTACAGTTGAGTGAGAGATCTCAACCGACAATTAGGTATGAAAATTTTTGAACACCCGGTTTACCCCATTTCACTTGGATCTTGGAGGATTTCGGTTAAATTCTGCTGCGCTATTTGGCTCCCGAAACCCAACATCCGTTTCACTACAAACTAGTTGTGAATGTCTCCCTCTCATTCCAAATGAGTAGTGAATGTTTCCATTTCATTCCAAATGTTGTTGTGAATGTTTCCATGTCATTCCAAACTAGTTGGGAATGTTTCAATTCATTCCAAACAAGTTGTGAATGTTTCCATTTCATTCCAAAACAAGTTTCAAATGTCTCCATTTCATTCCAAACTAGTTGTGAATGTTTCCATTCCATTCCAAACAAGTTTTGAATGTTTCCAATTCATTCCAAACAAGTTCTGAAAGTTTCCATTTCATTCCAAACTAATTGTGAATGTTTCCTTTTCACTCGAACTAGTTATGAAAGTTTCCATTTCATTCCAAACTTGTTTTGAATGTTTCCATTTCATTCAAACCAGTTGTGAATGTTTCCATTCATTCCAAACTTGTTGTGAATGTTTCCATTTCACTCCAAAACAAGTTGCGAATGTTTCGATTTCAATCCAAAGAAGTTGTAAATGTTTTCATTTCATTCCAAACAAGTTGTGAATGTTTCCATTCATTCCAAACTAGTTGTGAATGTTTCCATTTCACTCCAGAACAACCTGGGAATGTTTCCATTTCATTCCAAACAAGTTGTGAATGTTTCCGTTTCATTACAAACTACTTGTGAATGTTTCCCTTTCATTCCAAATGAGTTGTAAACGTTTCCATTTCATTCCAAACTAGCTGTGAATGTTTCCAATCATTCCAAAACTAGTTGTTAATGTTTCCATTTCATTCCAAAACAAGTTTCGAATGTCTCCATTTCATTCCAAACTAGTTGTGAATGTTTCCATTCCATTCCAAACAAGTTGTGAATGTTTCCATTTCATTCCAAACAAGTTGTGAATGTTTCCATTTCATTCCGAAAAGTTGTGAATGTTTCCATTTCATTCAAACTAGTTGTTAATGTTTCCATTCATTGGAAACATGTTGTGAATGTTTCCGTTTCACTCAAAACTAATTGTAAACATTTCCATTCATTCCAAACTAGTTTCGAATTTTTCCATTTCATTCCAAAGAAGTTGTGAATGTTTCCATTTCATTCCAAAAGAGTTGTGAATGTTTCCATTTCATTCCAAACATGTTGTGAATGTTTCCTTTTCATTCCAAACAAGTTGTGAATGTTTCCATTTCATTCCAAACAAGTTGTGAATGTTTCCATTTATTCCAAACTAGCTGTGAATGTTTCCATTTCACTCCAAAACAAGCTGAGAATGTTTGCATTTCATTCCAAACAAGTTGTGAAAGTTTCCCTTTCATTCCAAATGAGTTGTGAATGTTTCCATTTCATTCCACACTTGTTGTGAACGTTTCCATTTCATTCCAAACTAGTCGTGAATGTTTCTATTCATTCCAAACTAGTTGTGAATGTTTCCATTTCCTTCCAAAACAAGTTTCGAATGTCTCCATTTAATTCCAAAGTAGTTGTGAATGTTTCCATTCCATTCCAAATAAGTTGTGAATGTTTCCATTTCATTCCAAACAAGTTGTGAATGTTTCCATTTCATTCTGAACAAGTTGTGAATGTTTCCATTTAATTCAAACTAGTTGTGAATGTTTCCATTCATTGGAAACATGTTGTGAATGTTTCCATTTCATTCAAAACTAATTGTAAATATTTCCATTCATTCCAAACTAGTTGTGAATTTTTCCATTTCATTCCAAAGAAGTTGTGAATGTTTCCATTTCATTCCAAAAGAGTTGTGAATGTTTCCATTTCATTCAAAACTTGTTGTGAGTGTTTCCATTTCATTCCTAACTAGTTGTGAATGTTTCTATTTCATTCAGAAAGAAGATGTGAAAGTTTCCATTTTATTCCTAACAAGTTGTGAATGTTTCCATTTCATCCCAAACTAGTCGTTGACTGTTTCCATTTCATTCCAAACAAGTTGTGAATGTTTCCATTTCATTCAAACTAGTTGTGAATGTTTCCATTCATTGGAAACATAATATAAATGTTTCCATTTCCTTCCAAACCAGTTGTGAATGTTTCCATTTCATTCCAAATGAGTTGTGCATGTTTCCATTGTTGGAATTCTTGGCGCACCAAGATCCTTTTAAGGTAGGATTTGAGCTCATTGAGCTAACTCTAGCTTGAACAGCTATCTAAGGTAGCTAGAAGTAGTTCCCTTTAGCTCAAGTTAGCTTATGTCAGCTCACTGCAGCTATAAGTAGCTCAGAGTAGCTGGACTTCAGCTCAGTTCACTTCAGCTCAGAGTAGCTAACTCTAGCTCAAGGTCAGCTCTAGGAGCTGGACCTCAGTTCATGGTGCTTGGTTGGAGCTAAAAGGAGCTTAATGGTGCATAAGTAGTATAATGAGCTAGCTTTGTGCCAGCTCACCTTGCTTTTAGCTCAAAACCATCAAGAGACACATCTTTTGTGTAAAGGTATGTCTCTTCATCAAAAGAGATGACTATTGGCTAAAAGAACATGTCCTTTCCTCCAAAGGAAGTGTTCCTTGAGTGAAAAGACATGTATATTCAGCCATGAGGGTGGTTGGGGTGGTTATTGCACCAAGAGTGATGTCCTATGACTTCAAGGGACATGTATTTTCGCCCATAAGGTAGTTATGGGGTGGTTATAGGCTAAAGGAAGTGTTCCTTGGCTAAAAGACATGTATTTTCGCCGATAAGGTAGTTATGGGTGGTTATAGGCCAAAGGAAGTGTTCCTTGGCTAAAAGACATGTATTTTCGCCACCATACATGACCCTTAGCCAAAGGAAGTGTTCTTTGGCTTAAAAGACACCTTTCTTGGTGTAAAGGTGTGCCTTTTGGTCATCTATAAATAGCCTTTAGTGGCTGGCCATTTTAAGCTCGAATTTGCACTCTATTTGCTCTATTTTCTTGAGAGAAAATTGTTCTCCTCTTATTTCCTTTAGAGGCCGAAATATTAAGCACTTCTTGAGAGCATTGTGGGTGGATTTACATAGAGATTGTTCATCTCTATTCAAGCTTCAAGGTGCCCCTCTAAGATCAAGTTCTCCCTCAAGTTTTCACCAAAGATAACCAAGAAGAAAGGTGCACATTCTCTCTTGGTTTAGTAGCATGCTAGGTTTGAATTATTTACATGAATGTTCTTAGTAGCATGCTAGGATTTATTTGACACAACATGTATGTAAAATTGATATGTTATATAGCATGTTATATCAACTGCATGAATAATATGTTAAAGAATTAGTATTATGTATATCTATATCCATGTTGAATTCAAATGAACAAATATGCATGTGGCATATATATGAGTAGATAACATAAAAGTATGTTATCATAAGATCCTGAAAATCTTCAATTGGTATCAGAGCCTAGGTCATGAAAAGGTATATGTTGCATGTAGTAAGCATGATTTAGGATCATACATATGTGTATGATTTTGATAAAGGCTAACGAAGGATATGTGTATGAAGCAATGAAGGCATGTTTATGTATTTCTGATCGAATGCTATATGCATCTCTTTTGCCATATATGAGCATGTTAGAAGTTGTTTCATACACATGTTGCTTTGTTGAGTCTTGTTGTGTAAATTGAACTAAAACATGTGAATTGCATCAATGTAGATGGCTTGTAAGAATATAGTTGCAGAATTAAACCGTGACCTCAAATTGGATGGTGAAAACTATTCAATTTGGCAACAGAAGGTCAAATTCATTTTAACTGAGCAAGATACTCTTGATGTGCTCACTCAAGAGATCATGCCTCCTGCTGAGGCATACCTTAAGAAGAACTCTATGTGTAGAGTCACTCTCCTCTCCACTATGGTGGATGAGATTATGGTGGAATTCTCCATGCTTGAGGGGGCTAAGGCCATATGGGACTCAGTCAAGGCCAAGTATGGAGATGTTTCTATAGAGAAACAGCACTCAATGATTCTCAGGTTTGAGAATTATGTGAAGCGTGCTAATCACTCTATGAGTGGTCATTTGCATGAGATGACACGCATGATCCACCAACTCAAGACAGCAGGGCATGTGCTCACTGATGAGCAACAAGTGCAAGCAATAATCCATTCCTTGCCCGATGAGGAATGGCAGTTGATGAAGGTCAACTTACGCCATAACCCTCAAATAATGTCATTTGATGACATTGCTCGTCACCTCCTCCTTGAGGCTGAGGTGATGGCCCTCAAGGACCATTCCAAGGCATATGTTGCCTCATCCTCTATCCAGAAGGGATGGAAGAAGAGTGGTGGCAAAGGAGGGCCAGGGAAGGGCAAGGGAAAAGGTCCTGCTTCCGAGAAAAAGTTCAAAAAGAAGCGAGACATAAGCAAGCTGAAGTGCTTCAACTATGGGTATAAAGGACACTTTGCAAAGGATTGCAAGGGTCCACCCAAGGTACATACATACCCTTCTACTTCCATTGTACATGTTGTGTCATGTACATTACTAACTGAGTGCAATTCTTTGTGGATTGTAGACTCGGGAGCAACAGACCACATAGCTCGGGACAAGTCCTGGTTTGTGGCCTACAGGAAGCTCTCAAAAGGAGCTAAGCATGTTTCAGTGGGAAATGATGCTAGGCTGGAAGTGGAAGGCATAGGAACATGTAGAATTCCTATAGATATTGGATATTTGTAACTAATAGATGTATTGTATGTACCAAACATTTTTAGAAATTTGATTTCTATAAGTTCTATGTTGAAGTACAATTATTGCTTTAAATTCTTTAATAATAATGTGTCTATTATTAAAGATGATCAGATAGTATGCACTTGTTCAGTTAATAATGGGCTTTATGAGTTAAAGCCAACTAACCATTCTGTTGCAAGTCCTAGTTGCTATGTGACAGAGGTCACAAATGAAATGAGATGGCATGAGAGGTTGGGTCATATTGGTCAAGATAGAATGAACAAGCTAGCAAAGAATGGCTTGCTAGGTTCCTTGACCAAGGTTGTCCTTCCAAGTTGCCAGTCATGCCTAGAGGGCAAAGCCACAAGAAAGCCTTTTGGCAAAGCAACTAGGAGAGGTGAGGCACTAAGTTTAGTTCACTCTGACCTATGTGGGCCAATGAAGGTTGAATCTAGAAATGGATTCAAGTATTTCATCACATTCACAGATGATTACACTCGATTCACCCACATCTACCCACTAAGAAACAAGGCAGAGGCCTTGGCATGCTTTGAGAAGTATGTACACTTGGTTGAAAACCAAGTAGGTAAGAAGGTTAAGTCATTGAGGACAGATAGGGGTGGAGAGTATACATCAAATGCATTCAAGGCATTTTGTGACTTGAAGGGTATTGAAAGGTAGTTCACTCTTCCTTGGACACCCCAACAGAATGGAGTGTCTGAGAGGAAGAATAGAACTCTTATGGACATGGTACGTTCCATGATGGCAAAGGCCAACTTAGACATCACTTATTGGAGTGATGCACTGTTATGTGCAGTTCATGTCCTTAATAGAGTACCCACCAAGAATGTGAACTCTTCTCCATATGAGTTATGGAAGAAGAAAACTCCTAATCTAAGCTATTTACGCCCTTGGGGTTGTTTGGCTTATGTTCACATAACGGACCAGCCTTTGGGAATGTTTGGCCCAAGAGGGAGGAGGTGTGCCTTCCTTGGTTATGCTGAACAATCTAGGGGTTATGTGTTCTTGGATATAAGTCACTAAACTAGGAACATCTTTGATGCAAGGAATGCTAACTTTGTAGAGGATGAGTTCCCCAAAGTTGGTGAGCGTGGTGACTTAACCTCATTAAGCCAGATCCTAGATGAGGATCAACCAAGTGTCATAAGGACACCTGGGACACATGCACCTACTCTAGAGGGAGTACCTCAACCACATGGAGCAATGGCTCCAGAAATGCCTGTTGTTGTGGACCAACATGAGCAAGACTTCCAAGAGGAAGGTTTTGTTCAAGAGGGAGTTGAGGATACTCAAGATTAAAATGTTGAGCCTCAAGAGATGGAGCATGAGTTGCCTCCCTCTCAACCTACATTGAGAAGATCAATGAGGAAATTTGGACCACCTAAAGAATGGTGGATCTTGGATAGTAAGGCAAATTTGGTTGCATCTGAGATAGATGAACCAAGTAACATTAAGGAGGCTCTTGAGGGTGCACAGAGGGAAGAGTGGCTAAATGCAATGAAGGATGAGTTGCATTCAATGCATCTCAATGGGGTTTAGGAGCTAAGTGATCTTCCTCCAGGCCGTAAGGCAATTGGGAACAAGTGGGTTCTCAAGATCAAGGTGAACTCTGATGGAAGTATCGAAAGATACAAGGCCCGTTTGGCGGCCAAGGGTTTTACACAGAAGGAGGGTGTTGATTTCAAAGACACCTTCTCTCCTGTTGTAAAATTCACTTCCATCAGGATATTACTTGCCATCGTGGCAAATCTGGACCTAGAGTTACATCAGATGGATGTAAAGACCGCCTTTCTCAATGGTGATTTGAGTGAGGAGATATATATGAGACAACCTGAGGGGTTTGTCCAAAAGGGTCAAGAGGACAAGGTATGTAGACTGAAGAAGTCTATCTATGGTCTTAAGCAAGCTTCAAGACAGTGGTACTTGAAGTTTCACCATGCAATCACAAGCTATGGCTTTGTGATGATGCATGAAGACCATTGTGTATACTTGTACTCTTTTGGGTCTAGTTTTGCAATATTGACTCTATATGTAGATGATATACTGATTGCAAGTAATGGGCTTGCGTTGTTAAGTACCATCAAGAAATGGTTGTCTTCCACCTTTGACATGGAGGACATGGGAGAGGCGGCCTTTATCCTAGGGGTTAAAATCCTGAGGGATAGAAAGGCAAGGCTATTGGCCCTTTCTCAAGAACCTTATATTGATAAGATTCTTGCAAGGTTCAACTTAACAAATGCAAAGCCCATGAGTACACCTCTTGCATATGGTTCCAAGATTGGAGAGGACTTGTGTCCTAAGACTCCAAAGGAGAAGGAAGAGATGGCTCAGGTCCCCTACCTAAGTGCCATTGGTAGCTTGATGTATGCCATGTTATGTACAACGCCAGACATCAGCCAAGCGGTTGGACTTCTAGCAAGATATTCTTCCAACCCTGGTCTAGAGCATTGGAAGAGTGTCAAGAGGATCCTAAGGTACCTCAAGGGTATTAAGGATTATTGGCTTTGTTACCAAGGTAAAGACCTTGGTTTATGTGGCTATTCTGATGCTGATTGGGGAGGAGATAGAGACTCCAGCAGGTCTACATCTGATTATATTTTCATGCTAAATGGTGGGGCTACTACTTGGTGTAGTAAGAAGCAAACTTGTACAGCATTGTCCACAATGGAGGCTGAATTTGTTTCATGTGCCTCAGCTGTACAAGATGCCCTTTGGCTAGGTTATTTCCTTAAAAATTTGGAGTCCAGGGTTTCTATTGAGAAGCCTATTTGATACGATCAAAGAAGGCACAACCAAGGAAGGCAAGGACCCACTGAAGGTTTCTAGTGGACCATTGACAAGGAAAAATGCTAAGGAGCTCACTAGTGCACTTCAAGCTCGGATGTTGACAGATTGGTGATGTTCTGGTAGAAAAATCATATCTTGAGATAAACAGATCGGAATTGAGTAATTCTTGGTTCATTGGAAAGATAACATCTGGAGCTACAAGTCATATGAAGACCATGAAACACAGTTTGCACGATAACGAGGTCCAATTTAGCTTCAAATTCGCGATTTACGAGTTATCGCTGGTTCAGAAGCAGTTGCAGTATTTTGGGAATATCTTTCGATTCAGAAGTCCATTTTGTGTGATTCAAGTGTGGTTTCGAAGCTAAGAAATAGATCTACAACTTTTATGCTTTGAATTTAGAGAAATCATTGCTGCATCAAGTTCGAATTTCAGCTTGAAGTTGGAGACACAAGCTAGAATCACCCAAGAAGGCTATTTTGGAGTTTTTATGGCCAATCTTGTTTTGTAACGTATTTTATTTTATTTTCATATTTATTTACATTATTTAGGATGTTATTTAGGCCATGGAATTGATTCAGGTCATTTAGGATAAAAGGAATTCGCTGCACACCTTAAACATGTGTTAAAAGTGTGTTAGAGTCCTAGTTTGACTAGGTTTTCTTGAGTCCTTTGTAACTAGGTTTCCTAGGTGACTTGGGCTGCGAATTTTGCCCAGCTTTTAACCCTAGTTTAGGCCTATATAAAGGCACATATTCTGGATGTAAACATACAGAAAAATTGCCGAAATAATATTGCTCTTTGGAGAGGTTTTCTCTTTGGTTCTTGGCGGACTGCCTTGGTGCACAAGTATGCTTGTGTTCTTGGAGTTCTATACTTCTCGTTTCTAATCACAGGTTGATTAGGGGTGGGGGTCTTCAAACCCAGTCTCTTTGATGTCTTGTGGAGCTTGAAAACATCTTGGGCGAGTTTCATGGTCTTTATACCATCGGGGTTCGCATCACTATTACTATCTACAGTGATAGTATGGCAGCCATGGCTTATACCAAGGACCACAAATGCCATGGAAAAACCAAGCACATTAGCAAGAAATATCACTTTGTGCGGGATGCAATTGAAGAGGGTGAAGTTAGGATTGGGTACATTTCTACAGACCTGATGGTGGCATATCCTCTCACTAAGCCATTGCCACCGCTTGTATTTGCTCGACATGTTAGAGCAATGGGTCTTAGAAGATTGTGAATGTTGGATGTACTTCACCTCTTTGGTGTCACACATTTTATGTATTTCTTTGAAATAATACAGGTTATTTCATGAAATAGTCAGTTCAATTTTATGAAACACAACGAACAAATGAACATGTCAAACATAGGCAGAGGATGACTTTCTCACACAAGTCATCCGCCCTTGATCTTTGTGTAAGATTAAGGATGAGACTGGCTAAAGACTTAAATGAAACTTAAGTGAATGATACATTTAAGTGGGAGTCATGCTCCAACACATGACACTTTAGCTTTTATGGTCGCCTTGATTATGAGTAATCAAGATTCAATGCTTTGGTGCATTCAGTTTGTATGACCATTCATACATCCTAGCCTATGTTAGTTGTAAGCTAGGGCTTACATGGAGAAGTTTCATGGTTATTGACATGTCCTCCTTTTATATGTTAAAAGGAGTACACTTCATGGTGTTTTAAGAGGGAGAAATGACACACTCCTCAATTGGAATGGAGATCACTCCAAGTGGGAGTGACATGAGTAAAACACCTTAGAAGTGTATTATGGAACTTTAATGGATGTGTTTCCAAGTGTTCCATGACCATGAAATACGACCAAAGAAGAATTTAAGCAAGTTGTCTCTATTATTGCTTAGTGTGAGGTTCTTCGAATCAGACTCTTAGTGACTATGGCTTGCTATTAGGAAGTTGAGTTAATTATGATTACTTTGATTGTTTGTCGAAGGTCTTAGAGAAATGAGACTGGAGTATCCTCCTTTTGGGTAATCATGTTAACTCATTGACCTAAGTAGTTGAAGCTAAAAGGAAAGACATTAAGATGATACACGTTCACTAAATTCAATCTTGGGCCCACATATTACTATGAGTAGTATGCTAGATTGAATGACAAGTGATTGAAATGAGTACTCAATGCTTAATACAATCATGGATTTCAAGGAGTTGAAATTCTAAGAAAGAGACTGATTGTGATTAAGAAGTGTATCATATGTCTGGGGTCTGGGAGGCATAGTTTGATCAAGCAAGCTTGATGTGTTTAAGCAACACACTTGAATTTGATGTGTTCAAAGGAAAGTTTGAAGAAGTTCAAACTATGAGGAGAGGACAATCTTCTATTGAGAGTCTAACAACCTCAATAGATTGAGTACATTTCTACAGACCTGATGGTGGCAGATCCTCTCACTAAGCCATTGCCACCACTTGTATTTGCTCGACACGTTAGAGCAATGGGTCTTAGAAGAATGTAAATGTTGGATGTACTTCACCTCTTTGGTGTCACACATGTTATGTATTTCTTTGAAATAATACAGATTATTTTATGAAATACTCAATTCAATTTTGTGAATCACAATGAACAAATGAACATGTCAAACATAGGCAGAGGATGACTTTCTCACACAAGTCATCCGCCCTTGATCTTTGTGTAAGATTAAGGATGAGACTGGCTAAAGACTTAAATGAAACTTAAGTGGATGATACATTTAAGTCGGAGTCATGCTCCAACACATGACACTTTAGCTTTTATGGTCGCCTTGATTATGAGTAATCAAGATTCAATGCTTTGGTGCATTCAGTTTGTATGACCATTCATACAACCTAGCCTACGTTAGATGTTGTGAATGTTTCCATTTCATTCCAAACTAGTTGTGAATGTTTCCATTCATTCCAAACTAGTTGTGAATGTTTCCATTTCATTCCAAAACAAGTTTCGAATGTTTCCATTTCATTCCAAATAAGTTGTGAATGTTTCCATTTCATTCCGAACAAGTTGTGAATGTTTCCATTTCATTCAAACTAGTTGTTAATGTTTTCATTCATTGGAAACATGTTGTAAATGTTTCCATTCATCCAAAACTAATTGTAAATATTTCCATTCATTCCAAACTAGTTGTGAATTTTTTCATTTCATTCCAAAAAAGTTGTGAATGTTTCCATTTCATTCCAAAAGAGTTGTGAATGTTTCCATTTTATTCCAAACTTGTTGTGAGTGTTTCTATTTCATTCCTAACTAGTTGCGAATGTTTCCATTTCATTCAGAAAGAAGATGTGAATGTTTCCATTTCATTCCAAACTCGTTGAGAATGTTTCCTTTTCACTCAAACTAGTTGTGAATGTTTCTATTTCATTCCAAAGAAGTTGTGAATGTTTCCATTTCATTCCAAAAGAGTTGTTAATGTTTCCATTTCATTCCAAACTTGTTTTGAATGTTTCCATTTAATTCAAACCAGTTGTGAATGTTTCCATTTCATTCCAAACTTCTTGTGAATGTTTCCATTTCATTCCAAAACAAGTTGCGAATGTTTCCATTTCATTCCAAACTAGTTGTGAATGTTTCCATTTCATTCCAAACAAGTTGTGAATGTTTCCATCCATTCCAAACTAGTTGTGAATGTTCCCATTTCACTGCAAAACAACCTGGCAATGTTTCAATTTCATTCCAAACAAGTTGTGAATTTTTCCGTTTCACTACAAACTACTTGTGAATGTTTCCCTTTCATTCCAAATGAGTTGTGAATGTTTCCATTTCATTCCAAACTTCTTCTGAATGTTTCCATTTCATTCCAAACTAGTTGTGAATGTTTCCATTCATTCCAAACTTGTTGTGAATGTTTCCATTTCGTTCCAAAACAAGTTTCGAATGTCTCCATTTCATTCCAAACTAGTTGTGATACGACCAAAGAAGGCACAACTAAGGATGGGAGCTGCTGGAACATGGAAGGAATCATATGGAGATGATGGCCAAGCTTGGATGTTGACAGACTGGCGATATTCTGGTAGAAAAATCATATCTTGAGCTAAACGGATCAGACTTGTGTAATTCTTGATTCATTGGAAAGCTAACATCTGGAGCTACAAATCATATGAAGACCGTGAAACCCAGTTTTCACGTTAAGGAGGTCCAATTTAGCTTCAAAGTCGCGATTTACGAGTGATCGCTGGTTCAGAAGAAGTTGCTGTATTTTGGTCATATCTTTGGATTCAGATGTCCGTTTTGTGTGGTTCAGGTGTCATTTCAAAGCTAAGAAAGATATATACAACTTTCATGCTTTTCATTTTGAGAAATAGTGGTTGTATCAAGTTTGAATTTCAGCTTGAAGTTGAAGACACAAGCAGGAACCACCTGAGAAGACTATTTGGGGGATTTCGGGTTTAATCTTGTATTTATATTTTATTTTCGTTCAAATCCTATTTAGATACATTATTTAGCAAGTTATTTAGGCTATGGAATAGTTTTAAATCGTTTTGGACAAGTGGCATACGCTGCATTCATTAAACTTGTTCAAACTAGGAATTAGAGTCCTAATTTGACTAGGATTTCCTATGTCTTTGTATCTATGATTCCTAAGGGATTTCGGCTGCGAATTTTGCCCAGCTTTTAACCCTAGTTTAGGCCTATATAAAGGCACATATTCTGGATGTAAATATACAGATTATTGCCGAAATAATATTGCTCTTTGGAGAGGTTTTCTCTTTGGTTCTTGGCGGACTGCCTTGGTGCACAAGTATGCTTGTGTTCTTGGAGTTCTATACTTCTCGTTTCTAATCACAGGTTGATTAGGGGTGGGGGTCTTCAAACCCAGTCTCTTTGATGTCTTGTGGAGCTTGAAAAACATCTTGGGCGCGTTTCATGGTCTTTATACCATCGGGGTTCGCATCAGTTGGTATCAGAGCCACAAGTTCCATTGAAGGACATATCTTTGTGTTCTTGTTTCTCTTCAGTTTTCTTTCAATTCTGTTCAGTAAATTCGTATTTAATTCTCTGTTTTAATCCTTTTTCTTCTTGTTTCAGGTCTGTCCTTTTTGTTCCATCCTTGTTAAAATCCGAAAATCACAAAAACAACAAAAAGAAGTCAATCCGTGTTGTCTAGTGTTCTCGGCTTCAATTCGTTTGTTCTTGTTCAGTTCTTATCTTTCTGTTTCGTGTCCAGCCCTATTAATCTCTCTTGTTTTCATTGTTTCCAGCATCCTAGAGTCAAGAAAACACCAAAAAAGAAGGATCCAAGTTGAGGAAGTTTCGGTATCAAAAGTTGTTTCAAAATTGTGCAAGTTTCAATAGTTTCTTGTTTTGGCCAAACTGAAAACTGACTTTTTGTCTTTGGCAGCAAGGAATTTCAAGGAGAACGTTTGTTTAGCATCAAAACAGCAAGCAAAAAGAGGAAAAAAAAAAGGAAAAAAAAAAGGAAGAAAAGAAAAGAAAAGAACAAAGAAAGGAAAGCTTGCAAAAAGAGAAGTTTTTACAAAGTGTTAAAAGTTTTGCGCCCCAAAACCTATCCCATTATTTTCCAGCCAAAAAGCTTTTTTTGTGGTTCTTGTGATCATCAATTGCAAGAGCTTCCTAGAGTCTTTTAAAGCTTGTTTAGCCCACCTCTTTTGGAGTCAAAATAGTTCTTCAAAAATTCAAGTTTTCTTGTGTGCTTTGAGGATAGTTTTCTTAGAACTTTTGAGAACTCTTTGAATAGCAATATCTCACTAACAAATTGAGTGCTTGAGTGTTCATCTTTTGAGTGAAACACGTGAGGTGAGTGTTTGTGAGGATCTTTGTTATTTTCAGGAGTATGGAGGGCCAAGAGGATAGGAAGATGGAAGTGAGGAACAATGATGAGCCAACCATGAGAGAGCTTCAAGAAACTCTCAATAGACTTGTTGGGAGGATTGAGGACATTGATTTGAGGTTGCCAAGGAGACCAAATCCCATCTTGCAACCAAGGAGAGGTCCAAGGAGAGAAGAACCCGAGGAGGAAGAAAGAGTTTGGCATGACCATGGGTTTCCAATGAGGTGTGAGCCAAGAAAGGATAACAACCTAAATTCCATCAAGCCTACCATTCCACCTTTCCAAGGGAGGAGTGATCCCGATGCATATTGGGAGTGGGAACAAAAGATTGAGATGGTGTTTGATTGCCATCGTTACTCCGAGAAAGAGAAGGTTAAATTGGCTACCATAAAGTTCACTAATTATGCTCTTGTATGGTGGAATCAGGATGTTACTTCTAGGAGAAGGAATGAGGAGGAGCCCATACATACATGGAGAGCCCTTAAAGCCTTAATGAGGAGGAGATTTGTGCCTAGCTCCTACTATAGAGATCGACGCTTAAAGCTTCAAAAGCTAGTGCAAGGCCAAAGAAGTGTGGAGGACTACCATAAAGACTTGGAGAGGACCTTGACCCGAGCCAACATCATGGAGGATGAGGAGACCACCATTGCTAGATTCATTAATGGTCTCAATCTTGAGATTGCCAATGAAGTGGAGATGGTGCCATATGTCAACATGTAGGATTTGCTTCATCATGCCATTAAGGCCGAGAGGAGCATCAAGAGAGCAAAGGCATCCAAGATGTGTCAAGGAGGAATTTCCACATGGAGAGGAGCATGGAGTAAGGATGTGAGAGAAGTGCCCAAGCCAAACATGGAGGCCACAAAAGGAGACTTGCCTCGGCCGCAACAAGAAAAGTCAATCATGCTTGTTCCACTTTCACCATAACAAGTTTTGGAGGATCAAAGAAAACTTCAAAGTGAGGTTGAGAGAAAAGAGAAAGAGGGGAAAGTTGAGGGCAAGAGTGATGAGGGGAAAGTTGAGAGAACAACCGAGAGATTAAGTGAGAAGAGTGAACATGAGGGGAAGAAGAGTGGAGAGTTCCTGAGAGAAGAAATTGAGTGCGAAGTTGAGAGAAGACAAGAGTGTAATGAACCTAAGCCGAGTGAAGAGAGAATGACCTACAGAGAAGCCATACTTTCATCTAACATAATGGAGTCTTCTTCTAGTGTTGTGTTGTCTTCTT
The DNA here is from genome assembly GCA_039654915.1 of Aquilaria yunnanensis. Lineage (NCBI taxonomy): Eukaryota > Viridiplantae > Streptophyta > Magnoliopsida > Malvales > Thymelaeaceae > Aquilaria > Aquilaria yunnanensis. The sequence goes on from CM077594.1 coordinate 48,852,617, forward strand.
TTCAGGACTTAATTGGAGATCAGCTACAAGAATCAAGTGAGTTGCTGCCCATCCAAGAAGTTGGTGTTCCTAATATTCCAAGCCATGTCCCATGCATTAAAACAACAAAGGAGGTTGAGAAGGAACAATTTGAGGTGAGTCCAAGTGATTTCATATGCAAAAGTTTGCCTGACATTGTTTCTTTTCCTATGTTTGAAGGGGATGAAATTAATGCAACTCTAACCGAAGCCATTAAGTGCAAAGGTGGAAATTTTGTGGTTCCAAAGGAAGATACTTGGAGACTAAGTCCAACCACTATAATGTCTTTCTTCCTTACAATTAGATATGATGTGGTTTTGCATGAAAATCTCAAAGAATGTGTGTTTGCTTGCAATGTTATTTTGACAAATGGTTTTCATGAAACTAGATTAAGAGAAGGTAGTAAGAATGAAACTTTGACAAAATATGGTTTTAAAGCCTCTAATTCTCTGGTTTTGTCAAGTCATCTTTGGAATTGCTTGAGTTTCTCTAAAGAAAAATCTGTTTTGGTGTCTTTGGTTTTTTATTTTGTTTGCTTTGCATCCATGTCACATTGTTTTGTTTTGTCTCAAGTTAAATCTACTTCTTTGGAATTTTGCATGCATAAATTGGTTGTTACCCATGCATTTCATACTTCTTTGATTTTCATTCATGTTCAGCCCATTTTTGTGAGTCAATCTTTAATTTCCAGCAAGCATTTATTTAGCTTGACACATGCATTACACATACTTTTGAACATTAATCTTTTTGCTTTATGTCTGAACTTGAAAGTCTTTATTTTGAGTGAAAATTCTGGATTTAAATTCAGCCTTTTGAGGAGATATGTTGAGTCCTTTGTTTTGTGTCACATTCCATGCAAATTCACAAATTTCATGCATTGTGGTGCATATACATGTAAAAATAAGTTTTTTCTTGTTTCATTTAAAATGCTTAGGATTTTTGTGAAATTCGTGCATCCTAGTTTTGTTATTAGTTTAGGCCGCATTGTGTTCAATTCTTGTTTATTTGAATGGCCTATGCAAACTATTGCCTTGACATGCATAACTTGTGTGTTTCATAACTATAACACTTGTGTTAGTTTAGGTCCATTTGTTTTGAGTGCATACAGCATCCTTAAGGTAAATTATTCCTACACTTTTACTTGTTGTGAGAGTAATGTTTTTGAGATGGCAAAGGCAATGAAAGTGTTGCCTAGAGTTAAGATGAAAATTGTGCAAACATTCAGATTTTTTGTGCTAATTGTTTCTAACTTTGTCTTTGACCCTGGAGGTATCAAAATTATCATTGTGTTTGGATATTTGTTCAGGTTTTTTACAAGATTAAAGCTCCATACACAAGCATCCCATGCTATTGGTGCCTATGCGAAAGGTATGTGCTTATGTGTTGATCATTTCATTGTTATTGATTCAATTCCCTTTTCTAATGTAGGTTTTGATTCGAGGACGAATCCTTCTTAGGAGGGGGGAGCTGATACGATCAAAGAAGGCACAACTAAGGATGGGAGCTGCTGGAACATGGAAGGAATCATATGGAGATGATGGCCAAGCTTGGATGTTGACAGACTGGCGATATTCTGGTAGAAAAATCATATCTTGAGCTAAACGGATCAGAATTGTGTAATTCTTGATTCATTGGAAATCTAACATCTGGAGCTACAAATCATATGAAGACCGTTAAACCCAGTTTTCACGTTAAGGAGGTCCAATTTAGCTTCAAAGTCGCGATTTACGAGTGATCGCTGGTTCAGAAGAAGTTGCTGTATTTTGGTCATATCTTTGGATTCAGATGTCCGTTTTGTGTGGTTCAGGTGTCATTTCAAAGCTAAGAAAGATATCTACAACTTTCATGCTTTTCATTTTGAGAAATAGTGGTTGTATCAAGTTTGAATTTCAGCTTGAAGTTGAAGACACAAGCAGGAACCACCTGAGAAGACTATTTGGGGGATTTCGGGTTTAATCTTGTATTTATATTTTATTTTCGTTCAAATCCTATTTAGATACATTATTTAGGAAGTTATTTAGGCTATGGAATAGTTTTAAATCGTTTTGGACAAGTGGCATACGCTGCATTCATTAAACTTGTTCAAACTAGGAATTAGAGTCCTAATTTGACTAGGATTTCCTATGTCTTTGTATCTAGGATTCCTAAGGGATTTAGGCTGCGAATTTTGCCCAGCTTTTAACCCTAGTTTAGGCCTATATAAAGGCACATATTCTGGATGTAAATATACAGATTATTGCCGAAATAATATTGCTCTTTGGAGAGGTTTTCTCTTTGGTTCTTGGCGGACTGCCTTGGTGCACAAGTATGCTTGTGTTCTTGGAGTTCTATACTTCTCGTTTCTAATCACAGGTTGATTAGGGGTGGGGGTCTTCAAACCCAGTCTCTTTGATGTCTTGTGGAGCTTGAAAAACATCTTGGGCGCGTTTCATGGTCTTTATACCATCGGGGTTCGCATCAAGTTGTGAATGTTTCCACTCCATTCCAAACAAGTTGTGAATGTTTCCATTTCATTCCAAACAAGGTGTGACTGTTTCCATTTCATTCCGGACAAGTTGTGAATGTTTCCATTTCATTCACACTAGTTGTTAATGTTTCCATTCATTGGAAACATGTTGTGAATGTTTCCATTTCATTCAAAACGAATTGTGAATATTTCCATTCATTCCAACTAGTTGTGAATTTTTCCATTTCATTCCAAAGATGATGCGAACCCCGATGGTATAAAGACCATGAAACTCGCCCAAGATGTTTTTCAAGCTCCACAAGACATCAAAGAGACTGGGTTTTGAAGACCCCCACCCCTAATCAACCTGTGATTAGAAACGAGAAGTATAGAACTCCAAGAACACAAGCATACTTGTGCACCAAGGCCGTCCGCCAAGAACCAAAGAGAAAACCTCTCCAAAGAGCAATATTATTTCGGCAATAATCTGTATCTTTACATCCAGAATATGTGCCTTTATATAGGCCTAAACTAGGGTTAAAAGCTGGGCAAAATTCGCAGCCTAAATCCCTTAGGAATCCTAGATACAAAGACATAGGAAATCCTAGTCAAATTAGGACTCTAATTCCTAGTTTGAACAAGTTTAATGAATGCAGCGTATTCCACTTGCCCAAAACGATTTAAAACTATTCCATAGCCTAAATAACTTCCTAAATAATGTATCTAAATAGGATTTGAATGAAAATAAAATATAAATACAAGATTAAACCCGAAAACTCCCAAATAGCCTTTTTGGGTGCATTTTGGGCACTTTAAGGTTCTCTCTTGTATCTTCAGCTCCAAGCTTGAATCTTTGAGTTCCAATGGCATGAATCTTCATATTAGATGTGGTAATGAAGGTCTGGAAAGTTAGAGCTAAAAAATCCAGCTTGTGGACACAAAATGTATCAAGAACACTTAAGGTGGCTCAAATGGTGCACTTTGAGTGGTGTCCTTGGTGTCCTTGTTTTGTGACTTATCTAAGCACTCCAGAACTGAGTACCAAGCATATCCTTCATGTCCATATGGTGTCTTGAAAGTTCCAGCAGCTCCTTGTGAAGTTCCATGTCCATTCTCCATGAAGAAACTTGAAACAAAGCCTTGTAGTGCACTTGAGAGCTCCTTAGCTTTATTCCTTGTCATAGGTCCACTAGAAACCTTCAATGGGTCCTTGCCTTCTCCATGTGTGCCTTCCTTGATCATATCAAAAGAAGTTGTGAATGTTTCCATTTCATTCCAAAAGTGTTGTGAATGTTTCCATTTCATTCCTAAGTAGTTGTGAATGTTTCCATTTCATTCAGAAAGAAGATGTTAATGTTTCCATTCCATTCCAAACTTGTTGAGGATGTTTCCTTCACGCAAACTAGTTGTGAATGTTTCCATTTCATTCCAAGTTTGTTTTGAATGGTTCCATTTCATTCAAACCAGTTGTGAATGTTTCCATTTCAATCAAACCAGTTGTGAATGTTTCCATTCATTCCAAACTAGTTGTGAATGTTTCCATTTCATTCGAAAACAAGTTCAGAATGTTTCCATTTCATTCCAAACTACTTGTGAATGATTCCATTTCATTCCAAACAAGTTGTGAATGTTTCCATTCATTCCAAACTAGTTGTAAATGTTTCCATTTCACTCCAAAACAACCTGGGAATGTTTCCATTTCATTCCAAAGAAGTTGTGAATGTTTCCATTTCATTCCAAACTTGTTGTGAATGTTTCCATTTCATTCATAACTAGTTGCGAATGTTTTGATTCATTCAGAAAGAAGATGTGAATGTTTCCATTTCATTCCAAACTCGTTGAGAATGTTTCCTTTTCACTCAAACTAGTTGTGAATGTTTCCATTTCATTCCAAGATTGTTTTGAATGGTTCCATTTCATTCAAACCAACTGTGAATGTTTCCATTGCATCCAAACTTGTTTTGAATGTTTCCATTTCATTCAAACCAGTTGTGAATGTTTCCATTTCATTCCAAACTTGTTGTGAATGTTTCCATTTCATTCCAAAACAAGTTGCAAATGTTTCCATTTCATTCCAAACTAGTTGTGACTGTTTCCATTTCATTCCAAACAAGTTGTGAATGTTTCCATTTATTCCAAACTACTTGTGAATGTTTCCATTTCACTCCAAAACAACCTTGGAATGTTTCCATTCCATTCCAAACAAGTTGTGAATATTTCCGTTTCATTACAAACTACTTGTGAATGTTTCCCTTTCATTCCAAATGAGTTGTGAATGTTACCATTTCATTCCAAACTTGTTGTGAACGTTTCCATTTCATTCCAAACTAGTAGTGAATGTTTCCATTCATTCCAAACTAGTTGTGAATGTTTCCATTTCATTGCAAAACAAGTTTCGAATGTCTCCATTTCATTCCAAACTAGTTGTGAATGTTTCCACTCCATTCCAAACAAGTTGTGAATGTTTCCATTTCATTCCAAACAAGTTGTGATTGTTTCCATTTCATTCCAGACAAGTTGTGAATGTTTCCATTTCATTCACACTAGTTCTTAATGTTTCCATTCATTGGAAACATGTTGTGAATGTTTCCATTTCATTCAAAACGAATTGTAAATATTTCCATTCATTCCAACTAGTTGTGAATTTTTCCATTTCATTCCAAAGAAGCTGTGACTGTTTCCATTTCATTCCAAACTTGTTGTGAGTGTTTCCATTTCATTCCTAACTAGTTCTGAATGTTTCCATTTCATTCAAAAAGAAGATGTAAATGTTTCCATTCCATTCCAAACTTGTTGGGGATGTTTCCTTCGCTCAAACTAGTTGCGAATGTTTCCATTTCATTCCAAGTTTGTTTTGAATGGTTCCATTTCATTCAAACCAGTTGTGAATGTTTCCATTTCATTCAAACCAGTTGTGAATGTTTCCATTCATTCCAAACTAGTTGTGAATGTTTCCATTTCATTCCAAAACAAGTTGTGAATGTTTTGATTTCATTCCAAACAAGTTGTGATTGTTTCCATTTCATTTCGGACAAGTTGTGAATGTTTCCATTTCATTCACACTAGTTGTTAATGTTTCCATTCATTGGAAACATGTTGTGAATGTTTCCATTTCATTCAAAACGAATTGTAAATATTTCCATTCATTCCAACTAGTTGTGAATTTTTCCATTTCATTTCAAAGAAGTTGTGAATTTTTCCATTTCATTCCAAAAGTGTTGTGAATGTTTCCATTTCATTCAGACAGAAGATGTGAATGTTTCCATTCTATTCCAAACTTGTTGGGGATGTTTCCTTCACTCAAACTAGTTGTGAATGTTTCCATTTCATTCCAAGTTTGTTTTGAATGGTTCCATTTCATTCAAACTAGTTGTGAATGTTTCCATTCATTCCAAACTAGTTGTGAATGTTTCCATTTCATTCCAAAACAAGTTTCGAATGTCTCCATTTCATTCCAAACTAGTTGTGAATGTTTCCATTCCATTCCAAACAAGTTGTGAATGTTTCCATTTCATTCCAAACAAGTTGTGACTGTTTCCACCTCATTCCAGACAAGTCGTGATTGTTTCCATTTGATTCACACTAGTTGTTAATGTTTCCATTCATTGGAAACATGTTGTGAATGTTTCCATTTCATTCAAAACGAATTGTAAATATTTCCATTCATTCCAACTAGTTGTGAATTTTTCCATTTCATTCCAAAGAAGTTGTGAATGTTTCCATTTCATTCCAAACTTGTTGTGAGTGTTTCCATTTCATTCCTAACTAGTTCTGAATGTTTCCATTTCATTCAAAAAGAAGATGTAAATGTTTCCATTCCATTCCAAACTTGTTGGGGATGTTTCCTTCACTCAAACTAGTTGTGAATGTTTTCATTTCATTCCAAGTTTGTTTTGAATGCTTCCATTTCATTCAAACCAGTTGTGAATGGTTCCATTTCATTCAAACCAGTTGTGAATGTTTCCATTCATTCCAAACTAGTTGTGAATGTTTCCATTTCATTCCAAAACAAGTTTCGAATGTCTCCATTTCATTCCAAACTAGTTGTGAATGTTTCCATTCCATTCCAAACAAGTTGTGAATGTTTCCATTTCATTCCAAACAAGTTGTGATTGTTTCCACCTCATTCCAGACAAGTCGTGATTGTTTCCATTTCATTCACACTAGTTGTTAATGTTTCCATTCATTGGAAACATGTTGTGAATGTTTCCATTTCATTCAAAACGAATTGTAAATTTTTCCATTCATTCCAACTAGTTGTGAATTTTTCCATTTCATTCCAAAGAAGTTGTGAATGTTTCCATTTCATTCCAAACTTGTTGTGAGTGCTTCCATTTCATTCCTAACTAGTTCTGAATGTTTCCATTTCATTCAAAAAGAAGATGTAAATGTTTCCATTCCATTCCAAACTTGTTGGGGATGTTTCCTTCACTCAAACTAGTTGTGAATGTTTCCATTTCATTCCAAGTTTGTTTTGAATGGTTCCATTTCATTCAAACCAGTTGTGAATGTTTCCATTTCATTCAAACCAGTTGTGAATGTTTCCATTCATTCCAAACTAGTTGTGAATGTTTCCATTTCATTCCAAAACAAGTTGCGAATGTTTCCATTCCATTCCAAACAAGTTGTGATTGTTTCCATTTCATTCCGGACAAGTTGTGAATGTTTCCATTTCATTCACACTTGTTGTTAAAGTTTCCATTCATTGGAAACATGTTGTGAATGTTTCCATTTCATTCAAAACGAATTGTAAATATTTCCATTCATTCCAACTAGTTGTGAATTTTTCCATTTCATTCCAAAGAAGTTGTGAATGTTTCCATTTCATTCCAAAAGTGTTGTGAATGTTTCCATTTCATTCCAAACTTGTTGTGAGTGTTTCCATTTCATTCCTAAGTTGTTGTGAATGTTTCCATTTGATTCAGACAGAAGATGTGAATGTTTCCATTCCATTCCAAACTTGTTGAGGAAGTTTCCTTCACTCAAACTAGTTGTGAATGTTTCTATTTCATTCCAAGTTTGTTTTGAATGGTTCCATTTCATTCAAACCAGTTGTGAATGTTTGCATTTCATTCAAACCAGTTGTGAATGTTTCCATTCATTCCAAACTAGTTGTGAATGTTTCCATTTCATTCCAAAACAAGTTGCGAATGTTTCAATTTCATTCCAAACTAGTTGTGAGTGATTCCATTTCATTCCAAAAGTGTTGTGAATGTTTCCATTCATTCCAAACTAGTTGTGAATGTTTCCATTTCACTGCAAAACAACCTGGGAATGTTTCCATTTCATTCCAAACAAGTTGTGAATGTTTCCGTTTCATTACAAACTACTTGTGAATGTTTCCCTTTCATTCCAATTGAGTTGTGAATGTTTCCAATTCATTCTAAACTTGTTGTGAATGTTTCCATTTCATTCCAAACTAGTTGTGAATGTTTCCATTCATTCCAAACTAGTTGTGAATGTTTCTATTTCATTCCAAAACAAGTTTCGAATGTCTCCATTTCATTCCAAACTAGTTGTGAATGTTTCCATTCCATTCCAAATAAGTTGTGAATGTTTCCATTTCATTCCGAACAAGTTGTGAATGTTGCCATTTCATTCAAACTAGTTGTTAATGTTTCCATTCATTGGAAACATGTTGTGAATGTTTCCATTTCATTCAAAACTAATTGTAAATATTTCCATTCATTCCAAACTAGTTGTGAATTTTTCCATTTCATTCCAAAGAAGTTTTGAATGTTTCCATTTCATTCCAAAAGAGTTGTGAATGTTTCCAGTGACGATTTCAGGATCTTATGACAACATACTTTTATGTTATCTACTCATGTATATGCCACATGCATATTTGTTCATTTGAATTCAACATGGATATTGGCATGCATAACATGTTATATAGCATATCAAGATCACATACATGTTGTGTTAAATAAATCCTAGCATGCTACTAAGAACATACATAAGAAATGAAACCTAACATGCTACTAAACCAAGAAAAGATGTGCACCTTTCTTCTTGGTTATCTTTGGCGAAAACTTGAGGGAGAACTTGATCTTAGAGGAGCACCTAGAAGCTTGAAATAGAGATGAACAATCTCTATGTAAATCCACCCACAATGCTCTCAAAAAGTGTTTAATATTTCGGCCTCTAAAGGAAATAGGAGGAGAATAATTTTCTCTCAATAAAATGGAGCAAATGGAGTGCCAAATTCGTGCTTAAAATGGCCAGCCACTAAAGGCTATTTATAGATGACCAAAAGGCACACCTTTACACCAAGAAAGGTGTCTTTTAAGCCAAAGAACACTTCTTTTGGCTAAGGGTCATGTATGGTGGCGAAAATACATGTCTTTTAGCCAAGGAACACTTCCTTTGGCCTATAACCACCCCATAACTACCTTATGGGCGAAAATACATGTCTCTTGATGTCAAAAGACATCATTCTTGGTGCAATAACCAGCCCAACCACCTCATGGGCGAATATACATGTCTATTCACTCAAGGAACACTTCCTTTGGATGAAAGGACATGTTCTTTTAGCCAATAGTCATCTCTTTTGAAGAAGAGACATACCTTTACACAAAAGTTGTGTCTCTTGGTGGTTTTGAGCTAAAAGCAAGGTGGGCTGGCACAAAGCTAGCTCACTATACTACTTATGCACCATTGAGCTCCATTGAGCTCCAACCAAGCACCATGAACTGAGGTCCAGCTCCTAGAGCTGACCTAGAGCTGGAGTTAGCTGTTCTCAGCTGAAGCGAACTGAAGTCCAGCTACACTCAGCTACCAAAAGCTGAAGTGAGCTGACTTGAGCTGACTTGAGCTAACTTGAGCTGAAGTCCTGCTACTTTGAGCTACTTATAGCTGAAGTAAGCTGACTTGAGCTGAAGTCTAGCTACATTCAGCTACCAGAAGCTGAAGTGAGCTGACTTGAGCTGACTTGAGCTAACTTGAGCTGAAGTCCAGCTACATTGAGCTACTTCTAGCTGCCTTAGATAGCTATTTAAGCTAGAGTTAGCTTAATGAGGTCAAATCCTATCTTAAAAGGATCTTGGTGCGCCAAGAATTCCAACATCCATTTTATTCCAAACTTGTTGTGAGTGTTTCCATTTCATTCCTAACTAGTTGCAAATGTTTCCATTTCATTCAGAAAGAATATCTGAATATTTCCATTTCATTCCAAACTTGTTGAGAATGTTTCCTTTTCACTCAAACTAGTTGTGAATGTTTCCATCTCATTCCAACCTTGTTTTGAATGGTTCCATTTCATTCAAACCAGTTGCGAATGTTTCCATTTCATTCCAAACTTGATGTGAATGTTTCCATTTCATTCCAAAACAAGTTGCAAATGTTTCCATTTCATTCCAAACTAGTTGTGAATGTTTCCATTTCATTGCAAACAAGTTGTGAATGTTTCCATTCATTCCAAACTAGTTGTGAATGTTTCCATTTCACTGCAAAACAACCTGGGAATGTTTCAATTTCATTCCAAACAAGTTGTGAATGTTTCCGTTTCATTACAAACTACTTGTGAATGTTTCCCTTTCATTCCAAATGAGTTGTGAATGTTTCCATTTCATTCCAAACTTGTTGTGAATGTTTCCATTTCATTCCAAACTAGTTGTGAATGTTTCCATTCATTCCAAACTTGTTGTGAATGTTTCCATTTCGTTCCAAAACAAGTTTCGAATGTCTCCATTTCATTCCAAACAAGTTGTGAATGTTTCCATTCCATTCCAAACAATTTGTGAATGTTTCCATTTCATTCCAAACAAGGTGTGATTGTTTCCATTTCATTCCAAACAAGTTGTGAAGGTTTCCATTTCAATCCAAGCAAGTTCCAAATGTTTCCATTTCCCTCAAAACTAGTTGTGAGTGTTTCCTTTCCACACTAGTTTTTAATGTTTCCATTTCATTCCAAACTACTTGTGAATGTTTCCCTTACATTCCAAACTAGTTTTGAATGTTTCCATTTCATTCCAAACTAGTTGTGAATGTTTCCACTTCATTCCAAACAACTTGAGATTGTTTTCATCTCATTCCAAAAAACTTGTGAATGTATCCATTTTATTCCAAACAACTTGTGAATTTGTCCGTCTCATTCCAAACAACTTTGAATGTTTCCATTTCATTCCAAACTAGCTGTGAATGTTTCCATTTCATTCCAAACCAATTGTGAATGATTGTAAACCTTCCAAACTAGTTGTGAATGTTTCTATTTCATTCCAAACTAGTCATGAATGTTTCCATCTAATTCCAAACTAGTTGTGAAGGTTTCCATTTCATTCCAAACAACTTGTGATTGTTTCCATCTCATTCCAAACAAGTTGTGAATGTTTCCTTTTCATTCCAAACAAGTTGTGAATGTTTACATTTCATTCTAAACAAGTTGTGAATGTTTCCATTTCACTCCAAACTTGTTGTGAATGTTTCCATTTCATTCGAAACAAGTTATGAATGTTTCCATTTCGTTCCAGGCAAGTTGTGAATGTTTCCATTTCATTCCAAACAAGTTGTGGATGTTTCCATTTCATTCCAAACTAGTTCTGAATGTTTCCATTGAATCTAAACAAGTTGTGAATGTTTTCATTTAATTCCAAACAAGTTGTGAATGTTTCCATTCATTCCAAACTAGTTGCGCATGTTTCCAATCATTCCAAACTTGTTGTGAATGTTTCCATTTCGTTTCGAACTAGTTGTGATTGTTTCCATTTCATTCCAAACATGTTGTGAATGTTTCCATTCCATTCCAAACAAGTTGTTAATGCTTCCATTACAATCAAAACTAGTTGTGAATGTTTCCATTCAATCCAAACTAGACGTGGATGTTTCCATTTCATTCCAAACAAGTTGTGAGTGTTTCCATTTCATTGCAAACTAGATGTGAATGTTTCCATTTCATTCCAAACAAGTTGTGATTGTTTGCATTCCATTCCAAACAAGTTGTGAAGGTTTCCATTTCAATCCAAGCAAGTCCTAAATGTTTCCATTTCCCTCAAAACTAGTTGTGAGTGTTTCCTTTCCAAACTAGTTGTTAATGTTTCCATTTTATTCCAAACTTGATATGATCAAGGAAGGCACACATGGAGAAGGCAAGGACCCATTGAAGGTTTCTAGTGGACCTATGACAAGGAAGAAAGCTAAGGAGCTCTCAAGTGCACTACAAGGCTTTGTTTCAAGTTTCTTCATGGAGAATGGACATGAAACTTCACAAGGAGCTGCTGGAACTTTCAAGACACCATATGGAAATGATGGACATGCTTGGTACTCAATTCTGGAGTGCTTAGACAAGTCTCAAAACAAGGACATCAAGGGCAACACTCAAAGTGCACCATTTGAGCCACCTTAAGTGTTCTTATTGCATTTTGTGTCCACAAGCTGGATTTTTGAGCTCTAACTTTCCAGACCTTCATTACCACATCTAAGATGAAGATTCATGCCATTGGAACTCAAAGATTCAAGCTTGGAGCTGAAGATACAAGAGAGAACCTTAAAGTGCCCAAAATGCACCCAAAAAGGCTATTTGGGAGTTTTCGGGTTTAATCTTGTATTTATATTTTATTTTCGTTCAAATCCTATTTAGATACATTATTTAGGAAGTTATTTAGACTATGGAATAGTTTTAAATCATTTTGGACAAATGGCATAGGCTGCATTCATTAAACTTGTTCAAACTAGGAATTAGAGTCCTAATTTGACTAGGATTTCCTATTTCTTTGTATCTAGGATTCCTAAGGGATTTAGGCTACGAATTTTGCCCAGCTTTTAACCCTAGTTTAGGCCTATATAAAGGCACATATTCTGGATGTAAACACACAGATTTATGCCGAAATAATATTACTCTTTGGAGAGGTTTTCTCTTTGGTTCTTGGCGGACTACCTTGTTGCACAAGTTTGCTTGTGTTCTTGGAGTTCTATACTTCTCGTCTCTAATCACAGGTTGACTAGGGGTGGGGGTTTTAAACCTAGTCTCTTTGATGTCTTGTGGAGTTTGAATCACATCTTGGGCGGGTTTCATGGTCTTTATACCATCGGTGATGCGAACCCCGATGGTACAAAGACCATGAAACGCGCCCAAGATGTTTTTCAAGCTCCACAAGACATCAAAGAGACTAGGTTTAAAACCCCCACCCCTAATCAACCTGTGATTAGAAATGAGAAGTATAGAACTCCAAGAACACAAGCACACTTGTGCACCAAGGCAGTCCACAAAGAACCAAAGAGAAAACCTCTCCAAAGAGCAATATTATTTCGAAATTTTTCTGTATCTTTACATCCAGAATATGTGCCTTTATATAGGCCTAAACTAGGGTTAAAAGCTGGGCAAAATTCGCAGCCTAAATCCATTAGGAATCCTAGATACAAAGACATAGGAAATCCTAGTCAAATTAGGACTCTAATTCCTAGTTTGAACAGGTTTAATAAATGCAGCGTATTCCACTTGCCCAAAACGATTTAAAACTATTCCATAGCCTAAATAACTTCCTAAATAATGTATTTAAATAGGATTTGAATGAAAATAAAATATAAATACAAGATTGGCCATGAAAACCCCAAAATAGTCTTCTCGGGTGGTTCCTGCTTGTGTCTTCAACTTCAAGCTGAAATTCGAACTTGATGCAGCAATGATTTCTCAAAATGCAAAGCATGAAAGTTGTAGATCTCTTTCTTAGCTTCGAAACCACACTTGAATCACACAAAATGGACTTCTAAACCGAAAGATATTCCCAGAATACTGCAACTGCTTCTGAACCAGCGATAACTCGTAAATGGCGACTTTGAAGCTAAATTGGACCTCCTTAACGTGCAAACTAGGTTTGATGGTCTTCATATGACTTGTAGCTTCAGATGTTATATTTCCAATGAATCAAGAATTACTCAATTCCGATATGTTTAGCTCAACATATGATTTTTCTACCAGAACATCACCAATCTGTCAACATCCGAGCTTGAAGTGCACTAGTGAGCTCCTTAGCCTTTTTCCTTGTCATTGGCCCACTAGAAACCTTCAATGGATCCTTTCCATCCTTGGTAGTGCCTTCTTTGATCGTATCAGCTCCCCCCTCCTTAGAAGGATTCGTCCTCGAATCAAAACCTGCATTAGAAAAGGGAATTGAATCAATAACAATGAAATAATCAACACATAAGCACTTACCTTTCACATAAGCACCAATAACATGGAATGCTTGTGTATGGAGCTTTAATCTTGAGCAAAACCTGAACCAATATCCAAATGCAATGATACCTCCTGGATCAAAGACAAAGCTTGAAACAATTAGCACAAAAAATCTGAATGTTTGCACAATTTTCATCTTAACTCTAGGCATCACTTTCATTGCCTTTACCATCTCGAAAATATTATTCTCACAACAAGTAAAAGTGTAGGAATAATTTACCTTAGGGATGCTGTATGCACTCAAAACAAATGGACCTAAACTCACACAAGTATTATAGTTATGAAAAGCACAAGTTATGCATGTCAAGACAATAGTTTGCATAGGCCATTCAAGCAAACAAGAACTGAACACAATGTGGCCTAAACTAATAACAAAACAAGGATGCAGGAATTTCACAAAAATCCTAAGCATTTTAAATGAAACAAGATTGGAGTAGATAGGATTAAGTGAAACCAATTCAGTAGCAAACTTATTTTTGCATGTATATGCACAACAATGCATGAAATTTGTGCATGGGATGTGACACAAAACAAAGGACTCAACATACCTCCTTAAAAGGCTGAATTTAAATCCAGAATTTTCGCTCAAAATAAAAACTTTCAGGTTTAGACATAAAGCAAAAAGATCAAGACTCAAAAGTTTGTGTAATGCATGTGTCATGACGAAAAAATGCTTGCTGGAAATTAAAGATTGACACAGAAAAATGGGCTGAATATAAATGTGAATCAAAGAAGTATGTAATGCATGTGTAACAACCAATTTATGCATGAAAAATTCCAAAGAAGTAGATTTAACTTGAGACAAAATAAAATAATGTGACATGGATGCAAAACTAACAAATTCAGAAACAAAAGACAACAAAACAGATTTTCCTCTAGAGAAACTCAAGCAATTCCAAAGAGGATTAGACAAAACCAAAGAATTAGAAGCTTTAAAACCATATTTTGTCAAATTTCCATGTTTACTTCCTTCTCTTAATCTAGTTTCATGAAAACCATTCTTCAAAATAACATTGCAAGCAAACACACATTGTTTGAGATTTTCATGCAAAACTACATCAAATCTAGGTGCTAGGAAGAAATACATTACAGTGGTTGGACTTAGTCTCCAAGTATCTTCCTTTGGTGTAGGAACCACAAAATTTCCACCTTTGCACTTAATGGCTTCGGTTGGAGTTGCATCAATTTCATCCCTTTGAAACATAGGATAAGAAACAATGTTAGGCAAATTTTTGCATATGAAATCACTTAGGCTTACCTTAACTTGTTCCTTCTCAACCTCCTTTTTTGTTTTAATGCATGGGACATGGCTTGGAATATTAGGGACACCAACTTCTTTAATGGGCAGCAACTCACTTGATTCTTGTAGCTCATCTCCACTTAAGTCCTGAAAAGAAGACAACACAACACTAGAAAAAGACTTCATTACGTTAGATGAAAGTATGGCTTCTCTGTTGGTCTTTCTCTCTTCACTCGGCTTGGGTTCATTACACTCTTGTCTTCTCTCAAGTTCGCACTCAATTTCTTCTCTCGGGAACTCTCCACTCTTCTTCCCCTCATATTCACTCTGCACACATAATCTCTCGGTTGTTCTCTCAACTTTCCCCTCATCACTCTTGCCCTCAACTTTCCCCTCTTTTTCTTTTCTCTCAACCTCACATTGAAGTTTTCTTTGATCCTCCAAAACTTGTTGTGGTGAAAGTGGTATAAGTATGATTGACTTTTCTTGTTGCAGCCGAGACAAGTCTCCTTTTGTGGCCTCCATGTTTAGCTTGGGCACTTCTCTCACATCCTTCGTCCATGCTCCTCTCCATGTGGAAATTCCTCCTTGACACATCTTGGGTGCCTTTGCTCTCTTGATGCTCCTCTCGGCCTTAATGGCATGATGAAGCAAATCCTCCATGTTGACATATGGCACCATCTTAACTTCGTTGGCAATCTCAAGATTGAGACCATTAATGAATCTAGCAATGGTGGTCTCCTCATCCTCCATGATGTTGGCTCGGGTCAAGGTCCTCTCCAAGTCTTTATGGTAGTCCTCCACACTCCTTTGGCCTTGCACTAGCTTTTGAAGCTTTAAGTGTTGATCTCTATAGTAGGAGCTAGGCACAAATCTCCTCCTCATTAAGGCTTTAAGGGCTCTCCATGTATGTATGGGCTCCTCCTCATTCCTTCTCCTAGAAGTAACATCCTGATTCCACCATACAAGAGCATAATTAGTGAACTTTATGGTAGCCAATTTAACCTTATTTTCCTCGGAGTAATGATGGCAATCAAGCACCATCTCAATCTTTTGCTCCCACTCCCAATATGCATCGGGATCACTCCTCCCTTGGAAAGGTGGAATGGTAGGCTTGATGGAATTTAGGTTGTTATCCTTTCTTGGCTCACACCTCATTGGAAACCCATGGTCATGCCAAACTCTTTCTTCCTCCTCGGGTTCTTTTCTCCTTGGACCTCTCGTTGGCAACCTCAAATCAATGTCCTCAATCCTCCCCATAAGTCTATTGAGAGTTTCTTGAAATTCTCTCATGGTTGGCTCCTCATTGTGTCTCACTTTCATCCTCCTATCCTCCTGGCCCTCCATACTCCTGAAAATAACAAAGATCCTCACAAACACTCACCTCACGTGTTTCGCTCAAAAGATGAACACTCAAACACTCAATTTGTTAGTGAGATATTGCTATTCAAAGAGTTCTCAAAAGTTCTAAGAAAACTATCCTCAAAGCACACAAGAAAACTTGAATTTTTGAAGAACTATTTTGACTCCAAAAGAGGTGGGCTAAACAAGCTTTAAAAGACTCTAGGAAGCCCTTGCAATTGATGATCACAAGAACCACAAAGAAAGCTTTTTGGTTTAAAACAATGGGATAGGTTTTCGGGCGCAAAAACTTCCAACAATTTTGAGAAAACTCCTTTTCCTTTGCAAGCTCTTTCTTTTGTTCTTTTCTTTTTCTTTCTTTGTTCTTTTCTCCTTTCTCCTTTTTTTTTTTTTGCTTGCTGTTTGATACTAAAACAACTTTCTCCTTCAAGTTCCTTGCTGCCAAAGACAAAAAGTTAGAATTCTTTTCGGACAAAACAAGAAACTAGTGAAATTGGCACAATTTGAAGCAACTTTGGTTGTACCGAAACTTCCTGAATTTGGATCCTTCTTTTTTTTTGGTGTTTTCTTGACTCTAGGATGCTGGAAACAATGAAAACAAGAGAGATTAATATGGCTGGACACGAAACAGAAAGATAAGAATTGAACAAGAAGAAACGAATTGAAACCGAGAAAACTAGACAACACGGATTGACTTCTTTTTGTTGTTTTTGTGATTTTCGGACTTGAACAAGGATGGAATAAAAAGAACAGACCTGAAACAAGAAGAAAACAGATTAAAATAGAGAATTAAAACACGAAAATTACTGGACAGAATTGAAAGAAAAACGAAGGGAAACAAGAACACAAGATATGTCCTTCAATGGAACTTGTGGCTCTGATACCAACTGATGCGAACCCCGATGGTATAAAGACCATGAAACTCGCCCAAGATGTTTTTTCAAGCTCCACAAGACATCAAAGAGATTGGGTTTGAAGACCCCCACCCCTAATCAACCTGTGACTAGAAACGAGAAGTATAGAACTCCAAGAACACAAGATATGTCCTTCAATGGAACTTGTGGCTCTAATACCAACTGATGCGAACCCCGATGGTATAAAGACCATGAAACGCGCCCAAGATGTTTTTCAAGCTCCACAAGACATCAAAGAGACTAGGTTTAAAACCCCCACCCCTAATCAACCTGTGATTAGAAACGAGAAGTATAGAACTCCAAGAACACAAGCACACTTGTGCACCAAGGCAGTCCACAAAGAACCAAAGAGAAAACCTCTCCAAAGAGCAATATTATTTCGAAATTTTTCTGTATCTTTACATCCAGAATATGTGCCTTTATATAGGCCTAAACTAGGGTTAAAAGCTGGGCAAAATTCGCAGCCTAAATCCCTTAGGAATCCTAGATACAAAGACATAGGAAATCCTAGTCAAATTAGGACTCTAATTCCTAGTTTGAACAGGTTTAATAAATGCAGCGTATTCCACTTTCCCAAAACGATTTAAAACTATTCCATAGCCTAAATAACTTCCTAAATAATGTATTTAAATAGGATTTGAACGAAAATAAAATATAAATACAAGATTGGCCATGAAAACCCCAAAATAGTCTTCTCGGGTGGTTCCTGCTTGTGTCTTCAACTTCAAGCTGAAATTCGAACTTGATGCAGCAATGATTTCTCAAAATGCAAAGCATGAAAGTTGTAGATCTCTTTCTTAGATTCGAAACCACACTTGAATCACACAAAATGGACTTCTAAATCGAAAGATATTCCCAGAATACTGCAACTGCTTCTGAACCAGCGATAACTCGTAAATCGCGACTTTGAAGCTAAATTGGACCTCCTTAACGTGCAAACTGGGTTTGATGGTCTTCATATGACTTGTATCTTCAGATGTTATATTTCCAATGAATCAAGAATTACTCAATTCCGATATGTTTAGCTCAACATATGATTTTTCTACCAGAACATCACCAATCTGTCAACATCCGAGCTTGAAGTGCACTAGTGAGCTCCTTAGCCTTTTTCCTTGTCATTGGCTCACTAGAAACCTTCAATGGATCCTTTCCATCCTTGGTAGTGCCTTCTTTGATCGTATCAATCGGGGCGCATCAAAACTACTTGTGAATGTTTCCATTACATTCCAAACTAGTTTTGAATGTTTCCATTTCATTCCAAACTCGTTGTGAATGTTTCCATTTCATTCCAAACAACTTGTGGCTATTTTCATCTCATTCCAAACAACTTGTGAATGTATCCATTTCATTCCAAACAACTTGTGAATTTGTCCATCACATTCCAAACAACATTGAATGTTTCCATTTCATTCCAAACTAGCTGTGAATGTTTCCATTTCATTCCAAACAAGTTGTGATTGTTTACATTTCATTCCAAACAAGTTGTGAATGTTTCCATTTCACTCCAAACTTGTTGTGAATGTTTCCATTTCAATCCAAGCAAGTTCCAAATGTTTCCATTTCCCTCAAAACTAGTTGTGAATCTTTCCTTTCCAAACTTGTTGTTAATGTTTCCATTTCATTCCAAACTACTTGTGAATGTTTCCATTACATTCCAAACTAGTTTTGAATGTTTCCATTTCATTCCAAACTAGTTGTGAATGTTTCCATTTCATTCCAAACAACTTGTGACTATTTTCATCTCATTCCAAACAACTTGTGAATGTATCCATTTCATTCCAAACAACTTGTGAATTTGTTCATCTCATTCCAAACAACTTTGAATGTTTCCATTTCATTCCAAACAACTTGTGATTGCTTCCATCTCATTCCAAACAAGTTGTGAATGTTTCCTTTTCATTCCAAACAAGTTGTGAATGTTTACATTTCATTCCAAACAAGTTGTGAATGTTTCCATTTCACTCCAAACTTGTTGTGAATGTTTCCATTTCATTCCAAATAAGTTGTGAATGTTTCCATTTCGTTCCAAGCGAGTTGTGAATGTTTCCATTTAATTCCAAACTAGTTGTGAATCTTTCCATTTCATTCCAAACAAGTTGTGGATGTTACCATTACTTGCAATCAGTATATCATCTACATATAGAGTCAATACTGCAAAACTAGACCCAGAAGAGTACAAGTATACACAATGTTCTTCATGCATCATCACAAAGCCATAGCTTGTGATTGCATGGTGAAACTTCAAGTACCACTGTCTTGAAGCTTGCTTAAGACCATAGATAGACTTCTTCAGTCTACATACCTTGTCCTCTTGACCCTTTTGGACAAACCCCTCAGGTTGTGTCATATATATCTCCTCACTCAAATCACCATTGAGAAAGGCGGTCTTTACATCCATCTGATGTAACTCTAGGTCCAGATTTGTCACGATGGCAAGTAATATCCTAATGGAAGTGAATTTTACAACAGGAGAGAAGGTGTCTTTGAAATCAACACCCTCCTTCTGTGTAAAACCCTTGGCCACCAAACGGGCCTTGTATCTTTCGATACTTCCATCAAAGTTCACCTTGATCTTGAGAACCCACTTGTTCCCAATTGCCTTACGGCCTGGAGGAAGATCACTTAGCTCCCAAACCCCATTGAGATGCATTGAATGCAACTCATCCTTCATTGCATTTAGCCACTCTTCCCTCTGTGCACCCTCAAGAGCCTCCTTAATGTTACTTGGTTCATCTATCTCAGATGCAACCAAATTTGCCTCACTATCCAAGATCCACCATTCTTTAGGTGGTCCAAATTTCCTCATTGATCTTCTCAATGTAGGTTGAGATGGAGGCAACTCATGCTCCATCTCTTGAGGCTCAACATTTTGCTCTTGAGTATCCTCAACTCCCTCTTGAACAAAACCTTCCTCTTGGAGGTCTTGCTCATGTTGGTCCACAACAACAGGTATTTCTGGAGCCATTGCTCTATGTGGTTGAGGTACTCCCTCTAGAGTAGGTGCATGTGTCCCAGGTGTCCTTATGACACTTGGTTGATCCTCATCTAGGATCTGGCTTAATGAGGTTAAGTCACCACATTCACCAACTTTGGGAAACTCATCCTCCACAAAGTTAGCATTCCTTGCATCAAAGGTGTTCCCAGTTTTGTGACTTATATCCAAGAACACATAACCCCTAGATTGTTCAGCATAACCAAGGAAGGCACACCTCCTCCCTCTTGGACCCAACTTTCCCAAAGGATGGTCCGTTATGTGAACATAAGCTAAACAACCCCAAGGGCGTAAATAGCTTAGGTTAGGAGTTTTCTTCTTCCATAACTCATATGGAGAAGAGTTCACATTCCTGGTGGGTACTCTATTGAGGACATGAACTGCACACAGCAGTGCATCACTCCAATAAGTGATGTCTAAGTTGGCCTTTGCCATCATGGAACGTACCATGTCCATAAGAGTTCTATTCTTCCTCTCAGACACTCCATTCTGTTGGGGTGTCCAAGGAAGAGTGAACTCCCTTTCAATACCCTTCAAGTTACAAAATGCTTTGAATGCATTTGATGTATACTCTCCACCCCTATCTGTCCTCAAGGACTTAACCTTCTTACCTACTTGATTCTCAGCCAAGTGCACATACTTCTCAAAGCATGCCAAGTCCTCTGCCTTGTTTCTCAGTACGTAGATGTGGGTGAATCGAGTATAATCATCAGTGAATGTGATGAAGTACTTGAATCCATTTCTAGATTCAACCTTCATTGGCCCACATAGGTCAGAGTGAACTAAACTTAGTGCCTCACCTCTCCTAGTTGCTTTGCCAAAAGGCTTTCTTGTGGCTTTGCCCTCTAGGCATGATTGGCAACTTGGAAGGACAACCTTGGTCAAGGAACCTAGCAAGCCATTCTTGGCTAGCTTGTTCATTCTATCTTGACCAATATGACCCAAACTCTCATGCCATCTCATTTCATTTATGACCTTTGTCATATAGCAACTAGGACTTGCAACAGAATGGTCAGTTGGCTTTAACTTATAAAGCCCATTATTAACTGAACAAGTGCATACTATCTGATCATCTTTAATAATAGACACATTATTATTAAAGAATTTAAAGCAATAATTGTACTTCAACATACAACTTATAGAAATCAAATTTCTACAAATGTTTGGTACATACAATACATCTATTAGATACAAATATCCAATATCTATAGGAATTCTACATGTTCCTATGCCTTCCACTTCCAACCTAGCATCATTTCCCACTGAAACATGCTTAGCTCCTTTTGAGAGCTTCCTGTAGGCCACAAACCAGGACTTGTCTCGAGCTATGTGGTCTGTTGCTCCCGAGTCTACAATCCACAAAGAATTGCACCCAGTTAGTAATGTACATGACACAACATGTACAATGGAAGTAGAAGGTTATGTATGTACCTTGGGTGGACCCTTGCAATCCTTTGCAAAGTGTCCTTTATACCCACAGTTGAAGCAGTTCAGCTTGCTTATGTCCCGCTTCTTTTTGAACTTTTTCTTGGAAGTAGGACCTTTTCCCGTGCCCTTCCCTGGCCCTCCTTTGCCACCACTCTTCTTCCATCCCTTCTAGATAGTGGATGAGGCAACATATGCCTTAGAATGGTCCTTGAGGGCCATCACCTCAGCCTCAAGGAGGAGGTGACGAGCAATGTCATCAAATGACATTAGTTGAGGGTTATGGAGTAAGTTGACCTTCATCAACTGCCATTCCTCATCGGGCAAGGAACGGATTATTGCTTGCACTTGTTGCTCATCAGTGAGCACATGCCCTGCTGTCTTGAGTTGGTGGATCATGCGTGCCATCTCACACAAATGAGCACTCATAGAGTGATCAGCACGCTTCACATAATTCTCAAACCTGAGAATCATTGAGCGTTGTTTCTCTATAGAAACATCTCCATACTTGGCCTTGATTGAGTCCCATATGGCCTTAGCCCTCTCAAGCATGGAGAATTCCACCATAATCTCATCCACCATAGTGGAGAGGAGAGTGACTCTACACATAGAGTTCTTCTTAAGGAATGCCTCATAGGCAGTCCTATCCTATCCCTCAGCAGGAGCCATGATCTCTTGAGTGAGCACATCAAGAGTATCTTGCTCAGTTAAAATGAATTTGACCTTCTGTTGCCAAATTGAATAGTTTTCACCATCCAATTTGAGGTCACGGTTTAATTCTGCAACTATATTCTTACAAGCCATCTACATTGATGCAATTCACATGTTTTAGTTCAATTTACACAACAAGACTCAACAAAGCAACATGTGTATGAAACAACTTCTAACATGCTCATATATGGCAAAAGAGATGCATATAGCATTCGATCAGAAATACATAAACATGCCTTCATTGCTTCATACACATATCCTTCGTTAGCCTTTATCAAAATCATACACATATGTATGATCCTAAATCATGCTTACTACATGCAACATATACATTTTCATGACCTAGGCTCCGATACCAATTGAAGATTTTCAGGATCTTATGATAATATACTTTTATGTTATCTACTCATATATATGCCACATGCATATTTGTTCATTTGAATTCAACATGGATATAGATATACATAATACTAATTCTTTAACATATTATTCATGCAGTTGATATAACATGCTATATAACATATCAATTTTACATACATGTTGTGTCAAATAAATCCTAGCATGCTACTAAGAACATTCATGTAAATAATTCAAACCTAGCATGCTACTAAACCAAGAGAGAATGTGCACCTTTCTTCTTGGTTATCTTTGGTGAAAACTTGAGGGAGAACTTGATCTTAGAGGGGCACCTTGAAGCTTGAATAGAGATGAACAATCTCTATGTAAATCCACCCATAATGCTCTCAAAAAGTGTTTAATATTTCGGCCTCTAAAGGAAATAGGAGGAGAACAATTTTTTCTCAAGAAAAATGGAGCAAATAGAGTGCAAATTCGTGCTTAAAATGGCCAGCAACTAAAGGCTATTTATAGATGACCAAAAGGCACACCTTTACACCAAGAAAGGTGTCTTTTAAGCCAAAGAACACTTCCTTTGGCTAAGGGCATGTATGGTGGCGAAAATACATGTCTTTTAGCCAAGGAACACTTCCTTTGGCCTATAACCACCCATAACTACCTTATGGGCGAAAATACATGTCTTTTAGCCAAGGAACACTTCCTTTAGCCTATAACCACCCCATAACTGCCTTATGGGCGAAAATACATGTCCCTTGAAGTCATAGGACATCACTCTTGGTGCAATAACCACCCCAACCACCCTCATGGCCGAATATACATGTCTTTTCACTCAAGGAACACTTCCTTTCGATGAAACGACATGTTCTTTTCGCCAATAGTCATCTCTTTTGATGAAGAGACATACCTTTACACAAAAGATGTGTCTCTTGGTGGTTATGAGCTAAAAGCAAGGTGAGCTGGCATAAAGCTAGCTCACTATGCTAGTTATGCACCATTGAGCTCCTTTGAGCTCCAACCAAGCACCATGAACTGAAGTCCAGCTCCTAGAGCTGACCTTGAGCTGGAGTTAGCTGCTCTCAGCTGAAGTGAATTGAAGTCCAGCTACACTCAGCTACCAGAAGCTGAAGTGAGCTGACTTGAGCTGACTTGAGCTAACTTGAGCTAACTTGAGCTGAAGTCCAGCTACTTTGAGCCACTTATTGCTGAAGTGAGCTGACTTGAGCTGACTTGAGCTAACTTGAGCTGAAGTCCAGCTACTTTGAGCTACTTATAGCTGAAGTGAGCTAACTTGAGTTGAAGTCCAGCTACTCTGAGCTACTTATAGCTGCAGTGAGCTGACATAAGCTAACTTGAGCTAAAGGAAGCTACTTCTAGCTGCCTTGGATAGCTATTCAAGCTAGAGTTAGGTCAATGAGCTCAAATCCTACCTTAAAAGGATCTTGGTGCGCCAAGAATTCCAACATGAATGTGATGCGAACCCCGATGGTATAAAGACCCTGAAACGCGCCCAAGATGTGATTCAAGCTCCACAAGACATCAAAAAGACTAGGTTTAAAACCCCCACCCCTAATCAACCTATGATTAGAAACGAGAAGTATAGAACTCCAGGAACACAAGCACACTTGTGCACCAAGGCAGTCCACAAAGAACCAAAGAGAAAACCTCTCCAAAGAGCAATATTATTTCAAAATTTTTCTGTGTGTTTACATCCAGAATATGTGCCTTTATATAGGCCTAAACTAGGGTTAAAAGCTAGGAAAAATTCGCAGCCTAAATCCCTTAGGAATCCTAGATACAAAGACATAGGAAATCCTAGTCAAATTAGGACTCTAATTCCTAGTTTGAACAAGTTTAATGAATGCAGCGTATGCCACTTGTCCAAAACGATTTAAAACTATTCCATAGCCTAAATAACTTCCTAAATAATGTATCTAAATAGGATTTGAAGGAAAATAAAATATAAATACAAGATTAAACCCAAAAACTGTTGGAATTCTTGGCGCACCAAGATCCTTTTAAGATAGGATTTGAGCTCGTTAAGCTAACTATAGCTTGAAAAGGTATCTAAGGCAGCTAGAAGTAGCTCCCCTTAGCTCAAGTCAGCTCACTTCAGCTTATGGTAGCTGAATGTAGCTGGACTTCAGCTCAAGTCAGCTCACTTCAGCTTATGGTAGCTGAATGTAGCTGGACTTCAGCTCAAGTCAGCTCAAGTCAGCTCACTTCAGCTTTTGGTAGCTGAGTGTAGCTGGACTTCAGTTTACTTCAGCTGAAAGCAGCTAACTCCAGCTCAAGGTCAGTTCTTGGAGCTGGACCTTAGTTCATGGTGCTTGGTTGGAGCTCAAAGGAGCTCAATGGTGCATAAGTAGCATATTGAGCTAGCTTTGTGCCAGCTCACCTTGTTTTTAGCTCAAAACCACCAAGAGACACATCTTTTGTGTAAAGGTATGTCTCTTCATCAAAAGAAATAACTCTTGGCTAAAAGAACATGTCCTTTCATCCAAAGGAAGTGTTCCTTGGGTGAATGGACATGTATATTCGGCCATAGGGTGCTTATAGCACCAAGAGTGATGTCCTTTGACTTTAAAGGACATGTATGTTCGGCCATGGAGGTGGTTGAGGTGGTTATTGCACCAAATGTGATGTCCTTTAGACTTAAAAGACATGTATTTTCGCCCATAAGGTAGTTATGGGTGGTTATAGGCCAAAGGAAGTGTTCCTTGACTTAAAAGACATGTATTTTCGCCCATAAGGTAGTTATGGGTGGTTATAGGCCAAAGGAAGTGTTCCTTGGCTAAAAGACATGTATTTTCGCCACCATACATGACCCTTAGCCAAAGGAAGTGTTCTTTGGCTTAAAGGACACCTTTCTTGGTGTAAAGGTGTGCCTTTTGGTCATCTATAAATAGCCTTTAGTGGCTGGCCATTGAGAGTACGAATTTTACACTCAATTTGCACCATTTTTCTTGAGAGAAAAATTCCTCCTTTCATTCCTTTAAAGAGCCGAAATATTAGACACTTTCTTAGAGCATTGTGGGTGGAATTACATTGAGATTCTTCATCTCAATTCAAGCCTCAAGGCGTATCTCTAAGATCAAGTCCTTCCTTTTCTTTTTCGGCACAAGACTATCAAAAAGGAAGGTACGCATCCTTTCTTGCTTTAGTAGCATGCTAAGGATTTAAGTTTTATGAATGATCTTAGTGGCATGCTAAGTTTGTTTGACTGGATAAGTATGTCTATATTCATGTTGAACTCAAATAGCATGCTAGATATTGTTTTTTGAGACAATATGTATGGAAAACTTATATGCATGTGGCATATACACAAATGAATAACATAAGAGTATGTTATTATTGAGATCCTGAAAATCTTCAATTGGTATCAGAGCCTAGGTCATGAATATGTATATGTTACATGTTGTGAGCATGATTTAGGATCATACATATGTGTTGGAATTCTTGGCGCACCAAGATCCTTTTAAGATAGGATTTGAGCTCGTTGAGCTAACTATAGCTTGAAAAGGTATCTAAGGCAGCTAGAAGTAGCTCCCCTTAGCTCAAGTCAGCTCACTTCAGCTATAAGTAGCTCAAAGTAGCTGGACTTCAGCTCAAGTTAGCTCAAGTCATCTCAAGTCAGCTCACTTCAGCTTATGGTAGCTGAATGTAGCTGGACTTCAGCTCAAGTCAGCTCACTTCAGCTTATGGTAGCTGAATGTAGCTTGACTTCAGCTCAAGTTAGCTCAAGTAAGCTCAAGTCAGCTCACTTTAGCTTATGGTAGCTGAATGTAGCTAGACTTCAGCTCAAGTCAGCTCAAGTCAGCTCACTTCAGCTTTTGGTAGCTGAGTGTAGCTGGAGTTCAGTTTACTTCAGCTGAAAGCAGCTAACTCCAGCTCAAGGTCAGTTCTTGGAGCTGGACCTTAGTTCATGGTGCTAGGTTGGAGCTCAAAGGAGCTCAATGGTGCATAAGTAGCATATTGAGCTAGCTTTGTGCCAGCTCACCTTGTTTTTAGCTCAAAACCACCAAGAGACACATCTTTTGTGTAAAGGTATGTCTCTTCATCAAAAGAAATAACTCTTGGCTAAAAGAACATGTCCTTTCATCCAAAGGAAGTGTTCCTTGGGTGAATGGACATGTATATTCGGCCATAGGGTGCTTATAGCACCAAGAGTGATGTCCTTTGACTTTAAAGGACATGTATGTTCGGCCATGGAGGTGGTTGAGGTGGTTATTGCACCAAATGTGATGTCCTTTAGACTTAAAAGACATGTATTTTCGCCCATAAGGTAGTTATGGGTGGTTATAGGCCAA
The DNA here is from genome assembly GCA_039654915.1 of Aquilaria yunnanensis. Taxonomy (NCBI): domain Eukaryota; kingdom Viridiplantae; phylum Streptophyta; class Magnoliopsida; order Malvales; family Thymelaeaceae; genus Aquilaria; species Aquilaria yunnanensis. Next base: position 48,879,556 of record CM077594.1, read on the forward strand.
AGGAAGTGTTCCTTGACTTAAAAGACATGTATTTTCGCCCATAAGTTAGTTATGGGTGGTTATAGGCCAAAGGAAGTGTTCCTTGGCTAAAAGACATGTATTTTCGCCACCATACATGACCCTTAGCCAAAGGAAGTGTTCTTTGGCTTAAAGGACACCTTTCTTGGTGTAAAGGTGTGCCTTTTGGTCATCTATAAATAGCCTTTAGTGGCTGGCCATTGAGGGTACGAATTTTACACTCAATTTGCACCATTTTTCTTGAGAGAAAAATTCCTCCTTTCATTCCTTTAAAGAGCCGAAATATTAGACACTTTCTTAGAGCATTGTGGGTGGAATTACATTGAGATTCTTCATCTCAATTCAAGCCTCAAGGCGTATCTCTAAGATCAAGTCCTTCCTTTTCCTTTTCGGCACAAGACTATCAAAAAGGAAGGTACGCATCCTTTCTTGCTTTAGTAGCATGCTAAGGATTTAAACTTTATGAATGATCTTAGTGGCATGCTAAGTTTGTTTGACTGGATAAGTATGTCTATATTCATGTTGAACTCAAATAGCATGCTAGATATTGTTTTTGAGACAATATGTATGGAAAACTTATATGCATGTGGCATATACACAAATGAATAACATAAGAGTATGTTATTATTGAGATCCTGAAAATCTTCAATTGGTATCAGAGCCTAGGTCATGAATATGTATATGTTACATGTTGTGAGCATGATTTAGGATCATACATATGTGTATGATTTCGATGAAGGTTAATAAAGGATATGTGTATGAAACAATAAAGGCATGTTTATATATTTCTGATCGAATGTTATATGCATCTCTTTTGCCATATATGAGCATGTTAGAAGTTGTTTTCATACACATGTTGCTTTGTTGAGTCTTGTTGTGTAAATTGAACTAAAACATGTGAATTGCATCAATGTAGATGGCTTGTAAGAATATTGTTGCTGAATTAAACCGTGACCTCAAATTGGATGGTGAAAACTATTCAATTTGGCAACAGAAAGTCAAATTCATTTTAACTGAGCAAGATACTCTTGATGTACTCACTCAAGAGATCATGCCTCCTGCTGAGGGAGAGGATAAGACTGCCTATGAGGCATTCCTAAAGAAGAACTCTATGTGTAGAGTCACTCTCCTTTCCACTATGGTGGATGAGATTATGGTGGAATTCTCCATGCTTGAGGGGGCCAGGGCCATATGGGACTCTGTCAAGGCCAAGTATGGAGATGTTTCTGTAGAGAAACAACGCTCGATGATTCTCAGGTTTGAGAATTATGTGAAGCGTGCTGATCACTCTATGAGTGCTCACTTGCGTGAGATGTCACGCATGATCCACCAACTCAAGACGGCAGGGCATGTGCTCACTGATGAGCAACAAGTGCAAGCAATAATTCGTTCCTTGCCTAATGAGGAATGGCAGTTGATGAAGGTCAACTTACGCCATAACCCTCAAATAATGTCATTTGATGACATTGCCCGTCACCTCCTCCTTGAGGCTGAGGTAATGGCCCTCAAGGACCATTCTAAGGCATATGTTGCCTCATCTTCTATCCAGAAGGGATGGAAGAAGAATGGTGGAAAAGGAGGGCCAAGGAAGGGCAAGGGAAAAGTTCCTGCTTCTAAGAAAAGGTTCAAGAAGAAACGGGACATAAGCAAGCTAAAGTGCTTCAACTGTGGGTATAAAGGACACTTTGCAAAGGATTGCAAAGGTCCACCCAAGGTACATACATACCCTTCTACTTCCATTGTACATGTTGTGTCATGTACATTACTAACTGAGTGCAATTCTTTGTGGATTGTAGACTCGGGAGCAACAGACCACATAGCACGGGAGAAGTCCTGGTTTGTGGCCTACAGGAAGCTCTCAAAAAGAGCTAAGCACATTTCAGTAGGAAATGATGCCAGGCTGGAAGTGGAAGGCATAGGAACATGTAGGATTCCTATAGATATTGGATATTTGTATCTAATAGATGTATTTTATGTACCAAACATTTGTAGAAATTTGATTTCTATAAGTTGTATGTTGAAGTACAATTATTGCTTTAATTTCTTTAATAATAGTGTGTCTATTATTAAAGATAATCAGATAGTGTGCACTTGTTCAGTTAATAATGGGCTTTATGAGTTAAAGCCAACTGACCATTCTGTTGCAAGTCCTAGTTGCTATGTGACAGAGGTCACAAATGAAATGAGATGGCATGAAAGGTTAGGTCATATTGGTCAAGATAGAATGAACAAGCTAGCCAAGGGTGGCTTGCTAGGTTCCTTGACCAAGGTTGTCCTTCCAAGTTGCCAATCATGCCTAGAAGGCAAAGCCACAAGAAAGCCTTTTGGCAAAGCAACTAGGAGAGGTGAGGCACTTAGTTTAGTTCACTCTGACCTGTGTGGGCCAATGAGGGTTGAATCTAGAAATGGATTTAAGTATTTCATCACATTCACAGATGATTATACTCAATTCACCCATATCTACTTACTCAGAAACAAGGCAGAGGCCTTGGCATGCTTTGAGAAATATGTGTACTTGGTTAAGAACCAAGTAGGTAAGAAGATTAAGTCCTTGAAGACAGATAGGGGCGGATAGTATACATCTAATGCATTCAAAGCATTTTGTGACTTGAAAGGTATTGAGAGGGAGTTCACCCTTCCTTGGACACCCCAACAGAATGGAGTGTCTGAGAGGAAGAGTAGAACTCTTATGGACATGGTACGTTCCATGATGGCAAAGGCCAATTTAGACATCACTTATTGGAGTGATGCACTGCTATGTGCAGTTCATGTCCTTAATAGAGTACCCACCAAGAATGTGAATTCTTCTCCATATGAGTTATGGAAGAAGAAAACTCCTAACCTAAGCTATTTACGCCCTTGGGGTTGTTTAGCTTATGTTCACATAACGGACCACCCTTTGGGAAAGTTGGGTCCAAGAGGGAGGAGGTGTGCCTTCCTTGGTTATGCTGAACAATCTAGGGGTTATGTGTTCTTGGATGTAAGTCACAAATTTGGGAACATCTTTGATGTAAGGAATGCTAACTTTGTGAAGGATGAGTTCCCCAAAGTTGGTGAAGTGTGGTGACTTAACCTCATTGAGCCAGATCCTAGATGAGGGTCAACCAAGTGTCATAAGGACACTTGGGACACATGCACCTACTCTAGAGGGAGTACCTCAACCACATGGAGTAATGGCTCCAGAAATCCCTGTTGTTGTGGACCAACATGAGCAAGACTTCCAAAAGGAAGGTTTCGTTCAAGAGGGAGTTGAGGATACTCAAGGGCAAAATGTTGAGCCTCAAGAGATGGAGCATGAGTTGCCTCCATCTCAGCCTATATTGAGAAGATCAATGAGGAAATTTGGACCACCTAAAGAATGGTGGATCCTGGATAGTGAGGCAAACTTGGTTGCATCTGAGATAGATGAGCCAAGTAACATTGAGGAGGCTCTTGAGGGTGAACAAAGGGAAGAGTGGCTAAATGCAATGAAGGATGAGTTGCATTCGATGCACCTCAATGGGGTTTGGGAGTTAAGTGATCTTCCTCTAGGCCGTAAGGCAATTGGGAACAAGTGGGTTCTCAAGATCCTTTTAAGATAGGATTTGAGCTCGTTGAGCTAACTATAGCTTGAAAAGGTATCTAAGGCAGCTAGAAGTAGCTCCCCTTAGCTCAAGTCAGCTCACTTCAGCTATAAGTAGGTCAAAGTAGCTGGACTTCAGCTCAAGTTAGCTCAAGTCAGCTCAAGTCAGCTCACTTCAGCTTATGGTAGCTGAATGTAGCTGGACTTCAGCTCAAGTCAGCTCACTTCAGCTTATGGTAGCTGAATGTAGCTTGACTTCAGCTCAAGTTAGCTCAAGTAAGCTCAAGTCAGCTCACTTCAGCTTATGGTAGCTGAATGTAGCTAGACTTCAGCTCAAGTCAGCTCAAGTCAGCTCACTTCAGCTTTTGGTAGCTGAGTGTAGCTGGAGTTCAGTTTACTTCAGCTGAAAGCAGCTAACTCCAGCTCAAGGTCAGTTCTTGGAGCTGGACCTTAGTTCATGGTGCTAGGTTGGAGCTCAAAGGAGCTCAATGGTGCATAAGTAGCATATTGAGCTAGCTTTGTGCCAGCTCACCTTGTTTTTAGCTCAAAACCACCAAGAGACACATCTTTTGTGTAAAGGTATGTCTCTTCATCAAAAGAAATAACTCTTGGCTAAAAGAACATGTCCTTTCATCCAAAGGAAGTGTTCCTTGGGTGAATGGACATGTATATTCGGCCATAGGGTGCTTATAGCACCAAGAGTGATGTCCTTTGACTTTAAAGGACATGTATGTTCGGCCATGGAGGTGGTTGAGGTGGTTATTGCACCAAATGTGATGTCCTTTAGACTTAAAAGACATGTATTTTCGCCCATAAGGTAGTTATGGGTCGTTATAGGCCAAAGGAAGTGTTCCTTGACTTAAAAGACATGTATTTTCGCCCATAAGGTAGTTATGGGTGGTTATAGGCCAAAGGAAGTGTTCCTTGGCTAAAAGACATGTATTTTCGCCACCATACATGACCCTTAGCCAAAGGAAGTGTTCTTTGGCTTAAAGGACACCTTTCTTGGTGTAAAGGTGTGCCTTTTGGTCATCTATAAATAGCCTTTAGTGGCTGGCCATTGAGGGTACGAATTTTACACTCAATTTGCACCATTTTTCTTGAGAGAAAAATTCCTCCTTTCATTCCTTTAAAGAGCCGAAATATTAGACACTTTCTTAGAGCATTGTGGGTGGAATTACATTGAGATTCTTCATCTCAATTCAAGCCTCAAGGCGTATCTCTAAGATCAAGTCCTTCCTTTTCTTTTTCGGCACAAGACTATCAAAAAGGAAGGTACGCATCCTTTCTTGCTTTAGTAGCATGCTAAGGATTTAAGTTTTATGAATGATCTTAGTGGCATGCTAAGTTTGTTTGACTGGATAAGTATGTCTATATTCATGTTGAACTCAAATAGCATGCTAGATATTGTTTTTTGAGACAATATGTATGGAAAACTTATATGCATGTGGCATATACACAAATGAATAACATAAGAGTATGTTATTATTGAGATCCTGAAAATCTTCAAAAACTCCCAAATAGCCTTTTTGGGTGCATTTTGGACACTTTAAGGTTCTCTCTTGTATCTTCAGCTCCAAGCATGAATCTTTGAGTTCCAATGGCATGAATCTTCATCTTAGATGTGGTAATGAAGGTCTGGAAAGTTAGAGCTCAAAAATCCAGCTTGTGGACACAAAATGCAATAAGAACACTTAAGGTGGCTCAAATGCTGCACTTTGAGTGTTGCCCTTGATGTCCTTGTTTTGAGACTTGTCTAAGCACTCCAGAATTGAGTACCAAGCATGTCCATCATTTCCATATGGTGTCTTGAAAGTTCCAGCAGCTCCTTGTGAAGTTTCATGTCCATTCTCCATGAAGAAACTTGAAACAAAGCCTTGTAGTGCACTTGAGAGCTCCTTAGCTTTCTTCCTTGTCATAGGTCCACAAGAAAACTTCAATGGGTCCTTGCCTTCTCCATGTGTGCCTTCCTTGACCATATCAGAATGCTTCCATTACATTCCAAACTAGTTTTGAATGTTTCCATTTCATTCCAAACTAGTTGTGAATGTTTCCATTTCATTCCAAACAACTTGTGACTATTTTCATCTCATTCCAAACAACTTGTGAATGTATCCATTTCATTCCAAACAACTTGTGAATTTGTCCATCTCATTCCAAACAACTTTGAATGTTTTCATTTCATTCCAAACAACTTGTGATTGCTTCCATCTCATTCCAAACAAGTTGTGAATGTTTCCTTTTCATTCCAAACAAGTTGTGAATGTTTACATTTCATTCCAAACAAGTTGTGAATTTTTCCATTTCACTCCAAACTTGTTGTGAATGTTTCAATTTCGTTCCAAACAAGTTGTGAATGTTTCCATTTCGTTCCAAGCAAGTTGTGAATGTTTCCATTTCATTCCAAACTAGTTGTGAATGTTTCCATTTCATTCCAAACAAGTTGTGGATGTTTCCATTTCATTCCAAACTAGTTCTGAATGTTTCCAATTGATTCCAAACAAGTTGTGAATATTTCCATTTCATTCCAAACAAGTTTTGAATGTTTCCATTCATTCCAAACTAGTTGCGCATGTTTCCAATCATTCCAAACTTGTTGTGAATGTTTCCATTTCATTTCGAACTAGTTGTGATTGTTTCCATTTCGTTCCAAACAACTTTTAATGTTTCCATTTCATTTCGAACTAGTTGTGATTTGTCCATCTCATTCCAAACAACTTTTAATGTTTCCATTTCATTCCAAACAACTTGTTAATTTTCCATTTCATTCCAAACTAGCTGTGAATGTTTCCATTTCATTCCAAACTAGTTGTGAATGATTGATTGCAAACCTTCCAAACTAGGAGTGAATGTTTCAATTTCATTCCAAGCTAGTCATGAATGTTTCTATCTAATTCCAAACTACTTGTGAATGTTTCCATTTCATTCCAAACAACTTGTGATTGTTTCCATCTCACTCCAAACAACTTCAGAATGTTTCCATTTCATTCCAAACTAGTTGTGAATGTTTCCATTTCACTCCAAACAGGTTGTGATTGTTTACATTTCATTCCAAACAAGTTGTGAATGTTTCCATTTCATTCCAAACTAGTTGTGAATGTTTTCATTTCATTCCAAACAAGTTGTGAATGTTTCCATTTCATTCGAAACAAGTTCTGAATGTTTCCATTTCTTTCCAAACTAGTAGTGAATGTTTCCATTTCATTCTAAACAAGTTGTGCATGTTTCCATTTCATTCCAAACTAGTTCTGAATGTTTCCACTTGATTCCAAACAAGTTGTGAATGTTTCCATTCATTCCAAACTAGTTGCGCATGTTTCCAATCATTCCAAACTTGTTGTGAATGTTTCCATTTCGTTTCGAACTAGTTGTGATTGTTTCCATTTCATTCCAAACGTGTTGTGAATGTTTCCATTCCATTCCAAACAAGTTGTTAATCCTTCCATTACCTTCTAAACTAGTTGTGAATGTTTCCATTCAATCCAAACTAGATGTGGATGTTTCCATTTCATTCCAAACAAGTTGTGAGTGTTTCCATTTCATTGCAAACTAGATGTGAATGTTTCCATTTCATTCCAAACAAGTTGTGAATGTTTGGATTTCATTCCAAACAAGTTGTGAGGGTTTCCATTTCAATCCAAGCAAGTTCCAAATATTTCCATTTCCCACAAAACTAGTTGTGAGTGTTTCATTTCCAAACTAGTTGTTAATGTTTCCACTTCATTCCAAACAACTTGTGAATGTTTCCGTTACATTCCAAACTAGTTTTGAATGTTTCCATTTCAGTCCAAACTAGTTGTGAATGTTTCCATTTCATTCCAAACAACTTGTGACTATTTCCATCTCATTCCAAACAACTTGTTAACGTATGCATTTCATTCCAAAACAACTTGTGAATTTTTCCATCTCATTCCAAACAACTTTGAATGTTTCCATTTCATTCCAAACAACTTGTTAATTTTCCATTTCATTCCAAACTAGCTGTGAATGTTTCCATTTCATTCCATACCAGTTGTGAATGATTGATTGCCAACCTTCCAAACTAGCAGTGAGTGCCTCTATTTCATTCCAAACTAGTCATGAATGTTTCCATCTAATTCAAAACTAGTTGTGAATGTTTCCATTTCATTCCAAACAACTTGTGATTGTTTCCATCTCATTCCAAACAACTTGTGAATGTTTCCTTTTCATTCCAAACAAGTTGTGAAATGTTTACATTTCATTCCAAATAAGTTGTGAATGTTTACATTTCATTCCAAACTAGTTGAGAATGTTTCCATGTCATTCCAAACAAGTTGTGAATGTTTCCATTTCGTTCCAAGCAAGTTGTGAATGTTTCCATTTCATTTCAAACAAGTTGTGAATGTTTCCATTTCATTCCAAACAAGTTGTGGATGTTTCCATTTCATTCCAATTTGGAATGTTTCCAATTGATTCCAAACAAGTTGTGAATGTTTCCATTTCATTCAAAACAAGTTGTGAATGTTTCCATTCATACCAAACTAGCTGCGCATGTTTCCAATCATTCCAAACTTGTTGTCAATGTTTCCATTTCGTTTCAAACTAGTTGTGATTGTTTCCATTTCATTCAAAACGTGTTCTGAATGTTTCCATTCCATTCCAAACAAGTTGTTAATCCTTCCATTACCTTCAAAACTAGTTGTGAATGTTTCCATATGTGGATGTTTCCATTTCATTCCAAACAAGTTGTGAGTGTTTCCATTTCATTGCAAACTAGATGTGAATGTTTCCATTTCATTCCAAACAAGTTGTGAATGCTTGCATTTCATTCCAAACAAGTTGTGAGGGTTTCCACTTCAATCCAAGCAAGTTCCAAATATTTCCATTTCACTCAAAACTGGTTGTGACTGTTTCCTTTCCAAACAAGTTGTTAATGTTTTCATTTCATTACAAGCTACTTGTGAATGTTTTCATTACATTCCAAACTAGTTTTGAATGTTTCCATTTCATTCCAAACTAGTTGTCAATGTTTCCATTTGATTCCAAACAACTTGTGACTGTTTCCATCTCATTCCAAACAACTTGTGAATGTATCCATTTTATTCCAACAACTTGTGAATTTGTCCATCTCATTCCAAACAACTTTGAATGTTTCCATTTCATTGCAAACAACTTTTTAATTTTCCATTTCATTCCAAACTAGCTGTGAATGTTTCCATTTGATTCCCAACTAGTTGTGAATGATTGATTGCAACCTTCCAAACTAGCAGTGAATGTCTCTATTTCACTCCAAAGTAGTCATGAATGTTTCCATCTAATTCCAAACTAGTTGTGAATGTTTCCATTTCATTCCAAACAACTTGTGATTGTTTCCATATCATTCCAAACAACTTGTGAATGTTTCCATTTCATTCCAAACAAGTTGTGATTGTTTACATTTCATTCCAAACAAGTTGTGAATGTTTCCATTTCATTCCAAACTAGTTGAGAATGTTTCCATTTCATTCCAAACAACTTGTGAATGTTTCCATTTCGTTCCAAGCAGGTTGTGATTTGTTAATGTTTCCATTTCATTCCAAACAAGTTGTGGATGTTTCCATTTCATTCCAAACTAGTTCTGAATGTGTCCAATTGATTCCAAACAAGCTGTGAATGTTTCCATTTGACTCCAAAGAAGTTGTGAATGTTTCCATTCATTCCAAACTAGTTGCGCATGTTTCCAATCATTCCAAACTTGTTGCGAATGTTTCCATTTCGTTTCAAACTAGTTGTGATTGTTTCCATTTCATTCCAAACGTGTTGTGAATGTTTCCATTCCATTCTGATATGATCAAAGAAGGCACAACCAGTGATTATAAGAACCCATTGAAGATAACTAGTGGACCATTGACAAGGGAGAAGGCTAACGAGCTCACTAGTGCACTTCAAGCTCGGATGTTGACAGATTGGCGATGTTCTGGTGGAAAAATCATATCTTCAGCTAAACAGATCGGAATTGAGTAATTCTTGATTCATTGGAAAGATAACATCTGAAGCTACAAGTCATATGCAGACCATCAAACCCAGTTTGCAGGATCAGGAGGTCCAATTTAGCTTCAAAGTCGCGATTTACGAGTTATCACTGGTTCAGAAGCAGTTGCAGTATTCTGGGAATATCTTTCGATTTAGAAGTCCATTTTGTGTGATTCAAGCGTGGTTTCGAAGCTAAGAAATAGATCTACAACTTTCATGCTTTGCATTTTGAGAAATCATTGCTGCATCAAGTTCGAATTTCAGCCTGAAGTTGAAGACACAAGCAGGAACCACCCGAGAAGACTATTTTGGGGTTTTCATGGCCAATCTTGTATTTATATTTTATTTTCGTTCAAATCCTATTTAGATACATTATTTAGGAAGTTATTTAGGCTATGGAATAGTTTTAAATCATTTTGGGCAAGTGGAATACGCTGCATTTATTAAACTTGTTCAAACTAGGAATTAGAGTCCTAATTTGACTAGGATTTCCTATGTCTTTGTATCTAGGATTCCTAAGGGATTTAGGCTGCGAATTTTGCCTAGCTTTTAACCCTAGTTTAAGCCTATATAAAGGCACATATTCTGGATGTAAACATACAGAAAAATTTTGAAATAATATTGCTCTTTGGAGAGGTTTTCTCTTTGGTTCTTTGTGGACTGCCTTGGTGCACAAGTGTGCTTGTGTTCTTGGAGTTCTATACTTCTCGTTTCTAATCACAGGTTGATTAGGGGTGGGGGTTTTAAACCTAGTCTCTTTGATGTCTTGTGGAGCTTGAAAAACATCTTGGGCGCATTTCATGGTCTTTATACCATCGGGGTTCGCATCAGTTGGTATCAGAGCCACAAGTTCCATTGAAGGACATATCTTGTGTTCTTGTTTCTCTTCATTTTTCCTTCAATTTTGTCCAGTAATTTCGTGCTTTAATTCTCTGTTTTAATCTATTTTCTTCTTGTTTCAGGTCTGTCCTTTTTGTTCCATCCTTGTTCAAATCCGAAAATCACAAAAACAACAAAAAAGAAGTCAATCCGTGTTGTCTAGTGTTCTCGGCTTCAATTCGTTTTTTTTTCTTGTTCAGTTCTTATCTTTCTGTTTCGTGTCCAGCCCTATTAATCTCTCTTGTTTTCATTGTTTCCAGCATCCTAGAGTCAAGAAAACACCAAAAAAAGAAGGATCCAAGTTGAGGAAGTTTCGGTATCAAAAGTTGTTTCAAAATTGTGCAAGTTTCAATAGTTTCTTGTTTTGGCCAAATTGGAAACTGACTTTTTGTCTTTGGCAGCAAGGAATTTCAAGGAGAATGTTTGTTTAGCATCAAAATAGCAAGCAAAAAGAGAAAAAAAAAAAGAAAAAAAAAAGAAGAAAAGAAAAGGAAAGAACAAAGAAAGGAAAGCTTGCAAAAAGAGAAGTTTTTACAAAGTGTTGAAAGTTTTGCGCCCCAAAACCTATCCCATTGTTTTCCAGCCAAAAAGCTTTCTTTGTGGTTCTTGTGATCATCAATTGCAAGAGCTTCCTAGAGTCTTTTAAAGCTTGTTTAGCCCACCTCTTTTGGAGTCAAAATAGTTCTTCAAAAATTCAAGTTTTCTTGTGTGCTTTGAGGATAGTTTTCTTAGAACTTTGGAGAACTCTTTGAATAGCAATATCTCACTAACAAATTGAGTGTTTGAGTGTTCATCTTTTGAGTGAAACACGTGAGGTGAGTGGTTGTGAGGATCTTTGTTATTTTCAGGAGTATGGAGGGCCAGGAGGATAGGAGGATGAAAGTGAGACACAATGAGGAGCCAACCATGAGAGAATTTCAAGAAACTCTCAATAGACTTGTTGGGAGGATTGAAGACATTGATTTGAGGTTGCCAAGGAAACCAAATCCCATCTTGCAACCAAGGAGAGGACCAAGGAGAGAAGAACCCGAGGAGGAAGAAAGAGTTTGGCATGACCATGGGTTTCCAATGAGGTGTGAGCCAAGAGAGGATAACAACCTAAATTCCATCAAGCCTACCATTCCACCTTTCCAAGGGAGGAGTGATCCCGATGCATATTGGGAGTGGGAGCAAAAGATTGAGATGGTGTTTGATTGCCATCATTACTCCGAGGAAAATAAGGTTAAATTGGCTACCATAAAGTTCACTAATTATGCTCTTGTATGGTGGAATCAGGATGTTACTTCTAGGAGAAGGAATGAGGAGGAGCCCATACACACATGGAGAGCCCTTAAAGCCTTAATGAGGAGGAGATTTGTGCCTAGCTCCTACTATAGAGATCAACGCTTAAAGCTTCAAAAGCTAGTGCAAGGCCAAAGAAGTGTGGAGGACTACCATAAAGACTTGGAGAGGACCTTGACCCGAGCCAACATCATGGAGGATGAGGAGACCACCATTGCTAGATTCATTAATGGTCTCAATCTTGAGATTGCCAACAAAGTGGAGATGGTGCCGTATGTCAACATGGAGGATTTGCTTCATCATGCCATTAAGGCCGAGAGGAGCATCAAGAGAGCAAAGGCATCCAAGATGTGTCAAGGAGGAATTTCCACATGGAGAGGAGCATGGAGTAAAGATGTAAGAGAAGTACACAAGCCAAACATGGAGATCACAAAAGGAGACTTGTCTCAATCTCAACAAGAAAAGTCAATCATGCTTGTACCACTTCCACCACAACAAGTCTTTGAGGATCAAAGAAAATTTCAAAGTAAGGTTGAGAGAAAAGTGAATGAGGGGAAAGTTGAGGGCAAGAGTGATGAGGGGAAAGTTGAGAGAACAACCGAGAGATTAAGTGAGAAGAGTGAACATGAGGGGAAGAAGAGTGGAGAGTTCCCGAGAGAAGAAATTGAGTGCGAAGTTGAGAGAAGACAAGAGTGTAATGAACCCAAGCCGAGTGAAGAGAGAAAGACCAACAGAGAAGCCATACTTTCATCTAACGTAATGGAGTCTTCTTCTAGTGTTGTGTTGTCTTTTTTTCAGGACTTAAGTGGATATGAACTTCAAGAATCAAGTGAGTTGCTGCCCATCCAAGAAGTTGGTGTTCCTAATATTCCAAGTCATGTCCCATGCATTAAAACAACAAAGGAGGTTGAGAAGGAACAAGTTAAGGTAAGCCTAAGTGATTTCATATGCAAAAGTTTGCCTAACATTATTTCTTATCCTATGTTTCAATGGGATGAAATTAATGCAACTCCAACCGAAGCCATTAAGTGCAAAGGTGGAAATTTTGTGGTTCCTACACCAAAGGAAGATACTTGGAGACTAAGTCCAACCACTGTAATGTATTTCTTCCTAACACCTAGATTTGATGTAGTTTTGCATGAAAATCTCAAACAATGTGTGTTTGCTTGCAATGTTATTTTGACAAACGGTTTTCATGAAACTAGATTAAGAGAAGGAAGTAAACATGGAAATTTGACAAAATATGGTTTACAAGCTTCAAATTCTTTGGTTTTGTCAAATCATCTTTGGAATTGCTTGAGTTTCTCTAGAGGAAAATTTGTTTTGTTGTCTTTTGTTTTTGAATTTGTTTACTTTGCATCCATGTCACATTGTTTTGTTTTGCCTCAAGTTAAACCTGCTTCTTTGGAATTTTTCATGCATAAATTGGTTGTTACACATGCATTACATACTTCTTTGATTCACATTTATATTCCACCCATTTTTGTGTGTCAATCTTTAATTTCCAGCAAGCATTTTTTTGTCATGACACATGCATTACACAAACTTTTGAGTCTTGATCTTTTTGTTTTATGTCCGAACTTGAAAGGTTTTATTTTGAGTGAAAATTCTAGTTTTAGATTCAGCTTTTTAAGGAGGTATGTTGAGTCCTTTGTTTTATATCACATCCCATTCACAAATTTCATGCATTGTTGTGCATATACATGCAAAAATAAGTTTGCTACTGAATTGGTTTCACTTAATCCTATCTACTCCAATCTTGTTTCATTTAAAATGCTTAGGATTTTTGTGAAATTCGTGCATCCTTGTTTTGTTATTAGTTTAGGCCACATTGTGTTCAATTCTTGTTTGCTTGAATGGCCGATGCAAACTATTGTCTTCCCATGCATAACTTGTGCTTTTCATAACCATAACACTTGTGTGAGTTTAGGTCTATTTGTTTTTAGTGCATACAGCATCCCTAAGGTAAATTATTCCTACACTTTTACTTGTTGTGAGAATAATGTTGTTGAGATGGTAAAGGCAATGAAAGTGATGCCTAGAGTTAAGATGAAAATTGTGCAAACATTCAGATTTTTTGTGCTAATTGTTTCAAGCTTTGTTTTTGATCCAGGAGGTATCATTGTATTTGGATATTGGTTCAGGTTTTTCACAAGATTAAAGCTCCATACACAATCATTCCATGCTATTGCTTCTTATGTGAAAGGTAAGTGCTTATGTGTTAATCATTTCATTGTTATTAATTCAATTCCATTTTCTAATGTAGGTTTTGATTCGAGGACGAATCCTTCTAAGAAGGGGGGAGCTGATATGATCAAAGAAGGCACAACCAATGATGATAAGAACCCATTGAAGATAACTAGTGGACCATTGACAAGGGAGAAGGCTAACGAGCTCACTAGTGCACTTCAAGCTCGGATGTTGACAGATTGGCGATGTTCTGGTGGAAAAATCATATCTTCAGCTCAACAGATCGGAATTGAGTAATTCTTGATTCATTGGAAAGATAACATCTGAAGCTACAAGTCATATGAAGACCATCAAACCCAGTTTGCAGGATCAGGAGGTCCAATTTAGCTTCAAAGTCGCGATTTACGAGTTATCGCTGGTTCAGAAGCAGTTGCAGTATTCTGGGAATATCTTTCGATTTAGAAGTCCATTTTGTGTGATTCAAGCGTGGTTTCGAAGCTAAGAAATAGATCTAAAACTTTCATGCTTTGCATTTTGAGAAATCATTGCTGCATCAAGTTCGAATTTCAGCTTGAAGTTGAAGACACAAGCAGGAACCACCCGAGAAGACTATTTTGGGGTTTTCATGGCCAATCTTGTATTTATATTTTATTTTCCTTCAAATCCTATTTAGATACATTATTTAGGAAGTTATTTAGGCTATGGAATAGTTTTAAATCGTTTTGGGAAAGTGGAATACGCTGCATTTATTAAACTTGTTCAAACTAGGAATTAGAGTCCTAATTTGACTAGGATTTCCTATGTCTTTGTATCTAGGATTCCTAAGGGATTTAGGCTGCGAATTTTGCCTAGCTTTTAACCCTAGTTTAGGCCTATATAAAGGCACATATTCTGGATGTAAACATACAGAAAAATTTTGAAATAATATTGCTCTTTGGAGAGGTTTTCTCTTTGGTTCTTTGTGGACTGCCTTGGTGCACAAGTGTGCTTGTGTTCTTGGAGTTCTATACTTCTCGTTTCTAATCACAGGTTGATTAGGGGTGGGGGTTTTAAACCTAGTCTCTTTGATGTCTTGTGGAGCTTGAAAAACATCTTGGGCGCGTTTCATGGTCTTTATACCATCGGGGTTCGCATCACATTCCAAACAAGTTGTTAATCCTTCCATTACCTTCAAAACTAGTTGTGAATGTTTCCATTCAATCCAAACTAGATGTGGATGTTTCCATTTCATTCCAAACAAGTTGTGAGTGTTTCCATTTCATTACAAACTAGATGTGAATGTTTCCATTTCATTCCAAACAAGTTGTGAATGTTTGCATTTCATTCCAAACAAGTTGTGAGGGTTTCCATTTCAATCCAAGCAAGTTCCAAATATTTCCATTTCTCTCAAAACTAGTTGTGAGTGTTTCCTTTCCAAACTAGTTGTTAATGTTTTCATTTCATTCCAAACTACTTGTGAATGTTTCCATTACATTCCAAACTAGTTTTGAATGTTTCCATTTCATTCCGAACTAGTTGTGAATGTTTCCATTTGATTCCAAACAACTTGTGACTGTTTCCATCTCATTCCAAACAACTTGTGAATGTATCCATTTCATTCCAAACTAGCCGTGAATGTTTCCATTTTATTCCAAACCAGTTGTGAATGATTGATTGCAACCTTCCAAACTAGCAGTGAATGTCTTTATTTCATTCCAAACTAGTCATGAATGTTTCCATCTAATTCCAAACTAGTTGTGAATGTTTCCATTTCATTCCAAACAACTTGTGATTGTTTCCATCTCATTCCAAACAACTTGTGAATGTTTCCTTTTCCTTCAAAACAAGTTGTGAATGTTTACATTTCATTCCAAACAAGTTGTGAATGTTTCCATTTCATTCCAAACTAGTTGAGAATGTTTCCATTTCATTCCAAACAAGTTGTGAATGTTTCCGTTTCATTCCAAGCAGGTTGTGATTTGTGAATGTTTCCATTTCATTCCAAACAAGTTGTGGATGTTTCCATTTCATTCCAAACTAGTTCTGAATGTTTCCAATTGATTCCAAACAAGCTGTGAATGTTTCCATTTCATTCCAAACTAGTTGTGAATGTTTCCATTCATTCCAAACTATTTGCGCATGTAACCAATCATTCCAAACTTGTTGCGAATGTTTCCATTTCGTTTCGAACTAGTTGTGATTGTTTCCATTTCATTCCAAACGTGTTGTGAATGTTTCCATTCCATTGCAAACAAGTTGTTAATCCTTCGATTACCTTCAAAACTAGTTGTGAATGTTTCCATTCAATCCAAACTAGATGTGGATGTTTCCATTTCATTCCAAACAAGTTGTGAGTGTTTCCATTTCATTGCAAACTAGATGTGAATGTTTCGATTTCATTCCAAAAAAGTTGTGAATGTTTGCATTTCATTCCAAACAAGTTTTGAGGGTTTCCATTTCAATCCAAGCAAGTTCCAAATATTTCCATTTCACCCACAACAAGTTGTGAGTGTTTCCTTTCCAAACTAGTTGTTATTGTTTTCATTTCATTCCAAACTACTTGTGAATGTTTCCATTACATTCCAAACTAGGTTTGCATGTTTCCATTTCATTCCAAACTAGTTGGGAATGTTTCCATTTGATTCCAAACAACTTGTGACTATTTCCATCTCATTCCAAACAACTTGTGAATGTATCCATTTCATTCCAAACAACTTGTGAATTTGTCTGTCTCATTCCAAACAACTTTGAATGTTTCCATTTCATTACAAACAACTTGTTAATTTTCCATTTTATTCCAAACTAGCTGTGAATGTTTCCATTTCATTCCAAACCAGTTGTGAATGATTGATTGCAACCTTCCAAACTAGCAGTGAATGTCTCTATTTCATTCCAAACTGAAGATTTCAGGATCTCATGATAACATACTCTTATGTTATCTACCCATGTATATGCCACATGCATATTTGTTCACTTGAGTTCAACATGGATATAGGTATGCATAATTCTAATTCTTTAACATATTATTCATGCATTTGATATAACATGATATATAACACATCAATTTTACATACATGTTGTGTCAAATAAATCCTAGCATGCTACTAAGAATATACGAAAATGAAAGCTAACATGCTACTAAACCAAGAAAAGATGTGCACCTTTCTTCTTGGTTATTTTTAGCGAAAAAACTTGTGGGAGAACTTGATCTTAGAGGAGCCCGTTGAAGCTTGAAATAGAGATGAACAATCTCTATGTAAATCCACCCACAATGCTCTCAAGAAGTGTTTAATATTTCGGTCTCTAAAGGAAATAGGAGGAGAACAATTTTCTCTCAAGAAAATGGAGCAAATGGAGTGCAAATTCGTGCTTAAAATGGCCAGCCACTAAAGGCTATTTATAGATGACCAAAAGGCACACCTTTACACCAAGAAAGGTGTTTTTAAGCCAAAGAACACTTCCTTTGGCTAAGGGTCATGTATGGTGGCGAAAATACATGTCTTTTAGCCAAGGAACACTTCCTTTGGCCTATAACCACCCATAACTACCTTATGGGCGAAAATACATGTCTTTTAGCCAAGGAACACTTCCTTTAGCCTATAACCACCCCATAACTACCTTATGGGCGAAAGTACATGTCCCTTGAAGTCATAGGACATCACTCTTGGTGCAATAACCACCCCAACCACCCTTATGGCCGAATATACATGTCTTTTCACTCAAGGAACACTTCCTTTGGATGAAAGGACATGTTCTTTTAGCCAATAGTCATCTCTTTTGATGAAGAGACATACCTTTACACAAAAGATGTGTCTCTTGGTGGTTTTGAGCTAAAAGCAAGGTGAGCTGGCACAAAGGTAGCTCATTATACTACTTATGCACCATTGAGCTCCTTTGAGCTCCAACCAAGCACCATGAACTGAGGTCTAGCTCCTAGAGCTGACCTTGAGCTAGAGTTAGCTGCTCTCAGCTGAAGTGAACTGAAGTCCAGCTACACTCAGCTACCAAAAACTGAAGTGAGCTGACTTGAGCTAACTTGAGCTAACTTGAGCTGAAGTCCTGCTACTTTGAGCTACTTATAGCTGAAGTAAGCTGACTTGAGCTGAAGTCTAGCTACATTCAGCTACTAGAAGCTGAAGTGAGCTGACTTGAGCTAACTTGAGCTAACTTGAGCTGAAGTCCAACTACTTTGAGCTACATATAGCTGAAGTGAGCTGACTTGAGCTAAAGGGAGCTACTTCTAGCTGCCTTAGATAGCTTTTCAAGCTAGAGTTAGCTCAATGAGCTCAAATCCTATCTTAAAAGGATCTTGGTGCGTCAAGAATTCTAACAAACTCCCACTCGCACTAAGATGCTTTTAAACTTCCAGCTCCCACTCAAAATAAAACTTCTTAATCCTAAGAGCGGAAATAATCCAAACTAGTTGAGAATGTTTCCATTTCATTCCAAACAAGTTGTGAATGTTTCCATTTCGTTCCAAGCAGGTTGTGATTTGTGAATGTTTGCATTTCATTCCAAACAAGTTGTGGATGTATCCATTTCATTCCAAACTAGTTCTGAATGTTTCCAATTGATTCCAAACAACCGGTGAGTGTTTCCATTTCATTCCAAACAAGTTGTGAATGTTTCCATTCATTCCAAACTAGTTCCGCTTGTTTCCAATCATTCCAAACTTGTTGTGAATGTTTCCATTTCATTTCGAACTAGTTGTGATTGTTTCCATTTCATTCCAAATGTGTTGTGAATGTTTCCATTCCATTCCAAGCAAGTTGTTAATCCTTCCATTTCCTTCAAAACTAGTTGTGAATGTTTCCATTCAATCCAAACTAGATGTTGATGTTTTCATTTCATTCCAAACAAGTTGTGAGTGTTTCCATTTTATTGCAAACTAGATGTGAATGTTTCCATTTCTTCCAAACAAGTTGTGAATGTTTGGATTTCATTCCAAACAAGTTGTGAGGGTTTCCGTTTCAATCCAAGCAAGTTCCAAATGTTTCCATTTCCCTCAAAACTAGTTGTGAGTGTTTCCTTTCCAAACTAGTTGTTAATGTTTCCACTTCATTCCAAACTACTTGTGAATGTTTCCATTACATTCCAAACTAGTTTTGAAAGTTTCCATTTCATTCCAAACCAGTTGTGAATGTTTCCATTTGATTCCAAACAACTTGTGACTGTTTCCATCTCATTCCAAACAACTTTTGAACGTATCCATTTTATTCCAAACAACTTGTGAATTTGTCCATCTCATTCCAAACAACTTTGAATGTTTCCATTTCATTCCAAATAACTTGATAATTTTCCATTTCATTCCAAACTAGCTGTGAATGTTTCCATTTCATTCCAAACCAGTTGTGAATGATTGATTGCAAACCTTCCAAACTAGCAGTGAATGTCTCTCTTTCATTCCAAACTAGTCATGAATGTTTCCATCTAATTCCAAACTAGTTGTGAATGTTTCCATTTCATTCCAAACAACTTGTGATTTTTTCAATCAAATTCCAAACAACTTGTGAATGCTTCCTTTTCATTCCAAACAAGTTGTGAATGTTTACATTTCATTCCAAACAAGTTCTGAATGTTTCCATTTCATTCCAAACAAGTTGTGAATGTTTCCATTTCATTCCAAACTAGTTGTGAATGTTTCGATTTCGTTCGAAACAAGTTGTGGATGTTTCCATTTCATTCCAAACTAGTTCTGCATGTTTCCAATTGATTCCAAACTAGTTGTGAATGTTTCCATTTCATTCCAAACAAGTTGTGAATGTTTCCATTCATTCCAAACTAGTTGCGCATGTTTCCAATCATTCCAAACCTGTTGTGAATGTTTCCATTTCGTTTCAAACTAGTTGTGATTGTTTCCATTTCATTCCAAACGTGTTGTGAATGTTTCCATTCCATTCCAAACAAGTTGTTAATCCTTCCATTACCTTCAAAACTAGTTGTGAATGTTTCCATTCAATCCAAACTAGATGTGTATGTTTCCATTTCATTCCAAACAAGTTGTGAGGGTTTCCATTTCATTCCAAGCAAGTTCCAAATGTTTCCATTTCCCTCAAAACTTGTTGTGAGTGTTTCCTTTCCAAACTAGTTCTTAATGTTTCCACTTCATTCCAAACTACTTATGAATGTTTCCATTACATTCCAAACTAGTTTTCAATGTTTCCGTTTCATTCCAAATTATTTGTGAATGTTTCCATTTCATTCCAAACAACTTGTGACTGTTTCCATCTCACTCCAAACAACTTGTGAACATATCCATTTCATTCCAAACAATTTGTGAATTTGTCCATCTCATTCCAAACAACTTTGAATGTTTCCATTTCATTCCAAGCAACATGTTAATTTCCATTTCATTCCAAACTAGCTGTGAATGTTTCCATTTCATTCCAACCCAGTTGTGAATGATTGATTGCAAACCTTCCAAACTAGGAGTGAATGTTTTTATTTCATTCCAAACTAGTCATGAATGTTTCTATCTAATTCCAAACTAGTTGTGAATGTTTCCATTTCATTCCAAACAACTTGTGATTGTTTCCATCTCATTCCAAACAACTTCTGAATTTCCATTTCATTCCAAACGTTGTGATTGTTTACATTTCATTCCAAACAAGTTGTGAATGTTTCCATTTCATTCCAAACTAGTTGTGAATGTTTCCATTTCATTCCAAACAAGTTGTGAATGTTTCCATTTCATTCCAAGCAAGTTGTGAATGTTTCCATTTCATTCCAAACAAGTTGTGAATGTTTCCATTTCATTCCAAACAAGTTGTGGATGTTTCCATTTCATTCCAAACTAGTTTTGAATGTTTCCAATTGATTCCAAACAAGTTGTGAATGTTTCCATTCATTCCAAACTAGTTGCGCATGTTTCCAATCATTCCAAACTTGTTGTGAATGTTTCCATTTCATTTCAAACTTGTTGTGATTATTTCCATTTCATTCCAAACAAGTTGTTAATCCTTCCATTACCTTCAAAACTAGTTGTGAATGTTTCTGATGCGAACCCCGATGGTATAATGACCATGAAACTCGCCCAAGATGTTTTTCAAGCTCCACAAGACATCAAAGAGACTGGGTTTGAAGACCCCCACCCCTAATCAACCTGTGACTAGAAACGAGAAGTATAGAACTCCAAGAACACAACCATACTTGTGGACCAAGGCAGTCCGCCAAGAACCAAAGAGAAAACTGTTGGAATTCTTGGCGCACCAAGATCCTTTTAAGATAGGATTTGAGCTCGTTGAGCTAACTATAGCTTGAAAAGGTATCTAAGGCAGCTAGAAGTAGCTCCCCTTAGCTCAAGTCTGCTCACTTCAGCTTATGGTAGCTGAATGTAGCTGGACTTCAGCTCAAGTTAGCTCAAGTCAGCTCAAGTCAGCTCACTTCAGCTTATAGTAGCTGAATGTAGCTGGACTTCAGCTCAAGTCAGCTCACTTCAGCTTATGGTAGCTGAATGTAGCTGGACTTCAGCTCAAGTTAGCTCAAGTAAGCTCAAGTCAGCTCACTTCAGCTTATGGTAGCTGAATGTAGCTGGACTTCAGCTCAAGTCAGCTCACTTCAGCTTTTGGTAGCTGAGTGTAGCTGGACTTCAGTTTACTTCAGCTGAAAGCAGCTAACTCCAGCTCAAGGTCAGTTCTTGGAGCTGGACCTTAGTTCATGGTGCTAGGTTGGAGCTCAAAGGAGCTCAATGGTGCATAAGTAGCATATTGAGCTAGCTTTGTGCCAGCTCACCTTGTTTTTAGCTCAAAACCACCAAGAGACACATCTTTTGTGTAAAGGTATGTCTCTTCATCAAAAGAAATAACTCTTGGCTAAAAGAACATGTCCTTTCATCCAAAGGAAGTGTTCCTTGGGTGAATGGACATGTATATTCGGCCATAGGGTGCTTATAGCACCAAGAGTGATGTCCTTTGACTTTAAAGGACATGTATGTTCGGCCATGGAGGTGGTTGAGGTGGTTATTGCACCAAATGTGATGTCCTTTAGACTTAAAAGACATGTATTTTCGCCCATAAGGTAGTTATGGGTGGTTATAGGCCAAAGGAAGTGTTCCTTGGCTAAAAGACATGTATTTTCGCCACCATACATGACCCTTAGCCAAAGGAAGTGTTCTTTGGCTTAAAGGACACCTTTCTTGGTGTAAAGGTGTGCCTTTTGGTCATCTATAAATAGCCTTTAGTGGCTGGCCATTGATGGTACGAATTTTACACTCAATTTGCACCATTTTTCTTGAGAGAAAAAGTTCCTCCTTTCATTCCTTTAGAGAGCCGAAATAATAGACATTCTTTGAGAGCATTGTGGGTGGAATTAAATTGAGATTGTTCATCTCAATTCAAGCCTCAAGGTGCTCCTCTAAGATCAAGTCCTTCCTTCCATTTCCGCACAAGATTATCAAGAAGGAAGGTACACATCCTTTCTTCCTTTAGTAGCATGCTAAGGATTTAATTTTATGAATGATCTTAGTGGCATGCTAGGTGTGTTTGACAGAATATGTATGTCTATATTCATGTTGAACACAAAGAACATATATGCATATGGCATATACATAAGTAAATAACATAAGAGCATGTTATTATTGAGATCCTGAAATCTTCAAAAACCTCTCCAAAGAGCAATATTATTTCGGCAATAATCTGTATATTTACATCCAGAATATGTGCTTTTATATAGGCCTAAACTAGGGTTAAAATATGGGCAAAATTCGCAGCCCAAGTCACCTAGGAAACCTAGTTACAAAGGACTCAAGAAAACCTAGTCAAACTAGGACTCCTACACCCCTTTTAACACATGTTTAAGGTGTGCAGCGAATTCCATTTATCCTAAGTGACCTAAATCACTTCCATGGCTTAAATAAAATCCTAAATAATGTAAATAATTAGGAAAATAAAATAAGATACGTTACAGCACAAGATTGGGCATAAAAACCCAAAATAGTCTTCTCAGGTGGTTCCTGCTTGTGTCTTCAACTTCAAGATGAAATTCGAACTTGATGCAGCCATGATTTCTCAAAATGTAAAACATGAAAGTTGTAGATCTCTTTCTTAGCTTCGAAACCACACTTGAATCACACAAAATGGACTTCTGAATAGAAAGACATTCCCAAAATACTGCAACTGCTTCTGAACCAGCGATAACTCGTAAATCGCGACTTTGAAGCTAAATTGGACCTCCTTAACGTGAAAACTGGGTTTCATGGTCTTCATATGATTTTCAGCTCCAGATGTTAGCTTTCCAATGAATCAAGAATTACTCAATTCCGATCTGTTTAGCTCAAGATATGAATTTTCTACCAGAACATCGCCAATCTGTCAACATCCGAGCTTGAAGTGCACTAGTGAGCTCCTTAGCCCTTTTCCTTGTCAATGGTCCACTAGAAACCTTCAGTGGGTCCTTGCCTTCTTTGGTTGTGCGTTCTTTGATCGTATCAGTTTCCATTCAATCCAAACTAGATGTGGATGTTTCCAATTCATTGCAAACAAGTTGTGAGTGTTTCCATTTCATTGCAAACTAGATGTGAATGTTTCCATTTCATTGCAAACAAGTTGTGAATGTTTCCATTTCATTCCAAACAACTTGTGATTGTTTCCATCTCATTCCAAACAACTTCTGAATTTCCATTTCATTCCAAACTAGTTGTGAATGTTTCCATTTCATTCCAAACGTTGTGATTGTTTACATTTCATTCCAAACAAGTTGTGAATGTTTCCATTTCATTCCAAACTAGTTGTGAATGTTTCCATTTCATTCCAAACTAGTTGTGAATGTTTCCATTTCATTCCAAACAAGTTGTGAATGTTTCCATTTCATTCCAAGCAAGTTGTGAATGTTTCCATTTCATTCCAAACTAGTTGTGAATGTTTCCATTTCATTCCAAACAAGTTGTGGATGTTTCCATTTCATTCCTAACTAGTTTTGAATGTTTCCAATTGATTCCAAACAAGTTGTGAATGTTTCCATTCATTCCAAACTAGTTGCGCATGTTTCCAATCAATCCAAACTTGTTGTGAATGTTTCCATTTCATTTCGAACTAGTTGTGATTATTTCCATTTCATTCCAAACGTGTTGTGAATGTTTCCATTCCATTCCAAACAAGTTGTTAATCCTTCCATTACCTTCAAAACTTGTTGTGAATGTTTCCATTTCATTGCAAACAAGTTGTGAGTGTTTCCATTTCATTGCAAACTAGATGTGAATGTTTCCATTTCATTCCAAACAAGTTGTGAATGTTTGCATTTCATTCCAAACAAGTTGTGAGGGTTTCCATTTCAATCCAAACAAGTTCCAAATGTTTCCATTTTACTCAAAACTAGTTGTGCGTGTTTCCTTTCCAAACTAGTTGTTAATGTTTTCATTTCATTCTAAACTACTTGTGAATGTTTCCATTATATTCTAATGCGAACCCCGATGGTATAAAGACCATAAAACGCGCCGAAAATGTTTTTCAAGCTCCACAAGACATCAAAGAGACTGGATTTGAAACCCCCACCCCTAATCAACCTGTGATTAGAAATGAGAAGTATAGAACTCCAAGAACACAAGCACACTTGTGCACCAAGGTGACACAAAGAGCCAAAGAGAAAACCTCCAAAGAGCAATATTATTTCAAAATTTGTTTTTTGTGTTTACATCCAGAATATCTGCCTTTATATAGGCCTAAACTAGGGTTAAAAGCTGGGAAAAATTCGCAGCCTAAATCCCTTAGGAATCCTAGATACAAAGACATAGGAAATCCTAGTCAAATTAGGACTCTAATTCCTAGTTTGAACAAGTTTAATGAATGCAGCGTATGCCACTTGTCCAAAATGATTTAAAACTATTCCATAGTATAAATAACTTCCTGAATAATGTATCTAAATAGGATTTGAACGAAAAATAAAATATAAATACAAGATTAAACCCGAAAACTCCCAAATAGCCTTTTTAGGTGCATTTTGGGCACTTTAAGGTTCTCTCTTGTATCTTCAGCTCCAAGCTTGAATCTTTGAGTTCCAATGGCATGAATCTTCATCTTAGATGTGGTAATGAAGGTCTGGAAAGTTAGAGCTCAAAAATCCAGCTTGTGGACACAAAATGCAATAAGAACACTTAAGGTAGCTCAAATGGTGCACTTTGAGTGTTGCCCTGGATGTCCTTGTAT
Source organism: Aquilaria yunnanensis (assembly GCA_039654915.1). Lineage (NCBI taxonomy): Eukaryota > Viridiplantae > Streptophyta > Magnoliopsida > Malvales > Thymelaeaceae > Aquilaria > Aquilaria yunnanensis. The sequence goes on from CM077594.1 coordinate 48,904,576, forward strand.
TGAGACTTGTCTAAGCACTCCATAATTGAGTACCAAGCATGTCCATCACCTTGATATGATGTCTTGAATGTTCCAGCAACTCCTTGTGAGATTTCATGGCCATCCTCCTTGAAGAAACTTGAAACAAAGGCTTGTAGTGCACTTGAGAGGTCCTTAGCTTTCTTCCTTGTCATAGGTCCACTAGAAACCTTCAATGGGTCCTTGCCTTCTCCATCTATGCTTTCCTTGATCATATCAACTCCCCCCTCCTTAGAAGGATTCGTCCACGAATCTGCATGTTCAAACAAAGACAAATCAGAAACATTAAAAGTAGCACTCACATTATACTCACCAAGCAAGTCTAGCATGTATGCATTGTCATTGATCTTCCTAATGACTTGGAATGGACCATCTCCTCTTGGATGAAGCTTAGTCCTTCTTGCAGCTGGAAATCTTTCTTTCCTCATGTGTAACCAAACCCAATCTCCAGGCTCAAACACCACTTTCCTTCGGCCTTGATTGGCTTTCTTAGCAACTTGTTGATTTTTGTGTTCAATTTGTTGCTTAACCCTCTCATGCAACCTCTTGATGCTCTCGGCCTTCTTACTACCATCCAAACTAGATACCTCAGGAGTAGGTAATGGTAAAAGATCCAATGGAGTTAAAGGATTAAAACCATAAACAATCTCAAAAGGTGACAAACTAGTAGTAGAATGTATGGATCTATTATAAGCAAATTCTACATGAGGCAAACAATCTTCCCAAGCTTTCAAATTTTTACCAATGATAGCCCTAAGCATGGAACCTAAAGTCCTATTAGTTACCTCAGTTTGCCCATCAGTTTGTGGGTGACAAGATGTAGAAAACAAAAGCTTAGTTCCTAGCTTACCCCATAAAGTCCTCCAAAAGTGGCTTAGAAACTTAGTATCCCTATCCGAAACTATTGTTCTAGGAACACCATGAAGTCTAACAATCTCCTTGAAAAACTGTCAGGACCACCAGTTAGTACTTGGCTATGGCCAAGAAGAGAATGATGAAGACATGAAATTAAGTACAAGAGGGACTTGTTTGAACATGGTCTTAGTGATGAGAATACAAGACTATGTGAATTATGTGTTTTAATTACACATACAAAAGTTCTATGTGAACTATGCCATGAAATAAAGTTCTAGTACCAAACTGGACTGGTAACTAGTGACTAACATGGAACTATGCAATACTATGGGCCAAATTGCACATACATGAAAAACTATGTATGACTTGGCAAGAAATAAAGTTTGAAGACTCAATTGAAAACCTTGGACTAGTGCTGGAATTAAAACTACAAACCAAGGATGGACAAATTTAGCCATGCAATTTTGTGAGATGGCTAAAGATGAGGTAAGCCAATATTGTGGCTCTTGGTCAATGGGCAACCAACTTGACTTGAATTAATTAATTGGAAGTGTTAGTGGAGCTATTAAAATATTGGAAGTTGCCTAGTGGAGCCATTAAAATAAGGTAAACCTTGGACAAAGATATGAATTGTTTATTCATGGTGGAGCAGGATTGATTTGTTTATTGGTGATGATGGAAGATGGAATTAATTATTGCTAAAAGAATGGTGTGATGGACGAATTTTGTATGGTATAATAATGCAATTATGTCCACATTTTGTGTACTTGGCATGTGGGCCAACAATTTAAAAAGAAATGCTGGAAATTGCATTGAATTTGGTGGCTAGAATGGAAGTATGGAGACATGGAGGGTTGGAGGCGCCATGCAAATTAGTTGGGGGATTTCCTTGGCATTTAAGCCAACTTTGATTAATCAATCCAAGGCTGGAAGCCTTTGTCCGCCACCCAAAAATGCAGCTGCCATGCTTGACTAATATATTACATGAAATGGGTTAGTGCTTGGGAGAATATGCTTGGAATATTGCATTGAATAATGCTGAAAATTGTTGTTTATTGTGCACTAGAGTGGGCGGCCTTCTTATGCAGCAAACATTCCTTGGAGTTGTCATTTAGTTGCTGCCTTTGTTGGTTTTGGAGAGCACTTGGCCGAAACACAAAGCTCTTCCATGTTCTTCCATGTTCTTGCTTGTTCTTCACTTGTTCATCTTGATTCTTGGCCGAAACTTGAGTGTTCTTGAGTGTACATCCAAATTTCCAGCAAAACTCTTGAAGATACCTTGTTGAGCGTCAAGATTTGAGCTTGTTCTTGAAGGAACAAGGCATGGCCGAATATGTTCATGCATGTTCATGAAGTTCTCTTGAAGTTTACTTGGTGTTCTTGGTGTTGCATGTTGATTTGGAGCTCGGTTGTGCAAGTCCAGAATTTTCAGCCTTGTTCTTGAGGTAAAAGCTCAAGATTACTTAAATCCATGGTATGTTTTCCATGAATAAGAGTTATATTGACTAAAGGAAGGCTGTATTGTGTTAGGAGAACCTTGGACCGAAAGTTTGAAGCTAAACCACCAAAGAACACTAGTTGGCCGAATGGTGTGCATGTTTGTTCTTGAGTGTTCTTGGTGAGTTCATGGTGTTTTGGCATGGAAATGATGACTTCATGAGTTTATGTGAATGATATGTGAAACTCATGGTGGCTGTGTTTATGGCCGAAAATGAAAGGTAACTTGGACTTGGAGATTGAAGCTTGGATTAAGACATTCAAGCTTGTGTTGGACAAACTAACCAAAACACCATTGAAGTTGAAGTTTCAAACTTAACTTGGAAGAAATCCAACAAGGCCGAATTTACTCAAGCTAAAAAGTGTGGTAAGGATTCATGAATTACTTGTGCTTGGTATATTTTCCATGATTAATGACAAGTAATTGAAGCTACTAATTGATGGTCAAGATTTGCCAAGTGATGTTAGTATGCTTGAAGGGCAATATGGAATTAATGGTTCCATGGGTTGATTAGCTAATCAATGAATGGCAAGTGTAAAGTTCTTGGTGGGTTTGGCCAATCCATCAAGCACTTGAGAGCTCGAGGGGAATGGAGATGATTTCATGAAGAAATGGTGTGCAAAATTGTACATGAGCACTTGCTAGTGGCTATGGCCGAATTGAAGAAGTGGTGTGTGTGTGAGTTTGTGTGCTTTTGTTGATTGATTGTGCATGCTAACCAACTTATTATTGATATATGTTGAATATAGGCTTCGGCCAAATTGTATTTTCCTTGTCTTTGTGTCTTTGGATGTAGGTACTAGCTTGATTATGGAGGTTAAGCTTATGCTTAACAATATGAACTCCTTTGGAGTTGTGTGAATCCTTACTGAGTTTTAAACTCACTGCCCTTATTGGTTGAATTTTCAGGAAAGGGTAAAGAGCTTGAGTAATTGTGCTTCTGTTTGGACTTCTTGGTTTTTGTGTACCAAGTTTACTTATTGTCCAAGGTATGTGTGCCAACAAATTCTTGGCTTGAAATGTGCATTTTATTCCATGGTCTTATGTAGGCCGAATTTAATGGATTAAGGTTTTGCAGGAGATTAGCTGTGGGACTTGAGCTAGGAGGTGTTGGTTGAGTGGGCTTTTGGCATTTGAGACTTGGTGGGCTTTGGAGACCAATAACTTGGTCTTTTGGACTTGTACCTATAGTGCACATTTTGTAGTACCCTTTGAGCATTATGGGTAGTTGTGTACATATGGGCTATGTGAGAATTGGGCTGCAAGTTTTGGGCCCATTTGCATCCTTGGCATGATTGCCATGTAGTTGTTGTTGAGTTGTGGACTTAAGCACTTTTGGGCCCATGTTGGACTTATGCATTTTGGGCCTTAGTGGACTTTGTATGTTGGACTTGTTGGCTGTATGTTAGCCAAGTTTCTTTGGACTTTATGACTATCAGCATGATGTTTTGATGTTGGCTTCCTTGTGTACTATACTTGGCCGAATGCTCATCATCATATATGTATGTGTTTTTAAGCTTGAAAATGGATATGGGCTTCTTTGTTGCCATGCATAAGACTAGTACACTTGATTGCACACAAGTTAAGCACTTAAAGGAAAAAGTGCAAGTGTTGCTTGTTTTGCAAGTAATGGGTTGGGCTTGCTTAAGCTGCAAGGTCTTGGTCTAAAATAAGCAGGGACATCCTGGGCCACCTCCCAGGCCAATAAAAAGAATGCCCAATAATCTACTTAATGAAGGTTAGGTAACTAAACTCTGATGATAACTCTTAAAGACCCAAGTATTCTGGACCTTCAGGGTAGTGGTTGGTGAGAGGCACAGAGTGTGCATGGGCTGGGGCCTGTGTGGGGTGTGACAGAGCAGACCTGCTGCGGTGGTATCAGAGCAGGATTTGAGAAGTAGTTAGCCTAGTCAAGTTCCCACATAGGGTCACATAAGACATGCATATGCATACATGGATATATATAAATGGCTGCAATTTTAAAGTGCAGGAATGAGAACTAGAACCAGGGAAAGAAATACCCTGAGACAAGTTGCTCAAAAAGAGCATACCTTGGCGAGAGAGCCAAGTGCCAGGCAAGAAATGCCTGATGAAACTGCCCAAAGGCAGAATGCACAAGATGATCATAACTTGGCAAGACAGCCAAATACCAGGTCCCAGATACCTGAACCCAGCAGAAACAGAGAAGACAGAATGGAACAGATGATGGAAAACTTACAGGTAACAATGACACAGATAGTGACTGGAATGCAACTCTTGGCTAGAGGCCAACCTCCAGTACAGGAAAACCCAGAACAGGTGCAAACAGGAGAAAATTCTAAAACAGAAGGTAGAAGAGTGGGAAGGAGACCTGGCAAAGAGCCAGTGGATTTGGATCAGCACAGCAATAATGGAGGTATTCCAGAAGAGGAAACTGATGAAGAGAAAAGACATCCCAGATCAAGGAGGATGAGGTCTGAAATCAGGCAGGAGCATAAAGCTGAAGAGGAAAGTGATAGCCCAGACCTTGAGGAGCTAGATGCATATATATACAGCAGGAGGACTGAGCCTCTCCCTGAACACCCAGCCAGAGGAAGAACATATAGAGAAAGGACCAGAAATTCAACTGCCAACAGAGGACGGCATAGAAGGAGTGAATTAAAGGAGGGCCAGCTGGAGGGATTCCTGGCATTGAAACCTCCTATCTACAGAGGTGGTTGTGAACCAGATGAGGCGGAGTTCTGGATTTATCAGTTAGAAAAGATCTTTGAAAGAATGGAGGTGACAGCCACTCAGAAGGTACTTCTGGCTACATTCAGGCTGGAAGGGCATGCAGAGCTGTGGTGGAGAACAGTTCAGAGGACACACCAGGAGAGGAACCGCAGGAAACCACTTTTGATGAGAAGATCCATGAGGTGGCCAGACTTTCTCAGAGTCTTCCACCAACAGTATGTGAGCGAGGCTCAAAAGGATAAGAAACAGGTAGAATTTGATCAGTTAAAGCAAGGAAATCTCAGTGTTCTTGAGTATGAGCAGAGGTTTAATAGCCTGATCAGATATGCACCCCAATACAATGGTGAGGAGGAGCTGAAGACAAAGAGATTTGTGAGGGGTCTAAGACCTGAACTGAGGCAGATCCTCAGAGCAGTTGGAGCCAGAGACTATTACTCTGTGATGCAAAGTGCACTGGCATTGGAGCAAGAATTTCAGGAGCAGTACAGAAGTGGCCCTGGGAGTAGCAGCAGAGTTCAGAAAGGCCAGTTTCAGAAGAGGCCAAGAGAAGAGGCTGAGCATAATGGGAGCAGAAAAGAATTTAAGCAGGAGAAGGGACCACAGACACCTGGTCCCCAATGCTCCAAGTGTGGGAAGTTCCATGGCTATAAGCCATGCTATAAAGCTTCCAGTGGTTGCCACAAGTGTGGGGCCCAAGACCATTGGGTCAAGGATTGCCCAAAAAGAATTGGAGATAGAAGTATGCTGGGAAGGTATAATCCCAGAGTTCCATTTGGACAAACTTCCATGCCCCAGAAAAGGGCACCTGTGCCATTTCAGGATGGAAGGCAGGCACAGAGAGCAGCACAGGACCAGAAAAGGACACATGTACCTCCTGGTAGGATATTCCAGTTGGAGACTTCCAGGAAAATACCTGGTACTCATGATGCTGATACAGGACCTATGGACAGGGAAACTAGCCAGCAGAAGGCTAGAAGGGCCTTAAAAGGTACCATTTACCTTAATGGCCAGTTAACTATTGCCTTGTTCGATACTGGAGCTTCATTATCTGTGATATCTGCTAGCTTGGCTAAAGTCATGAACTTAGAAGTAAAACATATGACTGATGTGTATGTGGTTAGAACTGCTGGAAAAGAAGTATTATTTACATACCAGATGGTGGAAAATTGTGAAGTCCAGATAGACAAGCAGAAACTAAAAGCAAAATTTTTAGTACTGGACACCAATGAATATGGTGTAATATTGGGCATGGATTGGCTCAGTGGAAATAAAGCAGTTATAGACTGTCATGCTAGGCAGTTAGTGATACCTGGTTGCAAACCATACCAGCTAGATAAATCACTAGAGTTGCCTATGGATCACCAAATTGAAGTAGTGAAACTAATAACTCTGGATAATGAACATGAGTGCCTGGAACTTAATGACCAGGAAGCAGCTGAGGAACTTAGACAAATTCCTATAGTCCAGAATTTTCCAGGAGTATTTCCTACTGACTTACCTGGATTACCACCCAAAAGAGAAGTAGAATTTGAGATTAAACTGGTACCTGGATCAACTCCAGCATTCGCTGCCCCATATAGGATGGCAGTGCCAGAAATGGTAGAATTGAAGAAGCAGTTGGATGAACTGCTTGAGAAAGGGTTCATCAGACCCAGTGTGTCTCCTTGGGGAGCACCTGTACTGTTTGTGAAGAAAAAGGATGGAACCCTTAGGCTCTGTATAGATTACAGAAAACTTAATGCCTTGACCATTAAGAACAAGTATCCTCTCCCCAGGATTGAGGACTTGTTTGACCAGTTGAAAGGAGCCAAGGTCTTTTCTAAAATAGACCTGAGATCTGGATATTTCCAGCTAAGAGTCAAGGAAGAGGACATACCTAAGACTGCATTCAGGACTAGGTATGGACACTTTGAATATACAGTAATGCCATTCGGGCTTACAAATGCACCTGCATTCTTTATGGATTTAATGCAGAGGGTGTTTAGAGCACACCTGGACCACTTTGTGGTTGTATTCATTGATGACATCTTGGTATATTCCAAGGATGAAGAAACTCACAAAGAACATCTGAGTATAGTGCTTGGTTTGCTCCAAGAGAATGAGCTTTATGGAAAGCTAAGTAAATGCAAATTTTGGACAAAGGAGATTGCATTTTTAGGTCACATAATTAATGACCAAGGGTTGGCTGTAGATCCTGAAAAGGTGAGCTCAATCCTGAATTGGAAACAACCTCAGAATGTGAGGGAAATTAGAAGTTTCCTTGGGTTGGCTGGCTATTATAGAAGGTTTGTGCCAAAGTTTTCTGTTATAGCAGCACCCATGACTCAATTAATCAGGAAGAACCAGAAATTTATCTGGGAAACAAAGTGTGAAGAAAGCTTCCAAGAGCTTAAAAGAAGGCTGACAACAGCCCCTGTACTAGTCCTCCCAGACCCTGAAAAGGAATATGAGGTGTATGCTGATGCATCTCATATAGGACTAGGATGTGTCCTGATGCAGGACAAGCAAGCCATATCTTTTGGCTCTAGACAGTTAAGATCCCATGAAAAGAAATATCCAGTACATGACCTGGAATTGGCAGCAGTAGTCTTTGCCTTGAAACAATGGAGGCACTATCTTCTTGGTAATAAATTCCAAGTTTTTACAGACCACAAAAGTCTCAAGTACTTGTTCACTCAGAAAGACCTAAACATGAGGCAAAGAAGATGGTTAGAGTACTTGAAAGACTTTGACTGTGTGATTGAATACACAGCAGGAAAGGCCAATGTTGTGGCAGATGCCCTGAGCAGGAATTATACAGGAGTGCTCAAGGGTGGAGAAATAGAACAAAAGGCAGAAATCCTTAGCCTTACTTGTTTAGCAAGTCAATGGCTAACCTGGGAAGGTGACCTACTTAAGGTACTCACCATTACCCCAGAATGGAAGGAGCTCATTAAAGAAGCTCAGGCCAAAGATGAAAACCTGGGATTAATATCTGGGCAAAGTAAAGGAGAACTTTTCCAAGGGTTTTCTTACAAGCAAGGAATGTTGCATTTCCAGGGAAGATTATATGTACCTGAAAAGGAAAATCTGAGAATTCAGATCCTGGAGGAGGCACATTCCAGTAAACTAAGTATGCACCCAGGGGCTACCAAAATGTACCATGCCCTCAAAGCTTACTTTTGGTGGCCATACTTGAAGAAGGATATAAGTGCTCATGTAGCCAAATGTGAGGTGTGTCAGCAAGTAAAAGTTGAACACCAAAAGCCAGGGGGAAAGCTTCAAAGCTTACCCATACCTGAGAGAAAGTGGGGATCCATATCAATGGATTTTGTGGTAGGAATGCCACTGACAAGGAGAAAACATAATGCCATTTGGGTCATAGTGGACAGGTTGACCAAGGCAGCCCACTTTCTTCCCATGAATCTCACTGACTCCCTGGACAAGTTAGCCCAGCTTTATGTCAGAGAGATAGTCAGACTGCATGGGGTACCTGATGATATTGTGTCTGATAGAGACCCTAGATTTGTCTCTAGGTTTTGGAAATCTTTACATCAGGCACTGGGGACTGAGCTTAAATTTAGCTCTGCTTACCATCCACAAACAGATGGGCAGACCGAGAGAACTATCCAAACTCTGGAAGACATGTTAAGGTGTTGTGTCATAGATTTCCAGGGTGAATGGGATGTACATCTTCCACTTGTGGAGTTCTCATATAACAATAGCTATCACTCAGTGATAGGGATGGCCCCTTATGAAGCCTTGTATGGCAGGAAGTGTATAACTCCCCATTGCTGGCATCAGCCAGAGGATAAACTGGAATTGGGACCAGAAATTATCCAAGAAACCACTCAAAAGATCAAATTAATCCAAGCTAGGATCAAAGCTGCAAATGACAGGCAGCAATCCTATGCTAACCTGAAAAGGAGGAGAGACCTGGAATTCCAGGAAGGTGACTGGGTGTGGCTTAAAGTTTCTCCTATGAAAGGAGTGATAAGATTTGGGAAGAAAGGGAAACTGGCACCCAGATATATTGGGCCATTTCAAATACTGGCCAGAGTGGGAAATGTGGCATATCAGCTGGAATTGCCACCAGAGCTTGGACACATACATGATGTGTTTCATGTGAGCCTACTTAAGAAATATGTTCCCAGCTCTAAGCAGATAGAAATGCCTGCTAGTGTGCCTGTGGCACCAAACCTCTCTTATGAGGAAGAACCAACTCAATTCCTGGCCAGAGATACCAGAAAGTTGAGAAGCAGGTGGATCTCTATGATTAAAGTTCAGTGGAGTAACCACACTCCTGAAGAGGCAACCTGGGAAGTTGAACCAGAAATTGCCCAAAAGTACCCTCAATTGTATGAAAGACTGGTGAGGAATTTGGAGGACCAAATTCTTTAAGGAGGGAGGAATTGTCAGGACCACCAGTTAGTACTTGGCTATGGCCAAGAAGAGAATGATGAAGACATGAAATTAAGTACAAGAGGGACTTGTTTGAACATGGTCTTAGTGATGAGAATACAAGACTATGTGAATTATGTGTTTTAATTACACATACAAAAGTTCTATGTGAACTATGCCATGAAATAAAGTTCTAGTACCAAACTGGACTGGTAACTAGTGACTAACATGGAACTATGCAATACTATGGGCCAAATTGCACATACATGAAAAACTATGTATGACTTGGCAAGAAATAAAGTTTGAAGACTCAATTGAAAACCTTGGACTAGTGCTGGAATTAAAACTACAAACCAAGGATGGACAAATTTAGCCATGCAATTTTGTGAGATGGCTAAAGATGAGGTAAGCCAATATTGTGGCTCTTGGTCAATGGGCAACCAACTTGACTTGAATTAATTAATTGGAAGTGTTAGTGGAGCTATTAAAATATTGGAAGTTGCCTAGTGGAGCCATTAAAATAAGGTAAACCTTGGACAAAGATATGAATTGTTTATTCATGGTGGAGCATGATTGATTTGTTTATTGGTGATGATGGAAGATGGAATTAATTATTGCTAAAAGAATGGTGTGATGGACGAATTTTGTATGGTATAATAATGCAATTATGTCCACATTTTGTGTACTTGGCATGTGGGCCAACAATTTAAAAAGAAATGCTGGAAATTGCATTGAATTTGGTGGCTAGAATGGAAGTATGGAGACATGGAGGGTTGGAGGCGCCATGCAAATTAGTTGGGGGATTTCCTTGGCATTTAAGCCAACTTTGATTAATCAATCCAAGGCTGGAAGCCTTTGTCCGCCACCCAAAAATGCAGCTGCCATGCTTGACTAATATATTACATGAAATGGGTTAGTGCTTGGGAGAATATGCTTGGAATATTGCATTGAATAATGCTGAAAATTGTTGTTTATTGTGCACTAGAGTGGGCGGCCTTCTTATGCAGCAAACATTCCTTGGAGTTGTCATTTAGTTGCTGCCTTTGTTGGTTTTGGAGAGCACTTGGCCGAAACACAAAGCTCTTCCATGTTCTTCCATGTTCTTGCTTGTTCTTCACTTGTTCATCTTGATTCTTGGCCGAAACTTGAGTGTTCTTGAGTGTACATCCAAATTTCCAGCAAAACTCTTGAAGATACCTTGTTGAGCGTCAAGATTTGAGCTTGTTCTTGAAGGAACAAGGCATGGCCGAATATGTTCATGCATGTTCATGAAGTTCTCTTGAAGTTTACTTGGTGTTCTTGGTGTTGCATGTTGATTTGGAGCTCGGTTGTGCAAGTCCAGAATTTTCAGCCTTGTTCTTGAGGTAAAAGCTCAAGATTACTTAAATCCATGGTATGTTTTCCATGAATAAGAGTTATATTGACTAAAGGAAGGCTGTATTGTGTTAGGAGAACCTTGGACCGAAAGTTTGAAGCTAAACCACCAAAGAACACTAGTTGGCCGAATGGTGTGCATGTTTGTTCTTGAGTGTTCTTGGTGAGTTCATGGTGTTTTGGCATGGAAATGATGACTTCATGAGTTTATGTGAATGATATGTGAAACTCATGGTGGCTGTGTTTATGGCCGAAAATGAAAGGTAACTTGGACTTGGAGATTGAAGCTTGGATTAAGACATTCAAGCTTGTGTTGGACAAACTAACCAAAACACCATTGAAGTTGAAGTTTCAAACTTAACTTGGAAGAAATCCAACAAGGCCGAATTTACTCAAGCTAAAAAGTGTGGTAAGGATTCATGAATTACTTGTGCTTGGTATATTTTCCATGATTAATGACAAGTAATTGAAGCTACTAATTGATGGTCAAGATTTGCCAAGTGATGTTAGTATGCTTGAAGGGCAATATGGAATTAATGGTTCCATGGGTTGATTAGCTAATCAATGAATGGCAAGTGTAAAGTTCTTGGTGGGTTTGGCCAATCCATCAAGCACTTGAGAGCTCGAGGGGAATGGAGATGATTTCATGAAGAAATGGTGTGCAAAATTGTACATGAGCACTTGCTAGTGGCTATGGCCGAATTGAAGAAGTGGTGTGTGTGTGAGTTTGTGTGCTTTTGTTGATTGATTGTGCATGCTAACCAACTTATTATTGATATATGTTGAATATAGGCTTCGGCCAAATTGTATTTTCCTTGTCTTTGTGTCTTTGGATGTAGGTACTAGCTTGATTATGGAGGTTAAGCTTATGCTTAACAATATGAACTCCTTTGGAGTTGTGTGAATCCTTACTGAGTTTTAAACTCACTGCCCTTATTGGTTGAATTTTCAGGAAAGGGTAAAGAGCTTGAGTAATTGTGCTTCTGTTTGGACTTCTTGGTTTTTGTGTACCAAGTTTACTTATTGTCCAAGGTATGTGTGCCAACAAATTCTTGGCTTGAAATGTGCATTTTATTCCATGGTCTTATGTAGGCCGAATTTAATGGATTAAGGTTTTGCAGGAGATTAGCTGTGGGACTTGAGCTAGGAGGTGTTGGTTGAGTGGGCTTTTGGCATTTGAGACTTGGTGGGCTTTGGAGACCAATAACTTGGTCTTTTGGACTTGTACCTATAGTGCACATTTTGTAGTACCCTTTGAGCATTATGGGTAGTTGTGTACATATGGGCTATGTGAGAATTGGGCTGCAAGTTTTGGGCCCATTTGCATCCTTGGCATGATTGCCATGTAGTTGTTGTTGAGTTGTGGACTTAAGCACTTTTGGGCCCATGTTGGACTTATGCATTTTGGGCCTTAGTGGACTTTGTATGTTGGACTTGTTGGCTGTATGTTAGCCAAGTTTCTTTGGACTTTATGACTATCAGCATTATGTTTTGATGTTGGCTTCCTTGTGTACTATACTTGGCCGAATGCTCATCATCATATATGTATGTGTTTTTAAGCTTGAAAATGGATATGGGCTTCTTTGTTGCCATGCATAAGACTAGTACACTTGATTGCACACAAGTTAAGCACTTAAAGGAAAAAGTGCAAGTGTTGCTTGTTTTGCAAGTAATGGGTTGGGCTTGCTTAAGCTGCAAGGTCTTGGTCTAAAATAAGCAGGGACATCCTGGGCCACCTCCCAGGCCAATAAAAAGAATGCCCAATAATCTACTTAATGAAGGTTAGGTAACTAAACTCTGATGATAACTCTTAAAGACCCAAGTATTCTGGACCTTCAGGGTAGTGGTTGGTGAGAGGCACAGAGTGTGCATGGGCTGGGGCCTGTGTGGGGTGTGACAAAAACAATTCAGCCACATGAATAGCATCATCAGTCTTATTGCATGGAATAAAATGAGCCATCTTAGAAAACCTATCAACTACGATAAAGATTGAGTCACGGTTTCCCTTAGTCCTAGGCAATCCAACAATGAAGTCCATAAAAATATCTACCCATGGATGACTAGGTGTAGGAAGTGGTGTGTATAACCCATGTGAAGTGTGAGTGGATTTTGCCTTCCTACATGCAATGCATTGCTCACATACCTTCTTCACATCCTTTACCATATTCGGCCAATGGTAATGTTCCTTCAAAGTATGCAAAGTCTTGGCTTGTCCAAAGTGACCCATAAGTCCTCCACAATTGATACGATCAAAGAAGGCACAACCAAGGATGGAAAGGATCTATTGAAGATAATTAGTAGACCATTGACAAGGAAGAAGGCTAAGGAGCTCACTAGTACACTTTAAGCTTGGATTTTGACAGATTGGCGATGTTCTGGTACAAAATTCGTATCTTGAGGTAAACAGATAAGAATTGAGTAATTCTTGATCCATTGGAAAGATAACATCTGGAGCTACAAATCATATGAAGACCATCAAACCCAGTTTGCACGTTAAGGAGGTCCAATTTAGCTTCAAAGTCGCGATTTACGAGTTATCGCTGGTTCAGAAGCAGTTGCAGTATTTTGGGCATATCTTTGGATTTAGATGTCCGTCTTTTGTGGTTAATGTGTCATTTCAAAACTAAGAAAGAGATCTACAACTTTTATGCTTTGCATTTTGAGAAATCATGGATGCATCAAGTTCGAATTTCAGCTTGAAGTTGAAGACACAAGCATGAACCACATGAGAAGACTATTTTGGGTTTTTATGCCCAATCTTGTGCTGTAACGTATCTTATTTTATTTTCCTAATTATTTACATTATTTAGGAAGTTATTTAGGCTATGGAATAGTTTTAAATCATTTTGGACAAGTGGCATACGCTGCATTCATTAAACTTGTTCAAATTAGGAATTAGAGTCCTAATTTGACTAGGATTTCCTATGTCTTTGTATCTAGGATTCCTAAAGGATTTAGGCTGCGAATTTTGCCCAGCTTTTAACCCTAGTTTAGGCCTATATAAAGGCACATATTCTGGATGTAAACATACAGAAAAATTTCAAAATAATATTGCTCTTTGGAGAGGTTTTCTCTTTGGCTCTTTGTGGACTGCCTTGGTGCACAAGTGTACTTGTGTTCTTGGAGTTCTATACTTCTCGTTTCTAATCACAGGTTGATTAGGGGTGGGGGTTTTAAACCTAGTCTCTTTGATGTCTTGTGGAGCTTGAAAAACATCTTGGGCGCATTTCATGGTCTTTATACCATCGGGGTTCGCATCAGTTGGTATCAGAGCCACAAGTTCCATTGAAGGACATATCTTTGTGTTCTTGTTTCTCTTCGATTTTTCTTTCAATTTTGTTCAGAAAATTCATGCTTTAATTCTCTGTTTTAATCTATTTTCTTCTTGTTTCAGGTCTATCCTTTTTGTTCCATCCTTGTTCAAGTCCAAAAATCACAAAAACAAATCAATCCGTGTCACCTAGTATTCTCGGTTTCAATTCGTTTGTTCTTGTCTAATTCTGATCTTTCTGTTTTGTGTCCGGCCATATTAATCTCTGTTTTTTTTCATTGTTTCCAGCATCTTAGAGTCCAGAAAACTTCAAAAAAAGAAGGATCCAAGTTCAGGAATTTTCGGTATCAAAAAGTTGCTTCAAATTGTGCCAATTTCACTAGTTTTCTTGTCTTGGCCGAAAAGAATTCTAACTTTTTGTCTTTGGCAGCAAGGACTTTCAAGGAGAAGGTTTGGTTAGCATCAAAACAGCAAGCAAAAAAAAAAAAAGGAGGAAAAAAAAAAGGAAGGAAAAGAAAAGAAAAAGAAAGAGCAAAGAAAAGAAAAGAAAAGAGCTTGCAAAAAAAGAAGTTTTCTCAAAGTGTTGAAAGTTTTGTGCCCCAAAACCTATCCCATTGTTTTTAAGCCAAAAAGCTTTCTATGTGGTTCTTGTGATCATCAATTGCAAGAGCTTCTTAGAGTCTTTTAAAGCTTGTTTAGCCCACCTCTTTTGGAGTCAAATAGTTCTTCGAAAATTCAAGTTTTCTTGTGTGCTTTGAGGATAGTTTTCTTAGAACTTTGGAGAACTCTTTGAATAAGCAATATCTCACTAACAAATTGAGTGTTTTGAGTGTTCACATTTTGAGTGAAACACGTGAGGTGAGTGTTTGTGAGGATCTTTGTTATTTTCAGGAGTATGGAGGGCCAGGAGGATAGAAGGATGAAAGTGAGACACAATGAGGAGCCAACCATGAGAGAATTTCAAGAAACTCTCAATAGACTTGTGGGGAGGATTGAGGACATTGATTTGAGGTTGCCAACGAGAGGTCCAAGGAGAAAAGAACCCAAGGAGGAAGAAAGAGTTTGGCATGACCATGGGTTTCCAATGAGGTGTGAGCTAAGAGAGGATAACAACCTAAATTCCATCAAGCCTACCATTCCACCTTTCCAAGGGAGGAGTGATCCCGATGCATATTGGGAGTGGCAGCAAAAGATTGAGATGGTGTTTGATTTCCATCATTACTCCGAGGAAAATAAGGTTAAATTGGCTACCATAAAGTTCACTAATTATGCTCTTGTATGATGGAATCAGGATGTTACTTCTAGGAGAAGGAATGAGGAGGAGCCCATACAAACATGGAGAGCCCTAAAAGCCTTGATGAGGAGGAGATTTGTTCCTAGCTACCACACTAAAGATCAATGCCTCAAGCTTCAAAAGCTAGTGCAAGGCCAAAGGAGTGTGGAGGACTACCACAAAGACTTGGAGATAACCTTGACCCGAGCCAACATCATGGAGGATGAGGAGACCACCATTGCTAGATTCATTAATGGTCTCAATCCTGAGATTGCCAACGAAGTGGAGGTGGTGCCATAGGTCAACATGGAGGATTTGCTTCATCATGCCATTAAGGCCGAGAGGAGCATCAAGAGAGCAAAGGCACCCAAGATGTGTCAAGGAGGAATTTCCACATGGAGAGGAGCATGGACCAAGGATGTGAGAGAAGTGCCCAAGCCAAACATGGAGGCCACAAAAAGAGACTTGTCTCGGCCGCAACAAGAAAAGTCAATCATGCTTGTTCCACTTTCACCACAACAAGTTTTGGAGGATCAAAGAAAACTTCAAAGTGAGGTTGAGAGAAAAGAAAAATAGGGGAAAGTTGAGGGCAAGAGTGATGAGGGGAAAGTTTAGAGAACAACCGAGAGATTAAGTGAGAAGAGTGAACATGAGGGGAAGAAGAGTGGAGAGTTCCTGAGAGAAGAAATTGAGTGCGAAGTTGAGAGAAGACAAGAGTGCAATGAACCCAAGCTGAGTGAAGAGAGAAAGACCTACAGAGAAGCCATACTTTTATCTAACATAACAAAGTCTTTTTCTAGTGTTGTGTTGTCTTCTTTTCAGGACTTAAGTGGAGATAAGCTACAAGAATCAAGTGAGTTGCTGCCCATCCAAGAAGTTGGTGTTCCTAATATTCTAAGCCATGTCCCATGCATCAAACCAACAAAGGAGGTTGAGAAGGAACAATTTGAGGTAAGTCCAAGTGATTTCATATGCAAAAGTTTGCCTAACATTGTTTCTTATCCTATGTTTCAAGGGGATGAAATTAATGCAACTCCAACCAAAGCCATTGAGTGCAAAGGTGAAAAAATTGTGGTTCCAAAGGAAGATACTTGGAGACTAAGTCCATCAACTATAATGTATTTCTTCCTAACACCTAGATTTGATGTAGTTTTGCATGAAAATCTCAAACAATGTGTGTTTGCTTGCAATGTTATTTTGACAAATGTTTTTCATGAAACTAGATTAAGAGAAGGAAGTAAGCATGGAAATTTGACAAAATATGGTTTTAAGCCTTCTAATTCTTTGGTTTTGTCAAATCATCTTTGGAATTGCTTGAGTTTCTCTAAGGAAAAATCTGTTTTAGTGTCTTTTGTTTTTGAATTTGTTTGTTTTGCATCCATCTCACATTGTTTTGCTCCATCTCAAGTTAAATCTTCTTCTTTGGAATTTTGCATGCATAAATTTGTTCTTACACATGCATTACAAACTTCTTTGATTTACATTCATGTTCAGCCCATTTTTGTGAGTCAATCTTTAATTTCCAGCAAGCATTTTTTTGCCATTACACATGCATTACACAAACTTTTGAGCATTAATCCTTTTGCTTTATGTCCAAACCTGAAATTTTTTATTTTGAGTGAAAATTCTGGTTTCAAATTCAGCCTTTTATGGAGGTATGTTGAGTCCTTTGCTTTGCATCACATTTCATTCACAAATTTCATGCATTGTTGTGCATATACATGCAAAAATAAGTTTGCTACTGAATTGGTTTCACTTCATCCTATCTACTCCAATCTTGTTTCATTTAAAACACTTAGGATTTTTGTCGAATTGTTGCATCCTAGTTTGGTTATTAGTTTAGGCCACATTGTGTTCAATTCTTGTTTGGTTGAATGGCCTATGCAAACTATTGTCTTGACATGCATAACTTGTGCTTTTCATAACTATAACACTTGTGTGAGTTTAGGTCCATTTGTTTTGAGTGCATACAACATCCCTAAGGTAAATTATTCCAACACCTTTCCTAGTTTTGAGAATAATGTTTTTGAGATGGCAAAGGCAATGAAAGTGATGCCTCGAGTTAAAATGAAAATTGTGCTAACTTTCAGATTTTTTGTGCTAATTGCTTCTAACCTTGTTTTTGATCCTGGAGGTATCATTGCATTTGGATATTGGTTCAGGTTTTTCACAAGCATTCCATGCTATTGGTGCTTATGTGAAAGCTAAGTGCTTATGTGTTGATCATTTCATTTTTATTGATTCAACTCCCTTTTCTAATGTAGGTTTTGATTCGAGGACGAATCCTTCTAAGGAAGGGGGAGTTGATACGATCAAAGAAGGCACAACCAAGGATGGCAAGGATCTATTGAAGATAATTAGTAGACCATTGACAAGGAAGAAGGCTAAGGAGCTCACTAGTGCACTTTAAGCTTGGATTTTGACAGATTTGCGATGTTCTGGTATAAAATTCGTATCTTGAGCTAAAGAGATCAGAATTGAGTAATTCTTGATCCATTGGAAATATAACATCTGGAGCTACAAATCATATGAAGACCATCAAACCCAGTTTACACGTTAAGGAGGTCCAATTTAGCTTCAAAGTCGCGATTTACGAGTTATCGCTGGTTCAGAAGCAGTTGTAGTATTTTGGGCATATCTTTGGATTTAGATGTCCGTTTTGTGTGGTTAACATGTCATTTCAAAGCTAAGAAAGATATATACAACTTTTATGCTTTGCATTTTGAGAAATCATGGATGCATCAAGTTCGAATTTCAGCTTGAAGTTGAAGACACAAGCAGGAACCACCTGAGAGGACTATTTTGGGTTTTTATGCCCAATCTTGTGCTGTAACGTATCTTATTTTATTTTCCTAATTATTTACATTATTTAGGAAGTTATTTAGGCTATGGAATAGTTTTAAATCATTTTGGACAAGTGGCATACGCTGCATTCATTAAACTTGTTCAAACTAGGAATTAGAGTCCTAATTTGACTAGGATTTCCTATGTCTTTGTATCTAGGATTCCTAAGGGATTTAGGCTGCGAATTTTGCCCAGCTTTTAACCCTAGTTTAGGCCTTTATAAAAGCACATACTCTGGATGTAAACATACAGAAAAATTTTGAAATAATATTGCTCTTTGGAGAGGTTTTCTCTTTGGTTTTTTGTGGACTGCCTTGGTGCACAAGTGTACTTGTGTTCTTGGAGTTCTATACTTCTCGTTTCTAATCACAGGTTGATTAGGGGTGGGGGTTTTAAACCTAGTCTCTTTGATGTCTTGTGGAGCTTGAAAAACATCTTGGGTGCATTTCATGGTTTTTATACCATCGGGGTTCGCTGACAATGAGCTTCCTTTGTGAGCAATTCCCTCAAAGATGTCTTTGGTATGCACAACCTGTTTTCTTTGAAAAGAAAGCCATTAACTTGGTAGAACTTCTCAAAAGCAAACTTAGAACACTTAGAATAAATCTCACCGAAATCATCATCACTAGCATACAAATCCTTCAAGTGTTCAAAACCCAAAACTTTTGCATCTAAAGTCGAAAGTAAAGCATATCTTCTTGAAGGTGCATCCGCCACTATATTATCCTTACCTTGCTTGTATTTGATAACATATGGGAATGACTCAATGAATTCTACCCATTTAGCATGCCTTCTTGATACGATCAAAGAAGGAACTAAGGATGGCAATGATCCATTGAAGATAACTAGTTTACCATTGACAAGGAAGAAGGCTAAGGAGCTCACTAGTGCACTTCAAGCTTGGATGTTGACAGATTGGCGATGTTCTGGTAGAAAAATCATATCTTGAGGTAGAAATATCAGAATTGAGTAATTATGGGTTCATTGGAAAGCTAACATCTAGGGCTAAAAATCATATGAAGACCATGAAACCCAGTTTGCACGTTCAGGAGGTCTAATTTAGCTTCAAAGTCGCGATTTATGAGTTATCGCTGGTTCAGAAGCAGTTACAGTATTTTGGGCATAGATTTGGTTTTAGATGTCCGTTTTGTGTGGTTCAGGTGTCATTTCAAAGGTAAGAAATATATATACAACTTTCATGCTTTGAATTTTGAGAAATCATGCCTATATCAAGTTCAAATTTCAGCTTGAAGTTGAAGACACAAGCAGGAACCACCTGAGAAGACTATTTTGGGGTTTTTATGGCCAATCTTATTTTGTAATATATTTTATTTTAGTTTCATGTTTATTTACATTATTTAGGATGTTATTTAGGCCATGGAAGTGATTTAGGTCACTTAGGATAAATGGAATTCGCTGCACACCTTAAACATGTGTTAAAGGGTGTAGGAATCCTAGTTTGACTAGGTTTTCTTGAGTCCTTTGTAACTAGCTTTGCTAGGTGACTTGGGCTGCGAATTTTGCCCAGATTTTTACCCTAGTTTAGGCCTATATAAAGGCACATAGTCTGGATGTAAACACACAAAAAATTTTTGAAATAATATTGCTCTTTGGAGAGGTTTTCTCTTTGGTTCTTTGTGGACTGCCTTGGTGCCCAAGTGTGCTTGTGTTCTTGGAGTTCTATACTTCTCGTTTCTAATCACAAGTTGATTAGGGGTGGGGGTTTCAAATCCAATCTCTTTGATGTCTTGTGGAGCTTGAAAAACATCTTGGGCGCGTTTCATGGTCTTTATACCATCGGGGTTCGCATCAATTGGTATCAGAGCCACAAGTTCCATTGAAGGACATATCTTTGTGTTCTTGTTTCTCTGCGTTTTTTCTTTAAATTTTTTTCCAGTAATTTCGTGTCTTAATCCTCTGTTTTAATCCTTTTTCATCTTGTTTCAGGTCTGTCCCTTTTTATTCCATCCTTGTTCAAGTCCGAAAATCACAAAAACAATAAAAAGAAGGCAATCCGTGTTGTCTAGTGTTCTCGGTTTCAATTCGTTTGTTCTTGTTCAATTCTTATCTTTCTGTTTCATGCCCAGCCATATTAATCTCTTTTGTTTTCATTGTTTCCAGCATCATAGAGTCAAGAAAACACCAAAAAAAGAAGGATCCAAGTTGAGGAAGTTTCGGTATCAAAAGTTGTTTCAAAATTGTGCAAGTTTCAATAGTTTCTTGTTTTGGCCAAATTGAAAACTGACTTTTTGTCTTTGGCAGCAAGGAATTTCAAGGAGAACGTTTGTTTAGCATCAAAAAAGCAAGCAAAAAAACGAAAAGAAAAAAAAAAGAGAGAGAAAAGAATAAAGAACAAAAAAAAAAAGAAAAGAAAAGAACAAAGAAAAGAAAGCTTGCAAAAAGAGAAGCTTTTACAAAATGTTGAAAGTTTTGCGCCCCAAAACCTATCTCATTGTTTTTGAGCCAAAAAGCTTTCTTTGTGGTTCTTGTGATCATTTGCAAGGGCTTCCTAGAGTCTTTTAAAGCCTGTTTAGCCCACCTCTTTTAGAGTCAAAATAGTTCTTCAAAAATTCAAGTTTTCTTGTGTGCTTTGAGGATAGTTTTCTTAGAACTTTTGAGAACTCTTTGAATAGCAATATCTCACTAACAAATTGAGTGTTTGAGTGTTCATCTTTTGAGTGAAACACGTGAGGTGAGTGTTTGTAAGGATCTTTGTTATTTTCAGGAGTATGGAGGGCCAGGAGGATAGGAGAATGGAAGTGAAACACAATGATGAGCCTACCATGAGAGAATTTCAAGATACTCTCAATAGACTTGTGGGGAGGATTGAGGACATTGATTTGAGGTTGCCAAGGAGACCAAATCCCATCTTGCAACCAAGGAGAGGTCCAAGGAGAGTAGAACCCGAGGAGGAAGAAGGGCATTGGCATGACCATGGGCTTCCAAGGAGGGGGTAGCCAAGAGAGGACAACAATCTTAACTCCATCAAGCTTACCATTCCATCCTTCCAAGGGAGGAGTGATCCCGATGCATATTGGGAGTGGGAGCAAAAGATTGAGATGGTGTTTGATCGCCATCATTACCCCGAGGAAAAGAAGGTTAAATTGGCTACCATAAAGTTCACTAATTATGCTCTTGTATGGTGGAATCAAGATGTTATTTCTAGGAGAAGGAATGAGGAGGAGCCCATACACACATGGAGAGCCCTTAAAGCATTAATGAGGAGGAGATTTGTGCCTAGCTACTACACTAAAGATCAACGCCTCAAGCTTCAAAGGCTAGTGCAAGGCCAAAGGAGTGTGAAGGACTACCACAAAGACTTGGAGATAACCTTGACCCGAGCCAACATCATGGAGGATGAGGAGACCACCATTGATAGATTCATTAATGGTCTCAATCCTGAGATTGCCAACAAAGTGGAAATGGCACCTTTATTTGAACATGGAGGATTTGCTTTATTATGCCCCCAAGGCCGAGAGGATCATCAAAAGGTCCAAGGCATCCAAGATGTTTCCCGGAGGAATTTCCACATGGAGAGGAGCATGGAGCCAGGATGTGAGAGGAGCACCCAAGCCAAAAGTGGGGGCCATAAAAGGAGACTTGTCTCAATCTCAACAGGAAAAGTCAATCATGCTTGTTCCATTTTCACCGCAACAAGTCTTGGAGGATCAAAGAAAACTTCAAAGTGAGGTTGAGAGAAATGAAAAAGAGGGGAAAGTTGAGGGCAAGAGTGATGAGGGGAAAGTCGAGAGAACAACCGAGAGTTTAAGTGAGAAGAGTGAACTTGAGGGGAAGAAGAGTGGAGAGTTCCCGAGAGAAGAAATTGAGTGTGAAGTTGAGAGAAGACAAGAGTGCAATGAACCCAAGTCGAGTGAAGAGAGAAAGACCTACAAAGAAGCCATACTTTCATCTAACATAATGGAGTCTTCTTCTAGTGTTGTGTTGTCTTCTTTTCAGGAATTAAGTGGCGATGAACTACAAGAATCGAGTTGCTGCCTATCCAAGAAGTTGGTGTTCCTAATATTCCAAGTCATGTCCCATGCATTAAAACAACAAAGGAGGTTGAGAAGGAACAAGTTAAGGTAAGCCTAAGTGATTTCATATGCAAAAGTTTGCCTAACATTGTTTCTTATCCTATGTTTCAAGGGGATGAAATTAATGCAACTCCAACCGAAGCCATTAAGTGCAAAGGTGGAAATTTTGTGGTTCCAAAGGAAGATACTTGGAGACTAAGTCCAACCACTATAATGTATTTCTTCCTTACACCTAGATTTGATGTAGTTTTGCATGAAAATCTCAAACAATGTGTGTTTGCTTGCAATGTTATTTTGAAGAATGGTTTTCATGAAACTAGATTAAGAGAAGGAAGTAAGCATGGAAATTTGACAAAATATGGTTTTAAGCCTTCTAATTCTTTGGTTTTGTCAAATCATCTTTGGAATTGCTTGAGTTTCTCTAAAGAAAAATCTGTTTTAGTGTCTTTTGTTTTTGAATTTGTTTGTTTTGCATCCATCTCACATTGTTTTGTCCGTCTCAAGTTAAATCTTCTTCTTTGGAATTTTGCATGCCTAAATTTGTTCTTACACATGCATTACAAACTTCTTTGATTTACATTCATGTTCAGCCCATTTTTGTGAATCAATCTTTAATTTCCAGCAAGCATTTTTTTGCCATGACACATGCATTACACAAGCTTTTGAGTCTTGATCTTTTTGCTTTATGTCCAAACCTGAAATTTTTTGTTTTGAGTGAAAATTCTGGTTTCAAATTTAGCCTTTTATGGAGGTATGTTGAATCCTTTGTTTTGTGTCACGTCCCATTCACAAATTTCATGCATTGTGGTGCATACACATACAAAAAATAAGTTTGTTCTTGTTTCATTTAAAATGCTTAGGATTTTTGTGAAATTTGTGCATCATTGTTTGGTTATTAGTTTAGGCCACATTGTGTTCAATTCTTGTTTGCTTGAATGGCCGATGCAAACTATTATCTTGACATGCATAACTTGTGTTTTTGATAACCATAACACTTATGTGAGTTTAGGTCCATTTCTTTTGAGTGCATACAGTATCCCTAAGGTAAATTATTCATACACTTTTTCTAGTTGTGAGAGTAATGTTTTTGAGATGGCAAAGGCAATGAAAGTGATGCCTAGAGTTAAGATGAAAATTGTGCAAAATTTCAGATTTGTTGTGCTAATTGCTTCTACCTTTGTTTTTTACCCTGGAGGTGTCAAAATTATCATTGCATTTGGATATTGGTTCAGGTTTTGCACAAGATTAAAGCTCCATACACAAGCATTCCATGCTATTGGTGCTTATGTGAAAGGTAAGTGCTTATGTGTTGAACATTTCATTGTTATTGATTCAATTTCCTTTTCTAATGTAGGTTTTGATTCGAGGACGAATCCTTCTAAGGAGGGGGGAGCTGATACGATCAAAGAGCGCACAACTATTGATGGCAATGATCCATTGAAGATAACTAGTGGACCATTGACAAGGAAGAAGGCTAAGGAGCTCACTAGCGCACTTCAAGCTTGGATGTTGACAGATTGGCGATGTTCTGGTAGAAAAATCATATCTTGAGGTAAAAATATCGGAATTGAGTAATTATGGATTCATTGAAAAGCTAACATCTAGAGCTTAAAATCATATGAAGACCATGAAACCCAGTTTGCACGTTCAGGAGGTCCAATTTAGCTTCAAAGTCACGATTTACGAGTTATCGCTGGTTCAGAAGCAGTTGCAGTATTTTGGGCATATCTTTGGATTTAGATGTCCGTTTTGTGTGGTTCAGGTGTCATTTTAAAGCCAAGAAATATATCTACAACTTTCATGCTTTTAATTTTGATAAATCGTGCCTTTATGAAGTTCAAATTTCAGCTTGAAGTTGAAGACACAAGCAGGAACCACCTGAGAAGACTATTTTGGGGTTTTTATGGCCAATCTTATTTTGTAACGTATTTTATTTTATTTTCCTATTTATTTACATTATTTAGGATGTTATTTAGGCCATGGAGGTGATTTAGGTCACTTAGGATAAATGGAATTCGCTGCACACCTTAAACATGTGTTAAAAGGGTGTAGGAATCCTAGTTTGACTAGGTTTTCTTGAGTCATTTGTAACTAGGTTTGCTAGGTGACTTTGGCTGCGAATTTTGCCCAGATTTTTACCCTAGTTTAGGCCTATATAAAGGCACATAGTCTGGATGTAAACACATAGAAAAATTTTGAAATAATATTGCTCTTTGGAGAGATTTTCTCTTTGGTTCTTTGTGGACTGCCTTGGTGCACAAGTTTGCTTGTGTTCTTGGAGTTCTATACTTCTCGTTTCTAATCACAGGTTGATTAGGGGTAGGGGTTTCAAATCCAATCTCTTTGATGTCTTGTGGAGCTTGAAAAACATCTTGGGCGCGTTTCATGGTCTTTATACCATCGGGGTTCGCATCACTTCTATTCAACTTACCTTGCCCACTAAGAAACTTAAGGGCTTGGTGATCAGGGTGAATCACAAACTCTCTTGGCCACAAATAATGTTGCCAAATCTCGAAAGCTCTTACCAAAGCATAGAGCTCCTTGTCATATGTGGGATAGTTCAAGCTAGCTCCATTCAACTTCTCACTAAAGTATGCAATGGGGCGGCCTCCTTGCATCAACACAGCTCCAATGCCTATACCTGAAGCATCACACTCAACTTCAAAAGTATTAGCAAAGTTAGGCAAAGCTAAAAGTGGTGCATGGCATAACTTGTCTTTTAACAACCCGAAAGCATCTTCTTGAGCTTTTCCCCACTTAAATCCCACATTCTTCTTTATAACTTCAGTTAGAGGTGCAGCAATGGTAGAAAAATTTCTATCAAACCTCCTATAGAAGCTAGCTAACCCATGGAATGATCTCACCTCAGTAATGGATGTTGGCGTCGGCCATTCTTGTATGGCTCTCACCTTCTCTTGATCTACCTCAATTCCATGTGAACTCACAACAAATCCAAGGAAAACAACTTTGTCAACACAAAAAGAGCACTTCTTCAAGTTAGCATACAACTTTTGTCCTCTTAAGGTGCTTAGTACTTGTGTGAGGTGTCCAACATGCTCTTCTAAGTTCTTGCTATATACTAGGATATCATCAAAGTACACAACAACAAACTTTCCAATGAAGTCACGCAAGACATGATTCATAAGTCTCATGAAAGTACTAGGAGCATTAGTTAGTCCAAAAGGCATAACTAACCATTCATAAAGTCCAAACTTTGTTTTGAAAGCAGTTTTCCATTCATCCCCTTCCCTCATCCTAATTTGATGGTACCCACTTTTTAAATCAATCTTTGAAAACAACGTAGAACCATGCAACTCATCAAGCATATCATCAAGCCTAGGGATAGGATGTCTATACTTTACAGTGATCTTGTTGACAGGACTACAATCCATGCACATGCGGCATGAGCCATCTTCCTTTGGCACCAAAAGTAGAGGCACAACACAAGGACTCAAACTGTCCCTCACAAGGCCTTTGTCTAACAATTCCTTTACTTGCTTCTCAATCTCCTTAGTCTCCTTGGGATTGGTTCTATAGGCTGGCCTATTTGGAATTGGTGCTCCCGGGACTAGGTCTATTTGATGCTCAATGCCTCTAATTGGGGGCAAACCTCTCGGATCTTCAGGGAAAACATCTTCAAAGCCCTGCAACAAAGACACACCAACACTAGGAAGATGTGTTAGATCATTGACAACAAGTAAAGATTCTTTGTAAATTAAAAGAAGCACTGGTCTTTGTGCTTGAATGGCTTTCCTCACATCACTCATTTTAGCAATATAGCACTCTTTTTTGCCACTCAACTTCCTTTCATTCTTTTCTCTCGGGAACTTTCCACTCTTCTTCCCCTCATGGTCACTCATCTCACTTGATCTCTCATTTTGTCTCTCTGCTTTCCCCTCTTCACTCTTGCCCTCAACTTTGCCCTCATTTATTTTTCTCTCAACCTTACTTTGAAGTTTCCTTTGATCCTCCAAAACTTGTTGTGGTGAAAGAGGACTAAGTGTAACCGGCCTTCCTTCATGGACAAATGAGTACAAGTTTTTCTCTCCATCATGTGTGACCTTCTTATCAAATTGCCACAGCCTTCCAAGCAAAATATGGCAAGCATGCATAGGAACAACATCACAAAGAATTTCATCATGGTAAGTACCAATTTTGAATTTAACCGAAACTTGCTTTACCACTTTTACCTCCCCGGCATTATTCAACCATTGAAGCTTATATGGTTGTGGGTGTTTTTGTGTTGGAAGCTTCAATTTCTCCACCATGGTTGAACTTGCTATATTGGTGCAACTCCCTCCATCAACAATTAGGTTGCACACTTGATCTTTAATTCGGCATCTAGTGTGAAAGATGCACTCCCTTTGATTGGCCTCCTCCTTGGCTTGCACACTTAGAGCTCTCCTAGCAACAAAAGCAAAGTCACCCTCCTCGGGCTCAAGTGTGTCTTGCTCATCCTCCTCCAATGGTTGGGTCTCCTCCATGGCATCCTCCTCCTCGGATGTGATCTCACCATCATCTTTGAGAATCATCACCTTTTTGTTAGGACAATCTCTCATGTAGTGCCCCTTGCCTCTACACTTGAAGCACTCAATCTCCCTTGACTTTGGCACATCTTTGGGTGGCACCTTGAGCTTGTCTTGTTGAGGCCGAGACATGCTTCCTTTGGTAGCCTCCATTCTTGGCTTTGGTGCCTCCTTGCTCCATGTTCCCCTCCATGTGGAACTCCCTCCTTGAGCCATCTTGGATGCCTTAGACCTCTTGATGATTCTTTCGGCCTTGGTGGCATGGTGAAGCAAATCTTCCATGTTGACATATGGCACCATCTCCACTTTGTTGGCAATCTCATGGTTAAGGCCATTGATGAATCTAGCAATGGTAGCCTCCTCATCCTCAATGATATTGGCTCGGGTTAGTGTCATCTCCAAGTCCTTGTGATAGTCCTCCACACTCCTTTGGCCTTGCACAAGCCTTTGAAGTTTGAGGTGTTGATCTCTATAGTAGTAACTTGGGACAAATCTCCTTCTCATCATGGCTTTAAGAGCTCTCCATGTATTGATGGGTTCCTCCTCATTCCTCCTCCTAGAAGTGACAACCTGGTTCCACCATACAAGAGCATAATCAGTGAATTCAATAGTAGCCAATTTAACTTTCTTTTCCTCAGACTAGTGATGGCACTCAAACACCATCTCAATCTTTTGCTCCCACTCCCAATATGTATCCGGATCACTCCTCCCTTGAAAAGGTGGAATGGACAATTGGATGGAGCTTAGATTGTTGTCCTCCCTTGGCTCCCCCCTCCTTGGAAGCCCATGGTCATGCCAATGCCCTTTTTTCTCTTCGGGTTCTTCTCTCCTTGGACCTCTCCTTGGTTGCAAGATGGGATTTGGTCTCCTTGGCAACCTCAAGTCAATGTCTTCAATCCTCCCAACAAGCCTATTGAGAGTTTCTTGAAGCTCTCTCATCGTTGGCTCATCATTGTGTCTCACTTCCATCCTCCTATCCTCCTAGCCCTCCATACTCCTGAAAATAACAAAGATCCTCACAAACACTCACCTCACATGTTTCACTCAAAATATGAACACTCAAAACACTCAATTTGTTAGTGAGATCCTCACAAACTTTGAATGTTTCCATTTCATTCCAAACAACTTGTTAATTTTCCATTTCATTCCAAACTAGCTGTGAATGTTTCCATTTCGTTCCAAACCAGTTGTGAATGATTGATTGCAAACCTTCCGAACTAGCAGTGAATGTTTCTATTTCATTCCAAACTAGTCATGAATGTTTGCATCTAATTCCAAACTAGTTGTGAATGTTTCCATTTGATTCTAAACAACTTGTGATTGTTTCCATCTCATTCCAAACAACTTGTAAATGCTTTCCTTTTCATTCCAAACAAGTTGTGAATGTTTACATTTCATTCCAAACAAGTTGTGAATGTTTCCACTTCATTCCAAACTAGTTGTGAATGTTTCCATTTCATTCCAAACAAGTTGTGAATGTTTCCATTTCGTTCCAAACTTAGTTGTGAATGTTCCCATTTCATTCCAAACTTAGTTGTGAATGTTCCCATTTCATTCCAAACAAGTTGTGGATGTTTCCATTTCATTCCAAACTAGTTATGAATGTTTCCAATTGATTCCAAACAAGTTGTGAATGTTTCCATTTCATTCCAAACAAGTTGTGAAAGTTTCCATTCATTCCAAACTAGTTGCGCATGTTTCCAATCATTCCAAACTTGTTGTGAATGTTTCCATTTCGTTTCGAACTAGTTGTGATTGTTTCCATTTCATTCCAAACGTGTTGTGAATGTTTCCATTCCATTCTAAACAAGTTGTTAATCCTTCCATTACCTTCAAAACTAGTTGTGAATGTTTCCATTCAATCCAAACTAGATGTGGATGTTTTCATTTCATTCCAAACAACTTGTGAGTGTTTCCATTTCATTGCAAACTAGATGTGAATGTTTTTCATTTCATTCCAAACAAGTTGTGAATGTTTGCATTTCATTCCAAACAAGTTGTGAAGGTTTCCATTTCAATCCAAGCAAGTTCCAAATGTTTCCATTTCACTCAAAACTAGTTGAGTGTTTCCTTTCCAAACTAGTTGTTAATGTTTCCATTTCATTCCAAACAACTTGTGAATGTTTCCATTACATTCCAAACTAGTTTTGAATATTTCCATTTCATTCCAAACTAGTTGTGAATGTTTCCATTTCATTCCAAACAACTTGTGACTATTTCCATCTCATTCCAAACAACTTGTGAATGTATCCATTTCATTCCAAGCAACTTGTGAATTTGTCGATCTCATTCCAAACAACTTTGAATGTTTCGATTTCATTCCAAACAACTTGTTAATTTTCCATTTCATTCCAAACTAGCTGTTGAATGTTTCCATTTCATTCTAAACCAGTTGTGAATGATTGATTGCAAACCTTTCAAACTAGCAGTGAATGTTTCTATTTCATTCCAAAATAGTCATGAATGTTTCCATCTAATTCCAAACAAGTTGTGAATAAACGCATTTCATTCCAAACAAGTTGTGACGGTTTCCATTTCAATCCAAGCAAGTTCCGAATGTTTCCATTTCACTCAAAACTAGTTGTGAGTGTTTCCTTTCCAAACAAGTTGTGAATGTTTCCATTCAATCCAAACTAGATGTGGATGTTTCCATTTCATTCCAAACAACTTGTGAGTGTTTCCATTTCATTGCAAACTAGATGTGAATGTTTTCCATTTCGTTCCAAACAAGTTGTGAATGTTTGCATTTCATTCCAAACAAGTTGTGACGGTTTCCATTTCAATCCAAGCAAGTTCCAAATGTTTCCATTTCACTCAAAACTAGTTATGAGTGTTTCCTTTCCAAACTAGTTGTTAATGTTTCCATTTCATTCCAAACTACTTGTGAATGTTTCCATTACATTCCAAACTAGTTTTGTATGTTTCCATTTCATTCCAAACTAGTTGTGAATGTTTCCATTTCATTCCAAACAACTTGTGACTGTTTCCATCTCATTCCAAACAACTTGTTAATGTATCCATTTCATTCCAAGCAACTTGTGAATTTGTCCAACTCATTCCAAACAACTTTGAATGTTTCGATTTCATTCCAAACAACTTGTTAATTTTCCATTTCATTCCAAACTAGCTGTGAATGTTTCCATTTCATTTCAAACCAATTGTGAATGATTGATTGCAAACCTTCCGAACTAGCAGTGAATGTTTCTATTTCATTCCAAACTAGTCATGAATGTTTCCATCTAATTCCAAACTAGTTGTGAATGTTTCCATTTCATTCCAAACAACTTGTGAATGTTTCCTTTTCATTCCAAACAAGTTGTGAATGTTTAAATTTCATTCCAAACAAGTTGTGAATGTTTCCATTTCATTCCAAACTAGTTGTGAATGTTTCCATTTCATTCCAAACAAGTTGTGATTGTTTCCATTTCGTTCCAAACAAGTTGTGAATGTTTCCATTTCATTCCAAACTAGTTCTGAATGTTTCTATTTCATTCCAAACAAATTGTGGATGTTTCCATTTCATTCCAAACTAGTTATGAATGTTTCCAATTGATTCCAAACAAGTTGTGAATGTTTCCATTCATTTCAAACTAGTTGCGCATGTTTCCAATCATTCCAAACTTGTTGTGAATGTTTCCATTTCATTCCAAACAAGTTGTGAATGTTTCCATTCATTCCAAACAAGTTGTGAATGTTTGCATTCATTCCAAACTTGTTGTGAATGTTTCCATTTCGTTTCGAACTAGTTGTGATTGTTTCCATTTCATTCCAAATGTGTTGTGAATGTTTCCATTTCATTCCAAACAACTTGTGACTGTTTCCATCTCATTCGAAACAACTTGTGAATGTATCCATTTCATTCCAAGCAACTTGTGAATTTGTCCATCTCATTCCAAACAACTTTGAATGTTTCAATTTCATTCCAAACAACTTGTTAATTTTCCATTTCATTCCAAACTAGTTGTGAATGTTCCCATTTCATTCTAAGCCAGTTGTGAATGATTGATTGCAAACCTTCCAAACTAGCAGTGAATGTTTCTATTTCATTCGAAACTAGTTGTGAGTGTTTCCATTTCATTGCAAGCTAGATGTGAATGTTTCCATTTCATTCCAAACAAGTTGTGAATGTTTGCAATTCATTCCAAACAAGTTGTGAAGGTTTCCATTTAAATCCAAGCAAGTTCCAAATGTTTCCATTTCACTCAAAACTAGTTGTGAGTGTTTCCTTTCCAAACTAGTTGTTAATGTTTGCATTTTATTCCAAACAAGTTGTGAGGGTTTCCATTTCAATCCAAGCAAGTTCCAAATGTTTCCATTTCACTCAAAACTAGTTTTGAGTGTTTCCATTTCATTGCAAACTAGAAGTGAATGTTTCCATTTCATTCCAAACAAGTTGTGAATGTTTGCAATTCATTCCAAACAAGTTGTGAAGGTTTTCATTTCAATCCAAGCAAGTTCCAAATGTTTCCATTTCACTCAAAACTAGTTGTGAGTGTTTCCTTTCCAAACTAGTTGTTAATGTTTGCATTTCATTCCAAACAAGTTGTGAGGGTTTCCATTTCAATCCAAGCAAGTTCCAAATGTTTCCATTTCACTCAAAACTACTTGTGAGTGTTTCCTTTCCAAACTAGTTGTTAATGTTTCCATTACATTCCAAACTAGTTTTGAATGTTTCCATTTCATTCCAAACTAGTTGTGAATGTTTCCATTTCATTCCAAACAACTTGTGACTGTTTCCATCTCATTCCAAACAACTTGTGAATGTATCCATTTCATTCAAAACTACTTGTGAATTTGTCCATCTCATTCCAAACAAGTTTGAATGCTTCCATTTCATTCCAAACTAGCTGTGAATGTTTCCATTTCATTCCAAACCAGTTGTGAATGATTGATTGGAAACCTTCCAAACTAGTAGTAAATGTTTCTATTTCATTCCAAACTAGTCATGAATGTTTCCATCTAATTCCAAACTTGTTGTAAATGTTTCCATTTCATTCCAAACAACTTGTGATTGTTTCCATCTCATTCCAAACAACTTGTGAATGTTTCCTTTTCATTCCAAACAAGTTGTGAATGTTTACATTTCATTCCGAACAAGTTGTGAATGTTTTAAAATTCATTCCAAACTAGTTGTGAATGTTTCCATTTCATTCCAAACAAGTTGTGAATGTTTCCATTTCGTTCCAAGCAAGTTGTGAAT
Organism: Aquilaria yunnanensis; assembly: GCA_039654915.1. Lineage (NCBI taxonomy): Eukaryota > Viridiplantae > Streptophyta > Magnoliopsida > Malvales > Thymelaeaceae > Aquilaria > Aquilaria yunnanensis. Next base: position 48,936,561 of record CM077594.1, read on the forward strand.
GTTTCCATTTCATTCCAAACTAGTTGTGAATGTTTCCATTTCAGTCCAAACAAGTTGTGGATGTTTCCATTTCATTCCAAACTAGTTCTGAATGTTTCCAATTGATTCCAAACAAGTTGTGAATGTTTCCATTTCATTCCAAACAAGTTGTGAATGTTTCCATTCATTCCAAACTACTTGCGCATGTTTCCAATCATTCCAAACTTGTTGTGAATGTTTCCATTTCGTTTCAAACTAGTTGTGAGGGTTTCCATTTCAATCCAAGCAAGTTCCAAATGTTTTCATTTCACTCAAAACTAGTTCTGACTGTTTCCTTTCCAAACTAGTTGTTAATGTTTCCATTACATTCCAAACTGATATGATCAAGGAAGGCACACATGGAGAAGGCAAGGACCCATTGAAGGTTTCTAGTGAACCTATGACAAGGAAGAAAGCTAAGGAGCTCTCAAGTGCACTACAAGGCTTTGTTTCAAGTTTCTTCATGGAGAATGGACATGAAACTTCACAAGGTGCTGCTGGAACTTTCAAGAAACCATATGGAAATGATGGACATGCTTGGTACTCAATTCTGGAGTCCTTAGACAAGTCTCAAAACAAGGACATCAATGGCAACACTCAAAGTGCACCATTTGAGCCACCTTAAGTGTTCTTATTGCATTTTGTGTCCACAAGCTGGATTTTTGAGCTCTAACTTTCCAGACCTTCATTACCACATCTAAGATGAAGATTCATGGCAACACTCAAAGATTCAAGCTTGGAGCTGAAGATACAAGAGAGAACCTTAAAGTGCCCAAAATGCCCCCAAAAAGGCTATTTGGGAGTTTTTGGGTTTAATCTTGTATTTATATTTTATTTTCGTTCAAATCCTATTTAGATACATTATTTAGGAAGTTATTTAGGCTATGGAATAGTTTTAAATCATTTTGGACAAGTGGCATACGCTGCATTCATTAAACTTGTTCAAACTAGGAATTAGAGTCCTAATTTGACTAGGATTTCCTATGTCTTTGTATCTAGGATTCCTAAGGGATTTAGGCAGCGAATTTTTCCCAGCTTTTAACCCTAGTTTAGGCCTATATAAAGGATCATATTCTGGATGTAAACACGTAGAAAAATTTCGAAATAATATTGCTCTTTGGAGAGGTTTTCTCTTTGGTTCTTTGTGGACTGCCTTGGTGCACAAGTGTGCTTGTGTTCTTGGAGTTCTATACTTCTCGTTTCTAATCACAGGTTGATTAGGGGTGGGGGTTTTAAACCTAGTCTTTTTGATGTCTTGTGGAGCTTGAATCACATCTTGGGCGCGTTTCATGGTCTTTATACCATCGGGGTTCGCATCAGTTGGTATCAGAGCCACAAGTTCCATTGAAGGACATATCTTTGTGTTCTTGTTTCTCTTCGGTTTTCTTTCAATTCTGTTCAGTAAATTCGTATTTTAATTCTTTGTTTTAATCCTTTTTCTTCTTGTTTCAGGTCTGTCCTTTTTATTCCATTCTTGTTCAAATCCAAAAATCACAAAAACAACAAAAAGAAGACAATCCGTGTTGTCTAGTGTTCTCGGCTTCAATTCGTTTGTTCTTGTTCAATTCTTATCTTTCTGTTTCGTGTCCAGCCCTATTAATCTCTCTTGTTTTCATTGTTTCCAGCATCCTAGAGTCAAGAAAACACCAAAAAAAAGAAGGACCCAAGTTGAGGAAGTTTCGGTACAACAAAAGTTGTTTCAAAATTGTGCAAGTTTCATAGTTTCTTGTTTTGGCCGAATTGAAAACTGACTTTTTGTCTTTGGCAGCAAGGAACCTCAAGGAGAACGTTGTTTTAGCATCAAAACAGTAGGGAAAAAAAGAAAAACAAAAGAAGGAGAAAAAAAGAAAGAAGAGAAAGAAAAAGAAAAGAAGGAAGAAAGCTTGCAAGAAAAAAAAAGAAGTTTTCTCAAAGTGTTGAAAGTTTTGTACCCCAAAACCTATCCCATTGTTTTTGAGCCAAAAAGCTTTCTTTATAGTTCTTGTAATCATCAATTGCAAGGGCTTCCTAGAGTCTTTTAAAGCTTGTTTAGCCCACCTCTTTTGGAGTCAAAATAGTTCTTCAAAAATTCAAGTTTTCTTGTGTGCTTTGAGGATATTTTTCACAGAACTTTTGAGAACTCTTTGAATAGCAATATCTCACTAACAAATTGAGTGTTTGAGTGTTCATCTTTTGAGTGAAACACGTGAGGTGAGTGTTTGTGAGGATCTTTGAATTTTCAGGAGTATGGAGGGCCAGGAGGATAGGAGAATGGAAGTGAGACACAATGATGAGCCAACCATGAAAGAGCTTCAAGAAACTCTCAATAGGCTTGTTGGGAGGATTGAAGACATTGAGTTGAGGTTGCCAAGGAGACCAAATCCCATCTTGCAACCAAGGAGAGGTCCAAGGAGAGAAGAACCCGAGGAGGAAGAAGGGCATTGGCATGACCATGGGCTTCCAAGGAGGGGGGAGCCAAGGTGATGCGAACCCCGATGGTATAAAGACCATGAAACGCGCCCAAGATGTGATTCAAGCTCCACAAGACATCAAAGAGACTAGGTTTAAAACCCCCACCCCTAATCAACCTGTGATTAGAAACGAGAAGTATAGAACTCCAAGAACACAAGCACACTTGTGCACCAAGGCAGTCCACAAATAACCAAAGAGAAAACCTCTCCAAAGAGCAATATTATTTCGAAATTTTTCTGTATGTTTACATCCAGAATATGTGCCTTTATATAGGCCTAAACTAGGGTTATAAGCTGGGCAAAATTCGCAGCCTAAGTCCTTTAGGAATCCTAGATACAAAGACATAGGAAATCCTAGTCAAATTAGGACTCTAACTCCTAGTTTGAACAAGTTTAATGAATGCAGCATATGCCACTTGTCCAAAACGATTTAAAACTATTCCATAGCCGAAATAACTTCCTAAATAATGTATCTAAATAGGATTTGAACGAAAATAAACTATAAATACAAGATTGGCCATGAAAACCCCAAAATAGTCTTCTCGGGTGGTTCCTGCTTGTGTCTTCAACTTCAAGCTGAAATTCAAACTTGATGCAGCCATGATTTCTCAAAATGTAAAACATGAAAGTTGTAGATCTCTTTCTTAGCTTCGAAACCACACTTGAATCACACAAAATGGACTTCTGAATAGAAAGATATTCCCAAAATACTGCAACTGCTTCTGAACCAGCGATAACTCGTAAATCGCGACTTTGAAGCTAAATTGGACCTCCTTATCGTATAAACTGGGTTTGATGGTCTTCATATGACTTGTAGCTCCAGATGTTATCCTTCCAATGAATCAAGAATTACTCAATTCCGATCTGTTTAGCTCAAGATATGATTTTTCTACCAGAACATCACCAATCTGTCAACATCCGAGCTTGAAGTGCACTAGTGAGCTCCTTAGCCTTTTTCCTTGTCAATGGTCCACTAGAAACCTTCAGTGGGCCCTTGCCTTCCTTGGTTGTGCCTTCTTTGATCGTATCAGCTCCCCCCTCCTTAGAAGGATTCGTCCTCGAATCAAAACCTGCACTAGAAAAGGGAATTGAATCAATAACAATGAAATAATCAACACATAAGCACTTACCTTTCACATATGAACCAATAGCATGGAATGCTTGTGTATGGAGCTTTGATCTTGTGAAAAACCTGAACCAATATCCAAATGCAATGATACCTCCTGGGTCAAAGACAAAGCTTGAAACAATTAGCACAAAAAATCTGAATGTTTGCACAATTTTCATCTTAACTCTAGGCATCACTTTCATTGCCTCTACCATCTCAAAAACATTATTCTCACAACAAATAAAAGTGTAGGAATAATTTACCTTAGGGATGCTGTATGCACTCAAAACAAATGGACCTAAACTCACACAAGTGCTATGGTTATGAAAAGCACAAGTTATGCATGTCAAGACAATACTTTGCATCGGCCATTCAAGCAAACAAGAATTGAACACAATATGGCCTAAACTAATAACAAAACTAGGATGCATGAATTTCACAAAAATCCTAAGCATTTTAAATGAAACAAGAACAAACTTATTTTTGTATGCATATGCACCACAATGCATAAAAATTGTGAATATGTATGAAATGTGACACAAAACAAAGGACTCAACATACCTCCTTAAAAGGCTGAATTTAAAACCAGAATTTTCACTCAAAATAAAAACTTTCAGGTTTAGACATAAAGCAAAAATATCAAGACTCAAAAGTTTGTGTAATGCATGTGTCATGACAAAAAGATACTTGCTGGAAATTAAAGATTGACATAGAAAAATGGGCTGAATATAAATGGGAAACAAATAAATATGTAATGCATGGGTAACAACCAATTTATGCATGCAAAATTCTAAAGAAGTAGATTTAACTTGACACAAAACAAAACAATGTGACATGGATGCAAAGCAAACAAAATCAAAAACCAAAGACACCAAAACAGATTTTTCTTTAGAGAAACTCAAGCAATTCCAAAGATGATTTGACAAAACCAAAGAATTAGAAGCTTTTACACCATATTTTGTCAAATTTCCATGTTTACTTCCTTCTCTTAATCTAGTTTCATGAAAACCATTTGTCAAAATAACATTGCAAGCAAACACACATTGTTTGAGATTTTCATGCAAAACTACATCAAATCTAGGTGTTAGGAAGAAATACATTACAGTGGTTGGACTTAGTCTCCAAGTATCTTCCTTTGGTGTAGGGACCACAAAAATTTCACCTTTGCACTCAATGACTTCGGTTGGAGTTGCATTAATTTCATCCCTTTGAAACATAGGAAAAGAAACAATGTCAGGCAAATTTTTGCATATGAAATCACTTAGGCTTACCTTAACTTGTTCCTTCTCAACCTCCTTTGTTGTTTTAATGCATGGGACATGGCTTAGAATATTAGGAACACCAACTTCTTGGATGGGCAGCAACTCACTTGATTCTTGTAGTTCATCGCCACTTAATTCCTGAAAAGAAGACAACACAACACTAGAAGAAGACTCCATTATGTTAGATGAAAGTATGGCTTCTCTGTAGGTCTTTCTCTCTTCACTCGGCTTGGGTTCATTGCACTCTTGTCTTCTCTCAACTTCTCACTCAATTTCTTCTCTCGGGAACTCTCCACTCTTCTTCCCCTCATGTTCACTCTTCTCACTTAAACTCTCGGTTGTTCTCTCAACTTTCCCCTCATCACTCTTGCCCTCAACTTTCCCCTCATTTACTTTTCTCTCAACCTTACTTTGAAATTTTCTTGGATCCTCAAAGACTTGTTGTGGTGAAAGTGGTACAAGCATGATTGACTTTTCTTGTTGCAGCCGAGACAAGTCTCCTTTTGTGGCCTCCATGTTTGGCTTGGGCACTTCACTCACATCCTTACTCCATGCTCCTCTCCATGTGGAAATTCCTCCTTGACACATCTTGGATGCCTTTGCTCTCTTGATGCTCCTCTCGGCCTTAATGGCATGATGAAGCAAATCCTCCACGTTGACATATGGCACCATCTCCACTTTGTTGGCAATCTCAAGATTGAGACCATTAATGAATCTAGCAATGGTGGTCTCCTCATCCTCCATGATGTTGGCTCGGGTCAAGGTCCTCTCCAAGTCTTTATGGTAGTCCTCCACACTTCTTTGGCCTTGCACTAGCTTTTGAAGCTTTAAGCGTTGATCTCTATAGTAGGAGCTAGGCACAAATCTCCTCCTCATTAAGGCTTTAAAGGCTCTCCATGTATGTATGGGCTCCTCCTCATTCCTTCTCCTAGAAGTAACATCCTGATTCCACCATACAAGAGCATAATTAGTGAACTTTATGGTAGCCAATTTAACCTTCTCTTTCTCGGAGTAATGATGGCAATCAAACACCATCTCAATCTTTTGCTCCCACTCCCAATATGCATCGGGATCACTCCTCCCTTGGAAAGGTGGAATGGTAGGCTTGATGGAATTTAGGTTGTTATCCTCTCTTGGCTCACCCCTCCTTGGAAGCACATGGTCATGCCAAATTCCTTCTTCCTCCTCGGGTTCTTCTGTCCTTAGACCTCTCCTTGGTTGCAAGATGGGATTAGGCCTTCTTGGCAACCTCAAATCAATGTCCTCAATCCTCCCCACAAGTCTATTGAGAGTTTCTTGAAACTCTTTCATGGTTGGCTCACCATGGTTTCTCACTTTCATCCTCCTATCCTCTTGGACCTCCATACTCCTGAAAATAACAAAGATCCTCACAAACACTCACCTCACGTGTTTCACTCAAAATATGAACACTCAAAACACTCAATTTGTTAGTGAGATATTGCTTATTCAAAGAGTTCTCCAAAGTTCTAAGAAAACTATCCTCAAAGCACACAAGAAAACTTGAATTTTCGAAGAACTATTTTGACTACAAAAGAGGTGGGCTAAACAAGCTTTAAAAGACTCTAGGAAGCCCTTGCAATTGATGATCACAAGAACCACAAAGAAAGCTTTTTGGCTTAAAACAGTGGGATAGGTTTTCGGGCACGAAAACTTTCAACACTTTGTAAAAAAAAAACCTTCTTTTCAGCAAGCTCTTTCCTTTGTACTTTTCTTTTTCTATCTTTGTTCTTTTCTTTCCTTTGCTTTGTTCTCTTTCTCTTTTCTTTCTTTTTTTTTTTTTCCTCCTTTTTTTTTTTCCCCTCTTTTTGCTTGCTGTTTTGATGCTAACCAAACGTTCTCTTTGAAATTCCTGACTGTCAAAGACAAAAAGTTAGAATTCTTTTCGGCCAAGACAAGAAACTATTGAAATTTGCACAACTGAAAATCAACGTTGGTTATACCGTAACTTCCTCAATTTGGATCCTTCTCTTTTTTTTTTTTTTGGTGTTTTCTGGACTCTAAGATGCTGGAAACAATGAAAACAGAAGAGATTAATAGGGCTGGAAACAAAACAGAAAGACGAGAATTAAACAAGAACAAACAAGTAGAAACCGAGAACACAAGGTGACATGGATTGACTTCTTTTTGTTGTTTTTGTGATTTTCAGACTTGAACAAGGACGGAATAAAAAGAACAGACCTGAAACAAGAAGAAAACAGATTAAAACAGAGAATTAAAACACAAAAATTACTGGACAGAATTGAAAGAAAAATGAAGGGAGACAAGAACACAAGATATGTCCTTCAATGGAACTTGTGGCTCTGATACCAACTGATGCGAACCCCGATGGTATAAAGACCATGAAACGCGCCCAAGATGTGATTCAAGCTCCACAAGACATCAAAGAGACTAGGTTTAAAACCCCCACCCCTAATCAACCTGTGATTAGAAACGAGAAGTATAGAACTCCAAGAACACAAGCACACTTGTGCACCAAGGCAGTCCACAAATAACCAAAGAGAAAACCTCTCCAAAGAGCAATATTATTTCGAAATTTTTCTGTATGTTTACATCCAGAATATGTGCCTTTATATAGGCCTAAACTAGGGTTATAAGCTGGGCAAAATTCGCAGCCTAAGTCCTTTAGGAATCCTAGATACAAAGACATAGGAAATCCTAGTCAAATTAGGACTCTAACTCCTAGTTTGAACAAGTTTAATGAATGCAGCATATGCCACTTGTCCAAAACGATTTAAAACTATTCCATAGCCTAAATAAATTCCTAAATAATGTATCTAAATAGGATTTGAACGAAAATAAACTATAAATACAAGATTGGCCATGAAAACCCCAAAATAGTCTTCTCGGGTGGTTCCTGCTTGTGTCTTCAACTTCAAGCTGAAATTCAAACTTGATGCAGCCATGATTTCTCAAAATGTAAAACACGAAAGTTGTAGATCTCTTTCTTAGCTTCGAAACCACACTTGAATCGCACAAAATGGACTTCTGAATAGAAAGATATTCCCAAAATACTGCAATTGCTTCTGAACCAGCGATAACTCGTAAATCGCGACTTTGAAGCTAAATTGGACCTCCTTATCGTGCAAACTGGGTTTGATGATCTTCATATGACTTGTAGCTCCAGATGTTATCCTTCCAATGAATCAAGAATTACTCAATTCCGATCTGTTTAGCTCAAGATATGATTTTTCTACCAGAACATCACCAATCTGTCAACATCCGAGCTTGAAGTGCACTAGTGAGCTCCTTAGCCTTTTTCCTTGTCAATGGTCCACTAGAAACCTTCAGTGGGTCCTTGCCTTCCTTGGTTGTGCCTTCTTTGATCGTATCACAAGGGAGGACAACAATCTAAGCTCCATCAAATTGTCCATTCCACCTTTTCAAGGGAGGAGTGATCCGGATGCATATTGGGAGTGGGAGCAAAAGATTGAGATGGTGTTTGAGTGCCATCACTATTCTGAGGAAAAGAAAGTTAAATTGGCTACTATTGAATTCACTGATTATGCTCTTGTATGGTGGAACCAGGTTGTCACTTCTAGGAGGAGGAATGAGGAGGAACCCATCAATACATGGAGAGCTCTTAAAGCCATGATGAGAAGGAGATTTGTCCCAAGTTACTACTATAGAGATCAACACCTCAAACTTCAAAGGCTTGTGCAAGGCCAAAGGAGTGTGGAGGAATATCACAAGGACTTGGAGATGACACTAACCCGAGTCAATATCATTGAGGCTGAGGAGGCTACCATTGCTAGATTCATTAATGGCGTTAACCATGAGATTTCCAACAAAGTGGAGATGGTGCCATATGTCAACATGGAGGATTTGCTTCACCATGCCACCAAGGCCGAAAGAATCATCAAGAGGTCTAAGGCATCCAAGATGGCTCAAGGAGGGAGTTCCACATGGAGGGGAACATGGAGCAAGGAGGCACCAAAGCCAAGAATGGAGGCTAACAAAGTGATGCGAACCCCGATGGTATAATGACCATGAAACGCGCCCAAGATGTTTTTCAAGCTCCACAAGACATCAAAGAGACTAGGTTTAAAACCCCCACCCCTAATCAACCTGTGATTAGAAATGAGAAGTATAGAACTCCAAGAACACAAGCACACTTGTGCACCAAGGCAGTCCACAAAGAACCAAAGAGAAAACCTCTCCAAAGAGCAATATTATTTCAAAATTTTTCTGTGTGTTTACATCCAGAATATGTGCCTTCATATAGGCCTAAACTAGGGTTAAAAGCTGGGAAAAATTCGCAGCCTAAGTCCCTTAGGAATCCTAGATACAAAGACATAGGAAATCCTAGTCAAATTAGGACTCTAACTCCTAGTTTAAACAAGTTTAATGAATGCAGCATATGCCACTTGTCCAAAACGATTTAAAACTATTCCATAGCCTAAATAACTTCCTAAATAATGTATCTAAATAGGATTTGAACGAAAACAAACTATAAATACAAGATTGGCCATGAAAACCCCAAAATAGTCTTCTCGGGTGGTTCCTGCTTGTGTCTTCAACTTCAAGCTGAAATTCGAACTTCATGCAGCCATGATTTCTCAAAATGTAAAACATGAAAGTTATAGATCTCTTTTTTAGATTCGAAAACCAAGCTTGAATCACACAAAATGGACTTCTAAATCGAAAGATATTCCCAAAATACTGCAACTGCTTCTGAACCAGTGATAACTCGCAAATCGTGACTTTGAAGCTGAATTGGACCTCCTTAACGTGCAAACTAAATTTTATAGTATTCATATGATTTGTAGCTCCAGATGTTATGTTTCCAATGAATCAAGAATTACTCAATTCTGATCTGTTTAGATGAAGATATGAATTTTCTACCAGAACATCGCCAATCTATCAAAATCCAAGCTTAAAGTGCACTAGTGAGCTCCTTAGCCTTCTTCCTTGTCAATGGTCTACTAATTATCTTCAATAGATCCTTGCCATACTTGGTAGTGCCTTCTTTGATCGTGTCACAAAGGAAGCATGTCTCGGCCTCAACAAGACAAGCTCAAGGTGCCACCCAAAGATGTGCCAAAGTCAAGGGAGATTGAGTGCTTCAAGTGTAGAGGCAAGGGGCACTACATGAGAGATTGTCCTACCAAAAAGGTGATGATTCTCAAAGATGATGGTGAGATCACATCCGAGGAGGAGGATGCCGTGGAGGAGACCCCACCATTGGAGGAGGATGAGCAAGACACACTTGAGCCCGAGGAGGGTGACTTTGCTTTTGTTGCTAGGAGAGCTCTAAGTGTGCAAGCCAAGGAGGAGGCCAATCAAAGGGAGTGCATCTTTCACACTAGATGCCGAATTAAAGATCAAGTGTGCAGCCTCATTGTTGATGGAGGGAGTTGCACCAATGTAGCAAGTTCAACCATGGTGGAGAAATTGAAGCTTCCAACACAAAAACATCCACAACCATAAAAGCTTCAATGGTTGGATGATGCCGGGGAGGTAAAAGTGGTAAAACAAGTTTCGGTTCACTTTAAGATTGGTACTTACCATGATCAAGTTCTTTGTGATGTTGTTCCTATGCATGCTTGCCATATTTTGCTTGGAAGGCCGTGGCAATTTGACAGGAAGGTCATACATGATGGAGAGAAAAACTTGTACTCATTTGTCCATGAAGGAAGGCCAGTTATACTTAGTCCACTTTCACCACAACAAGTTTTGGAGGATCAAAGGAAACTTCAAAGTAAGGTTGAGAGAAAAGAAAAAGAGGGGAAAGTTGAGGGCGAGAGTGATGAGGGGAAAGTTGAGAGAACAACTGAGAGATTAAGTGAGAAGAATGAACATGAGGGGAAGAAGAGTAGAGAGTTCCCGAGAGAAGAAATTGAGTACGAAGTTGAGAGAAGACAAGAGTGCAATGAACCCAAGATGAGTGAAGAGAGAAAGACCTACAAAGAAGCAATACTTTCATCTAACATAACAAAGTCTTTTTCTAGTGTTGTGTTGTCTTCTTTTCAGGAGTTAAGTGGAGATGAGCTACAAGAATCAAGTGAGTTGCTGCCCATTAAAGAAGTTGGTGTTCTTAATATTCCAAGCCATGTCCCATGCATTAAAACAAAAAAGGAGGTTGAGAAGGAACAAGTTAAGGTAAGCCTAAGTGATTTCATATGCAAAAATTTTCCTAACATTGTTTCTTATCCTATGTTTCAAGGGTATGAAATTAATGCAACTCCAACCGAAGCCATTAAGTGCAAAGGTGGAAATTTTGTGGTTCCTACACCAAAGGAAGATACTTGGAGACTAAGTCCAACCACTGTAATGTATTTCTTCCTAACACCTTGATATGATCAAGGAAGGCACACATCGAGAAGGCAAGGACCCATTGAAGGTTTCTAGTGGACCTATGACAAGGAAGAAAGCTAAGGAGCTCTCAAGTGCACTACAAGGCTTTGTTTCAAGTTTCTTCATGGAGAAAGGACATGAAACTTCACAAGGAGCTGCTGGAACTTTCAAGACACCATATGGAAATGATGGACATGCTTGTTACTCAATTCTGGAGTCCTTAGACAAGTCTCAAAACAAGGACATCAATGGCAACACTCAAAGTGCACCATTTGAGCCACCTTAAGTGTTCTTATTGCATTTTGTGTCCACAAGCTGGATTTTTGAGCTCTAACTTTCCAGACCTTCATTACCACATCTAAGATGAAGATTCATGCCATTGGAACTCAAAGATTCAAGCTTGGAGCTGAAGATACAAGAGAGAACCTTAAAGTGCCCAAAATGCACCCAAAAAGGCTATTTGGGAGTTTTCGGGTTTAATCTTGTATTTATATTTTATTTTCGTTCAAATCCTATTTAGACACATTATTTAGGAAGTTATTTAGGCTATGGAATAGTTTTAAATCGTTTTGGACAAGTGGCATACGCTGCATTCATTAAACTTGTTCAAACTAGGAATTAGAGTTCTAATTTGACTAGGATTTCCTATGTCTTTGTATCTAGGATTCCTAAGGGATTTAGGCTGCGAATTTTGCCCAGATTTTAACCCTAGTTTAGGCCTATATAAAGGCACATATTTTGGATGTAAACACATAGAAAAATTTTGAAATAATATTGCTCTTTGGAGAGGTTTTCTCTTTGGTTCTTTGTGGACAGCCTTGGTGCACAAGTGTGCTTGTGTTCTTGGAGTTCTATACTTCTCGTTTCTAATCACAGGTTGATTAGGGGTGGGGGTTTTAAACCTAGTCTCTTTGATGTCTTGTGGAGCTTGAATCACATCTTGGGCGCGTTTCATGGTCTTTATACCATCGGGGTTCGCATCAGTTGGTATCAGAGCCACAAGTTCCATTGAAGGACATATCTTTGTGTTCTTGTTTCTCTTCATTTTCCTTTCAATTCTGTCCAGTAATTTTTGTGTTTTAATTCTCTATTTTAATCTATTTTCTTCTTTTTTCAGGTCTGTTCTTTTATTCCATCCTTGTTCAAGTCCAAAAATCACAAAAACAACAAAAAGAAGTCAATCCATGTCACCTTGTGTTCTCGGTTTCTACTTGTTTGTTCTTGTTTAATTCTTGTCTTTCTGTTTCGTTTCCAGCCCTATTAATCTCTTCTATTTTCATTGTTTCCAGCCTCTTAGAGTCCAGAAAACACCAAGAAAAGAGAAGGATCCAAATTGAGGAAGTTACGGTACAACCAACGTTGATTTCAAATTGGTTTTACGCAACCAACGTTGATTTCAAATTGGTTTCATATAACCAACGTTGATTTCCAGTTGTGCAAATTTCAATAGTTTCTTATCTTGGCCGAAAAGAATTCTAACCTTTTGTCTTTGACAGTCAGGAATTTCAAAGAGAACGTTTGGTTAGCATCAAAACAGCAAGCAAAAAGAGGAAAAAAAAAAGAAGAAAAAGAAAGAGAGAAAAGAGAAAAGAACAAAGCAAAGGAAAGAAAAGAACAAAGACAGAAAAAGAAAAGTACAAAGGAAAGAGCTTGCTGAAAAGAAGGTTTTTTTTTTACAAAGTATCGAAAGTTTGCATGCCCAAAACCTATCCCATTGTTTTCTAGCCGAAAAGCTTTCTTTGTGGTTCTTGTGATCATCAATTGCAAGAGCTTCCTAGAGTCTTTTAAAGCTTGTTTAGCCCACCTCTTTTGGAGTCAAAATAGTTCTTCAAAAATTCAAGTTTTCTAGTGTGCTTTGAGGATAGTTTTCTTAGAACTTTTGAGAACTCTTTGAATAGCAATATCTCACTAACAAATTGAGTGTTTTGAGTGTTCATATTTTGAGTGAAACGCGTGAGGTGAGTGTTTGTGAGGATCTTTGTTACTTTCAGGAGTATGGATGGCCAGGAGGATAGGAGAATGGAAGTGAGACACAATGATGAGCCAACCATGAGAGAGCTTCAAGAAACTCTCAATAGGCTTGTTGGGAGGATTGAAGACATTGACTTGAGGTTGCCAAGGAGACCAAATCCCATCTTGCAACCAAGGAGAGGTCCAAGGAGAGAAGAACCCGAGGAGGAAGAAGGGCATTGGCATGACCATGGGCTTCCAAGGAGGGGGGAGCCAAGGGAGGACAATAATCTAAGCTCCATCAAATTGTCCATTCCACCTTTTCAAGGGAGGAGTGATCCGGATGCATATTGGGAGTGGGAGCAAAAGATTGAGATGGTGTTTGAGTGCCATCACTATTCTGAGGAAAAGAAAGTTAAATTGGCTACTATCGAATTCACTGATTATGCTCTTGTATAGTGGAACCAGGTTGTCACTTTTAGGAGGAGGAATGAGGAGGAACCCATCAATACATGGAGAGCTCTTAAAGCCATGATGAGAAGGAGATTTGTCCCAAGTTACTACTATAGAGATCAACACCTCAAACTCCAAAGGCTTGTGCAAGGCCAAAGGAGTGTGGAGGACTATCACAAGGACTTGGAGATGACACTAACCCGAGCCAAGATCATTGAGGATGAGGAGTCTACCATTGCTAGATTCATCAATGGCCTTAACCATGAGATTGCCAACAAAGTGGAGATGGTGCCATATGTCAACATGGAGGATTTGCTTCACCATGCCACCAAGGCCGAAAGAATTATCAAGATGTCTAAGGCATCCGAGATGGCTCAAGGAGGGAGTTCCACATGGAGGGGAACATGGAGCAAGGAGGCACCAAAGCCAAGAATGGAGGCTACCAAGGGAAGCATGTCTCGGCCTCAACAAGACAAACCCAAGGTGCCACCCAAAGATGTGCCAAAGTCAAGGGAGATTGAGTGCTTCAAGTGTAGAGGCAAGGGGCACTACATGAGATATTGTCCTAACAAAAAGGTGATGATTCTCAAAGATGATGGTGAGATCACATCCGAGGAGGAGGATGCCATGGAGGAGACCCCACCATTGGAGGAGGATGAGCAAGACACACTTGAGCCCGAGGAGGGTGACTTTGCTTTTGTTGCTAGGAGAGCTCTAAGTGTGCAAGCCAAGGAGGAGGCCAATCAAAGGGAGTGCATCTTTCACACTAGATGCCGAATTAAAGATCAAGTGTGCAGCCTCATTGTTGATGGAGGGAGTTGCACCAATGTAGCAAGTTCAACCATGGTGGAGAAATTGAAGCTTCCAACACATAAACACCCACAACCATATAAGCTTCAATGGTTGGATGATGCTGGGGAGGTAAAAGTGGTAAAGCAAGTTTCGGTTAAATTCAAAATTGGTACTTACCATGATGAAATTCTTTGTGATGTTGTTCCTTTGCATGCTTGCCATATTTTGCTTGGAAGGTCGTGGCAATTTGATAAGAAGGTCACACATGATGGAGAGAAAAACTTGTACTCATTTGTCCATGAAGGAAGGCCGGTTACACTTAGTCCACTTTCACCACAACAAGTTTTGGAGGATCAAAGGAAACTTCAAAGTAAGGTTGACAGAAAAATAAATGAGGGGAAAGTTGAGGGCAAGAGTGAAGAGGGGAAAGCCGAGAGACAAAATGAGAGATCAAGTGAGATGAGTGACCATGAGGGGAAGAAGAGTGGAGAGTTCCCGAGAGAAAAGAATGAGAGCAAGTTGAGTGGCAAAAAAGAGTGCTATATTGCTAAAATGAGTGATGTGAGGAAAGCCATTCAAGCACAAAGACCAGTGCTTCTTTTAATTTACAAAGAATCTTTACTTGTTGTCAATAATCTAACACATCTTCCTAGTGTTGTTATGTCTTTGTTGCAGGACTTTGAAGATGTTTTCCCTGAAGATCTGAGAGGTTTGCCTCCAATTAGAGGCATTGAGCATCAAATAGACCTAGTCCCGGGAGCACCAATTCCAAATAGGCTAGCCTATATGATGCGAACCCCGATGGTATAAAGACCATGAAACGCGCTCAATAAGTGGTTCAAGCTCCACAAGACATCAAAGAGACTAGGTTTAAAACCCCCACCCCTAATCAACCTGTGATTATGATGCGAACCCCGATGGTATAAAGACCATGAAACTCGCCCAAGATGTTTTTCAAGCTCCACAAGACATCAAAGAGACTGGGTTTGAAGACCCCCACCCCTAATCAACCTGTGACTAGAAACGAGAAGTATAGAACTCCAAGAACACAAGCATACTTGTGCACCAAGGCAGTCCACAAAGAACCAAAGAGAAAACCTCTCCAAAGAGCAATATTATTTCGGCAATAATCTGTGTGTTTACATCCAGAATATGTGCCTTTATATAGGCCTAAACTAGGGTAAAAATCTGGGCAAAATTCGCAGCCCAAGTCACCTAGGAAACCTAGCTACAAAGGACTCAAGAAAACCTAGTCAAACTAGGATTCCTACACCCTTTTAACACATGTTTAAGGTGTGCAGCGAATTCCTTTTATCCTAAATGACCTGAATCAATTCTATGGCCTAAATAACATCCTAAATAATGTAAATAAATAGGAAAATAAAATAAAATACGTTACAAAACAAAATTGGCCATGAAAACTCCAAAATAGTCTTCTTGGGTGATTCTGGCTTGTGTCTCCAACTTCAAGCTGAAATTCAAACTTGATACAACCATTATTTCTCAAAATGAAAAGCACGAAAGTTGTAGATATCTTTCTTAGCTTTGAAATGACACCTGAACCACACAAAACAGACATCTGAATCCAAAGATATGACCAAAATACTGCAACTGCTTCTGAACCAGCGATAACTCGTAAATCGTGACTTTGAAGCTAAATTCGACGTCCTTAACGTGAAAACTGGGTTTCACGGTCTTCATATGATTTGTAGCTCCAGATGTTAGCTTTCCAATGAATCAAGAATTATGCAATTCTGATCCGTTTAGCTCAAGATATGATTTTTCTACCAGAATATCGCCAGTCTGTCAACATCCGATCTTGAAGTGCACTAGTGAGCTCCTTAGACTTCTCCCTTGTCAATGGTCCACTAGTTATCTTTAATGGATCCTTTCCATTCTTGGTTGTGTCTTCTTTGATCATATCAGCTCCCCCCTCCTTAGAAGGATTCGTCCTCGAATCAAAACCTGCGTTAGAAAAGGGAGTTGAATCAATAACAATGAAATAATCAACACATAAGCACTTACCTTTCACATAAGCACCAATAGCATGGAATGCTTGTGTATGGAGCTTTAATCTTGTGCAAAACCTGAACCAATATCCAAATGCAATGATACCTCCTGGATCAAAGACAAAGCTTGAAACAATTAGCACAAAAAATCTGAATGTTTGCACAATTTTCATCTTAACTCTAGGCATCACTTTCATTGCCTTTGCCATCTCAAAAACATTACTCTCACAACAAGTAAAAGTGTAGGAATAATTTACCTTAAGGATGCTGTATGCACTCAAAACAAATGGACCTAAACTAACACAAGTGTTATAGTTATGAAACACACAAGTTATGCATGTCAAGACAATAGTTTGCATAGGCCATTCAAATAAACAAGAATTAAACACAATGCGGCCTAAACTAATAACAAAACTAGGATGCACGAATTTCACAAAAATCCTAAGCATTTTAAATGAAACAAGAAAAAACTTATTTTTACATGTATATGCACCACAATGCATGAAATTTGTGAATTTGCATGGAATGTGACACAAAACAAAGGACTCAACATATCTCCTCAAAAGGCTGAATTTAAAACCAGAATTTTCACTCAAAATAAAAACTTTTAGGTTTGGACATAAAGCAAATAGATCAAGACTCAAAAGTTTGTGTGATGCATGTGTCATGACAAAAAGATACTTACTGGAAATTAAAGATTGACACACAAAAATGGGCTGAACATGAATGAAAAGCAAAGAAGTATGAAATGCATGGGTAACAACCAATTTATGCATGCAAAATTCCAAAGAAGTAGATTTAACTTGAGGCAAAACAAAATAATGTGACATGGATGCAAAGTAAACAAATTCAAAAACAAAAGACAACAAAACAGATTTTCCTCTAGAGAAACTCAAGCAATTCCAAAGATGATTTGACAAAACTAGAGAATTAGAGTCTTTAAAACCATATTTTGTCAAAGTTTCATGCTTACTTCCTTCTCTTAATCTAGTTTCATGAAAACCATTTGTCAAAATAACATTGCAAGCAAACACACATTCTTTGAGATTTTCATGCAAAACCACATCATATCTAATTGTAAGGAAGAAATACATTACAGTGGTTGGACTTAGTCTCCAAGTATCTTCCTTTGGAACCACAAAATTTTCACCTTTGCACTTAATGGCCTTGGTTGGAGTTGCAACAATTTCATCCCCTTGAAACATAGGATAAGAAACAACGTTAGGCAAACTTTTGCATATAAAATCACTTGGGCTTACCTTAAATTGTTTCTTCTCAACCTCCTTTGTTGTTTTAATGCATGGGACATGGCTTAGAATATTAGGAACACCAACTTCTTGGATGGGCAGCAACTCACTCGATTCTTGTAACTTATCTCCGCTTAAGTCCTGAAAAGAAGACAACACAACACTAGAAAAAGACTTTGTTATGTTAGATGAAAGTATGGCTTCTTTGTAGGTCTTTCTCTCTTCACTCAGCTTGGGTTCATTACACTCTTGTCTTCTCTCAACTTCGCACTCAATTTCTTCTCTCGGGAACTCTCTACTCTTCTTCCCCTCATGTTCACTCTTCTCACTTAATCTCTCGATTGTTCTCTCGGCTTTCCCCTCATCACTCTTGCCCTCAACTTTCCCATCTTTTTCTTTTCTCTCAACCTCACTTTGAAGTTTTCTTTGATCCTCCAAGACTTGTTGTGGTGAAAGTGGTACAAGCATGATTGACTTTTCTTGTTGAGATTGAGACAAGTCTCCTTTTGTGGTCTCCATGTTTGGCTTGGGTACTTCTCTCACATCCTTACTCCATGCTCCTCTCCATGTGGAAATTCCTCCTTGACACATCTTGGATGCCTTTGCTCTCTTGATGCTCCCCTCGGCCTTAATGGCATGATGAAGCAAATCCTCCATGTTGACATATGGCACCATCTCCACTTCGTTGGCAATCTCAAGATTGAGACCATTAATGAATCTAGCAATGGTGGTCTCCTCATCCTCCATGATGTTGGCTCGGGTCAAGGTCCTCTCCAAGTCTTTATGGTAGTCCTCCACACTTTTTTGGCCTTGCACTAGCTTTTGAAGCTTTAAGCATTGATCTCTATAGTAGGAGCTAGGCACAAATCTCCTCCTCATTAAGGCTTTAAGGGCTCTCCATGTATGTATGGGCTCCTCCTCATTCCTTCTCCTAGAAGTAACATCCTGATTCCACCATACAAGAGCATAATTAGTGAACTTTATGGTAGCCAATTTAACCTTCTCTTTCTCGGAGTAACGATGGCAATCAAACACCATCTCAATCTTTTGTTCCCACTCCCAATATGCACCGGGATCACTCCTTCCTTGGAAGGATGGAATGGTAAAGTTGCTGGAATTTAGGTTGTTATCCTCTCTTGGCTCCCCCCTCCTTGGAAGCCCATGGTCATGCCAATGTCCTTCTTCCTCCTCGGGTTCTTCTCTCCTTGGACCTCTCCTTGGTTGCAAGATGGGATTTGGTCTCCTTGGCAACCTCAAATCAATGTCCTCAATCCTCCCAACAAGTCTATTGAGAGTTTCTTGAAGCTCTCTCATGGTTGGCTCATCATTGTTCCTCACTTCCATCCTCCTATCCTCTTGGCCCTCCATACTCCTGAAAATAACAAAGATCCTCACAACCACTCACCTCACGTGTTTTACTCAAAAGATGAACACTCAAACACTCAATTTGTTAGTGAGATATTGCTATTCAAAGAGTTCTCAAAAGTTCTAAGAAAACTATCCTCAAAGCACACAAGAAAACTTGAATTTTCGAAGAACTATTTTGACTCCAAAAGAGGTGGGCTAAACAAGCTTTAAAAGACTCTAGGAAGCCCTTGCAATTGATGATCACAAGAACCACACAGAAAGCTTTTTGGCTTAAAAACAATGGGATAGGTTTTGGGGCGCAAAACTTTCAACACTTTGAGAAACCTTCTTTTTTTTTTTTTGCAAGCTCTTTTCTTTTCTTTTCTTTGCTATTTCTTTTTCTTTTCTTTTCCTTCCTTTTTTTTTTTCCTCCTTTTTTTTTTTTTTGCTTGCTGTTTTGATGCTAACCAAACGTTCTCCTTGAAACTCCTTGCTGCCAAAGACAAAAAGTTAGAATTCTTTTCGGACAAAACAAGAAACTAGTGAAATTGGCACAATTTGAAGCAACTTTGGTTGTACCGAAACTTCCTGAATTTGGATCCTTCTTTTTTTGGTGTTTTCTTGACTCTAGGATGCTGGAAACAATGAAAACAAGAGAGATTAATATGGCTGGACACGAAACAGAAAGATAAGAATTGAACAAGAAGAAACGAATTGAAACCGAGAAAACTAGACAACACGGATTAAACTTCTTTTTGTTGTTTTTGTGATTTTCGGACTTGAACAAGGATGGAATAAAAAGAACAGACCTGAAACAAGAAGAAAACAGATTAAAACAGAGAATTAAAGCACGAAATTACTGGACAGAATTGAAAGAAAAATGAAGGGAAACAAGAACAGAAGATATGTCCTTCAATGGAACTTGTGGCTCTGATACCAACTGATGCGAACCCCGATGGTATAAAGACCATGAAACTCGCCCAAGATGTTTTTCAAGCTCCACAAGACATCAAAGAGACTGGGTTTGAAGACCCCCACCCCTAATCAACTGTGACTAGAAACGAGAAGTATAGAACTCCAAGAACACAAGCATACTTGTGCACCAAGGCAGTCCACAAAGAACCAAAGAGAAAACCTCTCCAAAGAGCAATATTATTTCGGCAATAATCTGTGTGTTTACATCCAGAATATGTGCCTTTATATAGGCCTAAACTAGGGTAAAAATCTGGGCAAAATTCGCAGCCCAAGTCACCTAGGAAACCTAGCTACAAAGGACTCAAGAAAACCTAGTCAAACTAGGATTCCTACACCCTTTTAACACATGTTTAAGGTGTGCAGCGAATTCCTTTTATCCTAAATGACCTGAATCAATTCTATGGCCTAAATAACATCCTAAATAATGTAAATAAATAGGAAAATAAAATAAAATACGTTACAAAACAAAATTGGCCATGAAAACTCCAAAATAGTCTTCTTGGGTGATTCTGGCTTGTGTCTCCAACTTCAAGCTGAAATTCAAACTTGATACAACCATTATTTCTCAAAATGAAAAGCACGAAAGTTGTAGATATCTTTCTTAGCTTTGAAATGACACCTGAACCACACAAAACGGACATCTGAATCCAAAGATATGACCAAAATACTGCAACTGCTTCTGAACCAGCGATAACTCGTAAATCGTGACTTTGAAGCTAAATTCGACGTCCTTAACGTGAAAACTGGGTTTCACGGTCTTCATATGATTTGTAGATCCAGATGTTAGCTTTCCAATGAATCAAGAATTATGCAATTCTGATCCGTTTAGCTCAAGATATGATTTTTCTACCAGAATATCGCCAGTCTGTCAACATCCGATCTTGAAGTGCACTAGTGAGCTCCTTAGCCTTCTCCCTTGTCAATGGTCCACTAGTTATCTTTAATGGATCCTTTCCATTCTTGGTTGTGCCTTCTTTGATCATATCAGCTCCCCCCTCCTTAGAAGGATTCGTCCTCGAATCAAAACCTGCGTTAGAAAAGGGAGTTGAATCAATAACAATGAAATAATCAACACATAAGCACTTACCTTTCACATAAGCACCAATAGCATGGAATGCTTGTGTATGGAGCTTTAATCTTGTGCAAAACCTGAACCAATATCCAAATGCAATGATACCTCCTGGATCAAAGACAAAGCTTGAAACAATTAGCACAAAAAATCTGAATGTTTGCACAATTTTCATCTTAACTCTAGGCATCACTTTCATTGCCTTTGCCATCTCAAAAACATTACTCTCACAACAAGTAAAAGTGTAGGAATAATTTACCTTAAGGATGCTGTATGCACTCAAAACAAATGGACCTAAACTAACACAAGTGTTATAGTTATGAAACACACAAGTTATGCATGTCAAGACAATAGTTTGCATAGGCCATTCAAATAAACAAGAATTGAACACAATGCGGCCTAAACTAATAACAAAACTAGGATGCACGAATTTCACAAAAATCCTAAGCATTTTAAATGAAACAAGAAAAAACTTATTTTTACATGTATATGCACCACAATGCATGAAATTTGTGAATTTGCATGGAATGTGACACAAAACAAAGGACTCAACATATCTCCTCAAAAGGCTGAATTTAAAACCAGAATTTTCACTCAAAATAAAAACTTTTAGGTTTGGACATAAAGCAAATAGATCAAGACTCAAAAGTTTGTGTAATGCATGTGTCATGACAAAAAGATACTTACTGGAAATTAAAGATTGACACACAAAAATGGGCTGAACATGAATGAAAATCAAAGAAGTATGAAATGCATGGGTAACAACCAATTTATGCATGCAAAATTCCAAAGAAGTAGATTTAACTTGAGGCAAAACAAAATAATGTGACATGGATGCAAAGTAAACAAATTCAAAAACAAAAGACAACAAAACAGATTTTCCTCTAGAGAAACTCAAGCAATTCCAAAGATGATTTGACAAAACTAGAGAATTAGAGTCTTTAAAACCATATTTTGTCAAAGTTTCATGCTTACTTCCTTCTCTTAATCTAGTTTCATGAAAACCATTTGTCAAAATAACATTGCAAGCAAACACACATTCTTTGAGATTTTCATGCAAAACCACATCATATCTAATTGTAAGGAAGAAATACATTACAGTGGTTGGACTTAGTCTCCAAGTATCTTCCTTTGGAACCACAAAATTTTCACCTTTGCACTTAATGGCCTTGGTTGGAGTTGCAACAATTTCATCCCCTTGAAACATAGGATAAGAAACAACGTTAGGCAAACTTTTGCATATAAAATCACTTGGGCTTACCTTAAATTGTTTCTTCTCAACCTCCTTTGTTGTTTTAATGCATGGGACATGGCTTAGAATATTAGGAACACCAACTTCTTGGATGGGCAGCAACTCACTCGATTCTTGTAACTTATCTCCGCTTAAGTCCTGAAAAGAAGACAACACAACACTAGAAAAAGACTTTGTTATGTTAGATGAAAGTATGGCTTCTTTGTAGGTCTTTCTCTCTTCACTCAGCTTGGGTTCATTACACTCTTGTCTTCTCTCAACTTCGCACTCAATTTCTTCTCTCGGGAACTCTCTACTCTTCTTCCCCTCATGTTCACTCTTCTCACTTAATCTCTCGATTGTTCTCTCGGCTTTCCCCTCATCACTCTTGCCCTCAACTTTCCCATCTTTTTCTTTTCTCTCAACCTCACTTTGAAGTTTTCTTTGATCCTCCAAGACTTGTTGTGGTGAAAGTGGTACAAGCATGATTGACTTTTCTTGTTGAGATTGAGACAAGTCTCCTTTTGTGGTCTCCATGTTTGGCTTGGGTACTTCTCTCACATCCTTACTCCATGCTCCTCTCCATGTGGAAATTCCTCCTTGACACATCTTGGATGCCTTTGCTCTCTTGATGCTCCTCTCGGCCTTAATGGCATGATGAAGCAAATCCTCCATGTTGACATATGGCACCATCTCCACTTCGTTGGCAATCTCAAGATTGAGACCATTAATGAATCTAGCAATGGTGGTCTCCTCATCCTCCATGATGTTGGCTCGGGTCAAGGTCCTCTCCAAGTCTTTATGGTAGTCCTCCACACTTTTTTGGCCTTGCACTAGCTTTTGAAGCTTTAAGCATTGATCTCTATAGTAGGAGCTAGGCACAAATCTCCTCCTCATTAAGGCTTTAAGGGCTCTCCATGTATGTATGGGCTCCTCCTCATTCCTTCTCCTAGAAGTAACATCCTGATTCCACCATACAAGAGCATAATTAGTGAACTTTATGGTAGCCAATTTAACCTTCTCTTTCTCGGAGTAACGATGGCAATCAAACACCATCTCAATCTTTTGTTCCCACTCCCAATATGCACCGGGATCACTCCTTCCTTGGAAGGATGGAATGGTAAAGTTGCTGGAATTTAGGTTGTTATCCTCTCTTGGCTCCCCCCTCCTTGGAAGCCCATGGTCATGCCAATGTCCTTCTTCCTCCTCGGGTTCTTCTCTCCTTGGACCTCTCCTTGGTTGCAAGATGGGATTTGGTCTCCTTGGCAACCTCAAATCAATGTCCTCAATCCTCCCAACAAGTCTATTGAGAGTTTCTTGAAGCTCTCTCATGGTTGGCTCATCATTGTTCCTCACTTCCATCCTCCTATCCTCTTGGCCCTCCATACTCCTGAAAATAACAAAGATCCTCACAACCACTCACCTCACGTGTTTTACTCAAAAGATGAACACTCAAACACTCAATTTGTTAGTGAGATATTGCTATTCAAAGAGTTCTCAAAAGTTCTAAGAAAACTATCCTCAAAGCACACAAGAAAACTTGAATTTTCGAAGAACTATTTTGACTCCAAAAGAGGTGGGCTAAACAAGCTTTAAAAGACTCTAGGAAGCCCTTGCAATTGATGATCACAAGAACCACACAGAAAGCTTTTTGGCTTAAAAACAATGGGATAGGTTTTGGGGCGCAAAACTTTCAACACTTTGAGAAACCTTCTTTTTTTTTTTTTGCAAGCTCTTTTCTTTTCTTTTCTTTGCTATTTCTTTTTCTTTTCTTTTCCTTCCTTTTTTTTTTTCCTCCTTTTTTTTTTTTTTGCTTGCTGTTTTGATGCTAACCAAACGTTCTCCTTGAAACTCCTTGCTGCCAAAGACAAAAAGTTAGAATTCTTTTCGGACAAAACAAGAAACTAGTGAAATTGGCACAATTTGAAGCAACTTTGGTTGTACCGAAACTTCCTGAATTTGGATCCTTCTTTTTTTGGTGTTTTCTTGACTCTAGGATGCTGGAAACAATGAAAACAAGAGAGATTAATATGGCTGGACACGAAACAGAAAGATAAGAATTGAACAAGAAGAAACGAATTGAAACCGAGAAAACTAGACAACACGGATTAAACTTCTTTTTGTTGTTTTTGTGATTTTCGGACTTGAACAAGGATGGAATAAAAAGAACAGACCTGAAACAAGAAGAAAACAGATTAAAACAGAGAATTAAAGCACGAAATTACTGGACAGAATTGAAAGAAAAATGAAGGGAAACAAGAACAGAAGATATGTCCTTCAATGGAACTTGTGGCTCTGATACCAACTGATGCGAACCCCGATGGTATAAAGACCATGAAACTCGCCCAAGATGTTTTTCAAGCTCCACAAGACATCAAAGAGACTGGGTTTGAAGACCCCCACCCCTAATCAACTGTGACTAGAAACGAGAAGTATAGAACTCCAAGAACACAAGCATACTTGTGCACCAAGGCAGTCCACAAAGAACCAAAGAGAAAACCTCTCCAAAGAGCAATATTATTTCGGCAATAATCTGTGTGTTTACATCCAGAATATGTGCCTTTATATAGGCCTAAACTAGGGTAAAAATCTGGGCAAAATTCGCAGCCCAAGTCACCTAGGAAACCTAGCTACAAAGGACTCAAGAAAACCTAGTCAAACTAGGATTCCTACACCCTTTTAACACATGTTTAAGGTGTGCAGCGAATTCCTTTTATCCTAAATGACCTGAATCAATTCTATGGCCTAAATAACATCCTAAATAATGTAAATAAATAGGAAAATAAAATAAAATACGTTACAAAACAAAATTGGCCATGAAAACTCCAAAATAGTCTTCTTGGGTGATTCTGGCTTGTGTCTCCAACTTCAAGCTGAAATTCAAACTTGATACAACCATTATTTCTCAAAATGAAAAGCACGAAAGTTGTAGATATCTTTCTTAGCTTTGAAATGACACCTGAACCACACAAAACGGACATCTGAATCCAAAGATATGACCAAAATACTGCAACTGCTTCTGAACCAGCGATAACTCGTAAATCGTGACTTTGAAGCTAAATTCGACGTCCTTAACGTGAAAACTGGGTTTCACGGTCTTCATATGATTTGTAGATCCAGATGTTAGCTTTCCAATGAATCAAGAATTATGCAATTCTGATCCGTTTAGCTCAAGATATGATTTTTCTACCAGAATATCGCCAGTCTGTCAACATCCGATCTTGAAGTGCACTAGTGAGCTCCTTAGCCTTCTCCCTTGTCAATGGTCCACTAGTTATCTTTAATGGATCCTTTCCATTCTTGGTTGTGCCTTCTTTGATCATATCAGCTCCCCCCTCCTTAGAAGGATTCGTCCTCGAATCAAAACCTGCGTTAGAAAAGGGAGTTGAATCAATAACAATGAAATAATCAACACATAAGCACTTACCTTTCACATAAGCACCAATAGCATGGAATGCTTGTGTATGGAGCTTTAATCTTGTGCAAAACCTGAACCAATATCCAAATGCAATGATACCTCCTGGATCAAAGACAAAGCTTGAAACAATTAGCACAAAAAATCTGAATGTTTGCACAATTTTCATCTTAACTCTAGGCATCACTTTCATTGCCTTTGCCATCTCAAAAACATTACTCTCACAACAAGTAAAAGTGTAGGAATAATTTACCTTAAGGATGCTGTATGCACTCAAAACAAATGGACCTAAACTAACACAAGTGTTATAGTTATGAAACACACAAGTTATGCATGTCAAGACAATAGTTTGCATAGGCCATTCAAATAAACAAGAATTGAACACAATGCGGCCTAAACTAATAACAAAACTAGGATGCACGAATTTCACAAAAATCCTAAGCATTTTAAATGAAACAAGAAAAAACTTATTTTTACATGTATATGCACCACAATGCATGAAATTTGTGAATTTGCATGGAATGTGACACAAAACAAAGGACTCAACATATCTCCTCAAAAGGCTGAATTTAAAACCAGAATTTTCACTCAAAATAAAAACTTTTAGGTTTGGACATAAAGCAAATAGATCAAGACTCAAAAGTTTGTGTAATGCATGTGTCATGACAAAAAGATACTTACTGGAAATTAAAGATTGACACACAAAAATGGGCTGAACATGAATGAAAATCAAAGAAGTATGAAATGCATGGGTAACAACCAATTTATGCATGCAAAATTCCAAAGAAGTAGATTTAACTTGAGGCAAAACAAAATAATGTGACATGGATGCAAAGTAAACAAATTCAAAAACAAAAGACAACAAAACAGATTTTCCTCTAGAGAAACTCAAGCAATTCCAAAGATGATTTGACAAAACTAGAGAATTAGAGTCTTTAAAACCATATTTTGTCAAAGTTTCATGCTTACTTCCTTCTCTTAATCTAGTTTCATGAAAACCATTTGTCAAAATAACATTGCAAGCAAACACACATTCTTTGAGATTTTCATGCAAAACCACATCATATCTAATTGTAAGGAAGAAATACATTACAGTGGTTGGACTTAGTCTCCAAGTATCTTCCTTTGGAACCACAAAATTTTCACCTTTGCACTTAATGGCCTTGGTTGGAGTTGCAACAATTTCATCCCCTTGAAACATAGGATAAGAAACAACGTTAGGCAAACTTTTGCATATAAAATCACTTGGGCTTACCTTAAATTGTTTCTTCTCAACCTCCTTTGTTGTTTTAATGCATGGGACATGGCTTAGAATATTAGGAACACCAACTTCTTGGATGGGCAGCAACTCACTCGATTCTTGTAACTTATCTCCGCTTAAGTCCTGAAAAGAAGACAACACAACACTAGAAAAAGACTTTGTTATGTTAGATGAAAGTATGGCTTCTTTGTAGGTCTTTCTCTCTTCACTCAGCTTGGGTTCATTACACTCTTGTCTTCTCTCAACTTCGCACTCAATTTCTTCTCTCGGGAACTCTCTACTCTTCTTCCCCTCATGTTCACTCTTCTCACTTAATCTCTCGATTGTTCTCTCGGCTTTCCCCTCATCACTCTTGCCCTCAACTTTCCCATCTTTTTCTTTTCTCTCAACCTCACTTTGAAGTTTTCTTTGATCCTCCAAGACTTGTTGTGGTGAAAGTGGTACAAGCATGATTGACTTTTCTTGTTGAGATTGAGACAAGTCTCCTTTTGTGGTCTCCATGTTTGGCTTGGGTACTTCTCTCACATCCTTACTCCATGCTCCTCTCCATGTGGAAATTCCTCCTTGACACATCTTGGATGCCTTTGCTCTCTTGATGCTCCCCTCGGCCTTAATGGCATGATGAAGCAAATCCTCCATGTTGACATATGGCACCATCTCCACTTCGTTGGCAATCTCAAGATTGAGACCATTAATGAATCTAGCAATGGTGGTCTCCTCATCCTCCATGATGTTGGCTCGGGTCAAGGTCCTCTCCAAGTCTTTATGGTAGTCCTCCACACTTTTTTGGCCTTGCACTAGCTTTTGAAGCTTTAAGCATTGATCTCTATAGTAGGAGCTAGGCACAAATCTCCTCCTCATTAAGGCTTTAAGGGCTCTCCATGTATGTATGGGCTCCTCCTCATTCCTTCTCCTAGAAGTAACATCCTGATTCCACCATACAAGAGCATAATTAGTGAACTTTATGGTAGCCAATTTAACCTTCTCTTTCTCGGAGTAACGATGGCAATCAAACACCATCTCAATCTTTTGTTCCCACTCCCAATATGCACCGGGATCACTCCTTCCTTGGAAGGATGGAATGGTAAAGTTGCTGGAATTTAGGTTGTTATCCTCTCTTGGCTCCCCCCTCCTTGGAAGCCCATGGTCATGCCAATGTCCTTCTTCCTCCTCGGGTTCTTCTCTCCTTGGACCTCTCCTTGGTTGCAAGATGGGATTTGGTCTCCTTGGCAACCTCAAATCAATGTCCTCAATCCTCCCAACAAGTCTATTGAGAGTTTCTTGAAGCTCTCTCATGGTTGGCTCATCATTGTTCCTCACTTCCATCCTCCTATCCTCTTGGCCCTCCATACTCCTGAAAATAACAAAGATCCTCACAACCACTCACCTCACGTGTTTTACTCAAAAGATGAACACTCAAACACTCAATTTGTTAGTGAGATATTGCTATTCAAAGAGTTCTCAAAAGTTCTAAGAAAACTATCCTCAAAGCACACAAGAAAACTTGAATTTTCGAAGAACTATTTTGACTCCAAAAGAGGTGGGCTAAACA
The DNA here is from genome assembly GCA_039654915.1 of Aquilaria yunnanensis. Lineage (NCBI taxonomy): Eukaryota > Viridiplantae > Streptophyta > Magnoliopsida > Malvales > Thymelaeaceae > Aquilaria > Aquilaria yunnanensis. Next base: position 48,965,015 of record CM077594.1, read on the forward strand.
AGCTTTAAAAGACTCTAGGAAGCCCTTGCAATTGATGATCACAAGAACCACACAGAAAGCTTTTTGGCTTAAAAACAATGGGATAGGTTTTGGGGCGCAAAACTTTCAACACTTTGAGAAACCTTCTTTTTTTTTTTTTGCAAGCTCTTTTCTTTTCTTTTCTTTGCTATTTCTTTTTCTTTTCTTTTCCTTCCTTTTTTTTTTTCCTCCTTTTTTTTTTTTTTGCTTGCTGTTTTGATGCTAACCAAACGTTCTCCTTGAAACTCCTTGCTGCCAAAGACAAAAAGTTAGAATTCTTTTCGGACAAAACAAGAAACTAGTGAAATTGGCACAATTTGAAGCAACTTTGGTTGTACCGAAACTTCCTGAATTTGGATCCTTCTTTTTTTGGTGTTTTCTTGACTCTAGGATGCTGGAAACAATGAAAACAAGAGAGATTAATATGGCTGGACACGAAACAGAAAGATAAGAATTGAACAAGAAGAAACGAATTGAAACCGAGAAAACTAGACAACACGGATTAAACTTCTTTTTGTTGTTTTTGTGATTTTCGGACTTGAACAAGGATGGAATAAAAAGAACAGACCTGAAACAAGAAGAAAACAGATTAAAACAGAGAATTAAAGCACGAAATTACTGGACAGAATTGAAAGAAAAATGAAGGGAAACAAGAACAGAAGATATGTCCTTCAATGGAACTTGTGGCTCTGATACCAACTGATGCGAACCCCGATGGTATAAAGACCATGAAACTCGCCCAAGATGTTTTTCAAGCTCCACAAGACATCAAAGAGACTGGGTTTGAAGACCCCCACCCCTAATCAACTGTGACTAGAAACGAGAAGTATAGAACTCCAAGAACACAAGCATACTTGTGCACCAAGGCAGTCCACAAAGAACCAAAGAGAAAACCTCTCCAAAGAGCAATATTATTTCGGCAATAATCTGTGTGTTTACATCCAGAATATGTGCCTTTATATAGGCCTAAACTAGGGTAAAAATCTGGGCAAAATTCGCAGCCCAAGTCACCTAGGAAACCTAGCTACAAAGGACTCAAGAAAACCTAGTCAAACTAGGATTCCTACACCCTTTTAACACATGTTTAAGGTGTGCAGCGAATTCCTTTTATCCTAAATGACCTGAATCAATTCTATGGCCTAAATAACATCCTAAATAATGTAAATAAATAGGAAAATAAAATAAAATACGTTACAAAACAAAATTGGCCATGAAAACTCCAAAATAGTCTTCTTGGGTGATTCTGGCTTGTGTCTCCAACTTCAAGCTGAAATTCAAACTTGATACAACCATTATTTCTCAAAATGAAAAGCACGAAAGTTGTAGATATCTTTCTTAGCTTTGAAATGACACCTGAACCACACAAAACGGACATCTGAATCCAAAGATATGACCAAAATACTGCAACTGCTTCTGAACCAGCGATAACTCGTAAATCGTGACTTTGAAGCTAAATTCGACGTCCTTAACGTGAAAACTGGGTTTCACGGTCTTCATATGATTTGTAGATCCAGATGTTAGCTTTCCAATGAATCAAGAATTATGCAATTCTGATCCGTTTAGCTCAAGATATGATTTTTCTACCAGAATATCGCCAGTCTGTCAACATCCGATCTTGAAGTGCACTAGTGAGCTCCTTAGCCTTCTCCCTTGTCAATGGTCCACTAGTTATCTTTAATGGATCCTTTCCATTCTTGGTTGTGCCTTCTTTGATCATATCAGCTCCCCCCTCCTTAGAAGGATTCGTCCTCGAATCAAAACCTGCGTTAGAAAAGGGAGTTGAATCAATAACAATGAAATAATCAACACATAAGCACTTACCTTTCACATAAGCACCAATAGCATGGAATGCTTGTGTATGGAGCTTTAATCTTGTGCAAAACCTGAACCAATATCCAAATGCAATGATACCTCCTGGATCAAAGACAAAGCTTGAAACAATTAGCACAAAAAATCTGAATGTTTGCACAATTTTCATCTTAACTCTAGGCATCACTTTCATTGCCTTTGCCATCTCAAAAACATTACTCTCACAACAAGTAAAAGTGTAGGAATAATTTACCTTAAGGATGCTGTATGCACTCAAAACAAATGGACCTAAACTAACACAAGTGTTATAGTTATGAAACACACAAGTTATGCATGTCAAGACAATAGTTTGCATAGGCCATTCAAATAAACAAGAATTGAACACAATGCGGCCTAAACTAATAACAAAACTAGGATGCACGAATTTCACAAAAATCCTAAGCATTTTAAATGAAACAAGAAAAAACTTATTTTTACATGTATATGCACCACAATGCATGAAATTTGTGAATTTGCATGGAATGTGACACAAAACAAAGGACTCAACATATCTCCTCAAAAGGCTGAATTTAAAACCAGAATTTTCACTCAAAATAAAAACTTTTAGGTTTGGACATAAAGCAAATAGATCAAGACTCAAAAGTTTGTGTAATGCATGTGTCATGACAAAAAGATACTTACTGGAAATTAAAGATTGACACACAAAAATGGGCTGAACATGAATGAAAATCAAAGAAGTATGAAATGCATGGGTAACAACCAATTTATGCATGCAAAATTCCAAAGAAGTAGATTTAACTTGAGGCAAAACAAAATAATGTGACATGGATGCAAAGTAAACAAATTCAAAAACAAAAGACAACAAAACAGATTTTCCTCTAGAGAAACTCAAGCAATTCCAAAGATGATTTGACAAAACTAGAGAATTAGAGTCTTTAAAACCATATTTTGTCAAAGTTTCATGCTTACTTCCTTCTCTTAATCTAGTTTCATGAAAACCATTTGTCAAAATAACATTGCAAGCAAACACACATTCTTTGAGATTTTCATGCAAAACCACATCATATCTAATTGTAAGGAAGAAATACATTACAGTGGTTGGACTTAGTCTCCAAGTATCTTCCTTTGGAACCACAAAATTTTCACCTTTGCACTTAATGGCCTTGGTTGGAGTTGCAACAATTTCATCCCCTTGAAACATAGGATAAGAAACAACGTTAGGCAAACTTTTGCATATAAAATCACTTGGGCTTACCTTAAATTGTTTCTTCTCAACCTCCTTTGTTGTTTTAATGCATGGGACATGGCTTAGAATATTAGGAACACCAACTTCTTGGATGGGCAGCAACTCACTCGATTCTTGTAACTTATCTCCGCTTAAGTCCTGAAAAGAAGACAACACAACACTAGAAAAAGACTTTGTTATGTTAGATGAAAGTATGGCTTCTTTGTAGGTCTTTCTCTCTTCACTCAGCTTGGGTTCATTACACTCTTGTCTTCTCTCAACTTCGCACTCAATTTCTTCTCTCGGGAACTCTCTACTCTTCTTCCCCTCATGTTCACTCTTCTCACTTAATCTCTCGATTGTTCTCTCGGCTTTCCCCTCATCACTCTTGCCCTCAACTTTCCCATCTTTTTCTTTTCTCTCAACCTCACTTTGAAGTTTTCTTTGATCCTCCAAGACTTGTTGTGGTGAAAGTGGTACAAGCATGATTGACTTTTCTTGTTGAGATTGAGACAAGTCTCCTTTTGTGGTCTCCATGTTTGGCTTGGGTACTTCTCTCACATCCTTACTCCATGCTCCTCTCCATGTGGAAATTCCTCCTTGACACATCTTGGATGCCTTTGCTCTCTTGATGCTCCTCTCGGCCTTAATGGCATGATGAAGCAAATCCTCCATGTTGACATATGGCACCATCTCCACTTCGTTGGCAATCTCAAGATTGAGACCATTAATGAATCTAGCAATGGTGGTCTCCTCATCCTCCATGATGTTGGCTCGGGTCAAGGTCCTCTCCAAGTCTTTATGGTAGTCCTCCACACTTTTTTGGCCTTGCACTAGCTTTTGAAGCTTTAAGCATTGATCTCTATAGTAGGAGCTAGGCACAAATCTCCTCCTCATTAAGGCTTTAAGGGCTCTCCATGTATGTATGGGCTCCTCCTCATTCCTTCTCCTAGAAGTAACATCCTGATTCCACCATACAAGAGCATAATTAGTGAACTTTATGGTAGCCAATTTAACCTTCTCTTTCTCGGAGTAACGATGGCAATCAAACACCATCTCAATCTTTTGTTCCCACTCCCAATATGCACCGGGATCACTCCTTCCTTGGAAGGATGGAATGGTAAAGTTGCTGGAATTTAGGTTGTTATCCTCTCTTGGCTCCCCCCTCCTTGGAAGCCCATGGTCATGCCAATGTCCTTCTTCCTCCTCGGGTTCTTCTCTCCTTGGACCTCTCCTTGGTTGCAAGATGGGATTTGGTCTCCTTGGCAACCTCAAATCAATGTCCTCAATCCTCCCAACAAGTCTATTGAGAGTTTCTTGAAGCTCTCTCATGGTTGGCTCATCATTGTTCCTCACTTCCATCCTCCTATCCTCTTGGCCCTCCATACTCCTGAAAATAACAAAGATCCTCACAACCACTCACCTCACGTGTTTTACTCAAAAGATGAACACTCAAACACTCAATTTGTTAGTGAGATATTGCTATTCAAAGAGTTCTCAAAAGTTCTAAGAAAACTATCCTCAAAGCACACAAGAAAACTTGAATTTTCGAAGAACTATTTTGACTCCAAAAGAGGTGGGCTAAACAAGCTTTAAAAGACTCTAGGAAGCCCTTGCAATTGATGATCACAAGAACCACACAGAAAGCTTTTTGGCTTAAAAACAATGGGATAGGTTTTGGGGCGCAAAACTTTCAACACTTTGAGAAACCTTCTTTTTTTTTTTTTGCAAGCTCTTTTCTTTTCTTTTCTTTGCTATTTCTTTTTCTTTTCTTTTCCTTCCTTTTTTTTTTTCCTCCTTTTTTTTTTTTTTGCTTGCTGTTTTGATGCTAACCAAACGTTCTCCTTGAAACTCCTTGCTGCCAAAGACAAAAAGTTAGAATTCTTTTCGGACAAAACAAGAAACTAGTGAAATTGGCACAATTTGAAGCAACTTTGGTTGTACCGAAACTTCCTGAATTTGGATCCTTCTTTTTTTGGTGTTTTCTTGACTCTAGGATGCTGGAAACAATGAAAACAAGAGAGATTAATATGGCTGGACACGAAACAGAAAGATAAGAATTGAACAAGAAGAAACGAATTGAAACCGAGAAAACTAGACAACACGGATTAAACTTCTTTTTGTTGTTTTTGTGATTTTCGGACTTGAACAAGGATGGAATAAAAAGAACAGACCTGAAACAAGAAGAAAACAGATTAAAACAGAGAATTAAAGCACGAAATTACTGGACAGAATTGAAAGAAAAATGAAGGGAAACAAGAACAGAAGATATGTCCTTCAATGGAACTTGTGGCTCTGATACCAACTGATGCGAACCCCGATGGTATAAAGACCATGAAACTCGCCCAAGATGTTTTTCAAGCTCCACAAGACATCAAAGAGACTGGGTTTGAAGACCCCCACCCCTAATCAACTGTGACTAGAAACGAGAAGTATAGAACTCTAAGAACACAAGCATACTTGTGCACCAAGGCAGTCCACAAAGAACCAAAGAGAAAACCTCTCCAAAGAGCAATATTATTTCGGCAATAATCTGTGTGTTTACATCCAGAATATGTGCCTTTATATAGGCCTAAACTAGGGTAAAAATCTGGGCAAAATTCGCAGCCCAAGTCACCTAGGAAACCTAGCTACAAAGGACTCAAGAAAACCTAGTCAAACTAGGATTCCTACACCCTTTTAACACATGTTTAAGGTGTGCAGCGAATTCCTTTTATCCTAAATGACCTGAATCAATTCTATGGCCTAAATAACATCCTAAATAATGTAAATAAATAGGAAAATAAAATAAAATACGTTACAAAACAAAATTGGCCATGAAAACTCCAAAATAGTCTTCTTGGGTGATTCTGGCTTGTGTCTCCAACTTCAAGCTGAAATTCAAACTTGATACAACCATTATTTCTCAAAATGAAAAGCACGAAAGTTGTAGATATCTTTCTTAGCTTTGAAATGACACCTGAACCACACAAAACGGACATCTGAATCCAAAGATATGACCAAAATACTGCAACTGCTTCTGAACCAGCGATAACTCGTAAATCGTGACTTTGAAGCTAAATTCGACGTCCTTAACGTGAAAACTGGGTTTCACGGTCTTCATATGATTTGTAGATCCAGATGTTAGCTTTCCAATGAATCAAGAATTATGCAATTCTGATCCGTTTAGCTCAAGATATGATTTTTCTACCAGAATATCGCCAGTCTGTCAACATCCGATCTTGAAGTGCACTAGTGAGCTCCTTAGCCTTCTCCCTTGTCAATGGTCCACTAGTTATCTTTAATGGATCCTTTCCATTCTTGGTTGTGCCTTCTTTGATCATATCAGCTCCCCCCTCCTTAGAAGGATTCGTCCTCGAATCAAAACCTGCGTTAGAAAAGGGAGTTGAATCAATAACAATGAAATAATCAACACATAAGCACTTACCTTTCACATAAGCACCAATAGCATGGAATGCTTGTGTATGGAGCTTTAATCTTGTGCAAAACCTGAACCAATATCCAAATGCAATGATACCTCCTGGATCAAAGACAAAGCTTGAAACAATTAGCACAAAAAATCTGAATGTTTGCACAATTTTCATCTTAACTCTAGGCATCACTTTCATTGCCTTTGCCATCTCAAAAACATTACTCTCACAACAAGTAAAAGTGTAGGAATAATTTACCTTAAGGATGCTGTATGCACTCAAAACAAATGGACCTAAACTAACACAAGTGTTATAGTTATGAAACACACAAGTTATGCATGTCAAGACAATAGTTTGCATAGGCCATTCAAATAAACAAGAATTGAACACAATGCGGCCTAAACTAATAACAAAACTAGGATGCACGAATTTCACAAAAATCCTAAGCATTTTAAATGAAACAAGAAAAAACTTATTTTTACATGTATATGCACCACAATGCATGAAATTTGTGAATTTGCATGGAATGTGACACAAAACAAAGGACTCAACATATCTCCTCAAAAGGCTGAATTTAAAACCAGAATTTTCACTCAAAATAAAAACTTTTAGGTTTGGACATAAAGCAAATAGATCAAGACTCAAAAGTTTGTGTAATGCATGTGTCATGACAAAAAGATACTTACTGGAAATTAAAGATTGACACACAAAAATGGGCTGAACATGAATGAAAAGCAAAGAAGTATGAAATGCATGGGTAACAACCAATTTATGCATGCAAAATTCCAAAGAAGTAGATTTAACTTGAGGCAAAACAAAATAATGTGACATGGATGCAAAGTAAACAAATTCAAAAACAAAAGACAACAAAACAGATTTTCCTCTAGAGAAACTCAAGCAATTCCAAAGATGATTTGACAAAACTAGAGAATTAGAGTCTTTAAAACCATATTTTGTCAAAGTTTCATGCTTACTTCCTTCTCTTAATCTAGTTTCATGAAAACCATTTGTCAAAATAACATTGCAAGCAAACACACATTCTTTGAGATTTTCATGCAAAACCACATCATATCTAATTGTAAGGAAGAAATACATTACAGTGGTTGGACTTAGTCTCCAAGTATCTTCCTTTGGAACCACAAAATTTTCACCTTTGCACTTAATGGCCTTGGTTGGAGTTGCAACAATTTCATCCCCTTGAAACATAGGATAAGAAACAACGTTAGGCAAACTTTTGCATATAAAATCACTTGGGCTTACCTTAAATTGTTTCTTCTCAACCTCCTTTGTTGTTTTAATGCATGGGACATGGCTTAGAATATTAGGAACACCAACTTCTTGGATGGGCAGCAACTCACTCGATTCTTGTAACTTATCTCCGCTTAAGTCCTGAAAAGAAGACAACACAACACTAGAAAAAGACTTTGTTATGTTAGATGAAAGTATGGCTTCTTTGTAGGTCTTTCTCTCTTCACTCAGCTTGGGTTCATTACACTCTTGTCTTCTCTCAACTTCGCACTCAATTTCTTCTCTCGGGAACTCTCTACTCTTCTTCCCCTCATGTTCACTCTTCTCACTTAATCTCTCGATTGTTCTCTCGGCTTTCCCCTCATCACTCTTGCCCTCAACTTTCCCATCTTTTTCTTTTCTCTCAACCTCACTTTGAAGTTTTCTTTGATCCTCCAAGACTTGTTGTGGTGAAAGTGGTACAAGCATGATTGACTTTTCTTGTTGAGATTGAGACAAGTCTCCTTTTGTGGTCTCCATGTTTGGCTTGGGTACTTCTCTCACATCCTTACTCCATGCTCCTCTCCATGTGGAAATTCCTCCTTGACACATCTTGGATGCCTTTGCTCTCTTGATGCTCCTCTCGGCCTTAATGGCATGATGAAGCAAATCCTCCATGTTGACATATGGCACCATCTCCACTTCGTTGGCAATCTCAAGATTGAGACCATTAATGAATCTAGCAATGGTGGTCTCCTCATCCTCCATGATGTTGGCTCGGGTCAAGGTCCTCTCCAAGTCTTTATGGTAGTCCTCCACACTTTTTTGGCCTTGCACTAGCTTTTGAAGCTTTAAGCATTGATCTCTATAGTAGGAGCTAGGCACAAATCTCCTCCTCATTAAGGCTTTAAGGGCTCTCCATGTATGTATGGGCTCCTCCTCATTCCTTCTCCTAGAAGTAACATCCTGATTCCACCATACAAGAGCATAATTAGTGAACTTTATGGTAGCCAATTTAACCTTCTCTTTCTCGGAGTAACGATGGCAATCAAACACCATCTCAATCTTTTGTTCCCACTCCCAATATGCACCGGGATCACTCCTTCCTTGGAAGGATGGAATGGTAAAGTTGCTGGAATTTAGGTTGTTATCCTCTCTTGGCTCCCCCCTCCTTGGAAGCCCATGGTCA